>CM031234.1:222592886-223851220 GCA_018340775.1 Taxus wallichiana var. yunnanensis | reverse complement strand
CCAACCATCTTACATGGATGGTGACAAAAGAGAGGCTAAATGGGAGGGAAACCCTCCTATGCCTTGAATTAAGCCCCCTACCTAATAGGTAGGGTCCAAGGGCTTATTTTCATGCTAAGTGAACTCCCAAAACTAAAAGGGGTCACTTAAAATGCCAAAAATAGCCCAATTTCGGGTTTGGCACATTTGGGCATATGTAGAGGATGTGGGCCCACTCAAGGGTGCTTATGTGACCCCAATCCTCTTTAATTAACACACACTTACACAAATACATACTTAATGCAAGTGGGGACCATTAAGTCCCCCAACCTAGTTTACTAACAAAATTAAACAACCTAAACACAATTAATTTTACATGAAATACAACATTACAAATAAGGGTCACTCATGGTGCCCAAACAATACAAACAAACAATAAGGCCTCATACAACTAACATGGTTAGGACTTAGCCCCATGGGCCGCTTGTGCACAATTTGTGTAGCCACCCTAAACCCACATTCTCTTGTGCCCTATGTAACCTGCACACACTCAATGCACACATTAAACACATCTTCCCATACAAGTGTAAATCAACTACTCAATAAACGATCAAGTCTAAACATGCAAATCTATGATATCACAACATCAACATGGAATCGTAAATGAGAAACATGCACAATTTCACAAAAATTCACCATGTGTTAGCCATTAATACATATAAATGACATATATCCATGTATCATGTGTTCTCATCAATAATCAAATAATCTATATCATCAAGACATGCGACTAAACTATGTATCCATCATATATCAATTAGCCAAATAACATAGCAATATCACAACGTTAGTATCTAAACATCACAAATAAACATGTGCCAAAGATCATACTAATCTAAAATATGCTAAATCATAACTATGAACAAAGAAGTGGAAAATAACTAAGGCTACCACAACACACCCACAATCACCATACATGTCCGAATGTGGGAAAGAAGAAAGGAAGATATGTAATTCAAATAATAGTTTACTGATTTGGTCTCATACACATAGATTAAATAAACAAGTAGATCTCACAATATTCAAAATTAAATAAAAAGAAAATCTTCTAATCTAAATCTCAGATAACACAAAGTTTATCTAAAGATCCACACAAAAGTAAGAAGCAAATGCACCGTGGACACAAAGTTCTCCAGAAATATGTCTTTATTCAATTACTCACTTTCAAAAAAATGACATCAAGGGTTGCAACACAAAGTATGGAACTCAAAAATGTTGATTAAAAATTGTGATCCCCCTTTTCACTCGTAGGCTCTTCCTCTATTTATAGTGTATAGAGGGAAATTACAAATAGGAAGTTTTTAATGAATTCCCGCATGCGGAAGCTATAGAAAAGGGGATAGTTGGCAATCCTTCTCCTAGAATCCCTCTTTGCATGACATGCATGATTTATAACTGAAAATAGAACCTTCTATTTTGCATGTCTGCCACCTATTTCCAAGTGATTGACTTCTTCCAGTAACTTGAAGTAACGGCTTTTATATCCAATTACCTAAGTTTTATAATTTTAATTGATTGCTCAATTGCTTTGTCGGAGAAAATAAGAGATAAAAGAAGTGATTCATGCTACAACACTCTCTGTTTTGTCCTTACTCCATACTCTGCATGTTGATCCAATATGCCTTGTACTTCTGCTTCATCTATTTTAGCAATGAATGATCTGAATGATATCTCTACCTTGAATCTGAGATGTTTTTTTCTCCCATATGTTGTTGAATCCTTTCCTTTGATTCTCACCAAACTGGATCTGGAAGTAGTTGAATGAGATTTTCTTGCGGGTGTTACCTCTAACTTGTCTTCCCTCTTGAATATTTTGCAATTCTTCTCTAGTACCTACATCAATGCAATGTTTGTCGTAAACAATTCAAACAAAACTCATCACCTTTTATTTTTAATTTCATATGAGAAATTTTAAATTTTAGAAAACACTCCGGGTGAAGGCAAATACAAGTAAATTCAATGAAGGCTTCAACTGGAAGATTGGGAGCACATGCACCAGCTCCTGAAAGGAATTTTCCATGCAATGACTTCCACATGGGTTGTGTTAGAAACAAGAGGATGAATTTTCATGGAAGCCCTTGCAATTATGAGAGCTGGATCTATTTCTTCCTCTGATTCTGAAGATATATTCAATGTATCAGACATTGACTTCTACTTTCTTCACCAATATGGGCATAAATGAAGTATTCCTACAAATAATTCAGACAAGTATGCAGTCCATAACATGAATATCTAATTTCTTCACCGAGATCTGATTATAAAGTTTGTTGCCCTCTATTTTTAGACTTTGTTTGCATGTCAAGCAAGCTAAAAATATTATTTTATTCACCCATGCACTCACATCAACATGCAGATAGCTAGAATAATAAAAAGGAAGTCTTTCCAACCCTAGGCGCCAAAACTGGATGCTTCCCGACAATTAAAAGAAGTTAGCTTTTAGGCATTTAGCTATGCCAAAATGGGTCGCACTTTTTGGCTAGGAATTGTGGAAAAACATGAGGGCAAGGAAGTGGAAAAATTCACCCTTCCAGGCAGCCCCAAAATTCTCACTTTTCTCTTAAGTGATTCGACTAACATTGTGGGAAAATTCAACCTTCCAGGAAGCCCCCAAATTCCCACCTTTCAGGCAGCCCCAAAATTCTCACTTGCATGAAGAAGTCATCTTTCCCAAAAAGTGTGAATTTCCATTTTTTATTTTCGGTGAAGAAAACACAAGGATAGAATTAAATTTTCCATTTTTGGAAAGCGTTTGGGAAGATTTAGCGAAAATTTGTAAGTGCCATAACTTTCACTCTGTGGCTCCGTTTTAGGTGTCGCTTTTCCTAAAGTGCATATTTTCTCAAGCTCTATGCATTGGTGGTAGTATTTTTCTTATTTTCATACAATCCATTATTACACCTTTTTGGACCAAGCAACTTCTTGCAATCTCCTGAAGGAATCTTGAGCTCTAATCACCTTTAGACAAATTAGTTAGCAATTAAAAACACTAGATAGCTTTTCAAAACCCTAGGCCCGGGAAAAGGTCTGGTAGGAAGAATGAATAGGCTACGGGATTACCGGATGGAAAACAGAGAAAGACAAAAAGAAATAAAAACAAAACCCGAAAGAAGTTGCGGGCAATTGCTTGAAAAATTTCTCCAATTAGTTGATCTGTAAATTAATTTCCCCCCGGGTGAATGTTTTGTGGTAATAATGATGGGGTGAAGTGCTTTATATAACCTAAATCCTCCAATTTTAGCTCAATCTATTTTTAAAAGAAATTTATTTATTTAATAAAAATAAATAAAATGCTTGCAAACAAGGTTTGGTAAAGGAATTGAGTGAGCTTCAGCATGTGGGTACTTGGTGAATTTTGATTTTGTGGCACTTTGGGGATACCTTGGAGCAATGCAAACAACTGCTGACAAAACAATCACAAAACACGACCCGTAACTTGGAAAGAACGAAATTTTTAAAAGGGGTAGTCCCAGATTTTGGGGTGAAATCTCGGGGACACCAGTCGGCTTCGTCTATGGACATCTTTACCTCTGTCAAAATGAAAGGAGTGAAGATGAGATCCCAACATCTCTGGTTTCATGTCTTTTCCATTGGGTTCGGGGTCAAGCCAAAAAAACAAAAGAAAAGAAAAGAAAACAACAAAAGTTTTATTTATATACAAACAAGTTTTACCCTGTATCTCAGTTTGAATAGCCTCAGATGTTGCCCGTTGAAAGGCAAGTGGTAACTCAATTCCATCCTGGTAGGCAAGGAAGAAAGTATCCATTTCGGTAACTCTCTTGATCATGAAGGGCCCTTTCCAGAGTGAATCATATTTTTCATGCATGCCCTTCGGTTCATGTCTCTTGTCCCACCGAGTACCCGGTAGAGTCACCAAAACTATTGGTTAGATATTACGCACTTGCCTAAAAACCTAAGCGAGACATGAGATAAATCTCCCTTATTTATCGGTGAGGCTCCCGTGTAAGATGTTTATCAATATGGTACGTATGAAACTTAATAACTATTCATGGGGGTTTTAATTTAATCACAAAGCTCATGAACCATAACTAAGCAATTTTGCAGCAAGTAAGCAATTGTTTATGACATATGAGAGGAAACACCAATCAACATTGCATCTTACAAGAAATAGAAAAATATGAAATAATAATTTAAAAGAAGAGTCATCATGGAAACCTAGAAGAATTTTAGATGTAAAAATAAGAAATTTAAGGAGAACAAAATGTAACTAATCCCAATGGAATTCTTCAAAGATATTTGAATGCTTTTCAAGTGATTTTTGACATGGGCTATATAATATTGTGTCACTTAACATGTACTACTTTTTGCAAGAGTGTTACATTAGTATAAGAAGAAATTACAAAAAAATCCCATAATTTTTCATGGTTTCTTGATTGACATGTTACATCAAATTGGATAAGGATTGCGTATCTTTTATTCGGTTTGATACACTTGATCTGTATTGGTCTAATCTACATGTTTTAGTATAAAAATCACAAGGTTTGACTCTTTTGAAATAAAAAATTGATATAGAACAAAGTGAAAGGATGAGGTGATATTTTTAGTTATCTCTCATATAACTTAGTTGGAAGGAATAAGAATATTACTACAGTCAGAATTAGAGCATACATCAAGCAAATTGAAGATGTATAAGAGGTTTGAGAAGAGAACAAACAACTTAAATGATTTTTGAGCAGCCAAAGACACTCTAATGATAAGACACTTTACTAATAAGAAGTCTTTGTTGTAGCTAATCAAACATGAAATAGGTGATCTCAAGGTCTGCGCTCAATTTGAAATCAAAGTATAGTATGTATCTTGGTGTCACCCGATTTCATCCCGAAATCTACGGCTACCCTATCCAAAAAAATTTCGTACTTTTAAAATAATGGGTCGTTTTGTGTTTTTATTGCACTGAAAGTTCTTGTATTGCGTCAAGATATTCCCAAGGAGCCATATTAGCCTTTTTTTCGCCAAATACCTAGATGCCCAAAATTGTTATATTTTGTCGTCGGATTTGTCTCATGGGAAATTTGTATTTAATTATTTTGAGCCCCGTATGAGGCTATTTACACTCCGTTTTAACTTTGTTATGATCGAACATGTCACTATTCCTATGTACCAGAAGGGTTTTAACTTGGAATAAGTTTTGGGCTTTATTTGTAACTTTTGGCAATTTTTCATGTTTTTGTATTGTCCGTTTCGTTTTCTGTGAAATTTCTCTAGAACAATTCCTTTGTCAAGTAAGCCCGATTTTGGCCAGCAAATGGAGAACATATATGCACATTATTCCCGAGGAAGTCGCCATCGGAGGTCTAGATCACTGGGAAAAAGTGAATTCGTGCACGAAAAAGCCCATGCGGGGTTGGGCACATTTTTGGAAAACAAAGGATTTAAGCTACAATGGAAAAAATAGAAGCATCGGCAAGGTGGGAATTTTGTACCTGCCTCGCAGGGTACTTTTTCCCGTGATAGAAAATTCGCTTAAGCTGCAGGTGGGAAAATTAGATGCTTTGCAGGCAAAGCGGAATTTATTGCACTCTTGCAGGTAAAAATTCCCATGGTGAAATAAAAGAAAAGTGACTTAAGTGAAATCATGGGATTTTATTGCACACTTGCAGGGTAAATAATCCCATTGTCAAATTCAATCACTTAAATGGATCATGGGATTTTCGGGCTGCCTTTCGGGTAAATAATCCCATTGTTATAAATTCTTAGAAATAGAATTATATTGTGCAAAAAGTGTGCCCCCTTTAGAGAGAAGAAGGCAGCCTTTAAGTGGATTAAATTAATTATTTCTCCTTCTAAAATAGGCGCCCAAGCTTGAAAGAAAGTCAACAAAGCAAAGGGGAATAAAAGAAATAGAATTAAATGAATTAAATTGATTAAATTTAATTTATTTAAAGGCTGCCCCCTTCATGTCAAAAAGTGTGCCCCATTTAGGATAGATTTAATGATTTTGAAGCATTAAATCATTAAATTAAATTCTATTTTCAGTGGCTATGGTCAAGGCACACTGTGAAGCTTGAGTGAAATGAAGTGTGAATAATTAAATTGGATTAATTTAATTTATTGGATGGATGTCCTTAAACATGCTATTTTTAAAGAGAAAAGCATGATTTTTAATTAATTAATTGCCAGGAATAGGAAGGGCAATTATTAATTATAGAATTGTGAGGGTTATATAAGCATGGGCTGCCATAAGGATGAATTATTTAATTCATAGGTAAAGAATTGCAGCCAAGAGGAAAAGTGCGCCCCATTTGAAGAAGGATTTTTCTCAGACAAAGGTGAAAACAAGGCTAAAAGCTTCCAAATTTCGCGCATGCTTTGAAGGAGGTTGATCTTTGTCTGCATAGGTGTTACAGGTGCTCAGGTGTTGTTGAAAATATTCATGCTCTCTTTATGTGCAAATTAAACATCAATTTTTGGGGCAGCAGGCTTGAAAAGTGCAGATTTTTACAATTAAAATTCACTATTCATGCTCCGGTGGCCATTTTTGTCTAAATTAATTGTAGGAATTCATTATAGGTGCTTTACAAAAGAAAAGGAGCTCTAATCAATGTCCAATACATTGAGTATATCCTCCAAATCTGAAGAATTGTCCAGATCTACACCAGTTTTGAAGAAATCTAGCCAAATAAGAAGAAAAAGAATTATTCAGACAAAGATAGACAAAGCCATGGCGAAGGGAGATGAAAAAGAAAGCACAACGGAGTCATGCATCACTTCCAAACTTGCAGACATAGGAGACACAGATCTAGGTCCGGAACCTCTTTCCGAATTGATTGATAGATCCAGAGCGGGAAAGACTTCACTCATGCGTGCGGTTAAAAGCAATGGAATTATCCGAGCTACAACCTTTACTGCCTGCACAACCCATTCTGTGGAGTTTGTTATGGAGTGCGCTAGATCTTACCATCCTTCATCTAGGTCAGTGCGTGATGCTACGGGAAAGACAATAATTCGTTTGGACGCAGAGTTCATCAATTGTTGTTTGAAGATCCCAGTGCGAAAGGTGGTGACTTCCATTAGCATTCAGGATGCCGGCAGCAGGTGGGAGAAGCATAGAGTTGATTGCATGAGCATAATGAATAGTAGATACATGAAGAAGCCTAGATCTCCTTCTAAGTTCCCAAGAACTCTTCCACGATCCCATTTGGTGCAGGAGGTAGATGATGTTGTCAAATTGCTATGCAGGATTAATGGCGAGGCGAATGCTTACACTTTTCATACATGGATGTATGCTTTCATCAGGACCATTGAAGTCAACAAGGTTGATTCCATAATCAATTGGTCAGAAATTATTAGCGACAACATTGGTGAGCAACTCCGAAATGTGAAGCATACTTTCAGCTTCAAAATGACTTCCTACTTGGTGTATGTTGCAGCTTCACAAGGCGTCTTTTCCAAGCTGGATAGATGTGGTGTTCTTTCTAAGGACCCTATTTTCGAGTGCTACCCACAACTTCATCGTACACTACGTGTGAGAAATATTTCAAAGTGGTCAATGATGAATTCTTCTAGCGATTTCATTTGCAGACTAGACAAGGACTTGAAGGCCAACAGGGTAAGCAAGAAAGCGTGGGGAGCTGTATCCAAGGTCGGCAGTCTATTCATTCAATTTTTAGATTTCACATACCTCAGGGTTACTGGCTTTTTTGGTGAACTAGTTAAGCTGCCTAGATATCCAAATGATATATTGATCACCATGGAGCTAAGAAAGCAACTTGTGGAGTTACACAACCTTCAGTCGAAGCGGCACAAGTCTATGGGCTTCTTCCCAATCACTGTGGGACATTACAACTGCCATAGCATTCATAGAGCTCGAGGGATGGAGATGCAGATGTTATCCGAGTATGAGCAAGAGTTCTTCCCTGCACGGCTAAACTTTGATCCATTTGGAGTAGCCAGGAAGACGATCTCCCAGGAGTATGCACATGTGCCTTCATTAGAAGATTTCTAGATGAAGTGCAAAAGTGAGTACGAGGTTAGAAAGAGAGATTTCAGCAGGCTATCAACAAAGCAAGTGTTCGAATTTGGACTAGCGTGGATACCTGCGGATCTTAAAGATGATGGGAATGTGGTACTTGACACTTACCATCAAATGGGAGGAGATAAAGCCATACTTCAGGATAACGTAGGAGGCTGCCATACAATTGAAGAAAGGTCTGGCGCTATTTTGGTGAATACTTCGAACTGGTTGCTGACGAAAGGATATTGCCTTGATGAAGCATTGATGAATCAAGTCACGGGAAACTTCGGCGCAGGAGATTCCCTCAAGAGAAAGCACGGAGGAGAAAGTAGCAGGAAGGCCGAGAAGTTGAAAGTACATAAAAGATCTCAATCAAAGGAGAAGATCACTTCCACGGCCATGACTTTAGTTCCAACTTCTCCAGCATCCAGTACTTCACCAACTGTTGCACCTCAGCAGCAAGACACTTCCATGCCTCCACTGAATCTAGCAACATTCATCTTCTCTCCTCAACCCCTTTGTTCAGCACCCCTTCCAAAAGAGACGTTGAAGCTGCAGATGGCAGAGTTCGAAAGAGCTTTGTCCTTGGATGATTCGAAGATGGCAGCCATAACACTGTGGCACTTTCTGATGGAGAGGATGCAGAGCGGGAGATGGTAGTGCACTCAGCGATTCCTCATTCTCCAAGAAGTAACTTCTCGGAATGGTTGGCTTCGCAGTTGGTTCCAGAAGCGAGAGTGGAGATGAACTTGGAGGAACACGACTTGCAGCTACTCCAGGGCCTAGGCGGAAAAGACAGAAGGCCTAAAGTTGCTAAAGCAACTTCTAGGTTGATCATCGAGGAATCAGGGCAGAAGTTTGCTGAGATATCAATTCCAACAGAAGGAAAGAAGGAGGAGGAGCTCATGGCAAAAGATGTTACAGTAACTCAGAGTACCCCTCGGTCAACCCACCACAAAAGGATTGAAGTAGGACACGCAAACATTGATAGATGCTCTATTCCTTAGGCTTGACAATGAAAAGGTGGAGAAAGAAGAACTTGTAAGTAGGTATCTCAGTTGTATGCAAGATCATAGCCAAGGTTGCTAAGCATTCCATTCATCCCATTTTAGAGAAGGTGAGTGATCATCTTATGCAGGAAATGGAGGATGCAAGCAATCAAGTAAAAGATATTGACGAATGGAAGGATTTGATTATGCGTCAAGCTATGTTACAACTTGGAGAGGTGTCAGCCCGCCTAAAGGTTATGAATGATGTGGCAAATTAGCTACAGCAACTGGTGACGAGCATAGTGGACATGAACATAGTTGTTGAGAGTAACCTGAGTACTTTGGGAGAGATCAACAAGCTATCGGGAGATGTATTAGTTACAGAGCAAATTGTGCACCTAAGCGATTAGAGTTTGCAGATCTTCCCGTTTGGATATCTCAGAGAGTTTTGCTGAAGAGGATGTAGGCACTTGAGAGTAGGACATCATCCTTACCAGAAAGTATCATTTCTTTCACTAAGGAGGACATGGTCGAGGTGTTACTTCATACGTGTAGATCGTTCCTAGCAAGGTGCCTAATTCCCTGGAAGGGTCTCTTCTGATGGTACAAAAGAGAATTGATAAAGCTACTAAGCTTTTCACAATGAATTCTATTAGTAGACTGGTGGCGCTGCAAGCAGATATTGCGAGGTTTGGGCCGAGCTTGGAAGATGTGGAGGCGTGCATCAAAGTGTTGAATGAAGGATTGCTGCAGTTTAGGACAGAGAAGGAAGTAGTGGCTAAAACAAATGGGAAGATGTTGAATCACATGTTCGATAAGTATATCCGATATCAGAACAAAAAGAAGACATAAATGTTACAGTTGGCATGACTTCTTCTTCTATTCTTTCTTCTTCTATTTTCTATGTTCCCGGATGAAATTGTAAAACTTTAAGTTATTGGTTTTGCAACCATTACTTAAAGTCATGTGGAACCATTCTATTAGTTAAGTGATATATGTGTCACTTAAGGAGAAGTTAGTGGAAGATAATTGTCAAATGCCATCTTTACTTGTTGTTTGTGTTTTAGTTCAGTTAGACTTCCCATTTGTACTTTCCCTCCTACATTCTATAAGTAGGAGAAGAACCTTTGGGTTAATGATGAGAATTTGTAAGCAGCAATCTTGTGTTCTAGACTTTGTGTTGAACCCCTGAGAGCCACTTGGAGCAAAGGAATACAAAGGAGCAGGTTTCCAGAGAACTTTGTGTCACGGTGTACTGTGTTTCTTACTTTTAATCTTAGATCTCTTAATAAACTTTGTGTTATTTTAGATCTAGATCTAGAGTTGCCTTTGTTTTAGAATTTTGTGTTTATATCTATTGGATTCTTCTATGTGCATGCAATCAGCTCTGCCATCTACTGATTGGGATGCACATCTTCCCCATTTCTTCTATGTGTTTATGTAATTACCTTCTTCTATAACTTTTCCTTTCTTTAAACAACTGCTTACTTGCTGCAGAACTGTTCAGTTATGGTTCATGAACTGAGTAGTTAAAGTAAAACCCCATTTAGATATTAGCATACTTTAATTGAAAAATCTGACACGGGAACCTCACCGGTTAAATGAGGGAGATTTATCTCATGACTGCCTAGGTTTTGTGCTATGCAGAAAATCTAGCCAACATATCTACTCATGAAGGACTCTGAGTTCATTGATTCATCCAAGGTATGATATGTCTTTAGTTGATTAATGAAGGAGTCTTGATGACCAAGCTCTTTCATAATGTATAGAGGTTTGTCCTGTTGTATAGAGGTTCTAAATGTTTTCATCAAGCCAAATAAGGTGTGCATCTGCTCATGAAGAGATTATTGATTCATCAGAGGTATGAGGTCTATCATAAGAAGATCCAATTACCAAGAGTGTTCATCATTTCAAAGGAGCTGAGACAATATATGGTCTTCCATCTATGACTCATTATGGTATGAGACTGTGAATTCAAGGTTGAGAATGTATGCAAGGTTCTTTGGCTTGAAAATGAAATTTCAATGTGTCAAAGCTAGCTAAAGTATCATTATTCTTGAGAGAAGCTTGAATGATTTGATCTGATGTTTCACATATGATACAATCATGATAAGGGTATTCTTTATATATTGTCGTGTTCCTACTTGGAGAATGTGTTCAAGAAACTTGAAGGATGCAGGAATTAAAAATATCCCCAGATCTTGATGTTTTTAATATCTAACTTCGTGCCATTTATATCTAGTCTCACATTACATCATGTTTTTCCTTTATATTAAATATTATAGACATGTTGTCTGGACTACAACAAGGACAAGAAAAGATGTCGAAGAGTGATCCCACTTCTGTAATCTTCATGGAGGACGAAGAGGTGGTGTAAACCCCTACATTCTTTTTTGGAAAATTCTTGTTGTGGAGAGATAGATTCCAAATTTTCCTCAACATTAATAAAAGCGAATTAGTATTACTATACAATTTCTGATGGATTTATAACACAATTATTTTCATAGGTAGAAGTGAATGTGAAGATAAAGAAAGAATTTTGTCCTCCTTAGATTGTTGAAGGAAATCCATGCTTGGAGTACATTCAATACATTATGTTTCCATGGTTTAAAATTTTTGAAGTACATTGCAGTGAGGAAAATGGTGGTAACAAGTAAGCATGCTACAACAAGGACAAGAAAAGATGTCGAAGAGTGATCCCACTTCTGCAATCTTCATGGAGGAAGAAGAGGTGGTGTAAACCCCTACATTCTTTTTGGAAAATTCTTGTTGTGGAGAGATAGATTCCAACTTTGCCTCAACATTAATAAAATTGAATTAGTATTACTATACAATTTCTTATGGATTTATAACACAATTATTTTCACAGACATAAGTGAATGTGAAGATAAAGAAAGCATTTTGTCCTCCTCAGATTGTTGAAGGAAATCCATGCTTGGAGTACATTCAATACATTATGTTTCCATGGTTTAAAAAGTTTGAAGTACATCACAGTGAGGAAAATGGTGGTAACAAGTAAGCATGCTACAACAAGGACAAGAAAAGATGTCAAAGAGTGATCCCACTTTTGCAATATTCATGGAGGAAGAAGAGGTGGTGTAAACCCCTACATTCTTTTTATAAAATTCTTGTTGTGGAGAGATAGATTCCAAATTTGCCTCAACATTAATAAAAGTGAATTAGTATTACTATATAGTTTCTGATGGATTTATAACACAATTATTTTCACAAGCAGTGCCAAAAGTGAATGTGAAGATAAAGAAAACATTTTTTCCTCCTCGATTGTTGAAGGAAATGCATGCTTGGAGTACATTCAATACATTATGTTTCCATGGTTTAAATTTTTTGAAGTACATTGTAGTGAGGAAAATGGTGGTAACAAGTAAGCATGCTACAACAAGGACAAGAAAATATGTCAAGAGTGATCCCACTTTTGCAATCTTCATAGAGGAAGAAGAGGTGGTGTAAACCCCTACATTCTTTTTGGAAAATTCTTGTTGTGGAGAGATAGATTCCAAATTTTCCTCAACATTAATAAAATCGAATTAGTATTAATATACAATTTCTTATGGATTTATAACATGATTATTTTCATAGATAGAAGTGAATGTGAAGATAAAGAAAACATTTTTTCCTCCTCATATTGTTGAAGGAAATCCATGCTTGGAGTACATTCAATACATTATGTTTCCATGGTTTAAAAATTTTGAAGTACATCGCAGTGAGGAAAATGGTGGTAACAAGTAAGCATGCTACAACAAGGAAAATAAAAGATGTCGAAGAGTGATCCCACTTCTGCAATCTTCATGGAGGAAGAAGAGGTGGTGTAAACCCCTACATTCTTTTTTGGAAAATTCTTGTTGTGGAGAGATAGATTCCAACTTTGCCTCAACATTAATAAAAGTGAATTAGTATTACTATACAGTTTCTAATGGATTTATAACACAATTATTTTCACAGGCAGTGCCAAAAGTGAATGTGAAGATAAAGAAATCATTTTTCCTCCTCATATTGTTGAAGGAAATCCATGCTTGGAGTACATTCAATACATTATGTTTCCATGGTTTAAAAAGTTTGAAGTACATCACAGTGAGGAAAATGGTGGTAACAAGTAAGCATGCTTGTGACAAGATGTCTGTACTTTTCCCACAACTACTATTTTCTGTCTTTTGTTTTTCCAAATGCTAATTATCTGGTTTTTGGTTCATTGTTGTAACTTTTTTCCCTTTTGCATTTCTTGAATTTTTCATTTTGGACATCTCTATATGGTCTCTATTTTGTACATTATTGTTTGTCAACATTTTGTTAACCTCCCATTCCCAACCAAATCCTCCCAATAGACGTGAACCCCACGGAATGAGCCGTAATTGATAATTTTTGGGTTCGGATCGAGTCCCGTGATCTCGGGAGGTCTATGCCATGTGTCGTCATTCTATCAATCTCCTAAGGAAATGCCCCTGACAAACGTGAAACCTACGAAATGTACCACATTTTATATATCCTTCGGTCCACTGTGGGATGAGGCAATGTCAGCGAAAAGTGATAAACGGACATGGTCATGGAATAAATGGAAAGTGAAACCTCAAAGATAACTATATGTGTGTGTGTATATATATATATATATATATATATATATATAACATTAACAAAAAGATTCAAATAAGATACACTGATAAAGCAAGGAATATACATAAAGAAGAACTCACGGAGATATAAGAAGTGATTTTAGATATTTTATATATATATATATATTACGTAGATGTATCTAAGATAGAAACCTAGTTATGATTCTTTGCAAGCTGAGGACTATTCTAGATGACATAAAAATTTATAGTGGTTATGAGGATGAGGATGTTCAGGATTTGTAATAACTTACAAAGGCAGAACTGTAGATAAAGCAATGCGACATGAAAGAAAACACCTCTCAAATAGACCGAGGACTCACTTGCGCAGTAATTTCTTCTAGGATGTCAACTAAAATGCGTGAGTCGGGCCTCGAAAGACCTAGATTTATTTGAAATTTTGTAAGCAAATTGCAATATGCCGATTCACTAAATCCCTTTCTATTACTTCACAAATTCGCAAATTGGAAAATTGCATGGGAAAACATCACCTCTGGGCAATAAGGTTCCATAGATTTCTTGGTGAAACATTAATGTTTTCAAATCCCGATGCATCAATTTCTTGGTGAAACATTAATGTTTTCAAATCTCTGCAGCGCGCGATCACGCGATGATTTAATATAAAAATATACATTGGGATTGGAAATTCCTTGGCGATTCACATGGGATAGATTATTGTTTGTGGAATTTTTGGGTGAAACTGGTAGTCTTGTCATTGCTGTGAAATTCACCAAAATAAATTCCTGAAATTCTACTATTCGCCAAACTATGAATATTTTCCGCTAGAATTTTCCCGATAGAAAATAACTTTAAAGACACTCAAAACAAGAAGACTGACTAGGTCGTGTGTCATCAAGTGAATACTTTTCTTACACAAGATCCATATATAAAACAACATACGGTGTTATAATAAACAAGAGTAAGTACGTGATTTTGTGTCTATAGTTCACCTTAGTACTCGTTTGGGTGTTGAGTGAAATGGTAAACACTCAAATAGATCTTGACTAAAGACTAAATGGTTAACACCTTTGGAGATTACAGACCACCCGGTATTATTTGTTTTGTATAAAGAGCCACCTTGGAGATTTTTACCATTCTTAGTGCATCAAATAGAATTTGGAGAAAGGTGTTGTGTCACTTCTATAACTTGGGACTTACCTAGACTGTAATCTACATTCCTTACATTTGTTGTTATATTGGGTAAAAATAGTTAACTAAACTTGTTTAGGAGTATAACTAAACTTGTTCATTATGTGGATGGTGTTTATGTTGTGAAATGATCATGTTCATGTGTAAAAAATGTATGTATTTTATATTACTTTTGGGACAAAATTTTGGGAATTACATAAAGATTGTATATTGTTTCTAATTCTCATACCTATCAATCTTATATTTATAACTTATTTTTGTATAGGATTTAAAATTATCTTGAAATTTTGAGTTCCTCGAGTTGTGTAAGATCCGGATTTGTTTGAATTTATCTTTTTATGTAATAAAATTAAATAATTTTGATGTCCCTTTCTACTCAAGTTAAATCCATTTTTTCCCGTATATAATAAATTCATGTAAAATTTACTCTACACTTAGTTTATTCACCAAACAATTCTACATGATATGTTGGCCTATAGAATGATTCTCTAATGGTCTTAGCCACTTGACCATGGGAATTTGACTATGGTCATTTTGATCTTTAGATACTTTTCTATTGTTATTCCCTAAATGTAGTTATCTTTATTTGTAGGGCTGACCCCTTCATCTAAGTAAATCCTTTGAATCTCAAATTTTTATGACTCAACCAAACCCTGTCTATATTAATTAGAGCTCCATTTTTGGTTATTCCTTCATGTTTTAGAAGAATTCATTGATTCTTATTAATTTTGTGAGTTCTTTTCTAGCCTAGGTGACACCAAAGAGTTGTGCACTTGAAGATGTTGTCTTATTTTATCCAGAATCCTTTTCAAAACTCTTGAGGGTCCCATGCGACAAAATCCTCCATTCTTTGTAAAAATTAGTAGGTTGTAGATCTATTTTCTTATATTATTTTTCATATTGAGTAAAATGTAGATTAATCCAGAATCCTTTTCAAAACTAGCACCCATGTATATGGATGTGAAAGCATGTAATTAATGGTTCAAAGTTTCTCATTGTTTTCTATAGTTTCTTCCTCATACGAGATAGCTTCCTTATGTAATATCAAAATTAGGTTAATCTAATTAATTTATTAATTCAATGTTGGTGTGTTATGATATCGAATAGTATATAGTGTAAACATAGTAATTACATCAGCCCTAAATTATGTGGTGATAATATTGATTAATATATACTTTTGAAAGTAGAATAAAGAAAAACTAGGGTGATGGTTATAAATATTGCACCATTCTAGAATATTTAGAGATGTGAAACTGATATGAAAATATAAAAATAGGTCATGCATAGTGTCATGAATATGTTTGTAAATTTTCGGTATCTAAAAATTTGCTCTGGATAGAATCACCCAAGCTAGACAGAATTACCCGAGAGATTCCATCCTTTGATGACTAATTTTGTCCTTTATTATTTTGATTTACAACCCAAGTATGACAACTTATGCACATATATTTTGGATCTGCATCTATGCTTGAAATTTTCCAATCACACTTTTGTAGCTACAAATATGTTCTTCTTGTTTTAAAACCCTTTCTCCTTGGTATGTGACCCAAAGTTAGCCTAAATGAGTCAAACTAACCTCAACGCATCTGGTGTGGCTAAGTTATATATATATATATATATATATTTGTGTGCGTAACTATCTCAAAAGCATCTCAATCTCATGTAGTTGTCCCTCCTAGTAAACTTGTGCAAATGTGCATAAATAATGGTTTGGGAAAATATCCTAAGAAGGCCTTAAACACTTGGAAATGACTTTTCGCTTCATTTATGGCACATGAGAGTGATCTAAGGTAGAAAATATTTGTGTATTTATAATTGTAGAACATGTTGTTATAGTTCTCTACGAAATTTAAGATTCATTGGTAAGGGCCCAAATTCCTCCTTACATTTATATTCCTTGAGTGAGTAATCCTTAGATTCCCGTAATAGGTTATTTATATAGGTGAATTGTGAAAATGATTTCCTACTCAATTAACCCTAAACTAATAGCAATAACTTGTGCATTTGAAAATATGATCATTAAGAGTATAACTAATAGAATCGTCATATACTTGGATGCAAAACTTCATTCGATCCTGTAGACCGATTAGAGACATGAGGTGAATACGTCTCGATTTTATAGATGTGTTTATATCGTGCACATTGGCTCCATGAGTTCCATGTTGAAGAATAGGGGATGACCTAGTAGGCTCAAGGTGCAGGAATTGAGAAGCATACCTTTGGATCAATTCAATAAATATATGAATGGGGTTAAGTTATAGTAAAGTCTAAATGATCATTACCAAGTGCTTTAGGTCTAAATTTTGGGTACTGAAATTTCCCCATTTTAATCTAGTAATGAAATTTTTGGATTAAAATAAAGTGTAACTATTAAATACAAACCTCTCAATGAGTATGGTGTACACGTGACTTGGAAAATGTGCTCTCTAGACCATATATGTAACATGAAAAATCACATGTCAAAGTGTGTATTAATGCTTGATAGATATGGTTATAAAATTAGTAAATTATAAAGAACTAAAATTTAAAATCATGAAATGGTTACACTTGATTGTTTTAGTTCCCATTTTGAGCCCTACCTAGTTGAGTTTTCCAAAAATACCTTGTACCATCTAAGGACCCAAATTTGGATATGTCAACTTGTCACTAAGAGCTTTTTGAATCTCCATGACCATCCCTTCCCATGAAACTCAAAAAATTAAAGGATGGACATGACTATTCAACTCTAAGGAGACCATAATGCATCAACTTAGAAATCCATGGAATGAAGAACTTAATGTTCATGGTCGTTGCTCTAAAAGGTGAAGGGATAAAGATCGTGATTGAGGCAAAGATTCTAGAGTAATATGTAATCATCCAAATTGACTTGGTCTAGCAATGTGAAATAGGGGAGGATTTCATGGATGAATAGTTGCAAAGGGATAATAGAATGTGGTTACATAACGAAAGTCGTGGCACATTAGTACAATGTTCGCGGCCAAGGAATTTAGCACTTCACGGATTCAACAAAAAGCCACAAGACACTCAAAAATATGCCAAAGGGTTGTGGAAGATCATAAAATAATTGAAAGTTTATGGGTGAAGAAGGAATACAAGTAAAATCCATGGGATGGTTTATCGCAGGGTTAGCACTCTGTTGATTCTAAAAAGTCACAGGACACTCGAAAAAGGAATATCTTTCATCAATACCTTTACAACATGGATATTCAAATCATACAATATGAATTTAGAGATGATTTTTGTGTTATCCAAAGGTAAATTCAGTTATGAAAATTAATTTTGAGTTAACAAATGAAATAAAGAGAAGCATATGTATATACTAGGAACAAAATGGGGATTCTATAGGGGCCCCACCCTTGAAATTCACATAACTTATAGTATGCATATATACAAAAAGGGAGGTTCTTGCAAAAGAGGTACAATGTCAATTGATGGTTACACATTCCTCTGCAAAGGCGAGAATCCGATTCAGCAACTTCTTCTTCCTAAACTCAAATTCTTTGCGAGTCTTGAGCCCCATAAACTAGATGTCCCTGCAAGGTCACGAGACATGCCCATTTCCATGAGTTTTGTAATGTTTTCCTTGGGACCTTCCAATATTTTGATCAATTCTAATTTTATCCTATAAGAGGAGACCCATTCAAGAAGGTTAGACCCACCTTTAAGGTAGGCCTTAGTACCCTACTAGGTAGCAGATTTTGAGGTTGAAGATGACCAGGAACATCAGTTGGTTTTGTGGGCGATTCAAGTTCATCTACAAAAATTGGTTGGCTAGTACATGTTGTATTGGGCATGCCCGTTTGTGTCTCTTTAAGGAAGGTTGCGAACACTTCGGGGGCCTTACCAAAGGAGAATTTCGTAGGTTCTTTCTCAAGACGATAAATTCTTTGTTCCATCGTGGTTATTTTATAATAAGTTGATGATATGTCTTCCACTGGATGATCAACAGATACTGCATAGGCATCGGAAAGAATTTATTTCTCTATCAATTCCTCATTAAATAGTAACGAGATATGTCAATGATGTTCTTATTAATGGCAGGCTGTAGTGGAGCCAAAAATTCTTCAAAAGTTCAGGAGTTTTTATCCTCTACATGGAACAAGTGATAATACATAACATGAAATATAGAAAAGAAGGGATTCATCTTGATAAGCCTTATCATTAGTGTTACACGAAATGAATGAGGTGTCAACAGTTCATCAATCTCTACTTGATCTTCAATTTCAAATAACATTCTTACAAAATCCTCATCCGAAGTCCGAAAGGTCAAAATTAAGTGCAAAGTATCTGAAGAAATATCCTTCACATTGGTTCCTAATTCCACATCCGCATCATTTGAAAAGGATGAACACAAACTCTCTTTTCACTCATAATGCTTGAAGGAAGATGCAATTTTATGAGAAAACAATGAGAATTTATAAGAGGATGAAATTTGAGAGTGACTGTGTGAGGTATCATTTCAAGATTGAATGTGAAATTAATTCTAAACACTTATGGATCTAAAATGATTGATATCTTCCAAAAGGTGGTTTTCGGCTCGAAGTGGCAATCACATAAAGGAAGCATCAAATATGAGGGAGTATAAATGATTATCTCTTCCTAAAGCATATTCCCAAAAGGGTAGGTGTTAAATCAGTTAAGATAACAACATGAGGGAATAATGGTTTGTGACTAGGCGCATGAATGATGGTGACAACATGGATAGGACAAAAAGGATTAAACAATAAAAGTAAAAATCCCACATACATCCATGTCAGCATCTAGAAGTAGAATCAAATTAAGGAATGAAAAAGGTATCTTCACAGTTGCAAAATATTTTCCAAAAATGGAGCTTGTTTGTTGCGTCTTTTTGGGATGGTTCGTTAAGGTTTTTTTGTGGAGGAAATCGGGTTGTAAGAAGACATCAAATTATATAAATATGAGGCTTGTCCTCATAATTAAGGGAGTTAGTTTTTGTATTCAAATCAAAGGGGATTAGTCTTTCAAATTCTAAAAAGGTTAGAGATATAATTGTGAATATTGTATGTTTCAATTGTGAAATGCATACTGATCTCAGTTTCCCAAATTTCTATGTCAAGGTGGTTGTAAGTGTACATCCATTGATAAGCTTTGAGAGCATTCATTTGATGTTCCCTTGTTAAGAAATTCAAGAACTAAATAAAGTATGTCCACTTTGAGTTTAAATTTTGTCTTCTGGGTTCTGTGTTTGGAATTATCCATTAATGAGTGATATTTTTGTTGTTGTCTTGTGTTTTTGTTTCTCTTTGTCATACACTAGATCTTTCCTTGATGTTTGTGCTTTGGTCATTAATTTTGATATTGTGTTGTGAGATTTCCCTCTGCAATATTGGACTGGATTGTAAAATCCTTGTCATAAACATTTTGTACTGATATATTTTGTAATCCTTTGAGTGTATCTTAGGTGTATGAGGGATGAAGCAATAAACACTTTATTAGAATGCTTGCACAAGTTCTTATGTTAGGTATTTTAGAGATTGTATGAATCCTTTGCATCTATTGAGCTTCAATGAATGCAAATAGTTCTTAGTTGATATTGTCACTACTTGATCCAGTTTTATGCACTTTCCATGATTGCAAGATACTCTAAGTGTTAAATGTTATGTCACAATGAACTTCTCTGCCTATAATTCCCCCTCTGTGAAGTCATAATTGCCATAATTGACCCCATCCCCCCATTTTAAAACATCCATTTGTTCTATTTTTACTACCTTATTGCTCTAAACATCACTGAAGGTGTCTTTTAGCCTTAATTTCATTACTAAGAGAATGTAAGAGAAATTGAACTTAATTGTCTTTAGTAACCTATGTCTAGAAAAGTAAACATGCACAACATCTTTTATGAAAACTCGTGAGAGTGAGTGTTGTTTCCATTGGCCATGTTTATCCCAGATTGACCCACCATTTTTAAAAAGAAATTAAGGGAAAAAAAGATCCCATCTCCCCCTCTCCCATTCAGTTACACCTCGGGTTCTCTCACCTTGGTTCAAGGCAGGACCAAAAGTAGAAGGAAAAGGCAATTTCCTTTGTATGTGCCCCTACATCATCCCATGGCTTGATCCCAAGGAAATTGATAGATCCCTCCTGCTACAAAATGACACACCAATCCGGTCTACCACCATTCCTAGCCCTTTCCCCTACCCTTGGGGAGAAATTGTTGTCAATCCAATAGGAGGTGTAGATTTGAGGACAACAGATTGTCTCTGGCATCATCTTATGGGGTGTGAATACTATATATGATAAATTAAACATTTGATCCATCCATTAACCATCTATAGTATTTATTCTTACTAGATGGCCACATATAGAACTTGATCATGTTAGAAGCTAATATGTAGCACTTAGGTCTACTAGCTAACCATATTTAGCACTTAATCCTACTAAAATCCAATTAGTATATGATCTTGATATATGTGTAATGAGACGGTATGTTATATGTGTAAAAGCTCGTAATATGTTCTAAATGGTCCTATGTGAATTTTGTCACACCATGTTAACTAAAAAAATGTGGTTATGATCTATGTAAGACCTTATTAGAAAAACCCACAATATGCCTCCCTTTTGAGATGAACACCTAAAACAACTATGGTTTCTTGGGGCACTATGAAATTAAGTTTTTGTCTTATGTTTTCATTTAATATACTATCATGGGAGCATACATTGGACATGAATTATATTTTACTAAATACCTAAAATAAATGTCTTTCTTTAGTTTTCATCTAGTGTAATGTCATATTTTGTAGGATTTTAAGTATGTTGGTTTGATAAAAGGGCATTTGAAACTTGTGAGTGATAGTGTGGCGAGTTCAAGCCAAATTCCACTATTTTCTCTTTCCTTCACCCAACCCTTGTCATCTAAATTTTGAATTGTGTCTAGTTAAGACAAGGCTCAAAATCCACCAAGAACAAAAATAATAATTTAATAATGATAATCGGAATACATTGGTATTTTTATATGTTATAGCTTTGAATGCCTTGATGTATGTGCGTAAAAATGTGGAAGCATTCAGCAGCATTCCAAGTGTTTTACAAAATACATAATATAAATGTAGTCTCTTGCGGTGCGTTGATTGTTGTATATGTTCAAAGTGGGATCTGTATCCGCCTTTAGTTGCCTCCTCATAAAATGGGAATGGATTGCTTCTCCTTGTCAAGTTCCTATTTATATGCATTTTAATTTATGGATATCTTAGGAAGCCATAATTTTTGTTACAAAATTTATATATAAATACAATGTCAAGTTGCGTGTATGTGTTACTTTAAATTCATATTACGTAAGTACATACTTGTTTGAGTGAATGTTTTCATTTATTTCCCCTCTTGGTCATTCTAGGTATCTTAAGGAAGCCTTACCTTTATTATTAAAGGTCCTATAAAATGTGATGTGATTTTGGGAATTCCTTGCTTGGAATTTATATCATGAAAGAAAAAGAAAAATGTTTTATGATAACATCCATGTTTTCTTTTAGTTGAATTTGTGACACTATTACTTTCTTGTTTGAGTTATACTTGCTCCAATGTTCTTCTTGCGCACATGTTTCCTTTCCATTTTCCTTGTGGCTACTTATTGCAAGCTCCTTTGCTTATACCTTGCATGCACCTTTGTGTAATTCTCACTCGATCCTCTAAAGAATAGTGGATCGTGAATAAAAATACCAAGTCCTTCAGGACTTAAAGAATAAATAATATGATAAAACATGGGCCCAATGTCACCTTAGACTAATCTGGTTATCCATCCTTAGGTAACATTTATTAGACATACTCAAATAATTCAAGCACTTCAACCTGTACTAAGTCTTCGTGTGCTTGGATTTTATTTACTACTTGCATCAATGAGATAGGTTAATTTATCCAATTACATAATTAGTTGGTTAAACATAGAAGCACCTTTGACCTTTTTGGTCATTGTTGTACGCAGATGGTAGACTTACTTTTGTAAATCTGCACGTGCCTCCAAGCTTTGTTTCTATTGCATCAGTGAGTTTCCTCAACTCCATTAGGTGCTACTTTTTATTTGCTCCTTCCTTTCCATGACATCTTTGCTAACCGCTTAAAATTCTTTTGTTATTTTATTTTGGTTAGCTTTTTTTAGGATTCATCATCTACTTGTGCTTAAAATAACGTTATTTTATTTTCCAGCTCTTTTTTTCGTGCATTAATCATTCGAGGTTTCTTATACAACCCTTTAAGTAATTTTTCATCTTTTTATACTTTGTCTTCTAATATTCTTGCGCTATCTTCACATTCTCAGAGATTTTTATTGCAAATGACATAGACGTTTTCAATGTCTCCCCCATTTTGATATCTCCTTATCCTTCTCCATGTCCTTAGGACATTCATTATTTGCTCAAGCTCATCTATTTTCTTCCGGTATGAGTGAATTATCTTGGAGAAGATTTGGATCATTACACATCACTCTCTCTTTAAGGGTCTCAAATTTTGGCACGATGCATGTATATTTTTCTTGAGACCTTTGTTTTCATGTCGAATCTCACACAATTTCCACTTTTTCTCTTTTATCTCTTCCTCCAACTTTCTGTCTTTATCTCTATATACTCACACTTTGTTGTTTTGTAAATTTTTTTGCACGAAGTCTTCAGCGATCTTCAATAGTTGTGCCTCGTCACTTAGGGTCTTAGAAAGTTTATAGGTTG
The DNA here is from genome assembly GCA_018340775.1 of Taxus wallichiana var. yunnanensis. Lineage (NCBI taxonomy): Eukaryota > Viridiplantae > Streptophyta > Pinopsida > Cupressales > Taxaceae > Taxus > Taxus wallichiana. The sequence goes on along the minus strand of CM031234.1, from coordinate 223,827,777 downwards.
TTGCAGAAGGAAAATAGGATCTCCATCCTTAGATGGGATGGTGTGAATGTTATCTCTCATAATTTAATGAGTGGTTCTTCGGTGCATGTATCCAGTGAAAAGGAAAAATCCTTTTGGAGTGATCAATTGCCATGGTGCTCTTAATATTGTTCCATTGGAACAATTCATAATCATTCTCCCCATGATACGTTTCACATCAATATTTTTTTGGGGTTAGGGTAGAGTTATATATCTTCTTCTTCTTTCTTTTTGTCATGTTCTTTCTCTTGTATTAGTATCTTGCGCTTACTTGAGTGGGATTTTTCTACCTCAACTTCTCTTCTGACCACTTCCTTCCTCATGACCTTCTCTTGCGCTTTCAATTTGAGTGGTATTCTCTTGATTATCTTTGAATTCCACTACCTTATGTGGTGACTTGAGAGCAGAAGGTTATTTGTTTGTCAGTGGTCATGTACTCCATAATTGTTAGGTTGTGGAGCCTATTTTCATGTGTGAAAGTGTTGAAGACTCTACACTAAGAGTACTGTACACTTTTCATGTATCATCGCCAGGGTTCAGTGCCGGGCAGGGTCCCGAGTGGGGATCCGAGGGTGGCAGCCCTCAAGATGGCGGGGTTCACGGGTGTAACCCCGAGAAAAAAATTGTACTTAAAATGTGCCCGATATACCAGAAACGTGTTTTTCTCATATGGGTGAGATTTTTCCCATAGGTTTATGGGACGGTTTTTTTCCCATGGTTTTGATACCCATAGTTTTGTAAAACTACTTAAGCGATTGTCTACTTATGTGGTTTTATGCATATGGTAATAACATAGTAACATTACGAGATGTATTTTGAATTCGGTGTGAATTCTCAGAGAGTTTGTTGAGCATAGCTCCAAACAGATTTGGGTATTGTATTGAGAGAGCGGTGGCTTGTAATAAAATCCGAGCAAGTGATTCTTGGTGGACGTAGCTCAAATTGGGTGAACCACGTTAAATATTGTCTCTTTGTGTTATGTTATTTTATTCTGTACTTTTATTTGAGATCTGTAATATTTTCTACATATTAGTTTCTACTATTGCGATTCCGTGAGGGATTATTCCACATATTTTATCCCTTATTTCCTAATAATTGGCATCAGAGCTTGGTTTGGTTTGCTAAAGTGTTGAATCACAGGGAAATTTTTATCTTGAGTGGGAGCTATGGCAGATGATGGAAGATCTAGGGTTGATAAATTCAACGGGCATAATTTCAATCTTTGGAAGATGCAGATGGAAGATTACCTTTATCAGAAGGATCTTTATACTCCATTGTCTAAGAAGGTGAACAAACCCTCGAGCATGACAGATGCGGAATGGGATTTCTTTGGATAGGAAGGAACTTGGGACAATCCGGCTATTGTGTCTTACATCTTCGGTATTATTTAATGTTTCAAAGGAAAAGACTACAAAAGAACTGATGGATGCATTAGGAAATTTGTATGAAAAACCCTCTACCTCTAATAAGATTTTTTAATGAAAAAGTTGTTTAATATGAAGATATCTAAGAATGGTTCAATAGCAGATCATTTAAATAATTTTAATACGGTTGTAAATATGCTAGCTTTGGTTACAATAGAATTTTATGAAGAAGTTAGGGCTTTATTAGTTCTATGCTCTTTACCTGAGAGTTGGAATAGCCAGTAATGGCGGTAAGTAACTCGGTTCCAACTAATTCAAAGTTGAAGTTTGAGGATGTTGTAGGGGTGATTCTAAGCAAGGAAATGTGAAGAAAAATCTCTGGGGAATCTTCTACTTTAGGGAATGCTTTGATAGTGGAAACTAGAGGGAGACAGAAAAATAGAGGAAGTCGTGGAAAATCAAAGGATCGGCAAGGTCAAAATCCAAAAGTAAGATAGTATGATGGCACTTTGTGGAAAGTCTAGGCATGCAAAGAAGGATTTTGGGAATATCGAGACAAGAAGAAACAACAGGAAGAAAACAAGGAGGCAAATGTGGCAATGGGTAATGTATGTCAGGATGCTTTGATTCTTTCTTTGCACAATATTATTGAATCTTGGGTTTTAGATTTGGGGGCTTCTTTCCATGCTACTCCACATAGGCATTATTTTGTTGATTATGTTTAAGAGATTTTGGTCATGTTTTTCTTGGTGATGATGAGCCTTGCAACATAGTTAGAAAAGGTTACTTCAAATTAAGATGTAGAATGGGAATACTTGGCTATTGAAGGATGTCATACATGTGCCTACATTAAGACGAAATTTGATATCGGCGGGCAGTTGGGAAGTGATGGTTGTATTGTGATATTTACAATGGACTCTTGGAAGGTTACTAAGGGTGCTCTTGTGGTGGAAAGAGGTAAGAAGGTTGGAACCTTGTATTTAACCACTTATAGCACTAATGTTTGTAATCTTGTGGCTTCAGAAGTAGATACAATATTGTGGCACTATAGGCTCGGTCATATGAGCCATAAAGGCATGGAGATCATAAAGAAGGATTTTCCTGGATATACAAAAACAAGTTTGGAGTTCTATGAGGATTGCATATATGGGAAACAAAAGTGAGTAAGGTTTCTCAAGGTTGGACCTACAAAGAAAGAGAGTAAGTTAGAGTTGGTGTGTTCTGATGTATGGGGATCGACTCGTATCATCTCTTGGGGGTTCAAGTTATTATGTTACTTTTATTGATGATGTAACAAGGAAAGTTTGGGTTTATTGTATTAGAAACAAATCTAATGTATTTGACACTTTTGTTAAATGGAAAGCCTTGGTAGAGAATGAAACAAGTCTTAAGATAAAATGTCTCAGGTCAGATAATGGAGGGGAGTATTGCAACAATGAATTTGATGATTATTGTTCTAAGAATGGAATCCGTAGGTAAAAGATAGTTCAGGAACTCCACAAAGAGAATGGGGTGTCGAAAGGATGACCGAACAATAATGGAATGTACTAGGAGTAGGAGGTTACATGTAGGACTACTCTTTCTTTTGGGTAGAAGCGATGGAGTACAAATTGTGTACTTGATAAATAGAGGACCCTCAAGTGCCTAATGGTAAGAAAGTTGATTATTCATTTCTTAGAGTCTTTGGATGTGAGGTGTTTGTCCATATATACAAGGATGATAGGACCAAGCTAAAGGCTAAATTATAAAAATGTACTTTCATTGGTTATGGTGGTGATGACTTTGGATATAAATGTTGGAGTATTAAGGACAAGAAAATCATTCGATCTAAGGATGTGGTCTTTAATGAGAAAGTCATGTATAAGCAAATAGCGATTGTAAGAAAACAGGGAAGAATCCAAGAAAGAATATACGGTGGTAGAGGATCTTCCAGATGGGAAAGTGACACATGAATCAGTTCAAGAACCTCCTCAACAGGAACCCCAAACTCCTATATTGAGGAGGTCTTCTAGGGTAAGAAGAGAACTTGAACGTTTTTCTCCTTCTCTTTATTATTTATTACTCATTGATAGTAGAGAACCATAGAGCTTTGATAAAATAATGTAGATAGATGTTAGGAAGAAGTGGGAGCAAGCCATGGATGAGGAGCATCAGGATCTCATGGAGAACTAGACATGGGATTTGGTGAAGCTACCCAAGGAAAAGAGCATTACAGAACAAGTGGGTGTTCAGAGTCAAAGAGGAAGGAGGAAAGAAAAGATACAAGGCTCGGTTGGTGGTCAAGGGGTTTGCACAGAAAAAAGGTATAGATTTTGATGAGATTTTTTCTCTTGTAGTAAAAATGACTTCTATTAGAACTGTTCTAGGAATAGTTGTAATGAAGACTTACACTTAGAATAGCTTGATGTAAAGAATGCATTTCTCCATGGTGATTTGGAGGAGGAACTATATATGCAGCAACCAAAGGGCTATGAGGTCAAAGGTAAAGAGGAGATGGTGTGCAAACTAAAGAAGAGCTTGTATGGCTTGAAACAAGCTCCACGTCAATGGTATAAGAAATTTTATAGCTTCATGATGGAGCAAGGTTATATTAGATGTCATTCTGACCATTGTGTGTATACAAAGAAATTTGAGGATGATAGTTATATTATCCTTTGTCTATATGTGGATGACATGTTGGTTGCAAGTAAAAACATACAGAAATAAAAGTACTCGAGAAGCAAATGACTAAGTGAATCCTTTTCTATGAATGATTTGAGGGCAGCCAAAAAAATCCTTGGTATGAGGATATCTTGGGATAAGAAGGAACGGATGTTGACTTTATCTCAAGAAGAGTACATTAAGAAAGTCTTAGAGAGGTTTAATATGCGGGATGCTAAATCGGTTGGGACTCCTTTGGCGAGGCCATTTCAAGTTGTCAAAGGAGTAGTTTCCCAGTCGAGAGCGGAGAGAAACCAAATGTCCAAGCTACCTTACTCATCAACGATTGGTAGTTTGATGTATGCCATGGTGTGCACCAGGCCTGATATTGCCCATGCAGTGGGAGCGGTGAGTAGATTTATGAGTGATCCAGGTAGAGATCATTGGCAGGTGGTAAAGTGGATCCTTCGGTATTTGAGAGGGACCATGGGGCCAATTTTGTGTTACAAATGGATCGAAACAACTTTGTGTGGTTATGTAGATTCAGATATGGCTGGAGATGTAGACAGCAGGAGGAGCATGACAGGTTATGTTTACACTGTAGGTGGGATAGTAGTAAGCTAGATTTCACAACTACAAAAGTTGGTGGCTTTGTCAACTACGGAGGCTAAGTATGTTACTGCCACAGAGGCAAGAAAATAAATGATTTGGTTACAATAATTTCTTGAGGAGTTAGGGCATAAGGAGGAAGGAAATTTTCATAGTGATAGTCAGAGTGCTATACACCTAGCTAAGAACTCTTCTTTCCACTCTAGGACAAAGCATATATAGTTAAGGTACCATTTCATCAGGACAGCTTTAGAGGAAGAGAAGTTGAAGCTGGAGAAGATTCATACCAGTAAGAATCCTACAAACATGATGACCAAGGTGATCACAAGGGAAAAAATGAAGTTGTGTTTAGCTTTGGTTGGTCTTCACGAAAACTAATGAAGGGTTGAGAAGCTTTCTCAGAGGAAAACTAGTCTCCAAGTGGGAGATTATTAGGTTGTGGATCCTATTTTCATGTGTGAAAGTGTTGAAGACTATACACTAAGAGTACTGTACACTTTTCATGTATCCTCCTCAGGTTTGGGCCGGGCCTTGAGCAGGGTCCGGGGGGCAACCCCGATAGCTTGAGGGTTCAGGGCGCGGCCCCCAAGAAAAAAAAATTGGCCTTAAAATGTGCCCGATATACCGGAAATGTGTTTTTCTCATATGGGTGGGATTTTGTCCCATAGGTTTATGGGACGGTTTTTTGCCCATGGTTTTGATACCCACGGTTTTGTAAAACTACTTAAGCAGTTGTCTACTTATATGGTTTTATGCATATGGTAGTAACATAGTAACATTGCAGATGTGTTTTGCATTCAGGTGTGAATTTTGTAGAGTTTTTTTAGCATAGCTCCAAATAGATTTGGGTATTGTTTTGAGAGAGCGGTGGCTTGTAATAAAATATGAGCAAGTGATTCTTGGTGGATGTAGCCCAAATTGGGTGAACCACGTTAAATACTATCTCTTTGTGTTATGTTATTTTATTCTGCACTTTTATTTGAGATCTGTAATATTTTCTACATATTAGTTTCTACTGTTGCGATTCTGTGAGGGATTATTCCACATATTTTATCCCTTATTTCCTAACAATGTTATTATGTCCCTTCCCTAGTGCTTACATGGAATGTTGAGTGTTGTAAAGGGACCTCAACTTTTTCTCTTTTTGACTCTTGTCAAGTTTGGACCTGTGCCACCGGGATGTTCTACTTCATTTTTCCGCTCTTTTATTTGTACAAGGATTGGCCCCGCTTTAGATTCGGTCGTGTTCTCTTTTTAGGTTGATTTTTTGTGTGTGTGCGCTTTATTTTTTCTTGTTGTATCTATCAAGTATGTTCTATTTGTTCTCGTGCCCTTCGTTGTGCATGTTTTGGCATAACAATTTATTTATCGGAGTTCTTCATTTTTGTCTTCATTGTTAGCCATCTTCCTTGTCGCATATAGAAGAATATTTTTGTGCCTAATTCCTCACCATAATAGTTTCCCACTTTGTGAGGTAAATAATATTTGTGACCTAAGTTCCTTCATGTGTGCCTTGAGTAGTGTGCTTATATGTTTCACACAACACATGGATGTCCTCATTTATCCTTTGCGCATCAATATTGAGATTCTTTACCCCTTGATCTATTTAATGGATCAAAAACATATTTTGTTGTGAAGGCATAGAGAAATTTGGACCATGGTGTCTATTGGTCGTCAAACTTACACCCGTGTCTCGGATCCGAAAGGATCGATTTGTTTGAGACAATGATGGAACCATCTCTAAGTTGTGGGAACTCGCGCGCTTGAAAGATCTCCAAAGAAGGCCGCCTCTATCTATTTCTACTACTACCACTACTCCTAGTGCTGAAAGGGAAAACTAAGCTAATAGTGCCAAGGGACCAAGGATAGAAGGATAACATGAAAGGAAACTACACTAAAAGGTGATAACACCAGAAAATAGGGATGAACACTATCTCATTATGAGTGAAAATGAAAGGAAATGCATGAAAGAAGGCTAGGCACATGTAACACAACTAAAAAGTATTTACCAGATTAGTTTCATGGAACACAACTAAATAAGGAGCTACAAGGGACATAAAATGGCACAATGAGCACACAATGTAAAAGAAATGCAAGAAGAAATAATATAAACACACTCAAGACAGAGAATAGTCACAAAAAAATGCTTCCATTACTTCCGTAAATACACAGAGATGTTATAATGGTGAAAGAGGCCGGTATCCACATAAACGAGCCGAGATCTAGAGGTCTGCAACTCAAAATATAGAACATATGAAGTCCTTAGTAAAAATGCGTAAGGATCCAAAATTTCCAACATAAAAAATGAGCCTAACTCTTATATTTATAGATAAATCCACGAAGAAGAAGAGAAGAAAGAGGGAAACCCTAAATTTGAAATACAACCACCAACAAGAAGCATTCAATGCCTATAAATCCACCTGCAAATCATGTCAAATATGTTTCCCCAAGTCTGTTTGGCATGTTAGAGAAGGAAAGAGGGTGAATCAGATCAAATCGGGTGGTTGGAGTAATCAGATCTGCTCATTAATGCCCAAAAATACATTTTCCCATTTCTCACCTACCAAATCCGCCAAGAATTTGAATTTAAATGTCTAACATTGTAGTCTATGCCAGTGAGCTATTTGCTAAGACTAGGCATGCACCAATCGAGCTCAGTAGTAAAAGATATGGCTGTCAAAAGATGTCAAAGCCATCTGGGCACACAAGACACGTGGCACGCATGGATTGACTGAATAAATTGGCCAATTGTTCATCCGATTTGTCATTTCTACCACGTGTCATTCATTGGCTAGTTGTCAGGATGTGGCACCTTGTTGGTGATCTTTGACTAGTTGCATGTGGAACATTCAAGCGTGTCAGAGAATGATGTGGTGTGGAAATGAATGAGAGGATAACACAAAGATAATGCACGCGGAAGAACGAGGCGGGGAAGGAAGGAAGCGAGAAGGCATGGCATGTGCGCGCACGTGGAGAATTGAGGCAAGGGGTGGGCTAAGAATGCATAGTCAAGGCGCAATTATTACAAGATAATGTGTGATGGTGGGAGGAAGGGGCACAGGGGATACCAAGGATAGCCAACTTTGGAGCAAGTGCAAGGCGCATGCACATGATGGAAGCAATGTTGAGAGGAAATTGGAAGCATGGGGAATGCATGCAAGGGGAAGATGGAACAAATAGGAAAAGGAAAAGGAAGGGAAGAAGGGGAAGCATGCAAGGACGCGTGAGGAAAAGAAGGGAGGCACGCGATGAAATGCAACCAAGGGAATGTGCCAAGTGAACTTGAGCATGCGCAACCTTGCAATGAAGAGCTCAGAGCCAAAAAGTGTATACAAGTTACCTAAATAATTGGGAGATTTATTTGGATAACAGTTTTGGTGACTTTCGGGGCCATCTTCCTGCTAGATGAAGGATATCAGTAGCCTGAAGCATCCATTGGGCATGGATTCTATTATGTAATCATGAAATTCTTATCTATAGCTTTGAAGAACTACCCCTAAAGTCACTTGAAGGATCATTTCTTAACTCTATTCTGAATCTTGCAAACTGCTAAAAAATTTGGCATCCTGGAAGCAAAAGAACAACACGCACAGGAAGCACGCAAGAAGAAAGAACTATGTACAAACAAACAAATGTGTGTGCGGCACACTTGGAGAAACGAAACTACTCTAATATATACAAAATGATGCATCAAACTTAGTGGAAGGGTTTGGGATAGATCCCATTTACTGGGATTTGGAGCCCGACTCCATCAAGATGAGTTAAATTGAAAGAGTTGGCCTCTTTGCATGAATTGATGATGTATGGGCCACTCCAAAGTACATCAAACTTTGAATGGCACCCTGGTTTAGCTCTGTCACCATCCCATTTCAAAACCAAGTCCCCAACTTTGAAATTTTGAGGCCTGGCCTTTCTATCAAACCATTTCTTTGTTTCTTGTTGATGTTGTTCTAGCTTGATCATGGCAGAGTTCCTTAACTCTTCAAGATTAACCAGCTCTTCCATTATAATTTCTCTCTTGTCTGTGCCTTCAAATTCCATCTACTAGGCAAGCACCAATGAGTTCAACTCTAACGTCAAAGGAAGGGTGGCCTCCTTGCCATAGACAAGCTTATAAGGCAAAGTTCCTATTGCCTTTTTAATTGTGATTCTATCTACCCAAAGCGTGCGTGAGACCTTTGTATGCCACTTTTTTTGGCTAATGTTCATTGTGCACTTCATGATCTTGATCAAGTTCTTGTTTTTTGACTCTACTAGACCATTACCTTAAGGGTAATAGTTGGAATAAATCTTTAGATAGATTCCCGATTTAAAGCCCAATCAGTGATTTTAGTGCTAAGGAAGGCTTTTGCATTATCAAGGATAATGGTTTGAGGAATGCCAATCTTTGTGACTATACCTTCGAGAAAATCAAGGATGATTGGCTCGGTTGATTCCTTGAGCATGATAGCTTTTGTCCATCTGGTGAAGTATTATGTAGCTATCAACACCCATTTTTGTCCAGTACTTGAAGGTGGATTGATCATGCCTATGAAGTGAAGACCCCATTGTGCAAAAGGTTGATCCACTTGGATTGGTCGAAGGGGAAGCGCTTCCAATATTTTATTTCTTGCCAAGAAAGCATATTCCTTGCATTTTGTGACCCACTTATGTGCATCTGCAAACAAAGTAGGCCAAACTATTCTTGCCATTATGATGTTCATCACTATAATTTTGGCAGAAAAGTTTCCACCAAAAAAACCATCATGGAATTATGCCAACACTTTTTTGGTTTGCACGCTATTGATACACCTTAACATCATGTCATCAATATTTTTCTTGAAGAGAAGTCCATAAATCAAAACATAATGGATGATTGTAACCTTAGATGTCTTCTCTTTGCCTTGTTTAATCCAGGAGGGTATGCACCCTCGGAAAGGAATGTGATCATGTCCTTCATCCAGTCACGTGCAAAAGGATCTGTATTCTACTCAATTTCTACGCACAGGAGTCCCTCATCCAAAAACAATGAAGTCTCAGGCTCATTTTTCGTATCCTCATAAATCTACTTACAGAGCGCACTACCTCTTATTAGTTTTGTGGCTTTGATAATCACATCATATTCCATGATTTTGGTCACCCATCGTGCTCTCTTTTCACTAATCTCTACTCCCATGATGAAGTATCTGATAGAAGAGTGGGAGACTAACACCTTGATATGATTTGTGGCAAGCATACTTTTGAATTTCTTGAGCACGTGCATGATGGTGAAGACCTGCTTCTCTGTGTGACTATATTTTAATTCATAATCCTTCAGATCTGGCTAAAAAAATCCACTGGTTGTTCCATCCCTTGTTCATTCTCTTGTGTTAGGATAGCAGCAACACTCGCATCAGCGGCCCATAAGCATATTGAATAATTTGGGTTGATGAGTGTTAACGCGCAAAAAATATCTTGCTTGATTTTTGAAGCTTTCTCTTCCTTCTTTTGTCCATTTAAAGGCTATGTTCTTCTTGAGCATCAAGGTGATGGGCCTTACCAGTCCTACAAATTTAGGAATAAAATGCCTAACAAAATTAATCTTACCAAGGAAGGACTGCAAGGCCTTTTTGTGCACCGGTAGGGAAAGAGCTAGGATGGCTGAAATGCACTCGAGGATCAATTGTGATGCCATCCTTAGAAACCACATGGCCCAAAAGCTTTCCCTACGCCACAAAAAATTACACTTCTTGGGGTTAAGGGATACCCCAAATTTTCTGCATCTCTCAAATACTTTCTCCAGGTGTGCCATATGATTCGTGCTCTGCTTTGAGAAGACTATAATATCATCAAGGTAAACCAAGATGAACTCGTTGATATAACCTTTGAAGGAAACGTCCATGGTGCGTTGAAACGTCGTGCTTGTATTTGAAAGACTGAAGGGCATCTTTTGGTATGCATATGTTCCCCACTTGGTTGTAAATGTCATTTTGAATTGATCCTCCTCCTTAACCAGGATTTGATTGAAACCTAAATACCCATCCAACATTGAGAATATTTGCACACTAGCCACAGTCTCGGAGAATCTTCTCCATTGAAGGCAAAGGATAATTATCCTTTAGAGATGCCTTGTTCAAATCTCTGAAATCAACACAGAGTCTGATTTCACCATTCTTCTTGTGCACCAAAACTAGATTCGCGACCCAAGTAGAGTACTTGATGGGAAAATTATCTTCACCTCAATGAGTTTGGATAATTCCTATTTAATGGTGGCTCTATCTTTGGATTGATTGTCACTACTTTTGTCCGACGGATTGATACCAAGATCAAGGTCAATGGCATGTTAAGCAACACTTGGATCAAAACCTTTGAGGTATTCATAATCCCATGAGAAGATATCACTGTATTTTTCACAGAGAGAGATGAAGGCCTATTTTTCATCGTGCGTGCAAGCTTTACTGAGAAATAACTCTTTTCGCATGTAATAATAGTGACTAGGGAGCAATCCTCTTGTGTGGCGTGCATATACTTTTCTTCACCCTTAAACTCATCATCAGGGCTAAAAAAATTTTCTAAGGTGGCCATCCCTTTAGGAAGTGAATTTGACTTCAGTTGAATCACTTGGTCACCATAGTTGTCATGTAAGTCACTTGCATGCTTGATGAGAACTCAACTTCATTTTGAATGAACTAGACGATCTATGCATCACTATCAAACACTTGTTAGCTGGTATTATTGTCTAGAATGGATGGTCTAATCACCATATTAATGTGTTGAGTGTTTCCTTTGACAAATTCCTCAACGAAAAATAACAATGAACCAAGCGGCCATTTGATCATCTTTCTTATTCATTTTGCGCAACACCACTTGTATATTTAGAGCATCAAAACTCTCAAGGATGTCCCAAACTCTATGTTTATAAGCTTTGAGAATATTATTATTTTCATAGCACTTGTTGGTGACTTGATGGATAACTAGTTCAGTATCTCCAAAGATCTGCAACGCCTTACTCTTCTTCTTTTCAGCAATAAGTAGACCATGCACCAACACCTCATACTCTACCACATTGTTAGAACATGTAAACTACAATCTATGAGTGAAGAAGAACTTCTCATCCTTGGGAGAAATGAGAACAACTCCTGTTCCCGCATTGTTTTTTTATGGATCCATCAAATTATAATTTCCACAGACCAAGTTCAACTTGATCTTTCTTGAGTGTGTGTGGCAATACACTTCTTCTTCAAGAATGCAATAAGTACCAATCCTAGCTTTATAAGCTTCCGGTTCTTCAATATATGGTTAAAATTTATAGTATCTCTCTACCCACTCATTAATTACTAGATCAGGTTTAGAAGGTGGAAGAGGTTGCTCTTCGAACTGAAGCGAAGCTCGTTCCTCTTGGATCAAGCTAGCTTGGAGAGGGGATGGGACATATGACTCTACATGATAGGAAAATATTGGCTCATCTTGTATGGTAAACCGGGTACCATACCTTTTCTTGAGTAACATATGGGACCAATCAGAAGATACATAACCACCCACTTTGGCAATAAAATATCTTGAAAAACACAAGGAAAATAGAGGGGGCAAATCAATGATTGACACATCTTGAGTTATTGTTAGATTTGGACATGCATGGAGGGTTAACTCAAGATCCTTGATGATTCCTAGGGTGGTGAAAATTGAACCATCGAGTTGCAGGACTCCTTTTGTTAGGGGCTATACTTAAGACCTAAGACATCAACAATCTTCTTGGGCATGATAGAAGTACTAGCACTGAGTCAATCATATAATTATGGACAAGATGTTTTCCTATGATCAAAGACATATAGAAGGGTGGGGTTTTAACAACTTTACTTACTTGCTTCTCCTCTTCTTGGTAGATGTTGATAGAAGTGCATGGCTTCTACATATGTGGATCACTATGTGGGATATATGTCGGGCTTCATGCAACAAGTCACGTTGGGATGGAATGGTCAGGGCATCCCACATTGTAACATTTATGTTTGTCCTTTTCATCTGGTCCACAATGTTGAATGGAAAACCTGATGAATTGTGCATTTGGGGTATAATGATATCCTTTCTTGACTATTCAGTGCAGAAATAGGGGCCTTAGCCGAAGCTGAGGCTTGACCTACCAAATAAGGGGCGCTTTCTTCTTCGGGAGGAGATTTATGTGGGACCTCTTATATAGGAATTTGAGCACTTTTACTACTAGGATATCTTAGTTGCTTCTTTTCACTTTTGAGGGTCTGCTTGTGTTGTTCGGATTGTGACTCATGCGCTAGAATCCAGCATTTTATTCTTGTATCTTGTGTTGTCCGCAACTTCGGTACACGATGCCGCTTGTATCGTCTCAAGCTTGGTTGATTGCATAGAGGTCCTCGGCATCTGAAAGAACATCAGATTGGAACCGGGAAGAACCTCTGACCTTTCTTGGTTCTCTATTTTAGGTGCACTTATTGAAGGCTCACGGATGGATTGTGCGCGTGCGGCATTGGCATAGTGATATTGTATGTGAGGCATGTTACAAGGAAGCACCGTTCGACTCTTCCGCCAAATTGTTCTGAATGGAACAAGCACCTAACTTGCACTAGGTGTTGGAAGAGAGGATGTGGGAGGAACAACTTGCAAGGGTAGATGTGCGTTAGCATGCCATCTATCATTATGTTATTTGGGCACATATGTTTGGTTTCCATATTGATTTTTCCAAGGTTGATTGCTTTAGTTATGTGCCTGATTAGAACCACATATATAGGCTTGCGTCTATTCTTTCTCTAATGATATGACCTTGTTTGACAAATTTCTAATCAGGGTATTCAATTCTTCATCTTCTTTCACCAAAGAAAGAGTAGGATGTTGATGCAACATGTTGCGTGCTTTGCTTAGGAATAGGAATAGGGGCCACATAAGGTTGGGGTGCTTGTGACATTTCTAGGAACAAGGGCATAGGCGGTCTAGGAGCTATCTTTCCCTCCTGAATAAGACTATTTTCCTCCCTTACTGCAATATTATAAGTAGTTGGTAAAGTCCTACCTCCCATGGATTGAATCATGACTAAGATATCGTTGTTCAACGACCTTTATATAATACAGAAAAGCATGATGGGCTATAGGTATTACCACAAGAGGTATTTTGTCCCAAGTCTTCTGAAATCTAATGTTGAAATTAGTCATCTTCTCGTTGGGTGCCCTCCTTGTTGTTGTCAGTTGCTCCACCAAAGATAGGTGATCTGACTTATCTTCAAAATAATTACAAATAGTTGTTCCAAGCTCATCCCAGGTGGTAATAGATCCAAGTCTCAAGCCTCGGTACCATTGAAGTGATTTTCCTTTGAAAGAGGCCGTAAGTATCCTAACTGCTACATCATCATGTGTGATCAGGTAGAGTGAACATATGTTTGCTACATCCTGGATATGTTCCTGAGGGGTGACTTGATTCTCACCAGTAAAGTATGGAATACTTTTGAGCACACCATTTGGCATATCATGTTGCACTGGCTAGAACCAGGGGACTTCCTCTGGTGAAGTTAGCAAAGTTCCTTAGTGGAGGAGGTGGTTGATGTGCCATAGTAGGGCGTGTTGGTTATCTGTTGTAAGGAGGAGTTGAATGGGTGCAACACACTGCTTGGAGATGGAGATGCGCACGCAGGTTTTCTAGAATGAAATCTTCTCGGGGATAGTTGGAGGTACTTGAAAGAATCTTTAGTTGTTACACTTCTCCTTGTATGCACTCTTCTCATGAAAGGTACTCGGGTTGCTAAAATAGAGATTTGCAAATGTTGGGAGTCACCAAATGTGTTGAAATAAGCCTCCAAAGGCTAGAAATACTAAGTCCACACACCAAAACTTAGCAATATGAAATTTAATCTTTCATTTCTTATCCCACTGGGCATGCTAAAAACTGTTGTTCATCAAACTTGCACTCGCATCTCGGATCTGGAAGGATCGAGTCATTTGAGACAACAATGGAACTATCTCCAAGTTGTGGGACCTTGCACACTTGAGATGGATCTCCAGAGAAGGCCGGTTCCTCTATCTATTTCTACTACTACTACTACTCCTAGTGCTGAAAGGGAAAACTAAGCTAATAATGCCAAGGGACCAAGGATAGAAGGATAACATGAAAGGAAACTACACTAAAAGGTGATAGCACCAAGAAAAGAGGGATGAACACTATACATTCTGAGTGAAAATGAAAGGAATTGCATGAAAGAATGATATGTACATGTAGCACAACTAAAACATATTTACCAAATCAGTTTCATGGAACACAACTAAATAAGGAGCTACAAGGGATGTAGAATGGCACAACGAGCACGAAATTTAAAAGAAAGGCAAGAAGAAATAATATAAACATGCTCAGGATAGAGAATAGGCACAAAATGATGCTTTCATTACTTCCAAAAATACACATACCTGTTATAATGGTGAAAGAGGTTGGTATCCACATGCACGAGTCAAATCTAGAGGTCTCAGTAATACACAAAAATGATGTCCTTAGAAAAATGTGTAAGGATCCGAATGTTCAACATAACAAATGAGCCTAGCTCTTATATTTATAGTTGAATCCATGATAGAAGAATAGAAGAAAGAGGAAAACCCAAATTTGAAATATAACCACCAAAAAGAAGCATTCAATGCCTGTAAATCCACCTACAAATCTATCAAATACATTTCCCCAAGTCTGTTTGGCATGTTGGAGAAGGAAAGAGGCCTAATCAGATCAAATCAGGTGGTTGGATAAATTAGATCTACTTATTAATGCCCAAATACATTTTCCCATTTCTCACCTACCAGATCCACCAAGAATTTGAATTTGAATGTCTACTATTGTAGCCTATGTTAGCAGTTATCGGTTGACACTAGGCACACACCAATCAGAGATCTGTAGTAAAAGATATGGTTGTCAAAATATGTCAGATCCATCTGGGCATGTAAGACATGTGGCATGTGTGGATTGACTAAAGAAATCGGTCAATTGTTCATCTAATTTTTCATTTATGCCATAGGTCATTCATTGGTTGGTTGTCAGGATTTAGCGCCTTGTTGGCATGTTTTGATTGGTTGCGTGTGGCACACTCAAGCATGTCATAGAATGATGTGGCATGGAAAGGCACAGAGGAGAGCACAAAGATAATGCACGCAGAAGAACGAGGTGTGAGGAGGAGATAGAAGGAATGTGCGCGCAATGCACATAGGGAAATGAGGCAAATAGGTGGGCAAAGAATGCATAGTTAAGGTACAATTATTACAAGGTAATGTGTGAAGGTGCGAGGAAGGGGCACACGGGGATACCAAGGATAGCTAACTTTGGAGCAAGTGCTAGGTGTGCACGCAGATGGATGCAATTTTGAGAGGAAAGTGGAAGCATAGGGAATGCATGCAAGGGGAAGATGGAACAAATAAAAAAGGAAAAGGAAGGGAACAATGCAAAGCCCACAAGAGCGCGTGAGGAAAATAAGGGAGGTGTGTGAGGAAATTCAACCAAGGGAATGTGCTTAGTGAACTTAAACGCGTGCAACCTTGCAATAAAGAGCTCAGAGCTAGAAAGTGTATAAAAGTTACCCAAATAATTGGGAGAGTTATTTGAATAACGGTGTCCAAGTCTCGTCCTCTTTTATGATCCTATCCAATGAGTAGTTCATTGCGACAGCAAACTCCACCTCTCTAGCCAACTCCTTTGGTAATTGGCGTGGGATTCTCTATTTTTTCTCAAATATGTTGCACAAATGTGTCAAACAAGTAGTAAAATTCACCTTGTATGTATTATTACGTGTTGGGGCACCATAAATTGTTTATACATTACTATCGGAGATGGACCTATGATCGAGATATATCCATGATGGTTCACCATCCAATTCTATTACGCTGAACTCCCTAAAGAGTATTAACAACAAAATGGTGCCTCATCGAATATAAACCCTTTGATTTCTTGGGCCATGTAAGCATTTTCTATTAGGCCTTGCACAAGAAATCGGGAGTAGCTAAAAAATTGTCCCACACACTACCTTATGCGCAATTCTTAGAAACCTCTTATTTACTTCCATCCACCTCTCTACCCCCGTAAGTTTGGCGGTAAGTAGTCACACAGTGAATCTTATCCTAGGGTCCTTGAATTCATCTATGGACATGAAATTCCCTTCGCACTTGTATTTTAGGAAGTCTCCAATGTTTTCTATGGAGGCATCATCATCCAAGCCTTGTGTTAAATATTCTTTGTGATTGTTGAGCCATGTTACCTTACTAATCACATGGCATGTTAGTTTCATGCACCTTCCTATGAAATAGAAATACCATTCCCTAACATGTGAGATAAGTTATTGGCACAATTATAAGGGTTTTTGAATTAAGGCGATTCAAGTAGTTTAAGGACCCCTATTTTCTTCAAAAAAATTTTTGTACGTTATTTTCATACACATCATTGCCATGATTTTCCTTCTCATCCCATTGGGCACACCATTTCTTTCTCAATAGTCCCATCAAGCCTATGTGTGAGATGATTGTAGTTTGATATCTTGGTGGAATTTATATCATTGGTCTAATCCTAATTCTTTCATCTTTCTCTAGGAATTACATTTAGATATTAAGGGCTAGGGCATTGGAGCTTTGATCCGTATTATATTTCCTTCTTGTGGTCATAGTGACCTTCTCTTTATGTGGTATGTATTTTTTTCCTACCTTTGATGGTGTCTCCTTTATGATAATGAATTCTTCTTCGATGCCCTTGTCATCCTTAATTACCGTGGCCTTTGATTTGCTTGAAGATACGAACATGACATACTAGTTTTTATGTGAGCCTTTGCTTGTTTCCTTTCTCTAACACCTTTCATTCCTACTTCTTTAAGGTCATAAATCTCTCTCGGTTCACCATGGGCTAGTTAATTGCACCAAATTTTATCATCCTTTCAAGGGTTTGCAACCATCATGTTAATGGCGGTTGAGACTGGTTATTTTTCCGTAGGCTAGGTTATGTTTACTCCTCTATCTTTCACTAAAAATATTAACATGGCATTAATGGAAATTGGTTTTCTTGGCGGGCTCGGTGTTGAATCATATTTGCAAATCATTTTTTGTTTTTCACCAAAGCTCTTGTTTTCATTGCAAGGTAACAAAATAAATTACCCCTTCTTATTAATACCCTCCTGAGAAGTAATAAGTACTTGTTCCATTTATCTCTTGCACGTATGAGTTGTTAATTCCCATAGTTGCTATTAATGCACGATTGTTGTGATTTGTCCCTTACTCCATTTTTCCTACTTTCTACCAAGTGGTCGTTAAGTGTGCATCATGAGCCTCTTCCTCATAGCTTTCTCCATTGTGCCCTTAGTTGCATTTCCCAAGCTTTTTTTTTTAGGTCCCATCTTCCTCCCATGTTTATTTCTTACGTGCCTCTTTCTCATACCTCCACATTAATCCAACATCCTCCATTCACCACACTTCACCACCGCTCCATTTCTTTGTCACTTATTTTCTACTTGTGCATGTGAGTTTTCACCATTTCTCTTTTATCACACCTCTTTTTTATCTGTCAACGTCTATATATCACCTCAATATCCTTTGTCATCAAACTTATTCCACCTTCCTTTGTCATTTTCCTCCTTCAATTACTACTCCCATTTTAAGTTTGTATACAGATCCTCTATGTAAAGATGATTTTGAGTGTGTTCTACAAGGCCCGATTTTAAACAACAACATGTGCAAATACTTGGCGTTTATTACAAAGCATAAAGAAACATTTCCTAGAGAAATGAAATAATAAATAATCTAATGGCATACGAATTATTCATTACATGCCAATATGGCTAGAAATACAACTTGACCTACTTCCATTAATGTGCCCCGAAAGCATCTTTCCGCTAAGATCCCCCAATTTGCGTGCTCCAATTGGCAATATATCAACTATCTCATATGAACCTATCCAATGAGTTTTGAGCTTACCCGTATGTCACACAAATTTAGATCAAAAAGTAAAACATTTGTGCATTCCTTAAGATTTTATCTTTTGAGTTTTGATCATACCATGCTTTCTTATACACTTTCTCGAGTTTTGTGACCTTTCCCGTATTGATTTCGCATCTTCCATATTTATAATGTGTCTAATTATTAATGAAGGTTACAAAAATTTGATTGGTAGCACGAACTATTTCCCATAGACAAGTTGGAAAGGATTTTTTTATTTAAGTGCTTGTTTGTTGTATGATACACCCAAAGTATTTTTGATACTTTATCATCATAGTCCTTCCTTCCAACATCACAAATATTTTTCAACGTGTGACTCAATATTTTGTTGAAGGCTTCCACTGTACCATTAGCTTATGGGTGATAAGGGGTCATCTTATGATGCACAACCATGAATTCTTGCAATAGAACGTGAAAGAAATGTGTTCCTCTATCGCTTGTTAGGCTCAATGGGAAACCAAATCTACTTATATTATTTTCCCGTGATGAATCTTTCCACTATGGTTACCTTACAATATTTAGTTAGTGTGGCCTCTTCCCATCATGTAAGATAATCGGTTGTTGTAATAATATATTGGATGCCTATTCGTCATGATACAGGGTTGATTGGCCTGAAAAAATCAATTGCCCATTTTCAAACGGTTCTTAAGTAGAACTTGGATTAGAGGCATACTATCACACCTTCCTAGATTTTTAGCTCTTTATCATTGGTCTCATGATTTGAAATACTCTTTCACGTATTTAAATAAACTCTACCACCAGAGTCTCACATTTAGGATCTTCCAAGAGGTAGCATTTCTTGTGTAATGACCATCCATAATTTGTTTGTGTGATTCACTTAGGATATCATGCCTTTCATGTTACAAAACACATTTCCGTAGAATATTATTACAACCCATTTCATAGAGTTGATTGTAACTTAACTAATATGGTGTTTTTTTACAATTAATTTCTTACGTTGATTAAATTTATAATTCTTAGGTGTCAACCCAGTTTGTAAGAAGTAAAGCACATCCTCTAGTTCACCTAACACACTTTAGATACTAAGTAATTGAACATCTTGCATGTCATCCTCTATGGGTTATGTTACTTCGTCGATATCAATTTGTGACAAATAATTAGTTTCAACATTATTTTTAACTATCTTGACCACCACCGAAAAAACTAGGAATCTTGGAATAGTAGTATCCACCTACTGATTCTCCCATGTAATATTACTTTGTTGACCAATTTTTTTAGGGCTATATGATCAATAAATAACACGAATGGTGTGGCCAAGAGATAATGTCAAAAATTTGAAGCACATGAACCATGGATACTCCTTCACGCTCTATGGTAGTATAAGTTCATTCCGTGCACGTCAATTTTTAGATTGAAAAGTAGATTGGGTGGTTGAGATTCCCTTTACATGGTTGTGCTAATATTTCTCTAACAATAATTCCTGAAGCATCTACATGGACATGAAATGTTGTGTCCCAATTTGGAAATTGCAAAATATACGCTTGGGTTAATTTCTCCTTGGGTTATTCAAAATCATGTTATTGATTGGAACCCCAATTAAATACATTTGTGTTTTCATTTAAACTTCTTTAATGGCACCACAATGCATGTAAATTATTTAATGAACTTGCGATAATACCCATAATTTCCTGAAAGGCATGAACCTCTATTTGTGTTTTTGGTGCCACGAGATTGACGATTATTGTAATTTTTGGTAGGTCTACTAATAACCCATCTTTACAGATAATGTGCCCTAGAAAGGAACCAAATGGAGTGGTGAACACACACTTCTTCAAATTTAATAAAAAATAACTAACAATAGCACTCAAACATCAAGCCTAAGTTATCACAATGATCTTTTACTAATCCATAAACAATCCAATTATCAAGATAGACTTGAAGAAAATTGGGTACAAAATCCTCAAAGGTGTTGATTAAAATGCATGAAAAGATAGTGGGGGAATTCTTCACCCAAATGAAATGACTGTGTAGGCGTATGATCCCTATTCATCATAAAATTTGTCTTTGGGGGATCCTATTTTGCAATTCGACTTAGTGATAACCATATAATCCATTAGTGAAAGTATATATCTCCCTTCCTACTACACCTTCTAATATTTCTTTTGTAAAAGGAGCAGGGAATGGATCTATTATACACATAAATTTTAAAGCATGGAAATCCACACAATTCTATTGCACACATCCTTTTTTATGTTGATTACCATCGAGCTTACACATTTAGATTCATCTATGGGTATAATAAATCTTACTGGACAACATGATGTCAAGTTCTTGTTTGAATTTCATTCATAGATTTGAATTCATCCTACATGTGTGTTTTCTAATTAGTTTATCCCCTTTAATTAATTTGAGTTACATTGCTCCCAATGTTGGGTGTAGTCCCTTCATTTTATGGTATACTTCGGGTGATACGTCTTCATACTCGTGCAACAACTCTACAATCTTTGTGATTTCTGATTCACTCTAATAGTTACCTATGGTTGTCATTTTTGGTTCAGTTTCGCTACCAATGTTAATATGTATGGATTTGAAAGGTTCATTCTATGGTCACATCCGTTGTTCCTTTGTGTTGATGACCCATCATGACCCATAAGACACATCCACATGCAAATGATAATTCTTATCCTCGTTATCTATTTATCACACCACTTTTTCTTTACCTTTTGTGCACAAATTTATTATTCTAATGTTACTTCCTCCTGTCACTAGAGATGTTGTCCTTGATATCTTCATCGAATGTTTTAGCTAGCGTGAAACCTTTATCCTTGTGTAGTGCCAAAATTTTATCTTCTATAGGAGCGTCATCTCCAAATATCACATCTTTTATATGTCAAAGGGTAGAAGTCAAGCAAGGTACTAATGATACAAAGGAAAATGTATGGAGAAATCCTTGAGTTAGTCTTTCCCAAGAACTCGATTCTCTCTGTAACTCACATGTACATACCATGTTCACACTCATACACATAGTGTATGATATAAGATATGTGTCCATAGGGCATGGATAACTTGTGTAGTCATTCCTATCTCCACACATTTATGTATATGTTATATTGTGCTAGTGACTCTACTATAGGCAAGGTATCTTCATGCGTCATTACTTTGTTCAAACCGAGCCTTTATGGCCTCCTTTGTGTCCATCCATAATAATTACATGATACAATGCATTACCCACCATCTTGTTGTGGTACCTTTTTAAAAATAGGCTAAGCGGTTCAATCGTGCTTAGTCAATTTACATATAGGCCTCCATGTCCTTGAGAAATTCTGAATATTTTCACTCCCACTAAAACCGAGTGGAGTCTGGGTATTTTATGTACTATTTTTTAATACTTTTGTGAATATTTATGGATTATTGGAGAGTATTAGAGGTGGATTCACGCTAAATCATACCACAATCTCACCCTAGTAGTTCATATGAACCATGTGCCCAATTTTCACATGTCACACTAGTCATGTCGAACATTGATTGGTTATTACCCCACTTTAGTTATCCTTCCATTGTTTCTTTGAAATTCTCTATCCATGTATCTTGGATGTTGTATATATGTTCCAAGTATTTGTTCTCTTCCACAAACTCCACATATGGTGCACTTTGTTTAGGGTCCATTGGGAAGATGACATGTTGACCATCATTTTCGAAATGCACATACAATTTTTTAAATTGTAAATCAACATTATTGGCATAACACCAAGGTATTCCAAGTAGCACTAGAAAATTATCCACTTCAACTAATGGTATGACTTCAAAATCCCCATGGAACTTCACCCCCATAATACCGATTAATGAATTCTTCAGTATGACCCGTGTTTTTAGTCATGAACAAAATGTGTGGGGATGCACATAACGATGGTCGCCCCATCTTATCCCTAGCATCCATTGTATTTATGTTAACTTACATGCCTGTGTAAACCGATATATCATTAATGTTCCAAGCATCAACAAGTATCTCTATCAAAACCTTTTCTCTTTTTGATTTAACATCCTACCTGTGTCATCCTCATTTATACTCGGAGCACCACTTTTCTTAAATTTTGAGATGCACATTGACCTAGTAAGTGTAATATACCATCTGTACAATAACCTACATGCCTCCTGAAACTCATTTCTCTTATTCGGTCATCCTCAAAATATCTTACCCTCTCATTTCGCAGCCTTGCCTCATCTATGAGGAATTTTATTTCTCCTTGAAGTTCTCTTATCAAGTCTTTCACCTCTTGAAGAACCTTTTTTGTTGTTAACCATCAGGATAGGATTTTTTTGAATGTAATCTGGTGGGCTACACTTTATTAGAAGGAATCTCGTATGCATGTATAGCAACGCATGTTATTACTTGTACTTTGGTGGTTGGCTCCTCTATTGATAAGGATTTTCAATTATCTTATTTCCCAACAATACGCATAATTTTAATCATTACCACTCCTTGTTCACCTTTTTATTTAATTATCTTATACAAGTCGGGAAATCTACCATCTTGTGCTCCTTTCAAAATGTGTGCATATTAGAAAGGTTTGGAAATCACGCGCTAGTAATGATCTAGTGATCCACATTTATTGCAAGTTCTGGTGGATATCTGTCACCTTCGTGAACACCTCATCCTCGTCCATTTCTTCCGAGATCTGTATCCACCGTGTTCTACACTTTGGCATATTTTACGATAGCTTGTCACAATCCCAGGTGATCTAGCTTCATGGATTTGGTCAATAATGTGACACTCTGATGTATCATGAGTGTGTGCATCACATATCTTGCAATATGTAGCTACTTTTACCTAGTTGGCATGGTGGAGTAAGGGGTAGTTTCGAGCATCGTGGTCACCTTCATAGATCATGCATGCTATAAGCATGGCCTTTAAGCTTCTTCATGGGTACTTATTTTTGGTGTGACCCTCCACCTCATAATCAATGTACTAAATGCCACTTGCATATTTCTCTGGCATTGTTTGTTGTTAATTTTTCTAGTTGTGTCACCATATATGTGATATGTGCCTCCATGAATGGGCTCACACCGGTATCAATACTTCCCCACTACTTCGGTGCTTGTGGATTTTGAAAGCCTTGTGTGTGGCAATGCACGCATAACTTGGGTAGTAGGGCCCCCTAAAAACCATTGTGCATGTTGTGTAGGATGTATTTCATACAAAATATTGGAAATGAGGGTCTTGAAATGTGAATCATAAGCATGTACACTCTCTATTAGTTCTTGTTTGAAATCCTTGAGTGTTGAAACACTTTATTGCTCAAACTCTAGAATGTCAAATTCAAGTAAAAATTATTTCTTTAAGTTGATCATAATCTACTCCTTGTAGTGAGTCATGTTTTTGATACCGGCTTAGGCGCGGTCAAGAAATGTTGTTGCAAACTAAGTTACTTTACATTCGATGAATTTATTCCCTTTTACAATATATAAGTTCACATTTGAGTGCATGCTTTGTTACATTTTCAACCCCGTGATATTTTGGTAAGTGTAGATACATTTCGTAGAATATATTTAGTGTGGCTACATGTTGTGCATTATTCAAACTCTACCCTATACACGGATAGTCATTGTAGACGTGATATTACCACTCCCACCGTGACTTGTAGGTGAGGAGTTAGTTCATGTGACTGTTGTGTTGGTACATTTCCTTACACACATGTCGTGATTGGTGTTTTTGTGTTTGTTTTCATCATCCAAATCATTTTGCTTTTGGTATATTGGTTTTCAATTGTTGTCTCCTTGGTGTTGGTTGCAATGCTTGTATCATGTGTGCTAAAATAATATCCAAATTTTCATTCTCCTTGGATCATTTAATTTCTTCGTCACTATCCCTTTCTACTAAAACATGTTTTTTATTAGTTGACCTAATTGTGTGAGCAGGCACGATAGGTTGGATCATGATACCATCTGCATTATATTGTCCTTCCTCATCCTCTATATCTCGTATACTCTCTTGGTGTGCATCTATTCCTTTATGGAGTTCATTTTCCTTGATTCTCTCTCCCTACCTTAACCAATGTTGTTGGTCACCACCGAGCTTCTTGAGTTGATTCATGTAGATGTATTATCTCTCTTTCCAATTCCTTGCACCTTTTATCTTTAAATCGACTCCTCCAAAGATTGTGTTCATCCAAAGAATCCATAACTTATCCATGATATCTTCATATCCTTCCCGTGTCATGCATCACCTATGTCATGGAACTTTTGGACTTCTATTGGGAATTTTTTAATTCCCATATCAATCATCATTTTATTGATCTCTAATGGTAGGTGTTATAAGTACAATCCTTGTGGATCCCGTAAATAGTTATACTATGCTTCGTCCACACAAGAAAATGTTGATACTCGAATATTCAATGATATAGATCGAAGTGTAACCTTCTCACGAATCTCACCGTGTGTGTCCAGATTGCATCATATTGTGCTAGATTCTTTGTGCACTCATAGGTCCAAGGATGCTTCCAACCCAAATTCCTACTTTTTCCCAAACAATACGCAACTAACCATACATGTAGGTGTACTAGAAGCTCACAGAAGAATTTTTCATATAGTGAGTAATGCAGATTAGTTTCAAATCACTTCCTTGGAGAAAAAACCTTACAAATTGAATGGTGATTTAGAAAATCGTCATCAACAACGTGTAGCTAGTCTTCGATGTTCTCCGTGTTAGACGATGCATTTTTCTCCACTTCATCCTTGGATTTTAATGAAGATCCCGACAATAGAACAAAAATGTTAGAATCTAGATGTCTTCTTACCTTATGCACATGTCATTACTATGTGAGAAATGCTCAATTTTCCCCCACCGTCGTGCTAGCATATCACACTTTAGATAAACTAAGGCGTGCTCACCCGAAGCGCGAGGAGTTTTCAGGTTCCATCATAGTTTAACAAGAATGAAATGAATAGATTGAATTATTATTTTAGCAATTATACATGTATTACTCATATGTTAACAACATAACACAACCATGCATAGACCAAACATAATGCTCATATATTAATTGTTGTGTAGTTACAAATCCTGGCTACCTAGTAGCCCAAAATCCAAGTAGAATTCCTTCGCACTTTAATCTTCTAGATATCTATGCACATAGCTACATACACACTCACATACATATACATAGACACCTATGTACCCACTTAAACTATAACCCTTCATGGGTATTTATACTAGTGGGAACTTGTCCTTCACTAGTCTTACAAGAGCTAATAATAGCCCTTGATTTGTAACTCTAGTTAACTATTACATTCAGTCGGTAGCCAAAATTAGCCTTTTGTCACCCTAAACCTGTGTTGCATGTTGATCCTCTGCATAAGATGCTGCTCATTTTGGACTTATCCAATCCCTCTGTCATCTTCATGTAGATGTCGAGAACTAAAGTTTAAGTCCACTTTTGGACTCATGTTTATCCTTATCTTTTACGGCTTTGCATTTAATTTTCTTGATCTATCATGTTTGCATGATCCTCTTTCTATTTCTCCTATGTGCCTCCAATGTTATTCTTGTGTGAATGATTCCTTTCCCTTTTCCTTGCATTACTACTTCTTGTGTGCTCCTCTGTTTATATCTTGCACGCACCTTTGTGCAATTCCCACACACTCCTCTAAATAATAGTGAATCATGAATAAAGAATACTAAGTCCTTCAGGACTTAAAGAATAAATAATATGATAAAACATGGGCCCAACACATAGAGAAAATAAAACATAGAGCATACAAGTACATAGAGTAGAAAAATCATAGTTCATAGAGAAGGAAAAGCATAAAGTGCACAAGTGCATAGAGAAGATAAAGACATGCATACATAATCATGGAATATACTAAAGCATGAAGTGTATATGCATAAGTAGAGCACATAAAACTATGAAGCATGGATAATTATAGAGCTGATTTAATAAAATTTGATTTAATTAAATATAATTGTAGAGTAACTATTTTTCCTCATGATGTACAAAATGATAATATACAATAAGATCCAAGCAATAATGTAAAACCCTAAGCAAATAGGAGAGGTAAGAATACGTAGATGATATTCGCAACAATATGGAAGTGATATGGGTAGGGTAAAGTGTTGAACAAGATGTAAACAACATCGTAACTACTCTCTATAAAATCTAGATCTCATGAATAATGTCAGACAAGGGCGCCCACGTAGGATAGGGGCGCTTGGGTGTTGGTGACTAGATTTGGGTGCCTCGTGATCATGAAAATGCTCGGGACCTGGTTTCTACTTTTGTCGCAAGGGCTTCACTATGTATTCTTTTTTATCGCATGATATTCACTCATTGATCATCGAATATACATGTAACTCCGCAAAAGAGAATTTTACCCGCATGTACCCACAAACCACATCAAAACCCAAAAAACAAATGTAGAATGGGAGTCATACTAACCCCGTCAGGTCACTCGAGTGAACTTATGACTAAGCACTATACTACATCTCATATTACATGTAGTTCTATTGTGTGTGTATGTGTACAAATGATGCCCTAGGATTCCCTTGTGCAAGTTACACTTGAGAGCGGGTTGTAGCTAGAATGTAGCAATGTAACAATATGTGTGGATGGAATATAATAAAATTCCCCTTCCTATGCAGAGATATATGTAGAAGTATGTAGCCCTTATCCCTTGGATGGATGTTATATGGATGCCTTTAGAGTGCTTTAGTGCCTTTGGAATGCAAGCTTAGGTGATGATAGTAATGTTTAGTGCTTGGTCCTTTATTTTAAAAGCATAATTGTGTATTTATATGATTACCTTGTTTGAATTTTGTAATTGACAACTGAAAGGTTGACCCAAAGTAGTAAAAATTAATTAATAAGCAAAAGGGGTCCAAAAGGATAAGAAAAAGGTAAAGAGGGACATGAGTTCCCAGGAGGATAGGAGCACCTGGCGCTAGTGTCCCAACTAGGCGCTAGTGTCCGAGGCCATAAAAGATAAAACAGTCAAATGCCAAGAGAGTGCAAGATGTATGAAGCCAATAAAATTACAGAAGACAAATTAAAAGGCTAAAGGGGGTTGTCAATTACTAGTTTTATTGCTTAGGAATCATGTAAATGTTAGCATGCTTTTAGGACCTAGAAATGTACCTAAGTGCATAGATTTTGTGTCTACATTTTCCCCACTTTATGTTGTTGAGTGAATACTTGATAGCATAAAATAGAAAGAAGATGTGTACCTTATGATCCTATAGAGAGTGTTGAAAACAACGGTTGAGTGGACAAGTGAAGCATGAAGTAATCACAAAGTGAAGTGTGGAGACTAGGAAAAAGGGACGTAGATCCTAGGGGTGAGGCATATGCATAGCTTGTACCTATTGTTGTGTTTGTATTTGTTGATGTAGGTTGCTTCTTATTGTGTATTAAGGACGGACCTACAAAATAAGAGAAAAGAGTAGTCAAAGTTTCGTATATGAGAAATCAAAGTAATGCATGTATAAGTAAGTAAAAGTGTGAAAGTATGTAAAAGGAAAGTGTGCACCTGATGTATAAGAGTGTAAGAGATAGAGAATTTGTCCTGATTTGCTGAATTTGTTACCGATGGTGAGTTTTTTGGGTGATCTCATGCCAAGATATTTTTTTGGGCGATCTCATGCCAAGAGCGATTGGGCGATCTCATGCCAAGTGCAAGTTATTTTTGGGAGATCTCACGCCAAGAACGAGTGTTGGGGAGAGAGGTCTAGCTTTACTCTCCTTCCATGACTCTACCCTCATAAGCACCACTGTGCAGATGGTACGTCCCGATTTAGTTTCGATTGTCCTAAATTTATTCGATTTGTTCCGATTGTATTAGATGTTCCAATTGAAGGAGATAGAATGCATTCTATAATTGAAGTTTTTGCTTGTATAATCTTGAATCGTATTGCTCTATGAAATACTTGTAGAATGTGTTGTACTAAGAAATTGTTTGTATCTACCCATAGGACATAAGCACCTAGGGGAGGACATAAACACCTGTGCACTGTTGTCGATGTTAGGCATTGGTGTCTACTCTATGATTCCCGACCCAAGTCTAATTCTCGGGGCCATTCTATGAGTTTTTGTTGTGTTGATTTTGTACTATTCATATTAGAATTGTAGCTCTAAGATGCTATAGGGGTGATTTTTTCACCCAATGTATGCCCCCATCATTTGGGGTGCATGCGATGATAATAGGAGAATGCGTCCCAAAGGAGAGAACCTGATGATGATCTGAAGTGGATACCTGCAGGGGGTAAGGGATGTGCATGGTAAATACCACAAAGACATGAAAACAAGATAGGCTAGTATCATGTGTTAGTAGTAAAAGTATCTAACAAGCTTAAGAGGAAAATTTAATAAGTAAGTAGTAAGACAATATGGACCGCAAAAATTGATTTCAAACAAGGGACATCACTCACAATGTCACAAGACAACTAGGGTCGAAGCGGCTAAAATCATACAATGAGCATACAAGACATAGGGCATAGCCCACAAACAATAACATATAATATAAAATAGTAGCAAGTAAAATGCATCAAATAGTCATGGTTGTATATAGTCCTACAAGGCAAATGCTACACATGAAGCACCCATTAGCATGTTAGAAAGATAAATAGTATGTCAAGAGTGTGTATAAATCAATGAAAGGTAAAGTAAATGTAATAAGAAGTAATGAAAATGTAACAATAGAACATGTGTAGTATGTGATAGTAGAGAAATTAGATGCCCCTAGGAGCCTCGGTGGGACTAGTAAAAGGTATAGTGCCAAACATCATTGTAGCATGTAATAACTTGTAAGAGATCTGAATTCACTATAAAATACCAAGTGAACGTGCATGTGTATATATAGAAATATAATGACATACTAAGAATCTGTCTAGCATGGAAAACAAAGTGTAACATGTAAATAGAATAAGCTAGAAAGAGTAGATGTAACCAATATATGTAGATGCAATGTATGAGTGTGATGGTATGGTATGCAAAGTGTGAAGATGATAGGAATAGTGTGCCCCCAATGGATGTGTATGAAATGAGGTTCATTTATAGGACCCTCAACAATAAAAATGAACCATAGAACAAGAGTGTGTCACCAAGAAATGTGCAGTGTGAAAATAGATGCTAGAAATATGTATCGTGAAGCTTTGAGTGTGAAATGTGTAGTGGGTGTGAGGTTCATTTCAGAATTATACCCTCAAAGACTCAGTATGAACCATGGAACTAGAGTGCGTCATAGGGTAATGATGATACAATGTGTGTATCAAATGGTATGAGAGTGTGTAAAATTTATGATGCACGGAGTGCAAAGTGTGGTAGTATCCATTAGAGAAAATTGATAGTGATGTGAGGGGAGGAAAGAAAGTGTGTTACCCCTAAGTGTGTAAGTGATAAAAGACTATCCGACGACGAAAGAAGGGCGGGGTCCTCCACCCAATATGCGATGAGAAAAAGGCATGTGACGATATTCTAAGATTAGTGGTGTTGGAGAGTAACGATGTGCACATGAAGGAGTCCTATGTGATGAAGGAGATGGTGAGCATATATGTGAAGGAGTTTCCCGAGTAGGGGACCAAGCCGACGAGGTGGACTAGTGGACCATGATGAGGACGACAAGGTCATGAAGTAGGTCATGTACGAATAGGATAACTAGGTGTAGAGTGTGCTTTAGACTTGATAGGCATAGGAGGCCTAGATACTATGAGTGGTGTATAGATATTAGCAAAATTGGGTTGAGGCAATGGTGTATATGGTGGAACTCCTTTAATAGTAACTAGTTGTTTGTTTTGAATGAACTTGAGGCATAAATGATTCATGGAAGGGATGGCTTGGGTGGCACAAAGCCAAGAGAGACCTAAGATCATGTCATATCCTTTGATTTAAGATGTCATAACGAATCACACGAGCATGGTAAGAGGCCCAACTATAATGGGAAGCCTAACATAGCCAAAAGACTTAGGGACTGGAAATGTGACATTAGATAGTGGATAATTGATAGCTAGGAGGAGTACAACAAAACATATGTTGGTAGGAGCCGATGGATAGATCATAGTATTATTGACAATATATGAACCAATAGAAGCATTGATGTGCAAGGAATCAGAAGTAAATGTAGCATGATAATCGTGATCTGAAAACGTAATGACTAGTGGTGATGCATCAACAGAAGCAACAAGGAAGTCAAGGGGCCCCAATGAAGGAGGAGGCACAACTCGATATGTATGATTAGCAGAAGAATCAAGAGCTTGCGTGTCATGTTTGGGAAAAGGTTCATTAAATATTTTTAACTTTTTTATTATCATTGATCGTGTGTAGAAGTGGATGGCTCGGGTAGCTCAAGTGTATTGTTATCGATAATATCTTGAATAAGATGCTTAAGCTTAAAATAATTATCAATAGAGTTTTTAACGCATTGTTGATAATCACATCGTGAATTTTCATTATATTTGTAGCCATGGGTGTGAGAGGGATTGAGATTGAGCGGCAATGGAAGAGTAATAAGATTTCTTTTAATAATTTGTGGCAATAGAGACCAGGGGTGCATAGGGAAATTTGGTAAAATTACGACACCCGCTTTTACTTGAAGTGTGGGGGATGGAGAAACAAAGATTAACATTTGTCTTTACTTCAATGGGCTTAGTAGATGGCTTGAAATTAGATTTAGCTTGAAACCGATTAGAAGATGATGATGAAGCATTGTCATAGTATTTCAATTTTCCCATAGATAAGAGTTTACCTTCGCGCATTTTAAGTGTATGGCACAATTGATCGAAGGATGGAGATGTCTCGAAAATGAAACTCTCTTGTAGTGGAGGTAAGAGACTTTGAATAAAACGATCTTGTAATTCATAATCAGCTAGTACATTATGCATCTTAACTAGGTTGTTCTTATAATGCAACACATAGTTAGTTAGACACTCATTAGATCCTTGTTTGATTTGATCAAGTCAGTGCATATCATATCTTGGTACCAATATCGATTGAAAAGTGAGCAAGGAAAGCATCACCTAAATATGTAAAATAAGTTATCAAATGAACATGTAGATAGTCAAACCAATGCATGGTGAAATCTTGTAGACTTCTAGGAAATAGATTAGCCAATAATGTATGATCATTTGCAGATAGTCAAGACATGCCACATGAAAAGATCGAAGATGCTCTTGAGGGTCACCATGGCCATTGAAGGTGGGCATCTTAGGAGTGAAAAGTTATGAGGTAGTAGATAAGTAGAAATGGTGGGTGTGAAAGGAGTATGAAGGAGTAATGAGGAATCAAGAGATGGAGAGGAGTGTGACGTACTCCTCGCTAAAACCGGCGGATTTGAACTTTTAGGTCCTGGTACAAGGAAGTTAGGTCGTGAGTGCTTGAAGAGGAATGAAGTTGTATATTAGAGGTATTGGAAGTAATGAGAGGAATGATAGTGGTAGCAATGGAATTGGGAATGTTAAAGGGTTGGGTGGAGGCCATGATAGCTAAGGAGGAACCTACAAGAGCAACAAGAAGAAGCATCTCAGAATTTTTAATAGTAAGTAAAGCATTGAGATAGGGCGCCCGGGCATTGATGACTAGATCTAGGTGCATGTGACCGTGAAAATTCTCGGACATGGTTTCTGTTGTGTCACAAGGGCTTCATTATTTATTCATGTTGATCACCTAATATTCACTCCTTAATCACCGAAGGTACCTGTAACCTGCAAAAATAAGTTCACCAGCACATACCCACAAACCACATCAAAAACCAAAAAGGAAAATACGAATGGGGAGTCAAACTGACCCCAATGGTCACCCCGAGAGTGAACTTACGATCGATCTTTGCACTACATCTCATACTCCATGTAGTTCTGGTGTGTTTGTGTAGAAATGATGCCCTTGTGCAAGTCACACTTGATAGCGGGTCAGTAGCTAGAATGTAGAATGTAACAATATGTGTGGATGAAATAGAATAAACTTCCCCTTACTATGCAGTTGTATGTAGAAGTATGTAGCCATTTTCCCTTGGATGGATGTTAGATGGATGCCTTTAGAGTGCTCTAGTGCCTTTGTAATGAAAATTTAGGTGATGATAGTAATTTTTAGTGCATGGTCCTTTATTTTGAAAACATAAATTTGTATTTATATGATTCCCTTATTAAAAATTCATAATTAACAATTGAAAGGTCGACCCAAAGTAGTAAAAAGTAATTAAGAAGAAAAAGGGGTCCAAAAGGATAAGAAAAAGGTAATGAGGGATAGGAGCGTACATGAGGACATGTACTCCCAAGGCGCTAGTGTCCCAACTGGGCGTTAGTTTCTAAGGCCATAAAAAGATAAAACACTCAAATGTCAGCAAGAGTCCAAGATGTATGAATCCAATAAAATTGTAGAAGACAAAGTAAAAGGATAAAGGGAGTTGTCATTTACTATATTTCTTGCGTAGGAATCATGTAAATTCTATCATGCTTTTAAGACCTATAAATGTACCCACGTGCATAGATTTTGTGTCTACAAGATCCTACAAAAGTATAGAACCTATGGAAGCATAGAGCATAATGAAGTATTCAAAATGTATGGAAACATAGAAATATATAGAACTTTCAAGAAGTAAACATGAATATATCTTAGAGATGAGAAGTATATGAAGATTTCAAATAGCCAAAAATAGGATCCCAAGGCTAATAATAGTCAAAAGTATAGTAGTGCATAGAAAGAAAAAATTAGCAAGAAATGAATAATATGAGTAAGAATAGGTTGTGGTCGAATCATTATCTAGAAATAAATAGTGTGATCATTAGAGAAATCATGTTTTAGAACATGTCCTAAAATAAAGGAGTGCAACATAAAGGCTAGAGTATTATAGCAATGGACTAGTGTGTAAGGATATGATTAATATAAGATCAATTGGTAAGATTCTTTTGGTGTTGGCATGCCCACAATGTGGTTGGTGTAGACACAAAATCATGCACTTGGGTACATTTCTAGGTCCTAAACACATACTAGCATTCATATGATTCCTAAGCAAGAAAACTAGTAATTGACGATTGTCCTTGGCCTCTTTTCTATGTTTCTTGTTTTCTATTTGGTCTTACACACCCTACAAATTTAGTCGGTATTTTACTTATTTATATTTTATGGCTTTAGACACCAACACCAAACTAGGACAGGAGATCCCAAGCACCCATGTCCCCTCTGGGTGCCCCTGACCCTTTTCTATCTTACTCACTTCTTTTGGGTCTCTTTTATATTTTGGGCATCTTTTTCACTTATGGGTTGGCCTTCCAATTGTCAATTACGAAATTCAAACAAGAGAATCATATAAATACATAGTTATGTGTTTAAAATAAGGGACCAAACTCTAAGCATTATTAATATCACCTAGGCTTGCATTCAATCAAAGGACAAGGGACTCGTATTTTCTGCATACACTGCATATGAAGGGGAATTTCATTCTATTCCATTCACACATGTTATACATTTTTACATTCTAGATCTAGCTCATTATCAAGTGCAACTTGTACTAGGGCATCCTAGGATACAATCCTTACACACACTCACAAGAAATACATGGAGTCTGATATGTAGTACAATGCTCGGTCGTAAGTTCACTCTATCGGGTGACCGTTGGGGTCAATCCGACTCCCCATTATGCATCTTTCTTTTTTGGATTTGTGTGTTTTCTGGGATTTTGTAGGTGATATATATTTTACAAAGTTACGCTTACCCTTGGTGATCAAAGAGTGACACACATGCAATCAATAGGGAATGTTTTTATACTTGTGTGATACTCAGTAAAAATTAGATTCCGACCATTTGCACATTCACGAGTGCCCGATAGCAGCCTCTCAAAGACCCATGCGCCCATGTCCATCATGGACACCCATGTCTGACATCATCCGTGAGCTCCAAAATTTATCCTAAGTATTGATGACACAAATCACCTCTTGTTCAAGTAGTTTTCCCACCCATAAGACTTCCGGATCAAGCTTTAATCAATTAAGTCCTCTCTCATTCCTCTTTGCTTAGGGTTCAAATATTACATTTTAGATTGCTTGTGTCAAATCTGCCTTTTTGCATTTATTATCATATGTGACTCGTACTATTATATTTAATTTAATTTTTATTAAATCAGATAATATCCCCAATATAGGGATGTAATAAGTTGTATAATGTGAAAGATGTGATCTAATTAGGCATATTATGTAAGATTCCCCCATCAGAAGCCTACCCCAATATGGTGAGATGCCCCCAAGGTACTAGTTGTAAAATTTGTAGAGTTTATGTTGTTTATGGATTAAAGTATTTGTAACCATCTAATTTTCACTATAGAACTCAAGTGTGGAAGGATGGGATAGATGTAGAGTGTTAAATCTCGTGATTGTGATGTTTATGCCTATGCAAAGAATTAGCATGTCACACGCAGCCCTAGTTTTATGATTTTTCATATTATTTTTTTATAGAGTTTTTCTATAAAATATTGAGAAAGAGAAAATTGCTAATTAGAATCAATACTAGTGGCCCAAGGGTATGGTTTGTAATGGTAGAAGAAATGAGATTGGGTCTTGAATCTAGTAGTTTTTCCCTCAACAATCACCTCAACCCCATGAAATGTGTTACATCTTTTGGTAACTTCTTAGTCATGGATTAGGGAGGATATGTTGAATGATCAAATAATCATGTTAATATCATAGGCCATTAGTTTTCGAATAGTCAAAGGATATGTGCATGCAAACAACAGTTGTACAAGTGATTGTGCTCGAGATGTGAAGACTAGTACATATGCCTCTTAGATGGGGCCATGTATCTATGGGTATAGTGAATATGTTGTGTTCAACAAAAATAGGTGTAAAGGGTTTTTATGAATCAAAATATTAATTTTTTTGCATGGTGTGGCATCTATAAGTTTGACTATGTGGTAGATGTGTAGAGTCGTGTCATGGGTTAAAGAAACCTCTACTTCCAAATGGGTCATATCGCACAACATGAGTATGCGTTAGTGTCCCATTTTGGAAATCTCTATTAGTTAGTATATGCACATTAGTATTATTATTTGTTCTCACATATTATAGATGTGAGTAATTATGTAATAGTTAGTAAAATATGGTATATTCTAGAGAGATTTTTGAGATTTGTAGATATGCTTAACTCCACCATCAGGAGTTTAATAGATTATTTATATGTACTACCTATTTATTGAAATATTAACTAATGTGAGATTTATCATTGTGTTGATTATTGTAAAAACCTTAACCAATTTCTATCATTGGTATCAAGTGAGATGGAAGAATTTGGGGAAGCCATTGAAGATTGTGATAAAAGCTTTACATCTTGTAACTCCTCTTGTCAAATCCTTGTGTTGTAAGGGCAAAAATTTGCAAGATTTTGAACTAAATGATCTACCTGATCTAGGTATTTCTTATACTTATGTAGCCTTCATTGCATACATTATTTTTTTGAAGACTTGAAGATATGCATATTAGATACTTAGATAAATGTAGGGTTGGAAATTAATGCTCTCCCACTGCTTCGAATGAAAGATCTCAAATACTTCTTGTTGAATTTTTCGACAAATCTCATGTGTCCATATTATTTCCAGAGATAGCACTTTCCAACTCTAGTTATGTGTGTTACATCTGTTAGCTTTGAATTATTTTTCCACTTAATCAACCACCTTTTCACAATTATCACCGCATAAGTGTTGTCTCATATTTGTTGCATTTGGGCCACATGCTTATCCAATCTAGATTCATGTGTCTTTGGATTCGAAGGGCGTAAGTACTTAGCTTTAGTTTATGAATTCACATACACATTCCATTCATGGTGATAGATAGCTTGTAGCCTAAGCATGCAAATAGATAACTTGAGCCTAAGCATGCAGATAGATAACTTGCACATGAGAAAAAATTTCAAGCTTTGAGACCATTCTCTTTGTTGATGTCACTTTCAGTCCCACACATCACCAAAAGTTGGTGGCTTGTGCATGCTTCACAAAACAACACTAGGCTAATTTTACAGTTCGTGCACATTCAAGAAAACATATCCTACTACCTATGTCACCTCACTACCGTAGCTAGAATTTTTATAGTTTATATATATATATATATCACCATCCACAATAAATAAAAATTGGACTTTTAAGTGTTAATGAGGTGTACCTATAAAAAGCTCACCGTGGAGCTCGCTTGCCAACTTTCTTGCAAAGTGCGGTACAATTAGCTACAAAGGGCTAAAAGCGCACTTCAAGCACACTTTTCACCCTCGTGTGTGTAGCCCCGAGAATTCTTGGGCATATAACAAGAATATTTATATTAAAAATTAAAAATAAATATGACGTGGCAATTTTTAAATAGTTGCAATGTCTTTCAAAATATATAATTTGATCATTTAATATTATATGTACAACAAAAAGTACAATGTTACGAGTAACATTGGGTTGCACCTAAACCTAGTTAGAGAGCACGTATGGAAAAAAAAATGTCATCATGAGGGCTCGAAGCATGCATTCTACTATCATGTACGACCTTAAGAACATTGCCATTGAGGAAGACTCACAGAGGAAGTAGCTATATACTTGGCCTTTATATTACAAAGGAAGTAGGGTTTGATCATCACACACCTCAAAATTATTTTATCTCCAATGGAAATAATAAGCAATGATTTGCAATACTATCAACTAAGAAGAAGAATATATATTCAACACAAATTGGTCCAATGCAACATATGTAATCGATAAATCATTAGTCGATATTAATTTAATTGTCATGGAGTCTATCAACATTTAGGTCTTGAGTTTGAATCTCGAGATGCTCCAAAGACAAATCCAAGTCGGTGTGTTTGAGTGGAACGTTTTAGTAACCTAGAGAATAGTTATCATCTGTCACATTATTAAAAATCTTGAGCTCAACATGAGCAATTTGGTCGAGCAACATCGTGTCCATTGGGTAGTCGAAGCTCTATCACACCAACACTCGAGATAAATCCAACAACCCTAAAATTTTTCCATCCCTAGGTTGTGGATTCCCAACATAAGTTCCATTAACAGACCATAGAATTTGACCACCCATTGCCTAAATGAGCATAAACTCATCCAAGTTGGAGATGGGGTGACACAGATTGGTCGTCCACACCACCGCATCAAATTGTGCATGCACCACGTATAGGTAGAAGCTAGGTTCCTCCAATGGATTATGTAATAGAGATTGAATGTTCCATTCAACAACACTAAGAAAACCCCTTCAATGTATGTCAATTTCATAGGAGTTTCAATAATGTTCATTATAATGGAGTCCACAAAAACTATGACACCACATCCCAACACATGCATGAATGTTAACCCAACTCGAAGAAGAAAATATTTCTATTTCACACCTCTTCTCATGTTCATTATCATCAACCCTAGATATTTCAAACTCGTGATTATTTCAGAGGCTCTACACAAAATCAAATTAGGTCTCTCGTAGTATTAAAAATAATGCAATATAATCTATTTTACTAAAAAATATTTAACATGGAAAAAGGTGAACCATTAAGCCACCCTAATTGTGAGCTTACACATGTACTATATAAACCATATTTGTATCTTTGAGCCAGATTTTCTGTCATGACATGCTTCAACATGCTAATAAAATACTCTCTTATTGAAAAATAAAAATACATATTACGATGTCAATTCCATGCCGAGAGGGGTTAAATTTGACGGCCTCCTATGTCCTGCCAACAATTTTGGGTGACAAGAACTTTTCAAAGCTATCTTTCAAAAGTACAAAACAAAGTGTTATTTATACCAACTACTTTATATTTATGTGATTATTTTTAATATATATTTATATACATTTTTATAATTTACATATAAATCTATATAAAAAATGACACTCAAATTTTAAAAATGTAAGTCACATGTGATGGTTATTTAAATTTTCAAATATTTACAAGTATTTTACGGCTAAAATCACAAAAATTGTCTAAACGGCCGTCAAATTTAACCCATAACACCATGGAACGTGTCAAAACTCTTGAGCTATGAATTTTATGCTAATCAACTAATGACATCATTGAAAAAGATTATGGTGTTCAACGAGTAGGAGGCACCTTACTACCACTTGAATTTGTAAAGCGCTTGACGTTATTAAGTCATTTTACACCTTAGAAAAAAATTGTTAAAATATGATAATCAATTAAGAAAGTAACATACTTATTTTATTATGAACCTTTTAAATGTAAAACTTTATATAATATCAATTCTTAAAATTTAAAATGAACAAAAATATTTTGATATCCACATAAAATATTTCAAACCATCGCCGAATTGTTTGTTAATAACATGTTGAATTATAGAGCAAGGAATTTACTTATAACGTTGATAGGCATACCTTCAACCGGATGAAGGGTCCTTAGTATGATAAATGAAATGAGATCAATGCCGAGACATTATTTTACATTCACCTACATATGGTGGTTATCTCGTTAACATGGAAATGTAGATGACCATTAATATAGTGTACATGGTGAAATCTGTGAGGATGATTTGGCACTCACGTAGAGCAAACACAGGTGAGTGTCGATGCTAAATAACATTATAGGAAGCGCCAAGATCATAGGCCCTCATCTCCCTAAAATGGTATAGTTGTACCTAAGGTTAAGAAACTCCATTCTCCCCTAAGAATGGAAAAGTCTCATTAAAACATTATGAGATGAGGCACGGGTCAATGTGGTTTGATGTGGAGGGAAAACATGCGTTAAAATGTACCAAATGATATGGGGACATAATTCCCATCAAACCTTGCCCAAAGGATTTTCCATCATTGGAAGCCTCAATGATTTTTATGAGCACGGGGCTCGCTCATCGCAACCTCACTCACTTGCTTACATGCATGATGCAAATAACTTCAACTATTATCAGACCTGACACTAAGATAGCTAAAGAGTTGTTGAGCTCCCCTCATTTCATGGACAAATTTCTCAACAAATCGGATCAACAAGTCATGTTTAGGAGGACTATTGGATTTGCACACGTCCCTGGGAAATATGGACACTCACTTTTCATGCTCAACAATATCTAAGATGAATTATTATTTGGCGTGTTGTTGTGAGGGTATATAACATGGCGGGAAAGAGAAAAATCATGAGGGATTAAGACATATGTAAGATAACTTATCTACATGTGGTGGTGAAGGAGACTCTACAAATACATCCACCTACTTCCCTCCTATCGTGGGCCCACCTTTCCACCCAAGACACCAAAGTGGCTCATGGAATGTTTTATGTCCCTACCACCATGGTCAACATGTGTCTTAATTGTTTGTGACACTTACAATATGTATTAAAAAATATTCTTAATATGTCATGTTTTTCTATTTTAAAATATTCTATATTTTCAATGTGTTTATGGATTTTTGTTGTATTAGTTCACCATTATTTTATTAAATCACATGATAATGTAATTACATTTATTCCAAAATGGTACCACCTTTGTCTAAGTGCAAGATTCACGTGGATTGTGAAGTGTGTTTGGGATCGCATCTCTACAATCAGTAAGAAAATAATATTTCTTCATTTGCTTTCAACCATTTCAAAATCTTTGAGGGTTTTCTATCATATTGCCTTCAATTGATATTAAAAGTTCTTGAATATATAAATTCTTATTCATATTAAATAATAAGGTTGAAAGCAAGACTTTGAAATCATCGTATTTGTACAGATCTACCTATTCTAATCCATTTTTAGAATAATAGTATTGCCCAAATTTCCTTCCATTTTCATAGTATTGAGTTATTGTTAATATTGAAGTGTAAAACAACCATTGTAAATTTGTTCTGCAATGTTTTATCTTACATTTAGCTATAATTGTTTGCTTGTAAAATAAGAGGGAAGTGGAAGCCTTTATGAAAGGCTTAATGCACATCAAAGTGAGAAATTTATAGAGCTTATAGATGCACTTTAAATAAGGTGAGAGAGAATACTTTTATCAGATCACATGTTTAAAAGGAAGAGCTTTGGTTATGTCTATGGGAGGGTCAAAAGACATGCTCATACATGCAATGTGGAATTAATTAGGTGGAGGCATTCTACATGAGGGGGAATCACTTCTAATGGAAGCCCATAGGGCATTTTGTAGTAATCGAATGTGTAATGCCTCATTTCTATAAAGTCATCGACCCTAACTAGATAATCCATGAAGTTTTAGATTTATAGGGCGTCTGATGACATTGGCATTATAAAACTAAATTAAATGATTGAAAAATGTGTGGGGCAATTTATACAAGTTGGACACTTTTTGATTGAATTTGAGGAAATGATATCAATGTCACATGATGATACATGTCTTCCACCACTTAGCGAGCATGCACGATATTTCGCATCTTCCTATACACGTAGAATGGTTTACATTCACTAAAGATTTTTAGAAGAGATTTTAGTGGGGCTTAGTTTAGTAAGTAATATGTGTAATATGTCTTTTCCATGGATGATAGGTTTAGTTAGAAATAAAATTTAAGGTGTAAATTCTCAATCCTTTCACCAATGAATTTTTCGTCATTTAATGGAAAATTTATGACAATGGGACCGCTCCGGACTAAAATTCCTTAGAGCTTCAGACCAAATGTATGGGAGGATCTAGACCCTTCTTAAGACTAGCTCCAAACCAAATATATGGGAAGCTCCAGACTAAATATATGTATTGATGTCTTTCTTCTTGGAATCACAAACAAACAATTCACCCTTCCTCTATAGTGATTAGGGGATCATTTCTGAAAGTTCCCTAAACATCTCTAAATGGTGTCAAGTGCATAAGTTCATCTCGAGAGCTTTCCAACGACCGTGAGAACGCGACAAACGGACATCGAGAGCTCTAGATATGTTCGGTCAAAATTTGGTCAACGGAAAGTCAACTCGTCAATCGGTCAATATTGGACCAAATCACACCGTGACACATGGCTTGCCAACACTGTCGATTCACTCGACTTTCCTATCGGGAGACGACAAGTGGACTACAGGGATTACCTAGTTAATTTATTTCTAGGCCACATCAGATGGGTCAAATTATAATTACTTGTAAGGCCACTTTTCAAATGCCACATATATATATTAATGTTTAAAACATTAGTATTAAACCATGTTATTACTAAGCACGTGGGTGGTGAAGCGGTTGTTTGGGAGGCATTAAGCCTTGCCACGTGGAAGAAGGAAATTGAACAAGGTGGTAGGGGGCGGTTATGCTCCAAACTTTACATGCGTGGAAAGGCTTTAAAGCCTTAGATATTTTCTCCCACCGCCCAAATGCGCCCCTTATGGGATTTAAAAATACAGCTGCACCAAACTTGGGATTTAATCCCATTAAACATGAAATCCACCCAAATGGGAATATTTAATCCCATTTCCTATGCAATCCGTTAAATTGGAAAATTTATCCCAAATTCTATGCTACGGGCTATGGTATTTTTAGCCTAAGGGATAATATGGAATGCATTATTTGAGGGCCCTAAAATTGTATAAATAGGGTACCTAATTCATTGTAATACACACATTACACACAAACTCGGAGACAAGCTCATTCCTAGAGCGCTGGAGGCGAAGTCCGAGCCAAGAGGAGAATGAGAAATTGTTGTGTGAAGACCTAAATTATTTAGGCATTGTATATTTTTATATTATTGACCTATTATTTGTTAGGCAATAATAAATGAAATATTTGTGGCTAGGAGTTATTTAAACTACCTAGTTGGCCCATAGCGCCACACCAAGTACTTTCGCAAACTCTGGATTGTCGACGGAGTGCTAGCTTCGCATTGTTCAAGCGCTCGGGAAGGCCGATCACAGCCGAAGGAGATTGTGCATCAAGAAGGTGGAAGTTGGGTGCTATTTTTCACCCTTGTCATCCGAAGGTTTGGTGTACTGATAGGAAAGTAAAATTCCATTAGGTTTTCTTGTGAAAGTACTATTGTAACTTACAAGTTTTGACTAGTGGAACGGTTCGACCATGAACCCAGAGACGTAGGCAATTTCCGAACTCCGTAATCAATCTATGTGCAATTGTCATTATTGTCTTGCATTATTTTAAATTGATTACTTAAAAGGAGTAAATTATTGGCAAATAATTAAAGCCTATAAGGGTCCGAGATCAGTTGTAATAATCTGATTATTTTCGGATCATGTTTGGTATCAGAGCTGGTTTAGCTCCATAGTTGTTTTTCAGTAAATCTGATTAACAGAGTGATTGCTTCAAGATTGGTGCAGTTGGTTTAATTTGTGTGAATAGGTACAAGTGCACTATGGGCAAGATGTCTAAACAGAAAAGCTCGAAGAGATTGAAGCTTATAATCACCAGATCCAGAAGAGAACTCTCTCCTGCGATCAATGTATTACTCCTTGGAAGAGGAGAATTCTCGCTTAAAATCAAAATTGCAAACCAAGGATGAGCTCTTGGCAAGGTTGCAATGTGGTGATCGAGGAAGGAAAACCCTCAACTTCGATGCAGAGGCCATGGCGATGATCAGCACTGTAAGTTGTTCACCACGGAATCTTCTTCTTCCTCCCATTCGGTTTCAGATTTAGGTAATGAAGTCTTTGGTTTGTTTGAAAAGCATACTAGAGGCATTAGATCCAAGTTACTAAATAAAATGGGATTTGATGGAAGAGGCCTTGGGAAAATGGCCAGGCATTGCTAACCCAATACAGGTCGAGGATCATCCTCGTTTTGCAGGTTTGGGTTATCCTAGTGCGAGAATGGAAATTGGAGAATGCTCCAAGAATGCTAATGGGAGACAAGCTTCCGAAAGCAAAGTGATTACCCCACTAGTCCTGCAAGAAAATTCTCGAGCAGAAAGTTGTGCTTCATCACAGCAAGATGTGGTAAGAGAAATCAACGAAGAGGTAATGAGATTCCACCTCCAGTTTCTTACCATAATCGTAAGCACAATAAAACTTCTGATCCACTTTTTCAGCTTAAGAAGTATGGTTATGATTTTCTAAGATGTGAAATTCCTTTCCATGTACTTTTTGTGGATTGCATAATCATTTAGTGGCCAGATGCTGGAAGAGAAGGACACTGATGAAGAAGTTGATGTCATTCATCAGGAACAAGGCAAATCAAAGACCAATCTCATCATGCAGAGTCGAGAAATGGCAAAAAGAGTTCCTCATCTCAAAAGGAGTTTAAGAGGAATTTTTGTGCTCATTGCCAGAGGAATGGGCATCGGGTGGAAAATTGCTGAAACTACATCCATCTCGCCATCAGAGTAATGGCAAGCCAAAGATGGAATGGAGGCCTATTGCAAAGGCAGAAGAGGTTTCTACGTCACCACCAGTTGACAATTCAACCCAGGACCAGGTAATACCTGAAAGTGAAAGTCCTTTAAAATGGGTAAGTCAACAATTTTTCAATTATATATTGCATAATTCAGATTGAGGAATCGTATGCAGTATTAAGTTTGGAGATCAAATTCTGTGAGAAAATGCTGAGAGAAAGGTTTACAATACTCAGTGGATTTTCTTACTTAGAAAATTTGATTATTGCTCCAAATATATCTCCTAATCAGCATGTGAGTACCTGTTACAGCTTGGATACAGGATTTGACTCATATAAAGCTTGGAGATTGATCTGCCATTTGTGCAGATAGTAGAGTTCGCAGAGATCAGCTCGGAACTTCATTCTGTGTAGAGGCATTGTGACCGTGCAAAGAATGGTAGTTGAATCACCATTGGCATTGACGTTGGGTCAGAACTTCATTTTGTGTAGAGGCATTGCGACCGTGCAGTAGAATGGTACCTGATATTGTATGTCAACAAGAAGAGCTCTCAAAGGATTAGCTCGAACTTCATTCGGTGTCAAGGCATTGCGACCACACATACGAATGGTAGTTGATCAACAGACTTAGCATCATGCATTGGAGGCTCGAAGTCTTGAAAAAGGCTTAGCATCATGCATCGGAGGCGTTGAGGTCTGTAATAGACTTAGCATCGTGCATCGGAGGCTCGAGGTCTTGAAAAGGATTAGCATCATGTATCGGAGGCGTTGAGGTCTACAAAGACTTAGCATCGTGCATTGGAGGCTTGAGGTCTTGAAAGAGGCTTAGCATCATGCAT
Source organism: Taxus wallichiana var. yunnanensis (assembly GCA_018340775.1). Lineage (NCBI taxonomy): Eukaryota > Viridiplantae > Streptophyta > Pinopsida > Cupressales > Taxaceae > Taxus > Taxus wallichiana. The sequence goes on along the minus strand of CM031234.1, from coordinate 223,783,224 downwards.
CGGAGGTGTTGAGGTCTACACAGACTTAGCATTGTGCATCGAGGCTCGAGGTCTTGAAAGAGGCTTAGCATCATGCATCGGAGGCGTTGAGGTCTGTAAAGGGACAAGGCATTGTCCATCATTGACATCGGATCAATCAAAGCTCTACGTAACATGGAGTTCCTTCAAACCAGTTTGGATTCTACGGAATCAACTCGGAGTCAGGAGCTATGTTATAGAGTCAAAGAAGATCCTTGTTGTCAGATATCAAGAAGCTTAACACCGCACAGAAGGAGCGTTGAGGTTTCATTCAGAAACTTAGCACCATAAAGCGGAGGCGTGGAGGTCTTCTTCGGATATCAGAGTGGCGCAGCGGAAGCATCGTGGACCCATAACCCACAAGTCCCAGGATCGGAGCAGAGTTGTCAAAGTGAGAAGGTTGGAGGAGAAGACCCAAGGGTCTACTACAGCAGCACTTCCGAGGTGGCAGCAGAGTTTTCAGATTCAGGACAGTATGGAAGCTTTTTGGGACAAAAAGCTTTTCTCAGTGGGGAGGTGTGATCAGGGGATCATTTCTGAAAGTTCCCTAAACATCTCTAAATGGTGTCAGTGCATAGAAGATCATCTCGAGAGCTTTCCAACGACTGTGAGAACGTGACAAACAGACATCGGGAGCTCTAGATATGTTCGGTCAAAGTTCGGTCAATGGGAAAGTCAACTCTGGTCAACTGGTCAATATTGGACCAAATCGCACTGTGACACGTGGCTTGCCAACACTCGTCGAATTTTCTCGATTTGCCTATCGGGAGACGACAAGTGGACTACAAGATTACCGAGTTAATTTATTTCTAGGCCACATTGTATGGGTCGAAATTATAATTACTTGGTAAGGCCACTTTTCAAATGCCACATATATATATATATATATATGTATATATATAATATATATATATATATATATTAATGTTTAAAACATGTAGTATTAAACCATGTTATTGCTAAGCACGTGGGTGGTGAAGCGGTTGTTTGGGAGGCATTAAGCCTTGCCACGTGGAAGAAGGAAATTGAACAAGGTGGTAGGGGGCGGTTATGCTCCAAACTTTACATGCATGGAAAGGCTTTAAAGCCTTAGACATTTTCTCCCACCGCCCAAATGCGCCCTTATGGGATTTAAAAATACAAAGCGCCAAACTTGGGATTTAATCCCATTAAACATGAAATCCGCCCAAATGGGAATATTTAATCCCATTTCCTATACAATCCGTTAAATTGGAAAATTTATCCCAAATTCTATGCTACGGGCTATGGTATTTTTAGCCTAAGGGATAATATGGAATGCATTATTTGAGGGCCCTAAAATTGTATAAATAGGGTACCTATTTCATTGTAATACACACATTACACACAAACTCGGAGACAAGCTCATTCCTAGAGCGCTGGAGGCGAAGTCCGAGCCAAGAGGAGAATGAGAAATTGTTGTGTGAAGACCTAAATTATTTAGGCATTGTATATTTTTATATTATTGACCTATTATTTGTTAGGCAATAATAAATGAAATATTTGTGGCTAGGAGTTATTCAAACTACCTAGTTGGCCCATAGCGCCACACCAAGTACTTGTAAATCCTGGATTGTCGACCGGAGTGCTAGCTTCGCATTGTTTGCGTCGGGAAGGCCGATCACAGCCGAAGGAGATTGTGCATCAAGAAGGTGGAAGTCGGGTGCTATTTTTCACCCTTGTCGTCCGAAGGTTTGGTGTACTGATAGGCAAGTAAAATTCCATTAGGTTTTCTTGTGAAAGTACTATTGTAACTTACAAGTTTTGACTAGTGGAACGGTTCGACCACGAACCCGGAGACGTAGGCAATTGCCGAACTCCGTAATCAATCTGTGTGCAATTGTCATTATTGTCTTGCATTATTTTAAATTGATTACTTAAAAGGAGTAAATTATCGGCAAATAATTAAAGCCTATAAGGGTCCGAGATCAGGTCGTAATAATCTGATTATTTTCGGATCATATAGCGGTGTTCTTCTTAGAAATGTGCTTAAGAAATATGGTAGATTATCATCAAATACTCACTCTTTGACTTCTGGAATCAACATACACTTTTATGATATTTTTAAACATTTATATCTCCATTTTGATGGGTAATGAAATAAATTTCTTACTATGATTTTGCATTCTTGGCTAAGAACCTTAAATTGCCCTGTTATGCTAGTAGCCTGTCAAAGAAGGAATTTCAGGATAAAATTTGATACATGAGTGATCAAGATGAAAACTTAACATTTTAATATACCCATTTTGACATTATACTTAAATCTAAAAGCATTTAAAATGTTCCTTTGTAAATCATGCCTAGTTTGGAAGACAAAGTTCTTACACAAGACCTTATTAGGTCTCCTAATTAGGACAGTCACTACCATCACTCATAATTTTTGTACACTTAATTAAATTGACTCAAACCACTTTTTATCTCATTCTAAACCATTATAAGTCCTCTCAATCCAAATTTGGACTTCAAACAACAAGATATGCGCAAGATATGGAAATTTTAGTTTTTAAACCCTAGTGGAGGGTTTTCAAGAACCCAAAAAGAGAAAATTTGACATCTTTCTTTATAAAGGGTGTCATATCCTAAACTTTAACTCTATAGCTTCACACTATCCTCTCATAACTTTTCCTTTTTGGTGTCACGTGTTGAAAATGTCCCAATCATCCTAGACAATAAACTTTTTATCATAATCTAGCATAGTTCTCAATCACATAGTAGGGTATGCGATAGATATTACTGATCTGAAGACATTTTTAGTAAAAGATTCCCTAAACCTTCCAAAACCATTATAGTGTGAAATATTGTTTCGAGAGCTTTCCGTTGATATAAAGAAATTGGAAAACAGAGCTTGTATGCGAAAGATATTATCTGCTGAAATTTTCGGTCAACTGGCAAAATTGAGGGACTGCATGCGAGTTTGCTAACATGGACATGTGCACACCCGCCAAGTGGACTAATCACATTTCTAGAATATTTCTTAATCACAAATTAGAGTATGCAATAGATATTAATAATCTGGAGGACATTTTTAAGTGCGTATAATCCCTAAACCTTCCAAAACCATTACAATGTAAAAGAGCATTTCGAGAGCTTTCTCATCGATATAAAGAAATTGGAAAACGAAGCTCGTATGCGAAAGATATTGTCTACTTGAATTTTCAGCTAACTAGAAAAATTGAGGGACTACGTGTAGGTTTGCTTTGACATGGACACGTGCACACCCACCAAGTGGACTGATCACATTTCGAAAAGTGTCACAATGTAATATGAAGTAAAAAAATTGGGTTTTAGACGTCGGTCTTTGACACTCATATATGGATGGGTGGGCCTCTTGGCCTTGATCTTCATATTAGTATGATTGAGCTTCTATATATATTTTCTCATACTTGTGTTAACATGATGTATGTGGGACTTATTTCATTGTAACATTGAAATGCTTGTGTTGCTTTGCATTGTATGTAACATTTAGATCTAGCTCGCCACATATTCTCCAAAGCGAGTTCATTGTTACTAAAAACAAGTTAACAACCAAGATTGATTCTAGGGCAAGCCAATAGCCCAAAAACCTACCAAACATAGCCCATATGCCTATGTGGCCCAACAACAACTGGTGAAACCAACTCAATCCGCCACGTCACAACACAACTAGGCCTTATCCACTCGGCAACACAAAAGAGTTCAAACCAACACGTCGGCATACATGGTGATTCAACAGCCACATATGTGGCACCTTCCACAACTCGACCCAAAATTTTGGCTGATCAAACCAATGCAACAACACCACCACGTGGTAAAACGAAGTCAAAGTGCGGCCGAAGCCACAGAGTATAAGCGAGTTAGCCTATATTTAAACACCAAATCCACATAACCCGCGAAGAATGTGGGATATTGTCCCCTCATTGGTAAAGTGAATCGCAAATGAGATGGAGGGATTCGACCCCATAACCTCTAGGATGCAAAACAACTCACTCATCGTTGAGCCACAAGGGCTTGGTGAGTTATAAAACTAGCTCAGTGATATTTAAATAAGCTTTTGTTAGTGACTATGTAGAGGCGAGGTTTGAGAAAATTTTGAGGCACTTAGAACCATTTTGGGACTTTGGCTAGAATCGAGAGTTGCTCGAATTCAAACTAATAATATGAATTCATTATTATTCCACAAAGTGCTATAATTTTCCTGGTGTATGGGTTTTTCTAACTTAGTTGCATGGAGAACACACTGTGGAGATACTTTGTTGACCCACATGTTGATATGGAAATGAATTTATGACATTTTATAGAGTTTTCAAATCTGAATCGACTCAAAATGTAGGTGACAATGATCTATTAGTCATTTTGAAGGTTAAATTGTAATTTAATTAATAATAAATAGATTGATTCATGTTTAAGTGAATCTGAAGACGTAGCCCATCTGGGTGAACTCTGTTATTGATGTGTGAAGCATTATTTTTTCAATTTATTTTATTGTTTATGATCATTTTTCGCATTATAAACTGAATTGGATGAATAAGCAAGGAAATCAACTTGTAATAATGGATTAAGTTGAATTTCTAAGTCGTTTATCCACAACAGACAAAATGTGTGCACAATCAATTTTGGATAATTAAATCAAATTAATATGCATTGAGATTTACCTTGTGATCATATTTTGGAGAATAATAAAATCAATGGGTAATGATTTTTAATTTTTTTATCTTAATCATGAAAAGTTAGATTAAAAGGGAAATTGATCGAATAAGAGGAAATTGGAAAGCAATTCTCATTAAAAACACCTAAAAGTGAGTCCATCACAATCTATTGATCAATTTAAATCAAATTTCAAGTATCCGGAAAAATTTTAAAACATTACCCGTGGGGGTAAAAATTGTTTATGGATCAATTACTCAAGGAATCGTTATCTTGTTGAAACCATGAATTCAAGCATTGAAGATTATTGAATTCATAAAAACAGCTTTTAGAAAATATACTGGAGCAACTCATAATATCTTCCTCTTTATTCATTCATACTAAAACTTATATACATTCTTAACATACAAACACACACCAACGAGACTCTTCCCCCTTTAATTTTTTGTATCTTATGCTCCTGATGAGTTGATCCTCAACCTCCCTTAGCTGATTTCATGGCGATTCAGTTGATTAGAACCTTCTAAGTTTAGGATTTTGACTATTCTTGTTGATATTTTCTCTCAACCAACCATCTAAACATAAAAGACTATTTTTACCAACATAGAAGTAATTCACAACCTCCCTACATTCACTCAACAACATACCAAACTTGAATACACCTCATGCTACGTTGGAAAACCTCTAAGACTTATCTAAGACACCTAAAAAACTCATAAGTGCTCATAAATGAGCACTTTATATACATATACAAATTTATCAATATTCAAATTTTCAAACTACATTTTGGAGGAAAAACCTCTCCAATGCTACAAATCAACTCAAGCACATCTAATGCCCAACATGAATTATTTTGAACTTGATTGACCTCCTAGGACTCTTGAAACACCAATTAAGATATTCTTATCTTGACAAAGATGATTCTCCTACATCACAAATGCATTGATAGGTTGTTGCTTCTTTCTTCACCGTGTTTTGAAAAATTAGGTGAGACCAAGACGAGTCTCAAGTCCTATTGTGTTCTCCTGTAACTAAAGAATAAAAAGCATTCCTATTATCGAAACTCTAAGAAAACATTATTAGCCTAAAATGTTTGTTATACGATTTGAAATCCCACATCAAAATGACAACTCGATGCAATTTAAAGTCCCATATCGAAACAAATCCTTACAATTTCAAGTCCCATACCCGAATAACAACTAGTATCATGAATAATCACAAGAATAATGATTCCTTTTTTTTCATTTATTGATAGAAGAGTGACGATGTATAAGATATGCATTATTGAACTCAAGCTCAACATATTTTTCCATTTGTCAATTTTTTAACATGTGCTCAATGCATTTTCCATTTTCCCATGTAAGCAATCCCTCATTACAACCATGACATAAACATAAGAAAGAAAAGCAACATGAAATCAAATAATCCTATAAATATTTCTTCTAAATCCTCTAATTCGTACATATCACACCAAAAACATCCATTGGTAGTAGTTTAAGTACACAAAAATGATCCAACATGAGGAAGGTGAACAAAGGTATGAGTTTGACCAAGAAATAAGAAAATAATAAGAGTAATACTGAGTCATGTGTTCAAACCTTGATGATAAAAATGATACCATTGGTGAAATCGATGTAAGCATAGCAGTTGTGAAAATCTTGCAAGATATAGAAAATATGTAGGCATCATACTCATTTCCTCCATTAGTTGAATGCCCCTTTAAAATGTATTCAATTCCTAATATTATGATAATCATATTCAGATTGGTTTCTTCATGGGTTTTGTTATGGAAGCAATGCAACATCTCAATGCTAAAATCAACTACCCTTCTTGTCATTAAATATATATAATATTAGAAAATAACATTTAATGAATTGGTATTTAGTGCATTTACTTTTGATAATTGCTTACAAAACACATTAGAATACCCACACACTTGGTCCTATCTCATCTTATTTAATTGCTCCATCATACTATAAAGCCAAAAATATCAATTTTTCAAAATAACAAACATAAGATTATACACATGACAATGCTTCAAATTTAATGAGTGTTAAGAACTTAGAATGTAAAGGATGTGCTACCATTTATACAAATCCATAAAGAAAAACTTAGTGGTTGATATTTATTGTTGACATAAATGCGAGAAAGAAAAGCAATGTGAAATGGAAGAATCCTAGAATTATCCTCCCTCGATCCTTGTCATCATTACTCATTTTCCTCTTGTAATATTTCACTCCTTCAAGTTTAAGTTCTTCAACGTGCCCCTATCGTCATATCCATTGCCTTACTCAAGTGTGATTATTAGTACAGTTCATATCATGGTAAAACCATTAATATTTCTTTAGTTAATATTTTAGTAAGTTTTTAAGTTATAATTAGAAAGTGGTCATTGTATTTTGAGTTTTTTAAAATATTTTTTATAGGTTATATGTCATATAACACTTGTTAATAAAAATATTTATATCATGAGATTCATTTTATATTATAAGGACGCATTTTTGGTATAATCGATGTCCTTATGTCAATTTAGTTCAAATTACGGGGATAGGGGGAGGGGTGGGGATAATTCCCTCATAAAAACATACAATTGAGCTTCACAATTCATTTAGCTATCTCGAGTTAAACCCAATTGGAGGATACAGCACAAGAGGGTGGGCATTGATCAATGGTGGTACAAATTAACTCGCAGCAATTAGTATGTTGTTCACTAATCCATAGTCATTTATTCATCATACCTAGGGACGTAAACTTTCAACACTTCCAGTGTTGTATACACAATTATACAGTTCTTAAGAGGTATAAACTAAAAGATTGTTGTCACAACAATTGGAAAATACAATTGAAATAAACTAAGTTGCAGATGAAAGTAGATGCTACAACTAATCAATAAAGCAAGTAAAAGCATAACACAAGTAAAGGAATAAATTGTTGCAATTCTAATATATTCATGCAAGGAACTAAAACAACAAACAAAAAGGAAAGGGGGTTTAGCAAACCACAAGTGGGCCCTGCCTTGGGTGCTAACCCTTCCTAAGGCTTGTGTCTACAACAAAATGATAGAACTCATATTTTATTTATCAAGTATGAAGATTACAAAATGAAACTTACAAAAATTCCTTAACTATGGATCAATCCCTTTTACAGTCTTGACATTCTCTTTATATTCAGCAGAGACGTGAAGAGACCGATTCAAACTAACAGTTACATTTTGATTAAGTACAAGATCATTACCAAGAAATCCATAGATTCTTATGCATGCAACATAACTGAGAAAAGGTGTTCTAATACAACAACATAACTAATTGTTCAGTCTAACAATCAGTTATCAAGTTAAATCAACTAGTTCCATAGTTGTTGCAGATCATAATCAGGTATTGGCATGAGATATGCTTCTTGTTTTCATAAATGCTTCTTTATTGACATGCACAAACTCAGGTGAAGTATCCATGTTGATCAAGATTCCCAAAATCACGAGTCTTGTATATTTGTGTGTTCTTCTTTGGTTGCAGGTGTGGACAAGTCCCAATTGTTGCATGTCAATTGCAAGGACAAGTCCCTTTACATTGTTGAAAAAGTTTCTTCGGTTGCATGTTAGTGGCTACATATAATAGCTTCTTGTAAAAAAGTATGTAATTTAGACAAAGAACTATTAATCATGTCATTGTATCCAAGAGAGTAACATGCACATTCAAAATCCACATAATAGAGTAATTTTTTTATTATTATTGGTAAATAGTTTTTTGAAAGGGACTATACCCTTGTACAGCAAGGCTCAGAAGCCAGATTTGAAAAATAAAGCATAAGAAAAGAGATCAAAATCCAGATAGAACAATAAAGTCCAACTGCAGGAAATTGTCTGCAAAGAAAAACCAACAACCAACAACTCATCAGCAAAGAAACAACTGATGTAAAGCGACCAAACAACAATGGCACAACATCACCATTGCAAAAAAACAAGTTGAAGAATCATCAAGGTGAAGAGGTGTCCTCCTTGGATAAGTTCAAGAGTAATTTAGTAATAGTTATATTAATTAATATAAGTGTCATAAGTTCAAGATTTATCTTATATGTTCAAGAATACTTGGGAGACACAAGTTCAGGGGAGTACACATGTATAAACAAAATAAACAAATGAGGCATTTAAAATAGTAAATAAAATGGCTCATCACACCCCAAACTGAGCTTCTTGAATGTCCTCATTCAAGAATTCTTACATTTATCCTCCGCTTTCTTAGGGTTTTCCTGAATAATGTTGCATAGCCTCCTAAATTCCATTGGTGCTAAGGTGCCTTATGGTTCACTAAAGAAATAACCTACATTCTTCTTGTACCTTTCCATTACCCTGTCCTACAAGTCCTCATCTAGCTCTATGTTTACAAGACCAGTGGGGGATAGGAAAATGAAAAATTGGTGGATAATAAGCAATGGGAAACCAAGCTTTTCCACATCCCTTAGAGACTTCAATATAGGAATTTATCCTTCTGAAAGTTTGGATGATATTAGGATATGAATGCATTTCTTTCCTCTTCATCTCTGGTGACATTTCTTCCCATCTTTCCCTACGCAGACATGTACTATTTCCATGTTATTATACTTAATGTAGTCTCTTTCCTCATCATGGGCTTCCTGTCTCATCCTGTATACCCTTTGTTTTATTTTCTACTTTGCCATAAACTTCCCATATTCCTCAATCATTGCCTTAGTGTTTCCAGATTCTACCCTGATCATCAAAGGTTATACCTTACACAAGTGTCTGTAATCCACCATTTGTTTCTCCCTAGTATAGCTCATTGTTGAAGTAGGAACACAGTGCTCAAATTTGTACATCCCCAATGTAGAGTATAGGGATCCAGTCTCTATCATACTCTAAAGCATAATTATACATATACAATTCACAGAGAAGTAGTTAGATCTCATGGGGAATTTTTAGATATATCCTAAGAAAGGCCTAGATCCACTTTGATATCAAATGGGATATCATTTTTAATATAGGTATATTTCAATTGCAACATTTGTTCTTTCAAGAAGATAACATAAATGTTAGACGGTGGTCTACATTTAAATATTTCATTTGTCACCTGAACTGTAGCTTCTTGTTTCTTCTTGAGCCTTACAATTTCATTGTCCTTGGCCCTGAGTTGTCTATCTTTTCCTCTAGATCCTGTTGATGTTGGAAGAGTAACTCTTCCTTTTCTCTATCCCATTTCCTTTGCAGCTTGTTAACATAACTCTCAAATTGTTGTACCCAATAGTCTAGCAGTGGTTTGGGTCACCATATTTCGCATGTTAGCCTAGGAGGCTCTCTAAAAACTTCTTTTATGACAACTTGTGGTTGTAGGTTGGGTGGTGGCATTGGTGGAGACACAGGTTTTGAGATTACATGAGCTATATTTGGGGAAATTGGAGGACTGTCTATGTGCATTGGCTCAATAGATTCATGAATAGGTTCTAGCTCAAGGGTTTGGACAATGTTTTCAATTGTTTCTTCAATATCAAGTGGAAAAATTTCTACAATAGTATCCATTGCATTGGTCTTTGTTTCATGTACTAGTTGTGTTGTCACTTCCTCAGGTTGTTCTTCGTTATCTACACCACAGTGGTTACTTCCTCAATTTCCTTGGTCACTACATCCTCTTCATGTTGTGCATGAATAGCCTCTATTTCATTAGGGATCTTATGAACATTGGTTACATTTCCAATTTCTTTTTCACTTCCTTGGTTTGTTCTTCCATACCTATGTCTCGCATGTATATCTCCATGGGCTCCCTGCTCAACATCCATTGGAATAGGTTCCTCAATTCTTTCTAGTTCTTCCACATCATTGTCTAGGAAGATTGAAATATTTCCTTTAGACTTTGAGGTCTTGGTATTTTTAGTATTCATCCTATGGGATCTCCTAGACGGTTCAGAGATTTTACTTGAGGATTTATGTTTTCCTTTAGAGGAAGAAGACTCTAGTGTTGATATATTTAGCAAAGTTTCAGCAACCATAACCCTATCAAGAGAGATGGGCCTAGGGCCTTGTTCTGGAGATGGAGGTTTGTCATGGACAGGTGTTTCTTCAGGTATGGAAGCTTCTAAAGGAATGGGGGTTTCTACAGGAGTAGGGGTTTCTAAAAATTGAAGGTTGAAGCTAAGGGTTCAAGTGGAGGCATAAAAGAACTAGTTGAGCTTCTTCTCTTTTTCTTCCCCTTCCCCAAAAAATCATTAATATGTTTTTCTCTAGAAAAATCTCCCCATTTTACTTGTAGGATGTTTAATTACCAATGCATGTTTCAAAATTAAAGTGACAAGACAATGGTGAGACAAGGAAAACCTACCCCTTTGTGATTCCTTACTCATCTTCTTCAAACTCTCATGCAAGAAATTAGGAACATTCACATGTCTGTCATTCTTTAAATGATTGAGCAGTTTAAAATGGATAGTATTTAACCTTGAGTACCGACCTATTGTAGCGGACTCACAGCACCCCTGGATGCAAATCAGGCTTCTAGGTTGATCACTCTAGCATCCAGTGTGATTGCACAACATGGAAACCTCTCTCCAAGTGTGGGACTTGTGAAACCGAGAGAGGAATGTCCATATTAGAGGTTGGTTCCTCAAACTCCTCGATTAGATCTAATGATTTCACAACTACAAAGGTTCGATCCTAATCCTACTCTAAACCGCAAGGATACGGGGATAGAAATGCAAAAATTGAAACTAACTAAAGGTGGTGATGCACCAAAAGGAGTGGTGAAACATTTATGTCATGCAAATAGATATAGACCAAAGTTCACAACATAAAACATACACAGACTGATAAGGTATGATTTAGGATCTAAAATGAAGCAAATAATACAAACAGAGGACTGAAACCCATTCACAGAGCTTGCATTATCATTTCAGTGTAAAAAACACGCATTACACCCTCGTAGAGGTAAAAAAAAGCTGTTACAATCTTTGGAGAGGTCTCGATCCTTGGGTCAATCACTTGGTGGAGGTGAAAGAAGAAGTCTGCTATGCCCAAAAAATGTTCCCCCCTTTAAAAATGAGCCAAATCTCCCTGGTTCATGCCACATAAATCCTCTACCTGCCAATTTACCAATGTGGTGTCATTTGAAATGGGACTTTGTTGTTGGAATGTTTCTTGTTGTTGGTTGTTTCTTGATCGCCCTCGCCCTCCACTCCAAAGAGTTGTCACCATCAATGCTTGATTGAGAGCACCATTGAAACACATGGATTGGTTATGAGGCTCATTGCATGGAAAGCACCAATCATATTCCCGAGCAATGTTGTTCGTGTTGGCACTAATTCCTTAGAGGCAGATATGGCATTTGGAATTATAGAGGCTGGAATGGTCTATTAGCGGAGGCCTTGTTTGATTCATATTTGTAGCTGGATTAGGTGGTCTTTGTGGTTGGTATGGCTGCCTATTAGGCTGAGCTTGGGGTTGATAAGAAGGTCTGAAACCTTGGGCTTGTTGCCTCTTGAGAGTAACTAGCTCATTGCCTAGGTTTTGCAATTGCTTCATGACCTCTTGAAGCTCATTTGGGGCACTTGGAGATGAAGTGGAAGCTTTGTTTGAACTCTGATTTCTAGGGGTGGGAGAAGGAGCCAAATTAGGTGCTTGATGGGTGTTTGGGCTCTCTAAACTTGGAAACAATGGCATGGGAGGTCTAGGGGCAAGTTTTCCAGCTTGGATTAAACAATTTTCAGCCCTAATGGCAATGCTATAAGCCATAGGGATAGTTATGCCTCCCATGGACTGAATTAACATAGAAATATCAGAATTTAGAGCTTTGAGATAATAGAGAAAAGCACCTTCTGCTGTTGGCCTGACTGCCACTGGAATCCTCTCCCAAGTTTTTTGAAATCTGAAGTTGAAATCAGTCAGCTGCTCATTGGGAGCCCTCTTAATGGTTGTCAGCTGCTCCAAAAGAGACAAGTTGTCTCCCTTCTCTCCAAATTGCTCATGAAGTGTAATACACAACTGATTCTAGTTTGTGATAGAACCAGCTCCAAGGCTCCTAAACCATTGCAATGCTTTACCCTTGAAGGAAGATGCCGATAACTTTGATGACCACTTGCATTTCATTGATTTCATGAATTGCACAAAGGTTAGCAATATCTTTAACATGATCACCCGAGTAGTCCGATTTTCTCCAGTGAAGTAGGGAATGTTCTTCAAGGCTGCAATAGGAACTGGATGTTGTGCATTGAGAGCAAGTGGGCTGCTGCCTGTGAAGTTGATGTAGGGGTTGTTCTGAGCCATTCTAATTGGTCTTAAAACCCTTGTTGACTGAATGAAAGGCCTACCAGGTGGAGGAGTTGAGAGAGTTCTGTTTGGTGGAGATGGAGACCTTTGAATCCTTCTTCCTCTTTGCCTTCTTCTTGGAGATAATTGCAGGTATTCAAACAAGCACTTCTTCTTCTCCAACTCTTGACCTTGTGGTGATTCTTCTCATGAGTTTTCAGGCCTGCACTTGGAACCAGCTGATTCTTCCCCTTGGAGTCACCAGATATGCAAATAATAGCTCTTATAAGCAAGAAAATTGCAGCAGACGCACATCAACCTTGCTGCAATAAAAATGAGACTTCTAGGGTCCCACCGGTGTGCCAAAACTATTGTAGCGGACTCACAAAGACTTCGGATGTAGATCGAGCTTCTAGGTTGATCACTCTAGCATCCAAAGTGTGATTGCACAACATGGAAACCTCTCTCCAAGTGTGGGACTTGTGAAACCGAGAGAGAATCTCTAGATTAGAGGCTCGGTTCCTCAAACTCCTCCGATTAGATCTAATGATTGCACAACTACGAGAGGTTCGATCCTAATCCTACTCTAAACCGCAAGGAGACATGGATAGAAATGCAAAAATTGAAACTAACTAAAGGTGGTGATGCACCAAAAGGTGTGGTGAAACATTTATGTCATACAAATAGACACAGACCAAAGTTCACAACATAAAACATACACAGATCGATGAGGTATAATTTAGGATCCGAAATGAAGCAAATAATACAAACAGAGGACTCAAACCCATTCACGAGCTTGCATTATCATTTCGAAGTGTAAAAACACGCATTACACCCTCGAGAGGTAAAAAAAAAGCATTCAATCTTTGGAGAGGTCTCGATCCTTGGGTCAATCACTTGCTGGAGGTGAAAGAAGAAGTCTACTATGCCCAAAAATGTTCCCCCTTTAGAAATGAGCCAAATCGCTTTTATATTGCATGGGTCGAGCCTAGGAGAGACAAGTGTACAAAAACGTGAGAGCCCATTCCTTCTTGATCAGGTGCATTAAAATGGCATGGGGGACCTTACAAACCCATACCCCGTCATTTTGACCGAATTACAGGAGAATGCGACCCCCATTCGCATTAAATCCGTCATTTGAAATGTCACTTCTGGCCATGAACACGCGTCAGATCCGTTTCTCAATTTTCTCTCTCTAGACTACACCAAAATTCAATATTAACCCCGAAATCATGTAGATAATTTCATAAGCTTTCCAATGATATAAAACGTGTAAATCCGAGCTCGGATCAAAAGATATGGTGATCTCAAGATTTAGGACACAAAACAGGCAAAAACATATTATTATTTTTATTTCTTCCGCGCTCTGCCACCTGGATGACACGTGGCATGCATTGATTGGTCGTCAGGGGCGCGGGGCAGACCTTTACTTTTAGCTTTTGGGTGAACTTCTTGCCAAATTCTCTAACTCCTCCCCGAGCTCCGAGCTTCCCTTCCTCATTGGACACGTGTCCTCTTTTTATTGGCTCGGGTTAGTGCTTGAAACCTCGCCCTTTGAACTTTTGGACTTTTCTCCTTGTGACACGTGTCATGATTTGGTTGGTCCACGGGTCTGCCGGCTCTTTCGCGTCTCCCGCATCTTTTTGTCCCGATGTCCCAAGACTGTTTGGGACAAAAACCTCCGATCCACCCGAAATGGGCTTCCTTGTCCCTCATTCGGCCGATGACGTGGCGTTGCTTGATTGGCTTTCGGCTCCTTCGGCTATCCGCGTCCCACGCGTCCCTTTGTCCCAACTGTCCCAGTGTGAAAGTTCCCCGTTTCGGCCGAACCGGCCGGTTCGCGTCCTTCGCGTCTTCTTGTCCCAAATGTCCCAGAGCAGTTAGTCGATTTTCTTCTCCTTCGGCCGAACCGCTTTCCGCGTCCCACGCGTCCCGACGGCCCGGATGTTCCTTTGCTCTGCAGAGATGCGTGGCGGCCTTTCGGCGATTTGCACCTGCATTTCCCTCACGTCCCAATTGTTGCGAGGACTAGGACTTAGACATTTTTCATGATTTTTTCTCGCCCAAGCTTGCTTTGTAACTTTTTCACCTTTTCTCGAACTTGCTCTTTTCAACCTAGACAGAGAGTTAAAAAAATCGGGGGACCTTGGGAACATGATTTTTTGCCCTGAATCGATCAATTTTCCTGGGGCTTGAGAATTCAATGCATGTTATCAAAATTTACTCTGGGGGGTGAATTTTGGATAACACGACCCTCACAGTAAAATATTTTATGATATAGTTTGACACATCTACCCAAAAGGGTTTTAAATAAGTTTGTAGAGTACCTTGTCTGTCTGTCACAAAGTTGTCATCCTCATCTCCAAACTCTGTGCGAGCTTCGTCTGGATTTTCTTTTGCAGGAAACATCTCGCCCTCTATTAGTAGTCCAATGATTGTAGCCAATATTTCATCATCAAATTTAACTTTCAAACCCTTTACTGTTGTTTTCCCATCTTGAAGGTGGTGGAAAATTTTATGACCATCGACTCATTGAAACCTTGGAATTTATTGATGTACTCCATCCAACCACTATCATGAAAGTATTGTAGAATTTTTGGTTGATTCCAAAGTTGTGAGTGGTCTGTAGGTTTGTTTCTAATCAATTCTCCCCCATTTTTAAGTTCTGCAACTTCCTTAAGGTCTGAAGCAAGAGATATTTCACTTCAAATTGATTATTCAAAATTCGAATGGGTGGAAGAACTCAAGTGCTTTCCTTTTCAAAATTTGTAACCGATTTTGCATGTAGCTTGAAAAAGTGAGCATTAATTGGAATTAAAGGATATCCCCATGTGAAGTGAGGCTTTGTGATATCATGGGGTGACATGGGAGATAGGTCATATTATATAAGGCAACAAAACATTATGGTTAATAAATTTTATTGATGACTTGGCACATATATTAATTACATATAATTATTCTAGTGCTACTTTATTAAAGGAAATTGAGTGCACTTAACTCGAGATGTACGCTGAATGATTGTGACATGTTCCTTGTTAGAGTTCGTGCCCTTGGTTGCATACATGAGGCTGCATGTTGAGGTATTGTGTTGTTGCAAGAAGTGTTGCAGGTGGCATTTTATAGAATAAGCTCCATAATGAATTCAATTGATTACGAGAGGGAAGATTGAATTTTCTAGTGCTAACTATCTTCATCTCTTTTTCTCATTTAGTTGGGTCCTTGATTCTTCATACAATCTTAGGTTCTATCAAATAGGAAATAAAAACATGGCTTTGGTTACATGTTGTTGCAAGTGGACATTCTAGTATTTGCACCACCTCTTTTCATCAGATATTATGCACTCCTTTCCACAAATACACCAAATCTTACAAAACAGAAATACTAAGAAAATAAAATATGTTAGTGAGTGGTGTTGATCACCATGAAGGATGATCACATCACTTTTATTCCTCCTTGGGGTATCCAGCAAGTTGGATATACCAAGGCCACTGAAGATCTCATTCCTTTAAAACTTCAGAAGATGAACCAATAAGTTCAACTTCTGACCTCAATTATGATGTTCTCATTTCCATCCTGCTTTGGCCTCCTCTAGAACTGTTGGATGAAGGTTCTCCTATCAATTGGCTTTTTGTACAACCTCAATCTATGACCATTTACCAGTAGTTTGAATCTCACAGGATCAATGGTGGTGAGTTTCACACTCCATTGGGAAATATATTCTCAATCTCATATGGACCTAGCCACCTTGTCCTGAGTTTTCCCATGTGGTCCTTGTATTTGGAGTCAAAGAGAAGAGCCCAATCACCTTCTTGAAATTTCCTTGTTTTGATGAACTGTCATGCCACTTGATCCTTTGTTTTTGTACCACCTTTGTATTATGAACACCTTTGCCTCCTCATTTCATCCAACTCATTGAGTTGAAGAATCCTTTGCCTCTAAGCTTTAGAAAATCTATGCCCAATTCCAATGCAGTTCTTAATGTCTTGTGCTCAAACTCAATAGGGAGAACAACAATCTTACCGTATAGTAGCTCAAAAGGTGTGAATCTAGTTGTTGTCTTCCATGTGGTATTGAATGCCCAAACTACCTTTGGAAGTCTTTCTGACCAATCCCTTCTATGCAACGCACAATGGTCTTTGTCAAGATGGCTTCAATTTCTCTATTTGTTACTTCAACTTGGCCATTGGATTATGGATGATAAGGTGTAGACTTCCTATGCCTAATTTCATATTCTGTAGCTAAATCAGCAATAACTTTAGCAGTGAAGTGGGTACCTTGATCTGTAACAATCTCTCTTGGCACTCCATACCTTGTAAAGATGTGGTCATATAGGAATTTTGTAACTTTTTCACTCTTCTGATTTGGTAACACTTTCACTTTTGTCCATTTGGTGAGGTAGTCTATGCACACCAGAATGTACTCTTTTTGTTGAGACTTAGGATCTATGGGACCAATAAAGTCCAATCCCCATTTTTCAAATGGTTGTAATACTAGTTGAGGTTGCAATGGCATTTCATCTTATTTGGTAGGCTTTCCCATTCTTTGGCACTTATCACATCTTCTCACATACAATGTTGCATCCTTGTGTAGTGTAGGCTAGTAATACCCTGTTGTTAATACTTTTTGTGCTATTATTTTTGCATCAAATTGTCCTCCACATGGCTCACTATGATAGGATTTGAGGACATCATAAATTTATTCATCATCTACACACATTCTGATAACATTATCCTGCCTTGTGTGGAATAGGAAACTAGTTATCCAAGAAAAATTCACACTTTTCTCAACAATATATTTCTTTTCAAAATATAGATAGTGTGGAGGTGTCTTACCTAAAACCAAATAGTTGGCTATATCAGCATACTAAGGTGTCTTGGTGGAAATGGAAAACAAGTGATCATCTGGGAAAGAATCATCCACCACTTTGCTTCTTTATTATTATTCTCCATCCTTGAGAGAAAATATGCTACAACATTGTCTTTCCCAAGCTTATCCACAATTGTTACATCAAACTCTTGTAAGAGCAACAACCATCTGATTATCCTACTACTTACAACTGGTTTATTGATCAGATATTTAATGGCAACATGGTCAGTGTGAATAAACACTGGGTAGCCCATGATGTAGTGCCTAAATTTTTGATGGCGTAAACAAGTGCTAAAAACTCTTTCTTAAGTGACTATATAGTTAAGCTCAATGTGTTGTAGGTTCTTACTGACATAATAGATTACATAATTGAGTATCCCATCTTTCTATCCTAAAACAACTCCAATTGTGATCTGAGGCATTAGTGTGTATGTGAAATGAAAACTCCAATCTAGTCCTCTTAAAACAGGTGCAAAAGTTAGCATTTACTTCAAAGTTTGGATTGTAGCTTCACATTTCTTTGTCCATACAAATGTAGCATCCTTTCCCAACAAAACAAATAATAGTGCTGCAATTCTTTGAAATCTTGAATAAATCTCCTATAATACCCAACATGACCTAAGAAGCTCCTTACATATTTCTGATTTTTAGGTGTTGGCAGGTTTATAATCACTGATATTTTTGTTGGATCTACCTGGATTCCAACAGATGATAGATAATGACCTAACACTATCCCCTCAAACATCATCATATAACATTTTTCATTGCTCAAAGACAGGTTATGCTCCTTGCATCTTTTGAGAACCTTGTCTAAGTTCTTCATTGCTTCATCAAAAGTACTTCCATGGATTGTAAATCATCCATATATACCTCCATGTAGTCATTGGTTAGATCTAAGAAGATGTTAAGAAATGCTCTCTGAAATGTGGCAGGTGCATTGCATAGACCAAAGGGAAGAACAAAGTATGTAAACATTCCCCATGGGCATGTGAATGTGGTCTTGTCCTGATCCTCTAGTGTAATTTGAATTTGGTTGTACCATTATAACCATACAAAAAAGAAAAATGTTTTTTGCATTAAGAGTTTGAGTACCTGATCAATGAAAGGAAGTGGAAAATGATCCTTCTTTGTTGTTGCATTCATCTCTCTATAGTCTACACAGATTCTCCATTTTCATTCTTTTTAGGTACAATGACAAGGGGTGACACCCATTGATCTATCTAAAATTGGATATATGAATCCAACATCCAATAATTTCTTTAATTATTCTTTCACTATATCCCTCACTGTTGGGTTCATTCTCCTATGTGGTTATCTTATTGGTTTGTAGTTGTCTTTGATGTATATCTTATGGGTACAAAGTTTAGGATGGATTCCATGCATGTCTCCATAGTCCCATGAAAATTTGTCCTGTGCTTTTTGAGAAGAGCAATTAACAACTTGCTCTTGTTGCATACTCAACATTTTGTTCACATTGAGTGGCTTGCCCAATGCAATCTCCACTTTCTTAGAAATATCAGTCATGGAGCATATGCTTTTACTTATAAAATTCAATATACAATCATGTGGAAGAAGTTGGTGTAGGATGTAGTTCTTACCTGGAACATTCATAATACTCTGTTGCGGTAAGATTTGATTCTCAAGATAGCTTATGCATTGCAATTTGCCATCCTCTTCTTCATTCTTACCATAATTATTTTGCAGAACATTAGAAAGAACAACATCTTCCTCATATCCTTCGATTATGCATGATTTTCCAGCATCATGAGTTGTTGAACTGAGCTTTGGTCTTCTTTTAGTTCTTCCACCCAAATGGTTTGGTCTTCTTCATTGAATGGTTGTGCGGGGGTAGAGGATAATATTTTTAGTGCCACTTCCATTAAATATGATCATATTATTGTATATGCATCCTATGAATGCATCAATAGTTGCTAACCACGGTCTTCCTAGGATGATAGGATATCCTCCTAAGCTTGTTTTTGGTGGAGAACAATGAAGTCAACAGGGTACTCCTAGGAGTCTACCACTACTACCACATCCTCAAGAACTCCTTAGGCTTAACTGTTGATCTATCTACAAGCTACAAGACTGTGGTTGTTGGTCTTAGTCCTTATAACTTCAAATCATCCATGATTTGTTTTTTCATTACATTTATTGTTGCCCCTAAGTCAACCAAAGTGTTTTTTATCACTATGTCATTAATTGTGACATTTACTAAAGGGTTGTCTAGATCTATATACTTGGGCAGATTTAGTTCCCAAGCATAATATCAGCTAGTTTTCCAATGACTTGTACAGTAGATGGATCTCTCATCTTCTTCTTGCCTGGCTTCTTAATGCATAGGTCCTTAACTAGTTTATTGTAGATGGGCACATCCTTAATAGCTTGAATCAATGGTATTTTGACACAAATGTCTTTGAGTTGATTGAAAAATTTAGAATCATATTTTGATATGAGGTCAGTCTTCTTTTCTTGTAACCTTTCAGGAAATGGTGGCTCATTACCCTACATTTTATCCTTGTTGGAATTCTGCGCGGGTTGTTGTTGATCATCTTACAACGTCTTCTAGCTTTGTTTCGGGTCATCATGCAAAGAATGTGGGTCTTCTAGAATTTCTATAATTGTGGGTCCAACTAGTTAAGGGAGTGTTCTTCTAGAGAAAAGATGGATATTATTGATATCAACAAAATAGGTAGGGTATTGAGTTGGTTCAGTGGAATAGGTTGGCTAAGCAACTTTATTGTTAGGATTAGGTGTTAGTTGAGCAGGTAGTTGTGTGGATTTTGGTTGGGAGCCTACTTTGGGGTTTGACATTAGAGCTTGTTTTTGTTATTGATAAGGAGGTTGTGGATAATCTTGTTGGTAATTAGGAGGTGGGTTGTTCCATTGCTGCACTCCCCTCTAGGGTTGTTTCCATGATTGAGGAGGTTGTTTCCATTGTTGTTGTGGTTGGCCTTAGAATTGAGGTTGCCACTATTGTTGATATTGGTTAGGATATGGGGCCCATCCTTGAGGGTTATCCCAAGGTGGGGATGCATATATGAATTATTAGACCAATTTTGAAATGAATGCATAGGGTCCTATGTCATACCTCCTTGCCTTAATGGCCATGGTTTTATTTGAGCAACATAGAAAACTTTCCCATCTTCTATCTCCAACATCTTGAAATCAGGTGAAGCCTCCCTTTCTTGAGCAATGTTGGCTAATTCTCTGCATCTACAGTCTGATTTCTTCCTTCTGCATGCATGGTAGTACTCTGAGTGAGTACGTTTGCATCTTCTTTCTTCTTTTAGCATGTAGAGCATCCAGTTTGATTTGCGATATCATTGACAATCTCCTACTTCATGTTTTTGAACATGCTAATAATCTCTGACTTGGATATGTCCCCCATTGTTTTAGTAGATAATCCACCTCTTGATCATACATTTATTACCCTCTTCATAGTAGCTCTTGAGTAATTTTTACAGGCTTCACATATTTGTTCAAAAGAAGCTTTTGAAATGTCCCTTACTCCTATCAGATCCAGAGCATCCATGTCCTCCTCACTTGAGTCCCTTCAAAAATAGTAATTTGAGGGAGTCGGTGGTATGTCAATGGTGTGTCTTGAATTCTAAACGCAGAATAGGAACCTTTCCAAATAGTCTTCTAATGGTTCATCCTCTTTTTGTGTCATCCTATAGATTTCATCACCTCCTCTGTTACTTGGTCTGCAATAGTCTTGGTACTTATTGAGGAACTTATCCTTCATTTGTGCCCATGTAGTAACGACATTCCTTCCCAATCCCATGAACCATCTCAAGGATGCATCATCTTTGAGTGTTGTAGGAAATAATTTCAACTTATGTGCATCAATTAGTATAATCATAGCTCCTACACAAAACATCAAACTCAAAGAGAAAGGTGTCTGGATCTTCTGACATAGCTCCATGGAAATTTGGCAAGGTTGATGGAGAAATATTCTTCATACCAATAGCTTGCATTATTTTTAATGATGGGGAACTCAAAGGTGGTTGCCCCATTTTGAGCATTCTGATCTACTTCTTCTGTCATCCCTAGTTGTTTAGGAGCAACTACAAAACTATCACTTGGAGGATTATCTTCGAAAATCAAACCTAGTACGGAGGTTTCTTCTTTAGAATCTTCAGAGGTAAATGAAGATATTTGTGCTACTTGTGGATTAGGTAAAAATATACCAAGGGCATCCCTTGGACGCATCAACTACTCAACTCATTCAATGAAAAATTAGTAGGGGGTTTTAGTTTGAGATGAATTCCTAAAACCTAAACTGCTTCTAAGAAATGAAAAAACCTCATTAAAAACCTAATAACTTGGCAGTGTCCCCGAAAACGGTGCCAAAAATGGTGGTGCAAATTAACTCGGCATCAATTAGTATGTTGTTCACTAATCCACAATCATTTATTCATCGACCTAGGGACATAAACTTTCAAAATTGTCAGTGTTGTATACACAGTTACAGGTGCTTAAGAGGTATAAACTAAAAGATTGTTGTCACAAAATTGGAAAATACAATGCTAGAAATAAAATAAGTTGCAGATGAAAGTAGATAGTACAACTAATCAATAAATCGGGTAATAACATAACACAAATAAAGGAATAAATTATTGCAATTCTAATCTATTCATGCAAGGAACTAAAATAACAAACAAAAAAAAGGGGGTTTAACAAACCACAAGTGGGCCCTACCTTGGGTGCTAACCCTTCCTAAGGCTTATGTCTCTACAAAAAAATGATAGAACTCAAAAAAAATTATCAACATGAAGATTACGAATGAAACTTACAACAATTCCTTAACTATGGATCAATTCCTTTTATAGTCTTGACATTCACTTTATATTTAGCAAAGACATGAAGAGACCGATTTAAACTAATAGTTACATTTTGATTAAGTACAAGATCATTACCAATAAATCCATAGATTCTTATGCATGCAACAAAATTGAGAAAAGGTGTTCTAATACAACAACATAACTAATTATTCAGTCTAACAATTAGTTATCAAGTTAAATCAACTAGTTCCACAGTTGTTGTAGAGCATAATCAGGTATTGGCATGAGATCTACTTCTTGTTGTCATAATTTCTTCTTTATTGTCATGTGCAAACTCAGGTGAAGTATCCACGTTGATCAAGCTTTCCAAAATCACGGTCTTGTATATGTGTGTGTTCTCCTTTGGTTGCAAGTGCTTTGTTGCGATTTAGTCCTAGTTGTTGCATGTCGATTCATCGGCGGATGAGTCCCTTTACATTGTGACAAAGTTTCTTTGGTTGCATGTTAGTGGCTACATATAACATCTTCTTGCAAACAAGTATGGCATTCAAACAAAGCACTATTAATCATTTCATTGTATCCAAGAGAGTAACATGCACATTCAAAATCCATAGAATAGAGTAACTTAGTAATAGTTATATTAATTAATATAAGTGTCATAAGTTTAAGATTTATCAAATATGTTCAGCGTTTGCAAACAAAAGTTCATGGGAGTACACATGGATAAAAAAATACATAGATGAGACATTTAAAACATTAAATAAAAGGAATTTTCAATCAACGACCTCTCATTTGCCACTAGGGTAAGTGCACCAACTGAGGGCCAAAGGGGGTCTTAAGTGGACACTTTTTTCTGAAAAATAAAAATCTTCAACTTGTACAAGTTATTTGAAATAGTTACACTCAAAATTGGAAGATGTTGTAAGAACATGAATCATAGCATTTTGAGTCTAGTTTCTAAGCTACTAATGTTTTTTTAAATGGTTAAGTTTAAGTGGGTCAAATAACTAAAATACCAACAGTGCTCTGTTTTTGTTAAAAACATAAAGAAATAATTTCATGCCCCCCACCATTTTTTTAGCACTATTTAGTATTTTTGAAAACCCTTTGGTAGAAAGATAGATAGGAGCATCTAGTTTGGGCTAGATTTTTTAGATTTTTTAGCGAGTTTTTTTATATGATTTTTCTAGTACAAAAATTTTAAATTTTGAAAAATAACGGAGCTCTAACCATGCCCCCTAACTACCTCAAAAATTATCAAAAATTAGTTTTTTTAATATGTATAGAATTAGTCCTAGTTTGGGCCTAAATTTTTTTATTCAATTTCGATGAGTCAAAAAAGATACATGATGAAAGATAGACATGTATAAACTCCAAAAAATAGCTACAAAAAGGCATAGTTAGAAAATAATTAGTATGGAAACCTTATATTAGTCAAAAAAATTGAAAAATTATATTTTTAGAAAGAAGAAAGTTTGTTCGACGTCATAGTCATATTTTTATTAAATGTATCGATCATTTTAGTTTGATTTATCATGATGGAATAGCTATTTTACCTATTTTCTACAAAAACACGTTATTTGTTGTGTTTTTGCAGGTCCATGCCTCAAGCTTGGGGATCCAAACCGGATCCAAGCTTAGAGGCATGCCTTGGAATAGGGAAAAAGAAAAATGTGTACATGTTTTTTTTCTTTTTATATATTTTATGGCCACCCAATGTCCTTTTCATCTCTTTCATGGGATTTATGTCTCCTTTTTGTCTAGTCTGCAGATTCCTATACATTCTTGCGTGAATTTTGAGTAGTTAAACTTATCCCTACCCCACTATATATATTTTTGTAATCATGGGCAATAAAAGATGATGTAAGGACAAGAAAAAATTCAAGAACAAGACACCAAAGAAATTGGAAGAGATGAAAATAAAGAAAGTGAAGCGAGATGCAAAAACTTCGTGCGGGCAAGGTACATCTACTATATCAAATGTACCTAATGTTTTAGAAAATGAGGATGAAATACATAATGAAAATGTAGAGAATAATGATTTTATAATGAATATTAATAATTAATGAATGATAATGTTGGTATGGATGAAGAAATTGATATGAATCCAAATGTTGAACCTTTACTTGACAATCCAAATGTTGAACCTTTACCTGAGAATTCAAATGTTAATCCTGAAATTTACATAAAAACACAAAATGAATAAAGAAAGTAACCTATTAATGAATCTTCACCTCTAAGAACACCTCCTTCCATTTTGCGAAGAAAACCCATTCACTTAATTGAAATTGATGAAAACATTATAAAACCAATGCCTAACAAAATGTCTGAAAGAAATGTGAGAAGAAAAGCTAGGGAATTTGGGATAATTACTTTGAGAATTTAAATGATACACAAAGATGTCAATTATTTGTTACATTGATGAAATTAATTAAGATGAGACCTACAATGAAGACCCTAGGGTTAAGAACATCTAATGTTGATGATCGAAATGCATCAATTGTTGAAAATATACATAAAGCATACCAAATTGTAGGTGTCAACAGACGCACCAAAGATAGTAATGTTACATGGCATGCACTTACTAATTGTATAGTAAGTGATAAAATAGTTAATAAAATTTTATTAGAAAAACAAGCAAAGCTTTGAAGCTAAATAGAAAAAAAACTAATGAAAGCAATAGGGAGACACAAAAGTCTTGAGTCAGCCAATAACACTAACTATTGGGCATTCTCTAGTAGACTCCCATGGAAAGACAAGGATACATATGATATTCTAAAATAATTACTTGTAAATTTTTGGAATGAGAACACAAGGGTGTCACCGAATAGAAGAGATACAATAAAAAGAAGAATAGGTTCTCGTAATCATGAATCGTGTGCAAAACATTTCTTAGATATGACTCAAACAAAATTGTTCTCTAATTTTAAGAATGAAAATCTAGAAATTAACATTAGCCAAATATTTTTGAAATGAACAAACCCTTTTATGTGAAAATCAATCACTCACGTACCACTTGTTGTTATAGGCATCATGTTGAATTTTCAATGCATTATGATATTTTTGTCAAGTACGTTGTGTTTTGCATACTAACATCATGTTGCAGAGTGTGGATTAAATGTCCCACCAAAATATGCAAGGGAATTTATTCCTATGATATTTTTTAAAAATCAATTGATAATTTTTTTATAACAAAGCATGTTTGGATGGAACGTGCAACGTATGTGGTGGCTTGCCAAAATTGAAAAGTTGTATCCATGAGGAGAGTACAGATTCAATAGGAAAATAATTAGTTGGTTTCAACAAATATAAATTTGTGGCATATCAATTAAAATATGGAAAATAATCTAAGAGGTGTGAGCTTGTTACAAAACAATTACCTATATCAGAATATATGGTCAAATTCAGAGAGGAAATTGTTTATGAGTATGCAAGGCACACACATAGAGCTCGATGGTTGGATGAACAATTCAAGTTAAGAAAGGACACATTCCACTTAGTACTATTATTTTAGTAGTTGAATTCACATAGAATTACACATTACAACCACAAATGGAGGTTCAATCTCAATACTATAACTTAAGTGCAAGTTGTTATTTTCATGCATATAACATTCATGCACTCTCCGAAAGCACTGAGAAGATCAAAAATATTAAGAGAGTATCATTTCTACATCATTGATGATCAAAACATTCTACAAAATATGTGCAAGGGTGTTTCTAAGTATTTTATGTAAACTTGAATGAGAGGAACATTTTTTCAATCAACATTACATTTAGTCAGACAAACTGCACATCACAATTCAAGAATGCATGAGATGTTTTATTAGATAAGTAGGATGCACAAATAAATAGGTGTACAACATATCTATATTTTTACTGAGGAAATACATGGGAAAGGAGAGCATGATGGTGTAGGAGCATGTGTGAAAAGATCCCTTACAAGAGAAGAATTAAAGTTCAAAGATGGTGCTAAATTTATAGGTGCAGAAAGCATTGTTGATTGGTGTGTCAAGAACATGGGCCATGAATCTCAAGAGAGTTCAACGGTTCATAGATATTTCTAGTTGATAGAGGAACAACATTTTGCAAGCTATGAAGATTGTATGACAGTTGTAAGATCAAGTGATATGCACTCATTCCGTAGTTCAAATGCAAGTTCTTGGACTATTTATACTAGGTGTATGACATGTTTTTGTATATCATGCATTGATTTTGTGGAATGAATGTGAGTCACAATAGTGGGTGGATGAATGGACTTGTAGACCTCTAATTCCACTTGACACATATCAAGTTCCACGAGCATTACAACTTACAAGTGTCTTCAAATCATATGACAACATCACCTGACTTTGACCAAGTCTCTGATTTAGTGCAACAAGGTACATATGTATGTCATGTTATAAATTTATAAATTATTAAATGATCAACTCTTAATGTATTTTAAATTTGACTTGAGTTTTACTTTGTGATGTAGGGAATGTTTTTGCAATTATTGTGACATAATTTAACAAAGAGGGAACAAACTACTTCTTGTCTCGTTGTGTAGAGGGGAAAAATTGACTTCCACAGTCATTGATGGTGAAGACCTTGAGTATCCCACTGGGTCAGTGGTAGTCACTGGAAACTTGGCTTTCGATGATATCCTATCAAAAAATCAAATACTTGGTTGTTTGAAGACTATGAAGTACATCAAAAGATACTTCACTATTCACATTTGGTTCTTGCAACAAATATTCAATTGATCAAATATCGAGGTAGGCCATCAAACAAGAATATGTGGAAGTTTGTGAATCAGATCATGAAGCAATTCTTACTACTATCAAGAGTAGAGTTGATCCTTGCGGTTCATTGGATTGAATTTCCAAAGGTATGTTCACTTAAGATTAGATATACATCTACATGAATTTAATTTGAATATTTACTTTAATGATTTTGTTTAAATTTTGTAGGTTTTAAAATTCTATTTAATTTCTTACTAACATGTTTATGTAGGTTAGTGGTGCCAAAAAGCTTCCACCTTCACGTGGTTGGAATTATTAGTAGAGAATTTATTATTCTCAAAGCTAAGAGAAGCTAAGGGAAATTAAATATTAGAAATGAATAATAATTTCACCACCTATATTGTATGAAAAAAAAAAATCTTAAAATTCTCATTTCACCACCTATATTGTATGAACCACTCTTATTATTCACATGTTTCCTAATACTTGTTTCAATGGATTTTCTAAAACAACTCCCCAAGTAAAACGACACCTTACACTTACTCAAACATGTGACTATTTAGTGCTTTTTTAAAATATAACATCGAAAACAATAGGATAATGAGTGGACCGACAATAAGATGGAGAAAAGTGAGAAGGAGATTTTATAGAGGGTACCATATGCGAGGTGTAGGATCAGACGAGACCTTTCAAGGTGCCATGGTGACCAAGAAATCACCCGAAAACTTATACCATTTTTTTCTCTCAGGGCTCTTAAGGGACTACGCCCGATGAAGTAGCCCAAAAGCACCGGGAGCATTGGGACCAAAACAAAGCATCCCCAACCATTTACCAAGCCATCTCGATGCATGTGCGCAATCTGTTTGATGCCAAAATTTTCCGTTTTCAAAATATAGCAATGGACAACCTTACACTGACTTAGACTGAACTATTTGGCACTTTTGCAAACAATAGGACCATGAGAGGACCAATTGAAATGGAGAAAACTGAGATGGGATTTTGAAGAGGGTACCAATGCAGAGGTATAGGATCAGATGAGACCTTTCAAGGTGACATGGTGACTAAGAAATTACCTGACGAACTTATACCATTTTTTGTTCTCAGGGATCTTAAGGGACTATGCCCGGATGAAGTAGCTAGGAAGCACCGAGAGCGTTGGGAACCAAAACGAAGCCTCCCTAAGTGTTTACCAGGCCATCCCAATACATTTGCACGGTCCGTTTGGTGCCACAAGATTCCATTTACAAAATATAGCATCAGTAACCTTGCATTAGAGTTTGAGTAAAAGCTAATGTTTACTTTGATTCTCATCACTTTTTCTCTCAATAGGATAAAGAGAGACTTTATCTCTCTGGAGAAAACTCTTTTTGATTACTTTCTCTCTCATTCTTGGTCTATGTTGATGTGTTAGTGGTCTTAAGTATTAGGAAGTCAATGTTAAGGGAATAATTTGTGGTGACCCTAATAATTAAGAAAACTCAGCAAATGATGTATAGAAATTTGGGAAAATCAGGTTTTATGTTTGAATACCCATAATATGTGCAAGACACCTCAATAAGCGAAAAATTAGTTAGGGATTAGGAAGCCTATGTATTTGAGATAAAGCTCACTTTTAGGAGTTAGGTACTCAATTTATGGGTAGGATGATTGTGGTAAGAGCTCTTTGCAAAAAAGAAAAATGAGAAGGATACTTTAAGAGTAAATGTGGAGCTCTGTTTTTGCATGAATTATATTGTAAGTTGACTGTATTTTCTTGTAATTTAGTGTTCTCTTGCACGATGGATGGATTCATGTTTATAACATCTTGTAGGAAGATTCAAGTTTGTGTGAATGATTGATGAATCCCTTTTTCTTGAAAGGAAAGAATTTGTTTAGGAAGTTTTTAGAATCATGAAAACAAGGATAAGAAGACCTAATAGAAATAGAGGAAGTGGAGTTTTGGGAATTTTTTTACAAAGAAAGTCATCTTGAAACCTTGAACATTAGGAGAAGGGACAAATGGGTCCTTAGAAATATGCTTGGTTTGATAAATGAGGATGTATAACAAAAGATAAGCTTGGAAAACAATGTTGTCATGGCTACTAAATAGTGCATTAAGCCAAGAGAGTGATAGAGGAGAAAATGGATTTAAGAGAAGAGTTAAGAAACAAAAATTTTCCCACACTTTTAAATTCCTAAAGGGTTCCCAAAAGTGTTTTTTAATCTTGGAAGCTTGTAGTTTGTTCAACCTATCACCCTACCAAAGCATGTCCTTAAGAAGCCCAAAAAAATGAAAGTTGTGTGAGTTAGAAGGGAAATTGAAAGTTTTGGTTGATTTGAGCAAGTGTTGCTTATACTAGCATAGTGTGAGTCCAAGAAACATGTTGACATGATTTTCTAAGCCAATTTGAGCATTTAAACCAAAAATTACATGATTTAGCAAGGTTCTTGTTAAGAAGAAGTAAGCCATTTTTGCAAGTTTTTGACAAGTTTGAATAATTTTCTTGATTCTATCATTGAGGGACGGTTGTGTTTGTTGATGCTTTGCATCACTTGGGAACCTCATACAAGTGGATATATGCTACACAATATAGTGGGACAAGGCTAGTTAGTGCTTCAAGAGAAAAAAGTGAAAAGGTGAGCTCTAGAGAGTTGTAGGAGTTGAAGTCTAAGATTTTGGGAGCACCTTAGGGATGGAAAAAGTGAACTAATGAAGCATGTAAGACTTTCTAGGTATCCTTAGATCATTATATCCATATTTGTTGTAAAATACATTGTCTTAAGGGGCATAGTTGACAGTTTTGGCAAGATGAACAACAGTGGTGTTTGGAGCCTTTTGAATCAAGTTAGTGATGGTCCTAATGATTTTCTAAGGTGTTTTAACAGGGAGAAGACTTAGAAGCATTGAAGAAGGTAGTATGTGTAAGATAAGTTTATGAACCGAAATAAAGAGACCAAGAGCAAGAAGAAGCACAAGTAAGGTAAATGCACATTGATAAATTGAACGAATAATTACTCATATTAGATAACTCTTTATACACATTATATAAATATTGATTTCCAAAGTTTTATGCATATTATATATCAAAACGCTCTAGTATACAACGCCAATAAATGAAAAAATCCATAATGTCTTATATTGTCAAGCACATATCATATTAGTTTCATACAAAAATAATCTCATAAATGTAAGGTCTCATACAAAAATATCAAGTTCCAAATAGTATTAACATACACAATAAATATAAAAATGTGAATAGGTCATATAATATCAAGTGAATGCCATATAGGTGTACATAAAATGTTGAATGTGCATACAATGTCATGTACATAGAATACAAAATAATTTCAT
This sequence comes from Taxus wallichiana var. yunnanensis, assembly GCA_018340775.1. Taxonomy (NCBI): domain Eukaryota; kingdom Viridiplantae; phylum Streptophyta; class Pinopsida; order Cupressales; family Taxaceae; genus Taxus; species Taxus wallichiana. The sequence goes on along the minus strand of CM031234.1, from coordinate 223,752,619 downwards.
AAAACATATATATATCCCTCTCAAAATCTTCTCTTGGATTTTCAAGAAGGCCTTCCCTTAGATGTAGATGGAGATCTATGAGATGACTTGGGATCCCCATGCCCGACTACGAGTCCTCTTCCGCTCTAAACTCACCTGTAGTTGAACCTGTAAATGCAAACAATTTTTTTTTCAAAACTTAATATATAAGTTTTCAACATGTATAAGACCATGTTAATGATACTATTTACATTTACACGCACTTACCGTACAATCTCTCGGTCACATTGAATCTACATCTCATGCTAAGATGAGTCATCGGGAGCTACTAGATAACAAACAAGGGGGTATCAAAATGATGAGCTTGAGGAGTCTGTGCCCTCGAAGTAAAAATGGAAGGGGTTAAACCCTACATACACATAAGATTACAAAATCAAACATCAAAATTAGCTTATAGAACTATATTAACAATAATTTTTTTGAATGTAGATCTAAACATTTACGCCAACTAAGTACATGTATGTGTAATGACAATATTTTAACTAATTTTATCAATATACAACTATTTTTTTACTATGTCACGCTTTTTGAATCGTATGAACAAGGTTATACTATCGAGGTAACTCCTGCATATACACAATGCAATGCAATCACGTTGATTATCTACATGATGCTACAATGAAGGAAATTATTAAAATAATTTAACATATAATATGAATTACATGAGCTATTTAATGAAAATACATAGTTTGAATACCTCAGTGAGTTGTTACGTAGATGAAATCGCAGCGGAAGAACACCTTTCTCTACTCCTCACAGAGATGGTGGTGTGTCTAGTGAGGTCATCAAATTTATCAAAAATATATCACATCAAGTTAGTTAAGCATATATAATATATATACAAGAACATACATATATAGACATATATTTGAGTTCAAAGTTATATATATTTTCATATGTGAAAATTTTACACAATTAACATTCTAAATTACCTCTGTGAATGTATGCATAGGCATGGTGCTCGCAACTTGTGGTTGGGATGATGACGTCCCTCTCGTGCACTATAATATTAATGCATACATGTACATATGTATGTGTAAGTTAATAAATTTGACCAAGTTCAAATACAATTATTTTAAAATTTAACATATATAAGTAAATCAAGTACTCAAATCTTTTTGTAACATACATAATAAAAATATAAAATACCTGTGAAGGTGTCATCAATGTCTAAAATCCAAATGTATCACTCAAAAAGGTGTCATACATAGCCACATTATCATGTGTACCACCAACAAAACTCCACCAACACCAATATGCATGAAAGTATCATCCTCATCGGGTCCCAAGCATATGCTACCACATGACGTGCAAAGATGTGGCCTCATGCTACTACTTCCTGAGAGGAATACTCTGTCTACCTCCATGAACATTTGTATCATAAATCTCCCTCGTATGTCGACAAGGGTATCGAATAGAGTCACGAAGCGCGTGCGTGTATCAATCTCTATTGTCTCCTTCACTATTGAGGGAAAATCTTAGGATGAGGGGATTTTGTGTGGGGACTCTACCATGTTGAATAGGTACATGTTGTGCACCTGGTCTATCCTATGCAGATCCTTTTCCTCGGCCCTGAAACTCACGAAAATCAAAATAGTTTGGGATCTCGTTGAGGATAAACTCATTAGAGTTTCCTCAAAAGTATAGTGGAACCTCATTGTTATTGCAAGGTGGAATATCAAACACCATCCACCATCGGTCCCAAAAATTATTCTTTATCGATCATTATTGCACCAATGGATTGGAAACCATTTACATGACAACGAAAAACAGAAAATTAGTTCTGGGGTCAATGAATAATGCACATATGCGGTCTTTTGTAATTTGTTTTTTCTTTACATTTGCATATGATAATTTTTTGGCATAGTATTCCCTACAATGCTCTCTATAAGATGTCCAACGATCAATTTGACTCATTGTCACATCAACCTGAGTCAATAATGCCTCCAATGTGTTTGCAAGTGAGGCACGGTGGGGGTTTGTAGAATGGGATCCCTCATTGTTTTAATTAATTCCTCAATTTCAATTTTATTTTCCACTATATGGGCTACTAAATCCTCCTAACTACCTAGGGATGTTTAACAATTATAGGAGGGTTCAGAGGATTTACAGGGTTTTGTTGTGGTTGTGGTGGAACTATAACAATAAAAACCATGTATTTAATTAAAATCTACAATATAATTACCAAATTTCAATGCAATTCAGAGAAAATTCCTTACCTCTTCTCGCTCTTCTCCATGGCGCCATTGTCGATTCCAATCTTCGCGGTGATTTGTAGATGATCTTGGGAGCTAGTTGTTGAATACAAACCGCGACTCGGGGTTTTGTTCTCAAATTCGTGTTTGGGGAAATGAAAATGAGGAAGGGCTCGGGTTTTTTTTGTTTATAGTTTTACGAAACGCGTACGTGTTATAAATTAATGTCTGCGTTTTAGCTTTGTTAATTACAAAACCAAAAACATAACATGTACGCGTTATAGAAAAACACATATGCGTTTTTCTTATTTTCACATTTGTGTCTACTTTTTGGCCCCCATATTGGTGCACTTACCCACTAATAACTAGGTTATACCATACATTAGTGACAAACCAATATGAAAGTAATGGATAATGCCAAGGGTGATAGTGGAAATGATCATCACCTATGTCCACCCTTTGTTGTGTATGATAAAGTCACAATGATCATGTGTACTAGCTACTGAAGAAGACACTAAGGACGTAGTCCTAAATTTTTTCATCCTCAAATTATTTTGTGTGTGTATAAGAACATAAGATCATCCTTATACGTGTGTGTGGTATTCAACTTGTGTGAAGTTTTTCATTTTCCCTTATAGTAAAAATTACAAGAATCCGTATCACATGGGATGTAGTAATCATGATTCTTGACTAGATTTTTGGTTAGTTGATGTTTAAAGTCATATGTGATAGATGCAGAGGATGAACAAATATGTGGGTTCCTATTCATACCTAGGTGGTTACTACATCCATATGTGAAATCCATTTGTAGTCTTATGCAACATTTTTGAGTATGTGTACAAGCTCTAATGTGACTTGTTTGTGTGTATGTGCAAGTTTTGATGTGGCGTGTGTAATTCAATGTTATATGTAATATACATAATGGCATGCTAGAGTTATCGAGTGTGGTTCCTTTCTTCAATGTTTGTACTATGGGGGAATGTTGGAAATATATATTAGTCAAGACATACATTAGCATTAGTTTTTATACTCACATATTATAGACGTAAGTAATTATGTAATAGTAAAATATGATATTATGTTGACTTAGGTTAGATTAACTAAAGTATGTTTTCTTTTGCATACATCATTGGCTTAGAATAGGATAAGTGACATTATTAATCACTTACCACCACTTCTCACATGTATACATCGATAAGTGACATTGTTAATCACTTGCCTCCACTTCCCACATGTGTCCATCACTTGAGACATATGTCAGTTACTTAGTCAAAAGCAAAGTTGGTTCACAACTCTTTCTTTACTTAGTCAAAAGTAGAGTTGGTTCACAACTCTTGTTTTACTTAGTCAAAAATAAAGTTGGAACCAAACTCTTGGTTTTATTAAATATTAACCACCTCTATTTTAATATTGTAATTGAATGTGAGAATAATATATTATTGTCATTCTTTATTCCTATGTATTTTTTGTAGCATATTATCAATTCGTCCATGGTTGGTGTGAGTCTACATTGAGGAGTTTCTTGGGTTTCAACAATTCTTACATGGTACTAGATCCTTTCTCCATCAAGTGGCAATTGTGGATTTCTTAATCATATTTTCTTCTCTCTTCCCACATAATTTGCCATCCATATTCCACATTTTTAGCACAATCAAAAAAATTGACTTCCAAAATCCATCTCATTTTTGTATAAAAGCTAACTTTTTTGCATTTCTACAAAATAAGCATTTTTCAAGTTTTTATATATATTTTTATTTCTAAGTACACAAAAATACAAATTTAAAGAAAAAAGGGAATTTTTAGCTTCCCAAACTTTTTCTTTGAATTTTCAAGTTCCAAATTTGCATGCGAATAAGGAAAAACATGTACAACATAATTTATTTCTTTTTGCATATCAAGAATAAAAAAATTCATTTTCAAATTCTTCTCTTTGAGATATTTCTTGAAAGTCCTACTTTCCAAAAATGATATTGTGAGCACCTATGGCGTCTAGTTGAAGTTTTAGGTTTCCAATTAAACCACGAGACCACAAAGCATATGACAACCTTTTTACAAGCTAGGTCATCAATATATATTTTAAAATTATCCTCTTCACAAGATTTATAGGAAGTGCAACATTTTGAAATTTAGACGTCATAAATGTTCTTGGGGCATTAGTTTATAATTTACCATTGGTTGACATTCTCTTTAATAGTGAAGACTCTAGCATACATTCTTAAATAAAGTTCATTTTGATCCCATTATCCATAGTGTGTAATTATTGGTGCATTGTCTATAAGTGCATGTGTAAGGTGTTTGGTTGTAATAGGTCTCAAGGTCAAATCACGTAGATATATTTTTTAACAAATGGATGTTTAGAGTTTAAGTGCACTTTCTTAAGCCCTTGATTGTGCATTTGACCATAAGTTCCATCTAGTTAGCCCCTTGTGTTGTTTTTTTACCCCCGATCATACATTTTCAACCTTGTGCATACACCATTTGCTAGTGTTATCAAACCCATGTGTTGGTTTTTAGCATTGCTTACACCATTAAACACTTAATTTTGAATTACAAATTTTTGAGAGCCATATCTTTTTATCGAAGAGGCACAGGTGGGTTTTTTTTTCACCCTCCATATTTTTTTATATTTACACATTTGTATTGTATTTCTAACATTTTGGTGACACATTTTCATGAAATTCAAGTTTTGACCATAGATTGCCCCTTTGTCCTTGTATTTAACCTTTGAAGGGCCATATCTTTTGATACATCCAATGGATTTCAATGTCATTTTTCTAAAACGGTGTATTTTTCACACTCTTCACATTGCAAGCTTTAAATATATTCCATTTTACATCACAAATATAATTTTTCACTTTTTTCATATTTTAAATGAAAATATATTGTAAATGCACTATTTTATAAAGTGTCACCTATTTTCAACTAGGGGTTCTTTATGTGTATTAAAACAATTTCTAGGATGAGATTATTTTATTCTTGGCTTGTATGCCAGCCATTCTATTGAGAAAATTTATAAAAATTACATTATTAGTTTGGGAGGTGTTTTTCGAGTTTATTCATTTTTTGAGGTTCTTCTAAGGTTTTTTTCCTTTCTATCAGTAAATGGATTTCATCCATGACTTCCACACACTCATACAAGAAAATAATAACATGCTTTCAAAAAACACCATGATCTTTTCATAAATATGTTCACTTCAAGAAGACATGGTTAGATTTGTTGAAGGAATAAGAATATATCGGAACAAAATTTCTATTACTCTAGTTACTTTCTAAAAAAGACACCCTCCTTCATTCATTATAGGATACATTGTATGCTTGCAACGTCAAGTTGAAATGTTGGACATACCTCTAACTGAGCATAGTCTACCTTATGTCACTAATTTAGATATTATTGACAAATCATCATCCTTTACTCTTCCTAATCGTCAAATTCCCATTGAATTTTAAGTTCCTATTTTTACACTTGTTGCAACACACACTTTAGATTCAGCCACCATTGTGTTTGGCTCATTTGAGAAGCACACAACTAGTTTTGGATCTCACACTCTCTATTACATGGGTTTTTTTAGTAGAGGCACATGTAAATTGTTATAAGGTATTATTTCCCATATCCAACCTATTCATTGGATTGCATGCCACAACATTAGATATAGAGAAAATGATTCTCTTTTGGGTCCACTTTTACACACTCACATGTTTTTATTCACTTCACTCTTCATGAGGATATTGAGTGACACATGATTCCTTTTGCACACCTTCTCAAGCATGAGAGACTTGAGACTACTTTATTCATACATGAGATTTGTGACACTTCTTTATATGATTCTTTTCATGTACTTTGTTGTGCAATGACCCTAGATCACATGTAAACATCTTGATCTACCATCTATATTCACTTACAATGGATTTCACATCACTTGTGGCAGCATTATCAACATTATTTATGTGGGTTTTATAGGCATGGATCCTCTACCATTTAATAACATCAATTTCACACCGCTCATTTTTCCTAGTAGTGCTCGCTTTGTTTTGGAGAAACTTTATTTTGTATTGCCCCCTTGTTTTGGAGTAACTCTCATTTTGTTATTTAACCTTTATTTGAAAGTTAGACATATCCTAATTTTGAGATACTATGGTGTATGCAATGTCTTACCATAGTATTTCGTGTTTTTTGGGATGTATAATTGTACTAAGTTACACAATTCCATTAGAAGCTTTATTTTCATAGCATAGTTTGATTTCTTATGTGTATGCTTTGTTTTGCACACCCTTTTATTAGTTGTTATGTATTCCCATCACTATAAGTGCCATGCTATTTTTTAGAGACCTTTTTTTGTATCGTTCAATACCTTTATAGTCAAAGCATCTCCTTTTCATGAGCATTTTCTAGAATACCCAATTTTTTCATTGTTCAATGTGCATGTCGTGGATTCAGACCACTCATACAAACATATTATTTTATCTACACCACCCATTTAAAATTATGGGGGAGGTGTAATCATATTGCTTATTTAGGTGTGGTGTCCCTTGTTTACCTTTGGCACATCATGTCATCTACTTCAAGCATTTGATGACATTTTTGGTGTGCTCTTTTGTACTATCATCACCTCATTCAAAATATTGATAGCCTATTTGGATCTATTCTAGTGCATTCAATGTCATCTTGTCTTCTTCACGATTGAGTTAAGGATTCAAACCACTTTTGTATATTTGATTTCTTCACCATTATTTTCACTTATGTAGACACTAAATCACGCACTTTAGGTATATTTCTAGGTCTTGATCACATACCACTATTCATATGATTCCTAAGTGATAAAATTACTAATTGACCATTGTCTTTGGCCTCTTTGCTTTCTTTCTAGTTTTATTATTTGTCTCACACACCTTCTTGCCCACCGACTTTCGACACTTCAATATTTCTAAGTTTGGACACCATTGCCCAACCAAGACGTCAATGCCCAAGCACCCCTATCCCCTCTAGCACCTCTAACCTCTTTATACCTTGCTCACATCTTTTGGGTCCTTTTTAGCTATTGGGCATCTTATTTTCTTGGTATTCATCCTTTTAGTGGTTAATTACAAAATTCAAACAAGGGAATCATATAAATACAAAGCTATGTGACCATAATAAGGGACCAAGCACTAAGCATCTATTACTATCACCTAAGGTTGCATCCAAAGCCATCTCAATAGCATCAAATCATCCATCTAGCATCCATTAAAGGGACAAGGGACTGTATTCTTCTGCATACACTTCATAAGAGGGGAAGTTTTTTTTTCATGCACACATCTATCTACATCTTCTACATCTAGTTATTACTCGCTATTCAAGTGTGTCTAGCACAAGAGCCACCTAGGGCACGATTCTACACACACACACACACATAGCTACACAAAGTCTTAAATGTAGTGTAATGCATGGATCGTAAGTTCAATCACCATGGGTGATCGTTGGGGTCAATTCGACTCCCCATTTGCATCTTTTTCTTTTTAGGATTTGATGTGTTTTGGGGTTTTGCAGGTGTTATTTTTCTTTGCATGTTTCATGTGAGCTTGAAGATCAACCAACAACATACAACTAACTAATAATGACATTTAGCGAACATCTTGCGACATTGGAAAATTCTAATTCGACTAGTTTCCTAGTCATAGGCGCCTAGGAGTAGTCTTTGGCACCTAGGCACCCCTGACGCAATCCAGTGCCCCACCAAGGAAGATATGATAGTTGCATAATTATCTCGGGCATATTAACGATAGCTTCCTCCTCATGTTTATCAGTTTTCCAATTTGGCACAATCTAGGATTAATTGCGAAATTAGCTAAGTACTTTATCCCTTCTCTTGCATTTAGGGTTTCAATTTGATTAGTTTACTTGCTTGTGTTAAATTTGTACTCTATTGTCTATATTTGTGATGTTACTTGATTAAGATTTAACATTTATATATTCTATATTTTTTAATCATTTGGTGAACCCCACTCGTGATTGGTCATTTGGATCCTTCTTTGGCACATCATCTTTTCTTTTTCATGGCTCCTAAGGTTTGTCAAATCTCTCTATCTCACTTACTTGAAATGCATTCACCTTGCAAGATATTCTTCAAAAATCCCTAAAACCATGTTTATCCCCAAAGATACACCACCCACTCAAGTAAGCACCATTTTTTATCGTCTCTTTGATGACCCTAGTCTTCACGATCCTCCATCTAATCAACCCATCTTAGATTCAATTCAAGCCTTGCATTATTTATTTCAAGACAAAATTCAGGCTATGGAATCAACAATTACGTCTCTTAAAGCTGAAATCCAAGATCTCAAATATGTTTCTCAAGCCCATGCTTGTTCTCCTTCTACATCTCATTCCCCTCCTCCTAATTCTATGTCTTCTACATGTTCTCATATCAGTGAACCCCAAGTCTTACCACTCCTCACACCTCTCAAGTTTGATTTTAATGCTAAGAAACATGATATTCTTCCTCAAATCCTCACTTATCAATTGATCATTTTTCCAACTACTAATTTTTATCCTCCTTATTAGTTGGTCAAATATCAAGGTCTCCCATTTTTGCTTATCATTACATCAATGGACACAATGAAAATGATTACTATGCTTTCAACAAAGAATCAAGTATCTTGAGCCAAGGTTTTATCTCATCTGTTACACAACATTTTGTTACATGCTCATCTCTATTTACTACATCCCAATGGGTTCCTAAATATGATTCATCTATGTCTATTGAGCATTGTGCCATCACTTATAATATTTTTCCTTCCGTCACTCAAGCGCTACCTATACAATCCACTCAAACTAAGTAATCACCTCTCAAGGTCGGTCCTCCATCACCTCCTCTTATTAAGTCTTCTTCCATGTCACCACCTCCTAAGAAACCACCTCTCAAAATCAATCTAACACTGCCTCCACTCAATTCTTCTACAACATTACCAAAAAAGCAACCACTCACTAAGGAAAAATAGAAAATTCTAGATGACCTCTTTTGATTTCCTCTATTCGACCCCGCATCTAACCCTAATCCTACTCTTGTTACTACCCACTATTGTGATTACAGTATGCTTTCTTCCGATATATTTCAAACTTCTTCACCATCGTAATGTCTTTATTACATCGTCACATAGCTCTCTATCATTGCAACACTTGTAGGGAATCATATTTTCTCCCCTTTGCATTGTTATTAAATGTCTACATCATTTCATGCAATTGATGTTATGTGTTTAATGTCTAAATATTTCCTAAGTGTCAATACAAACCCTTTCATACACATATTGTATCATCATTACATGATGGCATACTCTTGTGCTATAGTTCACACTTGGTCTGTATAGGGCATACTACATACATTAACCTCACGCACAACACACTTCTACACTCAACGCATTCACGACACATCTTTCTCACGCATATTCAACACGACTTACCACCCTATGACGTACTATAGTTCCATGGTTCATACTTGACTATTGAGGGTCTCAATCTACAACCAACCTCACCACACTTACTACGCTCTACGCTTTAATGATCATATCTTTCTAGTGCATAATTCAAACCATTTCCCGATGATGTACTCTTGTTCTATAATTCATTCTTGACTGCTGAGGGGGCATTTATAAATGAAAATGATCACATACATACTCATTCACATTCACTCATGGGGCACGTGGATCCTACCACATTCACTTTGCATTCCATTCCATCTCACTCATCCACAACATACTGCATATCTTGGTTGCACATTGTTCTTGCTTACTTATACTCGCATGATACACTTTTCTTACTATGTTAGCTAGATACATTGTATGTCATTATATTTTCTATGTACACATGCACATTCACTTTCCTTCTAGTTATGATCACTTACTCTACATAGATCATTACACACAACATGGATGTTTGGCATTGCACCTATTACCAATCCCGCAGCAGGCTCCTAGAGGCATCCACTTTTGTACATACTTCAAGTGTTATTGCTTCGTTATATACTACTTCCTATTCTTATCATCACACTACTCTATATCAGATCATACACATTTTGACATACTTTTTATCTTTCTAACATGTTGATGGGTGTTTCATGTGTAGTATTTGTCTTGCAGAAACTCTTTCCTATCATGGTTATCTCGATATCTTGTTTGACCATTATTTGTAATTGCTTGTCATTGTTTGTGGGCTTTTCCCTTTGTCTTGTGTGCACAATGTATGATTTTGGCCACTTCAGCCTCAATTGTCTTGTGACATCATGAGTGATGTCCCATGTTTGCAACCTGATTTTTGTGGTCTACATTGTCTTCTTGCTTGCTAGATTACATTTTGTCTTCTATATGCATGTTTATCTTGTTTGCACTAACACTTGTTTCCTAGCCACTTTGTTTGTGTGTTCCTTGGTTTCTACTAAACACATTCTTTCCCCTAGAGGGCATCAATTTTAGCACAATGTATGGTCCTACTTTGGGCCGCATACTCCTTGCGACATCGTAGTCACCCCAAACAAGGGGGCATCATTGGGTGAATCAATCACCCCATACAATGATTTAGAATCATAGTACAACATAGTCTTGGGCCATAAATGGCCCGTAACCTAACTTGGGTCTTCAACACAACACAAACGTCAATGCCCAATCATAGACAAGAATACCTAGGCACCCCTAACGCTTCCTAGGTACCTATGACTAGGGGAAGTTACACATTTATTCTCATATCGCAGTCTGATTTTGGCAGTTTACACAACGGCTTTTACAGGATAGGCACACCCTTTAGACCGAGTATGCATACATTCTCCTCTTTATATTTTCGCATTAGATCAAACTAGATCAAAATGGATCAAATTTCAACACACCATTTGTAGTGGTGTTTACATTTTGGGAAGCAGACAAAGGTTGTAGAATAACATTATACCTTTCTCCCTACACTTCTTCCACACTTGGCGTGATATTGCCCAAAAAACTCACACTTGGTGCGCTTAGCATGATATCACCCAAAAGCTCGTTCTTGGTGTGAGATTGTCAAAAAAATCATTCTTCTAAAGTATTTTTAAGATTTTTCTTCTCCTTTCACTCATCATGGATCAAGTGCATGATCCTTTTCACATTTTTACATACTCTTTACACATGTTTTACATGTTTGGATTGAATTTTGCATATAATCGACTTTGACTACTTTTTTTTTCTTTTCTTTTTACAAGTCCGTCCTTATGGGAAGCAATAGTCACATCATCAAGCATCAAGAGACATCGACAATGTGTACAACGTAATATATTCACATGGACTTTTCACCCCTAGGGTCATTTTTCACTTCTTCTTCTCTATATTCCACGCTTCATTTTTTTCACTCCTCATTTTTATTGTCTCCTTGACATGATTTTCACCATTGATTTGCATGGTTATCGTGTACACATCTTTATCTACTTTATATTATCGATCATTTGCTCAACAACATAAACTGGGGCCAAATTTAGACACTAAATCATGCGCTTTGGGTATATTTATAGGTCCTAATCACATACCACTATTCATATGATTCCTAAGCAAGAAAAGTACTAATTGACCACTTTCTTTGGCCTCTTAATTGCTTTTTGGTTTTACTCTTGGTCTCACACACCTTCTTGCCCAATATGACTTTCGACACTTTAATTTTTCTCTCAGTCTGGACACCGGCATACCCCTATCTCCTCTAGGCACCCCCGACCTCTTTGTATTTTTATCACATCTTTTAGGTCCTTTCTAGATATCGAGCATCTTATTTTCTTGGTAGTCAGCCTTTTAGTGGTTAATTATGAAATTCAAACAAGGGAATCATATAAATACAAAGTTATGTGACCATAATAAGGGACCAAATACTAAGCATCTATTACTATCACCTAAGGTTACATCCAAAGGCATCTCAAGAGCATCAAAGCATCCATCTAGAATTCATTCAAGGGATAAGGGACTACATTCTTCTACACACACTTCATAGGAGTGGAAGTTCATTTTTCCATGCACACATCTATCTACATCTAGCTATTTCTCATTATTCAAATGTGTCTCATGCGCAAGAGCCACCTAGGGCATGATTATACACACACACGTAGAACTACATAGAGTTTGAAATGTAGTGCAACACTTGGATCGTAAGTTCACTCGGTCCAGTGACCACCGGGTCATCGACTCCTATTTACATATTTTCTTTTTAGGATTTGATTTGTTTTGGGGTTTTGTAGGCGTTCTTTCTCTTTACTGTGTTTCGTGAGCTCGCAATCAACCATCGATATACATGTGACTAACAATGACATTTAGTGAACATCTTGCGACATTGTAAAATTCAAATTTTGACCATTTAAGCAAACAAAGGCGCCAGAGCAATCTCTTGTGCTTTGGCACCTCGACCCATTCCAAGTAAATACAACACTCACACAATTTTCTAGGCATATTAACGATAGTTTCCTCCTCCTCGCTTATTAGTTTTCCAGGTTCGAATATTCAAAGACTAATTACAAAATTAGCTAAGTACTTTATCCCTTCTCTTGCACTTAGGGTTTCAAATTTATTAGCTTACTTTCTTGTGATCTCAAACTCTCTACTTTGGAATTGTTCATGGAATCACAATTAAACGATGTTGTTCTACTTTCAAATAGAAAATGACAGAGATAGATTAGTGAATAAATTTACTTATGCTTAGAATCAAAAATTGTAGGAAAGGAAAGAATATAAGCTCATGAACACCAACAATTTTTATCCTAGAAACCTCTAGAAGAGGAAAACTAGTCGGAAGGGCAACTACCCTTTCTTCCCACTTTTATTGGCCAATTCAAATAAGAAGTATAGAATTTACAATAAGTATGAGAGAGAAGTAGATAATATCTCACACTTCCTCCCAATTACTTTTTTGCTCTTCCTCAACACTCATTTCTTATGCAAACATAATTCCAAAGACTAAGAACTCCTTGCTCACTTGCTTTCATGTTTTGATAATCCAAAACTCTCCTTCCTACATGTATTTATAGTCTTTCTCATGTCCTCCCGTGCACTGGAGGATGGGAAAGGTCATGGAGGAGAAGAGACACAGACAACCTTTCCAATTTTGGGACTGTTCATTTTGAATTTTTTTTTTTGTCCGAAAGAGCCAAGATCGTTACCCAATACTGCATCGGTGGTCACAAGACCTCCACCCTAGTTAGGCGGTGGTTACAAGACCACCGCCCGGGTTGGGTGGTGGTTCTATAACCACCGCTCTACATAGAGTGGTGGTTCTGTTAACATAAAGACAGAACCTCTGTTTCTTCATTTTCCTTCTTTGGTGTTGGTTGATCTGATGAAGTAGAGTCATTTTGGATCCCTATGGATCACACCTCCCCTACTTAGGAGGATTTTGGTCCCACAAAATCTTAGTGGGGGAGTAGATGAGGAAATAATTCCCTCACTTGCTCCTTCGAGTACCACCGGCCTACCTTGGTGTCTTTCCTTTTAATCCAACCTACCAAGACTCCTGCGGACCTCTCCTAGTCTCTCTAACCTTCTATTACAGCACTACATCCTCCTCCAATTCACCTTGTGAGTCCAAGATGCAATCCTCAATGGAAGGTAGCAATTGTAGTCCTTCATCTTCATCTATCATGGATGGATCATATAGGTGTAAGTTCTCATAGTTTACTACAGAGTACATCCTCATAAATGACGGAAAATCAAGTCGAAAGGCATTTTCTCCAACCTACTCCAATATGGTGAAGGGTCCATATCGTAGTGGCTTGAGCTTCCATGCTTGACCTTATAGTCTCTCCTTGCTCAAGTAAAGCCAAACTCTATCTCCAACATGAAGCTTATGTTCTCTCCTAGTGTTGATCATGCCTAGCCTTGTACTTGGCTTGATATTTCTCTAATTATTCTTTGACTTTGAGATGGATTTTCTAGATCCTCTCAATGAATTTGTTTTCTCTAGTCACCTATGTGTCTCGTGTCTCCTCCTCATCCTACTACCCAACTGCTATGTCCAGCAGATTTGTAGGTAGATATCCCAAGCATGCTTCAAACAATGACTTCATAGTGGATGTGTGTACTTCCCGGTTATAGGAATGTTGAATGTAGGCTAAGGACTCATCCCAAGTCCTTGGGTATTTGTTATTATACCCTCTGATCAACTATACCAAATTCTTGTTCACCACCTCTGTCTGTCCATCTGTCTATGGATGGAAAGTCATGCTCCTCTGTAACCTAGTATCCATCTTGTCCCACAAAGTAGTCAAAAAATTCCCCAAGAACCTAGAATCCCTATCAGAAATAATAGAGTTTGGCAAACAAAATGCACCCATACATTAGCAAAGAAAAGATTTGTTTCCTCATGTGCTTTTACTTGTCTTTTTACATGCCATAAGAATACACATCTTACTTGAATCTATCAACAACAACATAGAGATAGTCATGGCCATGTTTAGACATAGGTAATCCTCCTACAAAATCCATAGAAATGTGCTCCCATGAACGAGTGATACTTTGGAAAATGCATATACAAACCCTCCTTCCTAGTCTTAGGCTTGCTAGTACAACAAAGTTTAGATCCATGTATAAATTTTGATACTTCTTCTTGCATATTGGGCTAATACACATACCTTTGAAAGTGGGTTAGGGTCTCGGAAACACTAAAATGTCCCACTACTTTCGAGGTATGTGCTTCCCTCTTCAATAGAAGTCTTTCTTCTTTAGGCACACAAAGCTTCCCCATCGGTAGTAGCCCATCCTTGCGATAAAAATCTTCAATCCCCGTCCTTTCACCCCTTGGGACTACAATCTGCTGAAATGTCACCCCAAATTCTTTGTCCTGGTATATGCCTCTCTGTAAGCTTCCTTTGTGAAGGGCTTAATGAGAGTGATAGTGGCCAAAGCTGAGAGAATTTTCATGTGTGGGCAAGCCTAAACAACATGTCGGCCACCAAGTTTGTACTACCCTTCTTGTATTTGATCACCAGATGGAACTGTTGAAGGAACCCCATCCATTTGTAGTGTCTTGTCTGTTGCAATTTAGACTATGCTTGCAAATACTAGAGAGGTTTGTGGTTAGTGTGCACAATAGTTTCTTTACCCAACAAATAATGCTTCCATTTTTTAATTTCCTAAACTAGTGCATACATTTCCTTATTAAATATCCTTTAACTATTGATGTAAAAGTTTCTGAATGATAACATACTTGGTTTAACTCCTGAAACACACTACACCCATAGCTTAATCACAGGCATTTATCTCTACTTCAAAGGGATGCTACAAATTAGGAAGAGCAAGTATTGGAGCATGACTAATCTTGTATTTTAATAACTCAAAGGATTTGTTGTGTTCCTTACCCCAGTCAAAACCCTTACTCTTTGTGGCCATTGTGTGTAGAGGTGGTGCAATCATGAAGAAGCCTAAAATTATTTTATTCATGTACTGTACCACTCCCACAAAACTCCTAGTCTTTGTGGCTCCTGTTGGTGTTGTCCAACTACTGATGGCTTCAACCTTCTTTGGATCCACTCATAGCTCTCCTCCAACAACGTGCCCAAGATAGATAAGTGACTGTTTGGAAAATTCACATTTCTTCATATTACAAAGTAGTTGTTTCTCCCTGAGAACTTGCAAGACTTGTTGTAAATGAGTTAGATGTTCCTCCCATGTGGCACTAAAAATAAAGATATCATCTAAATAAACAATGACACATGAATCTATGAAATCCCGCAATACATCATTCATCAATCTCATAAATGTAGCGAGTGTATTGCATAAACCAAATGGAAGTACTAACCATTCATATAACCCTTGTTTTTTCTTGAATGCAGTCTTCCAGTTATCATCCTCCTTCATTCGACTTGGTGATAGTCGACTTGAGATCCAACTTCATGAAGAATTTGGCATGTTCAAGTTGGTCCAAGAGATCATCTATGTGGGGAAGTGGATATATGTTCTTTATGGTGATCTTTTTCAAATTGCGGTAGTTGATGCAAATTCTCCAAGAAACATCCTTCTTCGGCACCATCACAATAGGTGAACCGCATAGTGAGGTGCTCGACGTATCACCCCTTAGTCTAGCAATTCCTAGAGTTGTTTTTTTACTTTAGTACTCTCTGGAAAGGATTTCCTATACAACCCAATGTTCGGAGAGGGGACTCTGCTGCAGTTGAATCTCATGCTCTACTTCCTATTTTAGTGGTAACCCACTGGGAGCTTGAAAAACTTTTGTTATCGAAAATTCACCCCGGGTAATTTTGATAACATGCATCGATTATTCGATCCCAGTGCGGGTAGATTGATTCAAGGCAAAAATCATGTTTTGGGGCCCCTCGGCTTCCTTCTAACTCTCTTGTCCAAGAAGAAAAGAGCAAGTTCTAAAAAGGGTGAAAAAGTTAAAAAAAAACAAGCTTGGGGGCGGAAAAAATCATGAAAATCGGCTAAGTCCTAGTCCAGCGCGGTCCTTGGGACCGAGCTTGGGACGTCAGGGCGCGAATCGCCGAAAAGCCTCCAGGCGGTCCATGCAGCCTTCTATTGGGACATCTAGGACAAAAGTACGCGAAAGACGCGGATCGGCCAGTTTGGCGCGCAAGTCACCCATTTCGGCGGTCGAGAAAATTTGTCCCAGTGCGGACAAGGACCGGTTGGGACAAGAGTACGCAGAGGACGTGAACCGGCCGATTCACCAAACTAGCAGAGAACTTTCGTCTGGGACATTTGGGCCAAAAGTACGCGCGGGACGCGGAGAGCCAAAAGAGCCGAGAGCGAATGGAAATGTGCCACGTGTCTTCGCCTCAAAGAGGGACAGGGAAGCCCGAATCGGGCGGATCGGAGAAATTTGTCCCAGATGGTTTGGGACATCCGGCCAAAAATACGCGAGGGACGCGAAGACCCGGAAAAGCCACCAACAAATCAGAATGTGACACGTGTCACAAGGGGAGGCGCAATAAAAATTTTGACTAAGTGTTTTTGGGCCCAAAAGTTCAAAGGGCGAGGTTTGAAGGGTCGGCCCGAGCCAATAGACACAGGACACGTGTCCTAAGGTGGGGGAAGTGCGGAGCTCGGGAGGACTTAGAAAATTTAGCAAAAGTTTTGGCCAAAAAACTAAAAGGTAAAGGTTTTCCCCGTGCCCCTGTCGACGAACCAAATGATGCCACGTGTCCCAAGTGGCGGGGCGCGGGGGAAAATGAAATTTTTCCAAAGTGTAAGAAAAGTCAAAATTTTCAAAGGGAAACCCACGGAGGTAGAGGAGAGAGAATTGCTCATCCAATCAGCGCTTGCCACGTGGTCCGACCAGCAGAGCGCGGAAAATTCAAATTTTTGCCCGCCGATCCGTTTTTGGGCCGTTTTTGCCCTAAAACTTCAGACCCCCATATCTTTTGATCCAGAGCTCGGATTTGCACGTTCTTTATATCATTGGAAAGATTATGAAATTATCTACAGGATTCCATGGTCAATCTCTAATTTTGGTTCAGTTTGGAGAGAGAAAATTCAAAAACGTTTCTGGTACGTGTTCATGGCCATAAGTGACATTTCAAATGACAAAAATTTAATACGTAATGGGTCGCACTCTCCTACCATTTGGTCAAAATGACAGGTATGGGTTTATAAGGTCCCCCATGCTGATTTAATGCATTTACAGTCAATGAGGAATGGGCTCCCACGTTTTTGTACGTTTTCTCTCTCATGGGCTCGACCCATGCAATGTAAAAACCAGATTTGGCTCATTTTGGAGGAGAGGATTACAAGTTGTTCATCTTTTCTGCTCTGCCCTCCCTTCTTTTCTTCTCTAGGGTTGAAAATGGAGTTCGAACCTCCTCCCTTGCTCTGTAATGGCATTTTTGCCTTTTACTATTGAAATGATGTTCTGTGCAAACTTCTGAAGCAACAAAAACGTGTTTTGTGATGCATCTGTCCATCCTTGCTCGTTTTTTTTTTTTCTTCTTGCCTCTCTTCATTGTAGGTATTTGTGCACGTTTGAATGTTCATTGTAGGTTTGGAGCTATGTTCATGGAGTTTTGGGACATTTTCTGTGTGAAATCTATCCTTGGGCCTGTGATGCATCTGTCCATCCTTCCCATTGCTCACCTCTCCTTGTTCCATGGCAGTTTTGATAGATGTTCAACATTCTCCTTCTCTGGTGTATCACCGTTTTAGTGTAGGATTTTGCTTGTTTTTCCCTTTTCTCTCTCTCTCTGTCTCCTTGGCATGGTTAGATTAGGTTTAGATTAGCTTTCCTGCACTGGAATAGCTTGTGGCAGGTAGTTTAGGAGCAGGAACCAGCCTTCTCTGGAGATTCCTTTCTCATTTCTGCAAGTCCCACACTTGGAGAAAGGTTTCAATGTTGTGCAATCACACTGGATGCTAGAGTGATCAACCTAGAAATCTGATTAGCATCCAGGGGTGCTGTGATTTTGCACTAACAGTTTTGGCACACCCGGTGGGACACTGAGAGGTCTTCCACTTCATCTTTTGTAGGTTGGTGTGTTCCTGTGAAGATTTCAGCCTTTGGAGGCACTTGCAAACACATCTGGCGACTCCATCTGATCAGCAACCCATTTCTGAAGTTGCAGACCTGTTTTTCATCCATTCCCATCCATCCTTCTTTCCATCTCTTTCATTCTTTTCCATTCCATGAAGTTGTGCAATCATGACTTCATTTCCATCATGGAATTCACATTTTCAACAACAGCAATTTATCACACCTCCAACATGTTTTACAAATCCTCCAAATCAGCATTTTGAACAAATTCAAAATCAGCATGCATACCCATATGAGCAGCAATGCCAAAATCATTTTGGCTATGGAGCTTTCCAAGAGCAAGAGTATGCATATAATGAAGACAATCAGATGCAAGATGCTGGTCTGTTGGAGAAAATCCAAAAGATGGAGGTAGAGATGGTGCAGTCCAGAGCAACAGCTCAAATGAGAGCTTTCAGAATTGGTTGCAGGACTCCTTGTCCATGGGGAGGCCCTTTTCCAAGACACTTCAGCCCTCAGGAGAAGCTTGACTTCATGATTGCAATGCTGCCATTGCTTGCAAAGTGGATTGAAGAAATAGAGGTGTATGAGAGGAGTATTCAGCAACCTTGTCAACGGGTAAGCACGCCATCTCATGCCTTTCTTTTTCCTCTTTCCCAATCTGTTTTATCTCAGCAGTGTCAAGTTTTAAACTCTCCATCTGCTATCCCAAATGTTGATCCCATGTCTCCACCTCTCAGTCTTCCACCACACCTCAATTCTTCTTTCCTTTTTCCTTCCAAACAGTCATCCCCTCCACAAGAGCTAACAGAAATACCCCCTCCTCCAAGGAAACAAGAGTTTCTACCTCCACCACCACAAAAAATTGCCAAATCAATTGAGTTACAACCCATCCCTCCTCTTGCATTCCCAATTCCATGTGGGGAAGAAGAAATTGCAAAAATCGGCCATGAAGGACAGCAAGAAGAGGAGCCCAACAGAAAAGAAATGACAGACAACTTGAGGGTTTGGGCTGCCAAATTTGGGATGACAAAGATCCCCTTGATGGTTAAACCTACAGAAGAGGCTAAGGTTGAACAAATGGTGGTTAAGACTGATTTTGTGGCAGCAAGAAGAAGAGCAAAAGAAGAAGCAGATCAGCAGTCAGTTTGCTCATAAAGTAGTGTCCATGTTGGCACTCTATTTGAAGGGAATGCTGATTCAATTCAAGTTGCACAATCAGCCATAAAGGAAGAAAGCTCAGAAGAAGATCTTGCAGTCCCAACTTGTCCTCTAGAGCAGCAGATTGAAGAGTTTGACTTGACAAACTTCATGCTGGAGGAAGAGTTCAATCAAGAGCAAGATTGTCTTCAAGTAGTAGAGAAAGGAGAAGTTGCTCCAGATCCAAAAGAAGAGGAGCACAATCTAGTTGTGGAGGAGAAAATTGCAGATCCAAGGGCTTTGAGCACAAAGCAGGCTACATGAGAACCTTCAGTTCTTCTTCTACTTCACCTCTCTCAAGTTCTAGTACTGAAGAGGAGTTTGATCTCTCAAACTCAATGTTGGAGGGTGAAAGAAACCATGGTGGTCAAGTTACAGATCAAGAAGACACCATGGAGGAAGTGGAGCATTTGCAGCAAGACAGCCATGAGGCGCTTTATCTCATCGATTTGGAGGATTGCTTTGATGGAGAAGAGCCGGTTGAGTTTCCACCATTCTCTCTTTCATCATCCACATTCCAAACACTTGAGTATGTTGTCATGAGGAGAGCATTCATTTGCAGCAGCCTGCATCTTATAGCAGCTCTTTGGAATCAAGATTGGAAGATTTAAATCTTTCATGTTCTTCATTGGAGGAAGAGAAAGGACAGAGGAATTTCACCATTTCTTCCACACCATCCATTCAGGAGGGTCTACAAGAGAACTCCATTCTTGGAGTTGAAAATCAGAACTATGGGCATATCAAACGGATCAGACCTTGCCCAATCAGGTATTTGGCTTCATTGGAGCCAAAGGAGAAGTCACAACCAGTCATGCTTGCTTCTGAGCATGAGGGTGAGCTACAAAGTACCAAGGATCAGCTGTCATACCTCTTCAATCCAAATGCAGAGCAACTAAAAGAGGTATTGAATTTTCCTTCAGCTGATACCTTGATGATTTGGGTGGAAGACCAACTTCTTGTTGATTTTCCATCCATCCAACCAGCCATGTTCAATGCCAAATCAATTGCATGGCTGCCACTTTTGAGAAAGGGAAGCTATTTCTCACAACCAATTGTAGGGTTTGTTTAGCTTGCCTTTTGCTTCCAGTTAGAGTAGAGTAGGTAGGTTTTCTTTCAAAGAAGAAGTGCTTGTGCACACTCGCATGTTTCATTTGAGCATGTATGATTTTCAGTTACAGTACATAGTTTTTGTGGTGCTGGTTTTGCTCTTGCACACCCATTTGAAAGGCATTTTGGTGAGAACGACTCCATGTCCAAGTGGGATTCAAGTGGCTCGAGGGAAGTTTTCAAAGTTCGAGATCATTTTGAGGCTACTACTCATGACTCCATGCCCAATGGATTGCTTCGAGCCACGATCTTCTACTAAGCAGTGTGATGACCCCGTGAGTCGCTAAATTGTTATCCAAAATTCACCCCCTGGGGTAATTTTGATAACATGCATCGATTATTCATCCCAGTGCAAGTAGATTGATTCAAGGCAAAAATCATGTTTTTCGGGGCCCCCTCGCTTCCTTCTAACTCTCATGTCCAAGAAGAAAAGAGCAAGTTCTAAAAAGGGTGAAAAAGTTGCAAAAAAACAAGCTTGGGGCGTAAAAATCATGAAAATTGGCTAAGTCCTAGTCCAGCGCGGTCCTTGGGGCCTTCGACAATTGGGACGTCGGCGCGAACCGGGCCGAAAAGCCTCCAGGGCGGTCCACGCAAAGAATTGGGACATCTCGGGACAAAAGTACGCGAAAGACGCGGATCGCCGGTTTGGCGCAAGTCAATCCATTTCGGCGATCGGAGAAATTTGTCCCGAGCAATCCGGACCATTTCGTTGGGACAAGAGTACAGAGGACGCGGACAAGGCCGCCTCGGTTCGGCCGAAACAGAGAACTTTCATTTGGGACATCTGGGCCAAAAGTACGCGTGGGACGCGGAGAGCCGAAAGAGCCGAGAGCGAATGGAAATGTGCCACGTGTCTTCGCCTCAAAGAGGGACAGGGAAGCCCGAATCGGGCGGATCGGAGAAATTTGTCCTAGATGGTTTGGGACATCCGGGCCAAAAATATGCAAGGGACGCGAAGACCCGGAAAATCCACCAACGAATCAGAATGTGACGCGTGTCACAAGGGGAGGCGCAATAAAAATTTCGACTAAGTGTTTTTGGGCCCAAAAGTTCAAAGGGCGAGGTTTGAAGGGTTGGCCCGAGCCAATAGACACAGACACGTGTCCTAAGGCGGGGGAAGTGCGGAGCTCGGGGAGGACTTAGAAAATTTAGCAAAAGTTTTGGCCGAAAAAAACTAAAAGGTAAAGGTTTTCCCCCGCCCCCACATCGACGAACCAAATGATGCCACGTGTCCCAAGTGGCGGGCGCGGGGAAAATGAAATTTTTTCCAAAGTGTAAGAAAAGTCAAAATTTTCAAAGGGAAACCCACGGGAGGCAGAGGAGAGAGAATTGATCGTCCAATCAGCGCTTGCCACGTGGCGTCCACCAACGAGCGCGGAAAAATTCAAATTTTTGCCCGCCGATCCGTTTTTTGGGCCGTTTTTTCCCTAAAACTTCAGACCCCCATATCTTTTGATCCAGAGCTCGGATTTGCACGTTCTTTATATCATTGGAAAGATTATGAAATTCTCTATAGGATTCCATGGTCAATCTCTAATTTTGGTTCATTTTGGAGAGAGAAAATTCAAAAACATTTCTGGTACGTGTTCATGGCCAGAAGTGACATTTCAGCGACCAAATTTAATACAGAATGGGTCGCACTCTCCTCCCATTTGGTCAAAATGATAGGGTATGGGTTTATAAGGTCCCCATGCTAATTTAATGCATTTACAACCATCAATGAGGAATGGGCTCCCACGTTTTTGTACGTTTTCTCTCTCATGGGCTCGACCCATGCAATGTAAAAGCCGATTTGGCTCATTTTGGAGGAGAGGATTACAAGTTGTTCATCTTTTCTCTCTCCTCCTCCCTTCTTTTCTTCTCCAGGGTTGAAAATGGAGTTCAAACCTCCTCCCTTGCTCTGTAATGGCATTTTTGCCTTTTACTATTGAAATGATGTTCTGTAAACTTCTGAAGCAACAAAAACGTGTTTTGTGATGCATCTGTCCATCCTTGCTCGTTTTTTGCTCATTTTCTTCTTGCCTCTCTTCATTGTAGGTATTTGTGCACGTTTGAATGTTCATTGTAGGTTTGGAGCTGTGTTCATGGAGTTTTGGGACATTTTCTGTGTGAAATCTATCCTTGGGCCTGTGATGCATCTATCCATCCTTCCCATTGCTCACCTCTCCTTGTTCCATGGCAGTTTTGATAGATGTTCAACATTCTCCTTCTCTGGTGTATCACCGTTTTAGTGTAGGATTTTGCTGTTTTTCCCTTTTCTCTCTCTCTCTCTCTCCTTGGCATGGTTAGATTAGGTTTAGATTAGCTTTCTTGCACTGGAATAGCTTGTGGCAGTAGTTTAGGAGCAGGAACCACCTTCTCTCGGAGATTCCTTTCTCATTTCGCAAGTCCCACACTTGGAGAAAGGTTTCAATGTTGTGCAATCACACTGGATGCTAGAGTGATCAACCTAGAAATCTGATTTGCATCCGTGGGTGCTTGTGATTTTACACTAACAACTTCCTAAAAAGTCTTAATAATACTATCCAGATCCTACTTTCCTTGGTTATAAATCTCTAAAACTTATAACCCATCTTGTTTATCCTTTAACAAAAGTAAATAAAATCAATTGTTATTTGCCTAAATAATTTATTTTACTTAGTTAGCACTCACCATAATAACCCATGCCTTACGCCGGTGTGCTCGGATGTTGTAGCCGATCCCGTCCTTGACCCATCTCGTACTGCAGCTTTTCCTTCTCGTAAATATGGCATCCTGATATACAAGTAAGGACTCCCAAAAATAACATCAAAAGCATCAAGTGGAATAACATCAACTTCCAATACATCAATATACTTTGAATTTGTCCCAAACTTGACCTTACATCTTTTTGTTACACCGAATTTCAACACCCTTCTTCACCCAACCCAAAGGATAAGGGTGTGGATGCTCGTAAGTCTCAAGACCAATCTTCTTTACAACTACTTGTAAATCAAGTTAGTCTAAGAATTGGTATCAACCAAAGCATTTATCTTAGTTCTCTTGATCTAGCTTTTGATCTTGAATATTCTACTCATCTCCTCTTCCCCGGCCCATGTTGGTGGTCGTGCATCCAAGCCTCTCGTCTATATCGAGTCATCTTTGATTTCCACCTCCCCTTCTACCTTTACAAATTTGTCATGGACTTCTTTGAGTCCTTGGTTCGATTATTTATATGTAACTCTAGATGCAACTTCCAACATGCAACAAGTATGACCATTGATATCACAGCTTCTTACAAAAATTATTGGGATCTTTATAAGTATTAAAATTAGTGGCAACTTGTTTACCTTTCCCTTTCCACTTACCCTTGTTACTTGTTTTCCCATGTTCTTTCTTTTGCTGATTTGTCGATTGCTTTGCCCTTGGCTCTACTTCTCCTTGCTTCTTTTCATCATCTATGTAGTATTCCTGCACACATGCCTCATTGAGATCTTTGGGCTTTGTGGAGATTACTTTTCTTCGAAGGTGAGTGTGAAGTCCTCCCAAGTACTTAATCATAATATCCTCATCCTCTAAGTCCATGTTCAACAACATGGCCTACCTTCGAAACTCTGTAGTATAGTCCTACACACTTTGACCACTGCCTTGTCTAAAATACTCGCCATTTAATCGGTTGGTCACCTTGTAGCCAATAGGATAGAAGTTAGCTCTAAGTAATTCTTTAAATTCTTGCCAAGATTTTATAATGGGACGTTTCTTCTTTTCACAAGTGGTTAGATGGGTTTCCCAAC
The DNA here is from genome assembly GCA_018340775.1 of Taxus wallichiana var. yunnanensis. Lineage (NCBI taxonomy): Eukaryota > Viridiplantae > Streptophyta > Pinopsida > Cupressales > Taxaceae > Taxus > Taxus wallichiana. The sequence goes on along the minus strand of CM031234.1, from coordinate 223,727,882 downwards.
AAACCGAGTGTGTCCCTCCATTTTGAGACATGCAAACGTGATCCTCTATTCCTCAAAGTGACATTATGGATGCTAAAGTATATTCCTAGTTGTTTTAACCATTTATCATGCAACTATGCATCTACTTATCCTTCAAAGCTTTTAATTTCAACTTTCATCTCAACTTTAAAAGGGGCATGATCTGATTTTACCTTTTCTCTTTCATTTTAAGTCTCTTCTTCACATTCTTCCCCATAATCTTCCTCATGGTGGATCCTCCCTATGCCAAATTTTTTGGCTAAGCCTCGAACCACTGATTCCATGGAGTCTTGCTTAACAGAATCCGTCTTCTGCAAATTTGCAAGTTCTTCTTGTCTTCTAAACATCATATCCATCATGGTCTCCAACATTTTTTTCTACATACCAAGTTCTCTACCTCCATTTTCCCCGAATTCTCTATTTCCACTTCCTTGTAGAAATATCTGGATCGCAAGGTAAAGCCTCTTCACCTTTATACCTCATCACTATCATACAAATCCAAGAACGAATACCAAATTCCTGGATACTTGTTAGCTCTGATACCAAAATGATCTATAAACTCTCTACTTTGGAATTTTTCACAAAATCACAATTAAACATTGTTGTTCTAATTTCAATTAGAAAACGACAGAGATAGCTTAGTGAATAAATTTGTTGATGATTAGAATCAAAATTGCGAGAAAGGAAAGAATATAAGCTCGTGAACACAAACAATTTTTATCCTGGAAACCTCCAGAGGAGGAAAACCAGTCAAGAAGGGAAAATGCTCTTTCTTCCCACTTTTATTGGCCAATTCAAATAAGAAGTACATAATTTACAATAAGTATGAGAGATAAGTAGATAATATCTCACACTTCCTCCCAATTACGTGCTTTCTCTTCCTCAACACTCCTTTCTTCTACAAACACAATTCCATCACTAAGAAATCCTTGCTCACTTGCTTTTATGCTTCGATAATCCAAAACTCTCCTTCCTACATGTATTTATAGTCTCTCTCATGTCCTCCTGTGTACTAGAGGATGGGAAAGGTCATGGAGGAGAAGAGACACGGACAACCTTTCCACCTCGGGCTGTTCATTTCGAATTTTATTTTTCCATCTCGAAAAGCTGTGACCACCGCCAGGTGCACTAACGGTCACAGACCGCCACCACAGCTAGGCGGTGGTTACAGGACCGTCGCCTCTAGCCCAGGCGGCACTTACAGGATCGCCGCCTGTGTTGGGCAGCGGTTCTATAATCAAGCGCTCTACACAGAGCGGCGGTTTTGTTAACACAAATACAAAGCCTTGGTTTCTTCATTTTCCTTCTTTGGTGTTGGCTGATCTGATGAAGTAGAGTCATTTTGGATCCCTATGGATCAGCTTGTGTCAAATTTATACTATATTGTCTATATCAACGTTATTACTTAATTAATATTTAGCATTTATATATTTTATATCTTCTTAATCAACTTACACTTATAACATATTCTTTAGTGATTACTTCCATCCCATCCAATGATTTTTTAGTGATGGATTCCATCCCATCTAGTGCAATATTCACAATACTTAGTCTAGTTTTTTAGAGACCTTTGTTTTCTATCTCATTTTTTTAGGTTATACTTATTAAGCATGGGTACTTCATCATCCCTAGTTTTTAGGACCCATTTTAGAGGAGTCTTATCCTTCTCATTTTTATAGGCCTACTTAAGAGGGAGGTGTTGGTGCAATATTATACTTTCACTAATATTAATTTGACTGAGGTTAGCTTAATTATACTAGGTTTTCTTTGTGCACACTTCATAGGATTAGAATAGGATAAGTGGCATCACTAATCACTTTCCACCACTCATCACATTTTCCATCACTTCATACATGTGTTAGTTACTTAGCCAAAATAAGAGTTGGTTCGTAACTCTTGTTTTACTTAGTCAAAAGTAAATTTGGAACCAAACTCTTACTTTTACTATATATTGACCACCTCTATTTGTATATTGTGATTGTGAGAATAGTATATTATTGTCATTATTTATTCTTGTGTATGTGTTGTATCATATTATCAATTCATTCATGGTTGGTGTGAGTCCAAATTGAGGAGTTTCTTAGGTTTCAACACTTCTTACAATTATGTAATACTTAGTAAAAATTATATTTGTGTGTGAGAAAGAATAATCGTAAGATATATATTTTTTGAGTTATAAGTGAGTAAAAACTCACAAGATATATGTTTGGTGGAGAGATAATAGGGATGAGATATTATAGGAGAGATATTTGGGGGACTTATAGATGTGCTTAACTCTACCATTATAGGAGTTCAACATGTTATTTATATGTACAGACAATTTATTGAAAGAGTGACTAATGTGAGTTTTATTATTGTGTGCTAATTATTTTCAAATCTCAACCAATTTGTATTATCTCAAATTTGGATCAAGCATTCAAATCTATTGTGGAGCTATCATTTGGCTCAAACAACCAAAAGGATCATGTATTTCATGGATCTATATAGGAGACACAAGATGTTGTGAGGGTTCTTGATTAGTTAATGTATTGTATGGACATGTGTGATGTATGATCTCTCTTCAAGTAATAGAGTTAAACACAAGGTATTCTTAAAGACCCTTGGTAACTTTGGTAATGACACTACGTGTGTTATATCATTTGAGTATTTGTTTCTTCTTTTGAATTATAACTATGACCTCATGAGGAACATGACATGATTATCCTTGACTATGCGATTAGTAGATGGAATTTCCTTACAATGAGACTTTTGTTTTGGAAAAATATCATATAAATGATGTATGTTGAATGATTCTCAATCATTGCAATGATGTTCACCAAGTCAAGTATTAAAATAAACTTGAGTTTGGACAACATGTTATCAATATCATCCGGTAGATATTATTCATTTTTAAAGTCATTGTCATGATGTTTCTCATTATTTGGGTATGAGTAGGTGTTGGTTTTTGAGTTGCTTCCATATTGTTTTTAGGCTAGTATTAGTATTAGGCTCTAATTTTAGCTTAAGTATAATTAAAATTTGTATCAAAATGGGTGATAGTGGTGGTTTTTGAGGTGGATGTAGTACACTCGGATTATGGGATAAAGTGGTTATTTGAGTCAATAACTTGACAATATTTATAAGGATCATTATTTTTAAGGCACATATATTCATACCCATCATGCATGAATTTTAGGAACCGATGCAAGATGGAAAGGATTTCCCTCATATTATGAATCCACGGTCTCCCTAGTAGGATATTTTAATTTAGATATGATGACATGCCATGGAATTGTGTAGGAATATTTTTTGAACCAAGAGTGATGGGTAAGGTTATGACACTCTATTCGGGGCTCAAAACATTTTCAAAACCTTTGATATTTGTATTGTATTTTCCAAGTGGTTGTTTACACATGTCCATTATAGTTATGAAGTTTATGCTACATAAATTTAACTCTCATCCTTTATTGACAAGATTTTGTTTAACCATTTTAGTAAATACCTTAACCTAGACATATATAGATAAATTAAGGTCAATAATGTATTGTGGTGTGGGGTATTTTATTTGTTAAAGGAGATAGTGATGATTACCGACATTGAAGGTGTTTGCAAGATATGAAAAATATGTGGGTTATGTATTATCCAAAATATTTTCTTCTTATAGTGTTTGATGCATGTATCCTTATGTGGAGTAGACCATTATAGTGATTCCAAGATAAATATATATCGTACCTTTTTATTTGGTCAAAATATCATATTATTTTTTGTTGTCATAGAATTTTTAGATGGTGGAGGGATTATTGGGTTGGTATTATTAGGTTTGGCCCAGGTGGGGGAGGATTAAGAGGACATATACCACATCGTATTGTGATTACGACCACCTCTTATCTAAGTATGTGCTTTACCAAAAATATTGAATGATGGAGTGATGAATTAATATGATCCAAGTTGTTTGAGGGATGGGTATCAAATGGGGTACTAAGATCCTCCACCTAACAAGTAATTGTAGGAAACATCTCATCTGCAATGTGAGTGTCATGAATAACATGCAAGAGATAAATGGTGGTCATTGCTATTATGTTAATCCTACTTATGATTTGAAAAAGACCAAAGAAACACTTTGTGAAATTGAATTCAAGATTAAGAAATCTAAATCCCTAAGGGTGAAGAAAAAATCCACATGTTGGTGTGATCGATAAAATAAAGTGGATTCACAAAAATGTAGTATCAAAAATTATTTAATCTAACTATGATATTAATTCAATGTTTATGTGTTGTGATATAGAATAGGAAACTTTGTAAACATACTAAATATATTAATCCTAAATCATGTGATGATAATATCGATTGAAATATACTTTTGAAATTATAATAAAGGAAAACTTGGGTTATAATGGAAAGAAATATTTCAATGTTTTATGAGGTCTAGAGATGTAATATAAATCTAATTTTTTAGAATAGGACATGCGGTGATGAAAATGTGCTTGTAAATTTTGAGGATATGGAAATGCGCTTTAGATAGAATTTCCCATGCTAGTCAAAATTGATGGACTATTTCACCCTTTATTATTATAATATACAACTTAACTATAGCACTTGGTGTACTTGTATCTCTAGATCTAGGATTTATACTTTAAATCTAGCAATCACACTTCTATAGTAAATGTGTCATTCTTGTCTTCAAACCCTTGTTTGTTGTCCTATTACAAAAAAAAAAGGGATTAGTTTGAATAAGCTATACTAACTTAACCACATATCATTTGGTTAAGCATTTCCTACATAACACTACTTTGAAAGTGCCTCAAGATTATGTAGTTATATCCCCCAATTAATGTGTGTGAGTATGCATAAACAATGGTTTTCAACAAGACCGTAAAAGGCCTTCAACACATGGCAATGATTTTTAGCTTTAGTTATGGTGGATAAGAGTGATCTAGGGTAGTAAATATCGGTGTATTTAGAATTGTATATTTTTGTATTGATCTATCGAACTAATGATTTAATGATAAGGGCCTAGATTCCTAATAGTTTGTTTGATTAGGAGATCCATACATGTTCCTAATAGGTTAAGGTACATGTGTTTATATGGGTGAATTATGAAAATTATTTCTTTCTCAATCAACCATTGTGCATTTTAAAATATGACTATTACAAACACAACAAACATAATCATCATCCTGGATAGAAACATTAGTTAATTTTATCCCTTTTTAGGTGATTATGTTACGACTTATCTTGGGACTTGATAAAAACATGGGGTGAATATCTCGTAGTCTATAGATGTGTTATGCATAAGATGTGTTATGCATAAGATGCATTAATTTCATAAGTGTTAAGATGAAGAAAAAGTGGTGGCCTAATGGACTCGGGATGCAATCATTAAATGAGTCACATTTTATATTAAGTCAATAAATGTATAAATGGGGTTATGTTGGAATACATTCTAAATGATTAATTTCAAGTGCCCTAGGTCCAAATTTGGTACTACACCAAGGTCCATGAATAATGTTATCCTTAACATTCTATGTTAGAGTTAATATAAATAAATTCCTTTTATCACCTTAAATACTTCCTAAATTATCTTATAATTTAATGTTTACCTTAAGCGTTTTCCATGAAATGAACACGAGTATGAGATAGGTTAACTATTAGAAGTCTAGTAAACTATATATTTTCTAATAAAGGTATGCGGTCGATTTGTGGCTTATAAATATTGTTGATAGTAGTGAAATAAAACAATAGATAGGTGAGTGGTAAATACTTAATAAAACAAGAGCAGCCATGCTTTATGCCAAATCTCGCCACAAAGAAAATTACAATGCATATGTTGATAGTATGTTGGAAAAGGTGAACTGATTTGATAAGCTTCAACATTATTTGCTCTGTTTATTGTGTCACAACAATGGCTACTCTCTCTGCACTGCTTGCCCACATTAACAAACTTTGGCATTTTAGGTCCATGTAGCGCCAAAGCAATGGACAAGCCTTCCAAACAAGAGCACCAATTAATGTCACCAAAAAAACACACAAATCCCCATAATTCTTCCAAGCTCCCAGCCCACATGTGACCGTAGCTTCCTGTCGCATGCGACCACTCGCCCAATACCGCGTCTTCTTCCTCCTTGCTCCCTCCTCTTAACTCTGAAACAAAACTGCTCCTCGCAAGAATTAGAAGGGAAAAAAACATTATAAGGTCTCTTCGGTTTGCAAGGGTTAATTGCCTTCCTGGTTTGCTGGATCCGACGAAACAGAGTCTCAGTGAAGGAGATCTCACGAGGGCCCTTTTGAGATGTTGCACACTTTCTTTGTAATGATTGACACATGAGGAGGCAAACGCCAACAATTCTTACTAAAAATGGTGTGGCTTTTAGTTGTTGCAGTAACAGAACTTAGTGTTCATGAAATCACAACACGGGAATTTCAGCGCATGCGCAAGGGGCAGCGGCTTAGCTCGTCTATTCATCAATAGATGGGAAGAAGACTCCACAACCACTGTCACCATTTTTATTACATCACTGTTCAAATAACTAATTTCCCAAACTAAACTAGACCAACTCTTCCGTGTACTGAGTTCGTTGAGGTAAATTGAAGGAGGGTAGTGCGTTGGTGTATGAATCACGCCCATTTCCCCTGTATTATTGTTGCGGATGTTGTGAATGAGGATCTAAGAGCTTCCGCCTTCTACATATCCTGTAGACTGCGTGGAATCTAAGTTAGAATGTGAGAGATGATGGCTTTTGTCAATGCGATGCCAATGCAAATGCGAGTGCAGATGCAATTCCCGTCAATTGCTGCCAATCGCCCATGCCTTTGGCTTGTGTCAAATGTCATGAAATATGCACCTCTCTTCACACAAAACCTCGCCTCCTTACAATCGTGGGCTGAAAATATGTTAAAGAACAGAACACGGTAATCAGAAATTTTGCACCGGGTGTATAGTATAGATGCAGGGATGTTATGTAGGCGTGCAGGCTGAGTCTAGCTGAGGTAACCCACCCCACAAAGGTGGTTAAGGTGTGGTTAGATCCTTCTTCGCAGTCCTTGGCTCTAATGCTCTCTGATTCCTTATGTCTGCTTTACTCCTTAAAATTCGGCCGGCCCTATCCATCACGCACGTTCGTGATGGTGGGGAGTAAAATCGAACCTCTGACCTCCTCCAAACAACTCCTGCCACCCACCAATGCGCCACAGCTAAATTTAGTATATCAAAGTCAAAAACTTAGTTTTATTATTGACTGCAAACGTGCGTGATCTTTAGGGTAATCGTTAAAATTCATGTCAATTGCCATACAAATCCCGTGCACCTAATGTAGATGGAAATTGAATCTGCAAACAATAAATTATAATAAATGTTATGACGTCATCTTTTCCTCAAAAATGTTGAAGGCTCCAATAACATCTCAAGTTATAAGCCAATCACATTGAAAATAAATCAAATATTATGATTATTTTGTTAAACAATATGCATGTTTACTAATGTTTACTATTATTGTGAGAAATGTATATTGGTTTATGCAAATAATAACAATTTCTAATTGGATAAACTGTACAAAAATAACAACTAGTTAAACAGATATGAGGCCTATATGTAGAATCTACCTTTGGCAGTACTAATAATATAATGGAAAGGGTGATTGACTTCAATCAAGTAGAGTACATTGGAGATTTTTAATGATAGAACAAAGCGTAGCTTGCTCACTTTGTTTTTGACAAATAGCAAGTGGCCATTATAATAATAATGTAGTAATATTAGACAATTACAAAGATTGATATCAAATGGTGACATATGTGAGGATGAGATAATAGATTATATAACTAGTAAATGCACCCAAATATGCATTAGATGCGCTCATAAAGGTAGGAAGGTTCAAAATAAGCAATTTTTGAGTAAAATTAATTCTTTGAAAATATATAGTTTTATAGAATGGAAATTATTTTCTATTCGACAAGACATCTATATTGAGATTCAAAGAATAATATGTTTGAAATATTAAATATATGATGTATGGATATAAAGGCTACACAATGACTTAGACATAAACAAAAGCGCAAGATATTGCAACAACAATATAATCAATTGCAAGTAAGGGAAGGTAGACATGATTGCTCCACTTTATTTCCAGTTTGGACATATGCATTATATTGCAAAAAAAAAGTGCTAGAAAGAAAAAGTAGGAGAGATGCAAAGGACTTGTAAGAATTGCTCTCTTAGGATTGCATTAGATTTAAACCTTGTTAATCAATATTTCCAATGTTGATTGTTTCCTCTTGAAAGGTTAGAATTTTTTTTTTGTATTGTTATATTTCATGCCATTGAAAGGGATATTTTTAAACGCGACACAAATCTTGGGTAAACTCAACGTATGGATTAGATCATTCACATCCCATTCTAGGCCAATACATTTTTGAATTGGACAATTTCAAACAATGGAAGTTTTGGGTGATTTGTGTTTGTTCTTTAAGTTAGATACTATAATTCTCTACATATACATAAGTGTAAATTATTATTGTGTTTCAACATCTATACATAGATTATGTGAATTTCTAACACATCTTTAAGCTTCTAGAAGGCATTACATAAAAATAAACTTTAATGCGAATTTGGATTACTAAGTGACATTTTAACCATATAGAAGCTGTGAGGATGATAAAGTATGCACAAATATGTAATTAAGGTCCAAACAAAAACATTGCACGATGAAGAGTGTAAGATGAAGTACCTAAAGCATGAGAGTTCATTTTGTAGAATACACTGGAAGAAATATTCCTTCTCGTTCTCGATAGTATTAAGACAATACTGAGAAAAACATTTCTATCTACCATGTGCCAAGAGATCTTGTAATGATATTTTGTACTTGTTGAATTTATGGTTGAGGCATGTGTACCTTATAATAGAGTGACATATTTTAAAAACAAAGGCGATATCAATTTGTATAATTATTGAACAATATAAAATTTAGATGATAAAAACATTTATGTCATATACATGAGGAGTGAATGTTTCAAACACATTATCTTACACACACTTATTCATTTTTGGGTTAAATTAGGGGATTCTCCTAATGTATATTGTTAATTGAGGTAGATTTGGGAGATCTTTGTCTGTCTTTTAAGTGATTTATACTTGATTATATCCTGAAAATTATAGGCGAGTAAAAGAGTGCGCTTGACTTACTTATATAGGGTTTCATAAATAAATTTTTTTATTAGAGCCAACCCATAGGGAAATTATTGGCCCAAAAAAATATTAAACTAAGAAAATGACCGTTGGGCGGCCATAGATGAAACTATTATTTTTGGGCCAAATTGTTTTGTGGTTTAGTCCAAGAGGAAGATACATGATTGTGGAGCTTTGTCAAGATAATTATGACGATTTGATTGATTGTGATTAGTGTAATAATTTTTGTGAGTGATTGAGCACTTCGCAATTAAGGAGAACAAGTCTTTTGGCATGTCTTATAGATATAAAAATTAGGCTCATAATAGGTACACAATTCAGGATTTAGGATTTAGCCAATCTTGACATTTTCAAGTGATAAATTATTAAATTTAAGTGTCTTTAATATGATAAAAATATAAATGCTCAAATAAAAAGGATAAAGAGTGGGGGTCTAGAAGTGGAAACCCCAATAGGGTCAAGGGAAATGCCCCTAATAATGCATGGGAACAACACCCTAGTTGCATTCGCTATCACAATATAGGGTGCGGTCAAGGGAAATTCCCGATGTTAAACACAATTCAAGCTTTTACAACATTTACAAGGACTGTAAAATAGTCCCCCATAAAGAGATATGGTCCTCCTATTATTAAAAACATCTTTAAAAAGTGTTCCCTATTACAAATAAAATTCCCCTTAATACAAATTTACTAAGACAAAAGGTTCCCCAGGATAATAAGTACCCTCTTGTAAAACAATCCCACTCGTCTTTCAATAAAATGATCCCGTAAGAAAAGTTCCCTCACACATTTAAAAATAACACCCACCAAAATTTTAGAAATTCCTCTCCTCGCCGACTCACATTGAAAAACAACACCCACTAACCTTTTAGAACATCCCCTTACTCCATATAAAGTATTTCATCCTTGTATAGGTTTTAATAATTAAAATAAAACTTATGTAAATAATGTGGCCATTGAGTGAGACAAATATAAAAGGATAGGTTTTGGTAGGAGCAATCACTTGGGCGAGAAGAGGTCAAGTGGACATATAGTGGGAGAATAACTCAACAATGGCATAAGGAGTCACAAATATGGAGGTATATTTAATGGTGACATTCATGGATGAGGAGATATGAGGAGGATGAGATGACTTACACTGGTGGAGAGGCCATGCGGTAGTGGGTAAGTATCGGGACACGTGTGAGTGGCATCAAGGATTTGTTGATGGGAAACAATGGTCAGTAAAGATGTGGATGTAGAAGATGAACCCATGATTGAGAGTGTGCAATGGTGAATATAGGTTGAGTCGCGTGAAGTGGTGGTAGTAAATACATAATGATGGCAAGGGAAATGGGATGTAGCCCAGAAATATCCAAGAGTACATGTGGGTTTGGTAATCGATAAATCAAGTTGAGGGGTCATCATATCATCCCATGATGATGAGATGTGAGGAACAATTGTGTAAGTAACAAGGTATTAATTGAATAAGAGGGAATATAGTATCAAATGTATACAACTTAAGAGGATGAGTTGAGCCTCAAGAGACCTTTTATGAAATTTCTTCCCTATAACGAGGTTTGATTCAATCTAATAGTCAAAGAGTGATGGGAGCAAATCAAAGGATAAGGTGGAACTTAGGTCGTCAACAATAAGAGAGCATAATAGAGGAGGCTAATGATAAACCATGATTATGGGTGGAGCTAGGACAAAGTATAGTTATATGGGGGATACTTCTAAGGCCAAATAATTCTAGAAATTAGACTACACAAAATTGCAATAACATAATGGGGAGACCATAAAACCTCAAAAATCATTTTAATATTTTATTAAAAAAATATCACCCCCATGTTCATAATCAACTTATAGGTCTTGGTACATTTTAAATACAACTAAGGGGTTTAATTTACCCCAAAAATATATGTAAAACTCGTCCTTACAAACACATAAATTTGGCAATATATAACTTGAAAATGACAACATTGTATTTATCACTAAATCATGACTTGCACATGCATTCTAAGCATATATACGCATTGTTGGTATCCAAATTCGTTCTCCTTTTCAAGCCGAGCAGCAACACATATTCAATAGGGAGCTTAGAGGTAGATAGATCATAAATGTGTATCATTTTATAGCCGAATGAAATCTAACTGACCCTTTGTTACTCGGTTTGTGGAGAGATGGATAGCACCTTAAAGGATGTGATCTTATCCTAACTATTTTAGGTTGTGCCTTTCAACCAAGGTAAGAGAACCTATTTTGTAACCTTTGATTATTGAAGGAGACGTAGATACCTTTCTTTTGCACAAATTTTATAAAGAAAACCCTAGGAAAATATGATCAACACACCAAATCTGACTCTCACGAGTTGTCACTTCTAGATTATAGAGATATTTTCAACACAAGGCTAAGGTTACTAAAGAAATTTTGAACCTTGATCATTTCGCATACTTTAGCAAATGGATTTTGTTCTTTTGTGGATATACAAAGCAAAACAGGGGTAGTTCAGGGTAGGATTGGTTATTTGAATAATTTTTGGTGGGAGATCAACAAGATAAATTGGACTTTGCCAGATCCTTAAGAAACTTCTCAACAAATGGAGAACTCAATAACATAAAGCTTCAAAATAGTTAAAACATCCCTTCAACGTAAGGTGTGCATAAATGGAGGCCCATACATGCACTTTTGCACACAATATTTGAGATTCTAAAGCACGAAGGCTCGAGTTAGAAGACCCAATAAAACATCAAAATCTAAGATCGATCACGCCCGAGGTACACCTGAGAGGCTTACAAACAATCTCTATCAACGAATGAAAGAAAAGTGATTTTAAATCATTTATTTCATTCCCGGATGAAAGCTCTTCGAAAAATGAAATTGCAGATGCCACTAAACTATCACATCACAAGGATTGAGATCTGTGTGATTCAAAGAGATTTTAGTACAAGATTGTAATAGGAACAGGAAAAACTACTTGCAGACATTCTAAAAGTGAAATAAACACAAAATTTGCCAGAGAATTAACATGAATTAACTCAAAGTTTATCATATTTCATCAACATGGGAGAGTTATTTAAATAATCTCAGAGCTTTTTGATGGCTATACACTCGTAACCAACTCAACATGAATGAAAATCTAACACAAAGGAAGTTAACCTAGTTTCTCAAAAGTTTTCTTAGAAGATGAGCTTCTCTCAAAATTTTCTCGTGAAAATGAACTCTAGACCTTTTGCGAAGAGTAATCTCATTGCATTTATAATACACCCTTTACATCCAATTTTCCCCCAAAAATCATTGAGGAATATTCAAGCACCTTTGGGTTGATGTTCAGCATCCAAAGGTGATTGCACAACATGGAAACCTCTCTCCAAGCGTGGGACTTGTTGCATATACTTGATCATGATTTCAAAACTCGTTTCAAAAATGACATTCAATGGACTCTCAAAAAGGCATATTCTTTTCAACTCCTAGAGAAGAAAAGAAGGAGGCGCCATGTGTTTCTTTTAAAGCTCTAAGAGGTTCCAAAAGAAAAAGCCTGCTAGCGGTGATACAGGAGAAGGAGAATATTTGGACATCAAGTGAATCATTGCAAATATTTGCATCATTTCTCTAACTAGAGGCATATTCTTCATCCTTGGCACCTCTGTCAAGCTACAAGACCTTTTCCGCTCAAAAGAGAATAATATTTGGGACTCTTTGACTTTGTCACCAATTTGTTTGACAGAGACATTTAACAAATTCGCATCTAAAATCTCCGAATTTTCTTAGGATGGACCAACTATGTAAAAGGCAGATCACGTTTCTTGGGCCCTTGACTTTTTGACCGACTAGGATGTCATGCCACAACTTCTGGGAGTCCCTTTAATCATTTCATACTTTTTCCTCTGAAATTTTACTCTATAACTTCTAGATGACTTAAAACCGGTGTCTTACTTTCTTCCATCATTACCAAGCTTGAGCAAAAATCCATCTCAAAAGTACTTTTCGGGCGGTTCGGATGGTTGCGTACGATTTACAAATTGAGCTCCCAAATTAATTCAATTGAACTTGGCCGCACGTTATCAACAATTACCGGGACCTTTTCTCCTTTGCATCGCTTTGGGAGGTAGCAAACAAACTGACACAAATTTGCCAGCAGCATTTGCCACTGGAAATTGTTGGATGCAAAAATTTGATGAAAAATGATGGAAAGATGCATCTCCAAACATCCTAAAGCTTCAATTGGGCATTTACAATTGGTGGCTCTCTTGGTCAAAATCCAAATGAAATGCATAAATCCTACTTGTCGGTGGCATTGATCCTACATTTCAACTTTTAATTTGAGCCCTCCACATGGCAAAATGCGATTGGAAACGGGTCTAGGGGCACCTTTTGACATTTTATAATTTTTTGGGAAAAAGTAAAATGTTAACATTTTTCTCCGCCCCTCCGCCCTCTAAAAATGGGCTTGACACATGTCCCAATGTGGGTCCCAAGCGGACTGCACTTCAACTTACAAATTTTATCCCTATTTTCCAAAAAGGAAAAAGTTCCATATTTTCCCCACGGGCCCGCACCTCCGTTTCCGCCTGCTACGTGTCTTAATGGCACACTTTGAGATGGTCCTGAAAAGTAGAGACCCCAAACAAGCACGGGCCCAACACGTGTCTTAGTCCGGCAGAGTCTCCAAGTGTCCTCTTGGTGCTTCTTCAAAATAAAACTCAAGGGCCGTCCCTCCACATGTCCCAGGCCCCTTTAGGAAGTTGTGTGAAAAGTCTAAGTACGGGAAAGCCCGGCAGAAGCCTCCACGTGGACATGTTTTGGTTTGAAATGAGCCTTGGAATTTTTAAAGTTCCCAACAGAGCCGCATCCAACCAGAAAGGGCCACTTTTCAACTGATGCCAAGAAGTAATTTTGACCGGAAATTACACCCGTCAAACCGTAAAATGCAAGACAACCACCATTTGAGCCCGGGGAGACAAAAAACATAACAGAGGCCACAATCTGAAGAATTTTAATGACAAATGGGGTGAGACAAATTTGAGCACCAACACACATCATTATCCCTATTACGTCACTATTTTCTTCATTCACATTACTCATTCACTAACAAAAATACTTGCATAAGTCCACAATAGTTTATTCCTCCCAAAAATCATTCTAAAAATTTACAAAATCCCAACACCATTTTGTATGAAATCTGTAATCTAGGACAAAACGTCCCGATGGTTTGGTCCAAAATTAATGGTTTCAACCCCAACCACATGATAGTCATTTTTTTCAAATTGATATATTTTTATGGGTTATTAATTTTCTTATGGGTCATCCTTAATACAAAATTATGGATACAAACCCCTATATAAGTAAGTCAAGTGTGTACTCATTTACTCACCTTACACTTTCAAGAGTAATACTTGCAAATATCACTCCAAAGTACTCTCATTTACTCACCTTACACTTTCAAGAGTAATACTTGCAAATATCATTCCAAAGTGCTCTCATTTACTCACCTTACACTTTCAAGAGCAACACTTGCAAATATCATTCCAAAAACACTCCAAGCTATCATAAATTACCTAAAAGCAAAAACACACTCTATGAGAAGCCTCTACACATGTATGAAGCACATTCAACTAGGTTTTGAGTCACGCTTCCTAATCCAGAGACCATTCAAGATAAGCTAAACAAAGCACACCAAACCATTTCCCACATTATCAAGTGATAAAAATGTCAAAGCTAGTTACATCGCTTAGTCATCTTGAATTTTCAAAAATGTGTGATATGGCTAAGTAGGGTTCTCGTATGCCGAGAACAGTGATTTCATCTACAGTGAGAGATCTATTGCCATTAACGCATTTATTCAACCTCTTTTCTAGAGCCTAGCCACTTGGCGGGCTTTAAATATGACTTTGCTCAACTCTAGTCTAGTTATTTCAATCACGACGAAGAGCGCGCGATTATGCAAAAATGGCTCGAGGAAACGCCTTTTAATGCAAATCAGCAGCACCCCCTGGATGTTCTATCAGATTTCTAGTTTGACATTTTAGCATCCAGTGTGATTGCACAACATTGAATCTTTTCCCCAAGTGTGGGACTTGTAAAAGTGGGAAAAGAATCTCTAGATTAGAGGTTGGTTCCTCAACTCCTCTGTTCAAGTGTGCATGACATTCTGCAGAGGGTTTACCTATAACTTAATCAAACTTTGCCAAGGAGACAGGTTAAGAAAATGTAAAAATGTAAACCTAGTCTAATTAAGGTGATGCACCAAAGGAGTAGTAGACACTGCTACTTGAAAAACATACACAATCCATAAGAAAATACAGCATAAAACATGCACAAATTGCCAAAATGTAATGAAATATCAGGAAACAATGATAAACATATGAAAGGATTGAGAAAATTTAATCACAGAGCATATATTATCATTCTAGGTCCAATACAGTGCATTACAATGACCAAGAGGCAAAAGAAGTGTTGTATTTGTATGGAAAGGTAAAAATTTCCACAAATCTACCTGATTAGGAAGAAAAGGGAAGTTGCAGAGCCAAAAGAATGTCTAACTTTCTAAAAATGAGCCCATTCTAGCTTTTACAATGCAAAAATGAGCTCAGGAGAGAGAAATGTGGGAAAACATGAGAGGAGCTTCAACCACCAACCAAATGGTATTAAAACAAAGCATGGCACCCTCAAAATTCCATTCCCTAACATTTTTAACCATGCTGGGAGAGAATGTGAGCCATTCTTCATTAAAAATGGTGGTTGAAATGTCATTTCTGTTGATTTCCATGTGCCAGAGGCGTTTTCCAATTTTCTCTCTCCAAAATCCACCAAAATACAAAATTGACCCCAAATCATGTAGATAATTTCACCATCTTTCCATTGATATAAAGAACACAAAAAACCGAGCTCTGGATCGAAAGTTATGCTCATTTGAAAATTTAGGGCAAAACAGGGCCAAAATGGGTTGGCGGGCTGAAAATTTGAAATTTTCCCACTTTTTGCATTTGGGAAAATTTCCCCAAAAATCTCTATGCCCCACCGCTCTAGTGCCACATGGCATGTTCTGATTGTTGTGGGCCTTTCCTGCTTCTTTTTCCATCGTTTCGGCCTTTGGAAAATTTTCCAAAAATTCTCCACCGACTGGATGACTCGAGGACACGTGGCATGATGTGATTCGCCGCAGGCATCTGCTCTTAAATTTTTGTCATTGTTGACCATCTTCTCTAAGCTGGACACGTGGCATAACCCCATTAGATGCTGTCTTCTTCATTTTTCTCTGCGGGCCTGTCTTGCATTTTTTGCCGCCATGTGGACACGTGGCATAATTCCATTGGCTCGGGCCTTGGGAGGCGGGACTTCCCTTTTAAAATTTTCTTTGATTTTGCTTTGGGAGAATTTCCCAATTTCCCCCGCTTCTACTAGTTGAAGACACGTGGCAGGTTTCTATTCGTTGTGGGCCTTGGGGCCAAAACTCCTCTTTGCGCTAACCTTTGGGAAAAATTCCCAACTTCTCCCCAACGGTCGAAGCTCCGACGCCCCCTGAGACACGTGGCGTGATCCCATTGGCTCGCAGGCTGCGCAGCCAAAATTTCTCCTTAGCACCCCGCCAAACACTTTGGCAATTTTTTCCTATTTCCTCCCCGCTCTGACATTCCTTTGCCTAAGGACACATGGCACAATGCCATTGGATGCGGGCCTTAGGGCCAAAAATTTGTTTGCACCAACCTTAGAAAAAAATTCCAAAATTTTCTCCCACTTCCCGATTGCTCCAATGCCAACGTGGTGACTTCTGATTGGCCGGTGGGGTTGTCTTGGGAAAATTTTGCACAAAAACTCCGTCGAGCCATAACTTCAAAAATACATGGAGTTAGGAGGAAAACTTTACCTTTCTGGAAAGCTGAGAAAGAGCTCTATCCAATGGTGCCATTTCCAAAAGGTTTTGAGTGCCTAAAAAGTGAAAAATTTATGACCGAGGCACAACCGGTGTGGAGGGTGAAGGGAGTTAGCCACAAAATGAGCAAGGGGCTCATTTTGGATAACAATTTTGGCGACTCAGAGGGGTCATCTACCTACTGGATGAAGTTACCAGTTGCCTGAAGCAATCCATTGGGCATGGAGTCATCAAATTCTCTACTTGGTACCCCAACTGATTAGAACAATGCAAGGAGGAAGGGGGAGGGTAGAACACCATCTAATTGGAGCAAGGCCTGCAAAACACATTTCTTGGAATAACAAGCTTGTGCCAAAGCACTTAGGGAAAGCAAAGCTAATCTACAACAAAATAATGTGCATAAGCACTTGGAGGAATGAAAACCTAAGCTAATATGTACAAGGTGGAGGATTTCCTTCAGTAGCAATGCTTCAGATGGATTCCATTGACTGGAATCTGTAATTCTTCACCATCCAATGTAGATAATTGGAAGGCATTGTTGTCCTTACACTTTGTGACCATGTAGGGGCCACTCCAAATGACATCAAATTTTGAATGCCTCCCTGGTTTTGCTCTGTCTGCATCCCATTTTAACACTAGATCTCCAACTTGGAAAGATCTATCCTTGGCCTTTCTATCAAAGGTCTTCTTGATTAAGGCTTGGTCTTTCTCCATTGCTTGGGATTTTGATTTCTTGGAGCTCCATCAATTCTGCATACCTAACCTCCATGGGTCCAAACTCCAACAACTCCAACTGCTTCATGAGGTCCAATGTTGGAAACTCAAGTGACATGGGAAAAATTGCCTCTCTTCCATAAACAAGCTTGAATGGAGAATTACATGTAGATCTCTTGGGGTTATCCTATCACTCACAAGGCTGATTTCAATTTAGTATGCCAAGACCTCGATTTTCATCAAGAGTCCTCTTGATGATCCTTAATAAGTTCTTGTTTGTAGATTCAACTTGGCCATTACCCTGAGGATAATAATTTGATGAAGTGCTTAGGTAGATCCCATTCTTAACAGCCCATTCAATTATCTTAGACCCAATGAATGCCAATGCATTATCTCGATATTATTGTAGTAGGTATGCCAAATCAAGTTACTATCCCTTCATAGAAATCTAGGATTCTAGATTCATTTACTTCCTTTAGTGCTACTACTTCATCCACTTGGTGAAGTAATTTGTTGCTGCATTAGAATCCACTTGTGTCCTTGGCTTGAATTTGTATTAATGACTCCAATGAATTCCAAACCCCATTGCATGAATGGCTGGTCAACTAAAATTGGATGCAATGGAAGGGCAGCTAGTCTCTCCTTACCTGTGAAGAATGCACAATTCTTGCACCTCTTGATCCATGCATAACAATCACTAGAAAATCTTGGACCAATAATAGCTAGCCCTCATGATCTTGAGAGTTGTCACTCTTGGTGCAAAATGACCACCAGCTGGTCCACCGTGGAACTCTTCCAACACTCTGTGAATCTGATTTGTACCAATGCATCTCAACAACACTCCATTCACATCCCTTTTGAATAAAACACCATCAACAAGGGCATATGGGATAGCCTGCAATCTGAAGTGTCTTCTTTTGGTTTTGTTCATCTCTGGAGGGCATAGGCCTATGTGTAGGAAGTGCATTATGTCTTGGGTCCAGCAAGGAGTGAGGACACCATCATTTTCTTCTTGAGTGCTTCCTTGCTCATGGTTGTCTTGCAATGCCAAAACAACCTCTTTCTCATTGTATGCTTCGCTTGCACGCTCAAGACCAACTGCTCACACAATCCTTTTCCTCTGACCAACTTGGTGACTTTGATCTCAATGTCATACTCCATGACACAAGTAATCCACCCTACTCTCTTTTCATTCAGGTCTTTATTGAGGAGGAAGTCTTTAACTCCCACATGAGAAACCAGCAATTGAACCTTGTTGTTTGAAACTAGATGCTTAAATTTCTTCAAGCTCCTAATCACTGCTAGAACATGCTTCTCAATGAAGGAATATCTCACCTCATAGTCCTCCAGGATTTGGCTAAAGAAAGCAATTGGCTGCTCATCATTATCTTTGTTCTGCTGTACCAAAATTGCAGAAATAGTATCATCACCTCCAAATGCATAGAGGATGAAATCCTTGGAGAAATATGGGTTAATAAGAGTTGGGGCTTGAGATGGCCTCTTTGATTGCTTCAAAATTTTCCTTGCCTTTTTCTATCCATTTGAAAGCTATGCTTTTATTTAACATCTTGGTGATAGGCCCGACTAGGGCTACAAAATTTGGGACAAACCTCCAAACAAAATTTATCCTTCCCAAGAAACTTTGAAGGGCCTTCTTATGACTTGGCAATGGCAGTGCTCTTATGGCTTTAACTCTTTCCGGATCAATTGCTAATCCTTCTTTGGAGACAATGTGGCCAAAGAGATTTCCTTCTTGAGCTAGAAAAATACACTTTTTAGGATTCAAGGATACCCCAAATCTTTTGCACCTTTGGAACACTTGTCTCAAATGAAAGAGATGGTCTGCTGTATTTTTTGAAAAAACAGTGATATCATCAAGATATGTCAACACCATGTTGTTAATCAAATCCTTGAACGCCATGTCCATTGCCCTTTGGAATGTAGCTCCAGTGTTGGACAACCCAAATGGCATTTTTCTATATACATAAGTCCCTCATTTGGTTGTGAAGGATGTCTTGAACTGATCCTCTTCCTTCACCATAATTTGATTGTACCCTGAATAGCCATCAAGCAATGAAAACCTTTCGAGCCAAAGAATAACCAAGAAAATATGTTCCATAGAAGGAAGTGGGTAATGATCCTTGAGAGATGCTCTATTCAAATCTCTGAAGTCAACACACAATCTAATTTCTCCACTCTTCTTTCTAACTGGAACCAAGTTGGCTACCCAACTAGAATGCTTGATAGGGAATATGATACTTGACTCTATCAACTTATTCAATTCTTTTCTCATGAGAGGCTCCATGTGTGGATTGACTGGCCTTTGTTTTTGCTTGATGGGTTTAGCACTTGGGTCCAATTCAATAGTGTGTTGAGCTAACTTGGGATTGAAACCTTTCAAATCTTCATAGCTCCAAGCAAACACATCAGGGAATTCTTGACAAAGCTATATGAACTCATACCTTTCTTGCTCAGTTGTCATTTTACCAATTTGGAGTGACTTGCCTTCTTCCACCAAGATGGGCACTAAATCTTCTCCCTTGACTTGGATGTTTGCTTTCTCCTTCCTAAATTGATCATTAGGATTGAAAATGGACTCCAAAGTGACAAGTCCCTTTGGTAGTTTGTTGGTTCTCAGTTGTACCACTTGATCACCATACTTGTTGTTCTAACTTTTCCGATTTTTAATTGAGAACTCAACCTCTTCTTGCAAGAAATGGATGATTTGTTGATCATTTTCAAACACTTGCCAACTTACATTGTTGTCTAGCACTGAAGGCCTTACAATCACATGAATGTTTGGCTGTACTTTGTCTTTCTTGATGCTTTCAACAACATCAAAGGCTGCTCTAACTACTGCAAGCCTATCAGGACTTGGTTCTCTTTCCTAGGGATGGACTTGATGCTAAAGCCCTCGAAATCTTCAATGAGGTCCCACACCTGTTTTTGTAGCACTTGAGCAGATCATTCTTGGTAGCATGTTGCCCCTTAACTTGGTTAACAATCACCTCACTGTCACCAAAACCTGCAAGTTCTTTATTACTCTCTTGATTGACCAATGTAATCCTTGTATCAAAGCTTCATATTCAACGGTGTTATTAGAACATGCAAACTAAAATCTAAAACCCGGATAATACTTAACTCCTTGAGGTGAAACAAGCATAGCTCCCCCTCCCGCACCTTGTCTAATTCTTGATCCATTAAACAACAAGCTGCCATACCTCATTGTCATCCTTGTGGTCCGGCTTGGTGATCTTAGGAATAGGTTGATTTTCTTCATGCATGCAATAGACTCTAGCTTAGATTCTTCTATTTCTTGATAAGGATCAAAAGCATGAACCTTGCTTGCCCATTCATCCGAGTCAAATGCGGGATGCTTCCAACCTTAGTGTCAGCTTCATTGGTGCTTGGATAATCCTCTTGATCAAACGCTGAACAATTGGTATTGATTTGGCTTAGAGTGTGAGGCTCAATGTGAAAGTCTGCAATAGGCTCAGATCTTATTGTGGCTTTAGTTCCATATCTTGTTTTGAACAACATGTGTGACCAATCAATAGATAAGTAACCTCCAATCTTAGCTGTGAAATCCCTTGACAAACATAGGGCAAAGAGTGGTGGAAGATCTATCACCGAGACATCTTGCAAAACAACAACGTTGGGGCATGCATGCAAAGTAAGACTCAAATTTTTAATCACTCCTATTGTTGTCACTATTGTCCCATCCAATTGCACTACCCCTTTGGATATGACTTCATATTGAAGCCCCAACTAATCAGCTATTTGCTTGGGCATTACTGAACTACTTGCTCCAGAATCAATCATGCAGTTGTGTACTAATTGGTTTCCAATGATCAATGAAACATAAAATGGAGGGGGCTTCAAAATTTTACCTTCTTTATCCTCCATGATTCCCCTCGAGGCTGGGCAACATTTGTGAGTACCTTCTCTTGCATTTGGGCCTGTTGATTTGAAGTTGACCAGTCCTTCATGGCACCTTGTAGCAAATCTCTTTGGCCTGGGATGGATAGTGATTCCCACATTGATATGTTTACATTTGTCTTCTTCATCTGATCAATGATGTTGAATGGGGATGAAGCATCCCTCTATTGTCCTCTAGCCTGCACATTCATTCCTTACACATGGGCAACAGCAGCTGGCATCTGAGTTGGTTTAGGAGCTGGTTTGGGTGGTCCTTGCATGTTTGGAACTGCATTTTGTTTGCCAACAGTCTATGGAGTGGTAGAAGGTTGTAGATTACTTGGAGCCAATGGTTGTCCTTCACCAAAATTTCTCCTCTTTGATCTTGTGTTGGCTGCAACACTTTGAGAGATTGGTTGATTCATGCCACAAAAGTATTTTGCTGCCGCCAGTTCAAGTGTGGTATCATTTGGAGTTGATTGTTCTTTGGGATGTTTCTTATTGTTGACTATTTCCTTGACTCCCTTCACCCTCCACACTAGTTGTTGTTACCATCAAGGCTTGATTTAGAGCACCATTGAAGCACATAGACTAGTTGTGAGGTTCATTGCATGGGAAACACCAATCATACTCTTGAGCTATGTTGTTTTGTATTAGCACTAGTGCTTTAGAGGCAGATGTAGCATTGGGATTATAGGGCTGAAATGGTCTGTTGGTAGGAGGCCTTGCTTGATTTTGATTTGCAGCTAGATTGGGTGGTCTTTGAGGCTGATATGGCTGCCTGTTAGGTTGAGCTTGAGGCTGATATGAAGGCCTAAAACTTTGGGCTTCTTGCCTCTTGAGTGTAACCAACTCATTACCTAAATTTTGCAATTGCTTCATGACTTCTTGAAGTTCATTTGAGGCACTAGAAGATGAAGTAGAAGCTTCACTTGAATTATGATTTCTAGGAGTGGGAATAGGAGCTATATTAGGCACTTGATTAGTGCTTGGACTTTCTAAATTTGGATCAATGGCATTGGAGGCCTAGGAGCTAGCTTACCGGCTTGAATCGGACAATTTTCAGCCCTAATGGCAATGTTATAAGTAGTAGGAATAGTTGTGCCTCACATGGATTGAATCAACATAGAAATATCGAATTTAAAGCTTTAAGGTAATATAGAAAAGCACCTTCTGCATTGTTGGCCTTCTTCTGCCATTGGAATTCTCTCCCAAGTCCTTTGAAATATGAAGTTGAAGTCAGTCAGCTGCTCATTGGGAGCTCTCTTGATAGTTGTCAATTGTTCCAAAAGGGACAAGTTATCCCCCTTTTCTCCAAATTGCTCATGGAGGGCTATACATAGCTAGTTCTAATTTTGGATAGAACCTGAAGCAAGGCTCCTAAACCATTGCAAATCCTTCCCTTTGAATGAAGATGCCAACAGTTTGACAACAACTTGCATCTCATCAATCTCATGGATTGCACAAATATTAGCAATATCCTTGACATGATCACCAGGAGTGGTCTGATTCTCTCCAGTAAAGTATGGAATGTTCTTCAGTGTTGCAACTAGGATTGGATTTTGTGCATTGAGAGCAAGTGGGCTGCTGCCAGTGAAATTGACATATGGGTTGTGTTGTGCCATTCTGATTGGCCTTAGAACCCTTGTTGATTGGATGAAAGGTCTACCAGGTGGAGGAGTTGATAGAGTTCTATTTGGTGGAGATGGAGACCTTTGGATTCTTCTCCCTCTTTGTCTTATTCTTGGAGATAATTACAGATACTCAAACAATACTTCTTCTTCTCCAACTCTTGACCTTGTGGTGATTCTTCTCATGAGTTTTCAGGTATGTACTGCTAAAACCAGTTGATTCTTCTTCCTTGGAGTCACCAGATGTGCAATTCAAGGCTCTTTTAAGCAAGAAACTTGTAACAAATGCACATCAATTTTGTTGCAATGAAGATGAAGACCTCATAGGTCCCACCAGGCATGCCAAAATTGTTAGTGCAAATCAGCAGCACCCTCTGGATGTTCTATCAGATTTCTAGTTTGACATTTTAGCATCCAGTGTGATTGCACAACATTGAATCTTTTCCCCAAGTGTGGGACTTGTAAAAGTGGGAAAAGAATCTCCAGATTAGAGGTTGGTTCCTCAACTCCTCTGTTCAAGTGTGCATGACATTCTGTAGAGGGTTTACCTATAACTTAATCAAACTTTGCCAAGGAGACAGGGTTGAGAAAATGCAAAAAATGTAAACCTAGTCTAATTAAGGTGATGCACCAAAGGAGTAGTAGACACCTGCTACTACAAAACATACACAATCCATAAGAAAATATAGCATAAAACATGCACAAATTGCCAAAATGTAATGAAATATCAGGAAACAATGATAAACATATGAAAGGATTGAGAAAATTTAATCCACAGAGCATATGTTATCATTCTAGGTCCAATACTGAGTGCATTCAATGACCAAGAGGCAAAAGAAGTGTTGTATTTGTATGGAAAGGTAAAAATTTCCACAAATCTACGATTAGGAAGAAAAGGGAAGTTGCGAGCCAAGAGAATGTCTAACTTTCTAAAAATGAGCCCATTCTGGCTTTTACAATGCAAAAATGAGCTCAGGAGAGAGAAATGCGGGAAAACATGAGAGGAGCTTCAACCACCGACCAAATGGTATTAAAACAGCATGGGCACCCTCAAAATTCCATTCCCTGACATTTTTAACCATGTTGGGAGAGAATGTGAGCCATTCTTCATTAAAAATGGTGGTTGAAATGTCATTTCTGTTGATTTCCATGTGCCAGAGGTGTTTTCCAATTTTCTCTCTCAAAATCCACCAAAACACAAAATTGACCCCAAAATCATGTAGATAATTTCACCATCTTTCCATTGATATAAAGAACGCAAAAAACCAAGCTCTGGATTGAAAGTTATGCTCATTTGAAAAGTTAAGGCAAAACAGGGCCAAAATGGGTTGGCGGGCTGCAAATTTGAAATTTTCCCACTTTTTGCATTTGGGAAAAATTCCCCAAAAATCTCCGCGCCCCACCACTCTGGTGCCACATGGCATGTTCTGATTGGTTTTGGGCCTTTCCTGCTTTTTCATCGTTTCGGCCTTTGGAAAATTTCCCAAAAATTCTCCGCCGGCTGGACAACTCGAGGACGCGTGGCATGATGTGATTCGCCACGGGCATCTGCTCTTAAATTTTTCGTCGTTGTTTACCATCTTCTCTGAGCTGAACACGTGGCACAACCCCATTGGATGCGGGCCTGTCTTCTTCATTTTCTCTACGAGCATGTCTTCTTCTTTTTTGCCACGTGGACACGTGGCATAATTCCATTGGCTCGGGCCTTGGGAGGTGGGACTTCCCTTTTAAAATTTTCTTTGATTTTGCTTTGGGAGAATTTCCCAATTTCCCCCGCTCGATGGTTAAAGACACGTGGCAAGTTTCTATTCGTTGTGGGCCTTGGGGCCAAAACTCCTCTTTCCGCTAACCTTTGGGAAATATTCCCAACTTCTCCCCAGCGTTAAAGCTCGACACCCCCGAGACACGTGGCGTGATCCCATTGGCTCGCGAGCTGTATCCTTAGCACCCCGCCAAATACTTTGGCAATTTTTTCCTATTTCCTCCACTGCTCTGAAATTCCTTTGGCCTAAGGACACGTGGCGTAATGCCATTGGATACTGAAGCCTTAAGGACGAAAATTTGTTTGCATGCCACCTTAGAAAAAAATTTCCAAAATTTTTCTCCACTTCCCGATTGCTCCAATGCCGATGTGGCGACTTGATTGGGTTTGGTGGGGTTGTCTTGGGAAAATTTCCCACAAAAACCCGCCGAGCCATAACTTCAAAAATACCATGGTTTTTTTGCCTTCGATTTGTTGATCCTAGTCATGCTTCCCTTATCTTGCATAAGCAACAAACCTGGTATGTTAGAAGCTCCCTGTTGGTTTTGTCACCCTGGACTAGAGACTTTGTTGTCTCGACCAGACGCTCTTAAGGTCCCCATTTGGGTTGAGTTCCCAGGGCTTCCTATGCCTTGTTGGCATTTTTAGAGTGTATTGTTGCCACTCTCGGTCGTGTTATATACACATAGCCTTCTAGGTTCTTTGCAGCTCATCCGTAAAAAAGGGTTTGCATAGAACTGGATCTTTCAAAGGACCTGAAAGAGTCTATTGCCATCTAGGTTGGTGATGTGTATTTCTCTCAGAAGGTGGTATACATCAATCTTCTGAATACTTGCTTTCACTATCAATCTTCTGAGCATAAAATTTGGGATTGTCCCTTGTTGGCCGCCTTTGGGCGATCCTTGCCTTAACACTGAAGAGGAGGGTTGGCACACAGTGGGTGGTGAAAAGCCAACAAGAACAAAGCCACTCCTGTCGGGCCTTTGCAACATGGTTCAACTATTCAAGCCGGAAAGGCACTTCCAAATGCTTCCAGCTCAGCTACAAAGCAACCTTCGGATACCAAGTTGCCTTTGGTTCATACGAAGGTAATGGCTAGCAGTATGGTTGGTTCTTCAAGAAAATTGGCACCTTTGGCCTCAAACACTCAACCTGCTCTTTTGCAGAATGAGGGTGGTCTTCAACCATTACTCGTTTCTAACAAAGTGGTTTCTCCATGAAAGCAGGTGGTTTGGCGTTCTTGTAGCCCTCCTTGCGAGCGCGAGGAAGGGGAGTATAGCCCTAACAGTGGTGGGCTACTCAACTGTCTGATTTTTTTTCAGTTAACCAAATGAGATAGTTTTTACGAGAGCGCTTTTGGGGCCCTTGATGGTTTTAGTGAGCTAGACTCAAAAATGCATCTAGACAATGTTTCCTCGTGAATTTCTACTCATGGAATGTTCAGGGTCTCACAGACTCTACTCACAAATACATAGTGTGAGATTTTAGGAAAAGCTTCTCGGCTATGGATATTCTGTGTTTGCAGGAAATCAAAGTTATAGGTTTTTACTTGATTCTGTCATTAAGACTATTTGGCATGACAGTTTAGCTATCCCTAACAACCATGTTGTTGGCAGAGGTGGAATGATCACATTTATTTTTTGAAGTGGCGGCCACATTACGTCAATCATGGATGTGACCCTGACAACTATATTCTCTGGGTGCTATTCAATATTGAAAATCTCTCCTTTGGGATTATCAATGTTTATGCACCTAATGACGCATCAGAAAGGACGTCGCTTTGGCGGTGGGTGGTTGATGACCTTCCAAATGCTCATTAGTTAATCAATGGGGATTTTAATATGGTGGAGCATCCCAACAACAAAATGGGCCTTTTACCCATGAGGTGGCCAGCTGGCGAAAGGGAAGCTTGGTTTTACATGCGTAATAAATTTGGGTTTTATGACCCTAATTATTCGCATCACACTAACTGCTTTGCCATGGTACACTTGGTCTAATCTTAGAAATGGCCAAGATCGGGTTTTTAAAAGGCTTGATCGTGCCATGATCTCTTCTGACCTTTCTTTAAATTTTCCAGTTGTTATTCTCTTCCGGTGGAAGCGTTGTCGGCCGTTGTTCTTTCCGACCACATTCCGATTCGTTCCATATTGAATGGACTTTTCATTGCCAAAAATTAAAAAGACACAGTTTATTTAAATATTGCTTTACTTACATCATGACCCCACTTTGGCACACATCTGCCAAATTTGGAACCTTGCACCTCGCCCTCTTGGTAAGGTGGGTTGGATAAGTTGGTGGAAAGATACTATAATTCGGCTCACTAAATTCCTCTGATGTATGGTGTTCATCTCGCTAAATTCTGGTGGTGGGCCTATTCCACCACCTCCACCGAGCTGAGTCACTTGACGGTGGTGCTCAAACAGGCCTTTTAATGTGGCTCTGTAACTCCAAGTTGCTAAATTATGGCAAAAAATCTGCATTATTGATGATGATTACACAGCTCGGGGTGCCCAGATTAAAGCTTACCTTGGCTTAAAATTAGAGACCGTAACACCAAAGAATTTTACCAGTGGCTCAAAGCCAAGCACATGAACCAACAAATTTCTGCCATTGTTGATGTTGGTGTTCAGATTTCAGACACTCCTCAGATGGTCCAAGCCTTTGTTAGGCACTATGTTCAGGTTTTCAAAGCGTAGGAAGAGTCTCCTGAGTGAAAATCCGCACTCGTTGAATGCCTCTCGGTAGTTCCTTGCAAGCTTTCACCGCTCACAGAGTTATCTGTGATAGATTGCTTACTCTAGAGGACTTATATGAAGTTTTTTCCCTTATGGCCAATGATAAAGCTCCTGGAATGGATGGCTTCCCTTACAGTTTTACAAAGCCCTTTGGGACATGGTTGGTTAGGATCTGTTACAAGTCTACCTCAAGGCTCTCCACTCAGGGTCCCTCGGTGCCCTTATTAATCGGGGTCACATAAAGTTCATCCCTAAAGCGGGAGACCGGAGCTCATATGTAATTGGCGGCCGATTACCTTGCTCAATGTTTCATACAAGATCATAGCTAAGGATTTAGCTATTCAACTTCATCCCATCTTGTCCATTATCGTCGATCTGAGCGGTGGTTTCATACTGAGATCGGTACATTCTGGATAATATTTTGGTTGTTTGGGAAGGTATGGAGTGGGCAAGAACCTCTAAACAACCAGCCATTTTTGTCAAAATTGACTTTGAAAAAGCTTATGACAGGATTGAATGGCATTTCATTTTGCGATGCTTAAAGCGTTGGGCTTCGGTTCAATTTTCATCGCCTCTATCAAAATGCTTTTTGCAGATGCCACAGCATCTCTATCAGTTAATGGTCATACTTCTGAGTAGTTTGGGCTCTTTTTCTCTATTAGAAAAGGTTGTCCTTTAGCTGCTTGCTCTTTATGTGCTAGCTAATTTGAAGGTTTTGGGTTCCTCCTGGCCCATGCTCGGGATCAAGGGCTTGTGAGGGGTATTCAACTCCCTTATATGACTCCCCTTTAGCTTGTCAATGGGTATTTTACAGATGACTCTTTCCTCACATCCTGGAGGAAGAAGCAAATGTCAACAATGCCATGCAATGTTTGGACACGTATTGTTAAGCTTTAGGTTCCAGTATCCAATGGAGAAAGACTCAATGCTTCAGGAAATCTTTTCTCCCCAACCTGGTTGGCTGAATCGTTATGATTGGAAATATATCCAGCATGGAGAAATTTTTAAATTTCTGGGCATTCCCTTTGCTTTTGATGCTTCTCCCAGTCAACTTTGGCAATATGTTATTGACAGGGTTTCCCACAAATTAGAGTACTGGATTACTAAACCCCTTTCACTGACAAGAAAATTTCAGATTTTCTCCAAGATATTGGCCGCCACACATGTTTATTATTCTTCATGTTGGGTGTCAGGCTAAAGCCTCTTACAAAAAATTGGAGAAACTCCTCAGAGATTTCCTTTGGGTTAGTTCAGAGCTTGGCAAAGGCTTTCACATAGTTTCCTAGGAATATTGTTGTCTCCCTAGGGATTCTGGAGGTCTTGGTCTGAGTAACATTGACCACCGGGGTCTACGTTGGCAGCAAAGTGGATCATTCGAGCTGCTTGCTTGACAATGAAGCTTGGAAAGTGTTGATTCACAATTGTATTTGTCAAGGCTCCCCTCAAGGGCACAAAACTTGGCAAGGGCTGGATTTTCACAGTCTGCTCATTATCAAAGCCCGGTTAAGGTTGTGGGCACCTTTGTTGTCAAAAGCATATGGAAAGCTTGGGAGTTACTCAAACCCTTTTTAATCTAGGAAGGGGATGGTTTCAAAAATGGGCTATCCATTAATGACCACAACATTTGGTGGTCTCCTCTCATCAATTTTCATGATGTGTCACTTGCCCAAGTGCCCTGGGTTCATGCTCTTAAGTTGTATCATCGAGGCTTGCACACTCTTAAAGACATCTTTTACAGGTAGACCAAATTACTTCTCACTTGGCCTCAAGCTAAAGCCAAGTTTTGGCTTGCTTCGATTGACAGAGAGTCTTATCAGGAAGTTCTTGATTCCATTCCTACCGAGATGCTTCACAAAGTTGGTGTTGTCTCTCTCAGGCCTTGGTGGAAGGATTGGAAATGGTTTCTAGATACCCTTTCTTAAATTACTCCCCAAGAAAAGGTTATGCTCTGCTCACCCCCAGGCTGCCGATGGTGGCCTTGCTTAACTCCAGATGGTCCATCAATTCTGGATGGTCATCCTGGGAAGCTAGATTTCATATTGTTTGGAAAGCCATCATTCAGCCCAAGCTAGCCTGTTTTGCTTGGTGTCTACTTTATCTTTTATCAAGGTCTCCCTCTTGGGTGTAGATTAGCTCATTATGAGATTGCTCCTCGGCTATGCCCTTTTTGTGGGCACATTGAGATGCTCATACATCTATTTTGAGTCTTGCCCAAAAGCTCAAGCTATTTGGGCTTGGATCCATGATTTCTTTTGGTCGTTTAGACCAGCTCCATTTCTTTGGCAACATGCTTTGCTAGGGGATTCTATTTCCATTCCCCATGCTTTTGCACAAGTGTGGCATACTTTCAGAGTGGAGATCCTTTTTTATATGGAAAGAACACAATTCTATTGTTTTTGCTAATTCCATAGTTTCTTGCATTCTTTCGCATTATGATAAGGCCATGCTTATCTTGAATGTGTTCTTACAGATCCAGGACCAGGCCCACAAGGTGGAGCTAGAAGTGCGGCACCTTTAGACTCTTCTGGATCATTGGGCCAACACTCCTTGCATTGTGGCGTGGAAGCCCCCTACCTC
Organism: Taxus wallichiana var. yunnanensis; assembly: GCA_018340775.1. Lineage (NCBI taxonomy): Eukaryota > Viridiplantae > Streptophyta > Pinopsida > Cupressales > Taxaceae > Taxus > Taxus wallichiana. The sequence goes on along the minus strand of CM031234.1, from coordinate 223,697,519 downwards.
CCCTTCTGGGAGTGTTCATTCAAGAGGGCATTGTGGCCGTGTCCGGTCGGTTGACCATGCTCATCATCATCGCTCTCCCAGGCGGCAACCCGAGCATCAGCGTAGCCCTGTCAAATGTGGTGGTTGGGGTCCCCTCATCATTCTAAGCAGCACAATGGCTGGGGCTCCTACCACCACTCCTCGCCTCCTGTGCAGAGGGATGGGTGGGATTCTAGCAAAGTCCCAGTTGGCTCTTGCCATTTCTCCTAATCAGCAGGATGACAAAGATGAAGAAGTTGCTTCTTGCTGGCCGCCCCTTCCGGATGGCAACGATCTTCTTGGTAGTAACCTGGAGGATAAGGGGCCTCCACCGCCCCCTGCCTCTATGTTTGTTGTGGCGGCCTAGTTTGTTTTTCCTTTCGTTTTCTGGCATTGTTGTTATGTTTGTTGTTGCCCCTTGGGCTTGATACTTTAGTCTCCTAGCCGTCGGCTAGTTTGATCGTGGGGTGTGCCCTTTACCACCCATATTTTTTGTGGATAGGTTGTAATATTTTATAAAGTAATATAGACTATTTCATCAAAAAAAAATCTAGTTACATCCATATAGATATCGCATGCTAGGGTGGAGAACTACATGTAGTGTCATGCCTCTCTTTGGAGTATTACCAATGTAAGAAGTGTATGAATTGCACTTCAACCCAACCGTTAACCATTTTAAAAATTATTTTACTAGTGGTTAAAGTTTTGAAGTTATTTCATATCATACAAAGGGTTTTACACATTTGTGATACCTAGGGTTTCACCACAAATCATATTTCAAAGGTTTGCACGGGAGTAAAGAATTACATAATGCCAACAACTTGTAGAAAAATGTTAAACAAGTACAAAACTTCCAAATGATTTTTATGCATATGATAGTTCCATACCTACTCATTCACACTCTCAAATCCATAAACAAAGCACTTAAGGATCATTTCTATCCTTATTATCCTTTTGTCATTGTTATATCAACCTCTTGAGCATCCAATTAGCGAAGTACACCTTTCCTTATGCACCTTGTTGCATTTTAACATTTGTTTCAATTGATTTATCTTACATATTGCCAATATATATATATATATATATATATATATAATGTGGTCTATACATTAATATTTAATTAATAATTTGAATATATATCCTATTTATAACCCTTAATCCAAATATAAGTAACATAGTCTTGTTCATTTTGGGTTAAACCAATCTTGTAAAAATGCCTAACCCACTTATATTATAGAGCCAACATGCAATTAATTTGATACCATTTTTGAAAATTGTCTAGCCACGATCAAATGTGAACCAAAACATATCTCATACTAGAGAGTCAAGAAGAGAACAAAAAATTAATACCATTTTATGAAATGGTTATTCATGTAACATTATGACGTGTACTATACAAACAAGGAGAAAAACTATACAACAAATTCAAACCTTGCTACTCATCTTATTGGCCTCGATAATATGCATATATTGTTGCCCTATAACAATTACTAATATTGAATGACATTAGTTGCACATCCATAACTTATTCTAAGCCTAAAAAAGATACTAAACTAAGTATAGGCTTTAGTAATAAACCTAATTTTAAAAAGGTGCATATCAAGCACCAAAACTGAAAAGCATTAAGAGTAAGAGAAATATGAGAGGGATTAGATTAATTTTGAAAAATGACTCTATGAGAAGCTATTTTTTTACAAGGAACTTATTTCAACACATTCCAAAATCTTGCTATCTCATTAGGGATGTCTATAACTTATTGCTTAATATTCTAAACTCTATCTTGTTCTTCTAAGTAAGCCTCTTGATCAAAATATTATTCATTTTCATTCAAATAATTAACTTGATAGGTCTTACAATTTATATTGTAATTAACATTAACATTAAAAAAGACATATTGGGAAAGAAATGATAACATTATTCTAAATCTGCATATCCCCAATAATTTGTGTTCGGGTTTTAACATGTTCTACAAAGAAATCAATTAATTGAGAGGATCAATTTGTTATGCATATCAAATCCATATTAATCTACTTTTATTTTATGCGAGGTTCCATTACTAATTCATTTGGTCTACAAAATTTAGACTTTTTTATAACTAGGGGGCTTATGTAAAGGGAACTAATACCAAATGCAATCATACAAAATTTATATTCATTTAAACCTAATGGGGTGAAACTTATTCTTCATAACCTTTCGTCGATGTTATCTTCACTAATATGATAATCATAATAACTATATTTTTATTATTTTACATAGATATTATATTCGTAAACACAATTGCAACATCTTGAAAACTAACATCTAAAAGGCGATTCATTACAAACATTAGGGCTTGAAAATATAAATTTTTAATAACACAAGGCTCATAATTAACCAAAATAGGAGTGAGGGTTATGAGATTTAGGGGCATGTAGTGAATAAAACTTAGAAAAAGTTAGATACTTTCAAATTTGACGTCATGCAAGACAAGATCTAACCACAAGGAGGGAATACAATAATCAACCTTAAGCACAATTGATCAATCACAATTTGAATAAAAATGTATGATGAATAAATGTATTTATATCCAATTATAATTCACAAATATCTATAACCATTTGACTAGGCCTAAAATAGATGTTAAACAATAAATCAAACCTCGTTAATTTTATAAATACAAAAAAAATATGTAGGGGTTAGAATTGTTGACTTATCTTGTTTTTAGAGTGATATAAAGACAGTTGTTAGAAGTTGACAACAAAAAATATGTTTTTTCGTTGATACAAAGAGAACCCCAAAAAACATGCAACAATTAGAGCTAAAATTTATAGATTGTATTGTTGGCTAGATTTTCTACATAACTAAAAACCTAGGAAGTCATGAGATAAATCTCCCTCATTTACCGGTGAGGCTCCCACGTAAGATTTTGTCAATTATATTTTCTAATATCTATTTGTTGGTTTTACTTTAACCGCGTAGCTCATGAACTAAAGCTAGGCGGTTTTTGCAAAGCAAATAAGCAATTGTAAGAAATGTGTATATGCAGAAGAGGGAAATAATTGAATGCAAGCGAGAAAAGAAAGAAGATGTGCAGCCTAACCAATAGTTGAAAGAGTTGGTCACATACACATAGATGAAACAAATAGATCTAGAAATGCAGAATTCAAAGCAAAGGAAAGTTTCGAGATCCGGATCTAAGATAACAAAAGTTTATGCAAAGATCTAAAAAGAAATAAGAAACAAATGCACCGTTGACACAAAGTTCTCTGGAAATTTGCCTCATCTCTATTCCTTAGCTTTCATAAAGATATCAAGGGTTTCAGCTCAAAGTCTGGAACACAAGAATGTTGATTACAAATTCTGATCCCTTTTACCCGTAGGCTCTTCCTCTATTTATAGTGTATAGAGGGGAAATTACAAATAGGAAACTAGAACATGTGGAAGTTGTAAAGGGAACATCTGGCAATCTTTCTCCTAGAATTCCTCTCTAAGTGACATGCATCTGGAGATTAAGTCAAAATTGTGCACATCTACCACTTATCTTAGAGAACCTTTTCAAATAACTTAAAGTAATGGCTTTTAAACCAATAACTTTAAACTTATAATTTTCATCCGGGAACATAAGAAATAAGAGGAGAAAGAAGAGAAGAAAGAAGAATTGTCGGATGTAACATCCTACGCTTTCTTTTTATTCTGATATTGAATATACTTGTCAAACATGTTAATTCAAAAATTTTCCATATGTCACCAACATCTTGTATGCTAATTTACGCAATCACCATTGGTTGTGTCGGGATCTTGAGAAAATTGAGTTGTATTTGGAAACACTTGATGCTTGAATAATCCATTACTTTTAATTACCCGCATGAAAGATGTCCTTCCGAGCTCTGGATCTCGAATTAAATCAATTATGGGTTCAGGGCCTATGTTTGTATCATTGATGTTAGCAAATCTGGAAGATATGCATGAATCTTTGATCCTTCTCTTTCATCATGCTTCATCATGCCTAGAACAATCTTTGTCTGAGCTCTTTTTCTTTTAATTATGCTAGAATCCCTTGTAATTGGATCAATTTGTGTAGATCCAATAACTTATTCTAATTCAGAAGAGATATTCAATGTATCTAACATTGATTTGAACTTCTTTCACTAATATGAGCGCTTGTGATGAATACCTGCAATTAATTCAGACAAAGATGGAGTTCATGACATGAATACTTGATTTTTATCACTAGAATCTGCATATAAACCTGCTGCTCTAAAAGTTGAGGTTTTGCTTGCATGCAAAGCAAGCAAAAATATTTTTAATTCACGTAGGAACTTATACCAACATTAGGACAATTAGAATAACAAAAATCAAGCTATTCCAACCCTATGTGCCAAAACTGGAAGCTTCTCGACAATGGAAAACACTCTTTAATGCAAAATCCTCCTTCCCTTGGCGCCAAAACCTGTCAGGGCTGCAAACTTCATCAAAAAGAATTAACTTCTTCTCCCTTATGGCGTCCCATGCTTATATAGCCATTTGCATGCTAATTTTAATAATTACCTTTCCCTATTTTTGGCAATTTAATTAATTAAAATCCATGCTTCTTCTTCCAATTTGGGTGCCCAATTCTGCATGCTTCTGATTATTTTTTAATGAATTTATTTTATTTATTTTTAGCATGCATCCTTGACTTCTCTTTAGCTCATCCACTTGCATTGACTTTCCTTCTATTTATGGCGCCAAACTTAGCTAGAAATACCATTAATAAATATCATTAATTACATGTATTAATGCCAAGGTGGGTCGCACTTTTTGGCAAGGGAAACATTTAAAAATAGGAAGTCAACTTGATGGGAATTTCCACCTGCATCATAGCTCCAAAAATCCCATCTTCCACTTAAGTGATTTGTCCTTCATCATGGGAATTTTCACCTGGCAAGGTAGGTAAGAAATTATGGTCTTGCTGCCACTGCCGAAATTCCCACTAACAGCTTAAATAATCTCCCAAAAAGTGTGACTTGTATGGAAAATAGCCTTCTTTGAAAAAGTGCGACTTGCATGGGTGAATAAACCTCTTTGATGGGAAAAGTTAGCCTCTGAGGTGAGGCAAGAAATTCCCACCGATGCTTTAAGTGATTTTTCTTTTATAATGAGAATTCTTACCTTGCAAGGTAGGTAAGAAATTCCCGCATGCCTTCCACCTCTAATATTCCCATTGCAAGGCTTAAGTGATTTTGAATTCATGGGGAAAAGTACCTGCAAGGCCGGTAATAAATTCATGCTTGCATGCCACCGCCAAAATTCCCATTGCGAACTTAGAGCCATTCATCCCAAAAGTGTGGTTTGCCTAGGAGAGGCTTTTTCTACTTGAATTCATTTTTTTGGTCAAAAGTCAAAGACTCTTTGAATAATTTCTCCCATTGTTGAGGCCATAAATGACCTCCAGACATTCCAGGAGTAATTAAACAGGCTATACAGAGTACAAAATGGATTAGGGGAATTATACGAGCAGGACCATGGAGAAGACCGAAAACAAAAGCAAAAAGAAATAAATAAAAACAAAAAACATTGCCAAAAGTTGCAGACAATTGCTCTGAATTCATTCCTGGTGAAAACCCTATTGAGATGTGAGAATACTGGCATGAAAAACTTCAACAGGGTTCAATGCAACCACAATTCACATTAAACGAAACTTTATTTATTTAATAAATAATTAAATAAAATTCCCGCAGACAAAACCCACGGAGGGATAAAATGAGTTTTAGCATCTGGGTATTTGTCGAAATTGGCTCATATGATTCACTGGGAATATCTTAATGTAATAGAGACAACTTTAGGCAATAAAAACACAAAACGACCCGCTACTTTAATAAGATTGAAAAAAATTAGGGGTAGTCCCAGTTTCGAGGGTGAAATTTGTGGACACCATCGGCTCTCGTCTGTGGACATCTTTGCCTCTGTCAAAATGAAAGGAGTGAAGATGAGATCCCAGCATCTCTAGTTTCATGTCTTGTCTATTGTGTTCGGGGTCAGGCCACAAAAACAAAAGAAAAAGAAAAAGAAAAGAACAGAAAACAATAAAAGTTTCATTTATATACAAATAGGTTTTACCCCGTATCAGTGTTCTTGAATAACTTCAGATGTTTCCCATTGAAAGGCATTGGTAACTCAATTCCATCCTGGTAGGAAAGGAATAAAGTATCCATTCCGGTAGCTCTCTTGATCATGAAGGGCCCTTTCCAAAGTGAATCAGATTTGTCATGCATGCCCTTCGGTTCATGTCTCTTGTCCCACAAGAGTACCCAGTCTCTGATCTCGAACTTCCTTTCTCTGGCCTTCTTGTAGAATACCTTGGGCAAGTTTTCATCAACTCCATCTGTGACGGCTCATCATTTTTCCTCTCTATGGTGAGTAAGTTTTCATCAACTAACTCCATCTCCAGATTTACCGGCCGCATTTCTAAGGAAGAACTATCACCATATTCTTTGTTTTTATTCAGGTACCAATCATGCTTATCGAAAGTCTCCACTAAGGAAACTAAACCCTTGGGGATTTTGTTACCTTTTGGTTGGATTACTCCACTACTTTGTCATCATACCTGGATCGGTTTTTCCTGTGAATGTTTGTCATGGTGTTGATTTACTCCCTTCAATACACAACCTGTCAAAGTTGTCTTGTTCCAGACATATGGATGTTTGTTTATCATCATAGAAATTTTTCCATTGTTAAACACTATCAGGACTTTAGGGTGGTAGACCATCTCCAATTTATAGTTTTCTTGTCTGAATATGGATGGTGGTCTATTTGGATTCAATAGTGTCGTTGTGACTGCTAAAGAGTCTGTCTTGGAATTCCAATTTATTGGAATGAGGTCGATAGAGAAGGATGCAAAATCGAGTGTGGCAGAAAACACTCTATCTCTGTAATGCTTCATCTTATCTTCTTTGACTTGATTTTTCCCTCAAACCTGATTTACTAGAAGTTCAACATCTCCTTGGGCTTTGAGGAGTTTTACTCCTTTCTTTTTAGCTTGCTTCATTCCTAGCAACAATGCTTCATACTCCGTCATATGATTGGTGTTCTCAAACATCAACTTGTGGGAGTATGGGAACATCTCATGATCTAGAGATATTAGTATAATGTTGGCTCCTGATCCAAAAGAACAACAGTGCCTTTAAACTCCAGAGTCCAAACTTTTTCTTCTTCTTTTTCTGGCTCTAGCTTTGGTCTAAGTTCCGGTTATGGTACATTTTTATCCATTTCCAAGAAATAGACCCCACAATCAAATTCCTGAAAAAGAATATGAGATCTAGGATCCTCATATTTTGGAAGTGTGTACTTGAACTTCTTTTCTAGATCCAGCTTCTAATTTATTCCTTTGATAGGAATATAAACACATGACCAATCCATCTTTACTTCTCCTCCCAGCTCTTTTCAAAAGTTTCTGCTTAGCAACATCCCATAGGAGACAGGAATATCTACAACTAAGATTGTCATCTTTAATATTTTGTCAGGAAAAGTTGTCAAAACAACTTGTGCGTCTTTGATTTGTCCGATTAAAGGGACTTGTCTCTCCATGGAATAACACCTTCCTATGGTCTTCATCAAGGTAAGCCCAAGAGCATCTGCAACTTTAGCTAGCATGACATTATCAGAAGCACCCAAATCTAGAATGCAGTTGCTTAACTTGAAACCATTAAGCAATAAGGAGACATAGAAAGGTTCCACTCTTTGAAGATAACGAGGGTTTAACAACTGCAATGTTGTTCGGGGAGGAGTATCTTTGGGCTTAGGCAAAAGGCCCTTTGATGCATTGGATTGTCCTGGTGATTGCACATATTTAACTAGCCTATTTAACTGCTCAAGAAAGGCTCTCAGGTATTCAACTTCTGACATTTGAATCCTAGTTTTCTTGACATGATCAACAATGTCAAAGGAAGGTATAGATTCAGATACCTAAGTTACTTTCTGTGGTTGAGATGAAGAACTCACACTCTTATTTTTGGGAGCTAAGGAAGAAGGTAAAGGGTTGCCCCTTCTTTGTTCATCGACTAATGCCTCAGCTTGGTGAGTTTGTGATTGTGTAAATACTGCATATGTATGACCATGATCATCTTCAAGAAGCTCCTCATAGTCATGTTCAAATTTGTAGTTTAGGTAATTAATGTTGGAGTCACCAGTAGGACCTACAAAATCATCATTCTCAAGTTGATCAGTGTTAGCTTCCTGGTCTTCTTCATTCATCTCCAAGTTGATTCTGGGAGTAGCTTCAATTACTAATCTTTGGGAACCAACAATGCGGTTCAAGTTGTTGTTGTTGAAATTTTGAGCAATGGCACGTGTTGTTGCATTGAGCCATTTGAGTCATTTGTTTCTTCATCTGTGACATTTCATTTTCTAACTTTTGCAATAGTGAATCAGAAGTAGTAGTGGAGAATGAACTTTCAGCTCTAGAAGTGATGCTCTTTATCTTTCCAACCATGATGAGATCATCTTTAATTTTATCGCCATGTTTTGAGCTGCTAACAAGTTAGCAGGACGTGCTCTTCGCAGTTGATGGCTTACTTTAGGAAGTAAAGTGTTGATGAAGAATACCTTTTGATTCTCATCATTTAGAGAAGCAGAAGCCAAAATTTTGTACAGTAATCTTTGGAATTTTACAATAAAATCTAGAATGTGCTCATGTGGCTCCTTCTTCAACTGAGTCAATTGAGTCATCAATGTACTGGAATCTTCAGCTACCTTGAACCTTTTCAGGAATGTATTTTGTATAGTAGCCCAATTGGTTATGGTACTAGGAGCTAGCTAGTAGAACCACTCTCCATACAAGTCATGCAGAGTCTCTATGAAGAGTCTGATAGATACGTCTTCATGTTCTACGGTGAGCACTCCGCAGAATATAAAAAAACGCAACCAAGTGGTCATTTGGATTCTGCTTGCCATCTCCAAAGAATTTTGGAAAATTCTTTCTCATCCCTTTAGGTAGATCATGCATAGAAAGAGTCAGATTCAGAGGTCCAAAAGCTACACCCCATGGAACAGGTGCTTTGCGGTGGCAAGTGGTTGATTCAGCATCATGAAAGGAGCACATCTTCTTTGAGAATAGACTTGGTGAATAATCCCAACTATTGGATTATGTTGGACACAATCCGGATCTGGAGGAGTTTACACTCTTCTTCCTGGTGAAAGACTGGATTTGTGGCTTCTAACTTGAGGAGGATGACTGAAATTAAACCGCTCCTGCAATCTATAAAAATGGTCGATCCTTCCTAGAGCTCTGTTAGACCACATGAATGGACATTCTACTAGGTTGAGCTTATAATATAAAAGGGAACTAGCAAGAGAAAGCTCTGGTCTACTAATTTGTGTTGTTCCCCAACGGAGTCACCAAAACTATTGGCTAGATTTTTGCACAATGAAAACCTAGGCAGTCATGAGATAAATCTCCCTCATTTACCGGTGAGGCTCCCGTGTAAGATTTTGTCAATTATATTTTCTAATATCTATTTGTTGGTTTTACTTTAACCGTGTAGCTCATGCACCATAGCTAGGTAGTTTTGCAGCAAGTAAGCAGCTGTAAGAAATGTATATATGCAGAAGAGGGAAATAATTGAATGCGAGCAGAAAAGAAAGAAGATGTGCAGCCTAACCAATAGTTGACAGAGTTGGTCACATGCACATAGACGAAACAAATAGATCTAGAAATGCATAATTCAAAGCAAAGGAAAGTTTCAAATCCAGATCTAAGATAACAAAAAGTTTATGCAAAGATCTAAAAAGAAATAAGAAACAAATGCACCGTTGACACAAAGTTCTCTGAAATTTGCCTCCTCTCTATTTCTTAGATTTTAGAAATATATCAAGGATTTCACTCAAAGTCCGGAACACAAGAATGTTGATTACAAATTTTGATCTCTTTTACTCGTAGGCTCTTCCTCTATTTATAGTGCATAGAGGGGAAATTACAAATAGGAAACTAGAACATGTGGAAGTTGTAAAGGGAACATCTAGCAATCTTTCTCCTAGAATTCCTCTCTAAGTGACATGCATCTAGAGATTAAGTAAAAATTGTGCACATCTACCACTTATCTTAGAGAACCTTTTCAAATAACTTAAAGTAATGGCTTTTAAACTAATAACTTTAAACTTGTAATTTTCATCCGGACCATAAGAAACAAGAGGAGAAAGAAGAGAAGAAAGAAGAATTGTCGAATATAACACCCTACGCTTTCTTTTTGTTCTGATATTGAATATACTTGTCGAACATGTTAATTCAACATTTTTCCATCTGTCACCAGCATCCTGTATGCTAATTGTAATCACCATTGGTCATGTCGGGATCTTCAGACAATTGAGTTGTGACTGGAAACACTTGAGGCTTGAATAATCCCACTACTTTTAATTGCCCGCATGAAAGATGTCCTTCCGACTCTAGATCTTCAATTAAATCAGTGATGAGTTCAAGGCCTATGTTTGTATCATTAATGTTAGCAAATCTAGAAGATATGCATGAATCTATTGATCCTTCTCTTTCATCATGCTTCATCATGCCTAGAATAATCTTTGTCTGAGCTCTTTTTCTTTTAATTCTTCGGAATCCCTTGTAATTGGATCAATTTGTGTAGATCTAGCCACTTCTTCTGATTCAGAAGAGATATTCAATGTATCTAACATTGATTTGAACTTCCTTTCACTAATATGAGCACCTGTGATGAATACCTGCGATTAATTCAAACAAAGATGGAGTCCATGGCATGAATACTTGATTTTTATCACTAGAATCTGCATATAAAGCCTGTTGCCCTAAAATTTTAGGTTTTGCTTGCATGCAAAGTAAGCAAAATATTATTTAATTCACCTAGGCACTTATACCAACATGCAGACAATCACCGGGGGGTGAGGATGAAGCACCGAATTTGTGAAACCCGTGAAAATTTGAATTCTGCACAGGAGAAAGTGATTGTTGCAGGAAAGGAGGCCTCGGTCAATGTGTCTTGCCCATGAGTTTTTTCCTCGGGTGAATAGAATCCCGCTGGGATTTGGCAGTGGTGTGGAGTGGGCCGGGAAAGATGTTGAGGCTCTGGCGAAGGAAGAAGTGTCTGCTTTGATGTTGAAGTTTGGCCCCAACACAATGATCAATTCCCTGGCCTTGTTATTAGGAATTTTCCTCTAAAAATTTTAATTGAGGAAGCCGATTCTTGTCAAAGGAATGTTTCGTCCACCCTGGTAGCGGGGTAGGAGGTCCCTTCAAATCCAATTGAGTGCGAGGTTAATGGTTCGTAGGAAGTGGAGGAAATCAAGGTGGGGGATTGGTTTCAAAATTTCCATGGATATGGTGCGTGTTAATCTCCCTTCAGGCTCAAGGCGGGACTTTGTGGATGTTCATGTTAAAAGGGAAATCTGTTGCAAATTTGTGGGGGCTAGGTTTTCCAGAAGGAAAATTTTGAATTGGGTTTACTGGTTCTGGGGCAAGGAGAGGAAGCCTAAAGTTTTCTTTCTCCCGAATGGCTTCTTCCAAGTCTTGTTCCATTCGAGGCTTGTTGGAGAAAGTTTTCAAAGGGGGACCCTAGTTTCTTAATTCCTCGAGCTCTGTATTTGTGCCCTTGGTCCCCTGATTTTAATCCGTGAGGAAAAAATTCTAAGTGCCCCGCTCTAGTTGAGTTTCCATAATTTGCCCTCCAAATTCAGGAATCAGGTTGCCTTAAAGGCTATTGTTAATTCCCTCAGCTCGTGGGTTCCTATTTTTAACCCTTCTCTCTTGGCATGGAGAAATTCTTTAGCTTGGATTTGTGTCAAATGGATTTGTCCTCCCCTCTCCCGAGCTCTATCAATCTTGCTACTTTTAGGGGTTCCAGACCGCAGTTGATTGACTATGAAGGGTTACATTTGAAATGTTTCTCTTGTGGTTTTTGGGCCATCGAGGAAGGATTTCTGGCTAATTTAAGAAAAAAAATCAAATTTTCTGCCTTCCTCCCAACCAAGGGATGTGATGTTATTTCTAGATAAATCCTCTGATCCATCGATTCCTCAGTTTGGTGTGAAAGATGGCGTGCCAGTGGGGCAGTCCTTGTCGGTCTTGGCCATCTTTGGCCCTTCAATGAATTTGACTCCTCACTCTCTCTTGAAAGAAACCGAGGAGGTTCATAGGGATTCCGGGGCGCTTTCTTCCCTAATCAAGGAAGGTATGGTGAAGGGGTAGGCCTCTTCACTGGAAACTCTTAATGGGTGGATTTCAAATAATGAGATTTTGGCTTTGGATTTTCCCGTTACCTCTGCCGGTGATAAGGAGGAAGGGGAAATTGCTCCTGATGGCTTAGCTCCTGATCTGACTCCCTCCAATTTAGCCTTTAGTCAGGAAGGATTGGATACAACCCTTTGCAGTTCTACTAGTAAGAGGGGTAGAAAGTCCAAACAGGAGCTTGCACTATTGGAGGTTGAGTCAGGGAAGCAAAGCACCCTAAAATTTGACATTGCTTTGAATTTGGGAAGGTGAAAATCCTTCCTTGTTTTCAATGAAAGTTTTTCCTGGAATGTCAGAGGCCTCAATTCCTCTGACAAACAATGCTTGCTTAAGCATTATATCCTCTCCTCGGAGGCTTGTTTGGTTCTTTTGCAAGAAACAAAGTTGTTCATCGCTGAAGCTGAGCTTATGTGGAGTAATTCAGGCAGAGGCTGGAAAGGGGTCTTCTCGAGATCGTCTGGAGCTTCTGGGGGTCTTGGCATTCTTTGGAAGGACGGTTTTGTCAAAGTGGAGTTGCAAGCTCAGTCCCCCAACTGCAACTAGTAAGTGTTAGCCTTCGTCGCTCCCAGTTAAGTTTTTTTTATTTAATGTGTATGCCCCTAATAGTATCATGGGGAAAAAAAAATTATGGGCGGATCTACTTCAATCCGCTTCTTCTTCTGGGGGATCATTTGTTCATTCTGGGTGGCGATTTTAATGCCATCACCGATGGTAAGGACAAGAAGGGTGGGATTGTCGAAATCTTCAGTCGCAATTGGACTTTTGTTCCTTTATTAGGGATAGCGCTTTGTTGGATCTGGAGCCTAAACAGGGATGGTTCACCTGGAGTAATAGGAGAAAGGGTTTTAGTAATATTGTTGAAAGACTTGATAGATTTCTGGTTTGTCCTAATTGGTCTCTGAAAGACATAGTTCTGGAAAGCTTTGTTCTTCCTTGGTCAGGTTGGATCATTTTTGGTATCCCTTGTGGTCAACTTTGATGATGCCCCTCACAAATCCCCCTTCAAGTTTGAGTTAATGTGGCTCAGAGATGCTTCCTTGGAAGGGTGGATTGCACTCTGGTGGAACTCTTATCAAGTTGTGGGTTCTAAGATGTTTGTCTGGCTCAAAAGTTGAAGAGGCTGAAAAAAGATTTGTTGGAGTGGAATGGTAAGTGTTTCAAAAATATTTTTCAAGAAAAAGTGAGGGTTGAAGCTGATCTGAAGGCTCTTAATTTGAAAGTGTTCAATGCGGGGATGGATCAAGAGGATTTTGCTTTGGAGAAGTCTCTTCTAAGTGAACTAGGGGAACTGCTTCTCAGAGAGGAAATCTCTTTGGAAGCAAAAATCAAGGGAACTTTGGCTCAAGGACGGGGACAGAACACGAAATTTTTCCATGCCTCTATAAAATCCAAAAGGAATTTGAACTTTATTTTGGAAATTAAGAACAACGAGGGGGATTTGTTGGTTGATCAGAAGGATATTATCAATGAAGGTATTAATTTTTTCTCCTCCTTGCTAGGCTGGTGATGTGGCCTCCTTTGATGAGGCTCAATCTTCCCTTTTGGAGTGTATTCCTTCCCTTATCTCGGAGGCTCAAAATGTTGCTCTTTTAAAGCCTTTCTCCTTCTCTGAAATTGAAAAAGTTGTCTTCTCCATGGAAAAGAATAAAGCTCCGGGTCCTGGATGGCTTCCCTGCTGATTTTTTTTAGAAATTTTGGAAAATTGTGGGATATGATGTGTGGGTGGCTGTGGAAGATTCGAGGAGATCTCGTTCGGTGCTCAAAATGTTGAATAGCACCTTCATTTTCCTCTTCCCTAAATTGCCTCAACCTTCCTCCTCCTTTGGACTTTAGGCCTATCTCCCTTTGTAATACTTCCTATAAAATTATTTCTAAGGCCATTGCCCTTCGCTTGAAAGTTGTCTTGGATCCTCTTATCTCCCAAGAGCAAACCGGGTTTATGCCAGGTAGATCAATCTTGGAAGGCGTTATTTTGTCTCATGAGTGACTCACTCCCTTTCTTCTTCGAATTCCCCTGGTATGCTCTTGAAGCTTGATATCAGCAAAGCCTATGATAAGATTAACTAGAGATTTCTCATAAGAACTCTTAGAAAGTTTGGCTTCTCCAGGGTTGTGTGACTGGATCTTCAGTTGTGTCTCTGGCCCTTCCTTCTCGGTTTTGATTAATGGGAGTGTTGAAGGTTTTTTGTTAGTAATAGAGGCATTAGGCAAGGGGACCCTTTGTCCTCTTTTCTCTATATCTTGGTTGTTGAAACTCTGGGCAGGTCTTTTAGGAAGAAAATGGTGGAAGGTAGCCTCAGGGGTTTGAAAATTGCTAACGGAATCCCTCCTCTCTCCCACCAGCAATTCACGGATGATACTTTTTGTTTGGCAGGGCCAACATTCGGGAAGCTAAAGAGCTAAAAGTGACTTTGGATGGATACTCAAAAGTGGTAGGGCAAGATGTTAGTCTTCTCAAATCCTACATCTTCTTCTTCAATGTCTCCCCTCAGCTTGAAGCTCATATTCTGAATATTTTCAATTTCAAAAAGGGTCACTTGCCGGTCAAATATCTTGGTATCCCCTTGTTTAAAGGTGCAGGTAAGGTTTCTTTGTGGAAGGATTTACTCTCCTCTTTGGAAGCTAAATTAAACTCTTGGAAAGGTAAATGGCTCTCCTTAGTTGGGAGAATGCAGCTCATCAAATTGGTTCTCAATGCCTCTCCTATGTATTTGCTTTCCATTCTCAAAATTCCCAAAAGTGTGTTGGAAAAACTGAAGGTGATGTTGAGAAAGTTTCTATGGCAAGGTCTCTCGGGAGAAAAGAAAATTCCCTAATCAGATGGGATGCTCTAACTAAACCCAAGGCACTTGGTGGTGCGGGGATTCTTAATCTGGGCCTGCAAAATCTGGCACTAGGTGCTAAGATGGTTTGGAATTTAATTTCAAAACCCAACAGTCTTCTCAGTCAGTTTTGAAAAGAAATACCTGGGAGCCCCTCTACCAGAATCTATTCTCCGTATTGTGAACCCGCCCAAGGGTTCCCATATATAGAATTTCATGTTAGAATGCATGCCTCTATTCTTATACAATGTGGACTGAAATTGGGAATGGTGAAAAATCCCTTTTTGGGATGATCCCTGGAATGGCTTCCCTGCTTTGGGGGACATCCCATAGTTTCTGGAATTAAAGAGAGGTTGCTTGAAGATTGGGGTCCATTTGTCTTGAACTATGGGCAAATGGTTGAACCTCCTCCCTCGTTTTTTTTGGAATGAGATTGATCATCTGGGTCTCTCAGATGCTGTAATGAAGAATTTTAAGTCCGCTTTGCAGGAGAGGCAAGTTCTGATCTCTAGCAAGCAAGATGAAATTGTCTAGACTACTACTTCCTCGGGGTCGTATTCCCCTCATCTTGGTTATCTTTGTTACATGAAGAAGTTGATGCTGAGAATAACATATGGAAAGACTGTTTGGAACCACCCTGCCCCCAAAGGCCGGTCTTTTTGCCTGGATGGCTTTCCAGGGTAAAATTCTTACTCAAGAGAGAAGAAAAAAATTGGGTTTCAGGGCCCCACTAGATGTATTTTATGTGAAAAAGAAGAGGAAGATAGGGATCATTTGTTATTGCACTACCCCTTTGCAGTGAAGTGTTGGAATTGGTTGTGTGCCAAGCTTAATCTCCCTTGGGTTCAACCAAACTCCCTTCCAGCAGCCATCTTGGCTTGGCCGGTTAATTCCCACTCGGGGCTCTGTCTTCCATTTGGCTTTGTAGTCTTGTGCTTCTCCTTTGGCATATTTGGTGGGAAAGGAATAAAAGGCTATTTCGAGAGGAAATTAGTTATGTGGAAGTGGTCCTCTTCAGGCTGGAAGGTGCCATTTCGAAGTTGTGTCCTCAAACTAGTTGAGATCTTGTCCTTTTACTTCTCAAGATAGGGTGCTTGAAAGGAATTGGCCTCTGATTATCAAACCTAGAGATGGCGCCCTGAAATCTTCACTGCCTTCCTCCTTGGCCAGGAAGGATGCTAAATGGTCCCCCTTCCCTGGTTTTTTTAAACTGAATTTTGATGGGGCAGCTAGGGGGAACCCGAGGGATTCTGGTGCGGGTTGCTTGATTCAAAATTCTGTGGGTAAGGTGGTGGGAGTTGCTTCCTATAAGCTTAAAGTGGGTACTTGTAATTCTGCTGAGCTTCAAGCTCTTAGTAAAGGATTGTTCTTAGCAGCCTCGCTTAAAATTGAGAACCTGGAAATTGAGGGAGATTCCTTGGTAATCATTAATGTCATTATAAAAAAAAGACCTTATCATGGAAACTGGACTTAGGGGTTCAAAAAGTTTTATGGAAACTCTCCAAATTCAATAATTGGAGCATCATGCACATGTATAGGGAGGGTAATCAGTGTGCCGACTGGCTGGCAAATAAAGGTATAGAGCAAAATCTTTAGGAGAGGGTGGATAGTAATTGCTCTGCGTGGGAGGGCTTTGATATGATGGTCTCGAAGGAGTCACCGATCATGGAAACAATGACAGTTCTTCCTCGTGTGTGAAGTGAGGGATTGCTACTTAAGGCGGTGGGATGGCTTTCTTTCGTTCATTTTCTACTTGTTTATGTTATGGATTCACCTCGGGCTCCCAAGTTGGCTCTGTCGTGTGATATGAGGGAAATGGATTTTCGTAACAAGGTTTCCGACTGTAGGTTGAAGAAAATATTTCGTATCTCTTGCACTAGGGATCTGGAGGCGATAAATTGGTTCTGGGGTTGGATTTTTGAGTGCGGAAAGGTTGGCCAAGGATTAATATTGGAATTGCTTCCATCTTTGTTGAAAATTTGTTGGTTCTTCATCCCTCGAAGGCGGAGGTGGTTAAACTTGTTGCTTATTGGTTGGAGCCCTCTTTCTATGGAAACCGGCCTCGAGAGGTCGCTAACTTTAATCTTGTGTCTTGGCCTGTGTTTGTGGGGGCTCTGTGTTCACTGGTTGGTAATGACTAGGGTCTAGCAGGACTTGCAGAAGTGTTTTCGTGTTACATTGGAATTTTTCGAGTCCTTAGTGGTTTTTGGGCGGGATAAGAAGTATGGGCGTGCCGCATTAAGCTTCCAAATGTGAAGGATTTGGGTTTTCCTTTGGATCCGGTGTCATGCTGGTGGTTGGAGTTTCGTGCTTCTACGGATGACGCCTTTGAACACCTTTGGAGGGGTTGGCTCAAAGTTTTATTTCTTGACATGGACTCCAAAATGGAACTCCTGGATGGACCAAGGCCAATCTGTGGGGGCCTCAATATCTCGGTTGATGATGTTAATTAGTTATCTTTTTATCAGGTCCTAGTATTAGTATATAGAATAAATTCTGGTTTTTGTTAATATGCCAGTGTGACTTGGTTGTGGTTGTTCTTGAAACATTTGAGGTTAAGCCTCCTTTTTGTATATAGGGAACGGGTCCCTTCAACCCGCCTTATCAATAAAAAACATGTAGACAATCAAAATAACAAAAATTAGGCTATTCCAACCCTATGCACCAAAACTGGAAGCTTCTCGGCAATGGAAAACACTCTTTAATGCAAAATCCTCCTTCCCTTGGCGCCAAAACCTGTCCAGGCTGCAAACTTCATCAAAAATAATTAATTGCTTCTCCTTATGGTGTCCCATGTTTATATAGCCATCTACATGCTAATTTTAATAATTGCCTTTCCCTATTTTGGCAATTTAATTAATTAAAATCCATGCTTCTTCTAATTTGGGCGCCCAATTCTTGCATGTTTTTGATTGTTTTTTAATGAATTTATTTTATTTATTTTTAGCATGCATCCTTGACTTATCTTTAGCTCATCCACTTGCATTGACTTTCCTTCTATTTATGGCGCCAAACTTAGCTAGAAATACCATTAATAAATATCATTAATTACATGTATTAATGCCAAGGTGGGTCGCACTTTTGGTAAGGGAAATAACCAAAAATAGGAAGTCAACTTGATGGGAATTTCCACCTGCCTTTGCAGCTCCAAAATCCCATCTTCCACTTAAGTGATTTTTCCTTCATCATGGGAATTTTCAACTGCAATGCGGTGTTTCACCTTATTCTTAGATCGTTTCTTTGAAGTGTTGGCCAGAAACATATAGGGTAACAGGCGTAGGAGGAATGCCTGTTCAAATGCTGGTTGATGGGTTGTTGCGCGCGTATGACTTTCAAATCCATAGCTGATCATGAGAGCTTCCTTTTGGCTAGGACGAACTACCTATAATGCAAAGCAAGATCACTAGAAGGAATTAAACAATATGGGTAGTGAACTGCTTAGCGTATGCTAGATTCGGGAAGTGTGATACTTCCTAGATGGTTGTCAGTCCATTGTTTTAAACAATTTAATGTTGTAAACAAAGTAAATCCTATTGTAATTTGAAATGATTTAGGTATCTCACTTAAAACACAATAAGAAATAGATCTAATCTAACAAGCTAGGCTAGAATAGGATCCAATGGTCAAATCATTGGTTACGGGTTCTGCAGTCCTGACAGAGGTCTCAGGTAGATCACAGGTGGATGAGGGTGAGATGAAATTTGGTGGATAGGTCTCTATTTTGGGTCAGATGTATGGAAAATACGAGACCGATGTCGGTTAAGGGTGAGCAACGAAGGTTAGGTGTAACCGGTGCCGACATCGTGGAAATCTGGGAATACCACATAACAAGCTTTGGGTCTCCTATGTGATTGCACAATGGATTTTGGTCGGTTAGGATGATGTATTGGGTGACCGGGTAGGCTTTGATAAGGTTTTAATAGGTAAATGGAAGGTGGAAATGTTGGGGAAGGTCAATAGGTGGCTAGGTAAACAATAGATGATAAAATGTCTGATGAAATGAAATAAACCGAGAAAGTATGACGTTATACTTACTTGGATTCTAGTCCCGAATGCCCGTGAGTGAGGGATGGAGGTGTTGATGAGGGTTTGAAGGTTGCAAGTGATCACCAACTGAAGGAAAGCTTCAAAGATGGGCTGCATGTACATTCCTCTTTGCTTGGTTAGATCAAATCATGGTTGGGATCGTTGTGCGAGAAACAATGCTTGATCTCCTTCCTTGCTGATTCTAACTAGAATTTTCTCTCAAGATGTGTTATCTCTCCGAGATGTGTTCTTTCTCGCCAACCTTCTCGCTTCTTGCTTCCAACCTTGAGAATAAGATTCTTTTGGGGTTAAAAGGGGAATCGGCACGGTAGTTACGGCTTAATTGGCGGCGGTCGGGGTAGTATGGGGTGTCGGTCAAGGTGGGATTTCCTAGGTTTACTAAACTAGGGAGATCCTCTTGATTTCCTTGGATCTCATGTTGTTAACCCGATTAGACTAGGAGCTTCTTGTGAGCATGCGGGAATGTGGTTAGAGGGAATGTAGGCATTGATTTTTAGGGTTTGGGTAAGTCTTAGTTAGTTATGACAACTTACTAAGAATAGGTATTAGGTTGAGTTGGCTTGGTGAGGTGTCTAAGTGAACTGTATGTGTGGATATTATTTAAAATAAGATATTTAAATAATAAATATAGTGAGGATAATGAATTAATTTAATTAATTTAATTAAATTAATATTAGTGGGGTGAAGGGGGCCATGACTAGGTGAATGTGATGAAGGGTGTTTATTCGTCGAGGGACCAAAGGGGAGTGTGACCTAATTTTAGTGTCTCAAAGACAAGTAAGAAATTCTTGCACGTTTGCCCTTTGCCGAAATTCCCACCGACAAACTTAAATCATCTCCCAAAAAAGTGTGACTTGTATGGAAAATAGCATTCTTTGAAAAATTGCATCTTGCATGGTGAATAAACCTCTTTGATGGGAAAAGTTAGCTGCAAGGCAGGCGAGAAATTCCCACCGGTGCTTTGAGTGATTTTTCTTTTATAATGAGAATTCTTACCCTGCAAGGCAGGTAAGAAATTCCAGCGCCTGGCCACCTCTAATATTCCCATTGCAGCTTAAGTGATTTTGGCTTCATGGGAAAAAGTACCATGTAAGGCGGAGTAAGAAATTCCCACTTGCATGCCACTTTGCCAAAATTCCCATTGCAACTTAGATCCATTCATCCCAAAAAGTGTGACTTGCCTAGAAGAGGCTTTTTCTGCTTGAATTCATCTTTTTTGGTCGAGTCAAAGCACTCTGTGATAATTTCTCCTATTGTTGAGGCCATAAATGACCTCCGGACGTTCCGGAGTAATTAAATAGGCTATACAGAGTACAAAATGGATTAAGGGGAATTATACGATGCACTACCACGGAGAAAACCAAAAACAAAAGCAAAAAGAAATAAATAAAAATGAAAAACATTCCCAGAAGTTGCAGACAATTGTTCCAAATTCATTCCTGGTGAAAACCCTATTGAGATGTGAGAATACCGACATGAAAAACTTCAACAGGGTTCAACTGCAGTATAATTCACATTAAATAGAACTTTATTTATTAAATAAATAATTAAATAAAATTCACGTAGACAAAACTTCGGCAGAGGGATAAAATGAGTTTTAGCATTTGGGTATTTGTCGAAATTGGCTCATATGATTCACTTTGGGAATATCTTAACGTATAGAGACAACTTCAGGCAATAAAAACACAAAATAGACAACTTTAGGACAACTAAATAAAAACACAAAATGACCCGTTACTTTAAAAAGAACGATTTTTTTTAGGGGTAGTCCTAGATTTCAGGGTGAAATCGAGGGACACCATGTACACTTGACATTTTGTATATGTTTAAATCATGTACTTGTCATTTTGATAGAATTATAAGCACATGAAATAGGGTTTTACGACTTGACTTGTGAGTTTTGACTCTAAAAACTTTACTCAAAATTTCAGGCTTCGCTCATATCACAAGGAAATCAAAATTTCTTCCTTAAAGGGGAAAAGACACAAATTAAGGACCAAAAATGATGCACCAATAACATCTAATTTAGACCAATAATTGACATATACACAAACACACTAGAAACATGTAATTTAATTACTAATAAATTCCTAGAGGTCTTTTTTTTTTTGAATCATAACCATACAAATTCTTTAGAGTCTTTTAGCATATGTTGGTATTGGTTGTACAAGTAATCAACCTTCTTCATTTTGTCGACATGTTGTGATTTAGGTGTTGTTATTGATGTAAAAGCTCATTAATGAAAAATTGGATGATGGAGTGGAGTCAGATGATGCTTAGAATGATGGTGACATGGAGATTCAGGTATGTTCTTGGTTGCATGAGTTGATTCAGTGAGAATTGTTTGTTCTAGCAAGCCTAATCAGGTGACCTAACTAGCCTAGGTGATGGTGCATGATGGTTGGAGATTCTTGGTAGCTTGAGGAGCATGTTGATAGCATAAAGAGCATGTTTGGGGAGTTTTTAGGCACTCACATGAGTTTCGGGTACATGCACGGGTTGAAGACCAAGTTTCAGGTGCTCATTTGGACCAGGTCTAGGTGCTAAGAGGCATGAGGTTGAGATGTAGAGCTATGTGAGATTATGGATGCATGTAGGGATGTCATTAAATACATTATGGGTATGTTAGGACCTTTTGGAGAAGTTTCATGGTGAGTTATGATGGTATTTCAGTTGATCCTAGCCTAGACAATGCAAAATCCTAGGGCTAGTTATGTAAATGAGATACAATAAGAATATGGAGAGCTATTCGAGGCATGATGATAATTGGAGATGATGTAAATGGGTGACCTTGAGGTGTGAGAAAAATTTGGGGTCGTTCTGAAATGGATTTTGCAAGTTATGATGTCTTATGTGAAATAAAGTCCAAGAAAGGGTGTTTTCTAGTTCGAATTGCACCTTCTGATGCTCATCCTGAATTGTGTTCTTTGGATAGTACCTTGTAGATTTCAAGGGTGTTTATAAATTTATTATATAAGGTTTCAAAAATAATGAGGTCATTTCATTGTCATATTTTTATGAATGAATGTTAAGAAGGTAAACAACTTTTTGTGTGCTTAAAACCACGACTAGAAAGAGGATTGAGATATTTTCTTCCTAAGTGCCCAGAATTGATTACTAGTGCATGGATGATGATTGGATGATGTAGAGGAATCCTACAGGTTCCTAGAAATGTATGGTAGTGCTTGTGGTGATGATTGGACCCCGCTAAAGATACACCTATTTATGAAGATGTTTAGTTTGGGACAAGGTTGTCCAAAGGAGTTTCAAAATAAATGGACATTGTTTTTAGAATGTGAATTTTTATCGATGTCCATGGTGGTTTCGAGTCATGAGGATGCATAAAAATGGCAAAGTATACCCTATTTGTGAAGACTAGTCAAATGGCAGTTTTGGGGCGATTCAGACGGTTTGTGGAGACAATTTTGGCTAAAGGCCTTCCACTTGGAGTTGGAAGGAGTTCCAATATGGTCGGAAATAGGATTCAGAGATATTACCAAAGGTATAAGTTTTTCTTGTGATGATGATATTTTATAGGTTATCCAGTCGGTTTGTGGAGAAGAAGGTTTCTTAGTTTTTCAGACCGAACTACTCGGGTTGAAAGATTGAGTTGATTGAAGCATGATATGGATGATTTGATGCTTGCTACCACCTGTAAAGTGAAGAGGGATGATTTTTTTTTCTATTCAAGGCCTTTGGATGTCTTGTAAGTGACATAAAGGGTGTAAACTAGTTGATTTTGTAAAACTGGTTTATGGGAAACATGTTTTGGTGAAGAGGAAAGTTGTTGTGGATTGAACACATGGATGTTTAAAGAGGTATAAATTACATATAAGTGATGTAAAGGTCTTGAGGTTTCCATATAGTGGTCACATGCCATAGTTTAGTTGATCTTGGGTGGTCTTGAGGCCCAAAGGTAAAGACATGGTGCTGGAAACAATTGTTTGGTGAAGGATATGAGCATGTGGGCCCATTTTATGATTTATTTGATTGGTTCAAGAAAATTTGAGACCATTTATGATTCTTATATGTTATATTACTCATGTATGGTGAATATGGGAGCTTGAATAAGCATGGTTTTATGATTTGTGGTTTTAGCTCATCCTAGTGATGGGGTTTTGAGCATTTTTGGTGCAAGTTGGATGGTTTTGGGCATGGCCGACCTACATGGGTCATATGTGAATGTTTTAATGATTCATTTGGGATTTTTTAAGTTGTCTTGGTCAAACCAAATGAGGGAAACCAACTTGGTTTGAATTTGAATCAAGAAGAGGATATAAAAGTGATGTTTTGGGTGTTATTTTACACTAGTTGTGCATATATGAAAAGTGTGACCTATGTGTGAGTAAATTGCAAATACCAAGGCATGTTTTGAGATATAAGAGAGTACATGATAGGTTAAAGAATGTTTTCAAGATTGTGTGCAAGGGTTTGAAGCATTGAGAAGTGAAGAAAGTGAAAGATTGTGCAAGTTTGAGAAGTTAAGGTTTGAAAGGGTTTCAGGTGAACAAGCTAAATCAATGATCTCAATCAGTTGTGGTAGCAAAAATACATTAGATATCTTCATAAAAATTTGGTTGAGTTGGTTCTTGATCATCTTGGGGGTTGTAGCCTCCTTGTGGAGTTGGTGCTTCACAAAACTAGGGGTTGGTGTTCTTTGTAATGTTGGTGCTCTACTAAACTAGGGGTTGGCACTCCTTGTGAAGTTGGTGCTTCACTAAACACTTTTGATTTGAATAATATAATCAGAAGTTTCAATGGGTTTTCTTCCCCTTGAGGGTTTCCCACATATATCTTGTGTTATGGTTTTGTTTCTCTTATTCATGGTTAATTGAATGCATGTTATATGATGTTGTGCACACATTAATGGTTGATTAATTGTTTAATGGTTAAGTGTGTAATCTGAAATTGAAATTTAGTTTGTAAGGACTGATTCACCTCCCCTCTCAGTCCATTGTGCTTCCAGCACATTTTAGTACTAAGCAAGTGCGTGAAGCACCAAAGGGTATCTTTTTGCTAAATTCACCAAAGATTTAAATCCAAACTCATCCTTTTTAATGTTTGCTAATTAGCTAATAAACTATATTACATGGGAAAGAGGTCTACCTAAAAATCATGGAAAAGTACCTTACATTTTAGAAAAATGCATGGAAAATAGAACATGGTCACATGTTGTAGAAAAAAGCATGAAAAATAGAATTGTCTCATTTAACAAAGGGGTCACAAATGAGAAAGTAAAGATGTTGACATAGGTTGATGTTACTTGAGTGGTAGAAATGGACTTGCACATTTTGAATGTAGTCACAATAATTAGATGAGAAAAGTTTGTTTGTGTATATATCTGATTAGATTTTATTCTTACATAAAAATACATGACTAAGTGGGAGTTTTCACCTGCAACGAAAATTATGGAGGAGCTTTTACTTAGGTTGTTGCCTTGTTGCAAAGGCGTTTGAGAAGGATACGCCATGTGTTGTGTTATTGAATTTGCAATATTGATACCAACTTAGAAAGCGTTTTGAAATAACTCATAAGTGATGATGATGTTGTTTGAAATGTGCCTTGGTTAAAATTTTGAACATGTTGAGATGATATGCTATATTACATGGGAAAAAACTATCAACCGCCGAAAAAGGTTATTTTTTTCTTTTCAAAAAATCATTTTTGTAAGATAACATTGAGAAATATAATAAAAAAACAATACATGATGAGTAACATCCCCCAATGAAATAATCAAAATAAGTTATCTTGTGAATTGCTAACGAAATTACCTATAAAATATTATAATTGCTCCATGTTCACTACGGACACATTGTTAGCACATTTGAGTAAGAGTTGGATCAAATCCATTCCCTACTCCTCCATCTTCATCTCAAATGACACAACGATGGTAGACATGTTTGGTGTTGTGGGGTCGGTGCACCTTGGAATCATTTTTATGACTCTAGAAAAAGCATTTTATCAAAACATCTATCCCAACTTTGTTGGTTGGCCCAGTCCGTTGTAATATGTTATGATTCTTATGTTTATAAGGGTGTAGTTGCACTAGAGGTGGCCTTCTCACTAACATAATTATCGATTTTTGCGGAATACGTATGTTTGTGTCCCTGCTTCCGAGGTTAAATATGACTCTATTGTGCATCTCGGTATTGTTTGACGAATCAAGTAAACCTTGCGTGCCTTACTACTTAAATCATACATACATATTCAATACATCTTGAAATTGTTTTGACATCTCTATGTAGTCACTAAATCATGCACTTACTATGTACAATTAGCCTCTAAATACTTCATTTATATGCATTATTCCTAAGCAAGATAATCACTCATTAACAACCCTTTAATTTTCTTTGACATTTCTTTTATCCTTTTCATATTTATTGTTTGTTTTTTATTTGCAACTTATAGTTTTAAATACTAGCCAACATCCTAGCCTACTCGATTTCAATTTTTAACCTTTGAGAACCACCTGTAAAAAACCACCCATTAGGGATAGGAGCGCCCATGCATCGTTGTCCCCTCTCGGGTACTTCTATCCACTTTTTCTCTTTTTCTGATTTTTTAGACGTTATTTCTTTCGCGTCTTTGGTTATCACCCTTAGTTGGTCTTTCACTTGTTAATGAAGAACCTTAAGCAAAGGAATCTGTGTGTGTGTGTGTGTGTGTGTGTGTGTGTGTGTGTGTGTGTGTGTGTGTGTGTGTGTGTGTGTGTGAATTATTTAACCTCATTAAGGGAGGAAACATTTCAAGAATTGCTTACTACCACAAGGAGCTAAATATTTCCAATACACTACATCATTAAAGGACTGCATTATTCACTACAAAGGGGGAGATTATTATGAATTCCATACCGCAAATTTTGCATTGGGACAAAGTAGTTGTAGCCCGCTATTCTTTGTGCCACCGACACTGGGGAAACCTAGCTCAAGGGACATTATTCCAATCACACACTAGAACTACATTGAGTTTGAAATGTAGTGCATCACTTAGTGACAATCACATTGAGGTGATCATCGAGGTCAGTCTAACTCGAGCATGTGCATTATTTATTCATCTAATGTGTGCTTGAGTATTATGCAGGTGGATAGGGTTTCTTTTGTAGGTACACATGTGATTGAGCATAATTGTAATGAACCAGACTTGACCTACATTGAATAAGAAGTGACATAGAAAGAACCAAGATCAAAGTTATTCCACAAACACCACCACCTATAATGACACTAGCACCCATGCATGTCATGTTCTCTCCCAAGTTCTTGTCTCGTCCTGAGATTTTCACATTATAGTTTTTGAATCGAGCTTACACAGTCCAAAATTAGCCTTTCTAGATCATTCACCAGCCCATAATCAGTTCAAACCTATAGAGGCAAGTTGAGTCATTCTAAAAACCCTATCTATCACTCTTTTTTGTATTTCTATAGCTAGATCTTGCTTGAATACTATTATATTTATTTGATCAAATTTTCCTTACATATATTTAAATTTTATTAAATCATTTGGTGAACTCGACCCTCTTTTCATGCCTATCTTATCGAATACCTTTCCATCATGGCTAGTACCTCTCGTGAATTTTCTATTGAGGATCTCAATGAACTCAATTCTTATCTTGTTGAGCATCCTAAAAACCTATATCTATTAATTTTTGCTACCCGTTTGGAATCCCAAAGGATTTTCACCTCTGCTTCTCTTGGCACTTCTATTTCTACTGCTACCACATCTTTATCCCTCTTTCTTCCCCTCCTACCAATGCGGGAGCTTCTATCAGCCACATTCCTACTTTCACACCCAATCCTAATCTTTCTTCTCCAATTTTCTCCCACGTTTAGCCTAATAATTCTTCGAGACGTTCATGCCTTTAGAGTCTCTTTATCATGATTTGCAAGCACAAATTCATTAGTTACAACAAACTACTTCTTCCTCTTCTCCATCCCTAGATTTGTCACTTTTTCTTCATAGTCCTCTTGCACATGAAGTGTCTTCTTATCCACTCCCTATAAATATTGTTTCGCCAAAGTTTCCTTTATTCGATGGCCATAGAGACCCTAAAAAGCACCTTAATCCTTTCATGTTGTTTACTTATACTGTGCATGTGATGACACCCTCTTGACCAATTTATTTCCCAGGAGCTTATAGGATTATGCTTTGTGATGGTTCTATGACTTTCCCTTGCATTTTGTTAAATCATTTACTACTCTTATAGATTTATTTTTAGTTCATTTTTCTATGAATATTGGAATGAAAATATCTTATGCACAAATGGATAAAATTAAACAAGGATCTAATGAACATCTTAGTGATTACGTATTGTGTTATAAGAACAATCTTTCTAAAATGAACAATGTATTAGTTGAATCTAAATTACAAGATCTATTTATTCAAAGTCTTTTGCCTCCTTTGCAAGAATGTGTGCTTTTTTATTCTTATCATTCTTTTGACCATCTATGCCATACCTTAAAGACTCATGAGACTAAACTACTTTCTTTGGGAAAACTCAAATATGGTTCTAATACTTTCGATCATTCCTCTTCTAAATTTCCAAGCAAGGTTCCCTTTAAACCCAAGTCTAATGATGTTAATCCTACTGTCAATTTTATTTCTCAACCTCCTAAGCTTAATCTCCAAGCCACTCAACATACATTTACTTTATTTCCTTATCCTCCATGTATATTATTGCCCCAACTCATTGAAAGCAATTTGATTTCTCTTCCACCTCCTCTCAAGTATAATCCTAATAGGCCCCATGGCAAGAGTTTTGACGAGAATATATGTTGTGATTACCAGAGATGTAATGGTCACTCTACCAACAAGTGTTTAAAGCTTCATAGTTTGATTCAAGATCTCGTTGATAATCATGATATCCAGTTATCTGAATCCACTACATCCATTTCTAAATCTACCAATGAAAATGACAAGTTAAAAATCTTCAATGACCCATTACCTAAGCATGAAAAGTCATCCCTTGAGTCATCTTCCAATCATACCTACCACATAGTGCCTCCTCTTGCTTCTTCGAATCATCCCCTTGGATTCCTTGTTGGTGTTTCTTGATCTCTCATCAATGTTATCACTTTCGGTATTGCTGATTTTAATGCCTCATTCTACTCCCATAGATTACATATCAATGCTTATATTGGGCCCCATGCCATTAAAAATGTTATGGTACATCCTATATTCAAGCACAATGAATGCTCATTATCTTTCTTGCAGTCAATTGGCTTCCCTTTATCTCATATGACACATAGGTCTCCCACTTCTCATGGCCATATTATTATACCCATTATTGTTGGGCCTCTTACTATTTCTATGTCATTTATTGTTGGATCTAATGTCACACATTATGACATAGTCTTAGGACTACCATGGCTTTGACTACCAAACATGTGCCTTCTATTATTTAATCATGTCGTAAGTTCATCCATGAGCGCCATCTTATTACTATTCAAGGCATTCCACCGCAGATGCCTTTGTCCTTAGCTCCTCCATCCATCCCATATTCAATTGCTCCTACTTCTAGTACATATTCTCCTATTCACGATGACTCCTTAGCCTTGAAACCTCATATGGTATCTAGAGCCCTTGATCCTCTTATAGCACCTTTTACACATCCATCTCATTTTCCTTCACACATGGATCCTACTCATAGGCCTCATCACATTTGTAGATCACATAGCCCACCTCATAGGGGAAACTCTTCACATAGGTCATATGCTTCACATGCTCCATCTAGACATATTTTGTGCTCTCTTTCTCCACATGCTCGGTCTAGACCTATTCCATATACTTGGCCTCATGCACTCTCCCATGACCATCAATCCTAGATCATGTTCACATGCGTGGTTCTTTTACATCAGTTGATTGTGGGCCCTTGCCTAGTACTCTCATTGCATAGATCATCTTGGCATTCACATTTGGGGGCATCCTAATTCCCCCACACCACCAATGATACACTCTTGTTCCTAGTTCATACTTAACTATTGAGGGAATCCTTACCTACATGAACCTCAATTTACACATACACCGGGGGCATCCTTATTCCTCCCTTCTAGTTGTTCTCTTTCACATATTTGTAATTAAAAATCCAAAAATATGTTTGCTTAGATCTTGATTGGATGTACTCTTGCTTCCTTATACTACTATATGTTGCACCTTTGTTTATCATGTTACTATGGTTCATAGTATGCTTTATCATTTTTGTACACATATGCATGCTCACATGGTATCATGAGTTGAATTCAGATCACTTATAGGTTGTTATGTGATGTATGATGTTTGGCCCTGTTTATTACCAATCCCATTGAGGCTCCTGGGGTATCTACCTTTTCCCACTTACTATCAGGTTATATCATTACAATATTTCACATTTTCATTCCTATATTCAAATCTTACATTGTTGCATACTATTTATCTTTCCTAACATGCTAACGGGTGCTTCATGCATAACATTGCCTTGCAGACTCCTAATCATGGTTGTTTGATTTGCTTGTACCTTCTTTGCTATTATTTGTGTATTATGCCCTATATTTGTTTATTACCTTGTTTGCACAAGCCTTGATGACTTCGATTATCTTGTGACATCTTGAGTGGTGTCCCATGTATGCAACTAGCTCCTCATTGTGTCCTTGTTTTTGTCTTCCTATATGCTTTTACTAGTTGTTATTTCCGTGTACATTGCTTATTTATCACTAACACTTGTGTGTTAGCATTTTCCAAATATTTTGCTTGTGTCATGCTAATTACCACGCATAATACCTATTCCCCCTGTAAGAATGCCTATATCATATATTCATCCCAATTTCAGCCTTCCTCATTTTGGCTTTATTCACTCTTGTTCATCTCATGCACCCCAAACAACTAGGGGCAAACATCAAGTGAAAATTATCACCCTCCTAGTAGTTACAAATAACAGATTCAAAGCCACAATCTATAGGAACAAAACAAAATAAGTTTACTGAGAATAGGGCCATAAACAAACTTGGCCACAAAACTTAGCCCTGGATAAAGCGCCAAGATGCAGACAAAAACAAAGGGGTGTTAATGTCTCACTTGGATGCCCGTGTCTTAGGGCAAAACAATTACAAAGTAGTTTTTAGTAGTTTCACAATTACAGTCCTCTCCAGTTTCGTATTTACATAGTCAATTTCAAATTGTAATTAGTTACTAACAGGAACTAAATAAGGAATTAACTTTTACTCGGGAACCAAAGCAAGAACTAGAGCATGAACCAAATAAGAAAGTGACACCTAGGGCATATATAGGACATCGATATGCATGGAACAATGTGTCACCCTAGGCAAGTTACCAATGAGATTTGTGATCATCTGTAGTGGCACTTATTCGAGGGGAAGCGTTAATGGTTGGAGGAAAAGCCTATGAGCTCTCCCGACACACTTTCCCTTAGCGGCGACACGACAACTAAGTCTAAAGTTTAACGCTAAGATGCTCAAATCCCTAATTTAGGGAAAATATGCCCAAATCCTTCATATTATTTTGACTAACTCCTAAGCAACAAGTCTACAAGAAGGAACAAATTTTTACCCCTTTCTCTTTCAACATTTTAGGTGTACTCTAACCCCTTGGTTTAGCTTTTTCCAATACACATTTCTAATTTTACATATTTTTCAAGTTAAATTTCAATTGCATTTATAATGAGCATTGACTACACTTGTTTTCTTTTGCAGGTCCTATCCTATCCCAATGAAGGCAAAGCACACAAGCAACCATGAAGTAAATCTCAAACACACTTTGACAAAGATGATATTCCAAGGAACTACATGCACACATCATTATCACTCCACACACACAAAGGTCACCCCTAGGATCCTTATCCTTCCCTCTCCTTAGAATTCCATGGTACACATTTTGCATTATTCCATTCAAAGACACTATAAAAAACTCATTCGACGCGTTCATTAGGCACAATCTTCTTTTGACTCCCTAAGGTAAGTTTTTCTATTCTACTTTATGTTGCTAAATCTTTATTCACCGGCATAAAGTGGGGAAATTGTAGTAATTGAATCAAACACTTACTATGTACATCTAGCATCTAAATATTTCATGTATATGCACAATTATTGAGTAAGAGAATCACTCATTAACACCCCTTTACTTTTTGTTGTTTCGATTTGTAATTGATAGTTTTACATACCAAATCGAAATCCTAGCTTTGCTTCGATTTCACTATTTTACCTTTTGAGCACCTTTTATAGAACCACCCATTAAGGATAGTAGTACTCGGCGCTGATGTCCTCTATGGGCACTTTTGTCCACTTTCTCTCTTTTTATGGTTTTTCGGATGTTACTTCTTTCTTGTCTTTGGTTATCATACTTAGTCGACCTTTCAATTGTTAATGACGAACCTTAAGCGAAAGAATCATATATATCTATGTATGTATATATATGTATACATACATACATACATACACACACACACATATATGTGTGTGTG
The DNA here is from genome assembly GCA_018340775.1 of Taxus wallichiana var. yunnanensis. Lineage (NCBI taxonomy): Eukaryota > Viridiplantae > Streptophyta > Pinopsida > Cupressales > Taxaceae > Taxus > Taxus wallichiana. The sequence goes on along the minus strand of CM031234.1, from coordinate 223,665,979 downwards.
TGTACATATGCATATATATACACACACACACACACACACACACACACACACACACACACATATATATATATATAGACATATATATGTATATATATGTCTATATATATGACTTATTTGACCACGTTAAGGAGGAAAACATTTCAAGAGGCACTTACTACCACAAGGAGCTAAATATTTCCAATCTACTACATCATCAAAGGACTGCATTATTCACTGCATAGGGGGAGCTTATTCTAAATTCCATACCACACATTTTACATTGGGACAAATTAGTTGTAGCCCATTATTCTTTGTGTGATTGACACTAGGGAAACCTAGCTTAAGGGATACTATTCCAGTCACACACACACAAACACACAAACACTAGTGCAACGCTCAATGACAATCACATTGGGGTGACCGCCAAGGTCAATATGACTCAAGCATATGCATTATTTATTCATCTAATGTGTGCTTGAGTATTGTGTAGGTAGTTAGGGTTTCTTTTGCAGTACAAAGTGTGAATGAGTAGAATTGTAGCAAACTCAACATGACCTACATTAAACAAGAAACAACATAGAAAGAACCAGGGACCGAAGTTATTCCACATATGTCAATGCTTAGACAGACACACTAGTGCCTGGCGGTTGTGTCCTCTCCCATGTGCTTTTGTCCATGAGATCGTTATATTCTAGTTTCGAATTAAAGTTTACATAGTCCAATTATCCTTTCTAGATCAATCACCAATCCATAATCAATTCAGACATATGGAGGCAAGCTGAGTCATTCTACAAACCCTATCTATTACTCTTGCTTGTATTTCTATAGCTAGATATTGCTTGAATATTGTTATATTTATCTAATTACATATATTTAAATTTTATTAAATCACTCTACAACACCTTATATTTACACTAATAAGCATTACATAGTGGGAATTATTTACCTAAAAGACCGGATGTATGATTATTTTTGTATCTGACACATGAACGACCATGAGAGGTGTAACAACCGCCAATACACTACACATGTACATAACACCATTAAATATGCGTGAGGAGCCATGTTGTATACATATTTTTATATTCATAGGGCATGGTTCATCTTTGCTCTCGACCATGTGCCTCCAACTACTCCCATTGGCTTCACTTTCCATCATCTTGTATGCATCCACAATTGGCATTGATTTCCGTAGTACGATTGCATCAATATTTTTAATTAAAAAACTTGCGCATAGTAGTTTTCATGGTACACCAAGCTAAGGAATCCCATTCAATTGAAAACTCTACAAGAAACACAAGTGGATATTTTATTTTTCATTTTTGTGCACTTTCCATTGTTAGGAATTATGTTTTGCAACAAATTTTCATGTAAGAATTTTTGGTTTCACAAATGAGGCAACCCCCTCCTACTAAAACCATTTATTAATGAGGCCTAGTGTCCTCGGAAGCAATACACGAGGGTGATGAACATTAGATTTGAGGGAGTAATAGGATCTGAGCAACTAACCATAACACCTAGAGAGGTCATTTTCCCAATTTTAGTTGTCATGTTTTCCTTTCTGCTTTGTTTTCAAATAATACATGTTCCATTTTACATATGTTTTTCTTAAATCACTTGCAAGATTTGTGATGTCAAAAAAATCCTATGTGACCCTTCTATGATTTGTCTATTGTTGCATGCTTAGTGTCATTCAAACTAATTTTGCTCAAGCATTACATTACCGAGTACACATATTTGTGGTTTAAAAAATATTTGAGTTTTATCTCAAGAAATATCATGATAACACGAGTCCCGATACTTTCTAAACATACAAAAGATATTATTAAGGGATATTTCATTTTTTAAATGATTGTAGATCCCCTTCAAGGCCATTGCTATATTAACTCTTTCCCTGGTCAATCATTTCAATAGTTCTCTTAGATTTGTGAAAGTAGAAAGGGTGTTTTTTTAATCATGTTACTCGGTAAGATCTTCCCTGTCACTTTAAAAAATGTTTTTGTCTACAATAACATTTCTAAATAAAGGTACAAGTCCCAATATTTGGAGTTACTATATTATACTGCATGGTTAGTTCTATTTATCAGGGTAATATATATATATATATATATATATATATATATATATATATATACATATACTATATGTATGTATGTATATATACATACATACATATATATATATATATACATACATATATGTATATGTATATGTATATATATATATATATATATATATATACACACACACACACACATATGTATATACATATATATATATATATATATGGGTATATATATATATATATACATATGTATATATATATATATGTATATATATACATATATATATATATATGTATATATACATATATATATATATATATGTATATATATACATATATATATATATATATACATAATATATATATATATATATATATGTATATATATATATATCATGCACTATTGTATCCAATCCATTCCTAGGCAACAAAAATTCCATGTCCACATATCGAGGCTTTGTGTCCTAACTTGTATATGAAGCATATTGGCTACTTAAGTATGAAGCAAATAGTTAAGTCATTTTCGACTTAAAATTATTTTAAGTTAGATATATTGATAAAGCCATCCATTTGTATAATACTTCATTTCAATCTATATTTATCTTTTTCATTTAGTTTGCTACATTTTATTTATATTTATATGTGTATTATTTGCCATGATATGAAATTTGTGCTCAAGAATTTAGAAAACCCAAGTTTTTTACCTTTGTCTCTTCAGATTCATCTCAACAAACACCACTAAATCACCAACCATATCAAATGCAAAACTGTAATATCAAACTTTCCATATGAAAACCTTTTCCCATTTTCATTTTTATAAAGGGAAAATAGTGTTCAGTATGCACGGGTCACCAAGAAGCATTATGGCTATTATTTGAAAGCTTCTCGAAAGAAAATTACATAATGGGTAGAAACATATTTTTCATAATCTTGTTTTATGCCAAAACATATTTGAATTTGCATGTCATGTGCCTATCCAAAAATGATATTACAATGTGTGAGAACCCAGTTTTATCATGCATTTTATCAAACAATTTTTTATGTCGAAGATCAAGAACATATTCATATAAGTCATTTGCATTTGTTTCAAATAATCCATATTTTTAAAGAAATGTATATCATTACAAACTACAAACAAATAAGGTACGTTCTTTACATTTTATGTGAAATAAATGTTAACATTTCATTAGCTCAATAAACTTTGCCCTCAAATAAATTGTAGTTGTATACATATTTGCTAAGGAACTTTCAACTACAACATTTGTCAAAAAATGTTATCGTGTTTTATAGATTCCCATGCCTAGCTCTAATGCCCCCATTTTGGCACATATTGGAAGGACTTGGAAAAGGTTATAGAGTTTGGTTTTATAGATTGCCAATTGCATTTGTTTAAAAATTTTGAAGGCTATTTTAACAAAACTATTTGGTGCATATCCTGCAATTGTTTCAATCCACAAACCACATCTCTTTTGGGCATTTTCATCAAGCATTGTGCATGCCTTTTATATATTTTCGCATTTTGTATACATGTCTACAAAGACACTTGCAAATACAATATGTTATGAAAAATCACTTTCCAATATGCTTTGATGGATGGCCATGCCATGTTCCAAAAATCCCATCTTGTGAAAGGCTTGAAAGATGTTATCAAAGGAAAATATTAAACGATTACCAAAACTTAAAAATCGTTTGACAAGAATAGATGAATGTCATATTTAAATCCTTGTTAGAATTGTGAGCACCATTAATTTGAGTTTCAAACTATATTAATCCATTTCTTGTTAATAGTTTTCATGGCTATTACCTGTATAATTTTCATTGTTTCTTTGGATTTGGTTTCCATGCACCCTATGCAACTCCAATAATTCATCAATGTAATTTTTAGAGCACTAAAAATTGTATGATTTTGATATTAGGTGTTGAAAAGAAAAACAACCTTAAAATAAATTTTATTATATTATTTAGATTGGTTGCAAAACTTAGTTTAGGATCAAAGAAGTATATCTAATACATGGTTTTTTAAAGAAGGGGATATTTTAATGTGGTTTGCATTCAATTGAGATTGTTTAAGAATTTTGGAGTGCTTAATGATGAGTTGTTGATGGCAACCCCATTTTCTTACCCTTGTTAGAGAAACTCTTTTAACTATTGCCAAACATAATAATTTGTTGGTTCCATTTCTTTATTTCTCATTATTAAAACATTCTCTTTATGTTATCAAAGGCTAAACCTTAGTATTTTTTTGGACTTTGTAGTTACAACTTGTGGGAAGAATATTACAAAGCTAAAGCTACAAAGGGAAAACAAATTGAGTAAATTTAAAATTGTGACAATTAATGGTCATATGCTTGAAATAAACGGGTTTAAACACTCTTGACTACAAGATAGAGACGAGCCTAGCATACTATAAATAAGTATTAATGTTTTATTTCACATAACTATATGTTTAGTACTTTGTGAACATGCTTCGTAGACATTCATGGCCCAACTTCGTGCAAAACCCTCTTTAGATATGGTGCACTCCCTTTCATCATATAGAAGGGCTATTAACACAAATGTGCCTCGATGAAAAACATATGCACATAGAAGCGTAAACTAGAAGCATTAATATTATATTTGGTTTACACTTCCAACATGCAAAGAAGAGTCACAAATATTAATAAAAGATGTTAGAGGTGCTTCTTTACTTTCATTGTAAAACTTTTATTGGCAATGCACAAGACCACTTAGAAAATGGACTCTTTAGAGGACATAATACTTGAAAGCGTGGCATGAGAGAAAGACTTCTTGATTTATAGTTCCTTGATTACAACAAATCTTAGCCTTTTGGAAACTATAAATCGATTAGGTTTGCTTTAGAAGAATTGATGCCATCTCTATATATTGTTGTAATGCATGAAAAAGAGAATCTCTTCCATGCATTCATAGATATACACTCATGAATACCTTTATATAACAAATCAAATATTAGATAGCAAAAACAATGGCAACCAACACTTCGCCCTCCTCCAACATCATTGCTTACACTTATTGGCGTGACCATTCCACCCAAGGATGAGATTTGATGACCACCCAACCCGTTAAAAAAAAAATCATGGACGGGTAATCCATTTAAAATGGTTGTCCCGTTATAATTTAATATCTATTTTAACTCATATTTTTAAAGTTATACGTTTCGAACACACCAAATTTGGATTGTTGTAGGTTTATTTTTAATAAAATATCTATTATTTAAAATCTATCCGTTCAAAAATATAATCATTCTTAATGCCATTGCAATTTGTGTATTGTTGAATACAAATACATTGTAATAATATTGATGGGTTTTACAAACACATTCACGTCATTCGGATAGGTAACTAATTTTAAAAATTGTAAAATACGTTTAAGAAGGTCAAAAACGTATGGGACAGGCGTCAAATCTCATCTCTCGATTGCACCCCTTAATGTAATTACTAGTTTACTATCAGCGTAACAATTAGACCAAAATACTAGCATTTTTTGTTCGAAAGTCATCGATTACATAGATATCGACATCTTTGCCCATGATAAACTAGAGATTACATATAGCTGATTTACACTTGATGAGTAAGCGTATATCTATATCGAAGCCTTCCTTTAGCTCCTATCCGCTTGTTGACTCTTTGTGTCGGGTATCTTGAGGGCTTACACTCAACAAGACTTAATCCCTAGTGAGCTCATTCCAAGCCATTCAACTTCACCAATAAACCAAAGACCATTCGACTAAAATACTAATATTTATATTTTAATAAGTTACTTTACACACCATCCACACACATTATTAAATGTTGGGGGCATTTTTAAGGCGAGAGCACATTCCAAAAAGACATTGAAGACACCTCATCCACAACAAATGAATCTTACCACCTCAAAAGAGATCCCCACCCTAAAAGCAACAACAAATGGACCAAAACCGATTGTAACTACCTTTTTCTCGCTTCGGATCTCTTTCAAGGACCCGCATGGATCTCCTTTAAACAAAAGTTTAAACTACTGCAAATTCTGAAAAAAACAAAGAACTGCAGAGAACCGGTAATCAACTGCAATCAATCTATCGACAGGTGTCACAAGATTAATCTGGTGCATGGGACATCCGTGGCGTCCACGGGTGCCGACATGGTAGTGTCAGGAGTCGGAGGTATCCTTTCCTTTTAAACCCCTCTCAAAATACACGAGGAAACTCGTTTCAACCCCAACCGAGCAAACCCCCAATTCTTGGAAGTTTGTTCTTTTCTGGAAGTAAACAGCGTCATCATCAGAATCGAACCCGGCTCCTCCGATATCTCACTTTTTTCTCCCACGGCCGATCTGTAGTTGGTAGCCACACATATTGACTGTGTGATCGTGAGGCCATATTTGCGCGGTTGTGGTGGTGGCAGAAGTGGACAAGTATATTTTTATCTGTGGGGTCTTGTTGACTTAATGCGTTTGACTCTACAGAGTCGTTGCCCACCGGGTTCGATCTCTGAATCTCAAGCCTCTTATGGCCGTGACATCATTCTCTGCCAAACAAGACATCCGCATCGGTCGCAACCGATTTCACGTCCTTGTCTTTTTACTGTTGTCCTGCCGCTCCTGCTCGCTCTAGCAATTCGCGAAGCCGTAGTATATTTATTTACTGTTTGAGTTTGGGGAGAAGAATTTTTGCAGAGGATAAAGATGAAGGGTTTATTTAAGTCCAAGCCCCGGACTCCTGTGGACATTGTAAAACTCACTCGCGAGCTTTTAGTTTATGTTGACTCGCCTGTTCGAGATGCCAAGCGAGAAGAAAAGGTGAGGTTTTGTTTTCCATAATCAAGCTCTGCTTTTTCAATCTATTTCTTGAATGTAAAGATATGGTTTGGATATATCCTTGAAGACGAGGTTTAGTTTGTTCTCTGGTTCTCTATGTAGATTGCGCCCCTTTGAAATTTAAAATAGAGGTGTTCTGTGGTTTCGTTTCTCGTTTACTGCGGTATTTTCTTGTTAAGAACTCGATCACGATCATGATTAGGATTTCTCTTTAAGAGATTTCAGGGATTTATCTTTAAGAGATTTTAGGGATTTATCTTGAAGAGATTCTAGGCTTCAGTTATCTATAATTTTACGTAGAAAGGCTTTTGTTTAAATAACTGCAAGACCTTTTAGGTCAAGCTTTCGACCAAAGCTAAGGTTTTGTCTTAGTTGCCATCCGTGACACATAGGAATCTGTCAAACAATTCAGTTAAACGTGCCAAACTAAACTCGCTGCATTTTCTGCATTTCTGTAAGTACTTGGTAGCGAATTCATATGCTATTGTAGTAAATGTAACGAATTTAGTTGGAGGCGAGTTTTTGTTCTATTTTTAAAGACCTGGGTTCTTTCCCACTGTCTGTTTATTTCAACATATTCATTGGTCCCACCTTGGCGTTATGATATTGCATTTTATTCTATATGGTGCTTTTCTTGTAGCCAAGTTAGGGTCAGATACCTTCAAATATTTTTCTGATTTTTTTTTCCGCGATGTTAAGTATCAACAATCAGTCCTGAACATGCTCTTTACTCCCACTTTGGCCTTGTGTTATTGCATATTATTCTGTACAGTGCTTTTATTTTAGCGAAATTGGAGTGTAGATACCTTAACGATCAACAATCAATCCAAAGACACATGTAAGCTGAATTTCATTGGCTTCAATGCAAACAAATGTTGTTTCAGTTTTATGTATCTAAGCAATGCAAATTAAATATTGATACACCTCATCCTATTTGCCAATGTTAGCAGTGATCAGATTCAAAGGGTAAGGTATATTTTAATCTTACGGGTTGTTGCAAGTTTAACTCTTCATAATTGTCAAGTTCAATTATTTCTCATCTTTTGAGTGAAGAATGAAATACATTTTGACATTTTCAACTTGCGTCGCTCCAAGAAATATATCTGTCATACTTTATACTTTTTTCCATTTGTTGAGGTTTCGATCATCTTTAATACCAGTGTTCCCTAAGACTCCAGGACGGCAAAATTTTTCCGAAATTTCAGGACGGCAGCGGACGGCTGTTAAAATAATATATAAAATTATAAATATTAAAAATATACAAATAAATTTTAAATTTTTTATGAATAGCAGTCTGTGACAGTCCACCATGTGCATTTGTGCTCGAAAATTTCTGTATTCATATATCACTCTTGATTCTTAATATGTCTTTGTAATACAATACAATCGGGTTATGGTTAACTGGTAAACGTTTTGATCTATTCCTTACTGCTTTTATCATCTACACAACCTTTCTCTTCATATAGAAATATACATATAGGCTTTGTAAGTTATTGGAGCTTCCAAAGTGAATTTTAATTAGATTTATACATACAGACTTTTTTTCTGAATAGAGATGAGTGGCTTCCAAAAACAATCTTATACTACAAGAGTACAATTTAAAAATCAGTTTTTAAAGAGAAAACAACAAAGAAATTAATATAAAAAAATTATTTAGTTTTTCAAAATAAAAAAAGAGTTGTCCCTGGGATGTCCCAGGGGTGTCACGACGTCCCCAAAAAAAGGGGGACGTCCCCTGATATTCAGGGATGTCCCGAGACGTCCCCCTCCTTTCCCACCCTTTTGGAAATGTGGGGGACGTTCCCCCTGTCCCGGCATCCGCAGAACATCCTGGACACTTGGTTTTTGGGGGACGCGCCCACACATAACACTGTTCAATACTGAATGCTCACGGTAAAAAGATAAATACTTCAATGGTTAATATATCTAGACAAAATTGCCAAAAACTTTCGTGAGGGGTAAGTAGGCACATTCTAATGGTAAAAAGAAGAGCTCTAGTGAGAATTAGGCACATTGAAATTGTAAAGCGAAGAGATTTTGTTAGGAGTAAGTTGGGTTCATTATAATTGTAGTGGGAAGACTACTCTTGATATGTCAAACATACCATTGACACACACTTAAGTCTATTGTAGAAACAAGGTTCCTGACTGGAGCTTTAGTGAGAAGCAGGCACATTATCATTGCAAAGGGAAGAGCTTTTGTTAGGAGTAAGTTGGGTTCATTATAATTGTAGCGAGAAGACTACTCCTGATATGTCAAAAACACCACTGACACACACTTAAGTCTATTGTAGAAACAAAGTTCTTGACGGCATTTTAGTTGTGCATTGTTTCATTCCAAATTTAAGGTATATTAGGAATACCACAATATTGTCAGCCAATAACCATAGTAACGAAAAGAAAGATGACATTAAATATATGATGACAAAAACATTCAAATAATTTAATCGATCATTTATGGCACCGACTTCATTTATAGCATATGAAGATGCAAAAGTATTTTTAGGTTCTTTAATACTGCTATAGCCTATGACAGAAGCGGGCTGGTTGTGAAACGTATCATGAACATCATTGTCCACAAAAGTTTAAGGAAAACTTGAAACCTCAAATAGTCTCTGTGAACACATGCTTCCTCATGCCTTTAATTTCTGCCTCTAGGTTTTACTTAACACTATGGATGTATATTTCCTAGTATTTTTGGCCATTTTGACCATTCACCGAGAAAATATCTTAACGTAAATAGAAATAGAAGTGATCTGATTTGCAGCACATTTTTTTGTGCATGTTCAATTTGAACAAGTAATCAATAGTGAAGATTGTGGTTGGTTTTTTATCTCTGTATGGTGAACGTTCCTAAGATGTTGTGCAGAGCATATGCATTGCAATCTTATTTCTTTGAAATCTATCATGGGTTTTAATGCTTCAGGAAAAGCTTAATACCATCAAGAACCTCATTTTGTGTTTGTGTTGTAAATGTATGAGACAATTTTTTTGTGTTTGCGCTGTAAATGTACGAGCCAACTTTAAATTAAAATAAACATCATGTAAAACTTTCATCTTTTGTTGAATATGGTACCTTAAGGCCAAAGATCATTGAAATTTGTTTATTGTACATTATTAGATAATGATGCATGCATGTATTGCATGATCCAAACATGACTTAGTACTAAATATTATAATATAAAGATGAATTATCTTCCAACTCGGATAATGGGATTTCACAACGGATATTGCCATGACAGAAATAGAATTTTTACAAAATGAATAAATACATGAGTTCAATTTTCTGGTTGTTTTTAGTAATTTGTGAGGCGAACACTTATTTAGTACTTTTTGTTAGGAAAATGAAATCTGATATAACAACTAATTATTTTGTTGATTTTTTTGGGAAATGGAGGAATTGGATAATGAACTTTTTTAAGACATGTTTTACATGTCCATAAAAAGGACATGCCTTATGTAGCGCAATTCACTAGGTGAGTTATGCCCTGATCTTTTACTCTGTTTATGCCTTCATTTCACTGCCGCTGTTTAGTTATATCTGTTAATGGCATTAGGTCATTTGTAGTTATGGTATTGCTGGTATATTTGCTGATGGTTTTTAGTGACAGTAGAATATTATGTTTGGGTTGTTATCTGCCAAGTAGAATATTATGTTTTGGTAGAATACTATCACTAAAAAGTCTTTTCATATTTCTTGAGAAGTCAATTGAAAAATCGTAATATCTTGGCCATACACTGGAGTTGGGAGCCCATTTTTTTCCTCCAATCATTTTTCTTGAGAAGTCGATTGAAACAATTTGTAATATATTGGCTATACGGTGGAGTTGGGAGGCTATTTTTTCCTTCATTTTTCGTCTGGTTTATGGAAAATGATTCCTGAATTTTAGGGAGTAATGGCCAGGGTTCATCTGGTTTATGGTAAAACAGTTCTTAGTTTTTATGGTTCTGTCTAACTCGTTGTGTGGTAGCTTGAATGTGATATTTCTGCGTCAATAGAATTTTCACTTAATATTTTATCTCCACATTCTTTGGCAATAGGGAGAGCTTTGAGTTTTTTTTGCTAATTAAAAAAATTTAGTTATATCAAAGGTTTCCAATTAAAACAATCAGTTTTTGTGCATGCATGCATCCATACTCAAGAGAACACGCATGTTTTTTCTATCTTTTTAAAAAATTTGACTTTTTATTTACCAAGTCCTAGATATGCATGCATGCATATTTATAGGAACATGTAAGCGTTTTGCATGATCCTGTTTTTGGTATGCATGAAATTGCATGGACTATTAAAATATGCATATGCATCCAATTGCGTGAACTTTTTAAAACATGCATGCAAGTGATTGCATGGACTTTTTAAAACATGAAAGCAACACTACTAACATGCATGCATGCAATTGCATGTACTTTCAATAACTTGAATGCATGTTTTTTTAATAGAATATGAATGCATGTTTTTGAATAGAACATGCATGCATGTTTTTGTGATAAACTCCAACAGTCTTCCAAAGGTAAAACAAAACCTTCATTTTCGAGATTTCTTTTTGCCTCTGATTTATAGGAACATTTAGTAGCTCCGGATTTTTCCTTTTTCTAAACTCAAGTTCCGACGAACTTCATTAGAAAAGGGTTTCTGTGTCTTGTTGTTGTTGATAAAGTATCTCTGTTCAACAAGAGCTTTATTTTCAGCAATGTCGTTCTAAGTGCTCTCTGATTCATAGATACTTGGAGGTTCTTCCGCTTCTCTCTCCATCTGTTTTGACCACAGGGATCTACCGGAGCATGCATGTATTTAGACTCTTTAGAGTCCTTTAATAAAGGAGTAGGCCTATTAGGGTGATCTCCATCCATCAATTTCTCCTTGCCTTGTGGTGCTACACTATTGTGATCCTACACTAATGTGATCATTAATAGCCCCCTTCCACCTGATAGCTGTTTTATTTCTCTTAGGTTGCATCACATGGAAACTTATAACAGGCAAGATTGAATTACCTTCAGGTTGCCTTCGAATTGGAAATTGGAGGCGTGGGCATGAAAAAACCAAATGTCCATATTCAAAACATATCCCACAATGCTAAACAATGTTTTCATAGTCAACTTTTTGGGTGCTTGATGAACCCCTGCAAACCAAGGCAAAATTAGTAGGGGAGACCTTTGCTCAAATCCACCTCCACACATATTTTGGCACACATAGTTGTAATTTTTCTATCTTTCGCCATATCCATGGAAATAAATTTCCCAATTGTGTTACCAATCTGTTTTAGGGTTGAAGTGGTTAAAAAAAGCAAGGGTAAATTTGGCAGCCTCACTCATATGGGAACAAAGGAGAGGGTTTTTGAAAAAGAGTCGAAATCAGAAAATCACAGTTTCATGAATAATCCAGGCCCCTTGCGGAACCAAGGCCCCTTGCTATAGATTGCATTCCAGTCATCTGGTCCACAAAAGTACAACAGTTTTTTTTTGTGTGCATGGGTATATTTCCACATCATCCGAAATGAGAGGAGACTAATATTGGCTTATTCACTCAACCAAATCCATGGTGCTCATTGGATTTCACATGGGGATCTTCTTTGCTTTTCGCTAGATTACTTTTGATAGTAGCTTGCCATAGTTTTGATGTAGCCTCTTTGAACGAGGCTCTGACTTGTGGCTTCTCTCCTCCAAATTTTTGCATGTAATTTCATTAACCTTGGATAATGTTTTAGGTTAATCCGCCTCAAGGGTCTCGATGTTCCCGTTTCTCTTGCATGCATCCTTAGATGAGGTTTTGAGAGCTTTTGCAGGTGGATCCTAATTCAGATTCATTGATTCTCCTCCATTGTTCTTGCATGCACTCTCATTTCTAGAGTGCTCCTCATTTTTCTCAACCCGAAAATCCAGATTGTGTTGCTCCTTTGCCTCGTCAAGGGTTTCAAGACATCTTCATTTCTCTTGCATTTATCATTGCATTTAGTTCTGGGTGGTTCTGCAGGTAGATCCTCCTCCATAGCATTTGGGTCTCCTCCATTATTCTCGCATAATCCCTGCAAATTTTCTTTCCATACTTCATCTCAGATGAGCTCAGGCTTCTTTTTTCCTTTTATGTCTCTCGGGAGAGCTTTAAGTATTTTGCAGTGAAGTAATGTTTGTAAAAGGGGATGCTTTAAGTATTTTTACCTTTTATGTCTCTTTGAGAGAGCTTTGCGTATTTTTGCAGTGAAGTAATGTTTGTAAAAGGGGAGCTTTACATACAATCAAGGCTATCAGTCCAGTATTTATTAATCAATAAAACATTTGCATTTGATTTCTGGAATCTGAAAAGCTTCTGTGGTGATACCAATTTATGTCATTGTACATAGCCGAGCTCTGTATTTTTACTTCCATCTGATTAATTATACATTTTCACACTCGATTTCTAGTTTATATTTGTGTTCATTTGATGTGCCATATAATGTCCGATATCTTAATATAGTTCTCTCTTATATGTTGCACTTACGTTGATACCAATTTTTTCTTCGCCAATTTAAAAGATTTTTCCAAAGTATTTTAGCTTTGTTTCCCACAGCTTTATATGTTTCATTCTAATATACATCAAATGTTGCTCTGATGTCAATCATGTGCTGCTTGAATTTAAAAGAGAAGCATTTTGTGAATCAACTTGAAGGAGACTTTGTGCATTCAATTAGTGTTTTGTGGGGCCATTGGTAGTTTCTATTAATTCTTGCCCTTTGTTGGATCTCATCCTTCATGCATACAACCGAAACACCATTCTCTTTGCACTTTTCCTTTACCTGCTGCATCATTTTGATTGTTAGCTTATTCTTCTACAGATGGCAGAAGTGGCTAAAAGCATTCGTGAAATGAAATCAGTTCTGTATGGGAATGGCGATGCAGAGCCAGTACCAGAAGCTTGTGCTCAGCTGACTCAAGAATTTTTAAAGATAATACTTTAAGGCTTATTATTGTGTGCCTCCCAAAACTAAACTTGGAGGTATGATTATGGAGTTCCTGGAGTTCTCTGATATTCTACTAAGGTCATCTTGTTGAGAATATTTTGGTGTAGTTATTGTTTAAAATTAAAAAGTATATGACTGGAAATTTGAGGTATGACAAGGTTTATTTTTATGGCTCAATGATTTAAAATTTGCAAGCACAAAATTTGTCTATATTTGGGATCCTTGAGATATGGAACTAGAAAAGATGTTAATTTCCTATTGTTTAGTTCGATGAATTTTTTTCTTTGAATGCTATCCCACGACCTTGAGACAAGGGCCTGCGGTTGTTTGATAGGCACGCAAAGATGCAACTCAAGTAGTGGCAAATTTGCAGCGGCAGCAAGTTCAGTCCCGGCTCATTGCTTGTGATTATCTAGAAGCTAATAAAGATCTATTGGACATTCTGGTACTGGGGTGAGTAATTTGTTTTTACCTTGTGCAGGTATTTTTCAAGATTAATGCAAGTTATCTGTTTTCTAATCATTTCAATTTCGAGTTTAGTTAAAATTTGTGCAGCTTTTAATACTTCTGACAGGCAGCATTTATAAATGTGGCATTCATTCCAGTGCTGAAACAATCAAAAGTACAGTTTGTTTAAACTTGTTTCTAGTCTATTTAGAACAGACACAATTTTGTCTTGGAAGGAAGCTAGTATTTTGTGTACCATTATGGCAATTAGCATAAACAATTTAATGTTTTAGACACTCCAAAGCCCTTGAGGACATTCATATTTCTGATTTTCTTCTGTTCTGAATTTTATGATTGATCATGTGAATGATAAAAATCTCCCGAAGAGGCCCTTTGAATCCTTTGGGAAACCAATTTTGCCTCTTATAGTGCAACTGGACAAGGGATTCATAAGTGGGTACCATCAAGGTCCACAAGAAATGTCATAATATCATCCTCTAGCAAATGAGAATACTAGATGATGCAAATTCCAATATAATTGAGATCAAAGGCACAGTAAAAAAATTAAAATAACAGTAAAAAATATTAGCATGAAACAACAAGATAACAGTAAAAATTGAGATCAAAGACACCTGCAATTCCAATGAGTTCCAATTGAAATTTCAAGGTAGAAGATAAGCTTTCCCTAGTGTTTGTATTGATTGAGTAATATGTTCAATGGATATTACAAGAAGGGAGGAAACACTTATTTATATAGAAGAGACAGAGCAACCTTAATCCTAATTGCTTTTGACTTTACATAGCATACAACAGAGAGTGTAATACCTTTAAGTTCATATGACCACAACTTAACATTAGCAATTGTTGGCTTACCAAGAAAATAGCTCATTGCATAAGATAGATGATTGTGTCTAGGTACACAACATGCCTTCCCCTTGAGATGTTTTGTCCCCAAAGCCAGATTACAGCCAGAGGACTTTATCAAGGGGTTGTGCACAAGAAAATGCTGGCAGCAGGTATACCTTTAAATGTATAGACACAACTCTATGTCCTAATGCAACGTAGAAAAGCTCATAAAATATATGAACATGCCTCCTGACCTAAAATATTGTGTCAAATCATCAATTTGTTTGATCTCTCTTTTGCTTTTAGATTACTTTTGTAGCTGAGATATATGTAAAAACTGTATGGAGATGGCACTAGCAAAAATGAGGCTCAGAGTAGCACCAGAACCTTTAGAAATCCCTCAGAAAGTGACATCATCATAAAAGCCACCAATGCATTTAGTGCGGGCAAGCTTTGATCAATCCTCGTGTACAACCTTAAGTCCCAACATCTATACTATAGCTACAAACTTGCACAAAACATGAAAGTAGAAACTGGGTTTCTTTGTTCAATGCTTCTAGTTACTATGACCAACATAATTTTCACCTGAAAATGACAAAAACATATTTGAAAACCATTTAGAAAACAACAGTAACTTTTAATTTCAGTGTTGAGGATGCATCGTTCTAACCATAGTTACCGGTTCGGCGGATTTGTATGAAATCTTCGAAGTCAACCAATAAATCTATTCAGTTCGGCCTATAGAAAAAAATTCCTTTTTGGCATTTTTTTGGCAAACTTGCACACGGAAAAAAATTTGCCATTTTTGAAAGGGTCCGAAATGTGGGCATGTGCCATAACTTTCATTCTGTGGCTCAAGGTGTTGTCTTCTAAAAGTATATATTTTCTCAAGCTCTACGCATTGATGGCAATATTTTTCTTATTTTCATAAAATCCATTTTTGTACCTTTTTGACCAAGCAACTGCAATCTTTTGAAAAATCATTATGATGATGATGATTATGGTAGATGGATGCTTTTTTGTATGATTTGTCTATATATAATGATATAAGTATACAATGATATAAATTTATAATAATATAAGTATATATATTCCGAACCGGATTTTTCCGTATTTTTCGGATTTTTTCGAGAACTCAATTTTCGGATTTTTTTGCCCTTCCGAATTTAATCGGATTTCCGCATACCTGCAACTATGGTTCTAACGCAAGGTTTCCTTCCTCATTTGTGTCAGGGAGTTCAGTTTGCACCACTATCTGTTTCTTCCCATTTTTCTTCAGATAAGGAACATGAAAGAGACCATGGAGGTTCCCTTTGTTGGCCTTTTTTCAATGCTTCTAGCTACTATGAACAACAAGATTTTTACTTTAAAAACATAACTGAAAACCATTTAAAAAACGGCACTAAGGCTTAATTTCAGTGCTGAGAATGTGTCAACTTCTAAGATAAGGTTTCCTTTGTCATTTGTGCATGGAGTTGAGTCTGCACCGCTATCTGGTTATTCCTTTTTTTTCTTCAGATAAGAAAAATGAAAGATACAATAGGGTTTCCCTTTATCGAGAATAGTGCATAAGTAACCTCACCAATATTTGCCCACACTTGACAAGGGGCATAGAATTGTGGTTGAAGCTTATTCTGCCTTGTTGCTTCAAGGTTCCCTGCTTGTATGGTTTGACCGCTAAATGGTCGTATATTGTACCACAAATTACCACTCAGAGAAATGTTGCCCTGTCGATTGTTTCATACAATTTGTGACAAGTTTTAGGCCATCTTTTAGTACAACAGAAGTATTTTACATATCATGGAGTTGTCAGTATCATTTGAATAGCAGATTGGCAATACCCGTCTTTCTTTTATGTAATAACCTTGCAATTAACATTTTTTCCCGTTACTAAGTCTTCATGATTATGTTCTACTTGTTCATTGTAAACTATGCCTGGTCAGTTCTATTGGAGGCCCTATAGATGAGTAAATGTAATCAGAAATACATTTTTACAAGAGGGATCCAGTTTCATGCTAACTGGAGAGATTACAGATTTATATAGCTGTGGAAGAAATTAGTTCTAAACTCGGAGGGCCCAAGAACATGCGCCTAAAAGGTGCTATTATATGGTGCCCATTATATTGTTCTACATTTGAAACATGTGATTTTATCTTAATTATGTTTATATTCCTTCGATTATTGAATATTTCATGTCTAATCTTGATGGAACTGCCAATTCTAAGATGTTGTATCTGATTTACTCAAAAAATAAATAAGGGGTGTAGATGGGGGTTCTTACTTATTTAAATTTGGGTTAGGCTAGAAGCATGATGTATATTTAGATTATTAATTAAGCATTAACATTCAGTTATGAAACATACATTTAAAGTACTAAAAGATATATAAATTAGAACATGTGCCAAATATATATATACATGAACAAGAGTGTACTTAGCTTTTTTACTAGTCTGGAAACTAATCAGGGTGTGACAGAGAGATCAACTAATTAGAAATCTTCTGCAGATGCTTCATCCCTGATTCTGGAACTGTACTGTGCTCAAGGACGGAACCGTTTTGCATAGGACCTGACTGTTAAATGGTTTGGTCTGGGTTGCAAATGAGGTTCTGCAACTTCCATGACCTTTGCGAACAACTGATATATGGCTGGTTGTGAAAACTTTTTGAAATCAAGCACCTTGATCCGAAACCCTAATCTTTAGTAAAAACCCTGCAAATAGATTAATTGTTGGGTTGAAGTGCAATTCCTATGCTGCCTATGTTGGCACTACTCCGAAGAGGCCTCAAACCACACACAAATTTTCACCCAGAGATGTGACATAATGCATGGATGCTTGACTTGGCTTTGTAGGCTCTTGATTTGGGAAACTTGACTCTTGGACCTGGTTTAAAATGTTTCGGACTTGTGTAGGGACTGCTCTTAATGTTTGCTCTTGCTTTAGGGAATATTAGAGAGATTTTACTAGCCTTTTAGTGTTTTGTACTTGAGGAGCTCTTGAGAATGCAAGGTGAGTGCTAGGTGAGTAAATGAGTGTCTTAGACTTGCTTATATAGGGTTCTATGGATATGATTCGCATTCAGGCGGATCTATAGCGGAGGTGCTGATCTATAGAAGATATACAAATTGGAAAACTAACTGTTGTGTAGCTTAGGACACGACCATTCTACCTAAGACCGGATCGTTGAATGGTCTGATCCTATTGAACGGTCTGGTCCAACAGTGAGGGACGGTGTTGTGAAGTTGTGCGCACGATAATTAGGAGTAGTGGAATGCTTGTGATCAATATGAGCATTTCTGTAAGTGGCTGAACAATGCAATGAGGAGAGCAAGCCTTACAATAGGACTAAGGATGGACTAGGATATACCATTAAGTTCGAATAGGTGCACAAGTCATGACTAAAGAGATTGAGTCAATATTTATATTGTTATGTGTTAAATTATCAAATTTAGGTGTCTACATATGTGCCTCTATTAAGCTAGAAAATGAAATTTGCTTCCTTAGGAAATATATACTTGTGTAGACACATTTTGTTTTTCTCGATTGAGATGCTATAGGTGCTAGAGTGGTTGCAAGATCCCCAAAGTGAAACTTGCAACATAGAGTGTAGTTAATGTGCATATAGAAAGAATTAAACTTTAACTCTAAATTGAAATTGAACTTGAAACTTGAAAGTTTGCAAGTTGAAATCGAACAAAGCATATAAGGAGTACACCTGTGTGCCTTGTGAATGGTAGGAGCTTCCCAATGAAGCACTTGGAGGCAGGGATCGAAATTGCATCAATGAAGGAGTGGAGGTAATCAGTTCCCAATTTGTAGAAGCGGCATGGACCAAAAGGGGGTTGGGTGTCACTTGACCCAACTATCCTCAAAAGGGAGTGAGAGGAATGGTGTCCTAGGGTGTCACTAGACTCACATGTACTAAGGGTGTCATTAGACCCATGGTAAAACCATTTATCCATAGAATCACACTGCTATAGGCAGATCTAGATTCTAAATGTGCAAAATCGAAAGGGAATGAAATACTCATGCCCCACCGTATATTGTTGTAGTATTTTTGAAACATTGAAAATGTAGAAACCATGATGTTCATGCTCATGCCCCGTTGTGCGTATCTGATAATGCAAATGCGTGTTAAATAGAAAACGTGTAACTTGACATTGGAGATTTGATTGAAACTATGACCATGCTCCCTACATTCTGTCATAAGATTCAACGAACTTGTGCTGAAACTGTGTATATGTCCTTGAACTTGTATTATAGACTTCTTAAAAATCTTGTATTTTCTCAAAAACTATAAAATTGGATATCAAAAGGTGTCGAGGAGTACCATCCAACAATTTCTTCCTCTGTTGATGGTTTTGTCTTGATTGAAGTTTTGTGCCATTTTTTATTTGTACATGTAACTATGCCCTTGTAGCTTGTCCCATTGTATTTTGTAATTTGTAATTCTGCCCGTGTTTGATATTCTTGTAATAACCCCATTGAATGCCCCCTCTTTTGAGGTGAGTGAGATAGATTGTAGATTGCTTGGCTCAAAAGAATTGAAGTGTCTATGTCAGATATAACATATAATCATCATTGGAACACATAGAAGATAACTATAGATGGCCACCATGTAGAACTCGGCCTTGCAAGAGAGTGCATGATAGAAATCATGGCATAAGGAGATAGTGCACACAAACATACAAGTATACAAATATAGAAACACATAAGCATACAAGTACAACAATCAATGTCATACATAATGCCATATAAAGGCCAAGGGCTGCATACAAGGGACACAATAGTGTCACACATGTAAACAAGGGCCAAAGGGCCGCACAAGAAAGGCTATCGAGGCCACAAACAAGGGACACAACAGTGTCGCACACACATATAGAAGGCCAAGGGCCACATATAATAAGCACACAATACATAATACATACAGTAAGCTCGTAAACAGTAGTAAGAGTAGCATGTATCTAGAGTCACTAGTCTGTACCATCCCCGTGTTAGTGTCAGATTCTGGTAGAAACATAGTATAGTGTAAATCATAAGCATGATTGAGATAAGGGAAAGTAATTGTAAATAGAAAGATTGCACCTGATAGCGTAGAAAAGCCCCTAGATTAGTAAGGCCACTAGGTGAAAGGTAAGTCCAACATCTATGCTCATGTAAAGACCTTTGTATCCTGCATCATGCTCACATACCTTGTGAAACATATGTGTGTATAGAATATGCTATCTATCAAACCTGGTGACAAATAACATATATAAAGTAGAAACTAGCAAATCAAATTATGCTTAGGTCTTGGTTTTGTATTTTTAGTATAATTGAATGTTTTTGTTTTTAGAAAATATTGCAAAAAGTGCTACCCTATGATGCAATCAAGAGGGTGAGGAGAGGAACCCGTAAGTGGAGGAAGCTTGGACCTCAATAGAATATTATACAAAATAGGAGTACGATGTGTCACTTTAAGCTAAGGCTGTGGGACACGCTTAGGGGATTGATTGCTTGTAGGAGGAGACCTAGGAGAAGGCCTTTGTAAGGTAGGACATGTAGACATATCATGAGTGGATTGGATAGTTCTAAGTCTAGAAATCGCTGTTATATTAGGAGGAATAAGTGGCATAGTTGGTAAAGGAGCCTCATAAGGGATACCCTTAATTGTAACAACTTGATTGCAATAAATGTATTTAACACATTGATGAAGAATACGAAGAATAGCCCTAAGCTTATGAATCCAAGGGTATTCTAGAAGCATGTCATATGCCCGTAGATTATCAATAACCTAAAAGGTGTATTGACAATAGTTGATCCCACTATAAGAGGAAGAACAATGTGTCCAATAAACTAATTAGAAGATTGTGCATTGAATTGTAGATGTTGCTTATTGTAAGCCAAAGAAGGAAGGAATGACATACTTGATGATGATATCATTTCCCATGCACTCTTTTTTCGAGTATTTGCTAGTCAACAACCTATCTATAGTGTATTATTTAATAGCAGTTCTAAGCACAACATATATGCTTGGTGCACCGTCATGTGTTGCTCTTAGATTTAAAAGTGCGATGAGTAGGGAGTGGGTCATTGAAGATTTTGAGCTTAGGATTCTCATTGACTTGAAGCTTAAATTGCTTTGGAGTAGAATCAAATTTGATAACATGGGTATAAATTAGATGTTGAATAACATTTTGAAGCTTGTAGCATTTTTAGTGGAATGCCCAATACATCTATGGTAATCACAATAGGCATTAGTGTCAAAAGATTTAGCTTGAGGCTTACTTGTATCAACCTCAATAGGTGAAGGGAGATATAAAGGTTACACTCAAGCAACTTTTGTATGGAAGACAACCGTGTGAATTGCCTTCAAGAACAACTTTATAAGCTGGGATATAACATTAATGGTTGCTTGAGCTTCAATTTTATTATCATTGGTTTTGCCTATGTAATTAGATTTGCATTAGCTGGAGTAGACTTATACTTAAGCTTGAGTAGTGTTAGGAGCTTCACCTCTCTTTCTTGTAAAGTATTGACATAGCTCATAAAAGGATTGAAATTTGTCAAACATGATATATTCTTGCAAGGGAGATAAGAGACTTAGAGTAAATGGAAGTTGAAGTGCATTGTCTGCAAGTATATTGCTCATATTTGTAAGCATTGTCTTATTGGGCAAAACATAATCACTAATTGATTCATTAGAGCCTTGTTGCATTTTAGCCATTTGAGCATAGGAAACCTTATCTTAATAGAGAAGTGCACAAGAAATTGATTAACCCATGGATTAAAAATCCTTACGGATTGGATAGGTAGGCTATGGAACCATTGTAAAGCATAATCCTTAAGACTTCTAGGGAAGAGCTTAGTGGAAAGTCTGTCATTGTAAGCATAATCTACGCAAGTAACATAAAAAGTGCAAAAGTGTTACTTGGGATCACCTTGACCCTCATAAATAGGAAATTTGGGAGACACAAACCTTAAGGGTAAAGGACAAGATACCACCTCATGTGCAAGTGGATTATTAAGTAATTGATTGGAATCCAGGATATTAGAAGCTTTAGAGGCATCGCTCTTTGATTGTTACTTCTTAGTCCGCAAATTATGAATGAGATGCTCTAGGGAATGTGTAGTAGAGGGAGAATGTAAGGGCACATGGGTTTGCACAAGAGCCGTAGGAATATTAGTAGAAGTTGGGATGGGCATTGTAACTTGTTGAAGGGCGATGGAATGCCCCATATTAGGAATGGATGTAGGTACAATAGATGTAGTGATAAGAGATGAAGCAATAGTAGATTCTAGAATATTGGATAGAGGGTTTGTAGGTGCAGCCAAGTGTTTCTACTCATCCGTGGCTATATAGAGGATTGCATCAATATAGGATTAAGCCTTAGAAATTTTGTTAATTCTTGTCCATCAATAGTATCAAAGTTTTTGTTAGGAGGGTCAGAATCATCACGGGAAATTTTCCCTTGGAAAGGTGCAGTAGAGTTGACCATATTAAGATTGGAAAAGAGAAATGATAAAGATATATTGACAGAAAAACAATGGAGAATAGTCCTAAAGATGATTAGGATTCATGTAGAAGGCCTGATTTGGAATAGGGCGACCTAAGCCAAATAGGTTAAAGATTCAATCAATAAGTGGGTTCACCAAATGATTTACCTTAAAAAATAAATAAGTGGTGTAGATGGGGGTTCTTATTTAAATTGGGTTAGGGTTAGAAGAAGGATGTATATTCAGATTATTAATTAAGCATTAACATTCAAATTTGAAACATACATATAAAACATTGAAAGATAGATCAATTAGAACATGTACCAAATATAAATAGATAAATGAACAAAAGTGTATTTAGCTTTTTGACCGGTGTGGAAATTGATTTGGGTGTGATAGAGGGATGCACTGGTTGAAAATCTTCTGCAGATGCTTTATCTCTGATTCTAGAACTGTATTGTGGTCAGGGAAGGAACCATTTTGTGCGGGACCGGGCCATTCAATGGTTTGGTCGTGTTGGATGGGTCTGGTTGCAAATGAGGCTCTGTAACTTCTAGGACCTTTGCGAACAACTAGTATATGGCTTGCTATGAAATATTGGGTCTTGATGATATAAAACCTTCCGAATCAACCACCTTGATCCAAAACCTTGATCTTTGGTAAAAACCTTAAAAAACAATTAGTGGTTGGGTTGAAATGCAGTTTGTACGCTATGTTGGCATTACTTTGAAGAGGCCTCAAACCACATGTAGGTTTTGAACACTTGATCATTGTTTTGCATTGATTTGGCTTTGTAGGCTCTTGATTTGAGAATCTTGACTCTTGGGCCTGGTTTTGAGGGTTTTAGAACTGTGTAGGGGCTGCTCCTAATGTGTGCTCTTGCTTTGGGGAAGATTAGTAGAGCTTTTGCTTGCTTTTTAGTGATTCGTACTTGAGAAGCTCTTGAGAATGCAAGGTGAGTGCCAAGTGAGTTAATGAGTGTCTTAGGCTTGCTTGAATAGGGTTTTGTGAATATAATTCACATTAAGGCTGACCTATAGTGGAGATGCCTTTCATAAAAAGATATACAGATTGGAAAGCCAACCGTTGGTTGGCCTAGAACTGAACTATTCTGCTCATGACTAAACATTTAAGGTTTGGTTCTGTTGAATGGGCTGGTCCAGCAGTGAGTGATGGTGCTGTGGAGCTTGTGACTAACATGAGCATTTCTGTAAGTGGCGGAGCGGTGCAATGAAGAGAGCACGGCTTGAAATAGGGCCAAAGATGGATTAGGATATAGAAATTAAGCTCAAAATAGGCGCAGGAGTCCTGGCCAAAGGGATTAAATCAGTACTGACAATATCAAGTGCTAAATTACCAAATTTAGGTGTCTACAATATCTCCTATATTCTGTTTACACTTGCACCTGCTTTTACAGGTGACATCTATGCTTCTTTTGCCTTTAACCTTTTTTTTTTAAGTTGGTTGTTATAAACCTAGAAATTTGGAGTGTAATGTGGGTTTCTACCTAGGGCTAGTATGAAACCTGTACCAATCTGTATATTGCTTTATTTGGAGACTCAGATACATTATCTATTGTTTTCTCTAGAAAATTTCTATAGTTTAGCTATTTGTAAATATACCTGTTAGTACATTGAATTATCTATTTTGCAATCTAGACCTTTGCTATGTTCTAAAAGTTGTCTTTAGGGAACATTGAAGGATTCAAGAAATTTTCTATAATATTATATACACAAGTCTTTTTGTATATTTAATTGTTTTCCAAATTGTTTCAACTGCTATCGTATTTTGCATAGTATTGAGAACATTATATCTCTATTAACTTCTTCTTTGCAGATATGAGAACACAGACATTGCTTTGCATTATGGTTCAATGTTGAGGGAGTGTATACGGCATCAAAATATTGCGAGGTGATTTTTTCCTCATTTTTTTTTAACTCTTTTCCCCTTTTAATTGGGTTTAGCCTATGGTTAGGAAATTCCTTAGCAGTGATTTATGATCATCAAACTGTGTCAATGGATATATGGATTGTGTAAATAATTTTGTTTCTTTGTTTTTTGTTTTCTTTTTTTCTTTTTAAATTGCATCTATGTATTTTTAAATCATAAAATGCTTCAGGCACAGAACATTATAGTTAATGGTTGTAAAAGAGGGCAACCTTGATCAGCTACAAGAGGTTTTACAGTAATGTTGGACTTATGTTAAATACCTACAAGCCTTAAACCATATCCCATAATGCTGACAGTATATTGTGACTCAGATAATTAATCCATAAAATATAGATGGGAAATAATGGTTACCCAGTTTCTGAAACTCAATGCAACTACAGTCACCTTCTTGAAGTAGCCATGTACCCCTGGTAGAAGTAGAACTAATCTATTTGACTTTAAATAATAAAAAACAAAATATAACTGCAGGTGATGAAAACACATGGCATCTTGTTCAGTTTCAAAGGCTCACTGCACTTAGCTAGATAAGGATATACATTTTAATGCTCACTTGGCTTCTTCTTTGAACCCGAGGACTCGGGTTTTCACAAGATAAGGACTCAAAGTCCTTGTCTAATTCATTCGAAGATATATTTTTTTTTTTACTTCTAAGGTGCAAACAATCTTGCTGTTTGAAGATAGCATGCATGATGCCCGTTGAAGGAAAATGGTGGAACTTAACCAAAACCACTTCATCAACTGTGTCCGGATTCCATGCCGGAAAACTTATGAAACTCGAGTTTTTATGCTGTTTGTCTTAGAGCGTGAGTCCTTTATACATTTCCATTATTTTCTGCATGTGCAGCATTCATAATCGTTGTTTTTACTAGATAGTAATATTACTTTGTTCCTGAGAAGAGAAAGAGCTAGTTTGATTCTTTTTACTCCCAACATCGTGGAAGAGCATGGCTGTGCACTTAAATTCTTGCTAAAGTTGGCATGAGAGTGTTCAAATAATGTTTTACAACTCCAAAATATCAATATCTCAAGAGAACTAAGAAATTTTCCAGCATTTGAATCTAAGGATTAAGATGTTCAAATATTAGTTAATAAACAAGGAATTGAGCATTCATTACAACAAAACTATTCAGGCTACTTTGCAGTTCTGGGAAAATTGAAATACTTGTCAATACATTGATCTAGAGCTGTGAGTTTTTATG
Source organism: Taxus wallichiana var. yunnanensis (assembly GCA_018340775.1). Lineage (NCBI taxonomy): Eukaryota > Viridiplantae > Streptophyta > Pinopsida > Cupressales > Taxaceae > Taxus > Taxus wallichiana. The sequence goes on along the minus strand of CM031234.1, from coordinate 223,640,272 downwards.
TTGTTAGAGCATTAGGTATTCATAATGGCTGTTTCTTTACTATATAGAAATATTACCTTGTCCCTGATAAGAGAAAAAACTGGTTCGCTTTTTTTTTTTCCCAACATTGTAGAAGAGCATAGCTGTGTGCTTACATAGTTACTAAAGTTGGCGTGGGAGTTCGGTCAAATAATGTGTTACAACCCCAAAATGTTAATATCTACAAGAATCAAGAATTTAAATTTTTTTCCATTTTTTAATCTAAGAATTGAGAGATTCAAACATTAGTTAATAAATTACCTCTTTGAGCATTCATTACATAAAAGTGATAAGGCTATTTTGCAGTTCTGGGAACAATTGAAATACTTGTTAATAAATTGATTTAGAGTTACTTGAAAGTGTTTTGAGTATACCTTAATGGCTAAATATCTTTCAGAATGACTAGTTAATATGGTCTATACTCTATAGATCTATGAGAACCAAGAAATTTTGTAGCATTTCAATCTAGATTCTAAGGATCGAGAGTTTCAAATATTAGTTAATAAATTACCACTTTGAGCTTTCATTACATAAAAAGATTAAGGCTATTTTGCAGTTCTGGGAGATTGAAACACTTGTCAACATTTTGATCTAGGTTTTGGAATTTTTATGTTGTTACAGCATGAGGCCTGTATACATTTCCATTAGTTTCTGCAGGTGCAGTATTCATAATGGTTGTTTTTTTACTATATAGTAATATTATTTTGTTCCTGATAAGAGAAAAAACTAGTTTGATTGCTTTTTACTCCCAACATTGTGGAAGAACATGCTGCATACTTAAATAGTTACTAAAGTTGGCATGGGAGTTTGGTAAAACAACTCCAAAATGTTTATATCTACGAGAACCAAGAATTTTTCCAGCATTTTAATCTAAGAATTGAGAGGTTCAAATATTAGTTAATAAATTACCACGTCGAGCATTCATTACATAAAAATGGTAAGGCTATTTCGCAGTTCTTGGAGCAATTGAAATACGTCTTTTACTTGAAGGTATTTTGAGTATACCTTAATGTCTAAATATCTTTCAGAATGACTAGTCTATAGACAAAGCAAGGAATTTGTAATTACAGTATCCATGTTGATTTTTAATTAGCTGTTGTGAAAATTGTTGAGGTGTTGAAATTTGTGAAGTTGACCTCATTTGTTGTTTTTTGCCATGTTTTGTTTCAATTTGAAGTATATTTGTTTTATACAGTAGAATTATATTGAATAGGAACTTACAGGAGCGGATTTTTGTTGTTTTTAGGTATGTTTTGGAGTCGGAAAACATAAAGAAGTTCTTCACCTATATACAGCTTCCAAATTTTGACATTGCATCAGATGCAGCAGCTACCTTTAAGGTCTAATATTGTATGCTGAGGATATACTCTTTTTCTATTTCTTTAGCTCATGTACTACCTTTAAGGTCTAATATTGTATGCTGAGGATATACCTTTTTCTATTTCTTTAGCTCGTGTATTTTATAAAAATATTTTCAATGATGTTCTAGAGACATGCTTGTTGGCGGTTATTTTTTATTTTCTTTTTGGCTAGATAAATGGGGGTTGGAGTTGCCACCCCTCCCAAAAAACAAACAAGGCGGTCTTTATAAATTACTGAAACATAGTTTATTGGTGTATTTTAAAGAAAAAAACAATCACCAAAAATGCCTTAAGATGCGTAGTATTAAACTTCTATACTTCCTTAACATAATTGTGCAGCTATATTAAACAATATTGCTAAACATAAATAAGATCTTCTTTCAGAGCAAGACCCTACAATAAAAATAACCAAACCACCGAAATATATGTTAACAACCATCACCATGGAGCATAAAGTCCATGATTGAAACAGAACACAAGAAATAAGAGACCCACAGAGCCCCTTTTACTTCTGATAGCCTTCACCCATCATTTCTCCAATTCCGGGGTGAAACTGGATCCATCATCTCAGACAGTGCAGCCTGTGCTTGAGCTTTCTACGGAGCAGAAGCGACTTTTGTGGGATGGAATGTCTGTAGTGGAGTCCTGTGCCTGTAGACCAGAAGGGAGATGTGGTCATTCAGGCCCAGTAACTGTGCATTCTCGACCAAAGCCATCACTGTCTTGTTGTTAATTTCCATCTTTGCATCCAATTTCGTTACTTCAGCTTTCAAGCGAGCAATAGTCTCAGTGGTACTTTAGAGCCACATCCCTTGAATCACCTCAAGGCTCACATGAAAGGAAAACATGGAGTGGAAGACTGTAAGTGTTAGGGTCCTTCACTTGATGGTTAAGATTGTGCTTGACAAGAACTTGCAACTCCTTGCAGAATGCTTGGATTTCTTCTTCAACAATAAAATAAATGTAGGCCAACATTTGGTTGGAAAAACATTAAAGACTTGTCTTAGTTCAAACTCCAATACACCTCAAACTACTCCTATTCTACCTGAGTGAAGCTACACCCGAAGATTCACACACCTGAGAAACCTGCCTGCAGAGAGACACGGGAATGATGAGAAATAATGCATAATGTCCTCCATAAATAACTTTAGAATGCAGGCTTGGGTGCCATTAAACAGGAGTATGAGCTGCCTATTTCCATGACTGCAAGAAGTAATGCTGAGCATGGGAGAGTAGGGTGATTGCAGATACCCATATGATTGACAGATAGGCAAACTCAATCTTCTGATGTGACAAATAAGAGAAAAAACCAAGGAGGGAGACTAAAGCCTCACTAATCACAATGCATTCTTGGCATTCTCACAAATATCGATCAAGGTCCACATTTAGGCGAGGGATTCTATTCCATGGTTGGCCGAACAGTCAACTACCTTGTTCGCTTTGCAGAAACATTTCTTCCATTCAATGGCATCAAAGTTCCTCAAAACAGACTTTTACTTCACTCAGAATACTGTGCAATCACCAGTCCAAACAACACCCTTAAGTGAATTGTTTATGATTGTCTGAGAATCACCTTCAACAATCAGATTTTGAACATCCTAGGATCTAGAGAGTTTCAAACCTTCTACGGTTCTAGCTTGCTTTATTGGTCAAATCAACCCCTAAAGAAATAGAAAGCACTAATAAAAGAACAACATTGCAGCAAATTATGCTCCCGCCTTAGCCAAATTTGGGTTGCCTTTGGACATCCCGTTTTAGTTAAATATTTTAAAGCCAGGGAGAGGTACCTACTTAATGAAGGAGCTTTCAATAATATTACGAATAGCCCTTCGCCAGGGGTAATACATTTTCCATCTAGAGAGTAACCACTTATTCCAACCTGAATTTCTAGGACATTCCTCTGAAGTAGGAATGGGGTACCTCAACAGGTGTTTTCTGTTGGTTAGTTTCCATTCCCGTATAGCTGGTTGTTTGTCTCTTTCCAAAAAAGCCAGATGATCAAAGCAGGGTCTGACTGCCAAAGAGGACCCAACCTACAACTGATCAGGAGAGTCGGGCGATTGTAGATATCCATATGATTGATAACTAAGGGCAAAGACAATCTCCTGATGTGACATATTAGAGAAAGAACTAAGGAGGGAAGCTAAAGCCTCACTAATCACATTGTATTCTTGGACTTCTCACAAATATGTATCAATGCCCACATTTAGGCAAGGGGATACTGATCATTTTCCATGTAGGGATTAGCCACTTATTCCAAGCTGAAAAGTTCTATGACATTTCTCTCAAGTAGGAATTGGCTACCTCAACAAGGTTTTTCTGTTGGCAAGTTTCCATCCTTGTATAGCTGATTGTTTCTCGCTTTCCAAAAGTGCGAGATGATCAAAGCAGGGTCTGACTGCCAAAGAGGACCCAAACTAGAACTGCCTTGAGGCCCAGAAAGGAAAGTGATGAGGATAGAACTAGAAAGACCCAATTAAAAGAGGCTTTTGAATTACAAAGGGCCATATCTTGCTGCAAAAAGAACTTAGTAGGAAGATACAAGAAGCGGATTTTGACTCATCTAATCATTGACATCATGTCAAAGTGGCCCTGTCATCCATGCTTATGTAGCTAATCAAAAGTTAGGATCCGTCTGCATATGACTTTGGGATCTCAAATCTGTTCCAAATTTGTTTGAAGGTTTCTTGGCTTGTCCACTCCATAAGAGTAACATAATCCCCTCTTACCTTGTAATTGCCAGAAGGATCTTTAGACCTGATGTGTCTATCGTCATCTAGTAGGAAAGGAAGGCAATGGTCCAAATCAGTTTGTGCACTTTTTAAAAAAAAGTCTGATTATGACTCACAGGAGGCTATCATTTAGAGCTATCCTTATCACTCATAGGACGTTTTATCATTTAGAGCTATCCTTATCACTCATAGGATGTCTTATCATTTAGAACCATCCATCTTTTGCACAAACCATTAGGTGAGTCCGGATTCTCCCAATAATTGCAGCCTATATAGCCCACAAGGGGAGTAGCAAAGCATGATTTGATTCGATTTCCCCAGCTTTGAAGTGGGCTTCTCCCACTTCAGGTATCCCTCCATAAATTAGCACTTCTCTCATTTCTTATATCCCAGCTTAGGTGAAATAAATCCAGAGGCCTACAGTGGAATTGAAGGACCAAATGTGTGACCATTAAGAAGGTCAACGGCACTAAAGATGTGATTTGGATTCCGCTCATCAAGGTACTTTTCCCAAATTAACCCATTTTAAGGCTGGTTTGGTTCACTGAAGATTCTCCACTGCAGCTTTACTTCCAATACCAAATTCATGTATTCCAAGTTATCTATGCCTGCTCCACCTGATGTAATTGGCATACATAACTTGGAATACATAAATTTCCCACTGAATGGGGTAAATTTGTTATCTATGCTTGAAGGTCAAGGAAAACATTGACAGGGAGAGCTTGAAGGATGGATTTCAAGAGTTCAATTCTACCTCCCAAGCTTAGAAACTTATCTTTCCACCCCACCAATGTAGATTGAAATGTGAGTATCAGATCTTGCCACAGATCCTGTTGCAATGTGCAAAGGAAAGAGGGATACCCAAATATTTGCAGGAAGATGCCCCAATTCAAACTCCAAAAGGTTAGCAAATTTGTGTTGCTTCCTTTTGATGACTTTCGGGGAAAAATAGAGTGTTTCGTTTCCATTTGTTAACTACCTGGAATCCCTTGAGTAATGATTTAGCTACCCTTAATAGCTTGGACTTCCTGTAGGTTTGTTTTTCCAAAGAGCAAGGTGTCGTCTATGAATGTAATGTGCCATAACGCTTCAAAGTCCGAGGTGACCTTTATGCCCCTAATAATTCCATCTAAAGCATCGGTTACTGAAAGAGGCAAATCTTTGAAGAAACTTTAAAAGAAAGGCCCATTTTACATGGTCATAAGCTTTGGTATTGTCTAGCTTTATAAACATCCCTTCCTCATTTCTAAGCTAACTGAGTGTAGCAGTTTATGAACCATTACTACCCCATGGAGAATCTGCATACCTTCCATGAATCCACCTTATTTAGGAGAGATAATAGGGGAGAGAAGGGGTTTGATAAGAGTTGGGCTGAATTCCTCGAAGCACACTGAGGAAATCTGATTTTGGAAGGAGGGCTAGGTGTGTACAATCCACTAGGTCTATCTTAGATTTTCTGGAATCATTAAGAATTTCCACAATATTCTTTTTCATAATATCCCAGAATGTCTGAAAAATCTAGGGAAAAACTGTTGGAACCTGGACCTTTATCTTTCATTTTAAATAAAGGGGGCTTCTTCTGAAGAGATTGTGCCATTAGGGACTCATTCTGTGATTTGTCGATGAGTTGCGGGATATGTTGGAGAAAGGAGTGCTGTGCAGCTCTTTCTGTTGTAAGGATATATCTGTAGAAGTCAACCACATCTTTTCTTGTGTTTTCAAGGTCTGTCAGTTAGAACCCTTCAATGGATAAGATACTGTTGATATAATTCACGTGTCTCCTTACAGTTGTGGAGTGGTGGAAACATCTTGGGTTTCATCCCCGCAACCAGTCATATCGCTGTATTTTTAGGCCAAAAGATTCCTCTTTGGCATAGGTTTCTTCCAACTGACCCCTTAGAATAATTTCTTTTAGTAGCTGATCTGTAAATCTCTGATGCTGCTATAACTCATTGATTTTGACCAATTCTTCTTCCAATTGTTTTTTTTCCTGTGAAGATATCCCCATAAGTTCCATTCTATTTTTGAAGTTTTTTAATAATGTATTTCAGTTTCTTATTGAGTTTATACATTTTCGAGCGTGGTATCCCGAGGCAGCTTGGTTGCCATTCCTTTGTCTTCTCTTACAGGTATTCTTCCTGAAGCGACATCTTCCAATTTCAGAGGGTTTGCTTGTGGGGCTGCATCCATTTTGGCAGTCAGAAATTGGAGTATGGCCTGAGCCAGAAACTTTTAAGATGTGAGATTGAATGAAGGCAGTTTTTTTCCGGTCATATTGGGGACAATATAAACCTGGAATTTTTTCAGCAATTACTACATAGTCTTTGCTTCTAATACACTAGGTAAATCTTCGTTATCCTAGAAAGTACAATCAGTTATAAACGCTTCAAGTCCCATTGTGATTATCTCTCTGGGATTGCCTCGTAGCTTTTCATGATTAGGGAGGAATGGAATGCATTAAGCCCCCTCAAATAATAACTTTCCGATCTCCTAACACTCCTATGAAGGATCTTAATACATTCCAACAAACTCATTAAAATAGGGGAACTTGGGGCATAAATGTTTACCATAATAGTTTTGAGGTTCTCATTGTAGGTTTGGATGATGCAAGCTAGGCAGTTCTTGTGCATAGCCACCACAGAGACCTGAAGAATATTTGGGTTCCATTGAGCACACCCTTTCGGTAGGTGCCTTTTGTCAGCGGCCCCAAAGTCCCTAAGTAACGGCCCTTAATTACCTGTTGGGAAATTCACTCGGCTGTTTTTGATGATACCCATACTTTTTCATTCGAGTTCTTTTCTAATGTAGCTACATATAGACTTTCCCTCAATCTTCAAAAAAATGGTTTGATCTCACTGAGGTCATTTTTGGGGATCATTCATAATTTTGTTAATATTCAAAAACATGGTCTGATTGCACTGAGGTCAGGTTTTAACATCATACATAATTTTGGTAACCTTCAAAAACATGGTCTGATTGCACTGAGGTCAGTTTTGAACATCATTCATAATTTTGTTACACAGTGCATTTTACTGTCTAGTGCTCAAGTATTTGGACAATTGCCTATGGGATCGTGTTTTAATTTATTTTATTTCACTGTGAACATTAATGATGAAGAAACATTGGGAGGAAGTGCTCATCTGGGCTTCAGTTGTCTTGAACCCTAAACAATACCCCTCACAATTTTGTTAGCAGATTGTATATGTCAAGCCTGATAGTTGATAATTGTGTGTTGACTTATTTGGATTTTGATTTATACTTTTACTGCAGTTAGTCAAGGATTGTGTTTCCGTAGTTGCAAGACTATTTGATTTGAATTGTTACCAAAGTCTCCAATTAATTCCAATTTTGTGATCCTTCAAGAAATTGCTATATTTTCCTGGGGTCTGAATACTGAAAATGTTCAGTTTAGCATTAGATATTCTAAACATCCTTAAAACCATTTTTGATGTTAATGATGTTTTTATCTGTTTGCTAAATTCCTACTCAATTGTTTTATTTTTTTGGCGATTTGTGCCTATCTTTTACCAATTACTAATTTTGTGTGACCATCAGATTTTTTCCTATCAGATTTTTCTTCTATGTTGATTTAAATTACTTTAACACTAAAACAAGCTCACTTTTATGGATAGTAATGACACTTTGAGGTATCTCCATCGCGCCTTCTTTTTTGTCCATGTGTTTTGCAATTAAATAATTGCAGTGGTCTTTCTTTCCTTTATGACGTTGTTCCTTCTTAATTGTGGCAACTCTTTGCTAGGTTAAGTGAGCTGATTGTTTTGTCTTTTTCTTCATGTTCAGATGTTTAGCAGGTATTATGATTGCATTGTTTGGAGTAACTGTTATAATTACTTCTTATGCATTATTAATTGTTTTGGGCTAATTAAATCTCTTACCTATGCATTCTATTTTGCAGGAGCTTTTGACCAGACATAAAGCTACGGTAGCTGAGTTTCTAATTAAAAATTATGACTGGGTATGTTTACTTCATATATCTGCCTTGAACATTTGCATGTATGCAATTTAAATGGATTGTTTGTTATTTGATAAGGTTATGCAGAAATAATACTGTGCTCTTGTTTTGAATACTACAAGTGAAATCCCTTTGTGAATTTTATGAGAGAATATAACAGGCAAGATAATATGTCATAACTTTGAGACCAGTACTGCTTGGAAATAGTCCTTCGCATTTGCTATGTTGGTGGACCGTGGAACCATTCACAACTTGCCGAGGCTGTGTTTAGTGAAACTCCTGCAAAGATTCCCCAGTGAGCAGAAACACTTCAGGAAGTTTTGAGGGTTTAAGGAGCTATGTGAAAATCAAAATGATATCAATCTTCTAAATAATTTGGTGTTAGAGCATTCACAGCTCTTATGTTGTAGGAAGCATTCATAACTGTTGTTAATTAAACCCTTGGAGCAATCACCTACAGGCTGCACTGATTAATTTTTCTGTCAAATCATACCCAAAGTACAACATATTAGTAGTTTATGTTTAAAAGAAATGTCATTAACATGATTGGTTATGATTTTGAGATTACATTTCCTTCTCCTGTTGACAATTATCATTTAAAAACTGAACACGAACATAGCTCAAACTTTATAGTTAAATTTGCAAGTTCTTGGGTTTGTTGCCTTCCAATCAGACTCTTTGAGATTGGGTACGCAAGGCCTAGTGGACTGCCAAAATCTGGATGTCATGCGGGTATCTCTATCTGAGATAATTTGCTCTGGTACTTCATGCAATCTGAAGACTTCTTTAGCAAATCTTCTGCTTGGACCGATGAGTCATCCTTCAATTTGCCTGGTATAAAGTGAATAATTTTTGGTGATCTTATCTACCAAAACCAAGATCACATCATGCTTATTTTTCAACATTGGAATTTCTTGAACGAAGTCCATACTAATGACCTGCCACTTCCACTTGGGTATCTCGTGCAGATAGAAAAGTCCTACCAGGTGTACGTGTTTAGCTTTACCTCATTGACACTCCAAGCACTGGGCTACATATTTAGCGACATCTTTCTTAAGTCCATTCCAGAAGTAGAGTAGCTTCAGCTTTTCCAACAATTTAGTCTCTCCAAGGTGACCAAAATAAGGGGTGCTATGAACTTTTGCAAGCATTGCTGTCCGCAAACCTCCCAAATTGGGAATATAGATTTTTGCCATTGTACCTTAGCAATCTATTTTACTCAAACTGATATTTTTCACATTGAAGATCTTGTGCATTTGCTGCAAGAGCCTCTTTTACTTGCAAATATAACCTATTCTTAGGTGAGTGCCTTAAAATTTGTGTTCTGAAGGCAGATTGGGAATTTGCTGCAGTGGCAATATGTCTCCAATAGCTAAGGGCGTCAACCATTCTGTTTTCCTTGCCTTTTATAAACCTGATATCAAAGTCATACTCTGACGAAAACTCCAACCAACGCCATTGTCTAGTGTGGACATTGGGTTGGGTGAATATGTACTTGAGACCTAGGTGATCTGTCGTAAGCTCAAAGGGCTTTTCCAAAAAGAAATGCCAGCAAATCTGCAGTGCATGTACAGTGGTTGCAAGCTGTAATTCTTGGGGGCAAAATTAGCTTTTAAGGTCTGAGTTTTCTAGACTTGTAGGCTAACACTTGGCCTTCTTGCATTCAATACCCCATCAAGTCCCTCACTTGAAGCATCTGTCATGACAACATATTTGCTATTGGGATCAGTACTTGTAGCACTGGAGCTGAAGCTAGTTTCTCTTTGAGAAGATTAAATGTGGCTTCACACTTCTCTGTCCACTCATACTTCTTGCTTTTCTTTTGCAAAGAAGTAATTGAGTTGTCTATTTGGAGAAAAATCCAAAGCAATTTTCCTGTAATGCTTGGTCAGCCCCATAAAACTACGAATTTTGTGGACATTCCAAGGTGTAGGCCAATCCATGATTGCCTATACTTTTGGTGGGTCAAGAAACTTGCCATTTGCTGAAGTAATATGTCCTAGTATTATATTCTTTTATGGAGGAAGGCACATTTTGATGGCTTACTATACATTTTATGCTACCTTAACTGCTGTGGTGCTGCCTCACCATCTACAAATGTTGATACGCTCTTCTTTATTCGTGGAATATAACAAAGTATCATCCAAGAAGACAAGCTCTAACCTCTCTAGGTAGTCTTTGAAGACAATCTTCATGAGGTTCATGAACGTAGCTGGTGTGTTAGCAAGTCCAAATGTTAAAATCATGCACTCATAATGATTGTATCTTGTCTTGAAAATGGTATTCGGGTTATCTTTTTCATTCACCCGCAATTGATGGTATCTTTCCCTTAATTCAAAATTTGAAAATACAATTGCATCACGCATTTGATCTTAAGAGATCGTCAATGCAGGGTAGAGGGTACTTGTTCTTCATTATTGCCTTGTTCAACATTCCGTAGTCTATGCATAGGAGAAGGGTTCCATCCTTATTGACAAAATATCACTGGTATGCCCCAAGGCAAAACACTTAGACAAATCAATCCCTATAATTATGCCTTTAATTCTATAAGTTATGTAGTCATCATCTTGTAGGAAGCCTTTAGGCAAGTCATCAAGAAAGATGTCTCAAAAGTATTGCAAGAAAAGGGTAATCGTTGAAGGTAGGTTCCTTCGAATCACTTGTGTCATTGATGTGCATTGCATATAATACACATCCGTCTTTTGCATATTCTTCTGTTGCATGGGTAAAATTTGTTGCAGACTTACTCCTTTGTTCACACCTTGAGTGCTAATTAGGTGGCACATGTCATTTAAGCAATCCAATGTCTTGGCAAAACAATCAACTTTTTCAATATGCTATTAATGTTTACTCCTAAGATAATGTCATATGATCCCGAGGATGCAACGTAAAGGTTGACTTCGGTTTAGAATCCTAAATGTTTTAACTCAGCTTCAAATAGATATCGTCTTACCTTTCTCTTTGCTTAGTTACCATATTGAACTGTCTAGGGATTGGTAGCCTTCCTAGGGATTTTACTAGACTTCCTAGGGATTTTATTTAAAAGTACTGGTGGCAAAACATTATGTGGCTCTTGTATCAGTCAAAATTATTACTGGATAATCAAAAAGAGACTTGAAGCCTTAACAAGTGTGATCTGATGGACGAATCCTCTGTTGATAGGCTTCTTGCCGAGTAGACAATGGAGGGTATCATTGGTTGTTCCCTTGGGCCTTCGAGGATAGTTATTGGTGTAATGATTGCCTCCACATTTGGAACATCCTCCAAGAGGTCCTCTTTGTTTGGTCGGCCTTCCTTTGTGATTTTTGTGCCCATTATGCTTCTTGGCCCTTTTTGAAAGTTGTAGTGTTGCTTGAATTTCTTGTTTTAAAATTCCAGTAATTGTTTTGACCATTAAAATTCTTATTTTTCTTCTAGGGTTTCTTTTTGAAGGAAGACGTTGAAGGTTTTAAAGGAGGTTGGGAGTTCTTGAATTTCTTCCTATGTTTTCCTTGACAAGAACAATAGTTTGGACCTTCTTCTCCTGTTTATTAACCATCTCAAATACTTGGTCCATGGATGAAGGTCCATGAACATTGACCTCCCCCTAATTTTAGGGTTTAGACCTAAAATGAACTTCCGAATTCGGAAGTGCTCATCCTTCTAGTATTGAGGTATGTATTTGAGAATTCTCGTAAATTTCTTCCAATTTTCAATCACAAACAAATCCCTTTGTTAGAGATTCTAGAAATCCGTCATTTTCTGCTCAAAATATAGTTGTGGCAACCATCGACTTCTGAAAAGCCCTATAAATTAATCCCAGGTAGTACTGGTTGCATCCAAATCTAGTTTGGACTTTTTATTGTCCCATTTGGATGAAGCTTCTCCCGACAGCGGGTAGGCACGGTAGACAACCTTTGTTTCTTTCTAGAAGTCTCGAATCCCAAAGACATATTCATCTTACTTAGCCAGGCTTTTGTACTGTCACCAAGGATAGTGCTGTAAAATTTGAAAGGGCTTGTGTCTTCAAGTTCTTTGCAAGCGTAGTTGCAAAACAGACTTTGGCTCGATGTTCCTCTTGGCTCAGCTTGCTCCTGGTCATCACGGATGGAAGCTTCTTGCTCTTTTTTGGTTTTTGTTCAAATTCTTGCTCCTGCTCCTCTTTTGCGGATGTTCTTCTTGGCTCAGCTTGCTCCTGGTCCTCATGGTTGAAGGCCTCTTGCTCCTATTTGGTTTTTGCTCAAATTCTTGCTCCTGTTCCTCCTTTGCATCAAGTTTTAGGTGTCCAAAGATTTCTTGCTCTAAGGCAGTCATCCAATCATGAGTCTCATTTAGGACTAGGATCTGATCCGGCTTGGCCACTTGGTCTACATTGATGTTGGCAGGTTGATCGTTAAACGGCGACTCTTGTGCGGGCCATAATGTCTGGTCATTTGAGAGAGTTAATGCTTGCTTTAGCGCAAGCATGCACCAGAAGGTCCTAGCATTGATGTTGGGCTTTGATACAACAATGTAAGAACCCTGTTGGTCATCTATCAGAAAACATGCAGGTTTGTTTTGGAAACGAAGTTGGTTTGAATGTCAGTGTTTGAAGGTTCTAGGAAAACTGAAACAACTAAACAATAATTGATTAATAATTTAATACAAATAGATAGATGCATTTAAAAATTCCAATGCATAAACCAAGTACAGAAATTAAACATACTATTTCATTATGAATTATTACATACTCAATAGAAAAGTACATTGACATTCCTAGTTTTCAAGTCAGCATTCCATAAAAGTACATACATTAACTCAAATGATATCAAAGGTACAACTGAAAGTACATTGTAATTTCAATTTCCATATCCCACAATAACAAAATATGGGGAACAACAGCTTACACGCTGCCTTAATAAATACAATAACAATGTCCAACAAGGAATATACTTCAGAACCAAATCTGAAATATACAATTATAATGTATGGAAGCACAAATACAAAATTTTCTAGTAGGTAGTTTTGGTACAACAATTATGCAGCTGTGAGTGAGAGCATTATTATGCTGAGAAGCGTTATATAATGGTGGCCTGAGGGTTGGTGGGCTGTAATGTATGTGAGCGTGTCCTTAAATTTGAAGTCCATTTGACCTTACTAAGAAGTTTATCCTTTTTTTTTCTTGGAGAATTCCATTGAAAAATTGTAATATCTTGGCCATATGGTGGAGTGTGGAGCCCATTTTTTTCCCTTCAAAAATATTTTTCGAGCCTTGCACATTAGATTGATACCATTTGTCACTATGCAGTGGGAAATTTGTGAAGAAGGTAATGCTGTTATTAATGATTGTGGTATGCTAAAAATTCAAGATAAGGATCTTGAGATTGATGTCTCTTCGCATTTTCTTGAGATTGATATCTCTCAGCATTTTTCAGATAGATATATTTAAGATATCTGAACAAATTTGGATGTTTTACCTCCAACCATAGACCATTGAGTTCCCTTTCACTTCCCTAACTTGGGGGTGGCTCTACTCTTCAACGAGGGTGGGAGATAAAGAATTTCACTTCCTTACAGACCCAATCCGAGAACCACATGCTCAAACTGCTCAAGCATAATCACATACAAGTCACTTGGGTAGAGCTAGGTACATCCACCATCTACTAACTCTGCTGACAAGCTCGCAACTCTAGATAGTACTTTGGACATACTGAATACAACTATATCATTATTTTGGCCAAATCATTTTGTTAACTGCATGATGGGGGTTATTAGGCTTAGGTTACACAATATCGGAAACTAGGTCCATCAGTACATAGGCACAATTTATGTCAATGCCATACTCTACACACACACAAACCACAAAACAAAAGGGAGCAAGAGCAGGACAGGTGGATGAAGTCAATGGAGTTGGAGTCTCCATTGATTCCAGCCATGCATCCTCAGCTTGCTATAGAACACATAAATGCAACATATCTCAAATCAAAGAGACAAGTAGTCTGCATTTCCCATGTTGAGCTAAAACAGTGACATTTATAAATCCAATCTCTGCCAATCCCGAGTTTGAAGACAAGTCACATCAAGTTTTAATCAAATGTAAGAAAAATATTACTAACCCAAGACCACAGTATTTTAGTGCAACAAGGGATCCAGGAACGTATGAGGGAATGCAAACATGGGCCTATTAGCTAGTACATGCATGTGCTTGGACTCGTCTTATCATAGAGTAGCCATTAAATGCGTCAGCCTTGGCAAATTCCAAATAAAGGGCATTATTGAAATAATCGTAACACGAGGATGAGGTCATTGTTTAGCTGGGTACATGTGACATATAACTCTTAGAAGTAGATTAACAGACTTATTTCAAGGTACTAAAAGGGTCCTTATGAGTAAGAAGTAGGTTAACTTCAATACAGACAAGTGAGCATGCATAGCAAGCATTATCTCCATTCATAGCGTACTGGCTGGCAACTTAAAGAATAAAACTATGAACATATTTCACTAGTTTCTACTCATTGTTATAATAGAAAAGTAAAACACATGAATTTGGCTAGTGCAGGACATTTATTATCAGCACAGAATCTAATTCCAGGCACATAAGGTACAATTTATTTCAAATGAAAACAATAATCTGTAGATTAGTAAAGTCACTATGGCCAAGTTGAGGGGCTTGATCAGGGTTTTGCAACATTCTCATGACCTAAGTAACTGCATTCACTGAATTTCAAGCATGAAATTTAAAATTCGGTGAGAATTTCAAATGTTAGGGAAAAATTTGTTTGAAATCACGAATTTAATCAGTTTCAGGGTTTTTATGCTTTGGACGCCACTGTCTAGGTATTTATCCCCTGTTGCCCGAACCGTGCATATCCCCTCCCTCCTAAACTGTGTATATTGCTGCCATTCGGGTGAAGCTTGAAGAAACGTGAATGTTGAAGCCTGTGTGTCCTATGGGGAGAGGTTTTCTTGTTTTAGACCATTTTTCAGACATTGCACCACCGGGATCCTGTGCTTGTGCCATTCAAACTTGATGGTTGAAGGCTTGAACCCTATGCATGATTCGCCACGAAACAGTGAAGGCAAAGCCAAAGTCAAAACAATAGTTTTAGGTCTCGATCATTATTTTTTAATTTATTTAATGTTTGTTTTATTATTTTATTAAGGTTTGTATTAATGTTTTTATACTAAATATGATTTATGAAGTTTTATAAAGCCGCTCCTTTTTGGTAAGAGTTTATAATTTTATCATTTTTAATCTTATATTGTTAAATTTTTATGAGTTATAAAATTTATCTACAAATGTTATTATTTAAATATTTAAATTAAATGTATGATAATAATTTTCCCATAATTTTTATCATTGAATGTATGATAACAATTTTTTAGAATCTGATTTATAATTTGATTTTTTTATATTATTATTATTTGATATTATCTTTCTTTTTTAAATATTTAATCTAAATGTATATTTCTTAAATTCAAATTTAATCACATATTTGATTTTTGATTTTTTTAATAAGATTTTTTTCACGAATTTTATCCATGATTCGCCATGAAACAAAGTGGAGGCAAAGCCAAAGACAAAGCAATATTTTTAGGTCTTGATCATTATTTTTAATTTATTTAATATTTGTTTTATTATTTTATTAATGTTTTTATATTAAATATGGTTTATGAAGTTTTATAAAGCCGCTCCTTTTTGGTAAGAGTTTATAATTTTATCATTTTTAATCTTATATTGTTAAATTTTTATGAGTTATAAAATTTATCAACAAATGTTATTATTTAAATATTTAATATCTTAAATCTTACATTTAAATAAATGTATGATAATAATTTTCCCATAATTATTATCATTGAATGTATGATAACAATTTTTTAGAATCTGATTTATAATTTAATTTTTTTATATTATTATTATTTGAAATTATCTTTCTTTTTCAAAATATTTAATCTAAATGTATATTTCTTAAATTCGAATTTAACCACATTTTATTTTTGATTTTTAGCAAGGATTTTTTCACGAATTTTATCCTCGGTAATTCTGAATTTGAATGCGGCAACTTAGCTCATGACAGCCATGGATAAATAAGAAAATCACTCATCTCTAGACACCTCAAACTACAGTCAAGTCTGGTGGCTTCCATTCCTATGCTACAGACAAATTAGCATATGCCAGGTACAACTGAGCTGGAAAATCAGTCATCATATGTAGGTACAGTTTAAGTGATTTAGATGAAGGACCAGACAGTTGGCTGAAAGAGAATCTAATATCAATATGCAAACTTGTGTTACTAACATTAGCCATGCTAGGCATCTCATTTCTAGCATTGGTCTACCTTACCATGTGTGGCTCATTTATGAAGTTCACAAGACACTCGTGAGTAGATGACTGCTAAAATGTTTTTCATTTTTGTCATCTTAACGTTCAAGCTATCTTGTGACAGTGGTTATAGTATTATCTGTTTCAAGTTATAACTAATAGGCAATCCCTTATTTTTATGCAAGGTTTCCATTCAACCCCAGGTGTGTAACACATATATAAAGATTCTAAACCCATGAAACAGTCAATATAACTGATTAAGAAAATAGGAACAATTATAGTGACACTCCTCGTAAGATTGATATGAGAGTCTTATATGAAGTTGAACACAACTCCTGAGCATCAAACATTATGATTAGATGCAAGTTACAATCTATAAGGCTGAGAAGAAAAGTCATGCCCAAAGGTAAAATTTACCATTATCATTATTCATAAATATTCAAGTTATCTGTTCAAGAAGGCTTAGGTCTGTTGGGTCAGAAACTATTCATTTTTGCAACAGACAGTCAACAAGGTTCACAAGCATTTGTCCTACATCTATACTAACATAGGTAGGGCAACTGAGGAAGGGTGTTATAGTCACCTCCTAAAGCCCTCACAAAATCAAAATAGAGAGACATTATTCAGATTCAAGGATGATAGCCCATCATGTTTTTCCAGCTAATAAGAGCTATTACAAAATAAGATATTTAGGGCAAGAGAGTCTTTGTTATCAATCATGATGATACAATCAACAGAATAGTCTAGTACAGGCAGGATGTTCATTATTAACTAAAATATCATCATTATGTTTAGGACAACAAAATTCCAAACAACCATGCTTGAGATAAGTCAAGGTTGGGGAAAGGGTTCTTGGGGCACTGCCCACCCCCTGTTTTAGAGTAAGTAGGTACAGTATCTAGTGGGAAGTCAGCACACTAGTTTTCTAGGGTTTATTCCTAGAATGTATTGCACATGCGTGAGCTTCAAACTTGACAATGGGTAATCTTGAAGATAGAATGCATTGAACATATCAAATCAAATCCATAGCCTTCCTACTTGTTTCATCAACAAGATTAAATCATAAGCACAAAAAAACCATTTTATTTCCTCTTTACTAGTTTCAATTACAGTTGAGGGATAGAGTTAGAAGTAGAGAAAACATGCTTGTAGTAGAGGTTGGGTTAAATGCACTAAGACCCAAGATGCCTTAATTTGACCCTCAATCACCGAGTTCAGCTTGTGCCCTAGCTTGCCCATACTCCCAAGTCCATTCTTCTTATAACTTTGCATCAACCACTAGAACTCCAAACCATTTAGAGTTGCATGCTATTTCTTTATCAACAGCCATTGATGCCCTTGTGTATGGGATACACAACAAAGATCTTTCCATTTGCATGCTGCCACGAGGTATCTCCAAGATGAGCTCTTTCAATTCTGTCTATATCACTCTTGCATGCAAGAAACAACAAACATGCACAAGACTTGCATCTAGGTTTAGTAGTGAAACTTGAAGCAAAGGATAAACATGATTGCTTTCAAAAGATAAGCTCACTTCCAAAGGGAGAAGGGTAAGATCAAATAAATTTCGTGAGTCAATAACCTAATCATTAGGTGAACGAAATAAGCCTAATCATTAGGTGAACAATATGCCAATAACATGAGAAGTAGGGTCAACTCCACGAAATAAGCAAGCAGTTATGGTAAACCATCCTCTCACTATTTGTGTTTATGAATCATGTTAAGTCTAGGGCCTAATATGTCCTCTCAACGAAGCCAACAAGGGTAATTGACAAATCAAAGTAGGGTGATGAGATGCTATTCAACTTTGTAGGGTAATGGGCCGCGTGTGAACCAAAAATCCATTATCATGGTTAAGTGTTGCCACCACTAGAGTTAAGAATCTAGGTGGCCCACGAGTTGAGCATCGCTCCTATCAGTAGGTACAACTTGAGTTGTGTTAGTAATGCTTCAAGTAGAGGCACTCACTATTGGGGATATTCTTATGGTGTGTCACTTGAAGTATCCCAAGTAATGAAAGCCACTACTTGCACTCCCATTGCAAGCAAGTGAATTGGAATAATATCGAAAGTGAGAGATAACAACAAACACAATAAGCAATATTATTAAAGTTTGTTGTATTCTCCAAAATCACTATAAACAAACATAAGAAAAACACCCACATGCATGCATATAATAATTCCATGAAAGCTTAAAGCAAAGACAACACAAAATCAAGGGTAACGTGACTACCACAATTTTATTAAGAAGCTTTGGCTTGAATCCGCCATAGCAAAAATAACTCTCTAACACAAAGTGAATCACAAACACTAGCTCAATCCTTTTATAAGGAAGAGATGAGAGACTAGGGTTAGGGTTTAGAGAGTAGTTAGCTTGCAAAGGAAGTCTTAGAAAAGACTATTAAAAGAGGAAGTCAAACAAGTCAACTTGGTTGATACTGCGTCTATTAATAGATGTGAATAACTATGCTCCAATGGGTGAATTATCCACATTAATTTCAACTAATATAATAATTGCATCGTAAAATCATACAATAGTGTATGGAAATTAAATACACCATCCCCCTTAAGGTGTATTTCGATAAAGGGAAGGACAAAGGAATCACCGAACTATCCCCCTCGACAACATCATTACGCCAAAAGTTGCATGAGCTAAAGAAAGTGGGCACCGTGCAAGGGTTTTGTGAAGAGTTGTCTGTAATTTGATGTTTTGTTCGACAAAAGTTAAGATCAACCACCTTGTCTAGGATTAGTTGCTTTGAATATAATGCATGCATATCTCAATGTGCTTTGTGCATTGGTGCTCTATTGGATTTTGAGAAATGTGGATGCGCTTTGATTATTGCACCAAAACATCGTAGGTTGGTTTTGTGGAAACTTGAATTTAGAAAGCATGTGTCGTATCCACATTGACTCTATGTCCTACAACAAATCCACAAACTCGCTTTTGTAGTAGACAAAGTAATGGTGGACATGCCCTAAGATGATAGATATATCCAATGATTGTGATCGTTTGTATTCCTTGCCCAATCACTATCCAAATAGCCTACTTCTATTGTTTAAGATCGAACAAGATTCTCTGTTGCTTTCCCCACTGAGGTGTAACCAGAAATAGAAGTCATGTTGCTAGACTTGTACCCAATGGGATAATTAGCAATACCACAAAGATATCAAGAATGCACTTTGCAGCTTATCAATGGCTTTCGTGGAGATCCTCGACAATAGTGCGATACAAGATTCACACCAAAACATATTAGGACGTGGCTGAGTCAAGTAGAGTAGGCTTCCAATCAACTGCCTGTAGAGTGTCCCATCAACTGAAGGAGTAGAACATTTGACAGGTTGTTTGATTCCTAATTGAAAAGGAGTTGGTGTGGACTTGCAATTTTCCATGTTGAAGCGATGAAGAATGTCTTGAGCATTTTTGGATTGATGAATGAAAATACCTTTATCGTTGTGAATTCGGAAGGCCCAAGAAAAAAATGGAGAATGCTCAAGTCACATCTCAAAAGACTTCTTCAAACATGCTTTTAAATCACGAAGTTGATGTGTGGAAGCTCCTGTGATGATTAAGTCGTCGACATAGAGGACCAAAATGAGGAGCTTTCTGTCTACTTCCTTAGTGTAGACAGTAGGGGTTGGAGGAACACCGTGTAATACAAGAATCGATAAGCAACATGTCAATCTTATCATACCAAACTCAACGAGGTTGTTTCAAGATGAACAAAGACTTGTTTAAATTGCACACATAATTGGAGTTCTCACTATCAACAAACCTTAGAGGTTGGGACATGTAGATTTCTTCCTACAAATCACCATGCAAGAAGAGACTTTTGGCATACATCCGGTGAACTTCTCATTCCCGAGTTGCAACAAAGGAGAGTACTAGCCGAATAGATTCATTTTGGCAACTAGAGCAAGGGTTTCATGGTAATCAACACCTTCAACCCGTGAAAAGTATTTTCGGGCTTTGTACTGTCCAATGGACCAATTTGTTATATATTTAGTTCAGCACAAACACTTGCACCTCACTATTTTTCCTTCTTTTGAAACTGAACCAAATCTTTAGGATGGGATGCAAGACTATATATATATATATATATATATAGATATGGCATTGTCGGGTGGTATGGGTAGATATATCTAGTATAGGTATAGGTGGGGGCCCTATATCTCTATTTGGTGGCCAAGCCCCATCGATAGAGACTAGATCTGGGCTTATATATATATATATATATATATATCAGATTTACCAACTTGTTCATCAAAAAATAGGAAGACGAGGATAAAAAGATAAAGAAATTGAAAAATTAAGAGACGAAGTACAAAATATGCTTTTACAGAATATGTTAGGTTCTGTGAACCGAAAACTTCTCATCTCTATAGAAAAAGTGGAAAAACCTTATAGAGAACCTAATATTCTTGCGGAATATATTGCTCTACAACTAAAGGCGAGGGTTGAAATAAGAAAAATAATGAAAAAAGCTATTGAATTGGCTGAAGAGGCAGATGTAGAAGGTATTAAAATAAAAATAAAAGGACGTCTCAACGGAATTGATAGAGCCCGTAAAGAATCGGCCCTACAAGGTATAGGCCCCCCTCCATATATGGTATGGGGTCCCACTCTAAAGTTGGGGGCAAACTAAACCATATAGAGTCGAGGTCTATATTATATAGGTATGGGGGCAAGCTCATTTCTTATCTATATAAAGAACGACCCCCAAATATAGATTGGGTGCCCATATAAGATATATAGAGAGTGACATCACATCCCATACCATATATAGATAGGTCTCAGGATCAGATTGATCTTTATTTATTTTGTGATTGGAAAAGAGTTTAGAATGTCATATCTCTATCCAAATGCACTCAAGTGCTTATAACACCATATTGATGTTGGGATCTCGTCTTGCTCGGATCTCTAGGATCTTCACAAGGCACTTGCCTTCTTGTGTACTATGCGAACCCATTTTGGTTGAAGTTGTGTGGGTTGAGCTGGTGCATTCAGAATTTCTTTTAGTATTGGTAGTGGATGTATTGGTTGTCCCTCATGCGACTCTTAATTGTAGGAACTCGATCGGAGTTTTTCAAAACTTTCATGTTCATCATAACAAGGTTAAGAAGTGATGTTTGGCTTGACAGTGAAGGCGATGGAGGCATAGGTGATGGCTTGTAAGCTTGTGACTATTTATCAAACACTACATCTCACTGGTAAATAATTTTAGTGGTTCCAACTTCTAATAACGAGAAGATGATATGCCTTCACATCTTCACAGTGACCAACAAAGATACTAGGGTGGCCCTTCCATTCCATTGCTTTTTACTTGCCATCTAGGATATGTGCCATAGATTACATTCGAAAACCCTTAAGTTAGAAACATTAGGCTTAACATTAGGCCATTTTTCTTTCTATATGATATCAAGCACTATCGAGTGGGGAGTGAGATTTCGAATGTAGTTTGCACACATACTAGTAGCTTCGTCATGCAAAACCGAGGAAGCAAATCTTTGGAATGTAGCATATAATTGGCCATTTCTTTGATTGAGCTATTATTGGGCTTAAATACACCATTTTATCGGGGTGTAGGGCACAATGTGTTGAAGTTGAATGCCTGCTTGCTTGCGAAAGGTAATTATCTGGTTATTAACAAACTCTTCTCCATTATTAGCTCTAAGACGCTTTATTTTCTGCTTAGATAGGGTTTTCAACAAGGGCCTTGAAAATTTTAAAGTTCTCACACTAAACTTCTGTTTTTTAGAAAGTAGGTGCATGTTCTATGAGAGAAATCATCAATGAAGCTAAGCACATATTTATGCTTTTGAAAAGAAACATGGGGAAATGACATGAGGTCAATGTGAACCTATTGCAATTTGTCATTGACTTTCCAAGCTTTGCCTTTTGGAAACATATCCTTGTGTTGTTTGCCAAATGCACAACCTGAATAAACTCCATTTATGAAGGACAGCTTTGCACCCCAAGAACCATATTGTGCTTATTCAAAGTTTACAATGAAGCGATATAAGACGACCAAAATGCTCATGCCAAAGTTCACGCAAGTCATTTGCATAGGCAAGCATATCCTGTGAAGGTTGATTAAACACAAAGCGGCCAAACTTGTACAATTTGCTTGATGATCAACCTTGCTAGTCAGTGACAATAAGCAAACCAGTCTTTTGCTTGTTTGATAACATTATTGTTGGTGGTAAACTCAACAATTTTTCCTTCACTTGAGTGAGTGATATGATAAATGGAGAAAGTACGCAGACAAAGTTGAAACGTGGAGAACATGCCAATTGTCATCTCGACGGACCCTTTGCCTTCAACTTTAAGAGGAGTTATGTTTCTCACAATTTTTTTGTTGTGTTACTTTCTATGAAAGTTTGAGACAAAGAACCCTAATTGTCTATGTGGTTTGAAGCCCTTGAATCTAGAATCCATTCATTAATTGTTGGTCTATTGGTTGTTGTAGAAAGAGCACTTTTGTCTTCGAGGGAGGAAGCTATATTTTTTTGATCTTTGTTTCCAAAGTATGCATTTTCTTGAAACACCGATGTTCACTATGGTGTTGTTTACCACAATAGTCACAACGCTTTATGTCAGCTTTGGCTTTTCGTTTCCTTTTGCTGTTGTCTTGGTCTTGTCTTTGGGTGGAGTTTTACTTTATTGATAGATTTCCCTTAGGCGTAGGCTATATTATACCTTTTTTTCCTCGCAAGGGTTTCTTGCCTTTGCCATTGTTAGATTGTAGATTCACATTAGAGTCGTTAACTACCAATGCCTGTTGCTTAGTACCTTCAATCCGTAATCACCAATAAAAATCAGTTTTCCTGTTCTCTTTGAAGTTGCTCACAAAACTTATCAAAAGTCGGTGCCATATTTGTTGCACCTAAAAAATCTTGTTGTGTGTAGTAGTTAGATGCAAAAATTGAGTATGGACAACCCAATTTAGACAAAATTGTCACAATGATCTTGTTATTAGACTTTATTTCCCCAATTTCAACAAGGAGAAGTCTTAAGTGTTTGATCTCATTGATGAAATCCTTAATCCGAGGAAAGTTTCTTGGCTAAGAGCTGAAGGCTCATTTTCCGATTGGCCTGCCCTCATCTTACTATGTTTACTAAAGAGATTTTTCAACTTATTCCAAACCGTATGAGGATCTATGTCACCTGTAAGTGAAACTTGAGTTTAGGAGACATTGATTGACCTATAATACCACAAGCTTCATCACACATATTTTTCCATTTTTGGTATTTAACAAGGTCAAGAGGTGTATATTCTTCACTCATTGCAATACGGTAAAGGCCCTTGCTTAGAAGCACATCGCAATATATCCTCTCCAACTGAAGTAATTAGAACCATTGAGAATTATATCCTTTTGGCATCCATAGTGAGTATTAAAATTTGTCATAGTCAAAATAGCCCAATTTTTATAAAAAAATGTTTCTAGAAAAAGCCGTCAAAATGATCGCCTCAATGAGAAAATGATAGCATGCGCAATTTGCTTATGGACAATTTTTTTGAATTTTTTCTCCTGAAAAATAAGTCCAAAAAAATAGATTTGTATGGGTTTTTTCGTTGAAATTGAAATAGTAGTTCAAATGATTGTTTCAAAGAGAAATTCACAATGGTTGTTCTCAGTAGTCCAATAGATCCAAAATTCAATCGGATCGCCAAATTTCACTCGAGTCAAAAGATATGCCAATGCTACGCTCTTAACCTATTGCTTGTATTAGGATATGAGTAGCCGACTTGTGGCTTACCATATCACTTTATTATATCAGTTATACTTTCTCATGCTTAATAGGTCGGCCTTGGTGATGACCATAACATATGAATAGTATATATGGGGGATTGTAGGTAGTAGTTCATTATCATTTGAGCATTTGAGTCTTATTATATGGTTTGGAGGTTGTCCACTAGAAGTGGCGAAGCTATTCTAATTGCATATTGAGATCATTATTCGAAATATTGTGTTATTTGGTGTTTTATTGTTGCTCATAATCAATTATCCAAGTAATTTCATTACAAGTGGTATCGTAGCATGCGATATGGGCCAAAATTAGGCGAAAACCCTAATTTTTTTTTCCGCCATATATTATTGAATCAAAGGTGAATTGGTGGGAGATATTATTACCAGAGTTGTGAAACATTTCAAGTAAGGTTCCCAATTTTTTTGACTTTTTCATTTATTTTGCAAAAGTTGTTACAAAGTTAGGGTTTTTCATAAAATTGCTCCCTAGGGTGCAAATTGTGGAATGTTTTCAAGTTCTTTACATTTTTGGAAAGCTCTCAAAAAAATAGTATTAGTATATTCTCTGTGTTTTTTCCTGTTCAGCCGAATTTGTATCAAAAACCTAAACCCTAAGGTTTGACATCATGACGGGGCCTTCCACAAGAGCAAAAAAGAATCTGGTTACTCCGGTAAAACCCCAGATAAAGATGGGGTAGTGATTGAAGAGATGGAGTTAAGGGGTAAATACAGATTCCTCAACACTAGGGTTTACCTCAGTTGATCATAAGGTGAGCCAACTTGAGTATGAGCTGCGAAATGTACAATCTGAGATGGCCTCTAAAGGAGATAGAACAAATCAATCAATGGTTGGATGATATCATGCAACATGTAAAGGGTAAACAGTATGGCCCAAATCCGCCCCATATCAACCAAGGAGGATCTTCAGTTCAAAATCATGGACAAAATAACCATGTTGGATCGCTTTTCCAGCCCAATCAGAATCTAACTTATTCGCAACCACGGAACATGATGCCGAAAGTGGATATGCGCAAATTTGATGGTAAGGATCCCTTGAATTGGATAAATCAAATGGAGAACTTCTTTGAGTTACATCAAATACCATCAGGACAAAAGGTGACATTGGCATCCCTGTATCTTGAACCAGACCAATTTGTTTGGTATCAATGGTTATGTGCTCAAAGGTAGAAGAATGGTCTCGGTGTTACTTGGACAATTTTTATCGAGGAGTTGCAATTGCACTATAGTTCCAGTGTTTCAGAGAACTACTTTAGTCAATTAGCAAAGTTACGGCAAACATGATCAATTAAAGATTATGTGCATCAATTCTAGAACCTATCCTTAAGGGTGGAGAATATTCCAGAAGAGAATCTAAATGACCTGTTTCTTGGGGGTCTTAAGGACCACATCGAGCATGAGGTACGTATGTTTAATCCACTCAAGCTTTTTGATTCTATTATCATGGCACGTCAAGCAGAGGAAAAAGTTCTTTGTAGTAGGAGGCCGCCTTTCATTAACACCAGAGACCGTAGTATCTCTTCCCCTTCATTTGCTAGGCCAATTAGACTGACTCCTCAACAAATGGAAGAAAAGAGAGCAAAAGGATTATGTTTTAACTGTGATAGCAAATATGGACCGGGACACAAATGTGCTGAGAAGAAGTTGTTCTATATTGACGAAGGTAATGAGGATGATGAGGAAGCTGAAATTATAGGAGAGGCCGAGGAACTAAGAGATGATGAAGTAGAGGATCACCAACCTACAATTTCTCGCCATGCATTGTCAGTGTTAGTACTCTTCAAACACTCAAGGTTATTGGCTATCTCAAAAAACAGAAGGTGATGGTGTTGATTGACTCAAGGAGTACTCAAAACTTCATAAATAATAAGTTAGCATCTTGCCTCAATTGTTTTATTTACCCACTCCGAAATGCAAGTTATGATGGCGGATGGTGGGATAGTCAAGTGCACAGACAAAGTGCCATAGTATCAAGCTTTCCATGGGAGACTACATGTTAGACTCACCTATGTTTGCTATTTCTATGGGAGGGGCAGATATTGTTTTGGTGTCCAATGGATCACAACCTTAGTACTATAGAGATGAATTTCCAAGAATTGTTCATGCGATTTCATTCGGATGGAAGAACAATACAATTAAATGGGATGGTAGCTAAGTCTCCATGAGATTATTAGCTCTCATTAGATGCAAAAGGTTCTTAGAAAAGTAGTAGACGGATTTATAGCAAAGTTATTTTTCATAGAAGTACAAAATACGAGTCTTCATGCCACCCGATCTTCGAAGATTGTTGATGCTCACTCATCCGTTTTTGATGCAATTCCAAAGGACTACCACCGGTTAGGGATCATGATCATGCCATTCAGTTGATTTCAGGAGCCAAACACCTAACATTAGACCATACAGATACCCGTATTCCCAGAAAAGTGAGATCGAGAAAATGGTGGAGGAAATGTTGAAGGCAGGTATCATCAGGCATAGCCAGAGTGCATATTCTTCACCAGTGGTCATGGTACGTAAGAAGGATGAAACATGGAGGATGTGTCCAGATAACGAGAACTCAACAAGTACACTATCAAAGATAAGTTTCCTATTCTAGTAATTGATGATTTACTTGATGAATTAAAGGTGCTATTTATTTCACAAAATTAGATCTTCGTTTGGGGTACCATTGAATTAGAATAAAAGAGGAAGATGTTCATAAAACGGTTTTTAGGACTCATGAGGGCCATTATGAGTTTTTGGTAATGCCTTTTGGTCTTACAAATGCGCCCTCAACCTTTCAAAGCTTGATGACCACTGTTTCTAGGCCATTTTTAAGGAAATTTGTATTAGTTTTCTTTGATGACATATTGATTTACAGTAAGACATGGGAAGAACACTTACAACATGTAAATAATGTGTTGGAAGTTTTGGAGAAACATACTCTCTATGGAAAGCCATCCAAATGTTCTTTTGGTGTACAAGAGGTAGAGTACTTGGGTCACATTGTATCCCATGAAGGCGTCAAAGTTGATCCTCAGAAGATCAAAGCTATGGTGGAATGGCCAAGGCCCAAAACTCTCAAAAATCTTCGTGGATTCCTAGGACTAACAGGGTACTACAGACGATTTGTGTGGGGATATGGTAGAATAGCAACCCCACTCACTGCATTGCTAAAGAAGGATGCCTTCCATTGGATAGACGTAGCCACTAAATCCTTTGAGCAATTGAAGGAAGCCATGTGCAAAGACCCCGATTTGGCTACTCCCAACTTCTCAAAACCTTCATTGTTGAATGTGACGCTTCAGATCGTGATTAGGAGTAGTTCTAATGCGGAAGGAAGACCAATTGCATTTGAGAGTCGCCAATTCAAAGGAAAAGATCTGCTCAAACTCATATGAGAAAGAAACGATGGCTATTCTTCATGTGGTCAAGCAATGGAGGCCCTATCTCATGGGTAGACACTTCAAGGTAAAAACTGATCATGATAGTCTCAAATACTTTTTGAGCAAAGGTTATCATCTGAGGAACAACAAAAGTGGGTAACAAAAATGTTGGGTTATGATTTTGAAATCATATACACAAAGGGTAAAGAAAATGTAGTAGCTGATGCGTTGTCCAGAAGGGATACATCCGCAGATGTCTTACTATGTGGAATGTCCATGTTGACGGCCGATTGGGTGGATGAAGCAAGATTGGAATGGGATCAAGACAAGGATACACAATCTCTAATACAAAATATCAAGCAAGGATCTATGACATCTAACAAATTTGAGTGGAAAGGTAATGCCCTATGGTACAAGGATAGGTTATACTCGAGTAAAGATTCTGAGTTGAAGCATAAGAGTCTTGCAGAGCTACATGCCTCACCTGTTGGAGGACACTCGGTTTTTGAAGACATCATAGAATAAAAAGAGAATTCTTTTGGGAAGGACTCAAGGGGGATGTACAAAATTTGTATCAGAGTGTTTAGTGTGCCAACAGAACAAAGGGGAAACAATTAAGACACTAGGTTTGTTGCAACCCTTACCAATTCCTAGCCAGAGATGGGAGGAGGTCTCCATGGATTTCATCACCGGATTGCCTTGTTTAGAGGGTAAGAATGTTATTTTCGTGATTATGGATAGGCTCACAAAATATGCCCATTTTTGTGCCCTATCACATCCATTTGTAGCTAGTACAGTTGCAACTTTTTTTTTTGGGACAACAGTTCAAAGGCTAATGGAATCCCAAAGATAATTGTAAGTGATCGTGATCCTATTTTCACAAGTAATTTTTGGACGGAATTATTTTCATGTTTGGGTACTCAGCTAGCTCACAGTTCATCTTATCATCCTCAAACTGATGGGCAAACGGAAGTGGTCAACAAATGCTTAGAGGGGTATCTATGTTGTTTTGTATCGTATAAGCAGAAAAGTGGATTAAATAGCTACCACTTGCAGAATGGTGGTATAACACATCTTTTCATACCTCTTCTCAAATGGCCCAATTTTTAGCATTATATGGTTACCATCCACCTTCTATTGCTTCCTCCTTGAGGGTGCAACTAAGGTCAGAGATGTTGAGGAACACATTCAACATCAACAACAGGTTTTGGCTAGTTTGAAGGAGAATTTAGCATTAGCACAAAACAGGATGAAACAACAAGCAAATCAACACCATAGTGAAAGACATTTTGAAATTGGTGACTGGATTTTTGTATGTCTCCAGCCTTACAAACAGATGTCCCTAAAGCAATAGAAAAAGAACAAACTTGCTCCTAAATATTATGGCCCTTATCGTGTCCTACGAAAAAATTGACAGTGTTGCTTATAAACTAGAGTTGCCTCCATCTTCACACATACACCCAAAGATTCCATGTTTCATGCCTAAAGAAGGTTATTGGACGTAAATTTGAAGCCCGAGATAGAGTTACTAGAACTTGATGAGGAAGGAAGGATCATTTTGGAGCCCGAGAAAATTCTAAACACGTACTAAGAGGCTGAGAACCAGAGACATTAAGGAATATTTGATCAAGTGGAAGAATCTGAGCATAGAAGATGCAACCTGAGAGAATGAAGGTTTTCTGCAGAAACATCTAGGATTATTCAATGCCGAGGACAACGTTGGTTTGAAGGGGAAGGGTATGTTACGCCCTTAACCTATTGCTTGTATTAGGATATGAGTAGCCGACTTGTGGCTTACCATATCACTTTATTAGATCATTTATACTTTCTCATGCTTAATAGGTCGTCATTGGTGATGCCCATAACATATGAATAGTATATATAGGGGATTGTAGGTAGTAGTTCATTATCATTTGAGCATTTGGGTCTTATTATATGGTTTGGAGGTTGCCCCCTCGAAGTGGCGAAGCTATTCTAATTGCATATTGAGATCATTATTCGAAATATTGTGTTATTTGGTGTTCTATTGTTGCTCTTTATTTGAATTATACAAGTAATTTCATTACACCAATCACACCCTAATGAACAATTTGCTCACTCTCCCGTGGATCATCAAAAACAATGTTTTCTCAACTACTCTTGGAGCAAGTGTTGTGTAAAAATCGAGAACTAACCCGTCTCCGTATAAAATCTTGGGCCGAAATTGAGTTAGAGAATTTGTATTGTAGTTGAATAGAGGATTTAAACCAAAACAAAAAACAAAGAATTTGTACTATATCTAACCGTGGTTCTCATCTTGAAACTCCAAAAAAATTGAACCAAGGCTCATATTGAAACTCCATATCTTCCCAATATTTTGCTGAACTTTCGATAAACCTTAGGAATTCACTAGGTTTGGATGTGTTTGTTCTGTAGGCTCTCTAATATACTTATCTTGTTTGTAAATAGTGAACTAGACCAATGTTTCAAGTCACCATGGAGGATTCCATCATTCCCATAGTTGTACTATCTCGTCCCCGAGATATGTACATAGTAACTTACCCGGCTAAACGCTTATCTCGTGCACTACATAAAGAAACAGCCCTAAGGCTTCCTATTGGAAAAAATAAAAACTTAGGCACTTCCTATATATTGTGAGGTACATGGAAGCTAAAATCCATACATAATGTTGTCTAATGGCTTGAGTATTAGGGTGGTGCCCTCACACCACAATTAGGTAAAATTGATTACCGCTTTTCCCAAAATGTTAGTTCTTGAGGTTTTAAACTACCGGAACATGGTTCTACATAGGGGATATCTAAGAAAAATATCCAGATATAAACCTTTAGTATCCCATCACTTTCACCAATTTTTGATCAACCCAACTCTCACAAAGGGCAAACTAAGAGTATATAATTGGTTAATTGCAGATCTGGATAGAAATTGTAGATAGAACACATAAATTTGAATATTTGAAAATAAACTTTGAAAATTGGCAATTGCAGATCTGATTGGATGCTTGTAGAAAAGACTAAAAACTGTAGATCCAACTTGTAAATTTGCATGCAGCGCAAGGTGGAGCTTCTATTGCTCCGAGAGTCTGACACCATATTAAAGTTTGTTGTATTCTCTAGAATCACTATAAACAACCACAAGACAAACCCCCACATGCATGCATTTATAATAAATATTGAATGCTTAAAGTAAAGACATAACACAAATCTATCAAGGATAACATGACTACTACAATTTTAATAAGAAGCTCCGACTTGAATTTGCTAGAGTGAGAATAACTCTCTTCCATAATGAATCCCCTAACCTTAGCCTTTAAACTTTTTTAAGAACAAAGAGTGAGTGTGTGAATAAATAAGTTTAATGCTAAGAGCAACAAAACACCGGCTCACAAACTATGACACACATACATAGGTAAAATAAAACATGGGTAGCCTAGTATGACCTTCTAGGGTTTGGATATAGGTGTAAGATGTACCCGAGATGTCGAGGAAACGTCCAGAGTACATGGTTCAAGATACTCGCCATAAAACTAAGTTCTAAGTACTTATTCCAAGTTCGACCAATGAATATCCTGACATTTGGCATTGAATTATCATTAAGTCTTGTGGTTATTTAGCTTATTTTGTTTAATCTATGCATATTATATGGTTAATTTGCTTATTTTTAAATATTTAATATATTTATTGTATGGTCGTACTCCAAAGCCTTACCCAAGTTAAAAATTTATGTTCTGTGTGTACTGGTTCTTGTCCCTATATACTTACCCGTCTTGGCTACTTAGAATAAAACGATCTTTAGTGCATGTGTGAGGTTCTCGGTATCCATTATGTGCGGAGGTGTCCTTTCGATCTATCTCCCTTTCCCCTATGATGCCCTCCCTTTGGGTTTAGCCTTTACGAGAGGAAAGTTTTGTTTTGCATCGTTGTTCCATTGCCCCCACCCCCACCCCGCCCCCAAACGACGCGTCTTGGAGACTCGAGACTTCCTCGAGACTTGGGGATGACTGGGAAACCAACCTACGTTGCCACCACCAACTATGTGGGGACGTTTTTGAGACATCCCGGTTAGCGAAGAAGAAAAACTAAGAGAAAAAAAGACAAATCTGCACATCTAGAATGGACGTGACATGGGTTTTATTAGGAAGAGGTGGTTACAAACAATTTTTAGTTTGCATTCAATTAGAGGCACTTCCCAACTACATAACCGATGCTTGTAATATAAATATTCAACACCCACTCTTATTGATTAAACTGGAAATTAATACCGAGTTTGTCTTGAAATTTTACAGATGTCCTAAAGCCCTTATGTTTAGTCTTTAGATCTATAGACTGTGCCATAGGTGGTACTTCGAAATCAACAGTCCATTGTTGTGTTGCGGTTGTCGAATGGAGGACCGCAAAACAAAAATCTGGTCGTGTGAACAAAGGATATGGCAAGTGGTCCACTGATTCTTTGTTACATGATTCATTGACCAACGATGAATCATCAATGGCTGAGAGTGTCAGCCCCATCTCCAGAGTGTTGGAATCAGAAACTTGGAGAGGTGGATTGAGAAATTTGTTCTAGGCTTGTGTAGTCATGGCTGGAGTTTAAACAAAGACTCGCTTAACTCCGTAACCTAAGTCACCTTGATCATGCCCTTGCAACACCATGTAGTTCTCATCCAACCTTTTCAGGAAAGCATGGTGAAGTGCCTTCCAATCAAATTGAGTTGCTAAGGAGAGAAACAACTCGAAATGTGACCATCTCATGCGGTGAGAGTAAGAATCAACTCTGCACATAGTAGGAGAAGCAAGCATCTCTATCTCAGCAGTGGGAGAAAGGACCATCTCCGAGTAGTAGGAGTGAGAACCAACTCCTCCGTCTTATCTATTTGCTCATGTACCCCCCTTTGTTGGGAAAGGTCTTTCACAACATAATGAGCAAACTGTTCATGCTCTATTGTCCTTCGAGTAAGTACCTCTGAGTGAGTGGCTTGGCATGCCATCTCACCACGCACTTCAGTGCATATGGAATAATGGAGTCTCCATCCACAACAAGTTGTTCTTCAGAATGAGGAAATCCATCCTCGCAAGGCATGTCCACCTCCAGTACATCTGGTATAGTGGATGTTCCCTCCACAATAAGTGCATGTAGGTTGACTATATCCAAGTCAACAAATCTATGGGGAATGGCTTCCTCCCAAGGCATTTCAGCCTCTTGCACATCCTATATGGTGGAGCTGTCCACATGTGCATTCATGTTGATTGTAGCAGGATCAACAAGCCGATATTGGCCACCTTGCCCAATACCAAGGGCAATCATCCGTCTCTGTTTCACATCAGAGACAACACACTTCTTCCCATAGAAATCCACATAAATATTGGGATTTTTAGTTAATTGACAAATAGATAGAAGATTCTTTTGTAAAGAAGCTACATATCTACTATTTCGTACCAACAATTTATGAGCATTATTCAATATAATGCATATATATCCTATCCCTCCTACTACAAGTGATTCTTCTTCAGCTAGTACTATTAATTCAAAATGTATATTTGCAGTAAATGAAACATACCTGTCCTTGCGACATGAAAAGTGCGTGGATGTGCCGAGTCAATGATCCAACAACTAGTACCACTGTCATGTGAGCATGATGTCGTAAGACAATAAAGAGCATGCCCGTCATCCAAATCTTATTCTTCTGCAATTGCTGCCACATGTTCCTCATCACATGGTTTTTTGTTCTGTTGCGAAAGATCATACTTCCGCTTTTGACAATCCTTCTTAAGGTGCCCAACCTTGTGACAATAATAGCATGTGACCTGATATTGAGTGGAGGACTCACTAGAATGATGTCTCCACTTTCCTTTTGACTGTGTGACAAGAGCACTCTCTGATTGGTCACAACTGGATTCTTCCTGAATTTGTCTCCGTTCCTTTTCCAATAGGTAGGAACTCACTTATCAAATGCAAGAGTTTGACTTTCAGCCATTAAATGGAGTGCCTCCACAAATGACTCATATGAAGAAGGCAAGCTGTCCAAAACTAGAGCCACCATATCATCATCGTTCACCTTTTTGTTGATGGAAGATAACCGGTCCCCGAGGTCTTTCATCCGAAGTAGGTGCTCCAACAACGATCCACCTTCTTGTAACTTCACGGAAAAGAGCATATTCTTCAGGTATAAAACCCAACTCTTTTCTGACGTTTGATATTTATCTCTAAGACTGGCCCAAGTGTACTAGCCCCTGTGGCATTTCGGACCTCAGGTATCAAATCATCTGACACCGACAACTTGAGAAGTAATAGAGCCTCCTTATGACGTCTGTCATAATCAGCGAAGTTCGTTGTTGGTCGACCTTCACTACTTGTGATTATCTTATCACAATCATAAAATTCTACAAGGGTTAGAATTTTGTGGCTCCATACATTGAAATTTGTGCTCGTTAACTTTTGCGAGTCCGGCAAAATCAGGTTCGATATATTTGCCATTTATTATTCCAAAAAAAAAAAAAATGGAAATAATAAATAATACCAAGAGTCTTATCCTGGCCTCGACTAGGATAATTGATGCACGACTGAAGTTTGTGCCCTAGGTGATTGGAATCACTTCTTGAACTAGAATTTAGTAGAGGAAAACAATACTTATGCCCCTAGTGACTGTAAATTCGTGACTATAGGGCTGCAAAATCTGCGACTAGGAAAACCGTGACTGGTTCTTGTAATAGTCGTTCTTCCTTAATCAACTGTGTAAAAACTTTTGCCGTGCCTAGCAGAGTTTGCATATCAGGGAGGATCAGTATTCACGAATGGAGGACAACTCAGTATTTGCGACTGTATATTGCCCTTGAAAACCAGTATTTTTGCCCTCGAATGCCCTCAAAAATCAATAATCGCGACTGTATATATATGTGTGTGTGTGTGTTTTATTTTAATGGCTTTAAAAATCCGTTGCTAACTGTAAAATCTGCAATGACTTGGACTATATATATATATATATATATATGCAAAAAGACTTTGAAAATTCACGATACACATAAAAACGAGACTGTTATTTACGATTGCGACTTGCAGTGGCTTTGAAACTAAAGTTTGCGACTATGCACGAGTACAAACTTTGACCACAAAGTTTTTATTTTCCTCAGAGTCTTCTTTGGCGAGTGAAAACGAAAAATGACTACAGTTTGTGCCCACAACTTCAGTTTGTGCCCTATCAGGGCTTCCTCAAACTGTTTCACTCTCCCGTACCCTTCAAGGGCTTCCTCGGGCTTTGATACCAATGTTAGCAGAAGAAAAACTAAGAAAGAAATAAGAAGACAAATCTGCACACTTCCAGAATGGACATGACAGGGATTTTATTATGAAGAGGTGGTTACAAACAGTTTTCAGTTTACATTCAGTTAGAGGCAGTTCCTAACTGCATAACCGATGCTTTTAATATAAATATTCAACAGTCCCATAAACTTCTAGAAGTCTCTCGACCCGTCCTGCAGACTCCCAGCTGTTTCCGAGACTTCCAGCCATCCCTGGAGGCATAAGGCTGTCAAAAAGTTTTTAAAATAAAAATCATTTTGTTTTATAATTTTTGGCCCCCAACCCTAACCCTAATACTCAATGGGCCCCACCCACCCCCTAAGCACTCTAAAAAAACTATAAATAAGAGTTAAGAGTGTCACTCCAAATCACAATGAAAACTTAAAAGTACCAAGCACTCTAAAAAAAACTATAAATAAGACTTAGAGTGTCACTCCAAAACACAATGAAAACTTCAAAGTAAGAGTGAAAGCATTAGCAAGCAAGAGTGAGAGGGTGAGAGCATTAGCAAGCAAGAGTGAGAGCAATAACATTAGCAAGCAAGAGCGAGGGCAATAACAAGGAAGAGGGACACCATTTGCAAAAAGTAACAACAAGAGTTAGAGCAATTGCCAAGTCTTCATTGCATTGAGCTACTGGCCAACTGTATTTGAATTTTGAATGTAATCATCATTTTGAATATCAATATTAATATATTGCTATTTGGCATTTTCATTGGTCAATGTAGTGTGTTTCCTATACATTTTTTTATAACTAATTTATCAAGTACTAAATATATTTACGTCGCCATCCCCTGCCCCGCAGCCATCCCCTGTCGTTCCCAAACCTAGGCCTGCCGTTCCCCATCTACAAGACCCATCCTGCCGTCCCCTTGTCCCCCCGTCCCCCATACCCCTGTCCTGAGACTTGGTGGAACACTGTTCTGCATCCCTTAAGCCACAACAGGGGGAAGTTAGTCCGGAATTGGGATAAGATAGCCCAAGCGACATCAATGAAGTAGTAAGATACATCATGATACCAAATACATTAGATAAATCATAATATCTATTGCTAGTGCATCAACAACAAAATGTAAAGCTGCTTAACAAGATACTAACAACTGGTCAAGAAGAAGTCACAGCTCGACTAATCATCATGCATCAAAATCAAGTATGAAACAAATCCACACACTATTGCATTCCATTTATTTAAAATTAATTAAGCCATTTTGTTTAAGAAAAGGGTTTTCTGGGAAAAGGGACTGTGACAAGATTGAGGTTGGCATGATCATTGTTGCTTGTTTCCATTTAACTTCAATCTTTGTCAAGGGTCTGAAACCACAAAGGGTTTACAAATTATTGCTCATGAGTGGGTTGTAATATTTGCATTTCATTTGGAGTTTTGCATAAATTTTATACTGAAAAATATTGGAGATTTTGTTATTCTATAAATGTCACAGTTTTTGATTCTTTAGCTTATTAACTTATCTCAGAAGAAGTGCTTAGCAAAATGTCAATAAACACTGTCGGACTTTAGTTGCTTGGGATTTGTTTCACACTTAGTATCAGCAATGTACAATGAGAATACACCTTTTGATGCCTGAACTGTCATGCCTCTGTTTATTGCAGTGTTATGCGGGGACGTGTCTCCTAGATTTTGGTGGTGTCCCGGACGTGCCAAACGTTTGGGGGACTTGGAGGACACCCCCTATTTTTAAATAATCTTAAAAAAATTCTGATGTATTTTACTTTGTAAAAGCTGTTACTTTTACCAAGAACATTAAATTATAATCTTGAAAGTACCTAAAATACATTAAATACAATTTAAATCTGTAAATTTCATTGAATAAAGTTAAAATTTTTAAATATTATTTTAATAGCCGCCCCCTGCCGTACCCAACATTTGGGAATTTTTTTACTGTCCCAGAAACCCCGTCCCTCTGTCCCCCATTCCCGAGATTTAGGTAACTATGGGTTACTGTTGTAACCTGTCAGGTTTATCCTCATCTTTTGAAATGGCTACTATTGCAACTCTATAGATTGCCTGTCTTCTGCTATTCTCATGTCAGTTTTTTGGTCTCTAGCTATTCTAGCATCATCTTCAACAATTAATGAATCTGGGTCAGTTCCACTTTCTATGTCTTACTGTACAGGCAAGAACCATCTCCTCTTCCCGGTATGGGCTGTCTAAATTTGCTAAATTTAAAAAGAAAAATATTAATTTTTGGCCCACATTATGTATATGGTGATTGCAGTTTCTACTTAGAATCCTTTTGGTATGTATGAAGAAACATTAATATTATAGATCCTGCAAGATTGACAGGTGACTAAACTCAACCTTGTGACTCTCGCAACCAAAATTAATTATGTGATTGTACCAACAGATTGATGGTCAAGTTATGTAGGTTGATGGTTTTTATGGATTTACCTCGTTCTACACAATTTTCTTATATTGATTTTGTAAGTCTTATAAAACATCAATATATCCCCTAACTTGGGCAGCCTACTGTAGCTTAAACATTAACACCCCTAAATAAAAAATTATAACTAAATTCATCCTTGCTGAACCAGCTAAGACAAACAATTTCATGATTAAAAGAACATAAACAAGTTTATAAAGCAGATTGTATCATCTTTCAGCTGTGTTATAAACATGTCCGTAATGTGCACCTCTGAGCCCATTTGCCATTACCAATATAACTTATTGCACAGAATTAGAATCAGCAGCACCACATATGCAGCAATGGTAAGGGAGAAACAAGCATAGCTCCAAAAGATGTGCGATCCTTCTCACCACACTGAAGGTTGTTCTACATATTTGCTAAAGCCTCATCTTTTGAGCAACCCGAGGCGATGAGCAACTGTGACAAGATAAAAATGGGTACTCGACATCTACACGTGTGGTTAAGACTTCTTTACCCCCAATAAGTTATTGATCTTGGATTGTAAGGTTTAGAATCACTTCCTAAATGACAGGTTATCTCATAGCGAATGTCAAGCTTGTATGACATCTCCATTGAAGCAGTTAGTTATGTCGCTGCCAATTATACAGAAAAGTTTGCAGGGAAACTGATCTTTGCTATACATGTGGATAATTGCTGGCACGCTAGTTTAGCCTTTTAAGATATTTCTCATAAGTTACAGTCTTTTGAATTGAACTCACTTTCTGCCTTCTTAATGAATATATGCTCACTTTATATTAGATTCATGAGATATTTTAGCAGTACTTGTTTAAGCGTGGATTTTGACACTATTTGATTATGAGAAGGAAGGCGGTCTTGGTGATAATGAACTTTCTTGAGCAGCTTGTTGAATTTGTTAGTCAATGTAATTTGGTTGATGGTGATGTTGACTGGTAAGATAAGTTCTTGTAGTTGTAAGGAATGATCTTCTTAAGGATGGTTGGTAAATAAGCACTACTGCATTTGGAGGTGCACTTTGGGTATACATCTAACCTTAACATCATTCACAATTGCTTTGTTGCCTGTTTAAATTTGAAGCAAGCTCTGCTACCCAAGTCTTCAGAAAAGGGTAAATGGGAAATGATAAGAAAAACTTTCTGAAAACTGGATGATGCTACTCTTAAGATAGGAGATGATGGGGTAAGCTGAGCAGGAAACAATATCATAAACCAAAGAATCAAAATTTCTTTGTTGCCTGTTTAAATTTGGAACAAGCTTTGTTACCCAAGCATTCAGAATAGGGTAAATTGAAAATGAGAGGAAATAACTTGCTGAAAATGGGATGGTGACACTCTTTAAGTTGGGAAATGATGGGGTATGCTGAGGAGGAAATACTGTCATAAACCAAAGACAGCTGTTTTCATGGAATTGACATTTTTTTTGTTGAATTTCCATTTTTAGAGTAAAACATTTAGTAATGATGTGCAGATTACACACACAACATTTCATTTCATTTCATTCTATCAGGCATTTCAGAATAAGAATTTATGTCAAACAGTCGAAAATATCCATCATGAGACAAAGTGTGATATTTGAAATATAATGCATGAAATTAGTCCAAAATGGAAAAATGCCTAATAATACCAAAAATGATAACAGCTAAGCATGAAGACTCGAGATCCTAGCACCTATACTGATTAAGTATGAAGACTCGAGAGCCTAGCACTTATACTAATATTACTGGTAAATCAAATTGCACACCTGGTTTCTTTATATTTTTCTTTCTATTTTTTGTTTTCATTCAGAAAACAATTGGAAAACTTGCCACAAACTGAAGTAAGTATTTTGATGGTAGCAGGATACTGCTGAAATGTCTAGGCAGTTTCCGTTAGCTGGAAATGATTTCTGATAACTGGTCATTTTTGGACTGTTTTTCGGAAGGCTCCCACTTGGAAATGTTTATGCTGGGCATGGAAATACATTTCCAGTTAAAATCTAGAGATTTACGTTTAGGACAAAATGTGCTGGAAGCAGAAATCTGTGTTTACATGTGTTCGTCAAAGGAATAGTGCCATTTTCCAACTATGAACTCTTCATATGAAATCTTAAGTAGATTACTTTGTTCTTGTTGACGACTAAGAACTCATGTAAGGAGATGTATGGATTATGGAAAGAGGCAATGTACTATTTTAAAATTTGGATGAATTACAAATAGATGGATGGATCGTGAAGCAACTATTGTCCTATATGGCATATATTGTTGCATCGTTGTAAAATGGAAATATGATGGCACCTATTCCAGAGGCTGAATTTTGGAAGGCCATTGTTTCTCTAGTCAAGGATAAAGCTCTGGCTTTCACACCTTTTTCCCAAATCTTTTGGGATGCAATGAAAAATGATTTATTGGCAACTGTAAAAGATAATGGGAATCAGGATTGATATTAGATACACAATAACCATTGCATTAAAAGTGGAAGGTGGATAAAATAGATGATATCTTAGTATCGAGATATTTTATGTTTCATTGACTGGCAGGGTTCTAATATAATACAACAATAAT
The DNA here is from genome assembly GCA_018340775.1 of Taxus wallichiana var. yunnanensis. NCBI lineage: Eukaryota > Viridiplantae > Streptophyta > Pinopsida > Cupressales > Taxaceae > Taxus > Taxus wallichiana. The sequence goes on along the minus strand of CM031234.1, from coordinate 223,600,543 downwards.
TTGTACGATTATCTTTCAAAACTGTTCTTTTGGCTTTTCGACACAGTAATTAATGTAAATCATATACCTGCAATGGTTTCTAATATTAATTTTATTGATCTAGTTTTTCGCTCAATATAATTCAAAACTGTTGGAGTCTGAAAATTACATCACGAGGCGGCAAGCTGTGAAGGTATGCAATAAACATGATTTTCGTTCTTGTAATGTTGATGACTGCTATTTTTTTTTATATATCTGTTGTTTTAAGAACATGTTTATATTTCATCTCTTCCCTTGCAGCTGCTTGGCGATGTTTTACTAGATCGCTCAAATGTTTCAGTCATGATGCGCTATGTGAGCTCAAAAGACAATTTGCGGATCATGATGAACCTTCTCAGGGTATGTAATTTTTGTTTCATGCATTTAGAAAATGCACAGGCATGGGAAAATTTATGTTTTTAATCCAGTTGGGAACATTGGTTAGAGCTGGATCAAGATTAAAGCATTCTGCTCATTGAAGATGCGTATAATTCTATGTGTTATTTGTATTGTATGTTTGAACTGTGTTGTATGATGACTCAGAGTTGTGTATGATGACTCAGAGTTGCCTAAAACTGCGTTGTGTGATGACTCAGAGTTGTGTATGATGACTCAGAGTTGCCTAAAGCCATATGACATATTATTTCAAGATCAGCTTGATAAATACTAGTTTAGTTATGTTCACTACTCTCTTTTACTTTGCACATTGTTGTTCAGTTCTAAAATGATCTCTGGGTGATTAATACTGTTTAGTTATGTTCAGTGTTCACTACTCTCTTTTACTTTGCACATTGTTTATCACTCCAAGCATTGTTCATATTACTCCAAGCATTGTTCAGTTCTAAAATGATCTCTGGGCGATTCTCTCCTCTAAGAAATGCTTTGAACAATACAAGAGAGAATGATGTATTATTCCATGGCCCTTGTTATAGCACTTGCAGATCATTATCAAGTCAAATCTAGTGAGCTTTTGCTGTATCGTTAACATTATAAATTATAATTTATTTTCCTAGCTCACAAGATAATGATGCCCTCTATGGGATGTCCTTTTGGTCTTAAAATCTCCACTAATTTTGGATGTCTTTCTTTGTGGGGTTGATTTTTGAGGTAAGATTTGTTCTGAAGGAAGGATGCAGTCCTATGGAAGCGGCTTAGGATCCTATTTTTTATTGCGAGATTGGTCCCATGGAACTTCAACAACACAGCTACAGGAATAAAAATGAATCTCTTCCTGTGAAACAGGAGCACCACATTTTTAGTAAGCGGACCTTCATATGTTGCTAAAGAGCGGGAGTGGATGTTTTCCCCACCTTATTTTTTTTTTTTTGATATTTTAAAATTAGATAAAAATATGGCCATCCCTTTGCATATATTTCCTAGAATTTCTCACCAAAAATTTCTCATGACAAAAAAATAGTCCACAGGCCTCTAAATTGGAAAATGCTCCTAACGTTTCTCACGGCATCTGCTGAGAAAATTTAGTAAGCCTCCTTTGTGGGACCACAGCCTGAGAATAGTAGCCTGGCATTAGATAGATTAGAGTATGCTCATAATTCGAGTGGAGAATAGTCATCGTGCTAACTAATGCCAGCACATCAATCATGGTCCTCTTTTCAGGAGGAAATTGAATACACTTTATTTATAAATGTCCAATCTAGTAGGAAGTTGGAAGCTAATTACTATTGTCAGGGATTCTAACGAATATTTCATACTTATTTCACATGCAGATGAAAGATATGTAGTAGTCCTCTGCCTAGTGGAAGGCAACGTAGGTGATTACTTATGGGTATTATGTTCCTTCAATCAGCAACATCATTAATAAATTTCAGTTTAACTGCAATTAGCATGCCCTCATATTGGCACTAATCATTGGCTAGAGACTTACCAAGCAGAGATGGGGCATATCTGTTGAATAGGAATAAGGCACAGTGTCACTGTGCATGAATATGTAATGCTTTTATAATTATTTTCCTCAATGTAGGCACATTGACTAGGAATCAGGGTAACAGGAAACTGTTGGTGTTTAATGGGGCCAGGAAAAGACAGTGTGCTTGAATATGTAATGCTCTTATTATTATTTTCCTCATTGTAGGCACTTTGACTAGGAATCAGGGTAACAGGAAACCGTGTGTGTTTCATGGGGTGGCTAGGAACAGGCGATTCCAAAATATTGTCATCAGGCTAAAAGTGCTTGCCAGATGTTTCCAGTTTGTTGCCACCTGGTCAGAAATACTGAACTGCTGTTTCTGGCTGTTGAAATTGTTCCCAATTTCAATTTTTTATTTCCTAAATTGGCCATGGTTGCTGCATTGTTTCCAAACATTCTAGTCTCTAAAATGTTTCCATGTTCCTGGTGACCTTACTGGGATTAGTTTGAATATTTGCTTGTAAAATGAGAAGAGGCACCTGTTTTAGCTGTAGGTGGTAGTTTTAATGCTGGCAGTTCACATTGGATTCGCATCCTTGACACTACTTCTGTGATGTCATTTTTCACTTCTTTCATATGTTTCTACTTTCAGAGATTGGATGATCCTGTGCACGTGTTTGTAGTTTTTCTGCTCCAATGACCAATTTTACTCAGCCATGCTAAACTAATATTTTAGTTCTACCTTTGCGAGAAGGTTTTAATGTTTCATAAAGTACGTGATTGTTGGCATATTTCTTCTATTTGGTTTATATATTAGATTACCTTATCATATTTCCTTAATTATATGAAATTATAGTGAAAACCCATTTCTTTCTTGCAGGAATCTAGTAAGAACATCCAAATTGAAGCTTTCCACGTCTTCAAGGTACTGTTTGAAGGTTGTTACCTGGAATAAAGTTCTGATGCTTCTCTTGATTATAGGAACATAGTTGTTTCAAAGAATACAGCTTGTGTTGAGAATTGCAATTAGTTTGGCCTTTGTTTCTAGATGTTGTAGAAACTCATTTTTAGCAATCTATATAGGTCTTTGTGGCCAATCAAAATAAGCCACCTGAAATTGTGAGCATTCTTATTGCTAATCGGAGTAAGCTACTTCGCTTTTTTAGCGATTTCAAGACTGAAAAAGGTTTGTGTTGATTTTCTTTTATTCATCTACTTGTGCAAGTAAAATGTCCTTATTCAATTATCTGTGCTTATGTTAACACAAAAAAGAAAAAAGAAAAAAGAAAAACATGCAGTGGCAAAATCTCAATTTTAGGTGGTCCATAATTCTTATATCATCTGCAGTATAATATGAAGAAAATGGATATTTTAGCTAAACGGATTTTCTTTCCATGGTGCAGAGGATGAGCAATTTGATCAAGATAAAGCTCAGGTCGTGAAGGAGATTGCTGCCTTGGAGCCAAGGGAGCTGCCTTAATCTCCCTTGTAAATTACAACGTCGCGATCTCTGATGTACTAGATCTTTTTCATGATTGGCATGATTGACCGCAATATGCTTGTAGATTAGATATTCTGTTTGTCGGAAACTAAAATGGATGTTCACATCATATTCCAATAATCTGTATCTGGGATATACTTCAGGTGTGAGCAAATATGTAATGCATGATTAACCCTCAGGAAATCTGGGAAATAAGGGGAGCTTCTACTCTCTTAATTTTTGCTCTTATAATTTTAACAATATTTCTAAATATTATTTGAGCGTTTATATTGATCGCAATAATTTCAAGTTCACTGTATTATAGCAACTATGCAACTGCAGTTTCCTTGGCTATGGCAATAATTTGTATGTATTCTAATTAGGTTATTAAGAATTCGTTTTTGTGTGTACTTCCTTCAGCTTAGAATGCCTTGTTCAAAGAGTTACATTGACCTGCAGGGTGTGGTTTCTGGATCTGGAACAATTTTAGTGTGGTTCTTGATACATCTTTTTGCTGTGAGCGATAATTTTGTACTAAAATGTTGATCTTGTGAAGTCGTACTTACCCTAAATGTGTGCTACTAATGCTTTAAATTAATCATTGGACCAATGTACATCTTTACACAGGTTTGATGATTTCTATTGGCTCCGACGATTTTTTAATGAACAATAAAAATCCAGCCAGCGTTTCATGGTGTGATATTTCATATTGCTTTGCTTTGTGGAGGACCTGTCATCAACATGGCTTGAAGCATTGAAACTGTGTCAAACAAATGGAACCTTTATGTTTAGAAGAGTCTAGTGCGGTTCTCAAGACCTCTTTTCCCCTACGAGTGGTACTTTTGGACTAAAATATTGATTGCTACACTCTGCGCGCTTTTGTGCTACTAGAGTTTTAGAATAATCAATGAAGCGTTATACATCTTCACTGTTGTTTCATCATTTCTGTTAAGCATTCCTGAGGTACTATCCATTGAATAATGCCAAATTGCTAATGACTTGATTAAAAACAAAAACAATACTGGCAGTAAGTGAAGTTATCCCTGAATACAACAGATCTTTAAACAACCACGTCGAAATGACTTTTGGTAATGTCAGTGATGTGACCAATGTTGAATTGTGTGTATGGGCAGTCGATGCTATGGGTACGGGAAATTGTGAGAGAAGAAACAAGAAGCACCGGACTTACACTTAATAAATTTTGCATATACAGTCTCTATCTCAGTGTTGCCTGCTTTTGCAATAACCTATCTAATGCAACATGGTATAAATTCCTTGAAGAGTCTGTCGTTCCTATATGTTTCATTACATGATATCTGCTTTGCTTTGTCGAGGAGCTGTCACTACCAAGGCATGACAACCTGTATGTACTCTTCTCATGGATGTCATAGTTTGTGCTTCTTGCTGGAATTTTCTCTGGAGGAATTTTCTGTACTTGCCCTTTGTTTTACTCAGGAATCAAACTTTTGTAGATCTGATGAATTAGAAAGTTAATGTTGCATGGTGAGAGTTTCTTCAAGTAGGATAACCCACCACAGTCGGAATCATTTCATATTTATTTGCAATTTTTCCGTTCCTTCATTATTATTATTATTATTTTGGTGTGGGGGCGGGGTTAATTGGTTTGAAGTCATCTTAAGATAATAAATACAATTTACTATTGTTGGCTATATAGCTTCATATAACCATCTATAAAAAAAAAAATACTCTAATTAAATTTTACAATTACAAAAATTGGTAAGGAAAAATTTCATTATGGTAATGAAATTCATTGTGGTCATTTTGAGAGAAAAGAGGGTTCCACAATAATCTAATTAAATTGCTTATTTAATTTTTCAACACAATAAATACATGATTGGGTTGTATTTATGTTAATCCCATTAGTAGGATTTATAAAAGGTATTATATACTTTGTTAATGGCTGCTTGTGTCCTAAATGAGCCGTTTACCTCGTGGTTTTTATTATAGATAAATGAGGAAAAATATCAGTGTTATTGACTGGTTGTTTTGAGATGATTTTATATAAAAATTAACAATTTACATTAGTGATTATTTGTAGTTATTTTAAGTAGACTTTCCATGAAAATTAATAATTTAATTAAATTACTCGTGAAAGGCTTTAAATTAACAATATTTACATTTACCACTATATTTGTTGTATGTAGTCATTTGGACTAACATATTGATGTTTGGAGCTACATGCACATTGTTGGGTTTATTCTCGGTTTTGTTATACATTGTTAGTGAGCATATGCCATATGTTGTGCACCATATATTGAAGGGTTGCCTCTTGCCATATGGATGCTGAATTGGAACCCATCAAATAGTTTCATTTCTTGTCTACAAAGCTTTAAGTCCTTTTGTCATGGTATGTGTGACATGGATGTCATGTGGTGCAATGTTGGTGTTAACTTGAATTCCTCACGATGCTTGTGAAGCTTGCTCACATCCTTCACTCTCCCGTTTTTATATATAGAGCGAGAATGGGGCATGGATTGCTCCCTATGGTCACCCCCTATATATATATATCCACCTTTGAAGGTCGGAAAATTGTTGTGGGTTTGTATATTGGATTTTCCATTTTTTGGGGATGAAAGATTTTCAAACTTTTGAAATTGAATTTGGATGCAATTAACAATTGCACCAAAGTTGCAATGGGCATGCTGATAGAAAGTGAAGGGACATACCACCATTATGGAAAAAAAAAAGTAAATAAAAACATTGGCTCATACATAAATAATGCTATTTATTCTCCATGATAAAGAGTAGCATATAAAAAGCTATTGATGGGATACAATCAAGAGGAAGTTCAATGATTCAATGGAGTGGGGGCTCTTGGCAAACCCGGGATCCAAGCCTATCATATGATTGAAATTAATGAGTACATCAACTAAGGCACGTGCCCTTAAGCTATCTACAAAATGCTGCTCCTAAAGAGTTCTCCCTATGTTGGGCTATGAATGTTTGGGTCAATGATCAGATAAAAATTTGCACGTGAACACCCTTGCGCCACAAATATTTAAGTGTAACTGATTTTTTGGCAATGAATGTTCAGATAAATATTTCTGTTCAAAGTTAATAAGGTTTAATGATTGAACGTAAAAGCCCTAGTGTCATATCACTTACCTAACAAGACGATTTACCCCCACCTAGTTGAAAACGTTTGTTTCTTCTCAGGATTATAAGAAATTCAAAACGAGATGAATTCCATTTTAAGAATCCACTTTCTCATTTAACATAATTTGAGAAGTAACCACAAGGGATCATTTCACTAATTTATTTAAAAAGGCTGATTTTTCTCCTTCCATATTTAAACTATACTCAAATTAAATGTATTTCCATTTAATTTTTTTGTTTTATAGAAAACAATCCTTTATAACCATTATAAACTCTTCTTTATATATAAGTAACTAATTTCTTCGTTTTAATTGCAAGTTGGCTGCACAAAAAAAAATTACGATTAAAAAAGGATTTATAGTAAGTACCCTGCCCTTCATTCTATTGATATCCACCAAAAACATTAAAAAAAAAAACCATACACATGCATTTTAGTTTTTAAAGCAAATATCTTATATATATTGAGTGAAAGAGAAAAATAATTAGAATAGTATATTCCAAAGACATGCATTTTAGTCTTTTGAACATATATAAGAAACTATGGTAGAATTTTTAAGCAATAAACTGTTTCAAATAAACTTAATAAAACTTAGCCTATTTAGGTGGGATTACTAAAGAGCGCAAGCAAATTAGATAGAGAGGTAACTTCTTATTCATGGCCAAATCACCATAGTGCCATACCAATTACTACATATATTTAAGCTCTCAATTAGTTAGCATGATTATTAAGCTAAAATGAATGTTCTGAAGGCCCAAAACACAATTCCATTCCTCCAACCTTAATTGCATGGGTATTAATACTGACCAAATTTCAACATCACTAAGTTTTTTAACCTGGGACTTGAACTAATTTTGGAGTATGTTGATGCCCTTCAACAACGTTTCCAGGGAATATGGCCCATCAATGAAATGAAGTTCTACTCAAAGCTGCAAGTCTGATTGACGGTTCAAAACAAAGAACTTCAAATATTGCGTATTTTTATTGCAATGCCAAGCCAAGCCTAAAATATAATAAGCCTAAATAGAATATGGCCAAGTTAATTTCTAAAACAAATCATCGTGGGAACACCAAAATCTCCCATATCTAAAAATAGACATGTAATGCTAAAAAAATCAAGTTCAACCTCCACAACATCCAACAATAATAAACAAGGTTTTTGCTCATGCTTCATGTATTTTTGAAATGTTGGGAAAATAAAATTCTGAACTTTACAATGACCATGTGTGCCAAAAAGAAAATGACAATGGAATGTAATGCAAACAAATAATAAATTATGACAGAGTATCAAATCCATAAAACTCTAGGTGGAACGTGAAATAACTTCATCATATTTGTTTATTCTTCAAAATGACAAAAACTTAGACAAATAGAAAATAAGTTTTTATAGCTAAAATAGACTTCATCTTGATGCTCCCTATAACTCACTCTTGTAGAGATCTATTAGAAGAATTTTCTTGATCTTTTGCACTTTGATGCATTGGCTTATTTTTTTGATAATACACTTCTATTGGGGTCAATACTCTTCGGTGACATGAATTGTGATTTTGATATTCTGGTTGGAATTAAAAACTATTTTCATTCAGTATGGCTGTGAAAAATTAGAATTTATAAACATACATAGATGCATAATATAATAATAATAATTAGTTTTATAGTCCATTGTGTTAGGCAACTTATTTTTGGTCTATAGGTCGTTTACAACATAATATTTTTGGTATGCATGAGGTAGCTAACTCTGTTCCAAATATGAGGCGTACATATGCTACTCCCTACATGATTTAAACTCGTGACTGTCTTTCAAGTACACAAGTATTTTACTATTAAGCCAACTTAGAAGAATATGAGTGGTCCAATACTCCTCGGTCCTCGCATGATTCAAACTTTTGACTTGTCTTTCAAGTGCATATGTATTTCACTATTAAGCCAACTCGGGAGTAGATGAGAGTGGTCCAATACTCCCGTAGGATTCAAACATGTAACTTGTCTTTCAAGTACACAAATATTTCACTATTAAGCCAACTCAAGAATACATGGGAGTGGTCCAATACTCACATCGTCTCCACGATTCACTTGAGTCCATATACATTTTTGGTGCTATGGAGATAGGCTAGTGAGCTATTAATCTTTCTTGAATTTATATATTATTTATAACTCTCTAAATACATAGTTGCTGCTCTAGCCAATGAGTGCAGTGACATTATTGTGGGAGCATAGAAAGCCTCAAGTCCTTGTTGTCCTAGGTACACCACCACTTTGTCCATTCAAAAACAAGGTTCATTTCCGTGCATGTGCTTGTCACTTTAGGGTTATTATGTTTCCGATTGCCTCTTGTATAATTGATAATTTTCTTTACTTATTTGAAGTTTAATTTTACAGTTTATTTTTTCCCAATAGTGGACTCCATGGATAGATCAATATTTGTTTCTCAAACTTTTGTCATTTATTTGTGCATCTCATTCTCATTTGTTTTCCTCATCACGACTCTCGGTGTTCTACTCTCTCTCTCTCTCTCTATATATATATATATATATATATATATATATATATATTTGGGATATAGCTTCTTGCAGAGGCTTTTTATTTTGATTGAAAAAGTTACAAAGAGGTCTAAGAGAGCATACCACTTAACGAATTTAGTTACGAATTTGAGTTAATAATTGTATACATTACGAGGAGTGTATTCAAACTAGCAATCACATGTGTACAATGCAATGTGAACGCCGAATGGTATATGTTATTAGATTTAGAAACACAGTTATTACTTTTGTAGTTGATGTTGATAAGGGGTGTGATTGACAATACTTATTTTCTATTAAAGCCAAAACAAATGTTGCAAAATACATTAGAAGGGATGTTAGATAACAGTTAGTTGTGTAATAATTGAATACAAATGCAAGTGAGACATGTAAGTTTGCTAATACTCACTCTCAAGAATGTAGTGAATGTGAAGTGTTGTTGTCAAAGTAGATTGAAAGAATGACTAAGTGCTTTAACATATTATCTCTCCATGAAACTAAAATGAGACAGAATATGCAATTATATATAAAAAATCTGAAATGGTTATGGTACATTCCAAATTTCTTTATTACCTCAATGAGTTTGAGAGCATCATTGTTAGAGCTATTTTGTGCATATCTTACAATCATAGCATTCCATGAGACCACATTTCTTTGAGGCATTTTGCAAACAAAAAATGGTATATGTTATTTGTGTTATAGGGATAGTTTTTACTTTTGTAGTTGTGTTTGTTTAAACTATGGGTGATTGATTTTGTATGTGTAGAAATATAGATGAGTCACTTCATTTAAAAAGCACAAACATGAGGTCTTACCCTTAAAACTATTCAAAATGCAAAAAAGTGATATAATGTACAAAGCTTTGGATGGAAACAACTATAATTTGCATGGTCCTTTCTCAGCATTTTAAATTTCTAGGTATTTGTGTGTAGATGAAGACATTAAAAATGTGTTTTTGTTGGTTAACATAAAGAAACGAGCAACAATAAAAAGAAAAATTGAACATGTATGTTGAAACATGTAATTTTGTAATTGTAGATATATAGACGAACCACTTCATTTAAAGGTTTCATCTCTTCATTTCAAAGTTGTTACAAATTCATACATATACATTTACAAATCTCATATCATGAGTGGTATCGTTTTGCGGATTGTTTTATTTGAACTTAACATGAGAAGAATTATATCATGAATGGTAGCCTTTTGAGGGTAATTTTATTTTTGGTAAACATGAGTACATTTGATACCCCTTGAACGGAAATGACGTCTAGGATAGAAGAAGTGTTGAGTAAAGTAGTAGTAGAGGTGTTATCAAAGCAGAGTGTAGTATTTACGAAGGGTTGAGTGATAGTAGTCTTGCTTCCTCCTTTCTTCTTGCTCCAAGTGTTGCTACGTGCACCATTTTGAGTACCTTTCGAATGAAAAAGGAGGTGAAATGCACAGATTTGCAAGCGAGGCAACTCTGGAGAAAGTTGTGAATGTCAGACCCTGCCTTTCATTGGTTCCAATGTCGATAGTTGCTCTATGCATAGTAAGTCCTTGGGACTTGTGGATAGTTAATGCCCATGCCATTTTAAGTGGCAATTGTCTTCGATTCCCTCTCAAAATAGGGGTATCGAAATATGTAACGGGTTGGAGGGATCCCAACATGGGCCATTGTATCTATCAAATTTGACAACAAAAATAAAGGTAATGTTGGTGGTGGCATTGATGCGTCGTAGACAATGTCAATTGATTTTCTTGTATACCATTTATGAGGCCTACGTGAACTCATAAATTTGTAATAAGCATGATTTTTTGTTGTTTCCATTAGAACTTTGTGCTCCATGATCATCATCGTGATTTCTTGTCCATCCCACTTTAAAGAATGATCGGGCAATTAGAACATTCATGCCTTTAATCCAAGGTTGTGGGAACGAGATTTTTTTGTGTGGTGCATCCTTAATCTTGTTGAGTTAGGTGTGTGTCTCTGTTTGAGACATTAGGATTCTATATCATAAGAGGGGTTGAGTTTGTTGAGCGGTAGAATTCTAAAATTAAATGTGCATCAAAAATAGATTTGCGATGTAATGGAAGAATGCCTTCAAGGGGCTCTTAATTCTTTGATTGGAATATGGAGAACTACATGGATTGGAAACCCTTGCGTGTCAAATGTTGAAAGAACATGTTGATTGGCAAACACCAATGTAATGGAGGATTCTTCCTGTGGATAGAAATCTTCCAAGGATCCATAGAGGAGAGCGAGGAGATAACCGATCTATTTCCAAATTCGGGAAGTTTGGAGTTCCTCGCGTAGCCTCATCATGTTTCCTAGTTTTGCCGAAAACTTATTTCATCAATAAGAACATATTCTATATGTTTTAGTAAAAAAGATGAAATTCCTTCAAGGGGTTTTAATTTTTGATTTATAGGGTTGGATCAGGTGCGGAGATTAGGAATGTTCAAACACCGGTGATTTTCCGTAAATGAATTCCAGATTTTTTTATCGAAATGATTTTCCCGTGCAACTATTCCTTGAATTATCAATATTAGTGAAGGTAGAAGTGTTTTGTTTTTATTGCTAAATGGTGCAATATGGTATCAAGATCTAGTTGTTGTTCTAAGACAAAGATAGTGTGGTAGATGGTGGTGTGGCTTGCATGTTGGTGTTATTAGTGTCTTCCTTTTCTCTCTTGATGAATGATGAACCAATTATCTACAAATCATGTGTAATGCCATGTATGTTCCAATTATTGTGTACGTCAAAATCTTATTTCCCCAACATTTCAAGACTTTCAAGACCCGTGTTGTTTCTAGATGAAGTTGTGTGAAGAACATTCCATTCTTGCAATGGTTCATGTTGAATACTATTCAACCTCGAGTTAGTCGTAACTAACATCTCGTGTCATGTCATTTTGTGTTCAGGATAGTGCATAAAACATGCCATGGTCTATAGTTGTGTTTGAACATGTCCCAAGTGTCGTTGATGTCATGTGGGCTTGAGCCAAATTTAGAGGCAATATTTTCTAAAAGGCTTGTATAAAAGGAGTTCTGACCAATAGAAAAGGTCATATGACATTGAATCTTGAGTTGGGACATCCACAAATCTCGGGTGGACCCGAACAATACTTTAGTCGACCACGATTTCCATTTATCTCCTTTATGGTTCCTATTGTAGCTCCAATCTCGAGAAACTTGAATAAGTGGTAGGTGTTCCATGGTTGTAGGGTGAACTCTATATGCATCCAAGAAAGTGGTTGTTTCTTGTACATCGATGTCACTTTCAACGACACATCTCAAGATTTTTTTGCCAACATTTAATGATACAAATGAATGGCTGCACATAACAAGTGGAAATTTTTGTAGCATGTGACATGTTTTTTTGTGCTTATGCCATGTTTAACAATGCTCTCTGTGATTATTTTTCAAATCGCAATGTGTGCTGGAGAGTCCGGATTAGCATCTCTTGAAAATCTAGATAGCATTTGGCGATAGGTTTATGAACATTGCTCTGCTTTTGAAGCATATTTTGCAATATACATTAGAACTTGCATGGTGGGAAAGTATTGGTTGGCAATCGAAATTTTGCTCTCCATATGGATATCATAGTTTGATTGTGTATGTTCAGTCTATCATTATTTCTCGAAGGAAGGTACTTAATTTTCCCATCACTTTCAATGAGCAACATAACAATGATAGTTCAAAGTATAGAATGGGATGGGTGAGGGTGTAAAGTTTGAAGGGACGGATACATTAGAATTATTTGCGTAAAGAAGGTTACGGAGGAGTTACATTGTTATCCACTTTCTTAGAATTGAGGATGACACATTTCAATCTGTTGTTTCCACAATATGTCTCTTTTTTCAGGGAAAGTGTGAAGCAGTATTCATTTTCGATGACATTGTTTGTAATTTCACTGGTCGCATCTTTGTCTATAGACAATAGGTGGATATCGTTAGCTTCAACACCCATGATTGACTCAGTTGTCTCATCAAAAGTGGTAACTGACTGGAGTTCTCTTGTTGGGTCCTTTAGATCGATCCTGAGTGCATATCTATAATCATAGTTTGAACTTGTATGTTATAAATCGAATAGAACCATGAACCATTACCATTCTCTCTCACCTTTTTCCTGCATTGTTTGTCACCTTTTTGAAGAGGACATGCCTTATAAAAAAAATTTCCATGTTGATATTTGTGATTTCTACAATAACCATGGCCCATTCATTTCTCTCTTGTGTTCCCCATATGTTGTACCTTCGAAATCGTTGTTACAGAGGTCAAGCTTTTTGAGGGCCCATAAATTGGCTTGTGATAGAGGGTACCAAGGGAGTAGTCATCAGAATCAACCCTAGCCATGAAGTGTATTTGTTTATGAAATTAGAGGGTTGACGTAACATTTGGTTCTTGAAATAGTGTCAACTGAGCTTCCATTGAAACTGGAGACACGAGCAAATTTCAAGGCAAGGACCGGAAGAGGCGGTATAGAAAGCATGTCTTCAAGTTCTTTGCTTATCTCATCTAAGTGTTGTCCCCACAATGTGACACTTACACTGAATCCCGACATGTCCTTTAATTGTAGTGTTCTTCTCTTTGTTTCAAACTTGTCATGCCGATGAATTGTTGAGCATGGTGACATCGTAAGAACAATGCCAATCAAATCAACTGTAGAACCTTCAACGCTTGCAGGTATGTCCTTGATTTTGGTGAAGTGAAAGTGATGGGAAGGTATTGTATCCTCATTTGATATGAGTGGAGATATGGTTGAGGAAGGTTGCAGGAAAATCTCCAAAGCATTGTTCAAATGGTTGTAACATAGCTTTCCATTAGCAATCCTCGCAATCCTCCCATTGGAAATTGTATATAGCTTCCCATTTTCAATCTGCTCATAGAATGCTTCCATGGCCTCATTGAAACAGGTGATGTGGATTTCCCCTCCTTCCTGATCCACAAAATCAAACCCAAACATGGAACCATCTCCCCTTGCATTGTGATATTCGCGAAGGGTTGTTTTTGCTAGGGCATAACCCTCTACGGACCACATGCGCATAGATGTATTCAATCCACTTATTTTAGTTGGTGTTCTCGCAAAATATTTGTTAACCTGATTGGCACTTGCATCTGTTTGAGGCAACTGATTATCTTGGAGAGCATTTGTTGGTAGTCGGGTTGGAGCACCAATTATCAAATGTTTTTCGACAAGAACATCCATTTCAATGATAAGAACAATCTTGTAGTGGAAAAGAAAATCATGATAGAATTAGAATTGAGCAACGATGAAAAAACAAACATAAAGAAATTATAATTAATATAGGGAGTTTATATACATTGGTAATCGAGTAGGAGATGAAGCTTACAATTTACTTTTGATTATTCTAATGCGAGATTTGTGTAGAACACAATGGAGCCTTCTTGTATTGATTTTCGGTTACGGCTTACAAATTTGGAGGGTAGAAGTGTTGTCTGCAAATGTTTCCCATTTGAAAGGTCAACACGATGTTGGGAAGCCGTGTCATGAGAATGGACCTTAGGGAGGACAAGTGCAAGATATCGAAATGTGGGGTCAACAATGGAACTTCCCTCAATCAATTGAGAAATGCCTTCGTGTGTCAAATTTATTTCCATGGCAACTAAAAGATGTTTGAGATAGTCGGAGTTCTGCAAATGTATGGTGGAAAATGTAAACTTGTAGTGTAGTCAAAGATGAAATGAAGGATGTGTTTTGAAAGCATGCATTTGTAAGCAATGAGAACCTTTAAAGTTTGCTTCCTTTTTCATTTATATTTTCTAAAAAGTGCAAACATGAGGTCTAACCCTTTAACAATTCAATATGCAAAAAAGTGATATAATGTACAAAGCTTTGCATGAAAATAACTAAAAATTGCATGATTCTTTCTTGGCATTTTAAAACTATATGTATTTGTGTGCAGAAATGTAATTGTGTTTCTAGTTTGCATCATATTAAAATGGAGAGGGAAAAGAAGTATGTTAGTTCTAGAAGATGTTTTTAGGTATGACAAGCAACTTAAAAAGCCTTGTCAATGATCAATCTAACATCCAACTTGGGACGCTTCAAATGGCCTCATTGGGGAACAAGCCCCTCAACACATAACAAATCATGTCATTGACGAAGGCACATGCCCCCACATGTCACTTCGGAAAAAGGATTGGAGCCAACTATAAATATAAATGTAACAATCAAAAGCAAATAACATGAAAGCACTCTATAATAAATTTTAGTCCATAACATGCAATAAATAGAACAAATGAAAAAAATACTTCAATCAATATTGAAACCCACTTGAAGTTCGTTTAGAGACGACACTCTCTTCTTTACCGGGAGAAAGAGAATCACAAATATCCTACAAAAAGTGAAAGAAGAAGTTAATAAAACTAAATGTATGTGCGAATTCAAAAGGAGGGACTCCTCCATTACATGATGGGAACTAAACTTGAATTCTGGAATCATTCTACATTAGTATAATATATGTGGTTCATGGATATACATACTTCAAACATGTAGTTAAGAGTCAAAACCCAAATCAAATTCCATGAATACTCTTTTCCAAATACACACATTATATTAAAACTATTTCCAAACAAAATACATAGTTTCTGCTTTTATGTATATAACTTACCCGCAATAGATTATTTTAATATTTAATTTGGAGAGAGTGGATTGCTATTTATGAGTTAAAGCAAGGATATTTTATCTAATCATAATGGTTGCTATTTATAATTTAAAGCAGGGATATTTTGTCTGATCATAAGATTTTTTTTTAAAAATTGGGTGTTGCTAGGAGTCATGATGAGTAGCGAGAAAGAAAACAAATATGTTTAATTGAAAATTATCCTGATCCAGAGAAAGATATGAATTGAAGAAACAAAGATCTTAACAAAGGACTGGTTTATGAGAAAAAGACTAAGATTATCATTCCACTCCCGGCCATTCTACAAATTCCACTAAATCCACCTGAATACACATTTACATTTACTACAGTGCGTCACTAAACCCAAGTTTGGGGTGTGCTAAATGAGAGAACAAACAATTTACCTGGCCTCGTTGAATGGATGGAGTTCCCGTTGTGGCCGCCATTAATGAAGAAAGAGAGCCGAGGGCACAGAAATATATTGCCCCCACAAGTCAATAGTATTTATCACAAGGTGTTTATTTCCGATGAGGGCTATATTCAGTGGGACTTCAAAAATCGCATTAAGTATAGCACCAAAGAATTTTTGCTTTGAAAGCAAATCCCAAGCGCAGAAAAAGCAATGGCTATGTAAATATGGCTACGGATTTAAGAGGAGATCGGAAGAAATTAATTATACTGTTATGAAAGAGACAGGAGAAGCTCTATAGAAAATTTAATTTTTAACCCATCTTACATTTTAAATGTTTGCTTTTCACTTCAATAAAGAAACAGACCTACCTAATTCAGAAGAAGATTCCATTATGGGCCTTGTGCAAATTCAGCTTACAGGCTCGATTATGGCAATTTTATGCAATAGAATGAAACTTCCCACAGAAACATTTAATGAACTTCTCACAGTTGTTTCCGAAATCGTGAAGGAAACTGGATATTTTATTTGATTTATATGGCGACAAAATCCATTGATAGCTTATTTTTTGCTTCGTACATTCACCTGAATAATCATGGTCCGTTTTGGAAGACAATAATCTGACCAAGCTGTTGAAAGCCTGTGAAATTGTGTGAAAGGGAAGCTTTGTGTCTTATGCCAGTAAGGGTTATTTTACAACTCATAGGATATGTTCGAAATCTGGAGAATAAGAGTTGTTTCTGAACACAACAGTGTCGAATATAACTCTAAACTCAGTTTGTTAACTTATGGGTGTAGTTTACAATGTGGCGATTTGAAGAGGAGGATTTTGGAGACATTTACCTTGAAACACAAATTCTTGACATTTCAGGTCCATCTACAGGATCCATCCTTAGAGGAGAAGATTTTTATTTCACAAAGAAAGGATATTACAATTCATAACATCTTGCTTGATGCTCCCACATTCTGTGAGCCCCTAAATTTATTAAATTTTCGAGTTTATTAATGGCTTCCAGGAATTACTCAGAATAAATCCATCATCCTTCTTTAAATTGTAAGGAGTCTTCTCCATTTCTATTGCTTAGTGTATTCTACCTTATTTCTAATAGTCTACCATCACAATTAATCTAGCATCTACCATACTTATCTGGTGCTCGAGGTTGGATGAGTGTTCTGCTAGGAGTCATGATGAGTAGCAAGAAGAGAAAACAAATAAAGAAACAGACCTACCTAATTCAGAACAAAATACCATTCAACTTACTCTTACAAAGCCGTCCCCTGGCTTCAATAATGGACACGAAATATGGGATGTTGAAGTGATGCCAGTACCCTCCTTAAACGTTGTTAAACTGCTAAAGGTCGGCAATCCAGACACTTGATTGTTACGGCTTTGAAGGAACCACGAATTTGCATTACATGGATTCTATAAAAACAAGGAATAGGCTAGGAGGGGGATCTGGAAAGTCACGGCAGCAGGAAGAATTTTAACACAAAACATACATCAGAAGAACAAGTATAAAACTAAAAACATAATTAATGCGTGTAAAAGCTAAAAAATAAAATTTAAAAATAGTAAAGCCAAAACAACATGCAAAATCAGAAAAGTAAAATTGTTAAAAATAACAAAAGTAAAATTGTCAAAAATAGCAAAAGTTAAAAATAATAAAACTATTTAAACCATCAAATTTGACACAATCCCATAAATATCCATAAAACCTTTTCCCATAAAGATAACACCTTCGACATAATAATAAAAGCATACATTTACTTTGCACAACATAACATTTAAAATGCTATCTCTCGGAGATGAAAAACAAGACAACTGGCTAGTGAATGGACATATTCATCAATACTCAAACTGAACTATACAATAAACAACAATAAAACTTCTACGCACGTAATCACTTGTTTTTATTATTTAGCTACGTGAGTGATCATTTCAAGTTCCCATCTTGCTAGGAGCATTACATATTTTCTTGTCCTTAAAAAGACAAAATGATTTATTATTATATACATACCACATAGTTTTCAAATATATAAAATATTATATCTTATGCCCGAGTTCTAATGTCTCTTCAACACTTTCCCAAACTTAAAAGCGTGTTTTGTTTTGAGGTAGAAATTGTCTTGCTCCAAGGCAAACATTGTTGCAACTTGATATTATGATATATGTATTATTTGTTGGCATTTTTTTGATTAGTTGCACGGTGTTGGTTGCAATTATACAAGAAATGTCTTTGGTTGTTTTTCACTTATTGCACACTATTTAGTTGTCCTTACAGTTTTCAATTAAGTAGTGAACCGACTTGTTACCCTTCCAAGTTTTCAATATGTTGATCTAGCCAATGGGATTCTCTTTACGAGTTTCGAACCTTCGAATGGAAGATATTAAAAGAAGGAATAGAAAAGAACTTCAATATTCATAAATATGAAAAATCAAATAACTCACAACGATAACCAAATTGCCATAAACAACTCAAGAGAAGCATAGATCAACACAAACTTTCCAACTCTTCTCGATTATAAAATAATTCATCCATTACATGCATTTATGGATTTGTATTGTACATGCTTTTCCAAAAAAATAAATAACTATCAATTATAGAAATACTATTTTAATAATAATCCAATTTAATTTTGATGCATACATATCATAGCTTTAATCTCTTTTAAAAATATCCTAGCAAATTTAATTATAACTTTAGCCATTGCATGGCTTTTCCTATTCTTATCTAAAGCCATTGCATCATTTTTATTATGCAAAAATAAACTCAACTATACTAATAATAAACTCAACAACAATAGTTAACCAACATTCTCCCCCTTGATGTTGAGTGGACTAACAACTTCATCTCGAGTTTCAAAATTGAACTTTTGCAACAACTTTAGTGAAGATATTTACAACTTGTTCTTTAGTGTTTATATACTTCAACTCTATCTCTTTCTTCTAAACCAAATCTCGAATGAAGTGGTACTTCAAATCAAAATGCTTTGACCTGCTATGATGGATTGGATTCTTGGCTAATTTGATAGCACTTATGTTATCACAAAAATTACTGTAGGTTGATGTTGTTTCTCCCCATTTTCTTCTAAACAATCCGGAGCCATAATTCTTGTGTATCTAGCAAAGTGACTGCAATATATTCTGCATCAGTAGATGAAAGAACAACTAAGTTTTTCTTCTTTGAACTCCATGTAACAAAACCCAAACCAAGTGAAAAATAATTTCCAAATGTTGACTTCCAATCATCCAAACTACCTCCCCAATCAAAATCACTAAAACAAACAAGTTTAAGCTTTTTATTAGCATAATAATGAATACCCAAATTGATAGTTCCTTTCACATAGCTTAATATCGACTTCACTGCCTTCATATGAATATCAAATGGCCCAAACATATACCTTGAAACATGAGAAATTGAATTAGTAATATCTGGTCTTGTGTGAGTTAGAAACATTAAGCTTCCAACAATACTTTTGTAAGTTGTCTCATCAATTTTTCTAGCACCATCTTCTCTACATAACATAAATCCATGAACAATTGGAGTAGAGACTGGTTTACAATCAACCATACTAAACTTTTTCAACATATCCTTTACATACTTTGTTTGACAAATAAAAATCTCATCCTTACTTTGATGAACTTCCATTCCAAGGAAGTATTGCATGAGACCTAAATATTTCATTTCAAATTCATTCATCATAGCAATTTTGAATTCATCCTTCATCTTAGAGCTTCGCCCATATATAAAAAATCATCAACATACAAACTTACAATGATAATATCATTACCTTCTTTCTTGTAGTAAAGAGTAGGCTCATTTTGCTTCTCTTGAAGCCATTTTGCTGAAAAATATCCATCAATTTGAGCATACCATGCTCTTGGTGCTTCTTGAGGCCATACAAATCCTTCTTCAACTTGTAGACTTGGTCTTCTTTACCTTGTACTTCAAAACCTTGTGGCTACTATACATAGACTTCCTCTTCTAAGTACCCATTCAAGAAGGAACTTTTCACATCCATGTGATGTATGCTCCATTTCTTTTGAGCTGCTAGTGAAATCATCATTCTAATGGTCTCTTGTCTTGCCATTGGTGCAAATGTCTCTTCATAATCTATGTCATACCTTTGAGTGAAGCATTTTGCAACTAAACGTGCCTTGTGTCTTTCAACACTACCATCACTATTGTACTTAGTCTTGTAGACCCATTTAGTACCAATACACTTCTTGTCATGTGGAAGTTTTGTAAGCTCCCAAGTATCATTCTTATGAATGGAATCCATTTCTTCTTGCATTACTTGCACCCAAACATCATTAATACATGCATCTTCAAAACATGATGGTTCAAAATCAACTTGTGTAAATAAAACATAATTTACTGTCTCACCTATTGGACATTCTTCATGTTCTTGACTCCTTGTACTTTGATAAATTTCACTTAGGGTTCTTACCTTCCTTGAAGAACTTGGAATTGAATCAAGACTTGTACTTGGAATACAAGAATTAGATGGGGGTTGCTAGGTGGACTTGTTGCACTTGGAATCAAAACACTAGTGAGTTGTTCATCAACAATATCATCATTACAAAAAGATTTAGACTTCTTAATATGCCCTTTTTCTTTGTCATGACCATACACCCCCTTCATAAAAAATAACATCTCTTGACACAACAATTTTGTAGTGATATGATTATAAATCCTATACACTTTGCTTTGTTTACTATACCCAAAAAAAAAAATTACAAGACCCACTCTTTGGATATGACTTCTTTCTTTTCTAATTAGGTACATGAGTATAAGATAAACAACCAAAAACTTTGAAATAATTGACATTAGGCTTCTTTTCATACCATGCTTCATATGGAGTCATCTTGTCAAGTGCACTAGTGGGACTCCGATTGAGAATATATATTGTTGTAGCAATTGCATCACCCCAAAAAGAGTTGCTTAATCCCTTTGTTTGTAACATGCTCCTTGCAATTTTAACCACTATACAATTCTTCCTTTCAACTACACCATTTTGTTGGGGAGTGTAGGTGGTTGTGAGATGCCCTTTGATGCCAATCAAATCGTAATAATTCATATTTTTTTGAACAAAATCAACCTCCATGATCAATCCTTAAGCACTTCCTCTTGTAACCACTTTCATTCTCCACAAGGGCTTTAAACCTCTTAAATGTATCAAACATTTCACTTTTTTCTTCAAAAATAAACCCAACACTTTTGTGAATAATCATCAATAAATGTAATGAAATATGATGACTTACTCGAGACTTTTTGTTTGCATAGGACAAAAATATCAGAGTGAACCAATTGTAGTGGATAATGAGCTCTCCATGCACCGCCTTTTGGTAAATTTTCTCTTGCATGTTTTCCATAAACTTCAATCTTATATCTTTTTCTCACAACCTTCACAAACATATGTTTTCTCTTCAACCTTTGGCAAACCATAAACTAATTCTTGTGATGTTAGTAACTTCAAACTTTGAAAATTCAAATGTCCATATCTGAGATGCCACAACCAATCCTTATCTTCACATGCCATATTGGAAAGGCCATTGTTATGTTCTCCAAACTTCAATGGGAACATCCTATTCTTAGACATAGGAACAATTGTAACAAACTTTTTTCCTTTTTTTTTGAATCATAGATTACACATTTCTTATCATCAAAAACCACCTTATAGTTATTTTCACATAGCTATCCAACACTCAAAAAATTATGTTTTAACTTTGGAGTATAATAAATATCATTAACATATTTATTACCTTCTCTAGTACTCACCTCCATGGTTCCTTTTGCTAAAACCTCCAAATATTTGTCATCACCAAGTTTGATATTGGTCTTGAAACTTCTATCCAATGTAGAAAACAAGTCATTATTCCCTGTCATGTGATTGAAACAACTTGAATCTAGGTACTAAACCTATTTAGGAATGATTTCAGCTTTATCATATGAAAGAAACAAATTACATGGAGAATCTTAATCATCCTCATTGGCATAATTAACACATCTTCCTTCTTTACTTTCTTTTATTCTACATTCCCATTCAAAGTGACCATACCTATGGCAATAATAACATTGAATATTTCTCTTATCAAAATTTCCTCCACCTCTTCCTCTTTTAACTAAACCACCTCTTCTTGAATAATTTTGATTTATATATTTTATTTTCCCTTGGTTGCTTCTAATGATGTATTTTCCTTATTCTTGGTTTCTTTTGCTACTAGTGTGTGCACCTTTACTCTTTGTGATCTTCAAGTCTTTACTTTCTTCAATGATGATGAAAACATGATTCCACCTTGGTATTAGAGACCTTAACACATTTTCACCACAACCTCATTGTTCGAGTGCTTCTCCAACAATTTTATTGACCACATCCTTTACTCTTACACAAAAATCACTCACACTTTCTACTTCTTGAATCCTTAAATTCTCTCTTCATAACTTGCAACCTAACCAATTTGAATTTCTTACTACCTCTGTAAGATTCTTGAAGAGTTTTCTCGCTTCCTTGGTTGTCTTTACACCTACAATTCTTGAAATAGGCTCTTAGCTAGAGCTGTTTGAATACGAAAGAAAGATTGTGAATTCTTCCTCTTAGCTTCCTTCTTGGCTTGTCTGTCATTGACTAGAACATTGGCCCAATCAACTGTCTCTTCATAACGGATTCTACAACATCCCATAAGTCTTTTTCTATCAAAAGAGTCATCATCTTGATGCTCCAATAATCATAGTCATTTCCACTAAATTTTGGAATGGGAAGAGAGTTAGAGTTTTCCATGATCAATTGTTAGAGAGATCTGAAATTAAAAACTAAAACACTAACCTTTATTTGATACCAATTGAAGATGTTAAAATAAGGAATAAAAAAGAAATTCAATATTCATAAATATGGAAAATCAAATAAATAACTATTTCAGCAATAAGTTTTACACTTTCTAGGATGAAATAGATAGAAGGTAAAATGGTTAAGGAGGAATACATGAGGCAAAGGTGGAAGGTAGAATGCATGCATTGTTGACGTTATCCAAGTTGATCGTAGAGAAATCCTTTTTGTCTGGGAAGGACTACCCGTAGATGCAAAAGTATGACCACAAAAGAGTATTAAATAACATATGAAAATGGACTGTCTAACATATGCTAGATCTAGGAAGTGTGGTGCTTCCTAGAGAGGTTGTCAATCCATTGTTTAATAACAATTCAATGTGAATAAACAACTGAAATAAATAAGTCCTATTGTAATGTAATGATTTAGGTTTCTCATACACATAATACACTAGATTTTATGTTAGATATCAAAATAACACTAAATCTAATTAGAACCAAGGTTTGTTCAAGTCAGATAGGTTTGTCAAAGGTCTAGTAAGGGTCTAGGGCTGATTGGTTGAGGTATGGGTTAGTTTTGGGTGAGTGGGAAGCTTGCTGGTCTGAGAATGTAAAATGAAATAGAGACTGATATCGGTTTGGTGACCGATGCCGGTATGGGGGTGAACCAACGACGGTCAAGGAACCAACGTTGGTAGGGGAAATAGGTAATGAACTATTAAAAATGGGTTTTAGGCTCTTTGTGATTGCACAAAGAGTGAGGGTAGTGTGGTTTGGGTTGTAATATGGCTGAGAAGACTCAGGAACACTAAGAAGGAGGTTTAGAAGGGTGAAAATTCTTGGGGTGGTTGAATAGTGGGTTGGTGGGAAGAAGATGATGTACGGGTAACAAAAGAAATAAAATAATGAAAGAAGCAAGACATATTTAAAATGGGATAAGCACAAATGATTGAAATCACGACTACTTGATATTTTGTAGATCCTGTGAGTTGAGATGGTTGATTGTTGATCAGAGAAGAGGTGCTTGAGTCCAGTGTCGTGGAAGTACAACTTGTGTACTCTAGTGAGTATTCCATTGCTCTGGAAGGAGAACCGAATGCTTATCTTGCACTGTGGTTGTGTGTGTTCATCGTCTGATGCGGAGAGGCTTGAAGATTCACGATTGAATGCAGTAACCTCCAACAACCGATAGACCAACCTAGATAAAGGGTTGTAAAATTCTATATAAAGGAACCGATGGTGGTTTAGGTGATCAATGTCGGTTAGGGTGAAATAGTCTTATTTACCAAATATAGGAAGATCTCCCCAGATTTGGCGTGCTTTCCTTGTTGGGTCCGCTTAGGGAAGTAGAGTTCACGTGAGAGAAGGAAGGAAGATCTTAGAAGAAGTCTAGTTAGGTTTAGAAAGAATTCTTATTTAGTTAGGTCAAGTAGTGACTCAACACTGGGAGTGATGACTCAATATTGAGAGTGATGACTTGGTCACTGTGAGTAAAATGCCCTTGGAATGGGTACAGGTGAGGTGTAATGATGAGGTGGAGGTGTGAGGATGAAATTAACTTAATTAAAATAATTAAAATAATTAATAATGTGAGGATGCATATTAATATGGGGTAAAAGGGTCATGATTAGTTAAATGTGTTACATTAATTAATTTAAGGGGACCAAGGGGAGTGTGACCCAAATTTGGTGTCTACATTTTCCCTTTTTATCACGTAGCTTGTATTGATAAACGTGCATGAAAAAAATAGGAAGTTGATGTTTCATGTATGAGTGAAAGTTAGGTTGCCCCAAGTAGGGGTGGAGGTGATCCCCCTCAAACCAGGAACTGATGAGGTGTTAAACGAAGTCGGTGAGTGGTTTGATAAATGGGTAAATGATGAAAACAAGAGTAGGTGGGTTGTAGGTAAGGGTAATGTCGGGCGGGTAATAGGTAGTGGAATTCTAACTCACGCACACGTATAAATTATGATAAGGTACCAAGTATGATAAAATGGTAAGTATGTATGTTTTTATGATATTTTAATTTCCAAGTTTTTGTGTAAATGGAAACTAGCTAGGGTAGAATGTGAATGTAAAGGGGAAAATTGGTTAGGGGTAAAAGTGGTTGAGCTAACCTCTAAGGGCCCATGCCATCAAAGTGTTGCCTACTTACATAGCCCCACAAGACGAAAAGGGACCTCAGGCTAGTGTAGTTCTCCCATAAGCTACGAAAGAATATGATAAGGGAGATGGATGGGTCGGTAGGTTTTAGGCATAATTGAGGTCATTTAGGCATGGTTGAGTTTAGATTGAATAGGTGTGGGTGATTTTGGTGGGAGAGGAATTCCCAAAATGTAGGTGTTGAAGGTCTAGTCCTGTGTAGCAGAATCAATAAGTAAGAAAAGAGGTGAATGGTAAGAGGAGACAAAAAAATCTACCTAATTGGTAAGAACCATGATGAGTCTATCATACCAAAGATTGGCTTATAAACATAAGACCCTAAAGGCATTGCATGATTGACTATTTGAAAGGTGAATAAAGTCACATGATCATGAAATGTCACATTTGTGGCACGTCCCTTGAGTAGGTAGAATATTAGAAAGGAAAGACGATGAGGTGAAAGGGTTGTTTTAGCATAACCTTGGTGTGAGACAACATGCCTCTTCTGCAAGATACCCAAGACCAAAATAGGCAAGTCCACAATGAAAAAAAGTTATCTTTTTATTTTTAATTTTGTTTTATAGAATGATTGATGCAGGAAGTCTATGTGGGATGAATAGAATATCTCCTTGAGGTCTTCGTGAAGATGATCAATGCGGGAAGCTTCAAAATATTTTTATTTTAATTTTTGAAAAAATAGTCTTCTTTTTATGATAGCTATGTACAATAGGGCTAGCTTTTCATAGCTATCCTTTGAGGGATAAAATCTATTTATAGTAAAAAGATGGAAAGATAAATGTCCTTTTAGGAGGGATTCATCTATTGATAAGAAGTTTGACTCAAGGACTTTGAATTTGAAAATCTTGTATTAATTTCGAATAGATTTTTTTTTGCCATTTGTTTTTGGATTTTAGGTCATGGACAAGACTATAGAGAAGTATAGGCTTCTTTATGAAGACAAAACCATAGCACACAAAGGTTAGCTATGAAAGAGAGGTTTTAAGTGATGAACGACCATGGGATTCCATCCTGAAAAGGATGAAAAGTATCCATGAGAATCATGCCATGAGTAGAGCCATGGTACTCATATTGAAGATAAGGCTGAAAGGTGACGGGTAATCACATGATTCTTGTTTAGTCATTGATCCTTAAAATAGGTAAGTGGAAGGTGAATTTTCTCAAGGGATGAGTGTTTAATAGATAAAAGGTGATATAAGACTTGATTCAACAATATAATGATCAAGATGCAAGGCATTGAGGGGCTCAGGTTCGGGTTTACCTTCGAGTGAAGATAAATGATAAACACCGATCCATAGGCATGAGTAACGATATAGGGTCCAAGCCAATTAGGAGTGAACTTTCCCTATTTACTTTTCTCCTCTTTTTGTTACATGTTGATTTTCCTTCAGGATGAGGTCGCTGACCTTGAAGGTTTGTTCTTGGACACGTTTATCGTAGGCACGTTTGATACGTTTTTGGTAGATTTGAAGGTGATTGAGAGCATTTAGATGGCGTTCATCTAATAACTCAAGTTGTGCCAAATGGTCCTGGAAAAATCATCATCATTGAGCATATCTTTGAGTGAGATATGAAGAGATGGAATTTGGACTTTGAGAGGCAAGACAACCTCTGTACCATAGACCAAAGAGAAAGGTGTGGCAACAATTGAGGTGTGAATACTAGTGTGATAAGCCCATAAGGAAAAAGGAATGTGCGTGTGCCAATCCTTACTAGTATCATCAACCACTTTCATAAGAATTTTATTTAGGTTTTGTTAGTCGATTCAGCTTGGCCATTTGTTTGAGGATAATAAGGTGAAGAAAAATGAGTTGAATGCCAAAGGCATCACAGAAGTTTCCATAGGGTTTTGTTTTTAAATTGTTTTCCATTATCAGTGATGAGGCGGTGAGGAACACCAAAGTGAAAAATGATGTGATGGTTGATGAATTCACATATTTTCTCATATTTTTAGAAATAAGAGGTATGGCTTCCACCCATTTAGTGTAATATTTGGTAGTGGTAATAATCCATTGATGACGTTGGGAAGAATGAGGGTTGATCTCTCCAACAAGATCCAAACCCCATTGAGAGAAAGGCCAAAGGTCTCGTGTGACTGTAAGGCATGACTAGGGGTGTGATGAAGATTAGCATGTTGCTTGACACTTCACACAACACTTGACATAGTCACAAAAATCATGGTTTAGGGTTGGCCAAGTAATAGCCAAGGTGAAGGATGCACTTAGCGACAACTAAGCCACTGAAGTGACCCCACAAATCCCATCATGAACTTCCTTGATGGTGTATGGAATTTTAGAAACTTGTAAGGCATCGTAAGAGGATACCATCAAAGCCACATTTTATAGAGAAGACCACCCATGATGACATAGTGAGAGACACTTTTGAGAAAGGCTCATTGTCCATTGTGAGTAAGATCTGGAGGCAAAATTGAAAGGAAAGGTAGTAAGTAAAATGTTATACCAAAGGTCATGTGGGTCAGTTTCAATGTTTCCTACAAGGTTAACATCTCGGAATAGATAAGAAGGTGATTACAACCTTTATACTGTGACAAATATTTTCGAGTTCGGAGGGTGAAGTGGGTATTTGAGAAGCAAGACAAGGCCATGGTGTCCACAAATTTATTAGTGGAACGCGGGTGGTTTGAAGTTCATAATGGTCAAAGGTAGTCAAAATTATGTCACATGATGTTTATACTTTTGAAGTATCTCATTATGACACTTGGTATATACCATTAACTTGGTTCACAACCAATTGAGATTCACCAAAGATATTAATTGATTTAACATCTAAGGCTATGGCGGTTTGAAGACCTAACATGAGTGCTTCATATTCAGGCGATATTGTTAGTACAATCAAAATCTAGTTTGAAAGATAATGACATAGGCTCACCATCAAGAGGAATGAGGATAACTCCTACACCACCCCCATGTCTGACATTTGGAACCATCAAAGAATAAGGTCATCTGGTAAATGGTATCATCTAGGGAGAGGGTAGTGATGGATTCATCAGGAAGTCAAAGTTAGAAGATTGGTTTCCAGAGAGAGTGCATCTGTGAGTTGGTCAACAATGGTTTTCCTTTGACAAAATTTTTGATGGATGAATTTGAGATCTAGGTCTGCAAGAAGCATGAGCCAACGTGCAACACGTTGATGTTGGTAGGGCTTAGCGTACATGTAATGTAAGGGTCAATATTGGTGACAATGAAGGTTTTGGTTGAGTAGGTAATGGAAAAGTTTAGTGGCGAAAAAAACTAAGGATAGGTAGAGTTTTTTTGGCATGAGTATATCTAGTTTCATAGTCTAAAAGCATATGAATTATATAATAAACCACTTTCTCCTATGTTTTCTCATCACAATGAGCGAGCATGACACCTAGGGAATGATCAGTAGCAGAAATGTAAAGGTAAAATGGTTGGTCATCCTTAGGTGGAATGAGCATTGGTGGTTGGAGGAGGTATTGTTTTAAGGCATCAAGGCTTGTGGCATTCATCATCCCATTTGAAGGAGACATCCTTTTTGAGAAGATGATGAAATGGATGGCAATAGTTGGAAAAAAGATGAGAAATAAAGTGACGAATAGATTGTAACTTGCCTTGCAAACTACAAAGTTGATGAAGGTTAGTAGGTGGAGGCATCTCAGAATAGCCTTGATTTTAGTGGGATCAACTTCAATGCCATGCAAAGAAATGATAAAACCAAGGAGATTTCCTAGAGAGAAAAATGAAGACACACACTTCTTAGGTTGAAGGTGAACATGTAGTATTTGATGAGATGGTCAAAGAAAACCTTAAGGACAACAAGGTGTTCGGCCCGATGTTTAGATTTGGAAAGAAGATCATCAACGTAATCTTCCAATATGCTATGCATGATGTCATGAAAGATATAAGTCATAGCCCACTGATATGTAGCACCAATGTTTTTAAGGCCAAAGGGCATGACACGATAGCAAAAGGTCCCCCAAGGAGTGATGAAGGTGTTTTGTGTTGATCTTCCAGGGTGAGTAATATTTGGTTATAACTTGAGAAACCATCCATGAGTGATAGCATCTCATGGCGGCGGTGAGATCAACTAGTTGGTCAATACTAGGTAGAGGAAAGTCATCTTTGGGGAAATAAGTTAAGGTCACAAAAATCCATGTGTAAATGTGGAGTCCCCTATCACTTTTGTGATAGGAATGAATGTTAGAGATCCATTGGGGATAATCAATGGGTAGGATGAAGGAAACCAAAAGAAGGCACTGAGTTCTTCTTTGACAAGAAGGAAATGCAGGATGCATTTTTCATAGCTTCTGTTTCATGGGTTTGGCATCAGGAATGGTTACGATATTGTGGACCATAATGTTTGGGTCAATACTGGCATATCAGTGTAGGACCAAGAAAAAGCATTGCTATGATCCCAGGAGGAAAGAAGTGAAAGCTTCTTGTTTAGCAACATCTAAAGATTGGCCTATTTTTAGAATGTGCGGGTCGTCATCCGAGTGTGAATGTTGATTTCGATGGTTGATTCATTCAACATGGTTTGTCTCAAAAGGTAATGACCAGATGAATATAAGAATCTTCCACACCAAGGTAGGTGAGAATAGACTCATCATCCTGACATTGAATGATGTTAATAGAAGGTGTATCATCATCGATCATGTCAGATACAAGAAGGGAAGAGAAGAGGGAGCCTCACATCATGCTGATAAGTCAGAGGTCCCAGGAAATGGTGTTCACAAAAAAAAGTTAGGAGGAATGGATTCTAGATCCATAGACTCTATAGGTGAAGGTGGTGAGGTAGGTGAATGGGGTGGGGAATGTTTATCATCCTCAATGAGTTCAACTCGAGCCTTCTTAGAAGGTGGTTCAAAAATCCAATACCACTACTGGTCTTTATGCTTACGAGTGGTGCAAGGAATGACAATATGGTGGCCTTGTTCATAGAAACCAAATCCAAATCCCTTCCAAGCACAATGATGGAGGAAGGTGTGGGTGAAGTGGTGGTTGGTGAGAGATTGAAGGTCGGAGGAAAATGGTTGAGTTTGGGAAGGTGGCTCGGGAGTAGGTAGAAGCATCAAGTCCCCATATGTTAAGTTGGTGCGAAGGTGGGGAGGACCATAGGGGAAAACTTCTCCTATGTGGTGATCATAGTGGGGATGTTGGTGAAGGTTACCATACTCTTGAGGAGTAAGGAATGTGTCAATGTTATAAAGGTGGTACTCCCCCAGAGTGAGGCATTGAAAAACACCTTCTAAGGGATCAGTAGTGGGTATGTGGGTAGTGGGAATGGATGAATCACTAGAAAACTGGAAGAAGAAGCATTGGATGTTTGAGAAGTAGATGGGTTGGTGATGGGTCAGTTGCAAGTTGTGACAACAGTGGGAATAGAGGAGTTAGTTATGGAAGATGTAGCGGCAAAAGTGGTGGATGAGGTAGTGGTTGAAGAAGAAGTGGTAGTGGTGGTAGATGCCTTAATTGCTGTATAAGGACATCATTGGGTCGATATAACATGTTACAGTCTTGAAAGGTGAAGGGTCGGATGGAATGGTATAGTTGTGCCCTTCATGTTCAAATTTTAAACAATGGTGTAAGGTTGAAGGAA
Source organism: Taxus wallichiana var. yunnanensis (assembly GCA_018340775.1). Lineage (NCBI taxonomy): Eukaryota > Viridiplantae > Streptophyta > Pinopsida > Cupressales > Taxaceae > Taxus > Taxus wallichiana. The sequence continues at coordinate 223,569,941 of CM031234.1, read as the reverse complement.
CACAACCCATGGCATGAATCCAGGGTCGGCCAAATAACATGTTGTACTAGAATTCCCCCTCTAAGACAAAAATAATTCAGGAATGGTATGGGGGCCTACACAAAATGTGGAGAATGATGGTGCCAAGGGTGGAAGTCATGGCATCATTAAATGAATGCAACATAACTAGGTTATTATGCATGCAATTGGTAGGGATGCACATTTGGTTGTATACATGGGAGGAAATGATGTTATATTGGCACCTCCATCGATCATAATGCATGTCAAACATGTATATTATCAATGTAGATGGAAATAAATAGGGTGGGGTCAGGATCATCCGATTGGAGAGGTACAATCTCATCATCAGAGAAACTGAGAGTGGCTATTTGATGAGTGGTAGTGGGAGTAGAGGAAGGGGAAAAAGTGGTGAGAGAGAGTGGACATGGTGAGGAGTGATAATGGATGTAACAAGGCATAGGGTCATTAGGTAGAACCTCAATAGATTATAGGACCTCAATGAGGGCCTGAATGATGAGACTCAGAGGTTTGGATGAGGTCATACAAAAGACATTTTGAGAGGAGACTGGTGTAATTGTTTAAGCATTGTATGATGGGAAACCCCATCAGAAATAGGGTATGTGGGTCCACGGATGGTGATTTTGGGTGCAGGTGCAGATGGAATATTGGGTAAAAGAGTAGTGGATGAGCTGGTTGTTTTCTCCTTTCCTTTTCCTTCTAGGGATCAAGTGGAAATTTGAACCATATTGATCTATGGTAAAGGAGAAAGTGAGTCATGATAGGTGTAGCGACAGGATGGGAAAAAATATGGTGAGGGATATATATAGTTTTGTGAAAACAATGCAGCACATTGGCATTTTGGTGGAGGTTTGGCTAGCTCTCTTATGCGGACCATATTGATCTCAAATGTTGGAGGAGGATAAAAGGGTTGTGGAGGGGGAGATGAAGGTCACTTGAATAGGTAAGGGATGAGGATGTGTGGTGATAGGTGTAGGTGGAATAGGGTCCTCATCTAAAATATCATCATCATCAAAGTTTTCTTTGAGAGGACATAGTTGAGAAGAATAGTCTTAAGAGCCTTATATTTTTCCACATCATGCCCTGACACATGATGGTAAGCACAAATTTTGGTATCATCAAACCCTTCTAGTTTAGGTTTGAGTGGGTCATAAGGTCTAAGCGGTGGAAATGTGATGACAGAGGTTTCCAAAAGGTTAGCTAAGATGTTGGCGTAAGACCCTACCAATGGATCACAATGTGAAGTAAGTGTGGGTCTGATGGAAGTGTGGGTGACTTTGGTGGGAGAGGTGTCACTTGGAGGTGGAATCGAGAGGTTGAGTAAGTTTGACCACTTTTTGGTAGATAGTATGGTTTTAGGTTTGGATTGCACCTTCTTGGGTAAAGATGTAGCAGGTGAACTAGTTGTTGAAGGTGGTGTAGGTTTAACTACCTCTTTGGAAGGTAGTGGGTTCTTGGGATTTGGTTGCACCTTCTTGGGTAAAGGTGAAGAAGAAGTGTGTGATGTAGAAGGGAAGGAAGATGGTGGAAGGGGATGGGTTAGCCAAGGTGATAATGGAGGTGTGGTGAAGGTTGTGGTAAGAGGCAATGTGGAAGGTACTGGTTGAGGAGAAGGGAATGACATGGGTAATGATGAGGATACTTGGAAGTGGTGTAGGTATAGGAGGTAGAAAGGATGTAGGTGATGGTGAAGGCATAAGTTGTGTAGGTAATTTGGGTGTAACAGAGGATCATGATGAGGTGGGTTGTTGTGTTTTTGGTTTACTCTAGGTAGGAGGCTTTTTGGCCAAGGTTGATGGGTGGGGACCTAGGATAGATGGAAGTGGTGAAGGTGATAGAGGGGTAGTGGGTGAAAGCTGGTGTATGTGGCCTAAGGGGTTGGGTCTTCTTCTTAGGTGGGGAATAGTCTTTGTGATGGCTTGTGAGGATGTGGCTAAATCTAGTTTGATAGGAGGATGGACTAGACTTGATGTCGGCATGACTCCTAATGTGGTAATGGGTCTAGACACGGAGGAAGGTATAGGTGTAGGTAAGGTTTTAGGCATAGGAAAAAATTTATTTGTTGGTAAAGGTTTAGGTGTGGGTGAGGGTGATGAAGAAGGGGCCACTACAACTAGCATGGGCATGGTGGGTTTGGTTGTCTAAAACACCTTTGGATAGATCATGGAAGTGTCAGCAGACAACATCTACATTTGAGTTGAGATAGGCAAGTCAAAGATGTCCCCAAAGCATGGAATTGTCAACATAATCCAAGTGGTCAGCCAAATGTGAGAATGACACCGATGTAGGGGGGATGATGTTGATTTGGTAGTAATCCTATAAAAAATGTGTCTGTGAGATAGGGAAATGGTTGGCTTCAGACTCTGTGGGTAAAAAAGAGATGAGAGAAAATCAACAGGATCCTTGAAAGCCAATGGAGAATTGTCACCAATAGGAAGGGACACTACTAATGGATCCCCTGTGGGTAGGGGAGATGGAAAGTTGGATGAGGTAAGTTCATCTTTTTGGTGAAGAAGAAGGTAAGCATGACTCTCCCATGGGTAGAAGAGTAAGTATTGTGGGTTGTTTGTCAGGTTGAGAGGTGAGTGGGGAAAATTGCATCGAAGATATGGTGGAATCCTCCATGGGTGAAGGAGAAGATAAGGGAGACTCCTCTGTGGGTAAAGGAGTAGATGAAATAGGTCCCTCCATGGATGAAGGAGCTCTCATGCAAGAATCTCCTCGATAGATGGAGTAGGAGGAAATTGAGCAGAAGAGCTGGTATGATGTCAAAACAACATGAACCTCACAAACGTTATTATCATTGGTCAAGGTTTTTCCGGTTTGGTTAGATGATGGGGTGTGATTTGGGAATGACTTCTTGAAGATGTGAAGGTTCTGATTAGCTGGTGCATTAGGATTATCCAAGATGAGATCTCCATTATCTAACATTTCTTGGATGATGTTTTTGAAAGTTATATAATTACCATCGCTATGACCTCTAACGTGATGATAGTTGCAGTAATCATTTTCTTTGTACCATGTAGGCACAGGATGAGAGGGGTCAAAACTAGTATGTGGTTTGATGGGTGGAAGAGTGACTACTCTGGATTTTAGAATTTTTCTAAAACTAAGAGTAGGGTTCTCCTATGGGAGTATATTTTCATTGCTCCCACTTGAACTGAAAAAATCCTAAACAGAGAAAGATTGGAAGAAGGATTTGATTGGTTGGATGGATGAGATGGGCTCAGGATTTTCAAAACTACTACATTTGGCCAGATCCTTTTTCTTTAGAATAATTATTTTACTGGTTTGGAAGAAGAAGAGGTATCATTTGATTTAAACACAATTCTTGTTATGCAATTGTATCTTCTTCTCTTCAATGGCATGAATTTCAAGTTTTTGGGCCATGGTGAATGCCTCATCAAATGTGTGGAAGGTTTGAACTTGGAGAGTTGGTGAGATGTGTCTAGCACAAGATCTCTAGTGAACAAATCTATTAACTTAGTTTGAGGTAGTTGGAATGTGAGTTGGTTGATCAGGCTCTGCCAACGAGAAAAAATATGTGATAGATTCATCTTCATATTGGTGTCACGTACAAGTCAGTCATGGTGACCTTCTTGACAATGTTGATAGAAAAGTGGTCTAGAAAATCCTGAGCTACTTGATTAAATGAAAATATGGAATGCTTGGGTAGAGCACTATACCAATCTAAAGTTGGTCCTATGTCAAGGACATTGGGAATGTTCACAAGAGAAAAGTGTCATCATGAGTGATCAGATAACACACATGTTTAAAAGACCACAAGTGTTGTTGTGGGTCTTCTTTTTTGTTGAATCAGTTGAATTTAGGAATTTCCCAATGGGGAGGGTATGGATGAATCGAATGGATGGGTGAATGGGCTCATTACAAATCTCATTTCATATGTCAGAGAGTTACGTGAGCCGAGAGATAGATGCTTCTAATGTCTGCATCTTGTCCATCATCATTTTGATAAGATCATTGGTAGGTTGTGATGATTGGGCACCCCCTACAGTATAAGGGGGTAGATGAGGTGGGTATGATGTGGGTGACATCCCAGTATGTGGTGGTGCAGTATGAAAATTGTGAGGAAGGAACATAGGCCGGAATAGATGTAGATGGAAAGTATCTGAATAAGTGGTAGATGAAATAGGGGTTGTTGGTGATAAGTGTAGGTAGGTGGAGTGGATGTAAAGACTCTCATAGAAATCGGAGGAAGAGACTAGTGGGATGGAGAGGATGATGTTTTGGAAGGGAGTGTGGGTTTTGACACCAATGGTGGCTGAGATGTAATAGGTATATGAGAGGTGGCGGTGCAGATAGACCTACACTCAAGGTGGTTGATAAAGGCATGGTTGACATCGTAGGAGTGAAAAACGTCAAAGGTGTGATAGATGCCATAGGTGCAATAGATATCGATGATGTAGGGTCAAGTTGGGAAACCATAGGTGGTAAGGTGGAAGAGGGTAAGGCCAAGCTAGTAGTAGTGATGATGAAAAGTGGGTGTGAGGGTAGGAGGAATGGACACATGCATGCCATATACAAGCTACCTTGATGAATCATGGGTAGATGAATGAGTGAGATAGTATTGCAGTGGTGGGGTTGTGATCAAGGAGTCTCATGAAACTCCTCATCACCAGTGGGTATGGAAAGAGCTTGATTGGGGTCCATAGGTGATGAGATGGAAGGGGGTGATGGGCTAGGTGGGAGTGGTTGGTGGCTAGCATGAAACATGAGAGCATTTAGCTTGTTTATGAGTCAAAACCATGTGACTATGATAGAATAGGTATTATGAGCTTCTTGATAATGTAAAAACACAAAAGAAATGGAGAAAAATGGGTTTAAAATGTGTGATTTGATCATTGTTCTGATTGAAAATCAAAACACAGAGACCGATGTCGGTTGGGGTAACCGATGCCGGTATAGGAGGGTAACCACCACCGGTCGACTAGACTGATGTTGGTTACTATGGAGAAATGAAAGATTTGTAAATATGGCAATAAATGATGAAGACAAAGTAGAACTGACTCTAAAGGTGATATCAAGGACTCAAAGATATAGTAAAGTGACAGAGGAAGTCACAAAAAAAAAAATATAGATTGAATGCTACTTTGGCAAAAATGACCAAAAAAACATAAATAAAACCGATGGTGATGGTGGTGAAACCGATGATGGTGAGATGATGAAACCGATGGTGGTCATTGGACCAACACCGATTATTGTGAAATCTGTGAAAAATGGAAAAAGTGAATTTTTGGTGATTTAGGTCAAATAAAAAGACCAACTCAGAGACCGAGTATGGAAATGATTAGTCCTAACACACTCGAAAAATCAGAATACACCAACTATGATTGTGGAGTATGTAGGGAGAGAAAAAATGAAGAAAAAACTCACACCTCAAAACACAAATCAAGCAAAAGCTAGCAAAACACAAAATCCTATGATGTAGATTTTATGTTGTGGCTTATGCCATTTAGGACTGACTTGTGAATAGAATAGAGTTTTTGGTTACCAAAGGTGCCCTATAGGAAACTAAAACTATGGCTGGTTTTAGGTAAGTTTTTGGCATGGGGATCCTTCTCTGATATGATAACTGGCCAAAAAACTAGCTGGAGCCCACTTGTCAATCCTCTGATCATGTGATCATGATACTTCTTCTTCCGGAAAGATGTTGTTTAAGAAATGTGTAGTTTTTTTTAGTGATTTGGTATAAAGAGTGTGCAAAATGTGAACTATGGTTTAGTTTGTCAACCATCAACTGGGCATGACTTCCAGCATATAGGTTTCCCACAATTTAGATGAGCTAGAATGCAACATACAAAAATGAGATGCAAATATTTTAAAACCAAATCCACAATGAAATTTGATGAGAGAAATAATGAATAGGAAAGAGTATGTCTTTCACTAATGCAATACAAAATAAAAAGAAGTGTTCTTTTTAATCCAAAATACAAGTTTCACTGAGATCAAGTAGGAGAAGAAGAATGTTTCCAAGGGAGAAGATTTTAATGTGAACTTTATTTTAAAAATAAATAAACACACAATGATTCCCTAAGAATGAATAATGCAAAGAACCCCAAATGGGTCCCACTAGGCATGCCAAAATGTTTCACCAATAAGTTTTACGCTTTCTAGGATGAAATAGATAGAAGGTAAATGGTTAAGGAGGAATACCTGTGAGGCGAAGGTGGAAGGTAGAATGCACATGCATTGTTGACGTTATCCAAGATGATCGTAGAGAACTCCTTTTTGTCTGGGAAGGACTACTATAGATGCAAAAAGACCACAACCAAAAAAGAGTATTAAATAACATATGACAATGGACTTGCCTAGCGTATGCTAGATCCAGGAAGCATGGTGCTTCCTAGAGAGGTTGTCAATCCACTATTTTAATAACAATTCAATGTGAATAAGAAACTAAAATAAATAAGTCCTATTACAATGTAATGATTTAGGTTTCTCATACACACAATACACTAGATTTTATGCTAGATATCAAAATAACACTAAATCTAATTAGAACCAGGGTTTTTTAGGTCAGACATGTCTTTCAAAGGTCTTGGTAAGGGTCTAGGGCTGATTGGTTGAGGTCTGGTTGGTTTTTTGGGTGAGTGGGAAGCTTGTTGGTATGAGAATATAAAATGACACAAGACCGATATCGGTCTAGTGACCGATGCTTGGTATGGGGACTAAACCAGATGATGGTCAGGGAACCAATGTCGGTAGGGGAAATAGGTAATGAACTATTAAAAATGGGTTTTTAGGCTCTCTGTGATTGCACAGAGAGTGAGGGTAGTGTGGTTTGGGTCATAATATGGCTGAGAAGACTCAAGAATACTAAGAAGGAGGTTTAGAAGGGTGAAAAGGCTTGGGGTGGTTGAATAGTGGGTTGGTGGGAAGAAGATGATGTACGGTAACAAAAGAAATAAAATACTTGAAAGAAAAAGAGATCTATAATGATGGGATAAGCACAAATGATTAAAATCACAGTACTTACTTGGTATTTTGTAGATCCTGTGAGTTGAGATGGTTGATGGTTGATGGTTGATCGGAGAAGAGGTGCTTGAGTCTAGTGCCATGGAAATATAACTTGTGTGCTCCGTGAGTATTCCAATGCTCTGGAAGGAGAACCATTGCTTGTCTTGCATTGTGGTTGTGTGTGTTCATCATTTGGATGTAGGAGGGCTTGAAGATTCACACTTGAATGCAATAAGGCTCCAATAATTGAATGACCAACCTAGGTAAAGGGTTGTAAAATTCTATATAAAGGAACCGATGGTGGTTTAGGTGACCAACGTCGGCGAGGATAAACCGGCGTCGGTTAGGGTGAAATAGTCTTATTTACCAAAAATAGGATCTTCCCATATTTGGCATGATTTTCCTTGTTGGGTCCACTTAGGAAGTAGAGTTCACGTGAGAGAAGGCAGGAAGATCTTAGAAGAAGTCTAGTTAGGTTTAGGAAGAATTCTTAGTTAGTTAGGTCAAGTAGTGACTCAACACTGGGAGTGATGACTCAGTGTTGAGAGTGATGACTTGGTCACTTTGTGAGTTAAATGCCCCTGGAATGGGTCCAGGGTGAGGTGTCATGATGAGGTGGAGGTGTGAGGATGAAATTAACTTAATTAAAATAATTAAATTAATTAATAATGAGGATGAATATTAATATGGGGTAAAGGGGTCATGATTAGTTAAATTGATACTATGCAATCCCAACATATACTAATGCAAATGTAAATGGAGATGTTATTACGAATGTGGCTTCCCCTTTCCCCTTTATCGGGGACAAATTCCTCCTCTGAGCACAAAATTTCGATTATTCATCAATAAGAAATATATCCTTCCGCTACTTGTCTCCTTCATGGTGTAAAGATGACAAGGATGGACATTACCAGTTTGCTCTTGGAGATAATTTAACCCCTTACCGTGTAATAAGATTTTTCATCGCATTTCCTCTTATTTCTTGAATGCGAAGATTTAGGTTGTTATGTTGTAGCCTTACTTTATAATTTCCATTTACACAATGTCTTATGTGTACTATTTTCTCCATCTTACGAGATAAGATTCTCAGTAAAATGGGTGAAGGTAATTTTCTTTCTATTTTATGGGTGGATGCCGATGTGTTGATTCTATATTTGGAGCTTGTTGTCTAAGTATTTCTGCAAGTACTAAAATGTTTTTTAATGTTTTATGTATTTGACTGGATTCATAGTTGACTGGTGTAGCTAGATCTGTAACAGCCGGGGACCTCAATAAACCCCCAATTTCTGAGATCAAGAATATTATTATTTATAAGGCAACGTGTCGGACCCGTTTAGAAAATCTAGATCTCTTCTGTGGTGCATAATAATTCATCACGCCTTGAGATATCTTCCCCTGGTGCTTAGTATATTATGATACCTCATATAGATATTAATGATTTCATAAAAAAATGTACAGACACTTTGTAGAGAACCATCTTTGGAGACAAGTCAAGGGTAGATTAACAAGTAATGTGTTCTTAGAGACTTGATTCCTATACCTTTCATACCAATTATAAAGGAAACATATTTAGGAAATTGGCACCTACATTTGTCCCACGGGCCCTTCCTCAACCCATTCCAACAATAGGGTCCATTAGACTTCAATGAAGAAACATAAAACAGAAGAAAGTTTCCAATAGCTTCTCATTTCAGCAATGATTACAAAAATTGCTTCACTGTTGTGCAATAGCTTGATTGATTACTCTTTTTGCAATTGCTAGTGATTATCACCTAACAATTGTTTTTTCTTAATTGTGTATGTGGGGTATCAGGTGCCTACATCTAGTGTGGGAAAGCATTATGCTCATTCTGTTGTAGGGGCAGAGTCAAATGCATTCCTTATAAATTCTTAGTGAATTCATAAATTGCATTTTAACTAGGTCCTTGGAGTCAATACAATGCTGGTAGCATGGATAGACAGTGGTTTTGTATCTTTTTAAATTTCATGATATTGTGCTAAAAATGGTGTCTAATAGTTGTTTGTTCTCTTGACTTAAATAGATGAATGGGGCGACCTTCTGCCAGACCTGAAAGGAGTTGACTTTGTTGTAGTATTTATATCTTGATGTCTGCTATCTATGGTATCCTGCTAAGTACCTAGATCTCTCTTTTGTTAGAGGAATAATCTCGATTATTTGATTCTATATTTGGAGCTTGTTGTCTAAGTATTTCTTTGTGAGTATGAAAATGTTTTTAGTATTTTCTTGCATGATCCTAGGTCATGTTGACATGGAAAAACATAAATGTAGGTCTAGTATTAATCTTGTGATGAACTTCCACCTAGTTGGAGGATTGAACTGATATAACAAAAAAATAATAGTTGATTATTGTATTAATTTTGTGAAGTCAAGAATGACAGTAGTTGGGGATTGAAGTGAAATTTGTAACCAATTTTTAAAATTTGTTAGTACTCAAACAAAAGTGCAACTAGCCTCGTGGATGTTAAAATTTCTTCTTAGTTGTAGGATTGAACTCTTACATGTATTAAGACTAGTGTGGGTATATATATTAACTTCATTCAAGATTGTTCTGTTCTAGGTAACAGTTGGCAATTGGTTGCTTAAAATTTGTTAGTACTCAAACAGAAGTGCAACTAGCCTCGTGGATGTTAAAAGTTCTTCTTAGTTGTAGGATTGAACTCTTACATGTCTTAAGACTGGTGTGGGTATATATATTAACTTGAATCAAGATTGTTCTGTTCAGGTAACAATTGGCAGATGGTTGCTTAATTGCATTTCTTTCAATGCAAAATGAACACATAAATATATATTTTCACAGGTATGATCTGCATATTTTTTCTATCACTCTCTGAAAATGGTATTATGTGCTAAGTATGTAATATCATATACTTGTTGTTTACTTTAAGGTAATTTTGTAATAGTCATTTCAGATCTTTAGAGTTGGCTTTAGGTGATCTTCTATCTATGTGATTAATAATGATTACTCTTTCTTCATTTTTGCATTTCTTCAGTTTTACTAATCTTGGTTGTCAAATGTCTGATTTTCAACTCTTTTTTGTAAACCACATGGAACTGGCCTTTCTGACACAACCAAAGCATTTATGCCACTCTGGACCACCTCTTGGGTGCTTGAATTCTTTGTTATTTTCCTAGAAATCACTAAATAAGGCTTGGACCTAGATTTGACCCCATGTAACTGTCTGAAACATTACTTGGATCACTGAGGGAAAGATATTGGATCACTTAGATTGAACCCCCTGGAACTGTGTCTGGGACTGTCACTTGGATCATTGAGGAAAATATATTTGATTAGGAATAATTTCCCAAGTACTATTGAAGATGACAATGTTAAATCTTTATGAAATTGATTTGTTTGAGTGCTTGTAGTCTATTGACCATATTGATCATAATCTCATTATGTCATCGTACATGTGAAGAGCCATGTCCAATAGTATTACTGAACCCAAACACATGCAAACAATTGTTGGTTTAGAGATGGATGTTGTTCATTGCATTGGTCCACAATTTTGCTACACAACATCATACATATCCAAGTTAGCCAATATTTTGATAATAATAGAAGAAAGTCTCTAGAACTGTGCTATTTAAAAGACAACTACTATTACTTGCATCAGTTAAATGCTGATATCCAAAAACCATAAGAAAAAAATTGAATTGGTTTGCAGAGAAAAGTTTTGGTTATATCTACACCTATTTGGAGGAAACCTTGAAATTTTTTTAATGACAGGAATGTCCTAGACAATTTGTTGTTGGAGAGGTTTCTATTGTACATTGCATTGGTCCACAATTTTGTTACACAACATCATACATATCCAAGTTAGCCAATATTTTGATAAAAATAGAAGAAATTCTCTGGAACTTGAGCTATTTAAAAGAAAACTACTATTACTTGCATTAGTTAATTGTTGATATCCAAAAACCATAAGAAACAAAATTGAATTGGTCTGCAGAGAAAAGTTTTGGTTATATCTACACTGTCTGGAGGAAACCTTGAATTTTTTTAATGAAAGGAATGTCCTAGACAATTTGTTGTAGGAGAGGTTTCTGTAAAGAGCCATGTCCATGTGCAGTATGACCAACCTTGGAGAGCCTAAATGTAACAAATAGATGTGTTAATAAATAAATTATAATAAGATATTGCTTTCTGATTTGTTGTCTGCTAATCTATACAATATGAAATCATGTCTAGCCATGTAATTTATATCACTTTGTTCCATTTTGTTTGCAGAGCCTTTCGTAAATGCCTTTGGATGATTTGAATGGTATAGAGCTATAATTATGCACAATAGTATTATTGAACCCAAATAGATGCAAACAATTTCCGGTTTTGAGATGGATGTTGTTCATTGTGTTGGTCCACAATTTATAGGCATACATATGTTCATAGGGTTATTTATGTGCATAGGATTGAAGAAAGAGTAATAATTATTAATCGCATAGATAGAAGATCACCTAAAGCCAATTTGTAAAGATCCAGAATCGACTATTACAAAATTACCTTAAAGTAAACAATAATATATGATATTACATACTTAGCACATAATACCATTTTCATAGAGTGATAGAAAAATATGAAGATCATACCTGTGACAGGTGTTATCTAGATGAAGCAACACATAACTGATTCCAGGTGTTTTACCAAGTGTATTGAATGTTGGAATGACCAAGGATCTATACAATGACAACTATACAATTAAAAAATCACTAATGGGAGCATGGACTATTTAATGTTGTTCAATATGGTCAATAGACTACAGGCACTCAAACCTTCAAGGGACATGATCATTTTTGGCTAAAAGAAGAAGTGAGGTTTCAGATATGGAAGAAGAAAGGAGGAGTCAAGACTAATATCACTCAACCAAAACAACCCATCGTAAATACTAGTCTCTACTTTAATAGCACCTCCACTACTACTATACTCAACACTACTTGTATCCAAAGTGGCAGTGTCATTCAAGGGGTAGCAAATGTATTCATGTTTAGTGCAAATAAAATGTATTCATGTTTAGTGCAAATAAAATTTCCCACAAAAGGCTACCACTCATGATATAAAATTTGCAAATGTACGGAAGTCTTCATGTATTCATGTTTAGTTCAAATAAAATAGTCCACAAAAGGCTACCACTCATGATATAAGATTTGCAAATGTATAGAATGAATTTGTAACAAATTGGAAATGTACAGATAGAACCTTTCAATGTAATGTTTCATCTATATTCCAACACTTCTACTATCAATCACACCCCTTATCAACATGTTATCGACAATAAAAAAATACTTTTTCAACAAAAACCAACCAAACAACCGATGCAACCACCGTCTCAAACACGTTGCAACACTAACACAATTCCCCCAAATAATTACAAACCACATTAACTACAAAAGTAATTAACTATCCAAAGTGGTATCAAATGTATTCATATTTAGTGCCAAAAAAATTGGCCACAAAAGGCTACCACTCATGATATAAAATCTGCAAATGTATGGAAGTCTTCATGTATTCATGTTTAGTTCAAATAAAATAGTCCGCAAAACGCTACCACTCATGATATAAGATTTGCAAATGTATATGTACAAATTTGTAATGTAGAGATAGAACTTTTAAATGTAATGCTTCATCTATATTCCTACACTTACAAAATCAATCACACCCCTTATCAACATCAATTAAAAAATTAATAACTATCCCTCTAAATCAAATAACATATACCGTTTGATGTTTACATTATATTGTACACATGCGATTGCTAGTTATTAAACTAGCAATTGCATGTGTACAATGCAATGTGAATGCCGAATGGTATATGTTATTAGATTTAGAAAGACAATTATTACTTTTGTAGTTGATGTTGATAAGGGGTGTGATTGACAATACTGATTTTCTATTAAAGCCAAACAAATGTTGTGAAATACATTAGAAGGGATGTTAGATAATAGTTAGTTGTGTAATAATTGAATACAAATGCAAGTGAGACATGTAAGTTTGCTAATACTCACTCTCAAGAATGTAGTGAATGTGAAGTGTTGTTGTCAAAGTAGATTGAAAGAATGACTAAGTGCTTTAACATATTATCTCTCCATGAAACTAAAATGAGACAAAATATGCAATTATATATAAACAAATCTGAAATGGTTATGGTACATTCCAAATTTCTTTATTACCTCAACGAGTTTGAGTGCATCATTGTTAGAGCTATTTTGTGCATATCTTACAATCATAACATTCCATGAGACCACATTTCTTTGAGGCATTTTGCAAACAAAAAATGGTATATGTTATTTGTGTTATAGGGATAGTTTTTACTTTTGTAGTTGTGTTTGTTTAAACTGGGGTGATTGATTTTGTATGTGGAGAAATATATATGAGTCACTTCATTTAAAAAGTGCAAACATGAGTTTTAACCCTTAAAAATATTCAAAATGCAAAAAAGTTATATAATGTACAAAGCTTTGGATGGAAACAACTATAAAATGTATGGTCCTTTCTCGACATTTTAAATTTCTAGGTATTTGTGTGCGAGATGAAGACATTAAAAATGTGTTGTTCTTTGGTTAACATAAAGAAACAAGAAACAATAAAAAGGAAAAATTGAACATGTATGTTGGAACATGTAATTTTGTAATTGTAGATATATAGACGAATCACTTGATTTAAAGGTTTCATCTCTTCATTTCAAAGTTGTTACAAATTTTTACATATACATTTACAAATCTCATATCATGAGTGGTATCATTTTGCGAACTATTTTATTTGAACTTAACATGAGAATAATTATATCATGAATGGTAGCCTTTTAAGGGTAATTTTATTTCTAGTAAACATGAGTACATTTGATACCCCTTGAACTAAAATGGCGTCTAGGATAGAAGAAGTGTTGAGTAAAGTAGTAGTAGATGTGCTATCAAAGCAGAGTGTAGTATTTACAAAGGGTTGAGTGATATTTGTCTTGCTTCCTCCTTTATTCTTGCTCCAAGTGCCGTTGATGTCATGTGGGATTGAGCCAAATTCGGAGGCAATATTTCGAAAGGATTGTATAAATGGAGTTCTAACCAATAGAAAAGGTCATATGACGTTGAATCCTAAGTTGGGACGCCCAAAATCTCGGTGGACCCAAAAATTGCTTTAGTCAACCATAGTTTCCATTTATCTCCTTTGTAGTTCCTGTTTAGCTCCAATCTTGAGCAACTTTGAATAAGTGGTAGGTGTTCCATGGGTGTCGGGTGAACTCTATATTCATCCAAGAAAGTTATTGTTTCTTGTACATCGACATCACTTTCAATAAACGTCTGAAGATTTGTTTTCCAAAATTTAATGATACAAACAAACGTTTGCACATAACAAGTGGCAATTTTTGTAGCATGTGGCATGTTTCCTGTGTGCTTATGTCATGTTCAAAATGATCTCGGTGAGTATTTTTCAAATCACAATACGTGGTGTTGAATCCACGTTAACATCTCTTAAAAAATGTGGATAACATTTGGTGATAGGTTTCTGAACGTTGCTTGCTATGCTTTTGAAGCATATTTTGCAATATACTTCAGAACTGCATGGCGGGAAAGTACCGGTTGGCAATCGACATTTGCTCTCCATATGGATATCATAATTTGATTGTGTATGTTTAGTCTATCATCGTTTCTCGAAGGGAGGTACTTAATTTTCCCATCACTTTTAGTGAGCAGGGATGAAGTAGGTTGTGTGGCCCATGGTGCGTTGGACTGCCGCTGCCGCATTCCGATTTCTTTCTACGCAGGCATGTTTGTTACGAACATTTTGTGTGGCAAGAACACAATTAAGAAGTTCTTGAAGGTCTACCTATGGGAAGGAGGATAGTATGGGTTGTATTTAGCAAACAAGGGTCATCTAACAATGACCTATGAACAAAAAAATGAAGCGGTTGCAAGCCGGACGGTGTTCGAGGAAGACACAAAAATTATCAACTTTAGGTGCGTTCTCGAGCCACAATAAACCATGGACGTGTGCAGAGCCTCTATGTTGCCATTTATACCTACGAGATGGGAGAGCATAAATATTAGTTATGTAGTCTAGAAAAAACTTATTAAATAGTAGATTTTATTACTTTTACCAATAGTCTACTACTCCAAGTTTCTTCTACAATATTTCTTCACGAAATATTATGAATATGTGATGCAAGTATGCTGATACTTGATGATGATTTGAGACAATGTTAAGTGTTCTCCAACGCTGTGCGGCTTGAGGATCAATATGGCATTCACCATACATAATACTATGGAGTTCTGGCCATTTAGTGTCTGAACACTTAGAGTGAAGAATAAGGTTGGTGTACCCATTTATTCCACCATATACGAATGAATGTGTCCCTCGAAGGCTTGATCCAAACCACATTAAACCTGCAGGGAGGCTATCTTTGGGGCATTCCAATAGTTTTCTTTGCAAATCTCCAATTGTTTTAGGGATTCCAGATTTGATGTTTTGGTTCATGAAAATTGTAGTTGTGGAATGGATTTTGTGCCGCATTATGGGGTTTAGAAGGAAGTATCAAAATCTTGGATGTGAACTGGCGACCATCATGGTAGCACATCAAATGAAGAGCATATTCATGCATTGGAACTTCTTTTATGCAGGGTTATTGCCACATTGCTTTTCCAGGAAACAAAGTTGGGAAGGGAATTGAGAACATGCCCTCCATATTGTATTCATTTATAGGTGAGAGCCCAAGCTTTGGCCATGGCATGGAAAATGGGGTGTTACCATCATGGTTGAGAAAGAACTGTTCAATTTCCTCTTCTTTAGTTCCTAAATTGTGGGGTGTTGGCACGAAAGACGATGAGTGTTCATACATTTCATCAAAGTCATTGGAAGAATCAATACCATGAGATGTAGAGGCAATTTGCATTTAGGGAAATTCCATTGTGGCTCTGTTAAGAGATGAGGAAAGGGTGTCATTGTCAATTAAGACATATTTGTAATAAGGATTGCGTTGGATTTTATATTGCAAGGCTGCCCAAACACGAGATCTACTGATGTAGAAATCATACTTTTGTAAATTATATCCTTCCCTTTATATGAGTACTATGTCCGAATCTGCAAGGCGGTGTGGTAGGTACTTTGCTATTGAAGTAATGTTTTGCGGGAAAATTATGGTGTGTCCTGAGTATTTTTTATTGTCCTCCACGTACTTGGGTGACCTGCATCAATGGATTGACTCGTGAGATAAGCATCTCCTCTATTTGGGTTTAAGACGCAAGAACGGTAGGCTTCTTTTGGTTCTATGTTATTCCACGAAGAGAAGTGATGACCATGTTTTTCAGATTTGCATTTGCTACGGGGAAAGCCTTGAAAGGAAATTGTTTGAAAATAAACATAACAAACAATTATGGTCTTAAACCTTGCACCATTGGCTGGAATGATTTATGGACATGGCTCTTCACATGTATGATGACATAATGAGAATTAGAGAAAATATAAATGAGAAATATATAATTGGCTATGGTGTTACAAGCACTTGTTTATAAATGTGTTCTAAAGAATTGTAATCAATTGCTATAAAGAGACTGCATAGTCACTACCCACAAATCTTGCGTGAAGTTGGAACTGAGCTCGAAATAGTTGGAAGCATCAAGCATAGGAATCTTGTGAGTCTGCATGGATATTCACTTTCTCCACTTGGAAACCTATTGTTTTATGATTACATGGTAAACAAAATTCTGTGGGACATCCTACACGATGAGTAAAATGATTATGTTATGAAGAAAAATGGATATGTACATTGTAGATTCATATTTTGAAATAGAAGAATCCAATCAATCTCTAACCTACAATATCAAATCAAATCAAATCAAATTTACATTATCATCTTTTAAATTTTCCCATTCTTTTTGCATGCACCTCTTTTCCTCGCAATCTCCTTAACTCGGGTTGATAATAAATCAAAATAATCCCTCATTTGGTAAACCTCACTCCATGCAACCCTCCAAGCTAATGTTTTCTTGAGTAGGCTAAGAATTATTTTATTGGAACACATCGATAAATATATATTAATAAAAAAGATAAAAATAAACCTCACTCCATGCAACCCTCCAAGCTAATGTTTTCTTGAGTAGGCTAAGAATTATTTTATTGGAATTCTTTCACATGTGTCTAGTCCTTTGACCCTGGAAATCATGGTGCTAAAAATAGAGTGAGCAAATATGACTACCCTCCTAATTATTATCTTTCGTGTTTGTAGCCAGACATTGCTTTGCACCAGGTGATATCTTGGCAGCATGGACTCCCATCTCTCCACCCTCTGATATGCAAGAATGAAAGGTACATTGTTAACTTTAATATCGGATCTGGAACATCCATGGCTTGCCCCCATGTATCGGGTATAGTCAGTCTTCTCAAAGCCTTGCACCCAAGGTGGAGTCCTTCTGCAATTAGGTCAACATTGGTAACTACAGGTAAAAGCTTTAAGCTTTCATACTTCCTTTCTTTACTTCTAATAACTAATATGCCATCTTAGATGTAGGATGATAATATTAAGCTCGTAGCTGAGAATTCAGTGAACTTGGGAACTTCTCTGTGAACTAAAGTAATAGGAGATGCTCAAATTTAAGCAAAGATCTGGATAACATTCTGATTTGGACATTTAATAATTCAAATTTGTTAATCCCTTTGGTAAACCTCACTCCATGCAGACACTATTTATAAATGTGTTCTAAAGAATTGTAATCGAATTGCTATAAAGAGATTGCACAGTCACTACCCACAAAGCTTGCGTGAAGTTGGAACTGAGCTAAAAACAGTTGGAAGCATCAAGCATAGGAATCTTGTGAGTCTACATGGATATTCACTTTCTCCACCAGAAACTTGTTGTTTTATGATTACATGGTAAACGAAATTCTGTGGGACATCCTACACGATGAGTAAAATGATTATGTTATGAAGAAAAATGGATCTGTACATTGTAGATTCATATTTTGAAATAGAAGAATCCAATCAATCTCTAACCTACAATATCAAATCAAATCAAATCAAATTTACAGTATCATCTTTTAAATTTTCCCATTCTTTTTGCATGCACCTCTTTTCCTCGCAATCTCCTTAACTCAGGTTGATATTAAATCAGAATAATCAAATGTGCCCACAATCCACTGGGGCATCAACACATGCTTCTAAAGATGTACAACTCACCCCGTATTCAAATTTTCTTTAATTGCCTTGAAACTTATCACACTTTTTTCAAATAAAAATCTATGAGCAGAGTGCTAGATGAAAAACCGGACTTGAATCAAGTTGATTCTTGATAGAACAAGGTGAGGTGCACAAAAAGTGATCAATCAGGAGCCAAAATAGATGGAACCTCATTCTGAAGCTATGAATGCTCAGGCTTTAGACTCATTTATATCCCTCGCTGGTAAACCTCACTCCATGCAGCCCTCCAAGCTAATGTTTTCTTGAGTAGGCTAAGAATTATTTTATTGGAACTCTTTCACATGTGTCTATGTCCTCTGACCCTGGAAATCATGGTGCTAAAAATAGAGTGAGAAGATATGACTACCCTCCTAATTATTATCTTTCATGTTTAGAACAATGATTATGTCATATATCAAACACGAAACATGTATCATTCTAGTTGTTTCGCCCGCCAATGTATACCTGGCAAATTTTGATGCACTTCAGATGGCAAGAGTTTCCATGTTGATGGTAAATTCCTTTTTGAGGATGTTTTGATAGTCAATTCAGAATTTGATTTTCTGTGGATGTTGTAGGTGTTTTCAACTATTGTGTTTCACTGACTCTTATTGCTTTTTACTAATCTGGGGTATTCTAATCTTTGTATAATTGTACAGAATACATGAACTGCAATACAGAAGCAATGCCAACAATTCTTCCTACCCTCTTCGCAATTAAATTTATCAACACCAACTTAACCCTAGCTAACAAATTAATTTAGAATAGAAAAGTGTAGGACAAAGGAAAGCCTAACAAGGGTAAGAAACAACTACTGGTAAGAAGAATTAATGCAAGAAATAAAGAGGAGGCAATCCAACAATACACACGTTGGAGGACACTTGATCAAGGGCTAAGTCTGTGTAGGGTAGTTGAGAAAATATCATCTTGTAACTTTAACCATTTACAAGAAAAAGGTCTTCGTTACAATTTCCATGACACTTGAATGGTGCAATATAGAAAATGAATTAAAAAGTTGCAGAAGAAAAAAGGTCATTCAAGGTCCATCATCAGATCTTACAGCTTAAGGTATTCATGTTTGAAGCGTGAGGAGATATGGTAAAGCTAAACATGCACAACACAAAACATAACCTCATTGACCAAGAACCAAAGTTGTAGAACTGGTCATAAGAGGAGGCTAAGAAATATAGTTCTACTGCTACATACAAGTATAAACAAAATTTAAATGCATACCTGCAGAATTCAATTTAATGCAGGGGATTGACTGGAACTTGGAGAGCCTGAAGAATGAAATTATAGTGTTAGTGACTAGTATTTAAAGGTTAATGCATTCAAAAAAGCAACATTGTTAAAAATAGCAAAAGCAAAATTGTTAAAAATAACAATACCGTCATTTAAACCGTCAAATTTGACATAGTCCCATGAATGTCCGCAAAGCCTTTTCCCATAAGGATAATGCCTTCGGCGTAATAATTCACCCATTACATGTATTTATGGATTTGTATAGGCACATTCTTTTTCAAAAATAGATAATTATTAAAAATAGAACTACTACTATTTTTAATGATAATCCAATTTAATTTTAAAGCATTCATATCCTAACTTTATTCTCTTTTAAAAATATCATAATAAATCTAATTTTAACTGTAGCCATTGCATAGATTTTTCTATTTTTATCTAAATATTTTTTATTACTTAAAAACAAACTCAGCTATACTAATAATAAACTCAACACGTGGCTGTACTTACAGTTATTTCTTCCTTGAAAACACACTCAACCCAAAGTTTTCAAAGCTATCAAGGTGCTCTTTTACTTTGGCAGAGGAGGCGGTGATGACATAGATATCTTGTACTGAACTAGTTGTGGAATAAGACCTTGTTGTATAACTCATGTTTGCTCCCACTGAATGACATTGTATGCTCTAGTTTGTGATGGCTTATCCTCCCAATGAATGACTACATCTCTGTGCCGACGCTTCCATGCTCTACTCACTGGGATAATGAGTGGCCTGGATACTATGTTGCGGAGGTTTAATTGGTGATTCCTACTCCAACCTAATCAACAACCTTAGATTCATCAATTCTGGAAGGATCCCAAGTAATTGCACTTGAGGTGCAAGAAATGCCTGATGGGATGGGAGGTAAATACATTTTTGTTGTATATATTTAATTTTATGTAGTAAGTGAATCGAAACATGTTCGGTAGTGCCATCAAGATGTAATGGATCTAAAAAAAAAAGGTCTAATAAAAGACAATGTCGATATATTCATATAGTCAATGCTATGGAGATGAGGAGAAAGGGATATTGAGCAGAAGTGCCTCTTTTATTTTTTTGTTAATGATACATGGAAAATTTTGGACATGCACTTATACTCACACAAACATAAATTTAGGAAAGACATGTAGGTCGATCAACAAGTGCACTAGTGAGACTGAAGCAAATATATAAATACTATTAAGAGGATGTACATCGAATAAACTAGAACATATGGGACATTAAATCTACATGCCGGGGACATTAGTTTAAAATATATTAAATGTGTGTATGTTTGCAAGTTATTTTTTAATAGGGTGCCATAAAACCTTCCCTAATTTGTCTTAGCACAATCCAAAAATGATTCAATTCCTTGTTAATACTGGGGTCCCCAGATTTCACCTTGAAATCTGGGGACTACCCATTTGAAAAAAATCGTTATTTTTAAAATAACGGGTTTTTTTATGTTTTTATTGCCGAGAAGATGTCTCAGTATTATGTTAGGATATTCCCATGAATCATACGAGCCAATTTAGACAAATACCCGGATGTTGAAACTCATTTTATCCCTCCGCTAAGTTTTGTCTACGAAATTTTTATTTAATTAATTATTAAATAAATAAAGACTCGTTTGAAGTAAATTGTGTTCTGTTGAAGTTTTGCATGCGGTATTCACTCATCTCAATAGGGTTTTCACAAGAATGAATTTAGGGCATTATGCTGCAACTTACATCAACATTTTTCGCTTTTATTTATTTCTTTTGCGTTTTTCTCCAGTTTTCTCCGCAATTTCTCTGAAATTCCCCTAGGTCAATTCCTTCGCCAGTATAGTCTGTTTAATTGCCTAAAGCATCTGGAGATCATCTACCGACACAACACCAGAAGGAATCAACCTCAAAATGCAAACTTCTAACCAAAAATGATGAAGTCATGCACAAAAAGCCTCTCCCAGGCAAGTCGCATTTTTTGGAATTAGTGAGTTTAAGCTGCAGTGGGATTATTGGTAGCAGTAGATAGGTGGGAATTTATTACCTGCCTTGCAGGGTAAAAATTCTCATGATGAAAGTCAAATCACTTAAGTGGAAGAAGGGATTTTTAGAGTTGCGGTGCAGGGTGAAAATTCCCATCAGAAGTTGACTTCTTAAATTTAGAATTCACCCATGCCAAAAAGTGTGACCCATTTGGTGATTAAACAATGATATTAATGACATTTATTAATAGTTTTTTTGCCTAATTTTGGCGCCATGGATAAATAGAAAGTCAATGTATGAAGGCTAGTCAAAGAGAAAAATTTGAAGGTAGCATGTTAAAAATAAATAAATTTGATTTATTTAATGGTAGCCAACAACATAGAAAAATAGGTGCCCAATTTGGGTGAATAAACATCATTGTTTATTAATTAATTGCCAGGAATAGGAGGGGCAATTATTAAAAATAGAATGCTGAGAGTTATATAAGCATGGGCTGCCATAGTGAAGATGTAATTAATTCTTTTTGCAAAGGATTGCAGCCCTATCAGTTTGGCGCCCAGGAAGGATTTTTTTCGCATAAAAAAAGTATTTTCATTTCAAAGCTTCAAATTTTGGTGCCTCGGGTTAGAGGAACTTGATTTAAGCCTTGTTAATTATCTCGTATGTTGGTATAAGTGCCGGTGAAGTTAAAAATATTTTTCTTGCTTTGCAGCAAGAAAAATCTCAAATTTTAGGGCAACGGGCTTTATATGCTGATTTTGGTGATAAAAATCAAGTATTCATGCTTTGGACTTCATCTTTGTCTTAAATAATTACATGTATTCATTACGGGTGAAAGGAAGTTCAAATCAATGTTAGGTACATTGAATATATCTTCCGAATTTGAAGAAGTTGCCAAATTACACAAATGGATCCAATTGCAAGGGATTCCGACAGAATTAAATAAAAAGAGCTCAGACAAAGATTGTTCCTCCATGTTTAAGCATGATGAAAGAGAAAGATCAACGAGAATCATGCATAGCTTCCAGATTAGATGAGTTCATGATGATACGGACATAGGACTAACATATCACCGATTTAATTAGATTCGGATCTCATAAGCTGAAAGGCTTTCGACAAAAATTCATCCTCTTGTTTCTAACGCAACTTTGTGTAGAAGTCATTTCATGAAGAATTCCTTCGAAGCTTGTGCATGTGCTCCCAATTTTCCAGTTGAAGCCTTCATTGAGTTTACTTGTGTTTTCCTTCACCTTCATTGAGTTTACTTGCGTTTTCCTTCACCCGGAGTGCTTTCTAGAATTTAAAATTGCTCATATGCAATTTTAAATAAAAGATGATGAGTTTTGTTTGAATTATTTATGGCAAACATTGCACTAGTGCATGTATTGGAGAAGAATTGCAAAATCTTCAAGGATAGAAGGGGAAGACATGTCAGAGGTAGCACCCACAAGAAAATCACAATCATGCATAGCTTCCAAATCCAGTTTGGTGAGAATCAAAGCCAAAAGAGTCGACCGCATGTAGAATATGGAAGAAGAATAAGATTGGGAGGGTTGCAACTTTCTTCTTATTTCTTTTCCTCCTTTTATTTTCTCCGATAAAGTAATTGAGCAATCAATTAAATTATAAAACTTAAGTGATTGGTTTAAAAGCCGTTACTTGAAGAAGTCAATTACTTGAAAAGAGGTGGCAAACATGCAAAATAAAAGGTTCTCTTTTTCAGTTATAAATCATGCATGTCGTGCAAAGAGGAATTCCAGGAGGAAGATTGCCAGTTGTTTCCCTTTTCATAGCTTCCGCATGCGGGAATTCATTTAAAACTTCTTATTTGTAATTTCCCTTTATACACTATAAATAGAGGAAGAACCTACGGTTAATGGATAAGAATTTGTAATCAACATTCTTGTGTTCTAGACTTTGAGCTGAAACCCCTGATTTCTGCAAGTAGAGGAATATAGAAGAGATTTCCGGAGAACTTTGTGTCAACGACGCATTTTGCTTCTTAATTTCTTTCTAGATATGTTCATAAACTTTGTGTTATTTTAGATCTAGATTTGAAAGTTTCCTTTGCTTTGAATTCTGTGCTTAATGATTTATCCTTTTCAATCTATGTGCATGCAATCAACTCTGTAAACTATTGCTTGGGGTGCACATCCTCTCTACTTTATTCCATTTCCTATTATTTTCTTCTTTCTGCAGTTTTTTTCCCTTTCTTTTACAAACTTACATGCTTTGCAAAACCATATAGATATGGTTCATGAGCTACACGATTAAAGTAATACTCACAAATATATATTAGGATATATAACCAGACAAAATCTTACACGAGCCTCATCGGTAAATGAGGGAGATTTATCTCATGACTACCTAGGTTTTCAGCTATACTGAGAAAATCTAGCCAACAATACCCATTTTCATCTTTCGTTTGACAACAATTCTTCATGTCTTTTGTCACCGCTCTTCCCTTGGACCCTCCAGCTCTATGATTTTTCTCCTCAAAATAATACCTCAATGAGAAATGAATTTCACGAACACGTTACCCAATGATTGCGACCTTAATTTACTATAAAATACCTTTTGATTTAAAATATTTTATGTTGTAAAGTACACCGAAAGGTATGCTATTTTTTTCCGATATGTTAAGCATGTTTTGATATATTGTCATGGTATTTTGTCAAACAATGCACAAGTATTTTTATTGTTCGATATTTTCATACACACAAGTTTCATATTTAGGTTTTAAATCTATCAAATACATTTGTTATAATTCTCTAAGGCTTATATATATTTTTGGTTTGTATTTATCATGCCATATTTTTAATACATGGAGTAGTAAACCGAGTACATACATAAAAATGTTACATAAAATATCATTCATTAATTTTGTAGACCTCAACTTCAAGGGAAATGTTGAACCTATTAAAATGATAGATCAAGAGAAGAATTCTCGGAAACAATAATGATTCAAAAGTATTTTTCATTAATTATGAGATAAATCCTTTTGGACTTATCATTTTGCAAACTTAGTTTCTATATTGGGGTTTTCGGGAAGAACATCAATTTTCACAAGATAAGTGCTAAATTTACAAAAATGAGAAAATTATGAAAATCTTAGACTTAATGAATAAAATCGTGAAATTCGTGTAATAGTTTCCAAAAATGTTACTAACAAGAGTGAATTTACATTCCGTAGAGAGTGCATTAACATTCTTGAAAGAGTGTATTGATTAATTTTGTAAGGTACACAAATATCTACACATTGTCTAGGTTCTCATTACAAAATTTTATGAAACATAGTTATGATGTATATTCCTCACGACTAAATACTAATTCTTTTATCAATTACTAAACCAAAAATAATTTAACAATTGAATATTCAATAATTACAAGTTTATGAGTATATATATTGTATTTTACTACAAACCCCTTTCCGATCAAACATTAATAAATAGTATCCCATTTAAGTTTGCAAAAATACAAAACATAAACTCTCTTGTAATTGTTATAATACTAATACCTAAGAAAACCCTCAAAAGTTAAGCTTGCTAAATCCCATGACAAATTAATGTTTCTATTATGTTTTTTCTTAGAGTCCATTTGTCATTCTTTCACACCTCATTAAGTTTCTCTTTGGAAATTTAAGTAAAATAAATTAATATTTTTATTATGAGTCGTTTAGAAATTCATTTGAAGTATATTTAAGTTTTTATCCAAAAAATGACTTTTGTACATTTTATGAAAATTAACTACCATGTACTCCTCTCTACACAAGGTTCGAACTATCGAAAGATGAATTTCTAGAAAAGAAATGTTTTACACACACACACATGTTGAAATATATAAAAATACAATATTATACATTTGGAAACATAGAATTAATGACATATCTATAACAAATGGTTTTAAATCTCTTCTAAATATACAATAGAAAGAAGCTATTTTTTCTTCATAAATACAAATCTTACAAATATCTTAGGGTTAAAATTTTGGTGCATTTTTCTCCAAAATCATTAGCATGATTTGAATGTATAATTTATTTTTAGTGAACTTTTCAAAATCCTATTCCAAATAGTGGACACATGTCACCCTACGTAGCTTTAAATGAATGGTTTCAAACACATGGTAAATCCCTTAAAATATCTAAAATGTCCCTTTACATTATCTACACACTTCATCCGAAGAAAATCCTCTATAGAAAGCGAAAAGACGGGAGGCATAGTTGGTGAGGTTGTTATCTTCCACTTAGTATTATAACCATCTATATCATTTCCTGACTACAATGATTTAGGTGAAAGAATTTGATTGTGATATGGCTGGTGAACTGAGGAGAACTCAAAAGATCTTCTTTGATTTTGATCATGGTATTGAATGTGGTTAGTTGGAAGTAGGGTTGTCTTTCATCTCCTTGAATAATGGATGGCTAGTCTGGTTAGCTCAAACAATTGTTCGGTTAACTAACCTTTATAGGAGCTTTGTAGATGTGCAATATCTTTTCCTTAAATCATGTAGAGCTATGATTATTTGTTTACCTTCCTTTGAAAGAATTCCTAAAGTTAATTTAGAGATGTGCCAATGATATTTGTTGGTACCCAACACACCCTCACTCTCTTTGACAAGAAAATGGAGCCCCATGTATTTTTCTATTGAAACTTGTGTTTTAAAGTTGTTTGTGTAGAAACAAAATCTATGCACTTGGGTACATTTCTAGGTCCTAAATCATACTAATGTATACATGATTCCTAAGAAAAAAACTAGTGGTTGAAAAATCCTTTTGGTATTTTGGTTGCTTTATCTCTTGCACTTTACTAGATTTACACATATTACACTCTGTCGGCACTTGGTTGATTTACCTTTTGATGGCCTCATTGATTAAACTAAAATGGAAAGATAGTAGTCTAATCTAGATGCTACGGGAGCGAGTAAATAACTGAATAAATGAAACAATAAAATACTTAACTAATACCCAAGCAAACTAAGCTATGCAAATATGAAACCCTAAGCAAAAGGAGGGTTAGGAAAATCCATAGCTAATTCAAAGATGTTACATGACTATGTCACAGTGGAGACTAGTTGAACAAGAGGAGGAAACCGTCACATAGGAGCTTAATAAAATACAAATCGAAATAATGTCAGGCAGACTGGGGTTCTTGAAAAGGGATTGGTGCACCTAGGGTCCCATGGTCTATAATATGGGCACCTGTCTCGTGTGGGAAGTGTGCGAGCCAATTTTACATGGTCCCTAGATGATACAAATCCTTCGCTACTTGTCGCGTATACGTCACACTTAGCTCATTGATGTTGTTGTAAACTGCAATGAAGAAATCATATGCAAAACCCTGAAACAAAGCATCAAAACCTAAAAAGAAAGATGCATATGAAGGTGTCGTCTTATCCTCGGTTGCCAAATTGATGGACTTATCATTGAGTGCTGCACTACATCTCAGACCCAATGTAGTTCTAGGTGTGTGTGTGTGTGTGTGGAATTGTGCCCTAGGTTATTCTTGTGCCAATTGCACTTTATGAATAATGATAAAGTAACTAGATGTAGAATGTAAATAATGTGTTCATGGAAACAATAGACTCCCCTCCTATGAAGTGTGATGTAGATGAACCAACCTTTGTGCCTTGTGATGGAGCTAGATGGATGTAAATGGAGCTATATATGCCTTTGATGGATGCAACCTTAGGTGGTGATAGCTAGTGCTTAGTGTTTGGTCCTTTATTATGATCACATAAATTTATATTTATATGATTCCTTCGCTTGAATTTTGTAATTAACCTCGAAAAGGTTGACTACTAAAAAGATAAGATGCTCAAACGGATAGAAAGGACCCAAAAGTGAGAGTAAAGTGTAAAGAGGATAGGGGCACCTAGAGGGGACAAGGACACTGACGTTGGCATTACGGTTGGGCATTCCAATCCGAAAAAGGTAAAATTGAAGTATGAAAATATAGATTGTGCCAATAAAGGTGCAAGACCGAAAGTAACAATAGAAAGCAAAAAAAGATGACCAAAGACATGGTTTAAATAATACTTTTTGTGCTTGAAACCATACGAAATAGTAATATGTGATCGAGACTAAATAATGACTCAAAGTGTGTGATTTTGTGTCTACATTTTCCCCCACTTTATGTTGGTGAGAAAAATGCTCGGTAACATAAAGTAGATAGAGATGTGTACCTGATATCCATGTAGATTGATGTAGAAAGTGTGTTGAGGGACTATAAAAAGTGTGGAGTGCTAAAAAGATGGAGTGTGGAGAATAAATATTCAAAAAGTGTAAAAGGTGATGAGAGTGAACCTAGGGTAGAAGCGTGTGTGTAAATGCCAATGAGTGTGATGTACCTACATGTTAGTATCAATGTGTGTGATGTACCTACTATGTGTGATGTTGATTGCTTGTTTCCCATACAGACGGACATGTAAAAGAGAAGACGATTAAGTAGTCAAATACACATGTATATGTGTAAAAATATGTGTAAATACCTATGCATGTATGTAAAAAGCACGTAATGAAAGTATGAAATTAAAAAAGGAACATGTGCACCTAATCCATGATGAGAAAAATGGTGTAGAAAGAATCTTGTAGATGAAGTGTGAGTTTTTTAGGTTATCTCATGCCACTAGCCGAAGAAGTGTAGGGTGGAAAGTCTAATTTATCCTCCAACCTCAGTAACTACTTCTTGAAACTATAGAGATTTCTATACTTGCTGGTTTTTGGGTGATCCAACGCCATAGGAAGAAGTAGTGTAGAGAATAATAAATGGTTTATCCTCTAACTGTAATGCTCCCCTAGAATGCTAAGGACAATATACCATGTAAAAGCCGTTGTGTATGGAGTTTTGTAGACTGTCTTGAACCCACTCGCTATGTGATATGCCCCCTAGTTATAAGTGCTCTAGGTAAGACCACTGTGTCATGGACCTAAGTCTAATTCTCGAGCCCCAAAATTTGAAAATCGTAATGTACTTGGTACTTTGTTGTTTAGTGTGTGTAACCCTAAATGATACCCCACTCTTTGGGGGCATATGCGACATCACTGTAGGAGGATGTGGCCCCAAAAGAGGACCAACTGCTGTAACTGAAATTGTGCCTTATAGGGGGGATGGGATGTGCTTGGTAGAAACCAAGGCACACGCAAACAAAGTGGCTAGAAAAAAGTGTTAGTACTAACAAACATGTATGTAGAAGACAAGTAAAATACACAGAGACAAAATGCAAGAAGATAATGTAAACACCCAAGAAGACAATAGAGGATGCACAAAGCAAGATGAAAACATGGGACACCACTCATGGTGTCACAAGAAAATCAAGGCCATAATGGCCGCAAACAAACAAGTGTGCATACAAGACAAAGGGAAAATCCTCGCATACAAAGTCATATAATGAGAAACAAGTACAAGAAAAGTAATGATAACCATGGTGACAAATAATCCTCCAAAAAACATGTTGCACATGAAGCACCCATTAGCACATTAGAAAGATAAAACATATATCAAAATGTGTGTAAACAAATAAAGTAGTGTCTATGAACAAAAATGAAAATAATAACACATGTAGTGTACAAATTTGGATGCCATCGAGAATCACTTTGGGGACTCGGTGCCAAACATCATGTGCTTGCATGTAATGGACCTGTATAATATGTGATCACAACTAGAAAAAAGTTAACACGCATGTGTGTATGATAAACATAATGACATACAAGCTACCTATCTATCATGTGTAATAAATTGAACATGTACGAGTAAGTGTAAACAAGAGTAAATACAACCAAGATATGTAGTATGTTGTGGATGGATGGAATGTAATGCAAAGTGAATGATAGGAGCCACTTGTCCCCCGAGTGAATGGAGTTGTATGCACAGAGGTTAATTTGTTTATTCCCCCTCAAATGTCAAGAATTAACCATAAATGAGAGTGTGTCATCAGGAAATGGTCGAGCTATGTGTTGTGTGTAGTGCGTTGTGGTGAATGTGTAGTGATGATATGTGAAATAAAGACAAAGTGTGTGTGACAATGTAGCCTAAGCGTATATCACGACAAGATGATTGAAGGAGTTATGATTTATCCTAAAGCGTATATCACTACAAGATGAGTAGGAGAAGTGATGATGTAGCCTATGGCATATATCACTAAATGATGATTAGAATAGGTGATGATGATGCTAGAGTAAGTGATGATGTAGCCTATGACATATATCACTAACCTAGGAATGTCACATGAGGAAAAGATTGAATGGTTGAATATGTGAGTGTAATGTGGTCCATTTTTGATGTATACCCTCAACAGTCCAGTATGGACCGTGAGACTAGAGTGCATCATTGTGTAGTGAACACAACGTGTATAAGTAGATGTATATGATGTGTAATATGTGTAGTAGATGTAGTGATGAAACCATGTCATGTGGTGAGTAATGTGTAGTGTGTAATGTAGGATGTGTAGTATGTAATGCAAGACATGTGGATGATATGAGATGTGTATATGCATATTAATATGTATGATGTAAGATGTATGATGTGGGATGAATGTATGTAAGATGTGTGAAGATGCACAATGTAGTCATTTTTACACCCACCAAAGAACAAGGGAATCCTATGTGCACCAACCTATCACCCAATGGGCATTGGGCACTCACCCGAGGCACGCACGGGCGCCGAGCCTCTCTTTTATGTGAGTTGAGTGGGAAAACATCATCTATGATCCAAAATTTAAAGGAAGTGAGTTACAATGAAACATGCGAACATCATAAAGCTCAGAACAGCTCTAGATCATTGTAGTCATTACAGATAGAGATACTTTAATAGACTTTAAAGAACTAAATCAAAACAGAAATGGAGATGCATAGGAATTCATATTCATCTTATAAACATACATGAAAAGGAACTATGAAGAATCATGTATGAATCCAAACCAAGAAGGATCATATTCAATTAACTTGGTAACCTCATTACATTCATTAGAATTACTACAAATCACCACATTATGGCAGACCAAAGTCATGCATCATAACTGGATCCATATCATTTAGCTCTCAAAAAGAAATTTAAACCCCAAGCCCTTGATACATCCTTCTCCTATATTTCATCTACCCAACCCAATATGACTCCTTGCGGAATTTCTGCAGAGCTCCACTCTCTATTGATCTCTCTCTATCTGCACTCTCTTTTATTTTGCGGGCGCTTGTATATATAGGCATCCCAAAGTACCAACTCATCCTTCTATGGCCTCAGATCCAACACCAAGTGTCTGAATGTGGTCCTCCATGGGAGCATGCTCCTCTAGGCCTGAGCTCTCCACTTTTTTCCATGATGTCTTCTAGAAACTTCTATCGCATGGCATATTCCTTCCTAGGCCAACTTGTCACTAGGATGACACCTTATCCACTCTACATGCATAGTCGAGTCACGCTTTTCTTGTGTCCTACCCGTTACACCAAATATGGATAAGTCCCGAGACCTTGTCTTCCAGTGCGCAACACGGACCTTCTAAAACCCTCCTAGAACCTTGCCTTGTGTGTCTTCTCCGTGCACACCCATCCTTCAACCTAGGCCTTGTGTGCCCATGCGCCTTTGTGTACTTAGCCAATATTTTAGGGGCCCAACACACAATGTGTAGTATCTAGAGTGCATTGTGAGAAGTTCATGTGTATAGGATGCCCTCAATACTCAAGTGAAAACCGAAGCACAAGTGCGTGTCATCGGGTAATGTCGATGCTAGAATATGTCAAAGTACGAGTGGAATGAGTGGATGTTGGATTGTTATGTGATGAAGATTCAATACACATGTTTGTTGGTTTAGAAGAGGGAGGGGAATGATAAGCACCATGCCCCCCAAGTATGTAAGTGATGGAGATTTAGTCAAAAGATGCTAAGTGGATCAATGTAAGGAGTATTTTATTTGACAAAAGTGATTGGACACTGAAGTGAGGATTGGATAGGGTCCTCAATTTCAAGAATCAAAAGATGTCAACTAGATTGTGCTTGCCTTGTGTAACAAGTGGTTACTTTTTGAAGATGACTTGAGAGGTGGAGGAGTTGCAGTGATCTTTAGAGGGGGTTTCTTAGTTTGGCTCGGTAATACTGTAGGTGACTTAGTAGGAGGAAGTGTTGGACTAATTTGGAGAGGTGGTTGTTTGACTTGAGTAGATTACATAGGTGGTGCTTGAGTGACAGAAGAAGGAACACTAGAAGTGATGGTGTGATGCTCACTAGACATAGATGAATCAAATTTAGGAACCCACTAAGATGTAGCATTTGTATATGGGCATGCAAAAATTTTGTGCGAGTGATGAGATAAATCCCTGACACTTAATATGTTTGATTATTTGTTGTAAAGTGTAACAATCATTTTTGTTATGGCCATTGATTTGGTGATAATTGCAATATAGAAGACCTTGATATTTGGCAAGCCGATAGGGAGGATAACAATGAGTACGTGGAAAAGTGATCAATTGATGACTAAGGAGCTTAACAAGAATGTCATGTTGCTTAGTATTGTGATCAAAGGTGAGAGGATTCAGTAATGGTATGGCTTGAGGTTCACTAATATGAGCACATGTAGTAGACACAAAATGAGATGTAGAAAATGAACAAACATGAGCCTAAGAAGCATCCTTAATATGTTGGATTTTAGATTTGAGAGATGTAATAGTGGATTCCATAGCCTTAAAATTTTCTTGAAACAAAGAATGTAAATATTGAATTGATTCCAACAGAGATATTGATTATATGAAGGATCATGAGGACTAGGGTCATAAAATAAATGATAAAAATAGGGCTTATTTCGTGTGGCGGGGTATCTTTAGGAAGATACATGGTGTCTAGGGATTTTTGAAGAAAAACTTGGCAATTAAGATACATCTTAAGCAAATCAGACAAATAAATTTGAGGAATTTTGGGAGCCATGATAAAGGAAAAATGAGGATCCTTAGCGTGAAGATCAAGACTGGGTTCACCAAAATGATTAAAATAAAATGAAAAGATAGGAGTATAATCTAAATGCTATAAGAGTAGTAAATAATTGAATAAATGAAATAATAAAGTACTGAAACAATACCCAAGAAAACTACGCTACGAAAATATGAAACTCTAAGCATAGATAGGGTTAGGAAAAGTCAGTAGCTGATATAAAGATGTCATGGGACTATGTTGCAGTGGAGAATGAATGAATAAGAGGAGGAAACTGTTACACAAGAGCATGAGAAAAAATAGATCCAAGCTATCTCATTTGGGCCGTGGTGCCAGGAAAAGGGATTGGGATTCTTGGGGCACCCTGGTCTATAATATGGGTGCCCCGATATGTTTGGGAAGTCTAGAAGTCAATTTTATAGGGTCATTAGATGATGTGAAGCCTTCGTTTCTTGTTGTGTGTATGTCGCACTTAGCTTGCTGATTTTGTTGTAAACCTGCAATGAAGAAATCACCAAAAACCCTAAACAAAGTATTAAAACCACGAAAAAGAAAGATGCATATGATGGGGTGGGACTATCCTTAATTTCCAAATTGATGGACTTATCACTGAG
This sequence comes from Taxus wallichiana var. yunnanensis, assembly GCA_018340775.1. Classification (NCBI taxonomy): domain Eukaryota; kingdom Viridiplantae; phylum Streptophyta; class Pinopsida; order Cupressales; family Taxaceae; genus Taxus; species Taxus wallichiana. Next base: position 223,537,018 of record CM031234.1, on the reverse strand, counting down.
CATTGTACTACATCTTAGAACTAATGTAGTTCTAGGTGTGTGTGTGTGTGTGCGGAATTGTGCCCTAAGTTGTTACGGTTCTAGTCACACTTTATGAATAACAAGAAAGTAACTAGATGTAGAATGTAAATAATGTGTGCATGGAAACAATAGACTCCCCTCCTATGAAGTGTGATGCAGATGAACCAACCTTTGTGCATTGTGATGGAGCTAGATGGATGCAAATGGAGCTATAGATGCCTTTGATGGATATAACCTTAGGTGGTGATAGCTAATGTTTAGTATTTGGTCCCTTATTATGATCACATAAATTTATATATATATATATATATATATGATTCTTTCTCTTGAATTTTGTAATTAACCACAGAAAAATCTGAATACTAAAATATAAGATACTCAAACGACTATAAAGGACCCAAAAAGTGAGATTAAAGTGTAAAGAGGAAAGGGGCACCCGAGGGGATGAGGGCACATGACACTTGGCATCCCGGCTAGGTGCTCTAGTCTAGAAAAGGTAAAACTAAAGTATGAAAATATAGATTGGGCCAATAAAGGTGCAAGACCGAAAGTAGCAATTGAAAGCATCAAAATATGGCCAAAGACATGGGCTGATTATTACTTTTTGTGCTTGAACCATGAAAATAGAAGTGTGTGATTGAGACTAAATAATGACTCAAAGTGTGTGATTTTGTGTCTAGACTCACACACTAGTGCCCAGTGTGCATCGCCTTCATGGGCACTCATGTCCCTCTCTTTCTTCTTCTTACTCTTTTGGGTCATTTTCACTTCTTGGTCACCTTTTAACACTTTGGGTCAGCCTTTCATTTGTCAATTACAAAATTCAAACAAGGGAATCTATATATATACTTAGTTACTTCTTCTAAATAAGGGCCAAACACTATAATCATTATCTATCATCACCTAAGCTTACACAAAGGCACAAGAGCACTACAAATCATACATCTAACATATCCATACAAGGGAAAAGGGATGTGTTGGTCTACATACATAACATATGAGGGGATTTTATTCTATTCCATCACACACATTCTACATATTTTATAATCTATATCTAGCCCGCTAGCATCATGAAACTTGCGAAAAGGGTAAGCTAGGGTATGAAACAAATACACACACATACACAAAGAACTAAATGGAGTCTAAGATGCGGTGAAATGCTCGGTTGTAAGTTGACTCTTTGGATGACCACCAGGGTCATTTCGATTCCCCATTATACATATTTTTATTATATTTGATGTGGTTTGTGGGCATGTGTAGGTAGTCATCTGTTTTGCGAGTTACAAGTATGGTCGGTGATCCGACAACGAAACCAGAGCGAAAAAGAGAAACTAACAACAAAGATCCTTTGACCTAGAAAAGACCATGTTCTAAGCATCTAAGCAGACATAGTTGCCTAAATCAGTCATTAGCACCTAGGGTGCTCCTTTCCTCCTACAAATGCTTCTGTCCTATACATTCCTAGGGTCATAAACCCTCATCAATCCTTTGCGACATTGTTCCCATCCTATTCCAGCAAATACACAGTCCAGATCACTCCCAGGTTGCACGAATATAACTAAGTCATCATCCTTCTCTCATTTTCTTAAGGTTTTACATTGTTGAATGCTCATTGCTTAGACATTAATGTATTTTATCCCCTGACTATAATTTGTTACAATAGTTAATATGAATTAGATTTAATTCAATTTATATTAAATCAGTTTGAGATGTTTAAAAGTCTTTGTTTTTGATAGTCGATTAATTTACTCATTAAAATGACAAAGTTGAACTTGGTTTATAAGCTATAACTTGTTTTCACCTTTCAAAGTTTAATTATCTCTTTGCTTTGGTTTAATCATATTTTTATGTCTATAGGAGAAAATTTCATGATTAGATTTACATTTAACATGTGTGCATATAAAAAAGTTTAATCCCATAACTTAGCCACTTATTAAAGTGAAAATAGATTAATACATTCAAATGATAGTTTGATTTGTAATTTTACATAAATTTTAAACTATCAAATGCAATCCTTCCGTTTAAATTTTGTCGAAGTTTAACAATTTACTGATTTGAGACAACTGTCTCAAGGGACACGTGTCTCTTATCGGATAAAAAAGATTATGGAGTGAGTAAAAATTAAAATTATTACAACATGTGATAACACACGATGGGTGACAAGTGTCACCCATTAGGGTAAGAAACAAAGCTTGAGAAGGGACAAGGCATCAATGCCCACTAAGTGATGCATATTGGTACATTACAGTATAGGAGATGCCAAAGTTGGCGAGAGTTTTGAAGGCGCGGGAGAAATGATGGGAGATAAGTGTTACCCATTGGTGAGTCTAGTGTATGGTTTAAAATGAGATACGAGCCAAGCCTTGAGACTATGCTAGATGGAGGAGCTTCGATGGTGGCCACATGTCACTAATCAATGTCTTATGTGTACAAAACCCATTACAACTGACCAAAACCAAAGGTTATGCGGTGGATGACTACACCAATGCCCTCCACATGGTAGATATTGGATTAGTGGGAGTTTAGAGATAAGCGACAAATATGAAGGCGATGGATTCCATGTGGGAACCATCAAGTGACTTCGTTCCATATATTTACTAGCCTAAATTTGACATCTTCCTCTAGTTCTAAAATATTCTCGGGGATATTCTTTGAGACAAACAACCATGGTTTGGTTATCTGTTCATATCTTTTAGTTGAAAAATCCATTAAAATTAATAATATAACCATCGGGAGCATCTTGGAGATGGTTATTATACGTACCAAAAATTGTAAGGGTACTACGCTACCGGAACAATGTTACACGTGCCCCAATGATGATATAGGTCTCCTCAAAGGTGTTTGGGATATAGAAAAGCTCTCCAAGTATGCATTAACATCCCGCATGCCCCGCTTAGCCTATGTGTGCTTTGTTTTTGCTCTCACCCCTTCTTTTCTTTGTGTTTTGGTCTTTAGTGACGAAACCGCCGCCCTACTCAGGGCGGCGGTCCTTCATGCATTTTTCCAGAACGTTCTTTTTATCGCGACTCGCGTAAAATTTCAACGTTTACCAGATTTTTTCACCGCCTTTGCTCGTATTTATGATTATGGTTCCCTGGAATAGTGTTTTTGCATTGTTTATGGTTAAAGAGTTCAAATTGGTTTTCACCTTTGGGTAAATGGGAATTCTATAAATAGCTAGTTGATTTTCAAGCAAATGGCCCCTCAAAAATTGCCTCTCATCTTCTCATTTCATAGTTTTAGTCTTTCAGTTCTTAGGAATTCATAGTTTTCAGTTGTTACATACATAGTTAGTGTTGTTTTGCTGTTTAGAAGCCACATAATCTTCTTGTGCTAGTGTTGTTACTATTTCATACAATCAATTGAGATATGATAGTTTCATTTTCAGTCTAAAGCCATTAGAGTTACAGGTTTTGTTAGTCAAGAAGAATAGTCCCAGGTTCTGGATGTTTTGTGTTGCATGACTCACAATAAATACTACTAGGAATTGCATAAGCCAAGCTCTGTTCTCTTGCGCTATCCCTCTCCTACTCGCATTGTATTCAGTCTGCACCCAAAGCTGCCATTGTTCCAATACATACTTCTATTGATGCTAGCATTACACACTTTTCTAGATTCACGTGAGCACAAAGGAACGAGGAGACCACATTGAGGGGACAAAGCCACACACAATTGGATTCACCAACGTTCTGCAAAATCTAGGTTCAAGCTTTCAAAGTTCTAGTTAAAATATATCAAATAGAATAGTGAATCATTTCGTTTCAGTTAAGCTCACTTTCGATATTACCGGGGAAGCTGTCGGGATTGATAGTTTCTGAGAAACTATAATTCATTCCTCACTTTTGAGGTAGGATCGAGAGTCTTTCAAATAGATTAGATCAGTTATTTCATTATTTAGAATAGGCTTACAACTGCACATGCAAGTAGCTATACTCGGTTGCCTTTTCGTTTTAAATTTCGTTATTAGTTTAGTTTTCATTTGCTAGATATTTTAAATAATTGCTCTTTCAATTTTTTTCAAATAGTTCTTCAAAAACACAAAAATAGAGAAGTTATATATGCTATAGATACACTTTACATAGTTAGTTTTACTTTGCTTTAGTTAGATTTACATTGTTTCTTTTGTATGACAATCACGGGACCTAGGGAGCCCAGAGAATACGTATTCGAGCCAATCGTGCCTCAACCCAATCTTGTGGCAGAAATAACTGACGTAGATCAAAATCTCAGAATCCAAGTCTTCCGAACAACAACAGACCTACAAGAAATTAGCTCACAATTAAGAGGATTAAACGTAGAAGACGACAAAACACGAGACGTTTTGGTCAAACCAAATAAACTACGGACTACCCTAGATAAATATCCACATGATCAGTAGAAGGGCTTGAAAAGAGCAAACATTCGGTTGTGATCCTTTTTTCCCATAACCCAATGAGTCCACAGTCAATCGAGGCGTAGATGCTGGTTTACACACATTAGTATTTAGATCCACTCCACTTCCACCAATCATTAGCGCCGCTTATCCTCACTGACATAGCGGCGAATCAAGCTAAGGATTTCTGGACTAGACCAGGGAATCACCCATAGAATCCACTATATATCCATCATCCATCTTATGACCTTATGCAGGGGAATATACGAAACAATCCTAGGTAATTTTCCACATATCCCACAACCTATAGATCGAATCATGCCAGAGCTCGATATTGATTGGATCCTTCGAGTAGTCATCCTCGCCAACCGATCTATCACGCCAGTTTAGGTTAGGAGGGCCTTCTTTGCCTTAGATTCGCAGATCCCATTAGTGCGTGTCAAAGACATAAGATTGCCCAATTAGTTTGTCCATACCCCATGTATATTCCATCCCCACCAACTGTCTCGGCACGACCTCGGGAGGTCGGGTGTGAGGAAGAGTTACTTGTAGATTCCCATGCTCACTTGTCACTTTTCCATCGTACAAAATTGGTGAACCCGACGTGAACGAAACAATTCTTCCTCTTTTAGTTTTCATTTCTTCCATCCACCTTCGCTCTTTCCCATTATTTTGCGGGTATTCATATACCCCGAATATATCAGGATTCGATGCATATGGCAGACCTCTCCTAGGTCTTGAAGCATACTACGATAAATTGAATAGACAACCATCACCCTCACTCTCAACATGGGGTGACAACTATTCAACTAATCGATTGTCAAAACAAACTCTACCTCCAAGGGCTAGATATAGTTCTTCTTTCCAAATAGAGGAGTTGGATCAGCTCGCTCAAACACCACAACCAGAGCCTTCAGGATCGAACAACATGACATTTACGAGAGAATCTGGTTTGTCTCCTCAGGTGTTACTTAGACCACAAATTAGTAGACAATTAGATCCATATCTATTTTTAGATGATGAACATTCAGTGTGTTATGCCAGGAATGAACAACGCTCTCGGAGTATGTACCCACCTATAGGAAGTTTACAAACAAGACCCGAGGTCTCTATAGATCAAGAATTTCACGCTTGTTACTGTCCAAGTTAATGCACCAAACTAAACAAAAAACCACGAAAAACTCCAATGAAATCGATACCTGATGGACAAGATCCGAAGATGTAGAAGGATAAGGAGGTCGATGTAGATAAGACGGGCGCACACGAGCAATTCGCACAATAGATCCGAGTAACCTGCAAGACACCGATGCTTGACAGAAAAAGACCACATTAAAAGGTATTTAGGTGGACTGCCCGAGAAGCGGGTCCGGGAAGCGATAAGCTTCCTTGGCGGATGTCAGTCCACATTTTCAATTAAGTAAAGAAGCATACATGATAAAAGATGTACATAAGGACTAGATTTTCTGATTACAGTAATGAAACAGAATCTAAACAACAGACAGAAAACTACAGAAAATAGGAAACTATGAAATAAAGCTGGATTTGTGTTACCTGTGTCCTTTTACCTGTCTGCAGGATGATCGGCGTCGATTATGTAGAATCGGCGTCGACTGATGTGATCGGCGTCGGTTATGAAAAATCGGCGTCGACTGAATAAGATCGGCGTCGACCGGGGACAGTGCGAAAAGATTTGGAAATCGGAAAGTGAAGGCCAGATCGTCAATGTCTGCTGGATGTGCCGAAGTCGGTGAGATACTGGAACAGAGTCACCAGAAGATCGATGGATACGTGTGATGTTGATGTGATAGGAGCAGAGTAACGGTGCTCCTCTCAGGGATTGATTCGGACAGGATCCGCTCTCATTCGATACACTTGATGCTAAAAGATCTCTCTTTCTTACAACCTGTGTCTCTTTCGCGATCTGTCTCTTTCTCTCTCTCTCTGTTCGTGCGTGTGTTCTTCCTCCTTTTTTCGTCCCTAGAACTGAGTTCTGGGCTTCTACTTATAATCGGCGCCGCTCCTAAAAAATCGGCGCCGACCGTACCAGTCGGCGCCGATCGCGGAATAGACTCCCGAGATGGCCAAAATGAACGATTTCTAGAAAGATAAGAGTTACCCCAAATACGGGAAATATCCCGCTTGGGGAAGAGGAAAAATAGGGGTGATACATAGATAGAATAAATTTGGGGTAGATAAGTGGTTAAGATACATGTGAAGAGGCGTAATTAAATAGTTAATATTTAATTACTCACGGGTAAGATACAATGGGGTGAATTAAACTTAGAATAGGTGTTTAAATCACAAATCGGATAATATCCCAAGGGGATAGTGGTGACGTAAACGTGCCCCAGGTTATCTGAGCAGGTAAACGAATGCGAGGGACACTAAATTGAGTAACCAATTTTAAGTGTCTACATTTTGCCCCTTTTTGTCAAGTAACTTGCGATAAGCAAGGTTATGAGACAAAAACAAGGAGATGGAAGAAGGAAAAAAAAAAAGTGATGATGTGATCCCCCTCAAACTAGGGATGGGATGGGTGATAGAACAGACGATCCCAAGTTTGAAAGAGGTAGATGAAAATGTAGGATGCCCCAGTCGGATGTCTGGAGTAGATCTGATCATTAACGATGTACAAAAATAAATAAAAAGGCAGCAACCTAAGGAACTCACATTGGTAGGGCAAACTAGACGGTCTCCTCATGAGACGACGTTAGTACCTACAGACCCATGAGTGTAAGGAGGGCTGCAAAATAGTACGAGTGTCCCACGCAAAGGGAACAAACCCGAAATAGACGGTGATATCGAAAAGATGCGCCGAAAGGCAATATTCAGCACATAATAATGATCAGATAGATAAGTAAGCCAAGCATCAACGCTATGGCAAACAGATACGTAAAATCGGCGGTGATCAGAGCAATCGGCGACGACCAAGCTAAACGGCGTCGATCAAAAAATCGGCGCCGACCAATCGTAGCGCATATAAATATGCGAACGGAAAACGTAAACGATTTATTTTCATCGTGACGATTGATTCAGAGAGAGTCAGAATTTGGATTTGAGCACCATGGAAGCCTCTGGGAGCGGTCAGAAGCGCAGGAGGACACGACCTGGGGTAAGTGGTTCTTCTTGAACCCGTTGTATTTCATTTTTTTTTGTTTGATTTTTTTTTGTTTGTGGGAGGCCAGGGTCCGATTTATGTCCGGACAGCCAATCGGCGTCGATTGGTATAATCGGCGTCGATTGTTGTTTGAGCGGCGTCGATTGGTATTAATCGGCGTCGACTAGAAATAAACGACGCCGATTTTATTAAATCGACGCCGATTGGAATAGATAAAATTTTTGTTTTTGTTTTGGATGTTCTGATTTGGGTAAATACGAGACTAATATTGCTCTTGCTGTCGTGGGTGCAGGCACGAGAGGCTCTACACATGAGGGATGCTATTCCCGAGTTACTGGAGACTATTCTCCCTGATGTGACTGATGCAGATTGGCGGCATTTAGAGTTAGCCGGGCTCGGGGGCTTTAGATACTACAGACGAGTGCCGCGAGATGTGGAGCTGATGCGGGCACTAGTGCGACGGTGGGATAGCCATACGTGCACTTTTTGGTTCAGGACGGGTGAGATGACCATCACCCATGAGGACATATATAGGATTTTGAGACTGCCGATCACTGGGGACCCGATCGAGATTACACCGCGAGAGCAGCAGCAGAGGGCCCTAGTTCGATTATATAGAGATAGGGCAGATGATTCAGAGATAGTGTCTGGGTCAGTGCGGATAGCCTCACAGTATAGACAGGATAGCCCCCGGAGCAGACGGATAGTTCTGATTCAGATGGCGATATCCTATTTTGCTCTGCCAGATTCAGGAGGTGGGAGATTCCCACTATTATTATTAGACTGCGTTTGCGACATTCTGCAGTTCAGGCAGGTATTTGCCTTTGCTGATGCCTTGATAGCTCAGATATATTACGAGCTATGGATGTACACCACCGGCCGGAGGACAGGTATTGATGTCAGTTTTGTGCTCCATTGCTGGGCATATGAGCATATAGCGGTGATCAGGCCATCCGGGCTTCCTTGGATGCCAGCAGCAGTGGGAGGTATTGATTATGGATTCCGGCGATGGCGGGCTGACATGGCCGCTGGGGATACAGGGAGATCGGCCGATTGGTACACCGAGCGTTTCAGGACGCTGACACCGGATCAGGTCATCTGGAGGCCATATCGGGTATTTCTGACATGGGCTGGTCAGGATGCTCACTTGGTGGCATTGAGACGGAGCAGGGTGGTTAGGGGCCGCAGGCCTGATATGTGGGAGCGAGTCCCATTTGTGCGAGTATTGAGACAGTTCGGCCTAGTGCGAGATAAGGCCGGCGACGAGAGGACATAGCTACTTATCTTTGGATAGACTGGAGGGAGAGCATGCCACCTTGACACAGACACATCAGGTAGCTCTTGAGGAGATCAGGGCTCTGACAGAGGAGAGGGATGCCCTAATTTTGGAGAGAGACACCGCTCGCCAGGAGCGAGATACAGCGATCCAACAGAAAGGGATAGCTATTATCGACATAGGGAGGCCCTCAGGGCCAAATATGGGGAGACAGGTACCATGTCGGAGTCTGGTACACACAGGTGCGACCACAGGAGGAGCACCACCAAAGCGGCGCCCGGCCTTGCCCAAAGCAAAGCACCGGCGGCACCATTACGAGCACCGGTACCGTGAGCTTGAGCACATATCAATCTCTCCTCGCCGAGGTGAGATACTATGAGGATGCCTTAGTGCAAGTATGCCCCGATGTGCCTCGGTGGGCGAGGAGGAGATCGGCGGCACCACAACGAGCGGGGCCTCGGGTGGAGGGAGCACCGGGAGAGACCGAGGTGGCGAGACCTCCGGCGCGGTGCGTCTAGCTCGATAGGCGGCGGCCAGGAGAGACAGCCTGGTCCAGAGGAGGGTGGAGGAGATAGTGTCCTCCATGCATCGGATTTTACTATATAGGGATTGATAGATTTTGTATCCGTGTAGCGATGTAGCCTCGATTGGAAGGCACTGTATAGATGGCTTGATTGGAAGCCTCCCATTTTTGTTGTACAGACACACATGTATATATAGATTCATCATTTCATTTGTCATATAATTGTTCTCATGCTTTTGATTTTGATATACATGGATAGATGTAGCGTAATTGTGATGGATATAGATATAGACTGATAGATGATGAATAGATGTGATTGGATAGATATAGACTGATAGAGGATAGAGATAGATGTGACTTGATGTGATTGATATGTGGATATAATTTTGATGAAAAATAGAGATAGATAGATGTAATGTAACTTGGATGTACATATTTTTCGATATTTTGATGGATAGATAGATAGATGTGATTGATGTATGGATTTTATTTTGATGAAAAATGGATATAGATAGATGTAGTGTAACTTGGATGCACCAGTTTTTAGATGTTTTGATGGATAGATGGATAGATGTGATTGATGTACTCGGCATGTTTGAGATGTTAATTTAATTTTGATGAAAATAGATAGCCAGATCCACATGTGTTGACAATACATGCTTTGATAGATAAGATGAAATTGGATAGAAGATAAATTTTGATTAAATTAACATGTGAAATGTCAATTTGACTGGATGAAAAACAAAGAATAATGGGGAATACTCTTTGCGAGAGCCCAGGATGTAATGAAAACGACCTTGACTAAAAATGAAGAAAATAAATCCGGATAAGAAAGAAAATGATAAGTTGGACTTCCAACCGACCATAGATAGAATCCGGATAGGAAATCCCAATATCATGCATGTAAGGCCCTATATGAGGTTAAAATAAACCTGACACTAACTAGCCGCAAAACAGATTTAGGAGGGAAACGAAAGGAGCAGTAAGTAAGTATCTTGTCGGAATTTACAAGGGACAGAATACATGTCCATAGTGGGAAAATAGGATTCTCCATATGATCGACAAAAGGTCTTAAATCTCAGCTTCATGATTTTGGCAGAAAAGCAAACTGATCAATGCGGGAAGTTTGCTTGATATGGAAAGACTGATCAATACGGGAAGTCTTTCAGTGATGCTAAAAAGTGTATAAACTGACTGAAAGGCTGATCAATTGCAAGAAGCCTTGAATATTTCTTTGAGAAACAGCCGTCCTTCAAGGGAGCGGTCTGTATTTTGAATTTTAATGATAGCCATCCTTCGAGGGTATGGTCTATATTTTTTCTTTTTGATTCATTTGATAATGTATGGATAGCTGTCCTTCAAGGGATCAGTCTATCTTTTTGGATAGCATCTTTTTTTTTTTTTTTTTTTTTTTGAAAATCTTTTTGGAAGAAGCTGAGTTTAGACCTAGATAGATCAGATGGAGGGGAAGAGAACATAAAAGAACATGCACTCATGCCCCGAGTAGATCCGATTAAGATAAGCACTTGGGACAGATGAAGTGGTGATTAAGGTATTCCTACCATGAGGAGGAACATATCCAAAAGAAACATGCAATGAGTAGAGCCGCGATACTCATATTTAAGGTAAAAGAGGCAATAGGCGGAGAACCACATAGTTTCGAATCACCATGAAAGTAGATGACCGGTTGTTTAGACGGATGAAAGATCTGTGTTGCGACTAGATTTGTGTAAGATAGATTTTAACAGTAGAAGGGCCGTAGATGCAAGGCATTAAGAGGTTCCACTTCAGGTATACCATCCATGGAAGATAAACGATAAGCCCCAGATCCATATTTATGAGTGATAATGTACGGGCCCATCCAGTTGGGAGCAAACTTACCACGTTGACTTCTTTCGAGTGTAGTGACATTTTGGTTTTCTTTAAGAACAAGATCACCAATTTTGAAGTCACGGTGCTGCAAGTGCTTGTTATAAGCACGTTTGACACACTCAAGATAGACTTGATGATGTTCAAGAGCGTTGAGACGCCGCTCATCTAATAATTCAAGTTGTGCTAGACGATTTTGACGATAGTCCTCATCGGAGACAAATTCTCTAAGAGAAACACAGAGAGATGGGATTTGGACTTCCAAAGGAAGAACAGCCTCAGACCCATAGACGAGAGAGAAGGGAGTAGCACCAGTAGGAGTACGAATGCTAGTCCGATAGGCCCAGAGAGCAAAAGGGATATGTAAATGCCAATCCCTACCAGCTCGACTAGTTACCTTTGCGAGGATATTACGCAAAGTTTTATTGGAAGCTTCGGCCTGACCATTAGCTTGAGGATAGTATGGAGAAGAAAAACTGAGTTTGATATTGAAAGCGTTGCAGAGGTTCTGCAAATCAACGTTCTTGAAAGACTTACCATTATCTGTGATGAGTTTGTGTGGGACACCAAAGCGACAAATGATGTGCTGATAGACAAAATCAACTATGGGTTTAGCTTTTGTTGAAGAAAGAGGGATAGCTTCCACCCACTTAGTAAAGTACTCAGTGGCAGTAATGATAGAATGATGACGCTGTGAAGAACGGGGATTGATAAGACCAATAAGATCAAGACCCCATTGCGAAAAAGGCCACAAATCTGCTGTAGGTTGTAAAGCTTGACTAGGGATATGTGTGAGATTGGAATGTTGTTGACACTTGACACATTTCTTAGTGTATTCACAACAATCTCGATTAAGAGAAGGCCAATAATATCCCAAACGTAAGATGCGTTTAGCTACAGCTAAGCCACTAAAATGTCCACCACAGATACCGTCATGGACCTCCTGGATAGCTTTAGATGATTCATGGGTTTTGAGGCACCGAAGCAAAATACCATCAAAGCCGCGTTTGTAAAGAATCCCGCCTAGAATAGTATAGCGATTAGCGCGTTGGATAAAAGATCTTCTACCATTGGAAGTCAGATCTGGAGGAAGCACCGAATGAGATAGATAATCAACAATCTGTTGATACCACTCATCCTGAGTATGGGTTGTGACAGCATGGATTGAGGTTAGTTGCCTAAGATGAGATGGTTGATCTAATCGTTGTACAGCCACATAAAGTCGCGAGTCTTCGGTAAAAGGTGGGATAAGTGAGGCTAAGGAAGCCATTGTATCTGCGAATCGATTTGCAGTGCGAGGAATAGCTTGGATGGTGAATTTATCGAAAGATTGGAGTTGAGCAAGAACGATGTCACGATATTTTTGAAGGATATCATTCTTGCATTGATAGACACCCGTGACTTGATTAACGATGAGTTCAGAATCACCAAAGATGTCAATATGACGAGCACCGAAGATTAATGGCATTTTGAAGACCCAAGACAAGAGCTTCATATTCAGCCATATTATTGGTGCACTCAAAGTTCAATTTGTGTGTGACTGGGATAGGCGTACCCCAAGGAGGAATCATCACGAAACCCGCACCTCCCCCTTGCTGGCATTTGGATCCATCAAAGAAGAGCTTTATTTTAAATGGAGACAGACCAAAATCAATTTGTTGGATATATTCATCGGGGAATTGAGCAAGGGGGTTTTGAGTGTCCGGAAGAGGAGCATCAGCTAATTGATCTGCAATAAGCATGAGCCAATGAGTGATACGATCATTGTGATAAGGTTTTGCATGAATTGTCTTGAGTGGGTTGACACTTGTGACGATGTAAGTTTTGTGATTAAGGAGGTAATGACGAAGCTTAGAAGTTGTGAAGAAGAGAGCACAACACAACTTTTCAGCTTCAGAATAACGTGTTTCATACTCATGGAGGGTGCGACTGATATAATAGACAGCTTGTTCTTTACCGCAAGTGTCCCGATGCGAGATCATGGCACCCAGAGCATGGTCAGTCACAAAGATATAAAGATAGAAAGGCTCCCCCTCGTGTGGAGGTGTAAGCACAGGTGGAGAAAGAAGATAAGCTTTGAGATCATCAAAGGCCTTTTGGCAATGTTCATCCCATTCAAAATGAACATTCTTACGGAGGAGATGGTGAAAAGGTTGACAACGGTCCGACAATTGTGAGATAAAACGATGCACTGATTGAAGACGTCCTTGGAGACTGCGGAGTTGCTTTAAGTTAGAAGGGGGAGGCATCTCAAGGATAGCTTTTATTTTTGCGGGGTCCACTTCAATACCCCTAATGGAAATGATAAAACCTAAAAGTTTACCAGTGAGAACGCCAAACACGCACTTAGATGGATTTAGACGAAGACAAAAGCGGATAAGCCTCTCAAAGAGAGGTGCAAGGATGAAAAGATGATCCTGACGACGTTTGGATTTACCGAGGAGATCGTCAACGTAATCTTCCACAGTTTTGTGTAAGAGATCATGGAAGATGTAGGTCATTGCTCGCTGATAGGTTGCTCCTGCGTTCTTAAGACCGAAAGGCATGACGCGATAACAAAAGGTCCCCCAAGGAGTTATGAAAGAAGTCTTATGTTGGTCTTCTGGTGTGATGAGAATTTGATTATATCCAGAGAAACCATCCATAAGAGAAAGCATCTCATGACCCGCAGTTAAATCCACGAGTTGGTCGATATTAGGCAGAGGAAAATCATCTTTTGGACAAGCAAGATTAAGATCCCGGAAGTCGGTACAAATTCAAATTTTCCCAGTAGCTTTAGTTACTGGTACTACATTGGAAACCCATTGTGGATAATCGATGGGTTGGATGAAGTTAGCCGAGAGCAAGCGCTGCAATTCTTCTTTAACAAGAAGGGCTACTCTAGGGTGCATTTTACGTAATTTTTGTTTAACTGGTTTGATGTTGGGAAGAGTAACGATATTGTGGACCACAATATCGGGATCGAGTCTTGGCATATCCTCATATGACCAAGCAAAGGCTTGTTGATGGTTGGAAAGAAAAGTGGTAAAATCTCCTAACTCCTGTGGATTAAGAGACTGGCCGACCTTAATGATGCGAGGGTCTTCAGAAGTCCCTATATTAAGGTCGACAGTGGCTTCGTTGAGAAGCGTAGACATGTCAGAAGGAATAGTCTTGGGAAGATATGAATCCTCTGCCCCCAGATAGGTGAGGACAGAATCATCATCCACACAGTGGATAGTGTTGATAGTAGGAGAGTCGTCTCCAACTATTTCAGGGTAGATTAACGGTATGGAAGTGGACCTGTTGTTAGTCTTATAGGCTAGCGGCCCTAAGGAAATGGTATTGATCAAAAAAAAAAAAAGTTAGGTGGGATGGAAATGTCATCGTCCACATCGAGTGATGCTTCTGACTTAGCGGGAGCAGATGGTTCCTCAATAGGAAGAGGCTCATCGAGAATAGTGACGGTGGCTTTTGAAAGAGGTTTAAATCCTAAACCAAATTTTTGATGTGGCATGAGAGTAGGAATGGATGTGAGGTCATGCACACCTTGTTCATATTTTCCCAGGCCAAAACCCTTCCACGCGCATCGATATAAATAAGTTTTTGCAAACGTGGGATTCTGTAGACAATCGAACCCTGTTAAGTAAGGTTTGGTCCTAGGAGGAGAATCTGGGTGATAGTGAGGCGTATCAAGACCACCGTAGATGAAATTAGTCTGTTGATTGGGCAGACCAATGGTGACAATGCGACCGAGACCTAGTTGATATTCAGGTTGTTTGTCTGGTCTACCATACTCACTAGGTTTGAGATGGGCGTCGAAAGAAAAGAGAGGAAGCTCTCCCAGTGAGAAACGCTGCAATGTCTCTTCTAGATTTTGTAAATCCGGTAGTTTGGTTGCAGGTATGGAAGAAGATGAGGCCCCGTCAGGAGAGCAAGCATTTTCCTTTAGAGGGGCAGACCTTGTGGTCATGTCGCATTGTGCGGAAGGAAAAGGATCTCCTGGATGAGTATATATTTTTCCCTCATATTGATATTTTAAGCATCGATGGAGGGTGGATGGGACACAATGCATCGCGTGAATCCAGGAGCGTCCGAGGATCATATTATAGTGGAATTTTCCTTCGACAATGTAGAAGAGTTCGTGAAGCAGCTTCTTACCTACTCGAATGGGTAAGACCACAGTTCCTAAAGTAACTGCTAGCTGATCGTTAAATGATCGAAGGGCGAAAGGCGGGGGTGACACTACGTTCTTTGGTAACTTAAGTTGCTCGAATGTGTGCGAGGAGATGACGTTGAGTGCAGCTCCACTATCGATCATAACGTGTTTTAATGTAGTGTTGTCGATTTGGACTGTGATAAAGAGGGGAGCCTCCAAATCCTCTGAAGAAAGAGGAGGAATTTCCAAATCTTCAAAAGAAATGGCGGTTGATGGTCTATTCAAACCAACAACCAACTCGAAGGGCTGGGGCTCTTCTGAATTTACTGCGATGCGACGCAGATTATCAATCAGAGCCTGACGATGTTGTGGAGAGGATTGAATGAGGTCAAAAAGAGACATTTTGACCGGAGCCTGGGTGAGTTGTTTCATAACACTCTCCTCAACTGACACGGGAATTTGAGCCTGAGGTGCAGCACGAATAGAGACCCGAGACCATATGAAAGCAATCCCTTCTACGTTATTTCAAGAAATAAGATTCTTACACTTAGGAAAGATATTCGTGGTAAAAGGAAATCCAAAACCATTCGATATACACCTAGCATACCCAAGAAAAGACCAGACATTCACTCGAGTTTGAACTCCCAACAAACCAACTTAACAAGCCAACCGACTCAAAACCGGAAGAAATGTTGCTACCCACAATAGAGTTAGAAGTTACGAATCTAATCAAGAATATCCTAGCCCTCAAAGATGAGGCTAACGTTGTAAAAATAGTATCATTAGGAACTACGGTAAAAATAGTTGAATTGCTAGAATAAGATCTACTAATTTTCCTGCCATTTGATTATGTAGGTATGGGATGTACCCTAGGAGTTGGTTCTCTTCCAACGGAAGAACTCTGCATGGTAGAAGTAATGGCAAGCGAAAGAAGTGGATGTTGCAAATGTCCCAATTTCCATCTTCCCAAGTAAATATTGGATTCTCCATTTCGATGGAGCTAGATGTCACTATGGGGTTGGGGAAAGTGTGATCTTTACTTCTCCCGAGGAAAGATCTTACGTTCGCATTTAAACTAAATTTCAAATGTACAAACAACGACGCCGAGTACGAAGCCCTCCTCCTTGGCCTCATCATAGCTAAAAGGCTCGGTGTTAATGACATCAGAGTGTTAGGAGATTATCAATTAGTAGCAAACCAAGTCTCTGAGGTGTATGAGAAAAGAGTTGAACATTTACACTCTACAAAACAACAAGATTAGATCTGAGCAAAGGATTTAACGTCATATTAATTGAAGCAATCTGTGAGAGAAAAAACTTCTCGCATATTCGATAACAACCTCAACTTCACGTTTTACTCCAAACAGTGAGTTGGAAGACACCCGTTTCATGGTATCCCTTCGTACTGAATCATTAGTAAAGAAAATGTCAAACCCTCTTTTAACAAACATCACTGAGAACACATCTACTATCTTAGATCATGTTGACAGTGATAGAGCCACTCTTGATTACTTAAATGCCTATGTAGAGTTATATCTCACCCATCACGTGGTAGATTTATCCTTAATCCCACATTCATCTTCTTACTTTGGAAATCCCATGATAGAGCTGCCCCCACAAGAGGAGCTCGACATATACATGGTAGAATATGGAGAAGATCTAGAACTACCTCCAGCCCCACTTGAGTTTGAAGAAGGTAACACTTCTTTAATCGAGGAAACAATTGATATTAACATCGGAATGAAGGAAGAACCGAAGATCTTAAAACTAGGATCTTTGCTAACTCCAGAGGAGATAGAGATACACACTCAAATCCTCAGAGAACATCAAAAGGATTTTGCATTTAATTATAAATAAATGATGGGAATTACACCACACATCGCGGTACATAACCTCATCACCAAACTAGATGCAAAGCCAATTAAACAAAAATCGAGACCAATGAAACCCAAGGTAGCTCTCATGGTGAAGGAAGAGGTAATGAAGCTTCTCCAAGTAGGGTTTATCAAACCGGTCAATTACTCTCAGTGGGTATCTAATATCGTTCCCATTCTAAAAGGAATGGGAAGATACACATCTGCATAGAATTCTGAGACATTAACAAGGCGTGTCCCAAGGACGACTTCCCATTACCATCCATTGATGTCATCGTAGACACAACAACTAGATTTGAGATTTTTCTCTCATGGATGGATTCTCGGGATACAATCAAATCAGAATATCTAAACAAGACCAAGCCAAAACTATGTTTATAACTCCTTGGGGAACTTATTGCTACGTTGTTATGCCATTTGGTCTCAAGAACACTGGTGATACATACCAACGGGAAATGACATACATATTTCACGATCTTATTCATAAAATCATGGAATCCTATGTAGACAACTTGTTGGCCAAAGCCAGAAAGCACTGCGATCACCCGAAGTGCTCCGTGTCATCCTTTCACATTTGATCGAATACGAGTCACATTAAACCCAGAAAAATGCATATTTGGTGTAACAGGAGGGAAACTCCTAGGTTACATTATATCATCACGAGGGATCAATGTAGACCCAGCCAAAATCTGAGCTATTCTTAAAATGATCCCACCATCGAGATAATTCTGCAATTAGATCATTTCTTGGAAGGCTCGGTGAAATCCGGTGATTCATTCCAGACTTAAGTTTTGCTGTACATCTGATCAATAACTTGTTGAAAAATGATTGCTGCATTATTTGGACAAAGGAATGCCATGAGGCCTTTGAAGTAGTTAAACGTTTCTTGCTGTCTCCTCCCAAGTTAATGCCACCTAGACTAGATCATCCTTTAATCTTATATTCACGAGCTACAGATGTCTCGCTAGCCTGCATGTTGGCTCAAGAAGACGATGATAAACGAGAATGTGTGATCTATTTTATTATCCAAATGTTGCTCGATTATGAAACATGTTATACGCAGGAAAAATGAGAATGCCTTGTCATAGTCTTTGTAACCAAACGCCTAAGACATTACATGCTAAACCAAGAAACAAGGGCCATTGTGAAAATAGACCATTTACGAACTTTCCTCACGCAAGGGTCTTTGTCTAAAAATGCTTGATACTTTATAACCTTAATGGGTGAATTCAAATTAGCTTTCATAAACTAGAAGTCCATTAAGGGACAAATCATTGTGAATTGGTTAGCCGACAACCCGTTAGATGGAGGTGATCTAGTAGATCTGGATTTTCCCGATGAATGCATATATTACATCAAAACCAAACCTCCTATCTCTGAATGTCCTTGGTATATTGATATTGTTAATTATATCATGGGCCATGCGTATCCAGAAGGTGCCACACCGCAACAAAGAAGGCGGTTACGCATTATCATAGCTAAATACGTTATTATAGAACAAGTACTCTATCGTAAGGCTTTCGATGGAATGCTCCTAAGGTGTGTTGACACAGAAGAATCTAAGAAGATTCTCTATGAATCTCACAGTGGAATATGTGGAGGCCACTTCGGTGGTCATGCCACCACTCACAAAATACATCGAATGGGCTATTTCTGGCCCACTCTAGAACACGATGCAATAGAGTTTGTACGAAAATGCCATAAATGCCAAGAATTTTCCCACGAGATTCACATGCCAAGCACAATCTCTACAACCAATTACAACTCCATGGCCCTTTTCTATACGGGGCCTAAATTTGATAGGAAATTCTCTCCTCGTCTATATAGATGGCCATAGCTTCATAATCACGGCCATCGAGTATTTTACCAAATGGGTAGAGGCTATGCCTCTTACCACCGCTATGCCAGTGCCATGATCAACAATTTCATTTTGAACCGGATCATTTGCAGGGTATGGTGTCCCACAAATCATTATCTTTGCTAATGGCACGTCCTTTAAAAATGACGAGGTTCGTGAGCTATGTAGTAAATTTAAAATAAACCATCATACAGCCTCCATGTATTACCCTCAAGCCAACGGGCAGGCTGAATCAACAAATAAGACATTAAAAGCTATTCTCCTTAAAACGGTAAAAGAAAATAAATAAGATTGGCATTTAAAGTTATATCCGGCCTTGTGGGCCCACCAAACCTCAATAAGAACACCAACAGGAGAAACTCCTTTCTCATTGGTATTCGAGTAGAAGCCGTTCTCCCACTTGAGGTCGAAATACCTAGCCTCCGCATCTCACTACAAGGGATTTTGGATGAAGAAGCTTATAGAGAAGCACATCTCTCCCAACTAGAAAGCCTAGATGAGGCTAGATTAGATGCTTGAACAATGACATAGAGTCTATGCTGATCGGATGTGCCGGCAGTATAACAAAAAGGTATATGAATGAGAAATATATGAAGGAGATCTAGTTCTAAGACTGGGCGGCCAAATCGATAAAAATACCGGTGAAGGAAGGAAGGAAATTTCGGCCCAAATGGTTGGGCCCATCTTTTGCATCATGAAAGACTATGGAAATGTTGCATATCTCTTGTGCACACTAGAAGGTGAGGAATTTGGTGAAACTGTCAATTCCCTGCACCTTAAACGATTCTACGCATGAAGTGTCGGCACTATTTGTATAAATATATCTACATTACATCTTCATTTAGATAGGTTCATTTTGTTCACTCGTTTCATACAAATTGGTGATCAAGAGACTTATTCTTAAGAAATTCATTACAAACTTCTGATGGTTTTGGCATAAACATTCGAATCATACTTCTTCATTTTCATAACATCATCAATTGTTTCAGAATCATTTAATCAAATAAATCTAGATATGACAAAGTGTTAATGGTAGCCATTCCAAGGCCTGCATGCTTGTTCTCACTTTTGTTTCTTCCTAGAATAGGTGTCTTGCCTATGGTCTATTCTAGAAGCTTCATGGTGTCACATCTACCCCATATATAGATCTCTTTGGAAATAAGAACATACTGACATTTTGCTCAAATAAATAAGTCACATGCGGATCAAACAGAAAATTTTATTTTTACACATTTCCTTTCCCTACCAACCTTCGGTGATGAGCTTACATCTCTTACTAGTGACGTAGGGTTGGGAAAGGATGGGAATGCCCTTACTCACCTATGCCTTGTCCATGGTGATAAGCCCATGCTTCTTACTAGTAGCATGGGGCAAGGTGTAGGGGTCCTCTTGACATAATGTTAAAGGTCATAAGCTAATAGTTCAAACAAACCTTTGAAATCTTGGGTCGAAACAAATGAATCAGATGTCCAAAATTCCAAGAGAGTCCAAAACTCGGAAAACTAGATTTTGTCAATCATATGGCCATCTACGGATCTAAGTCTGGATAAACCGAAAAGTAAGTTGCATTCTAAACTATGGATTCACTTGAGTAGAATAGGTTTGTAGCATCCTAATTTGGTTCCATAAAATCTTTGTCTATCTCTCATCATTGCCATTTCAACACACCTCACAGCTTGTGTCCTTTCTAGCTCTCGGTGGTGAGCCGTCGCATCTTACTAGTTGCATGGAGTTAGGAGTGGGGCAAGTGCATCTGCTCATCATACCCATTTGTCGTTACGTGCTGTCAAAACAATATGAAGTACCATAAAATTTCTTATAGAAACTAAAGTTCAAGATCACATTGTATCTACATTATCATATATCATCATCACGAAATACAAAAAGGAAGAATCATTTGTGTCATTTATTCTCCATTGCATACATTCTGAAAGGCATATAAAAAAACATTCTAATTTACATGTGGAAGTGAATCACAAAATCATAGACATCAAGAATCTGATCTAAAAGAGGTATATATATATAATCAAGTTTTGTACAATGCCATCATGCACTAGGCATGGTCAAAACGCTCAATGAGCCCTGAAGGTACAAAATAATCGTATAAACAATCTAAAAGTCACTACAAAAGGAGCCAAGTGGCCTCTCAACCCCTATGAGATCCCTCTCGAAGGTGCATGACCATGTCTACGAATCCAAATACGCCGGGCCTTCCGAGTACACCGAGGGCTCACGATTCCGAGGAGTAGTTGTAGCCTCGCTATGTTAGTGACTCCTCATTAGGCACTCCGCTGTCCTATACCCGACCAACTTAGTACGGAGGGTAGTCACCGGCTTGGCCACATGCCGGACATAGGAAAAGACTTTGGTATGCCTATCGGCTCAAGGCTTCCTCGCATCCACGCATAGCTCGGCGCAAGTCTTCGCCATGGGGATCATCGGGGTATCCGTACATACCTAGTGAATCGAGATCTCGCCACTCATCATAGTCTCTAAGCAAAGGTGAAAAAAATTTAGAAATAGTCAAAGGATAAAAATAAGAATGAACAAGAGGGGAAATAACAACTAAGGAAATCCTAGCTAAAAACAAATATTAAAAGAGGAGTAACAACTCACTCGGATCTCCGGCCTCTAAGAGGGATCCTGGGATCGGTGCTTGCCACAGATGCCACCACCGACCGATGTGCTCCTCCCGTATGCTGGAGCAACATAGCGTCTGCTATAGAATCATCCTCCCTACCTAGGTCCTAAGAGGGTGGCTCTTCGAGACTAGAGTCACCCTCTCCGCACTCTTCTCTACCCTCTTGGTGCAGAGATCTCACGAGTGTCATGCCACTCGGGATCACCGTCCTCCTCTCCACCTAACTTGCTAACCTCCATATCATCGGTAGTCAGGGAAGCAACTGGTTGGTGGGGTGCTCTAAGCACCGACATATCTGTCCATCTAGCTGCCCTCACAGCTCCGGGATCTGCCACCTCTACACCTCTCCCATAAGGGATGATACGCTCATAGACCCAACTCATAACTAGGGTCGGATGGCTCAAGGACTGTCCTTGTAGGTGGACCACCCTGTATAGGTCATGGTAGGTGGTCCCAAGTATATCAACTCCCCAGGCATAAATCCAGCCATGTGCCTCAATCTGTGCAATAATCAGGGACAAACAATAAAGTAAAGTGTCTCCTCCCTTGTCCCTAATCAATCTCGAGGCAAGGATCCCCATAATAGCCTGATGAATCAAGGGGATAGGCAAGCTAGGAATGGAACAGACCCTCACCCCCTTCTTCGAACTAGTGGAGATAACTGCGTCTCCCATGTATGAAGCCCACTATGCTATCTGAGCTCGTGACCTGCTATCTCAAGTGTAAGCCATCTCCCGATGATCGGGACCCCCAAGATACGGTAGACATCCTCCAGGGTGATAGTCCACTCACCCTTGACTCCTAGAAATTGGAAAGTGTTCCGATCAGCATCCCAATATGAAAACAAGTCACAAAGTATGTGACTAGAATGTGCAACATGCGGGACTGTGTGATATACGCAATATCTTTGGCCCTCGGAAGAGTGTCCCGCTCATCTGAGAAAGTGCATCCAACACCGTAGGAAGCCAATCACTCTCTCTCTCTCGGCTCCATCGATGTATTCCTCCATCACCTGCATACACCCAAAAACACGTAAAAAGGAGTAAGTTAGTATTCAAATTGCATTAAAAAAATCATTAAAGCATACAAGAATACTAAAAATGCAAAATTTGGCTCAAAACACTGAGTTTTTGGCGTTACGTAAGGGACCGCCGCCCGAGCGGGTGGTGGTTACCCAGAACCGCCACCTTAAAGGGTGGCGGTCCTATAATCCATTCCACCTGAAGTGCCCTACTTAGGGCGGCGGTCGTGTCCCGAATTTTCAAACGGGTCACGTGCCATAAAAATGCCTAAAAACACGAAAAATGACTATTTTTGACCAAAACAAAGCCTACCCATTAAGCGCCCCCTCAATGACCCTAGTAACACTAACATTTTAAAAATAATCCCCCATGACAAGAATTTCATCATTTTAACATTTTGGGGTTAAAAACGTTAAATCACGAAGAACTAACATGTGATCTCGCGGGTCGATGTTCCGCTCGTGGAGGCATGATCACTATCTCGTCACGAACGTTTTGACTATACTCTCATCAAAAACCATCACCGTGGGTCCCAGAGCTCAAAATCAATCAAATCAACACGCACAAATGAATAGGAAAATGGGCCCGTTATATATATATATATATATATATATATATATACAACATCTTGACTCGTTTTGAATGCCCTTTTCGCAGGTTTGGAGCGCCAACGGAGGTAAGTTCTTATCCCCGCGTGAATGGTAAGTCCTCATTTCATATTCTTTTAGTATTTATTTTTGATTTATTTTATCTATTTGCACTTGAGTCCTCTTTTCATTTTGTAGGTAACGGGAATTTTAGATGGCGTCATTTTGACACACAAACGTGTCGGGTTTAATTTATAACTTCCCATTTTGGGACCACCATACTTGGACCCACCATTTTACGCCTCTTCATGGCTAAAACACTTCTTCGAGAGGGAAATATGTACATACCCAAAATTGTAAGGGTACTACGCTGCTTCTTTGGAACAATGTTACACGTGCCCCAATGATGATACTGAGTCTCCTCACAAGTGTTCGGGATTCGGAAAAGCTCTCCAAGTATGCATTAACATCCTACATGCCCCACTTAGCCTCTATGTGCTTTTTTTTTTCTCTCCCCCCTTCTTTTCTTTGTGTTTTGGTCTTGATGATGAAACCACTTTGCCTCAGGCGGCGGTCTTGTGACCGCCGCCCGTGCAAGGCGGCACGATCTGTAACCACCACCTGCTCGGGCGGCGAGTCCTTCACGCATTTTTATAGAACATTATTTTTATTGTGACTCATGTAAAATTTCAATGTTTACCAGCTTTTTTCACTGCCTTTGTTTGTATTTATGATTCTGGTTCCCTGGAATAGTGTTTTTGCATTGTTTATGGTTAAAGAGTTCAAATTGGTTTTCACCTTTGGGTAAATCGGAATTCTATAAATAGCTGGTTGCTTTTCAAGCAAATGGCCCCTCAAAATTGCCTCTCATCTTCTCATTTCATAGTTTTAGTCTTTCATTCTTAGGAATTCATAGTTTTCATTATTTACATACATAGTTAGTGTTGTTTTACTTTGTTTAGAAGCCACATAATCTTCTTGTGCTAGTATTATTATCTTGTTTCATACAATCAATTGAGATAGGATAGTTTCATTTTTAGTCCGAAGCCATTAGAGTTGCAGGCTTTGTTCATCAAGAAGAATAGTCCCGGGTTATGGATGTTTTGTGTTGCATGACTCGCATGATAAATCCCGCTAGGAATCGCATAAGCCAAGTGTTGTTATCTTACACTATCCCTCTCCTACTCGCATTGTATTTAGTCCGCACCCAATGCTTGCCATTGTTCCAATACATACTTCATTGATGTTAGCATTACACACTTTTTTGGATTCACGTGAGCACGAAGGAACGAGGAGACCACACTGAGGAGACAAAGCCACACACAATCGGATTCACCACTGTTCTGCAAAATCCAAGTTCAATCTTTCAAAGTTCTAGTTAAAATATATCAAATAAAATAGTGAATCATTTCGTTTTAGTTAAGCTCACTTTCGATATTACCGAGGAAGTTGTGGGGATTGATAGTTTCTAAGAAACTATAATTCATTCCTCACTTCTGAGGTAGGATCGAGAGTCTTTCAAATAGATTAGATCGAGTTATTGCATTATTTAGAATAGACTTACAACCGCACCTACGAGCAAGTAGCTATACTCATTGCCTTGTTTGTTTTAAATTTCATTATTAGTTTAGTTGTCATTTGCTAGATATTTTAAATAATTTCTCTTACAATTTCATTCAAATAGTTCCTCAAAAAAACAAAAATAGAGAAGTTATATATGCTGTAGATACACTTTACATAGTTAGTTTTACTTTGCTTCAGTTAGATTTACATTGTTTCTTTTGTATGACAATCACGGGACCTAGGGAACCTAGAGAATACGTATTCGAGCCAATCGTGCCTCAACCCAATCTTGTGGCAGCAATAATTGACGTAGATCAAAATATCAGAATCCAAGTCTTTCAACAACAACAGACCTACAAGAAATTAGCTCACAATTAAGAGGATTAAACGTAGAAGATGACAAAGCGCATACGTTTTGGTCAAACCAGCCAAACTACAGACTACCCTAGATAAATATCCACATGACTGTAGAAGGGCTTGAAAAAGAGAAAACATTTGGTTGTGATCCTTTGGTCCCACAACCCAATGAGTCCATAGGTCAATCAGACGTAGATGCTGGTTTATGCACATTAGTATTTAGATCCACTCTAGTTCCACCAATCATTATCACACAGCTTATCCTCACTAGACGTAGTAACTTAATCAAGCTAAGGATTTCTGGACTAGACTAGGGAATCGCCCATAGAATCCACTATATATCCATCATCCATCTTATGACCCTGTCTGGAGGCATACATGAAACAATCCCAGGTCATTTTCCATGTATCCCACAACCTATAGATCGAATCATGCCAGAGCTCGATATTGATTAGAGCCTTCGAGCAGTCATCCTCGCCGACCGATCTATCACGCCAGTTCAAGTTAGGAGGGCCTTCTTTGCCTTAGATTTGCAGATCCCATTAGTGTGTGTCGAAGACATAAGATTTCCCAATTAGTTTTTCCATACCCCATGTATATTCCATCCCCACCGGCTATCTCGGCATGACCTCGGGAGGTCGGGTGCGAGGAAGAGTTACTTGTAGATTCCCATGCTCGCTTGTCACTTTTCCATCATACAAAATTGGTGAACCCGATGTGAACGAAATAATTCTTCCTCTTTTAGTTTTCATTTCTTCCATCCACCTTCACTCTTTCCCATTATTTTACGGTATTCATATACCCCCCGAATATGTCGGGATTCGATGCATATGACATACCTCTCCTAGGTCTTGAAGCATACCACGATCAACTGAATAGAAAACCATCACCCTCGCTCTCAGCATGGGGTGACAAATATTCAACTAACCGATTGTCAAAAAAAAAAAAACTCTACCTCCAAGGGCTAGATATAGTTATTCTTTCCAAATAGACGAGTTGGATCAGCTCGCTCAAACGCCACAACCAGAGCCTTGAGTTCGAACAACATGACGTTTACGAGAGAATCCTGTTCGTCTCCTCGTGTTGCTTAAACCACAAATTAGTAGACAATCAGATCCATATCTGTTTTAGATGATGAACATTCGGTGCGTTATGCCGAGAATGAACAATGCTCTCAAAGTATGTACCCACCTATTGTAATGAAATTACTTGTATAATTCAGATTAAGAGCAATAGGAGAGCACCAAATAACACAATATTTCAGAATAATGATCTCAATATGCAATTAGAATAGCTTCGCCACTTCGAGGGGGCAACCTCCAAACCATATAAAAAGACTCAAATGCTCAAATGATAATGAAATACTACCTATAATCCCCTATATATACTAGTCATATGCTATGGCCATCACCAAGGCCGACCTATTAAGCATGAGAAAGTATAAATGATATAATAAAATGATATGGTAAGCCACAAGTCGGCTACTCATATCCTAATACAAGAAATAGGTTAAGGGCATAGCATGCCCTTCCCCTTCAAACCAATGTTGTCCTCAACGTTGAATAATCCTAGATGTTGCTGCAGAAATCCTTCATCCTCCCAGGTGGCGTCTTCTATGCTCAGATTCTTCCACTTGATCAGATATTCCTTAATGTCTCTAGTTCTTAGCCTCTTAGTACGTATTTGCAGAAACCTTCTCTAGCTCCAAAATGATTCTTCCTTCCTCATCAAGTTCTGGTAACTCTGTTTGGGATTCAAATTTCTGTCCAATAACCTTCTTTAGGCATGAAACATGGAATACTGGGTGTATGTGTGAAGATGGAGGCAACTCTAGTTTATAAGCAACACTGCCAATTTTCTGTAGAACCTGATAAGGGCCATAATATTTAGGAGCAAGTTTGTTTTCATTTTTTTGTTGCTTTAGGGACATCTGTTTGTAAGGCTGGAGATGTACAAAAACCCAGTCCCCGATTTCAAAATGTCTTTCACTACGGTGTTGATCTGCTTGTTGTTTCATCCTGTTTTGTGCTAATGCTAAATTCTCCTTCAAACTAGCCAAAACCTGTTGTTGATGTTGAATGTGTTCCTCAACATCTCTGACCTTAGTTTGCACCCTCAAGGAGGAAGTGATAGAAGGTGGATGGTAACCATATAATGCTAAAAATGGGGTCATTTGAGAAGAGGTATGAAAAGATGTGTTATACCACCATTCTGCCAATGGTAGCCATTTAATCCACCTTTCTTGCTTATCTGATACAAAACAACGTAAATACCCCTCTAAGAATTTGTTGACCACTTCTGTTTTCCCATCAGTTTGAGGATGATAAGATGAACTGTGAGCTAGCTGAGTACCCAAACATGAAAATAATTCTGTCCAAAAATTACTTGTGAAAATAGGATCACGATCACTCACAATTATCTTTGGGGTTCCATGTAGCCTTTGAACTGTCTCCAAAAAAATAGCTGCGACTGTACTGGCTGCAAATGGATGTGATAGGGCACAAAAATGGGAATATTTTGTGAGCCTATCCACAATCATGAAAATAAAATTCTTACCCTCTGAACAAGGCAATCCGGTGATGAAATCCATGGAGACCTCCTCCCATCTCTGGCTAGGAATTGGTAAGGGTTAGTAATGACTGGTGTCTTAATTGTTTCCCCTTTGTTCTGTTGGCACACTAAACACTCTGATACAAACTTTTGTACATCCCCCTTGAGTCCTTCCCAAAATAATTCTCTTTTTATTCTATGATATGTCTTCAAAAACCCAGAGTGTCCTCCAACAGGTGAGGCATGTAGCTCTGCAAGAATCTTATGCTTCAACTTAGAATCTTTACTCAAGTATAACCTATCCTTGTACCATAGGACATTACCTTTCCACTCAAATTTGTTAGATGTCATAGATCCTTGCTTGATATTCTGTATTAGAGATTGTGTATCCTTATCTTGATTCCATTCCAATCTTGCTTCCTCCACCCAATCGGCCGTCAACATGGACATTCCACATAGTAAGGCATCTGCGGATGTATCCCTTCTAGACAACGCATCAGCTACTACATTTTCTTTACCCTTTTTGTATATGATTTCAAAATCATAACCCAACATTTTTGTTACCCACTTTTGTTGTTCCTCAGATGATAACCTTTGCTCCAAAAAGTATTTGAGACTATCGTGATCAGTTTTTACCTTGAAGTGTCTACCCATGAGATATGGCCTCCATTGCTTGACTGCATGAAGAATAGCCATCATTTCTTTCTCATAGACAGGTTTGAGTAGATCTTTTCCTTTGAATTGACGACTCTCAAATGCAATTGGTCTTCCTTCCTGCATTAGAACTGCTCCCAATCCTGATCCTGAAGCGTCACATTCAACAATGAAGGTTTTTGAGAAGTTGGGAGTAGCCAAAACTGGGGTGCTACACATGGCTTCCTTCAGCTGCTCAAAGGATTTAGTGGCTACGTCTGTCCAATGGAAGGCATCCTTCTTTAGCAATGTAGTGAGTGGGGTTGCTATTCTACCATATCCCTACACAAATCTTCTGTAGTACCCTGTTAGTCCTAGGAACCCACACAGATTTTTGAGATTTTTGGGCCTTGGCCATTCCACCATAGCTTTGATCTTCTGAGGATCAAATTTGACACCTTCATGGGATACAATATGACCCAAATACTCTACCTCTTGTACACCAAAAGAACATTTGGATGGCTTTGCATACAGAGTATGTTTCTCCAAAACTTCCAACACGTTATTTACATGTTGTAAGTGTTCTTCCCATGTCTTACTGTAAATCAATATGTCATCAAAGAAAACTAATACAAATTTCCTTAAAAAGGCCTAAAAATAGTGTTCATCAAGCTTTGAAAGGTTGAGGGCGCATTTGTAAGACCAAAAGGCATTACCAAAAACTCATAATGGCCCTCATGAGTCCTAAAAGTTGTTTTATGAACATCTTCCTCTTTTATCCTAATTTGATGGTACCCCAAACGAAGATCTAATTTCGTGAAATAAACAACACCATGCAATTCATCAAGTAAATCATCAATTACTGGAATAGGAAACTTATCTTTGATGGTGTACTTGTTGAGTTCTCGGTAATCTAGACACATCCTCCATGTTTCATCCTTTTTATGTACCATGACCACTGGTGAAGAATATGCACTCTGGCTATGCCTGATGATACCTGCCTTCAACATTTCCTCCACCATTTTCTCGATCTCACTTTTCTGGGAATATGGGTATCTGTATGGTCTAATGTTAGGTGTTTGGCTCCCTGGAATCAACTGAATGGCATGATCATGATCCCTAATTGGTGGTAGTCCCTTTGGAATTGCATCAAAAATAGATGAGTGAGCATCCACAATCTTCTGAAGATCGGGTGGCATTGAAGACTCTATATTTTGTACTTCTATGGAAAATAGCTTTGCTATAAAGCCATCCACTCCTTTTCTAAGAACCTTCTGCATCTGATGAGAGCTAATAATCTGTGGAGACTTAGCTACCATCCCATTCAATTGTATTGTCCTTCCATCTGAATGAAATCGCATGAACAATTCTTGGAAATTCATCTCAATAGTACCTAAGGTTGTGAGCCATTGGACCCCCAAAACAATATCTACCCCTCCCATAGAAATAACAAACATAGGCGAGTCTAACATGTAGTCTCCCATGGAAATCTTGATACTATGGCACTTTCCTGTGCACTTGATCCCCACCATCCGCAATCATAACTTGCATTTACGGAGTCGGGTAAATAAAACAGTTGAGGCGGGAGGCTAACTTACTATTTATGAAGTTATCAAGTACTCCCCTAGTCAATCAACACCGTCACCTTCTATTTTTGAGATAGCCAATAACCTTGAGTGTTTGAGGAGTACTAATACCTGACAATGCATGACAAGAAATTGTAGGTTGGTGATCCTCTACTTCATCTTCTACTGTTCCTCAGCCTCTCCTATAATTTTAGCTTCCTCATCATCCCCATTACCTCCGTCAATATAGAACAACTTCTTCTCAGCACATTTATGTCCCGGTCCATATTTGCTATCACAGTTAAAACATAATCCTTTTGCTCTCTTTTCTTTTTGTTCCATTTGTTGAGGAGTCTACTGATCTAATTGGCCTCCTACTACGAATAATTTTTTTCCTCTGCACGACGTGCCATGATAATAGAATCAGACAACTTGATTGGATTAAACATCCGTACCTCATGCTCGATGTGGTCCTTAAGACCCCCAAGAAACAAGTCATTCAGATTCTCTTCTGGAATATTCTCCACCCTTAAGGATAGGTTTTGGAATTGATGCACATAATCTTTGACTGATCCTGTTTTCCGTAACTTTGCTAATTGACTAAAGTAGTTATCTGAAACACTGGAACTATAGTGCAATTGCAACTCCTCGGTAAAAACTGTCCAAGTGACACCTAGACCATTCTTTTGCCTCTGAGCACATAACCAACGATACCAAACAAATTGGTCGGGTTCAAGATATAGGGATGCCAATGTCACCTTTTGTCTTGATGGTGTTTGATGTAACTCAAAGAAGTTCTCCATTTGATTTATCCAATTTAGGGGATCCTTACCATCAAATTTGCGCATATCCACTTTCGGCATCATGTTCCGTGGTTGCGGATAAGTTTGATTCTGATGGGACTGGAAAAGTGATCCCATATGGTTAGTTTGTCCATGATTTTGAACTGAAGGTCCTCCTTGGTTGATATGGGCTGGATTTGGGCCATACTAGTTACCCTTTACATGTTGCATGATATCATCCAACCGATGATTGATTTGGGCTATGTCTCCTTTAGAGGCCATCTCAGATTGTACAATTCGTAACTCATACTCAAGTTGGCAAACCTTATGATCAACTGAGGTAAACCCTAGTGCTGAGGAATCTGTATTTACCCCTTCTGACTCCATCTCTTCAATCACTACCCCCTCTTTATCTGGGGTTTTACCCGGAGTTACCGAATTCTTTTTTGCTCTTGTGGAAGGCCCCGCCATGATGTCAAATCTTAGGGTTTAGGGTTTCGATACAATTTCGGCCGAACAGGAAAAAACATAGAGAAGATACTAATACTATTTTTTTGATATATTTCCGAAAATGTAAAGAACTTAAAATTTTTCCACAATTTGCACCCTAGGGAGTGATTTTATGAAAAACCTAAATTTGTAATAACTTTTGAAAATAAATTAAAAAGTCTGAAATTTTCAAGGAACCTTACTTGATATTCTTCACAACTCTGGTAAAAAAACTCTCACCAATTCTCTGGTTCGAAATATGTGGCGGAAACAAAAAATTAGGGTTTTTGCCCTAAATTCGGCCCAGATCGCAGCTCTGATACCACTTGTAATGAAATTACTTGTATAATTCAGATTAAGAGAAATAGGAGAGCACCAAATAACACAATATTTCAGAATAATGATCTCAATATGCAATTAGAATAGCTTCGCCACTTCGAGGGGGAAACCTCCAAACCATATAACAAGACTCAAATGCTCAAAATGATAATGAAATACTACCTATAATCCCCTATATATACTAGTCATATGCTATGTCCATCACCAAGGCTGACCTATTAAGCATGAGAAAGTATAAATGATATAATAAAATGATATGGTAAGCCACAAGTCGGCTACTTATATCCTAATACAAGAAATAGGTTAAGGGTGTAGCACCTATAGGAAGTTTACAAACACAACCCGAGGTCTCTTTTCAAGAAAACACCTCCATACCTCTACCTATAGGAAATACACTTGATGAAATGTGGCAGAATAATGACCAATTCATAGCCGGGTTTCATACCCCTTTGCAGCCTCAAACAACACAACAAATGCCCGTAAGGAAAAATATTGTGACTTCACCAAATGAAGTTATCTCAACTTTAGTAGAAAACGTTAGAGGGTTAAAACTTGCTCAAGCAAGTCAAAATTCTCAATTCATGCAAGTTTAATTAGTATTCAAATCCAAATAGATTTTAAAACACAATTCTACAACCGATGAATAAAAAGGAGGAACCATTTTCTTGTCAAAGGGAATGGGGGTGTGTTAGCCACAACAAAACCCAAATATACAAGAATTATTTATGAAATATAATCGAAAAATCATTATTTGTAATAAGTATGAAATTAAAATTTAGGTAGATGAAACAATCCTTCGAAACACACTCTTCATAATTGACATTTGTATCTAATGCATCGAGGCATATTCATACTTGATATTTATGTCATCTTTGATGTTCATTTTATTAGTGATTCCTCTCCTTTCAATGAGTGATCTCCAAATAGCCAATGTTCTTGATTTAATGTAAATTGAATTAAATCCTATTTTCAGAGTAACTATTGTAATGAATGATGTAAAAATACTAATATACATTTAGAGGAAAGAAAAAAAGCATGTGCATATGAAACCTTAAGGAAGAAGGAGAGATAGGGGACTTAGTTTATTTCAAGCAAACAGTAGTGATATAGGCGGGTGAATAGCTGAAAAAATTGAGGAGAGTGTCATCAATGCTCATTGGAGGTTTTGGAATCGAAATTACAGAGGATAACAACGCTTGGGAGAGGACACGAGCCCCGATGTTGGTGTCTGGATATAGGTGCTAGTGTCAGGTAGATGCAATTGATCTAGTTCATTCAGTGGTCGATGATGCTCACGTCCCTTTTACATCTGTCACTTTGGATTCACTATCTCGATATGTGAATGTACCTATAACTTTCGATTAACTAAAAATGGGGATATATGATGTAGTTAATCTAATCTAGAATGACATGTAAATATAGTAAATAAATGTAGTAAATAAATAAATATGGAAATGACACAAACAACTATGAAAATGGAAATGCTAAACCCTAGAGTACTAAGAGAGTTAGAATGAACTTAGCTGATTAGAGAAGCTCACCGAAATGTGTTGCGAAGTGACCAGACAAACAATAAGCAGAAACCGGCATTGTGTAGAGGTCCCGAAAAGGATGGATCTGGGTTGATTATCTAGACTGGAGTTCTTGGAAAGGGATTGGGGCTCCCATGGGTGCTATGGTCAGTAAAATTGGTGCCTTGGTTCGTGTAACAAGTCCCAAACCGAGCTTCATAGGTTTGGTAGGTGGTCTAAAACCCTCACCACATGTCACATTAGATTCATTTGCCGCACTATGCCGGTATCGCTGATAATCCAAGATTTATAAAAGACTTGAAAAATACCAAAAGGAGTATCAAAACCTTTAAAAAATAAGAATGCAAATGAATGGGTCGATGACCTCAACTACCACAATAGTGGGCTTACTAACTAAGCGTTGCACTACATTTCAGACCTAAATAGTTCGATGTGTGTGTGCATCACGTGCCCTAGGTTCTTTTGTCGTCACACACTTTGTGAAGTAGTGAAAATAACTATATTTAGAAAATGTAATTAAATGTGTACATGGAATAGAATAGAATTCTTCCCCCTATGCTTGTGTGATGCAGATGAACCAACCTTATCCTTGTGATGGAGCTAATGGATGCAAATGATCTCCAAATGAATGCAAATCTAGGTGGATGATAGTAGTGACTAGTGCTTGGTCCCTCATTATGGTCTCATAACGCTATATTTGTATGGTTCTCTTGGTCTAATTTCATAATTAGCTCCGATATAGTGACCACTAAAAGATAAGCAAACTAAAACGGCTAGAAAGTTCCTAAAAGGTGGCGGGAAAGTTAATAAATATTCGGAGTACCCTTGGTGGGACCAGGGCACCCATAGGCACCCTAGTACTAGCTTAGGCATCCTAGTCGAGGCTAAAATAACTCAAAGTGATGAAAGATGACTAGCATGTGGTTGTAAGAGGTCGGGAATGATGAAATAAAATAAAACAAGATGACCAAAAGATGGGGGTTAATTAGTAATCTCTTCACTCAAAAACCTTTTTAAATATTAGTTTGAGATCGAGATTAAATAATATCTAAAGTGCATGATTTTGTGACTACATTTTCCCCATTTTATGTTGGTGAGTGAAAATCTCAGTAACATAAAGTAGATAGAAATGCATACCTGATGTCCATGTAGATTGTAGTAGAAAATACTTTGATGGACTAGAAAAAGCGTGGAATGATAAAAATATGGTGGAGGTGGAAACTAAAGATGAAAATGTGCAAAAAAGTGATGAGAGTGAACCTAGGGTGGAAACACGTGTGTAGCTACTTGATGTGTGTGATGTACCTGTATGGTTAGTATAGTGTGTTACTGTCAAGAAAGTGTTTTGTTGACATTGTTGTTGTTGTTAGCCCCATTTGATTGTTTGTTTCTCATATGGTCATATTTGCAAGGAGAAAACGATCAAGTAGTTAAATATGTATGTATATATGTGTAAAAATGCAATGCAAAAGACACATGTAAAATTATGTAAATGAAAAAGTGTAAATGGAACATGTGCACTGATCCATGTCAAGAGAGAAAGAGAGAGAAGAAAGTGTAGAAGGATATCTTGTCTTTGCGATTTTTTGGGTGATCTGATGTCACCTGGCCAAAGAAGTGTAGGGAGAAAGTTTCATTATTCTTTGTCCTATAACTTCTTCCTTGAATATGTGTGAAGAGATATTTGTACATCCTGGTTTTTTGGGTGATCCGATGCCCATGGACGAAGTAGTGTAGAGAGGAATTCCAATGAATCCTCTAACCTAAATCGCTTGCTCCCAAGAATGCTAAGGACACCATGTCCTGTAAAATATGCTGTGTACGAGGTTCTTAGACTGGTTTGAACCCACTTGCTATATGTAACCCAAAATTACAAGGGTGGAAAGTACACTGAACTGAATTGGTGTAGAAGCACTGTGTAGAATGTAAAAACCCCAAAAGATGCCCCCCTCTTTGGGGGTGCATGCAATGTCACCGATAGGAGAATGTAGTCCCAAAAGAGGACCAAACACATGTACTCTGAAATGCTTCCCTACAAAGCGGAAGGGAATGTGCTTGGTACAGAGAAAAGTGTGCAAAAACAAGAAGGCTAGATAAAGAAATGTCTTAGTACGAACAAACATGCATATAGAAAACAATGCATATGCTATGCAAACAATGTATAATCTACCAAGCAAAGTAGTAATGTAAAACATGAAAAAGACAAAGTAATACACACAAAGTGGGTTGAAAACATGGGACATCACTCATGATGTCGCAAGACATGCACAGACATAATGGCCACAACCAACAAACAAGTGTGCACACCAAACATAGGGCAAGGCCCGCATACAAGAACAAACAATAACATACAATGTAAACAAACAATTATGGAAGCAAATATCCTGCATAAAAATGTTGCACATGAAGCACCCATTATCATGTTAGAAAGATAACTAATATGTCAAAAAAGTGTATAACTAAGTAATGTAAAGTGCTAAGGAAGAAATGAAATAATAGCACCTAGAAGAGACAAATGTGGATGACCCCAATGACCAATGTAGGAAGGGTAGAAGGTGAGCATCCATGTTGTGTGTAAGAGACTTGTATCTGCATAACAACTAGAAAAATATATGAATGCGCATGTGTGGATGATATAAATAAATGACATACAAGTAATCTAACTAGCATGTGTAATAAAGTGACCATGAACAAGAAAAGGTAAACAAGGGTAAAATCAACCATAATATGCAGTATCTTGTGGATGGATGAAATGAAATGCAAAATGGAATGATAGGATCTGGCTGCCTTACGAGTGGATGGAAATGTATGTAGCGAGGTTCATTTGGTTCCCCCCTCGGTAGTCAAGAATGAACTGTAAATGAGAGTGCGTCATCAGGAAATGGTCAAAGTGTGTGTTGTGTCTAACATGTTGTGATGAGTATGTATGCGTAGTGATGATGATATGTGACATATAGAAGAGATGTGCATGAACCTTATAGCCAAAGCATATATCATAACAAGATGATCAAACAAGTGATGATGTAGCCTAAAGTGTATATCACTACAAGATGAGTAAAGGGAGTGGTGATGTAGCCTAAAGTGCATACCACTACAAGATGATAGAGAGAGTGGTGATGTAGCCTAAAGCATATACCACTACAAGATGATAGAGTAGGTGACCATTTAGCCTATAGCATATGTCACTACATAGGAATGTCGCATGATGGAAGGTTGAAATGAGACACATGTGAGTATGATAAGGTCCATTTGATTTGTAAACCCTTGGCAGTTGAGTATGGACTGAGGAATTAAAGTGTGTTATAGGGTAGTGAGTGCAACGCGTAGATGATGTAGTATATGTATTGAAGATGACAAACGACCATGTGATGTGTATGTAGTGTAATATGTGTAGTGTGCCTAAGAGCGTATAATATGTAAGATGCAATGCTAGATGAGTATGATGTATGATTTATAAATGTGCAAATGTCAAAATGTTGTAGACTAAATGTAGTAAGTTGTATGACACGAGAAATGTGACGAAATGCAATGTGTAGTGCATATAGTAAAGTGTGTGGGTTTCATGTGTAGTAATCCCTCAATAGTCAAGTGTGAACCGAAGCACAAGAGTGTGTCATTGGGTAATGATGATGCTAAAGTATAAATGAATATGCGTATGTTAGGAAATGGTTGTATGAGGATGCAAAGATGAGATATGATGTAGATGCTATGATGATGTATGTGTAAATGCTAAGAGTGTGATGTAATATTATGCAAGTATGCTATAATGGGGGTGTGTTAAATGTTATGCCCCCAGTTCATGTGCAAGAAGATCATGTAAAGTCATCGAGAAGATCATCATCCTCTGGGTCAAAGTCATATGGATAAGCATTGGTTACCTAATAAACAATAGTGTTTGGTTGATCATGCAACAAACCATTGAGATGTAAGTTGTACATACCCATGTTATACTCTTCATTGGTGAACGGGGGAAGTGGACAACCATGTGCATACCAACGAGTGAGATTTTACGTATAGCCAAAAAATGAACTATTGTAAATGAATATGCGACAGAAGGTCATAGTAAATGAAATATCAATATGATCGAGGATCTAATGTGCCCCCATATAAGTAAGCCAAGAATCTCCTAATGTGATTGGAGAAGAGCAAAAGTGTGCAATAGATAGATTGTAAGATGAAAGACACACAAACCATAAGCAGTGGTAATATTGATAAAACCATAGTAGAGATGAAGATCTTGAGTAGGAGGATGGAGGTCCTCAAAAGAGAAACCAAGCTAAGTTAGACCATCATGTGAACATATAGTGAAATCACATGTAGGGTCAAATGGAATATGTTCCCAATAATATTCATTCATGAAGAGGGTGCAAGTGAAAGGTGGGCATGCTCACATGGTGTTCGGGATCCTGCCTCACCCGGCCTCCGCGTGCTTTGTTCTACCCTCTGCCCCCCTTTTTCCTTGCATTTTGGTCTTAAGTGACGAGACCGCCGCCCTGCCTAGGCGGCGGTCCCATGACCGCCACCCAAGATAGGGCGGTAGTCCCATAACTGCCACCCTACACAGGGCGGCGGTCCTATGTGTTTTTCTAGAAAGTTCCAATGATCATGTCAAACGTAAAATTTCAATTTCTATCCACATTTTTCAGCTACTTTGCTTTGCATTTATGTTTTGGCCACCCTATGAATAGTGTTTTCACTTTGTTTAATGGTAAAAGAGTTCCATTCCAAGTTACCTTCTAGTGAATGCATTTGCTATAAATAGCCAGCTTGTTTTCAAACAAATGGCCCCTCTCCTTCTCTGTTTAATCATTCAAGTTTTGAGTTTCTTGCTTAGAATTCCAATAGTTTCATGTTTTGCATCCATTGTTGGTCTTCCTTTGCTGTTTAGAGGTCATTTGATCTTCTTGTTTCAATCTTGCTTCATTGTTGTTCCATGCAAGTCAGTTTAGAATAAGATAGTTTCATTCTTAGATTGGAATCCATTTAGAGTTGTAGGTTTTGTTTAGTCACAAAAGATAGTTTCTAGAACTCTCGGCATTTGTGTTGTATTCCCACAATAAATCCCGCTAGGAATTACATAGTCAAGCTCTGTTCACTTGCACTATCTCTCTCTTACTCGCATTGTATTCGGTCTATATCCAAAGCTGCCATTGTTCGAGTACCTTATTCTCTGATGCTATCATATACACACTTTTCTGGATTCAAGAGAACATGAAGGAATGAGGAGATCACACTGAGGGGATGAAGTCACACACAACTAGATTTACCACTATTTTATAAACTCCAGTTTGAGCTATCAAAGTTCTAGTTACAACGTATCAAATAGAGTAGTAAATTATTTTATTTCAGTCAAAGCTCACTCTCGATATCACCAGGGAAGTTATGGGGATTGATAGTTTCTGAGAAACTATGATTCATTCCTCACTTCTGAGGTAGGATCGAGAGTCTTTCAATTTAAAACAATTAGTTGCTTAGATATTTAGGATAAATTCACAACTGCACAGAAAATAGCTACACCGGGCTACTTTGTTTGTTTTAATTCTGTTACTAGATTAGTTGTCCATTTTCTAAATATATTAGAATAGCTTCTCTTTTAATTTCGTTAAAATACTTCATCGAAAATACAAAAATAAAAGAATACATGCATAGTGTAGATACATCTTTCATAATTAGTTTATTAGTTTTAGTTAAAAGTTGAATCATTTTGCATGACAATCACGGGACCTAGAGAGCCCAGAGAATACATATTTGAACCAATAGTGCCTCAACCAAATCTCCCCACAACACTAGCTGATATAGATCAAGACCTTAGGATACAGGTCTTTCGAGCAATAGTAAACCTACGAGCAATTAGTGAACAACTGAGAGAGTTAAATATTGAAGACGACAAGGCATACACATTTTGGTCAAATCATCCTAACTATAGATTGCCTTGATAGGGCATCCGTATGACTATACAAGGACTCGAAAGAGAACAAGTATTTGGTTGCGATCCTTTAGTTCCACAACCTAACGCAGGAGACCTCCTCATTGACATAGATACTAGCTTACGCATTCAAGTTTCCAGAACACCTGTAAGGTATTCTGAGAAAATTACACAACTTCTAGTTCTAAACATAGAGGCTGAAAAGGCGTATGATTATTGGATAATCGGAAGGAGAGATTAACTCTTCACATATGACCATAGGAGGTCCGACACAACCACAAACTTACGGTTGTGATCCACAGGTCCCACAACCCAACGGGCCTACTAATCAATCAGACATTGATGCTGGTTTACGAACACTAGTATTTAGGTCCTCACCACTTCCACCAGACATTATTACACAATTCTCCTTATTAAACGTAGCAGCCAATCAAGCTAAGGATTTCTAGACTAGACCAGAGAATCATCCATAAAACCCCGAGAATCCACTACACCTCCCATCACCATTTTCATGACCTTGTCTAGAAATATACACGAAGCTCCCACAGGTCACTTCCCACGTATCCAACAACCAATAAATAGGATCTCGGTAGAGCTCGACATTGATTGGAGCCTCCAAACAACTATTATATCCGAATGATCCATTACACCAATTCAGGTTAGGAGGGCCTTCTTCACCTTAGATTCACATATTCCATTATTACGTATTGAGGATATAAGATTACCCAACTAGTTTTTTTATATCCATATATATTCCACATTCACCGGCCATCTCGGCACGACCTCGAGAGGTCGGGTACGAGGAAGAGTTACTTGTAGATTCTTATGCTCACATGTCACTTTTCCATCATACAAAATTGGTGAACCCGACGTGAAACAAACAATTCTTCCTCTTTTATTTTCATTTCTTTCATCCACCTTCGCTCTTTCCCATTATTCTGTGGGTATTCATATACCCCCCGAATATGTCGGGATACGATGCATATGGTAGACCTCTCTCAGGTCTCGAAGAAAATTATGGTCAAACAAATAGACAACCATCACCCTCACTTTCTGCATGGGCTGATAACTATTCAAGTAATTACTTGTCATCTCAAACTCCCCTCAAAGAACTAGTTCTAGTTCTTCATTCCAATTGAGGAGTTGGATCAGCTTGCACAAACACAACAACCAGAGCCCTCAGGCTCTAACAATATGACGTTTACTGGAGAATCCATTTCATCTCCTCGGGTCTTGTTCAGACCACAGATCAATAGATAATCAGATCCACTCCCATTTTTGGATGAGGAGTACTTAGCATGCTATGCTAGAAGATGAACAACTTCCAAAACATGTACCACCTATAGGGAGTTTGTAAATACAATCCGATACCCTACTCCAAGAAAACACCCCCATTCCTCCACCTATGGGAAATGCCCTCGGTGAAGCTTGGTAGGGTAATGATCAATTCATAGCAGGGTATCATACCCCTTTACAACCTCAAGGTATACAACAAACACCATTAAGGAAAAACACTGTGTCTTCACCAATAGAGGTCATTTCAGCCTTAGTTGAGAAGGTTAGAGGGCTGGAACTTGCTCAAGCAAACCAAAATTCATATTTTGGGCAAGCAGAATCCCCAACCCTCTGCATCACCCCAATAAGTTGACCTCCTTACAGGAACAGGCACGTTAGGCATGCCTCCTCAACATCCGTATAATTACCCACAACAAACACCAACTAGGACCATGTTTTCAAATGCCGCTCCAGTTGAAAATATGATACCTCCCGGCTTGGCACCAAACAACCCATACCAAAACAATGCTCCTCCCTACTTAAACATTTATTCAAAATCACCACAAGGAGACATGTTCTCTTCTCCCATGGATGTTTGTTCAACCACAGGGATTCCCTTATGTCCCTGCAAATGCATATGCTATGCCATATCAACAAACCATGCCACCCCACCCCCTCAGCAAGCACCATCGATGGTCGAGGCCTATGCGGTAGGGACTTATTCAGAATATTTAAAAGAGCCCCTAGACTTCACCATACGAAGTGTTATGCTTCCAAGACCTCTTCCCGATTTACCCAAATACAAAGGGGAAGGAGATCCAAATGCACACATTAAGGCCTATGCCATAGCCATATACGGAATTACTCCCTTGGGATGGGGTTATTGCTAAGATATTCCCTAAAACCTTAGAGGGTATTGCCCTTGATTGGTATTACAGAATACCTGAAGCCTCGATACACTCATTTAAACAACTCGTGTCAGAGTTCATCAAAGCTTTTGATATGAACAAATTGTTAAGAACAAGAATCAAGGAATTCTTGCATATTAAACAAGAACATAATGAATCCACTGCTCATTTTATTCAAAGATGGCGTACGGTTCTCTACTCATCAACAAG
This sequence comes from Taxus wallichiana var. yunnanensis, assembly GCA_018340775.1. NCBI lineage: Eukaryota > Viridiplantae > Streptophyta > Pinopsida > Cupressales > Taxaceae > Taxus > Taxus wallichiana. Next base: position 223,495,591 of record CM031234.1, on the reverse strand, counting down.
TGCTCCAAACATGGATCAAATGGAACTATGTGATTTATTCCTTCATTCTCTCAATAGAGAGATAAAGGAAGAAGTCCAAAAGTTCCCACTAAGAACTTACGATGAAGTACTCGAGAGTGCTCTCCGAATCGACCAAGCAATGATAGATAGTGGTCATAAGACATATGGAACAAATGGGAAATTAATCACTCCCAATCAAAACACCATGGCCTATCCTAATACCGGAATGCTAATCAAGGACCTAAGATCCTTAACAAGAACCACGGAGTTACAACAGATGGAGTAACTGACCAAACTAAAAGAGAAAATGTTGTGAACATTTTTCCACCCATTAACAATCAACGAAATAACAATTTTACTCCAACAATCAACACGGTGGATTTTAATCATCCACCACGACCACAACAACAACAACAACAACAAAAAAATCCAAACACAAGGTCCAAATCAAAACCCAACTGGATATCAGAGTCAAAACCAAAGGCAACAACCTCAAAATTTTAACTCTAACAACCAACAACCTTATCAAAATTTTGGGCCACAACAAGTTTCAAATCAACAACCTCAAAATTATAATCCCAATTTGTATTGTGGTTTCCACAAGATTCAAGGCCACGATACTAGGACTTGTCGTGACTACAATAAATTCATGCAACATTTTCCAGAAGATCAAAAAACAACTCTTTATAGATATGTTTTTAGCAAAATTCTGTAGTACCCATGCCAAACACTTATACAGGGGTAGTTTCCCCTCAAAATGCACCCCTCAAGATCTTTAATGATCCACTCCCAAACCATTCTAACAATAACAAGTTAGATCCTAGTGGAACAAACAAGGGTGTTATAACAGGAAACAATGATCATGAAGCTTCAACTTCATTAAATCCACCAATTACACCCCAACTAGGAACTCGACCCCAAACTAAGATAGTTGGTCTGGTAGAGTTAGACACCGAGCTACCCATAGAAACCATAACAAGAACACGGGATTATTCTTCTCAACCAACTCCAAGTTATCCATTGAACTAGACAACATTCAACAAACGTTGGTAAAACCCATAGGCCTATGATTTAATTAATGACTTAACTAAAACCTTCTCTCACATCTCCTTTTTGGATTTGTTAAAGAACTCTCCCACCCATAGGGCTGCCCTCTTAGAAGCATTAGGCCTTGGTCATTTAATCAACATCACTCCTCCTCCGAAAAATGCACAAGTAAACCATGTAGACTTTGACGTCTACCCTCCAGGCAGCCAGATAGGGATACTGAGTTTATATTTGATATAAGAAAATGCCAACAGACGCTGAAATTACACGAAGAGGTGACCCAACTTTACATTTACAAGTATGGGTTTACAATAATTATGTTAAACGCAATGATTGATGATGGGGCAAAGCAAGTTAACATAGTCCCCTTCACTTTTCTTCAAAAGTTAGGATATGGAGAGACAAACTGTTCCACAACATGAAATACGCTAAGAGGTTATGATAGCCTCAAGGCCACTTCAATTGGAACCATAGTTTTACTAGTCACTTTAGGACCCAAGACGGTCCTCACCGAATTTTATATTATAGATCGGGAAACCAACTATAATATGATCCTCAGTCGGCCATGGATACACCGCATGAAGGCAATCCCTTCCACGTTATTCCAAGAAATAAGATTTCTACACTTAGGAAAAATATTTGTGGCACAAGGTGACCCAAAACCCTTCGATATACACCTAGCTGATTTGAAGAAAAGACCAGGCATTCACTTCCGAGTTTGAACTCCCAACAAATCAACTTAGCAAACCAATTAATTCAAAACCAAAAGAGAAGTTGATACCCACCACAGAATTGGAAATTACAAATCTAGTCGAGGGCATTCCAACACTCAAAAATGAGACCAACATCATAGAAATAATGTCATTAGGGACTACCACAAAAATTGTCGAGTTGCTAGAGAAAGATTTACCTATTCTCCTACCATTTGATTCTATGGGTATGGGATACACCCTGGGAATTGCTTCTCTTCCATCGATGAAAGTTTTTATGGTAGAAGTAACCAAAGTAGAAGAAATAGATACAACAAATATCCCAACATCCATTTTTCCAAGAAAATATTGGACTCTCCACTTCGATGGAGCTAGATGTCACTTTGGAGCTGGGGCAGGAGTGATCTTTACTTCACCTGAGGGAAAGATCCTACCTTTCACCTTTAAATTAAACTTTGAATGTACAAACAATGGGGCTGAGTACGAAGCTCTCCTCCTTGGCCTCATCCTAGCCAAAAGAATGGGTGTCGATAACATTAGAGTGCTAGGAGACTCACAACTAGTTGCAAACCAAGTCTCTGAGGTATATGAAACTAGGGCTGAACATTTACAACTCTACAAAACAACGGTATTAGATCTAAGCAAGGGATTCAACTTCATATCAATTGAAGCAATCCCACGAGAGTAACCTTCTCACAGATTCAATAGCAACCTCAGCTTCCCATTTCACTCCAAACAATGAGTTGGAAGATACAAATTTCACAGTATCACTTCGTACTAAACCATTAGTGCGTAAAATACCAACAAACCCACTCCTGACTCATGGAGAAGCTGAGAATGATTTTCCTATCATGGATCACTTTGACGATGATAGAGTCACTCTCGAATATCTAAATGCCTATGCGGAGCTACACCTTGCTTACCGCATAGTGGATCTTTCCCTAATACCACATTCCTCTTCCTATTTTGGAAATCCCATGGTAGAGTCTCCTCCACAAAAGGATCTCGATATCTATGAGGTAGAAGATGGAGAAAGCTTGGAACTACCTCCAGCCCCACCTAAATTTGAAGAAGGTAACACTTCTTTAATAGAAGAAACCATTGACATAAACATCGAACGGAGGAAGAACCAAAATTTTTGAAGTTGGGATCCTCGTTAACTCTAGAGGAGATAGAAATACACACCCAAATCCTCAAAGAACATCAAAAGGCTTTCACATTTAACTATAAAGAAATGACGGGCATTGCACCACACATCACGGTACATAACCTTGTCACTAAACCAGATGCAAAACCAATTAAACAAAAGTCAAGACCAATGAAGCCAAAAGTGGCTCTCATGGTAAAAGAGGAAGTAATAAAACTTCTCCAAGTGGGATTCATCAAACCCATTGACTATTCACAATGGGTATCTAATATCATCCCTGTTCTAAAAAGAATGGGAAGATACATTTGCATAGATTTTCGGGATATTAACAAAGCTTGTCCCAAGGATGACTTCCATTACCATCCATTGACATTATTGTTGATGCAACAACTAGATTTGAACTATTGTCCCTCATGGATGGGTTCTCAGGGTATAATCAGATTAAAATATCTAAATAGGATCAAGCCAAAACTACATTCATAACTCCCTGGGAACTTATTGCTACGTTGTCATGCCATTCGGTCTTAAGAACACCGCGCTACATATCAATGGGCAATGACATACATATTCCATGATCTTATCCATAAAATTGTGGAATCCTATGTGGATGACTTATTGGCCAAGGCCAAGAAGCGCTTGTGATCATCCAGAAGTACTCCGTATCATCCTCTCTCATGATTAATTGAATATGGCGTCACATTAAACCCAGAGAAGTGCATGTTTGGTGTGACAGGAGGCAAACTTCTGGGCTACATTATATCTTCACGAGGGATTGATGTCGATCCAGCCAAAATCTGGTTGTTCTCGAAATGATTCCACCATCGGATGAGTCTGGAATCAGGTCATTTCTTGGGAAACTCGGTGCAATCCAAGGTTCATCCTGGATTTAAGTTTTTCCATTCATCCAATCAACAATCTATTAAAGAAAGATTATAACATTGATTGGACTGAAGAATGCAACGAGGCCTTCGAAGCAGTTAAACACTTCTTGTTGTCTCCACCCACGCTAATGCCTCCCAAACCAGACCACCCTTTGATCCTATACTCACGAGCCACTCATGTCTCGCTAGCCTGCATGTTGGCTCAAGAAGACAATGATAAATGAGAACATGTGGTCTATTTCATTAGCCAAACGTTGCTCGATTATGAAACACGTTATACACAGAGAGAGAGAATGCCTTGCCATAGTCTTTGCAACAAAATGTTTAAGACATTACATGTTAAACCAAGAAACAAGGGTCATTGTAAAGATAAATCATTTACGAACATTCCTCACATAAGGGTCTTTATCTAAAAAGGTTGGGCATTTCATAACCTTAATGGGTGAATTTGAGTTAACATTTGTAAACCAAAAATCCATTAAGGGACAAATCATTACAGACTGGTTAGCTGACAATCCACTAGATGGAGGTGATCTGGTAAATCTAGACTTTCCTGATGAGTGTATATACTTTGTCAAAACCAGGCCCCCCATCTCTACATGTCCCTGGTACACTGATATCATCAATTTTATCATGGACCACACATACCCGAAAGTGCCACATCACAACAAAGAAGGTGGTTACGCATTATCACTACTAAATATGTTGTTTTAGAACAAGTACTCTATCGTAAAGCCTTCGACGGCATGCTTCTAAGATGCATCGACACAGAAGAATCCAAGAAGATTCTTTATGAATCCCACAGTGGGATATGTGGAGGCCACTTCGGTGGTCATGCCACTACTCACAAAATACATCGGATGGGCTATTTTTGGCCCACTCTCAAACATGACAAGTAGAGAGTTTGTACGTAAGTGCCACAAATGCCAAGAATTCTCTCACGAGATTCACATGCCAGCACAATCCCTACAACCAATAAAAACCCCGTGGCCCTTCTCCACGTGGGGTCTAGATTTGATAGGGAAATTCTCTCCCTCATCAACCGATGGCCATAATTTTATAATTACAGCCACGGAAATATTTTACCAAATGGGTAGAGGCCATGCCTCTCACCACCATACCAGGTTCGGTAATTTCCAAATTCATTCTAAACCAAATCATTTGCATAGTATGGTGTCCCACAAATCATTATCTCAGATAATGGCACATCCTTTAAAAATGATGAGGTCCATGAGTTATGCAGCAAATTCAAAATAAACCATCACACGGCCTCTCTTTACTACCCTCAAGCCAATGGGCAAGCCAAAGCAACAAACAAAACATTAAAGGCTATTCTCCTCAAAACAATTAAGGAGAACAAGCGAGATTGGCATCTAAAACTATATCCGGCCTTGTGGGCCCATCGAACCTCAATAAGAACACCAACAGGAGCAACCCCTTTCTCATTGGTATTTGGGGTAGAAGCAGTTCTCCCACTTGAGGTTGAAATACCCAGTCTCCGCATCTCATTACAAGGGATTTTGGATGAAGAAGCTTACAGGGAGGCACGCCTCTCTCAACTAGAAAGCCTTGACGAGGCCAAGCTAAATGCCAAACAATGGCACAGAGCCTATGCTGACCGGATGTGCCGGCAAGTATAAAAAAAATTATGAGTGAGAAATATATGAGGGAGATCTAGTTCTAAGACTAGACAACCGATTGATAAGAAAACCAAAAGGAAGGAAGTTCCGCCCAAGTGGTTGGGCCCATACCGAGTCATGAAAGACTACGGAAAATGGTGTGTATCTCTTATGCACACTAGAAGGTGAGGAATTCAATGAAACTGTCAATTCCTTGCATCTTAAACGGTTTTACGCATAAGACATCAGAATCACCACTTGTACATTATAGCTACCTACATTGCATTAGTCATTTAGTTGTTTCATTTTGTCCACTCATTTCGTAAAAATTGTAGTCAAGGAACTTACTCTTAAGCAATCTATTACAAATTTCTGAAAATATTGGCAAAAGCATTCAAATCACATCTCTTCAAACATCATCAAGTAATTTCAAATCTTCTCATCAAGTTTGACAGACAAGTATTGATGAAAACCATACCAAGGCCTGCATACTTGGTTTTGCTCTTTCTTTCTACTAGGTGAAGTTGTCCTTACCTACGGTCTATTCTAGAAGCTTCTTGGTGTCACATCTATCCCTCTTAAGTCTCTTTGAAAGAAAGGATATCCCAAAGTCACATATCAAAAATGTCAAAATCAAATAGAATCAAAAGTGCCAAGCAAACAAAATATTTTATTTTACACACTTCTTTGCCCCACCAACCTTCGGTGATAAGCCCGCATCTCTTACTAGGTGGTGTGAGGTTGGGAAAGGAAAGAAGTGCCCTTACTCACCTATATCCTACCTTTGGTGACAAACCCATGCTTCTTACTAGTGGCATGAGGCAGGGTGTGGGGGGTCCATTCACACAAATTAACAAATCTTGGTATTCTAGAAATACAAATCAAATTATATTAAGTGAAAACAAATGTCCAAATTCCAAAGAGATCAAATCCTCAAAACCAGATTTTGTCAACCAAGTTGCCATTTATAGATCTAAGTCTAGATAAACTGAAAGTAAGTGGCCTTCTGAGCTTGGTGGTAGTTCTGAGTAGGGTAAGTGTGTAGGTCTAAGTTTGGTTTCTATCACTGCGGTTTTTCTCTCTCATCATTCCATTCAGTCAAACTCATACAATTTGTGCCCTTCCCAACTCTTGGTGTAGAGCCCTCATCTTACTTAGTTGCATGGAGTTGGGAATGGGGCAAGTTCATCTCTTTATCACTATACATTCATCACATTTTTCCAACATAAGAAGAAATCACAGACATTTCCCAAAGAGGTCAAAAGTTCAATACTACAATGTGTTCATCATCACATATCAACATTACAAAAGCATATAAAGTAAAACATTTTGTTTAGTATTTGCTATCATTTGTCATCCATTGCATACATTCTGAAAAGCATGAAAACAAATACTCTAAAAACATCTAGTATACATATGGAAACGAGTCACAAAATTCTAGACACCAAGAGTCTAGATCCAAAATATATATATATATATATATATATATATATATGGTGTTTCATGTACAATGCCATCATGCACTAAGGCATGGTCAAAACACTCAATGAGCCCGGAAAATACAAAACAAATGTACAAATATCCAACCAAAGGTCACTACAAAAAAGACACTATGATCTCTCAATCTCTGCGAGATCCCTCAGAAGGTGTATGACCGCGCCTAGACTCTTGCTATGACGACACTCTAAATGGACGGAGGGCTCACGATCACAGCCAGCAGCTGTGGTCTCACTATGAGAGTGACTCCTCCTCATCAAGCTCAACAGTCCTATATCCAGCCAACTCGGTGCGAGGGAGGTAATGATCTTTTCCGCCTTCCAGACAGGGGCAAAGACATTTGTATGTCAACCAGCTGCTGAGGGCTCCCCAACATCCTCAGTGAGCTCGGCCAGTACCATCAGAAGGGAGCAATAGAGTGTCAGCACACACCTGGCGAATCAAGTCTCGCCATCCCTCAGTAGTCACTGCAAATAAAAAGGAGAAACACACAAGTTAGAAAGTTGTCCAAAATAAAACCAAAGATAAACAAACAACAAAAGGAAATAACAACTAAACAATTCTAACTAAAGCAAAGTCGAGAAAGAGTAGTAACTCACTCGGATCTCTAGGCCTCCAGGTAGGATCTCTAGGATCCGTGCCTACCACTAACGCTTCCGATCGACATCATCCTCTCCCACATCTGGAGTGAATGTGACGACCTACCACATGGACTCTTCCATCTCCCCTAATCCTGAGAAGGCAACTCCTCTTGAAATCAAAGTCACCTTCTCTCGCTCTACTCACCCTCTCTCGGCCCGCAAGATATCCTAAGTGTCATGCCACTCAAAATCACTGTCATCCTCCTCACCGTCCCACCAGCTCCGGTCTCCGTCTCCTCTGTCTCCTCCTCTATCTCTCCCCCAGTGAACTCCTCAGACTCGAGTCCATGTCAATAGGCTCATCTCTGCTATGGGCAGGACCGGCGGCAATCTGAAGTAAAGGTGCCCGAGGAGCACTGGCTACCCCTCGAGCACGAACCACCCTCCTAGCTGCGATGGGAACACCAGAGTGACCATAGTCCAACCCCGCCTCTAGGACCTCCCCGAGCCTCACGAATAGATCTATACACTGGCCCCACTGGAGGAAACATGTCAATGTATGGGAGGCCGAACTACTGTGGTACTCTGTCAAAGGGGTGGATCTCCAACTTCCCGTCCTTGTCTACCAGCTGACTGGTAGTGTGGCAAGCAATCAATGTAAGTGTCTCCTCTCCCCATAACCCTACCATGGCCTGATAAGGAGTAGCCTCCATGTCTGCAGTGGTCAAAGAGGCCACTAGCTGGTGAGGCACTCTAAGAATGGTCATCCCTATCCACCTCGCTGCCCTGACGGCCCTAGGATCCTCTGCCTGTACACCTCTCCCATACGGAGTGATGTGCTCATACACCCAACTCATGACAAGAGTAGGGTGGCTCAATGACTGTCCCTGTAGTCTGACCACCCTGTATAAATCATGGTAGGTGGTCCCGAGGATGTCTTCTCCCCAAGCGTAAATGTATCCATGGCCCTCAATCTGTGTAATGATGGGAGCCCAACAATATAAGAGAGTGTCCCCTCCCTTGTCCCCAATCAATCTCAAGCAAGGATGCCCATGATAGCCTTGCAGAGCACAGAATATCTGACTCAACAATGGAGTGGACCTTCACCCCCTTCTTCGACCCCATGGAAACAACGACATCCCCCATATAAGTGGCCCACTAAACCACCTGAGATCTCGACACTCTGTCTTGAGAGACAACCACCTCCCAAGAATCGAAACCCCAATATGGATAAACATCCTCTAGGGTGATGGTCCACTCACCCCTCACACTCTGAAATCGGAAAGTGTTTCGATCTACATCCCAATATGAAAATAAGTCACATAATATGTGACTAGCAGGTGCAATATGAGGAACCTGTGTGATCCTCCAAATACCGGCCCTCTGCAGAGTGTCTCACTTTGTCTGGGTTAGTGCCTCTAACACTACTGGGAGCCAATCACACTCCCTCTCTCACTCCATCTAATGTACTCCTCCTTCTGCATCCACCCAAAAACATAAAAAAAAGTAAGTTAGTAACAAAATCTGACTAGAAAAGCTAACAAGAACATGTAAAAATGCTAAAAATGTAAAAACAAGTAAATAAAACATATTTTTTTGCATTCTGTTGTGAACCGCCACCTGCAGAGCAGCGGTGGTTCCATAACCACCACCTTCTAGGGTGGCGGTCCCATAACCACCACCCTGTGTAGGGCGGCGGTCCTGTCCCGAACCGTGAACGGCTCGCAAGCCCTAAAAACACATTAAAAATGCACAAAACACCATTTTAAGCAAAATAAAGACCTACCCTATGGGCGCCCCCTAGAGACTCATTTAAAACTAGCATTTTCAAAAATAACCCCCCAAGACAAATATTTTATTTTCTACATTTTAGGTTTAAAAGCAATAAATTGAGAAGAACTAACCTGAGACTTCGCAGGTCGATGTTCCACTCTCGAGAGGCATGATCACTTCTCATAATGGACGTTTTGACTATACTCTCATAAAAATGGTCACCATGGGTCCCAGAGCTCAAAAACCACCAAATCGACACGCGTAAATGAATAGTAAAATGAGTTCATTATATATATATATATATATATAGCTTTCTAAAATTGATTTTGAATGTCTTTCGCAGGGTTGGAGTGTCAACGGAGGTAAGTTCTAAACCCCACACAGATGGTAAGTCCTCATTTCATATCAATTTAGTTTTATTTCTTGATTTATTTTATCTATCTGCACTTGAGTCCCCTTTTTCATTTTGTAGATAGCAAGATTTTGGATGGTAACTTTTCGACACACAGGCGTGTCAGGTATAACTCCTAACTCCCCATTTTGGGACCGCCATACTGATCCACCATTTTACGCCTCTTCATGGCTAAGACGCTTCTTTGAGGGGGCAATATGTACGTACCAAAATTGTAGGGTACTACACCACTACCGGAAAGATGTTACACATACCCCAATGATGATACAAGTCTCCTCGCAAGGTGTTCGGGATCCAGAAAATCTCACCAAGTATATATTTGTATCCTATATGCCTCACCCAGCCTCCATGTGCTTTGCTTTGTTCTCTTCCCCCCCTTTTCCTTGTATTTTGGTCTTAAGTGATGAGACCACCGCCTCGGTGGTGGTCCCGGACTGGCCGGTCGGCGGTCGCCCCGCATGTGGTGTTTTCCATAAAGTTCCAACGATCATCGCGTCAAACATAAAATTTCAATTTCTATCCACATTTTTCAGCTACTTTGCTTTGCATTTATGTTTTGGCTACCTTGTGAATAGTGTTTTCACTTTGTTTAATGGTAAAAGAGTTCCATTCCAAGTTACCTTCTAGTGAATGCATTTGCTATAAATAGCCAACTTGTTTTCAAACAAATGGCCCCTCTCCTTCTCTATTTAATCATTCATTCTTTTGAGTTTCTTGCTTAGAATTCCAATAGTTTCATGTTTTGCATCCATTGTTAGTCTTCCTTTGTTGTTTAGAGGTCATTTGATCTTCTTGTTTCAATCTTGCTTCATTGTTGTTCCATGCAAGTCAGTTTAGAGTAAGGTAGTTTCATTCTTAGATTGGAATCCATTTAGAGTTGCAGGTTTTGTTTAGTCACAAAAGATAGTTTCTAGAACTCTCGGCGCATTTGTGTTGTATTCCCGCAATAAATCCTACTAGGAATTGCATAGTCAAGCTCTGTTCACTTGCACTATCTCTCTCTTACTCGCATTGTATTCGGTCTATATCCAAAGCTGCCATTGTTTGAGTACCTTATTCTACTTGATGCTATCATATACACGCTTTTCTATTTTAAGAGAACATGAAGGAACGAGGAGATCACACTGAGGGGATGAAGTCACACACAACTGGATTTACCACTATTCTGTAAACTCCAGGTTTGAGCTATCAAAGTTCTAGTTACAACGTATCAAATAGAGTAGTAAATTATTTTATTTCAGTCAAAGCTCGCTCTCGATATCGCCAGGGAAGCTGTGGGGATTGATAGTTTTTGAGAAACTATGATTCATTCCTCACTTATGAGGTAGGATCGAGAGTCTTTCAATTTAAAACAATTAGTTGCTTAGATATTTAGGATAAATTCACAACTACACAAGAAAATAGCTACACCGGGCTACTTTGTTTGTTTTAATTTTGTTACTAGATTAGTTGTCCATTTTCTAAATATATTAGAATAGCTTCTCTTTTAATTTCATTAAAATACTTCATCGAAAATACAAAAATAAAAGAATACATGCATAGTGTAGATACATCTTTCATAATTAGTTTATTAGTTTTAGTTAAAAGTTGAATCATTTTGCATGACAATCACGGACCTAGAGAGCCCAAAGAATACATATTTGAACCAATAGTGCCTCAACCAAATCTCCCCACAACACTAGCTGATATAGATCAAGACCTTAGGATCCAGGTCTTTCGAGCAATAGTAAACCTATGAGCAATTAGTGAACAACTGAGAGAGTTAAATATTGAAGATGACAAGGCATACACATTTTGGTCAAATCATCCTAACTATAGACTACCTTGATAGGATATCCGTATGACTGTACAAGGACTCGAAAGAGAACAAATATTTGGTTGTGATCCTTTAGTTCCACAACCTAACGTAGGAGACCTCCTCATTTGACATAGATACTAGCTTACGCATTCAAGTTTCCGCTGACACCTGTAAGGTATTCTGAGAAAATTACACAACTTCTAGTTCTAAACATAGAGGCTGAAAAGGCGTATGATTATTGGATAATTAGAAGGAGAGATTAACTCTTCACATGACCATAGGAGGTCCGACACAACCACAAACTTACGGTTGTGATCCACAGGTCCCACAACCCAACGGGCCTATTGATCAATCAGACATTGATGTTGGTTTACGAACACTAGTATTTAGGTCCTCACCACTCCCACTAGACATCATTACACAATTCTCCTTATTAAACGTAGCAACCAATCAAGCTAAGGATTTCTGGACTAGACCAGAGAATCATCCATAAAACCCTAGAGAATCCACTACACCTCCCATCACCATTTTCATGACCTTGTCTGGAAATATACATTGATTGGACTTCCCACATATCAACAACCATTATATCCAATTGAGCCTCCGATCCATTATACCAATTCACACCAATTCAGTTAGGAGGGCCTTCTTCACCTTAGATTTGTAGATTCCATTATTATGTATTGAGGATATAAGATTGCCCAACTAGTTTTTCTGTATCCATATATATTCCACATTCACCAACCATCTCGGCATGACCTCGGGAGGTCAGGTACGAGGAAGAGTTACTTGTAGATTCTTATAGACAATTGTAGGAAATTGGGAAATCAACAATGAAAAAGATAATGTGGATAGTCTTAGGACCAACAATGATAGGAAATGTAATGTGACTGAAACATGGATGGACAAAACCATCATAAGCACGTAGTGAAACACTAGAGGGACTAACATCATGAGTGGAAAGACCTAAAGCTTCAAGGAATGACATAGGACACAAGTTAAGTTTAGATCCATTATCAATCAAAGTGTACTTAATAACTACATTATGAATATGGCATATGATATGTAGAGGCGGGTCATTATCAAAAGTGTGAACATCAATAGGAAGGTTAGACTTGAATACTATGTGTGAAGAGAAAACATCAACAAAGGCTTGATAAATTGAGTCTAGATGTATGTCAGCACAAATGCGAGTAGTAGCAAGAAAATGTTGGACTCTATGTAGTAAATCAGGATTTGCAAGCAAATAATCATTGATTGAGATACTCATGATGACCAAACCCTAGGATGACAAACAATGAATGAAGAATCTAGAAGCGTGAATGATCGAGTCGGGTTCACCAAAATGATTAACTAAAAATGGGGATATATGATGTAGTTAATCTAATCTAGAATGACATGTAAATACAGTAAATAGATGTAGTAAATAAATATGGAAATGACACAAGTAACTATGAAAATGGAAATGCTAAACCTTAGAGTACTAAGAGAGTTAGAATGAACTCAATTGATTAGAGGAGCTTGATGGACCATGTCACGAAGTGATCAAAGAAATAAGAAGCAGAACGACTATGCGAGAGGTCTTGAAAAGGATGGATCTCGGGGCTGATTATCTAGACCGAAGCACCTAAAAGTGATTGGGCACTGCCGCACTCTGGTCTACAAAATAGGTGCCATAGTTTGTGTAACAGTCTAGAAATGAGCTTCATAGGTTCATAAGGTGGTCTAAAACCCTCGTCATGTGTCACATCATATTCACCGCACTACACCATGTGTAGTTGATAATCTAAGGTGTATAAGAGGCCCGTAAAAGACCAAAAGGAGTATCAAAAACCTAAAAAAGAATGCAAATGAATGGGTTGGAATGACAAGCACCTACCACAACAATGGACTTACTAACTGAGCATTGCACTACATTTCAGACCTAAATGTAGTTTTGGTGTGTGTGTGCATCATGTGCCCTAGGTGCTCTTGTGTCAGTCGTATTTTGTGAATTATAAAGAAATAACTATATGTAGAAAATGTAATAGAATGTGTACATGCAATAAAATAGAATTCCTCCCCTTATGCTTGTGTGATGTAGATGAACCAACCATGTCTTTGTGATGGAGATAATGGATGCAAGTGATCTCCAAATGGATGCAACTCTAGGTGGATGATAGTAGTCACTACTTTGCTTGGTCCTCATTATGATCTCATAAATTTATATTTATAGGGTTCTCTTGATCTAATTTTGTGATTAACCTTGAAATGGCCAATCACTAATAAGATAAGAATCTAAAACGGATAAAAATTACCCAAAATGTTGTGGGAAATTTAAAAAAGGATCGGGGTGCCCCTAGTGGGATCAGGGCACCCATGGGCACCCGGTCAAGGCTAAAATAACAAAAAGTGATGAAAGTTGATTGGATATGTGGGTGTAAGAGGTTGGGAATGATGAAATAAAAACAAAACAAGATGGCCAAAATATGAGAATTAATTAGTACTTTCTTCTCTCAAGAACCTTCTAAATAGTAGTATGAAACTGAGATTAAATAGTATCTAAAGTGCATGATTTTGTGACTACACCTGCAAGAAAGAAGTTCACTGCACATACCCGAAACCACATCAAACCTAAAAATAAAAATTCAAAATGGGGAGTCGACTTACCCCAATTCTCACCCAAAGAGTGAACTTATGACCGAGTTTTGCACTACATCTTAGACTCCATGTAGTTCTTGTGTGTGTGTGTGTATATATAAATTATTCCCTAGGATGCCCTTATGCAAGTTTCACGGTGATAGCGGGCTAGATATAGAATGTGTTTGGTTGTGGAGCCTGTTTTCATGTGTGAAAGTGTTGAAGACTATACACTAAGAGTATTGTACACTTTCCACAGGTTGTATCTTTGGGGTTCGGGTTGAGCCTCGGCGAGGGGTCCAGAGCGATATTCCCAAGAGCAGGGGGTTCGGGGTGCATCCTGGAGAAATTTTTTTGGCCTTGAAAATGTGCACGATATACCAGGAAATGTGTTTTCTCATATGGGCGGGATTTTTGATCCATAGGTTTATGGGACGGTTTTGGCCCATGGTTTTGATACCCACTATTTTGTAAAACTGCTTAAGTAGTTGTTTACTTATGTGGTTTTGTGCATATGGTAGGGATAATGTAACATTGCAGATGTGTCTAAATTTGAGTGTGAATTCTATAGAGTTTGTTGAGCATAGCTCCAAACAGATCCAGGTATTGTATTGAGAGAGTAGTGGCTTGTAATAAAATCTGAGCAAGTGATTCTTGGTGGATGTAGCCCAAATTGGGTTAACCATGTCGAATACCATCTCTTTGTGTTGTGTTATTTTTATTACGCACTTTTATTTGAGATATGTAATATTTTCGCATATTAGTTTCTCTTGTTGCGATTCGTGAGGGATTGTTCCATATATTTTATCCATTATTTCCTAACAAAATGTACCGGATGTATAGAATGTGTTGGATGGAATAGAATAGACTTCCCCTCCTATGTTGTGTATGCAAAAGTGATGCAACCCTTATCCCTTGAATGAGTACTTTGATGCTATTATGCCTTTGAATGCAAGATTAGGTGATAATATGCAATGCTTAGTGCTGGTCCTCTATTTTGAAAACATAACTATGTATTTATATGATTCCCTTGTTTGAATTTTGTAATTGAAAACTGAAAGGCCGACCCAAATTAGTAAAAAGTAATTAAGAAGTGAAAGGGGTCCAAAAGGATAAGAAAGAGATAAAGAGGGACATGAGCGCCCAAGAGGACATGAGCATGTGACGTTAGTGTCTGAGGACATAGAAAGATAAAAGATTCAAATGCCTACAAGAGTGCAAGATGTATAAAGCCAATAAAAGTACAAAAGAAAAAACAAAAGGCTAAAGGGAGTTGTCAATTACTAGTTTTATTGCTTAGGAATCATGTAAATGCTAGCATGCTTTTAGGAACTAGGAATGTACCAAGTGCAATTTTGTGTCTATATTTTCCCCACTTTATGTTATTGAGTGAATACTCAATAATATAAAGTAGATAGAATATGCATACCTTATGATCCTGTAGAGAGTGTGGTAAATAATGTGCCGAGTGGACAAGTGAAGCATGAAGTGAAACGTGGATACTAGGAAAAGTGAAGTGGACCATAGGGGTGAAGGGTATGCATATCTTGTACATGTTGTTGTACTTGTGTTTTCTGATGTAGGTTGCTTATTATTGTGTATTAAGGATAGACTGTTGGGGTTAACACACCGGTTGTACAAATATATTTATTAGATCTAAGCGTAAAATCAATCAATACGAAATAAACAAGAATAAACAATACACAAGTTTTAACATGGTTCACCCAAAGTGTGGGCTACATCCACCAAGAAACAACTAATTTATTATCACAGAGGAAATACAATGAAGATTTTCAATCTTCCACACCTTCTTGGATGTCCTGTACTTTCTTCTCTTCAAATTTCTCTTTTCTCTCTACATGAAACTTCTCTTAATTCTCAATTGAATTCACTCTTCTAAACCCTAGCTTTATGCTTATGTATGAATCTACAATCTTAGGGAACTTTAGCTATGTAATTACAACCATTAGATTCACTTTAAAATTACTTATAATAGTCACACACAAGCAATCGATGGTAGCGTTAGCCCTGGCTAGCCTAATCGATGTCGGCGTCTCATTACGACCGACCGATACCGGTCCATGGGTGACCGATGGCGGTTCTTCTAACGACGTCGGTTCTTGTGTATTCCAGCAAGTCTGTAAAAACATTCCAAAGAAGCAATTAAGCTCCACAACTCAACAATCTCCCACTTGGAGATAAATTGTTGCTTGTACCTTCTGACTCCTTCCTCTGATCCTTTCTTTGGAATTTTTCTCCCTCTTCAAGTCTTAAACTTGAAGACCTTGAAAAAAGTGGAGTGTAGCTCCAAATTATCCTTTTCTAATGGATTCGTTAGCATATCAACATGGTTATCCTTTATATAATTTTTCTCCAACTTCAACTTCCCATCCTCCAATACCTGCCATATGAAATGATATCTTAATTGAATGCATTTCATTCTAAAATGAAACTACGAGTTCTTTTCTTGATGAATCACACTTTGACTATCACCTGCATAACTGCAATCCTGTTTCTCCTTTCCTAAATCTTCCATGCACCTTATAATCAATATCATCTCCTTGATAGATTTTGTAGCTGCAACATACTCAACCTCTGTAGTGGACATGGCCACAACCTTATGCAATCTAGAAATCCAACTAATATCCATGCCACCTACTATAAAAACATATACGGTGGTGCTCCTCCCGCCATCCAGATCACCATCCATGTCTAAATCTAAATAGCCATGTAAAGAAGTATCGACCCTCCATAGCATAACTTCATGCTGAATTTCCCTCTTAAATACCTAAGAATCCATTGGGTCGCTTTCCAATGATCTTTACCTGGATTATCCATAAATCACTCACAACTCCCACTTCCTGTGCAATGTTTGGTCTAGTAAAAACCATATCATAGATCAACCTCCCAACTTCTAAAGCATATAGAACTCGTGCCATGTACTCAACCTCCTTGTGTAATGTAGGACACTCATATTTACTCAATTTGAAGTGTCCAACCATAGGTGTACTTACAGGTTTTGAATTCTACAAATTAAACCTTTCCAACACCTTATTGATAAAATGCTCCTGAGACAAATACAAATTCCTATTCTTCCTATCTCTATGAATTTATATGCCAAGGATTCTCTTTGCATCTCCCAAATCCTTCATTGCAAATGTGTGAGCTATCTTTTCTTTAAGCTCACAAATGTCCCGCATACTTAGACCCCGCAATAAGCATATCATCCACATACAATAATAAAATAATATAACTCCCATTTCCAAGCATCTTGAAATAAACACAATGGTCAGATTCACATCTCAAATAACCATGCTCATGCATGAAACTATAAAATCTCATATAGCATTGCCTTGGAGCTTGCTTGAGCCCATATATGCTCTTTTTCAATCTACACATAAGTTTCTCCTTACCCTTGACTTCATACCCAAACGATAGATTCATATAAATATCTTCCTCTAAATCAAGATGAAGAAATTCCATCTTGACATCAAGTTTCTCTAAATGCAAATCCTCTACTATAACTAAAATCAATACAATACGAATAGAATTCATATTAACAACATGCGAAAATATTTGACCAAAGTCAATACTTGCTTTATGTGCAAATCCCTTTACTACAAGCCTTGCCTTGTATCTCTTTTATCCACCCTCTTCTTCCTTGATCATGTAAACCCACTTATTCTGCAATGCTCTTTTACCTACTGACAACATAACCAAATTACATGTCTAGTTCTGCTCTAAGGAGTTCGTCTCCTCATCCATGCAGTGATCCCACTACTTGTGGGCTTTAATTTACATTGCTTCTTCAAATCTTTCTATTTCACCACTATCAGCAATAATAAATAAGAAAAGGAAGGTGAAAATATTTTTGGAGGTCTACTTACCCTTTTTATATTCTCACCGAGATTTGGGGTATTGAAGGCTCAATCTACTCATCATGTAGATTTGTATCTACTTTTGACAATGATTGATGCTAGTCACCTTCTACTGACACCAGTTTGGCTAAGCGACATTGGTCTGTCTCTTGTGTGATTGACATCGGTATAGGGGGTGATGCTGTCGGGGTAAACTGATATTGGTTAGGGTAAACCAATATTAGTTACTATGTAAACCTGTAGGTGTTAATTGTAAATCTGAGAGTTCATTTTTATCCACAAAATTCTCCACCGGTTCACCTTTGGGTACCAAAACTTGATCCATGTACATTCTCTTTTCATTCCAATCAATGTCACGAATCCAAATTATCTTAGAACCCTCTAAATCAAAAAACAAAATCCAAAATCACTAGAGCCATAACCAATGAAAGTACATCTTTTGGATTTAGCATCCAATTTCTTTCTATTTTCCTTATCAATATGCATAAAAGCTTCGAGACAAATACTATAAGAAAAGAAAGAAATACATCTTTTCCAGCTTTAAGATTCTTTTGGTATTCCACCATTCAATGCACTTGAAGGTCCACAATTAATCAAATAAACCACCGTGTCTACTACTTCCACCCAAAACTGTAAGGGAAATCCAACATACATCCTCATGCTTCTAGCACATTCCATGATTTTCTGTTCATTCTCTCTAGCAACACTATTCTCCTGTGGTGTTCTAGGAACCATCCTTTCTTTGTGTATTCCATTTACTAGAATAATAATAATTGAAATCCTTACTGCAGTACTCACCACCATTGTCAGATCTAAGGCACTTTAAATTTTAATTTGATTCATTTTCCATAAGGGATTTCCATATTTTAAAAGTTTCAAAACATCGATTTATGATTAATATGATAAACCCATAACTTTCTTGTGGCATCATCAATGAAAGTATAATAGTATTGGGATCCTCATGAGAAGCTACTCGGGATGGTCCCCACACATTTGAGTGTACAAGCTATAATTTATTATTCTTATTTGTTACCCCAAGTTTGAGAAATCTCACTCTCTTATGCTTTCTAAAAATACAATGCTCACAAAAATCAACATTTACACGTTTCAGATCTAATAATTTACCCTTTTCCTTTAAGATTTGCATTCCTTTTTCACTCATATGGCCTAGCCAATTGTTCCACATGCTTGTATCTAAATCAAAGTAGATAGAATCGAAAAAAAATCAATAATACAAGTAGATAAATATAATGATCCTACCTTCTTGCCTCTTTCAACAATAATATATCCCTTGGTAAGTTTCCAAGATTTGGTAGTGTAACCATGCAACCAATTTCACACAATTGTCCTACAAAAATTAGATTTATTTTGAGGCTTGGAACATGCCTCACATATTTCAATATCCATGTATTTCCATTCTGCAATTTAATATGAAATTCACATCTACTAGTAATAATTCATGGTTCATCATCTCCTAAATAAACATGCCCAAAATTACCCTAGACGTAATTTCTAAAATATCCCTTATTATCGGTTGCATGGAAAGAAGCTCCTGAATCTAAAACCCATGACTCAATTTTACTATCCAAGGAGAGAATTAGGGCATCTTGCATTACCTTTTTTGCGAAACATTTTCCTTTTACCTTTCTCGGTACATTCTCTTTGTTTTCATTAAACCAACAATCCTTCTTCACATGACCTTTCTTTCCACAATTCTAGCAAATTATACCTCTACCTCTAGATTTAGATTTTCCATTCTTAGACTTTGATTTCCCATTATTCCTACTCTTGGATCTCTCCTTCTTCCTTCCTCTACTTTCTACATTTAAAGCATTCCTAGATGATGATTCTCCTGTACTTTTCCTACGTATTTATTCATTCAAGATTATACTAACCCCATCATCAAACTTTGAAACATTAGTAGCAGACACTATATTACTAACAACCATTACAAAGTTATCCTAACTATTTGGAAAGAGAATAATAATAAAAGTGCTTTCAATTCATCCTAAAATAGAATACTAACTGATTTTAATTAATTTATAATAAATCAAAATCATTCAAATGACTTGATGCGAGATCCTCCTTCTCGCATATTTAAATTAAACATTTTTTCATCAAATAAAATTTATTTGAAGCACTAGGTTTTTCATATAGATTTGCTAAAGATTTCATTAAATCTACCATAGATCCTACTTCGGTAATATTCAAAGCCACATATGTTTCTAGGTTTAATCTTATAGATCCTAGAGCCTTTCTATCAATAATTTTTCATTCTTCATCAATCATCTTTATAGGTCTTGCCTTCTCATCCAACAATAAGTATAAATATTTCTAATATAAATAATCCTCCACGTGCATCTTCCATAATAGATAGTCATGACTGTCAAATTTATATACTATGAATTTTCCTTCTTCTCCCATCGCTTTGCTCCCACTCAATCAAAAATCCCTCTGTGAGTAAATCTGTCAACACACGCAACCCTCAAACAAAGAGGCTTTGATACCAATTTTTTGGGTTAGCACACTGGTTGTACAAATATATTTATCATATCTAAGCATAAAAGCAATCAATACGAAATAAACAAGAAGAAATAATACACAAGATTTAATGTGGTTCACCCAGTGTGGGCTATGTCCACCAAGAAACAACCAATTTACTATCACAGAGGAAATACAATGAAGATTTACAATCTTCCACACCTTCTTGGATGTCATGTACTTTCTTCTCTATAAATTTCTCTTTTTCTCTCTAAAGGAAAATGATCTTAATTCTCAATTGAATTGACTCTTATAAACCATAACTTTATGCTTATATATGCATCTACAATCTTAGGGCATTCTAGTTATGCAATTACTACCATTAGATTCACTTTCCATAGAATAGAAAACAATTAGCAAGAAAAATGTATCAGATAACCATGGTTGCATATAGTCCTGCAAGGAAAATGTTACACATGAAACACCCATTAGTATGTTAGAAAGATAAGTAGTATGTCAAAGCATGTATATACAAGTGAAAAGTAAAGTGATTGTAATGAAAAGTAGTAAAGAATGTGATAATAGAACCTGTGATGTAGGAAAGTATGATAGTAGCAAAAGTATATGCCCCTAGGATCCTTGGTGGGACTGGAAAGGGATTCAATGTCGAGCATCATGCATCATGTAAAGAGATGTAAGAGATCTGCATTCACTTCCAAAGACCAAGTGAATGCACATGTGTATATGATAAAGATAATGACATACTAGTATTCCATCTAACATAGTAAGCAAAGTGCAACATGTAAGTAGTATAAGCTAGAAAAAATAAATGCAACAAGATATGCAAGTGTTGTTATGGTGTGACGATGTGGTATGCAATATGTGAATATGGGAGTTTTGTTTCCCCAAAGGATGTTTATGAAAGAAGGTTCATTTATAAATGCCCCCTCAGTAGTCAAGAATGAACCATAGAATAAGAGTGCGTCATTGGGAAATGAGTGTGTCACATGCGAGTAGATGCTAGAAAAGATATGTCATGAAGCACAAAGTGTGAAGTGTGTAATGTGAGGTTCATTAATGTAGTGTGCCCTCAACAGCAAGTATGAACCATAGAAAAAGAGTGTGTAATAGGGAAATGATGATACAATGTGTGTACCAACAAAGTGAGTATGCTTTAGGAAATATAGACATGGAACACAAACCGTGAAATGTATAAATAGAAACTAGAGACATTTGATAGTACTAGAAGGGGGAAAAGTATGATTCCCCCAAGTGTGTAAGGGATGGAATATTATCCGATGATAGTAAAGGGTGAATGCCCCTACCTAACATTCGAGGATAAAAATACATGTGACAATTACCTAAGGTCGGTGGTGTAGGAGAGTCATTATGTGCATGTTAATGAGACTGATGTGAATAATGAGGTGGAGGAAATTTGTGAGAAATGTATACCTGAGTATGGGACTTAGGATGATGAGGTGGACTAATGGACCGATGAGGACGAAAAGGTTGTGATGTAGGTTGTGCACAAATAGGAGAACTAGGTACAAAACTAGATTTGGACTTAGGAGGCACAAAAGGCCACATACGAATATGAGAGGTAGGTGTAGGAGTGGACTAGGATGTGAGCCATGCAAGAGGATGAAATTTCTTGGTTGATGCATAAATATCATCATGAGGGTTGAGGCAACCATGTACGAGGTGGAATACCTTTGATGGTGAAAAATTGTTTGGTATGGAGGAAATTGAGACACAAGCAATGCATGGAAGGGATAGCGTGCATGGAGTAGAGCCAAGGAAGACCTAAGAGTATGTCACAACTAATAATTTCAGAGGTAATAAGGAATGGTGTAAATATGGTAAGATACCCAACTATGATGGGAAGAATGACACGACCATAAGAATTAGGAACCAAAAATGTAATTAATGATGTTGGGCATTTACTAGCTACAATAAGCACAATAGAGCATGCATTGGTAAGATCTGATGGGTAGACCATAGTATTATTTATACATAGGTGTCGTGAATAATGATATGTAATGAATCAAAAGAAAATGTAGCGTGATAATCATGATATGAGAATGTGATAAATAGAGATGCCAAATCAATAGAAGCAAAAAGTAAATTAAGAGGCCCGATGAAGGAGGAGGCAAAACACAATAAATATGATTTGTAGAATAATATGTAGCTTTCTTGTCATGGTTTGGTAAAGGCTCTTTGAATATTTTTAGCTTTTGATTATCATTGATAGTTTGGAAGTAGATGACACATGAAGCTCGATGGAGTTGTTATCAATAAGATATTAAATTAGATGTCTAAGTTTAAATTAGAAATTGGTGGAATGCCCATTACATTCATGATAATAATGATGGAAGTTTTCATATTATTTACGACCACATGGGTGAGAAGGATCAAGATTGAGTGGTGGTGGAAGAGTAATAATATTGTTTTCAATAAGTTGCATGTAATAGGAGCCAAGGAGCATAAGGTAACTTAGTAAATGTACATCGTGGGGCTTTCACTTGAAGTGTGGTAGATGGAGAAACAACATTGATAATAGCGTTGGCTTTAGTGGGTTTGGGAGATGGCTTGAATGTAGATTTATTAGAAGAGGATGAAGAAGTGTCATGATATTTCAACTTTCCCATGGATAATAATTTTCCTTCACGTATCTTGAGGGTATGAAATATTTGATCAAATGATGGGGATGTCTCAAAGATGAAACTCTCTTAAAGTGGAGGTAAGATACTTTGAACAAAGAGATCTTGTAATTCTGAATCAACTAGTACATTAGTCATCTTGGAAAGGTTGTTCTTATAGTGTAAAACATAGTCTGCAAGATGCTCATTGGATCCTTGTTTGATTTAAGATAATTATGCATATGATTTTTTAGTACCAATATCAATAGAAAAATGTGCAAGGAAAACATTGGTTAATTGTGTAAAATATGTTACCGAGTTAACAAGTAGATCATAAAACTAACGCATAGCGTAATCATGCAATATTTTAGAAAATAACTTAGCTAGTAATGTAAATTCATCTGCATAATCAAGACATGACATGTGGAAAAATTGAATATGCTCCTGAGGGTCACCATGGCCTTTGAAGGTGGGAAGCTTAGGTGTAATGAATTTAGGAGGGAGTGGATGAGAGGAAATGACAGGTGTGAAAGGGTCATGAAGGAGTAATGAGGAATCTAGAGATGATGAGGAATGTGAAGTATCTTGTTGTGATTGACATATTTGGAGTTGTAGATATTGTTATAAAGAAGCTAGGACTTGGGTTCCCAAAGAGGAGACTTATTATGTATGAGAAGTAATAATATGGATGAAATCATTGGTAGGATTAGGCATGGAAACAAGAACGAAGGAGGTGGGTGGAAGGGTAGAATGATAAGGCATTTGGGTTGAAGAGGTAAAGAAGTAGCATTAGAAATGGGAGGGTTGAGCTCAACTAGATTAGTGGATTCCTCATGAGAAATGAATAATAAAATATCTAAGTCTTGAGGATGTTCAAAAATATGGGCTTGGAGGTCACAAAGATATTCATCAGTAAAGGGTTCATAAGTCTCACCATGGGAAAAGTAGTAGAAAAATGCCTAGAAGCAAGACATGGTTCGAGCGAGCAGGTTCACCAAATGATTTAATGTAAATTGAATTGAATCCTATTTTCAGATTAAATAATATAATGAATGATGTATAAATACTAATATATAATAAGACACAAGAAAAAAAGCATGTGTAATATGAAACCTTGTTAGAGTAAGTATTTACCTTAGCTCATGTTCACCTAGGTACTTTATTTACCTTTATTGTATTTATCCTCACCCACTTATGTGTGTGGATATTTATTTTATCGTATTTAGATATTAGGAGATATTATCTAGTTGTTAGGTATAGTTCTTTCCTTGATCTATGGTATTGAATAGATCCTTGATGTCTAGTTCTTTCCTAAATCTATGGTCTTGACTAGTTCTTTGATGACTAGTTCTTTCCTTGATTTATGGATTGATCTACGACCTTGACTTGTTCTTAGATTGTTATTCCTTTCCTATTCAAGCAAGGCTCATTATCAATGTATTGCATTGAGTTCCATAATAATATATGATATTGCTACTCATTTGTTTGCAAAGGTTTTATGTAAAGTTATTCTGGTGAATTTCTTTCATTTTATTGATCATGGTGTTTGATTAGCATCTTTGTTCTTGGCTTGGTACGATCTGGTTATCATTCCTTTCATGGTATCAGAGCTGGAGATTGTTGTTGGCATTCGTCTATAAGTTTTATTTTGTAAATAAATTCATTGTATATTCATATATTTGGGATTTGGTTGTATTTTGTTGCTGTATGCATTTTTATGCAAAATGGAGGCTTCCATTAGATCCAGAAGGTGGGAAAACCCTAAGATTGACTATAAGCTCGACCATTTTTGAGGCAGTCATTTTTCTTAGTTTTTGTATTGTTGCAGGGAAGCACACCGATCTGCCTCGGGATTCATGCCGTAAAGAAAAAGCGTGGGATTATTTTTGGGTATGTTGGATTTCGTGAGATCTTGCACAGGGAAATTTTCTATTGCAACGTATATGTCTTGGTTTGTGCGCAGAAAAGGTTTCGGATCTTTCCTTTTGGCAGGGGTCCACGATGGATCTTGCACGTTTTTACTATTTCGAGAAAATCCATGCAGTTGCTATTTTCGACAAACAAAGGTCACTATCTACACAATCTAGAAATAGTATTTTTTTAGCAGAGAATGCATCTATGAAACATTAATTGCAAAATTATTACAATCAAGCTTCCGATCGAGACACTAATGGCTTGTTTTCTTCTCTAATTCTATCTCCTCTCCAGTTTGTTTTTGTCTGGTTTTAACAACTAGATTTGGTAGCATTTTGAGCACAATTCCCATGCCTATCAGCAACAACCCTATTGCATGTTTCTCTATAAGTGGCTTAGTGAATACAATATAAGAAAGCAACAAAGTGTAAAATCCTTCCCGGCTGTGGTAACCATGGCAATTGTGGCAGCACCAAAAATAGCTATCAAACATAGCACAAACAATTGGCCTACAAATGTTGCCATTGCTTCAAATATCAACACTAGATAAATAAAGAGGTGTTGTGAGCGAGCTCTCCAGGCCAAAAATACTTCTCCAATCAAAACCATGGGAGGAATCAAGAAGGACAACCCCATAAGATTGGAGCGCGAACAACATTTCCATCTCGTGTTGTAGAGGGGTTCATGGTGAATATGGCCTCCTGGAGGTTGCCTGAAAGGCATCCATAACCGAACTCCACGAACATGATAACTCCTAGTACATGGAAATTTAGAGATGTCTAAGCATTTTGCAAGGGTAAAAATGATCAAGCCAACCACAAGCAATATGGTAGAGATATATTCCTCTAAGGAGTACTTTCTTCTCAAGCCTGGTATGAAGGCCCCCATGATCATCACTCTGCAAGACCTTAGTGGATTTGAACATAATTTGGGCGGGATAATTGAGAAATTCCATAGACCCTTTAGTCAATCCTTGGGATGCCATGAGAACCCTTGAAATATTTAAATATGTTTTCCATGGATTTACAATATGCTTGGGCCTGAATCCATTGAGATATATCAGACCCAAATACACAAATGCCTGTACAAAGGTGAAATACCACTCATAGCTGAATCAGTAGCTTTGTTATACACAAATTCTTGCATCACACGATTTCCATACATGTCTGATTAGTTTCCATGGAATCAAAGGATATCACAAACTCCATTAACCAAATAAGAAAAAAGAATCCCCACCACATATGAGAAGCTACAACCATCTTATTGTGACAACCATATCCATGCTCCTAGTCCACTTGCGGTTGCTTTCTTGTACCCACTGACATTGATTTGCCAGTCTTTGATCTTGAACCTGATTTTGATGCTTCTAAACCTATGAGGCTTGTTACTGCACGCTCTTCCACATATGTGCCTATTATAGTACCACATGTTGTGTATCCTACTTCTACTCAGCTGCATGGCTTGTTTAAGAAGCATACCACTGCATTCAGTTCTCGCATGCTCCGTTTTATGGGTCTCACTAGCAAAGTCATTCACAAATATTCATAGGGTATTATTTCCTCTATTCCACATGTTAAGTGGAATTCTCGTCATGACATTGGTTTTCGAGTAGATACTTCATTGGGATCACACATTGACAGAGCTCCTTTTTTTTTCACTTGACTCTTTCTGAGGATCATGAGCAACACATGAGTTATGCACCTTCACTCAGGCTTGAGAAACCTGAGATTTCAGCTATCAGACATGATCAACTTGACACACATTTTGATGTTCTTTTGCATGCACCCATTGTGCATTTTGCACCAAGTCATATGCAGGCATCTTCTTCATCCATCCGTGTTGATTTGGGGTGGATATTTGATCACTCATGGTGGCGACATAGGCATTCATTGAGAGGACTCTACAGTGTGGCTCCTCCACTATTTGGCCTCTTGTTCCACTTTCTATACCTTCTGCATTGTGATGCTTCTTGTTTTGAGCATTTTTCTTTAGCAGGTGTAGTGTATCTCTCTTATTTGTTGAGAGATTTTGTATTTGTATTTTCGACACTTTTGGCATGTTGACAATATCTCTTATGGGGATCTATTCTGGTGCATTCCAGTATTAGTTTTTCAGTGTTCAAGTAGTTGTTTTGACAACTCATATAGATTTGTAGTGTCACTCCACCCATTCAATAGTATGGGAGGGTGTGGTGTTGATCCTACTTCTTCGGGTTTCGTGTCCTTTCCTTGTTACCTTGGCTTTTCTTGGATCATGACACTCTGGATTTTGTGTCCTTGCCTTGTTGCTTTGGTTTTGTTCTTGGATCATGGCACACCTATTTGTAGCAGTTGATCAAATTATGTTTGGTGTTTTTTTACACTTTCGACATCACTCTGTTGACAGTCTCCTTGTATGGAGCTATTCTGGTGAAACCCAGTGTCAGTTGTTTTTGAGTTCTATGATTGAGCAGTGGATTCAGACCACAGTGCACACCAAACTTCTTCAACATTGTATGAGTTTTTGAGCCGAGCTTCTTGGGATGCCTTGGAGTGGGTCTTTACTCTCTTTACTTTGTTGTTACTGGTTTTGGGTACCTTGCGGTGTCCTTTTTTCCCCATATATTGTACATGAGTACCTCATCAGGCCTAGTTGCGGGACTCATCTGTGGACATTGCCACTTCTATTGGCCCATAACTTCACTTGAGGGGGGGTGTTAGAGTAGGTATTTACCTTAGCTCATGTTCACCTAGGTACTTTATTTACCTTTATTGTATTTATCCTCACCCACTTATGTGTGTGGATATTTCTTTTATCTTATTTAGATATTAGGAGATATTATCTAGTTTGTTAGGTATAGTTCTTTCTTTGATCTATGGTATTTACTAGATCCTTGATGTCTAGTTCTCTCCTAAATCTATGGTCTTGACTAGTTCTTTGATGACTAGTTCTTTCCTTGATTTATGGCTTGATCTACGACCTTGACTGGTTCTTAGATTGTTATTCCTTGCCTATTTAAGCAAGGCCCATTCTCAATGTATTGCATTGAGTTCCATAATAATATATGAAATTACTGCTCATTTTTTTGCAAAGGTTTTATGTAAAGTTATTTTGGTGAATTGATTTCATCTTATTGATATTGGTGTTTGATTAGCATCTATGTTCTTGGCTTGGTACGATCTGGTTATCGTTCCTTTCAAACCCTAATAAAGAAGGAGAGTTAGGGGGACTTAGATTATTTCAAAGTGAACATGAAGTGAACTGGGAAGGTGAATAGATAAAATAGACTCGAGGAGAGTGTCGTCAATGTTCGTTGGAGGTTTTGGAATATGGCCCAACATGACAAAAATTCTAGGGAGTGGACAAGAGCGCATGACTCTAGTGTTTGGATATAGGCAATGGTGTGTAGGTAGATGTTGCGGATCTGGTTCTTTCATGGTTGGATGATGTTCATTGTCCTTTTTTTTTTGTTGCTCTGGATTCTATGTTTGATTTGTGAATTTACCTATAACTGCGATAAATAATTTCACCTGCACATACCCACAAACACATCAAACCTAAAAAGGAAAATGCAGAATGGGGAGTTGGACTGACCCCAATGGTCACCCGAAAAGTGAAATTATGATCGAACATTGTACTACATTTCATAATCCATGTAGTTATTTTGTGTGTGTAGAAATGATGCCATAGGATTCCCTTATGTAAGTTGCATAGTGATAACGGGATAAATATAGAATGTACTAGATGTATAAAATGTGTGGGATGGAATAGAATAAACTTCCCCTCCTATGTTGTGTATGCAGAAGTGATGCAACCCTTTTCCCTTGAATGAGTGCTAGATGGATGCATTTGATTCTCTTATGCCTTTGAATACAAGCTTAGGTGATAATATATAATGCTTAGTGCTTGGTCCTTTATTTTGAAAACATAACTATGTATTTATATGATTCCCTTGTTTAAATTTTGTAATTGACAACTAAAAGGCCGACCCAAAGTAGTAAAAATTAATTAAGAAGAAAAAGGGGTCCAAAATGATAAGAAAGAGATAAAGAGGGACATGATCACCTAGAAGGACAGGAGCACATGATGCTAGTGTCCCAAATAGATGTTGTCTGAGGCCATAGAAAGATAAAACAATCAAATGCCAACAAGAGTGCAAGATGTATAAATCCAATAAAAGCGCAAAAGAACAAAAGGCTAAAGGGAGTTCTCAATTGCTAGTTTTCTTGCTTAGGAATCATGTAAATCTTAGCATGCTTGTAGGACCTAGGAATGTACCCAAGTGCATAGATTTTGTGTCTACAATTATCTCATAAGGAAATACATCCATCGAATAACATGAAATTATAATCTCAAATGTGTCTCAAGTTTTTATTCAATCAATTTCAAAGTTTTGATTTAATAATAGAAAGAACACTAAATACCCTTTCATCTTCAATAGAGCCCAAAATCATTGTTTGACACAATTCATATAATAAAAAATATTCCCTAATATTTTCCTAGAGAATGCCTATACGATACATTTTTTTGATAGTGTTGTAATAAAACCATTTTTTGTTGGTTCAATTAGAAACCGATATTGATCTTATCATTGTAGTCCTAAAATGTGTTGATTGAGACGTGAGTAAATAATTTTTTAAACTATCATTAATTTTAGCTCCACTGATCTCTACATATTTACTGAAATCCTTAATGAGAGTACCCACATATTCGAGAAATAAATTACTTATTACTTGTTCACAATCAACACTATTCCAAAAAATGGGATTCGCCACTCTTTTAGAATCAAACAACTCACTCATTTTAAAGAAATCCCTTATCTCACTAGATAAGATTTGTAAATTTATCTCAATTTCATCCTTTTTTAGATATAACAACAAAGTGTATAGAACACGTGTCATAGGAATTTCTTAAAATTATACTCCTACCAAATTGACACGTTTGTGAAAAGTGTGCATCGGTATCTCCATCCCATTAAAATGATACACATATTATCAATGATAATAAATTTCAAATAGCTTTTAGGATCCTTCATATATGTTAATATTTTCCATCTACCAAATGCATGTCCCTTACAACTTTCTTGTGATATGTATAACATATCTAAAGATTGACATACACGTTTTCTCAACTGTATAAAGTATACCACACACACACACACATCTTGTGCATGCTTCATTAAACAATTGATTTCCTTCAATGTGGGATAATTTCACATAATTTTAGTAACATTTTCAAATATATTAAATGGTACAACAAATCGTTGGCCTTGTCAACTATACAATGGTATTTAAACATAAAAATGTTAATGATGCATATTCTTCAAAATTCTACATGCAAGCTCATACAATATCTTTGTATCAACATTTTTAGCATCGTTTTACCCATAGTTACACAAATTACAAATTTTTTAAACTCTAAAAATATTTTTGGACTACTAGACATATACGTGTGCAAGTCACGAATAAGATCTTCCAATTTCATAACATTTTCAAAATTACTAATAATTTTATATGAAAGATTCATTATATGATCTATGAAATGAATTGGAATTATTTATGGGGTAAATTCTATTTGTATCCGAAAACAAATAACACCAACACACACCAACTTGGTAGCTATAACATAATCATCCATCCCAACTATATGCCTCATATTAGAAACAATAAGTTTGTAAAGGGTTTCAACATTAAAATTTTCAAGTATTTTATGAACATATAATAGATGAGGTTTCCTTGAATGGTTCTCAAAAATATAAACATGCATTCAAACCCATGATGTGTTGTCACTTGTTGTTACCTTATCAATGGACTGTGAGATAGATTGTGCATTTTTTAATTTTTAATTCAAATCCTCCTCAATCATTGCGAGACATTTTACCTTTTCCAAAGCAATGCTATTTGAGTAATGTGATTGTGGAATTTTATGCAATCCATTAAATTGAAATAAAATCTTATAATATAAAAATAAAAAATAGGTCTACCTTTTTATAATATGGTAAATAGTAGAGAACCGTACATTTTTGGCATGCAGATTGGACTGATTAGCCTTTCCAAATTGAGTTGTTATTATTACCCCTTTCTTAACAAGATGTTATAGACGTTTTTCATCATTTACATAATTTTCTGCATATCTTACCCACATGCATTATTTTATATTTTTCCACCTATGTGTTCTTTTTATTTGTCCATCTGTCTTCTTGACTGACACATATATTTTTCCACAATGTTTCTCAATTGTGTCCAACTTAAGTTGTATTTTGTGGTCCTTTCCTAGTTTCTAACAACATATTATACATATACATTTTGTTGGAGTATTATTAACATTCAATGGCTTGACCAGTTCAATGAATGGATATATGATTCCCAATCAACCTTAAAAGACCTTCCAATTTTCCATCTAGTTCTCTTCCTTCACAAAGATTTATGAGTAGTGTTATTGTCATTTGAAGTTGGTGTTTGATTAGATGTAGAAATATCTTTTGGTACTTACATCTCATCATCAATAATGTCCTCCAAAGATACTTCTAGTTCTCTTCCTTCGCTTATATTTATTAATAGAATTTTTAATCAAATATGGTGTTTGATGAGAAGATAAAATCTCTTGTGGTGGTTGGATATGAAAATCGTGGTTATCCTACAATGGAGACATTTCATCATTAATAATATCTTCAAGTGGTGACATGTTTTTTTCATTGATTCTTTCATGTGGGATATCATTATCAGTGGGGTGTTTTGTATGCGAGGGGTTTATGATATTATTA
The DNA here is from genome assembly GCA_018340775.1 of Taxus wallichiana var. yunnanensis. Taxonomy (NCBI): domain Eukaryota; kingdom Viridiplantae; phylum Streptophyta; class Pinopsida; order Cupressales; family Taxaceae; genus Taxus; species Taxus wallichiana. The sequence goes on along the minus strand of CM031234.1, from coordinate 223,463,853 downwards.
AAACTTAAAATATAAAAATACTAAAAAGAATTTAAAATTTCATTTAATATTTTTCTACTTGTATTTGGTGTGAATGCTTGTTGTGTGGGAATTATTTTTGATTGCCACAATAAGATAATATGCTCATTTTTGGGGTTATTTGCTTGGCCTATTTACATTATCAAAAGAGGCCATTTTGTAGTCATACGGTTATACAGATGCCATGTGGTGGATTTCTTGGATGGAAAATTGTAGTCTTTAATTAGTCGGTTGCATAAAAAGCCACAATTGTATTCGCAATCACTCAATTGCAATTATTTGTTAGAAGGATGTGTGTTGTTGTTGGTTGGATGCAAAAACAAAAGTCATTCACTATAATAAAATTACAACTTATGAGCATCCACCGTCCGAGTTGAATGGAATTGGATGTTAATCTTCTAAGTTGTATTTAGTATACTTAACATGGTGAATGCAAACACTTAATCTTTCAAGAAAAAGGAAATATATATTCATAATTGAGGAATTATTATAAACACTTGGTGAGACAACCAAGAAAAGTGAATTGCAACTTGATAATTTAGGCTAACCGATGTTGTGTACAAGTCATCAAAATCACCAAATGTAAATATAAGAATATTGAATTTCCAGAATTAACAAAAATCCCCACTAAATTTTTCCCTAAGTATAAATATGGAGAGAGAAAAAGGAAACCTTATCTTATGGATATGTAGATCTTGAATTGGTGAGATTGAGCTCCACCGATAATGATAATAACACCATCATCTTGAAAAAGAAATTTGATATTTTACACAAACCTTTCCATAATTTAGTCAAAATGAAAGGACATTTGATTATATCATAGGATTTCTCAAAATCAAATTTGATGAATATAAATCTTTGATGTGAGGGTTGATTCCATTCTATCCCTTCTTAGACCACAAAAACATTATCCATAATATAGCTACTCCCATAAAATCAATTTTCTTAGGATAGATAATTTGAGGAAGAAAGTTTCTACCTAAAGAGAAAGAGATTCATTAATGATCTTAGATGACATGTTTAATAGGATGATTGGTGGTTAGTTGGCGAAGAGTTTTGGGTCTTTGAATTTAAAGTAATAAACTTAATATTACCCTAGTTAATCAAATTTTCAAGGGAATTAGTTTAGAATAATTCAAGATTACATTTTTACATATTTGAGTTGATTGTATCCCATAAAATTTGGTAAAATTCATAAGGGAAACCATCAATGCCACATGCTTTTTAATGGCCATGTTCTTAGAAACTTATTCAAGATTTTTAAGGATATTACAGATGATCACATGTACCACATGTTGACTCTTAAAGATCTTGAAAAAATAACTTGGATACATTTTAAATTTTTGATTTGAATGTTGGTGTAGACAATTGTGAACTGTGCTCAATCTAAAGATCACATATGTTAAAAATTGAACGAATCAACCAACCAAATGAAAAAACCCATCCAAAAAGTGGTAAATAGCCCATTGGTTGGTCAACAATTTAACTTGCTAACATATGTGATGAATAAGCTCTTCCTAAACAAAAAAACCATTATAATATGAAACAAAAGATGCTAGGAATCACAAAATTTATTCAATCATTGATTCGTATCACATATTACTTTAACCCTAACACACACCCCTATGAAACATAAATCCTTAGAATTGTGGTCTCCAATTTTATCCGGTGCATATGGGCACAAAGTTATGCCCTCAACATTGATTTTAATGAAACAAAAACTAATGCTACATTGATATTGAAATTACTAATTTTGAATAATTATTGTGTTGAATGGAAGTTCAATATGTCAAATCAAATTGGTTTTGAGATGTCGGTGGTGATTTAGTTTTATTAATTTCCCTAAACATGTAATTGGTGTAAAAATAATTGTGGTCAATTATATTATATAAGGGATGTATAAATATGAGATTTATGTTCCCATAATCCATGAAATTTGAGAGAGTTTTTGGGATTAAATTGTGTCCAATTTTTGCATCAAATTGTTTTGAATTAAATGCCATGATTCATCATCAGGAAGAAATCAAAATGGAGAGTTACAACCCAATGCTTTCTTTTATAGAACAATTTTAGTCTCCATGAGGTGTCAATGGTCTAAACTATGACAAGTACTCACCACATTTTACTTTGAAAACTACATGCCAAACCAATTTTATTAATTAATTACAAGTGCATTTTTAATCACTTGATGACCATGGGGAGGAGAATTTAGGACCAACATAGACATTAAAAAGGGGGTCATCTAAAAACACTAGAAACAAGGAGTGGAAACTCCAGTAGTAAAAGGAATTTAATAAATTCCAAGCAAAAAAAAAAGGAAGGAAATAAGACTCAAACTAGGTGAATGAAGGAACAAAAAAATGATATTCATTGATGTTTTTTAATTATTAATAATGGGTCTCCATGATCGATTGATACCAATTCCTTCGTCTCGGTTCAAGTTGTGAGTGTGGCGACTAATTTATATGGGTTCCATTAATTTTTTCTTTTGAAAGTGATCTTTAATAGTGAACACCTTCATCTTGTCTAAGTAGATTGAATGCTTTGTTTTAAAGGAGAGTTATGCTAGAGTGGACTATTCTTTCCTTTCTAGACAAATATCCACAACATGATCCTTGATCCTCGTCTAGATAGATCTACCAGTTTCACCAATATATGAAACTCCACAAGAACACTCTATTTTATAAACCCCACTCTTGGACTTGTGTTCAATTTGGTCCTTCACATATTTTAAGGATCAACTTAATTTATTAATGGGTAAGAAGGTGGTATTGTATAGACATAAAATAGTGCACTTGGGTACATTTCTAGGTCGAAAAATCATACTTGATGTATATTTGATTCCTAAGAAAGAAAACTATTGATTGACAACTATCTTTGGCCTCTTTTATTTATCTCTTGCTTTCTCTTTGGTATTGCACACCCTACAACCCAGTCAAAAATTAACTGATTTATCTTTTATGGATTCAAACACTCGCGCCTAGCTAGGATAGTAACACCTAGGTGATCCTGTCCGTCATGGGTGCCCCTAACCCTTTCTTACCTTCTTCACTCTTTTTGGGTATCTTTTATCTTTTGGACATATTTTTCACTTATGGGTCGGCCTTCCAGTTGTCAATTACAAAATTCAAACAAGGGAATCATATATAATTAGTTACTTCTAAAAATAAGGACCAAACACTAAGCATTACTATCACCACCTAAGCTTGCATCCAAAGGAATTAAAGCACTTTAAATACATCCATCTATCATCCATTTAAGGGATAAGGGCTGAATACTTCTACATACAATGCATATGAGTGGTGAAATTATTTCTTGTAGGTTACGAGGTGTAGACACCCTAATTTCACACCTTTTCCAAATCAATTAATTTCCCCACTCCATTTCCCACAAAAATCCCCATAGAATTAATTGATGTTAATTGGTTAATTAATCCATTTCAACCCCTAAATTAAACCCAATCTTCCTCACATGCAAAATATTCCCTATGTCCCCCATTTGAGAATTAAAAATACAAGTTTAATCCTCACCCACTCTTTTGTTCCCACTCACCTAATCATGCCCTCATTTTCAAATTATGATTACTTAAAATCCCTAAGTTAATCCAATTCCTAGGCTATAAATATAGCCTTATACCCCCTCTTTAAAAGACACGGAGAATAAGCTTGAATGTTTTATCTGAGTTCTTGCATACTTTGAGCAAAGAACATCCCTCCACCTCATCCTAATGCCCAAATAACCTCATATTGAAACATCTCAAATCCATAACCCCTTTTATCCATTTAGTGCAAAGTAAGTAGATATTGTTGCAGAAGGCCTTGCTTCGTTTAGAGAAAAGTACCTACATATCACGCAATCAAGGCTCATCCATGTTTCCTTTCCCATTCTAAGGTTTACTACGAATCTCGAAGGAGGAGGTATTATTGTTAGTGTTTTACTTTCTTGTTTATCAACGTATTTTCATAGCTTACAACAGTACCTTAGGTGATCAAGGAGTGAATATTAGGAGATCAACAAGAATCAATAATGAAACCCTCGCGACATAGAAGAAAGTAGATCCCGTGCTCTTCCATAGTCACCAGCTCCTAGATCCAGTCACCAACACCTAAACACCTTTGCCTTGCACTAGGCGCCCCATATGAATTTGTTCTCGAGTTCTAGAATTTACGATGAACAAGAATTACATTGTTTATAGTCTTTTCAACACTTTACCTTGCCTAGATCACTTCCAAATTGCACATATATCAACTAAGTCCTCCTAACTCCCTCTCTTTCTTAGGATTTTCACATTATATGCTTGTTTGCTTGTGTCATTACTTGTATTCTAGAATTCATACATTATTTATCAATAGTTACTTTAAAATATTAGATTTAATTCAATTTAAATTAAATCATTTGGTGAACTCCACTCGTGATCAAACATTTGGATCCTTATTTTTTTCTTCCATGGCTCCTAAAATTCCTTAGATCTCCTTGCATGACTTGTTTCAAATGTACCCACCTAGAAAGATGTTTTCCAAAATCCTAGACACTATGTATCTCCTTGCAATACACCACCTTTACAAGTGAGTGTCATTTTCGATCGTCTATCTAATTAATCTATCGGTCCTAATATTCTAACCAATCTACCTAACTTAGAGTCAATTCAAGATTTATACCATTTTTTTCAAGATAAATTTCAAACTATGGAAACCACGATTACATCTCTTAAATCTGAAATCCAATATATCAAGGATGCTTCTCAAGCCCATGCTAGTTGTTCTTCTATACCTCATCCCAGTCCTATGTCTTCTACATGTGCTCATATGCGTGAGCCTCAATTCTTACAATTACCAGCACCTCTCAAGTTTTATCTCAATGTCAAACAACACGATATTATTCCTCGTCTCCTCACTCACAAGTTGATCAACTTTCCAACTAATCATTTCTACCCTTCTTATCGAATTTCCAAATACATAGGTCTCTCATTTTTCAATTAACACAGAATTAATGAATGTTATGACAATGATTTATATGCTTTAAAATGAATAATTAAGCACCTTGAGAACCAAGGTTTCATTTCATTTACTTCACAACATTCTCGCTACAAGAAATCATCTTCAATTGATAAATCCCAATGGGATCCCAAATCTATTCCTTCTATGTCTATTGAGAATCATTCCATAATCACTAATGTTCCTTCTTCAGTAAGTCAAGAGCTGCCTATCCAACCAATTCTAACCAAGAAACTACCTCTCAAAATCCTTCCTCCATTCTCTCCTCCTATCAAGTCTCCTACGACATTACCAATTCCATCTAAGAATTCACCTCTCAAAATAAATACTCAATCCTTTCCTCCTATCAAGTCATCTATAGCGTTACCCATTCCAATTAAGTAACCTCTCTTTAAAATCCATCCTCCTGTTAACCCACAACCCAACCTTGGTCCTACTCTTGCTTCTACCTCTCATTGTGACAAAAATATGATTTCTTATGATGCATTTCAGACTCCGTCACCATCAAAATCTCTCTCTTTCATTGTCACATAGATCTCCAACACTCACACACTTAGTTGGAATCACACTTTCTTCCCCCATTTTATAGCATTATCAAATGTCTCTATTGTCTACTAATACACTATATGCTTTGTGCTTTGTATCTACACATTGCTACACATTCCCGCCTCTTGGTACACTCATGGTACTTTCATAAACCTATGACACACTCTAGTTCTATGGTTCATACAGATTGCGCGAGGGTTTAATTTTGAAATGAACCTCACATCCACTACACATTTCATGATCAATGCTTCATGATACATATTTTTAACATCTATTCTCACATAACACATTTCTCGATGAAACACTCTTGTTTTATGGTTCATTCTTGATTGTTGAGGGAAAATTTATAAATGAACCTCATCTCATACACATCCACTGGGGCACACTGCTCCTATCATCTTCACATTTTGCATACCACACCATCACACTCATACACAACATTTTCATATCTTGGTTACATTTACTCTTGCTAGCTTATTCTATTTACATGTTACACTTTGTTTTCCATGTTAGATGGATTCTTAGTATGTCATCATATTTCTATATATACACATGCACGTTCACTTGGTCTTTTGAGGTGAATGCATATATCTTACAGGTTTTTACACGTTGTAATGATGCTTGGAACTATACATTTTACTAGTCCCACCGAGGATCCTAGGGGAATATAATTTTACTACTACCACATTCTACACACTTCAGGTTCTATTGCTACATTATTCACTATTTCTCATTACAAGTTACTCTACTTTTTCACTGATATATACACGCTTTAACATACTATTTATCTTTTTAACATGCTAACGGATGCTTCATGTGTAGAATTTTCCTTACAGGATTACATACAACCATGGTTATTGTTAGTGCGAAATCACATCACCCCCAAATGAGTTATGGACCTTCTTTTCTAAGGCAGGGGTCATTTGGTGTGATTTACATAACATTGGATCATTCCCCAAGCTATGGCACTTGCAAATGGGAATGATCCTCCAGAGAAGGTTGGTTCCTCTTCCTAAACTACCTGCCACAAGCTACTCTAGTGCAGAAAACTAAATCTAACATAATCTAACCATTCCAAGGAACCAAGGAGAGAGAAATAGGGAAAAATAGAGCCTACACTAAATCGTGATACACCAGTAAAGGAAGCGAGATATTCTATTGAGGGAGAAAGAAACAAAAAAATGGAGATGAGGGAGGTCAGACGAAGTAACACGGCCTAGATCTTCAAATTCACCATTAAACTCCATGAAACACAACATCTTGCACCTGTAAATGTGAAATACATGCACAGAAAAACAAATCTAGAAGGGAGAGGCATAGAGAAACAACAAAACGATGCAAAGGGTTGAAGAACACCACAAAAATAGTTTTTATTACTCTAGAAGGTGCACATACCATTACATTTCTGGAATAGAGGCACAAATACATTTTCCAGGCATAGGAGAAGGTTTTTTGCTCAAAAATGGCATCGAGAAACAAATTTGACAGAGTTTCTCTAGGCGTAGAATGTCTCTCTTCTCAAACGAGAAGTGTTATCAGTATATATAGAAAGAAAAGAGAGAGAAGAGGGAAAAGTCAAATCTTGCTCCAACCACCATGAGATACGCATCAAATCCTACTTTGAAAGTTCAACCACTGAATATTAATGCCTTCTACAAATCCGCCCACAATATGTCACTTCTGGTTCCCCAACGGATCGAATCGAATCGAGATATGGCAGTTGAAGAGCAAGAAGATCATGCATTAAAGGCACAAGATTTTTTTCTCCATTTTCACCTACCGGGCTTGAAAAATGATTTTTTATCTTTCTATGGCGTAGAGGATGTCAAGACATTTCTAACGGTGTAAGATTCACAATATTTCAATCCTTGAGTCGAAAGATATACCCCTTCAAAGTTTGTATCGATTCTGTACAAATGGGCGGGAAAATAGTTTGAAAAATGGCCCCCTTTACATATGGGACATGCAGAATCCTAGTGCTTGTTCGAGCCTCTCCTTTTGGGTTTCAACTTTGGAGAAGTGCCACGCTGACACGTGGCTCTCTCGATGTCTCCTCCATACTTAGTCGATTTTTGGACTCTTTCTGAACTGTTTTGAGCCCGAAGACTTCAAATCTTCACCACTTCTTCTTCTCGAGCCTCTGGTTCTTCTGACACTGCTCGGCCTCCTTCCCCGACCCTTCCTTTTTTATTTTAGAGCCTTCCCGAGTCTGTCAAATAGATTTAAGACATGGATTCATGTGAGAGCCGTTTCTTCTCTTTCTTCTCGCACAGGGTCGTTTAAACTTTCGCAGGCCCCGCCATTCCATTGTAGAGTCCCTCTACAACTAGTTTGCAAGATTTAAATGTTTTTTCTCTTATTCTTTCTCATGCGGGGTCATGGCCGATCTAATATTTTTCTCGAGGGGTGAAATATGGATAACAGCTTATCCACACACTTTGCTTGATCTTGGTTGTTATTGTATACTATTGTTTGCAGGTTATGCCCTATGTCTTGTATGATCATTGTATGATTTTGGTAGCTTTGGCCTTGATTGTATTGTGACATTGTGAGAGATGTTCCATGTTTGAAACCCACTTTTCACATTCTATCTTATCTGCACACATGATTGTTACATTTCCTTCTTTTGGATGTTAGCTATGTTTACTACTAACACATGTTACTAGCCCACTTTGTTTGCATGTTATTTGGTTTCTACCATGCACATCCTCTACCCCCTACGGAGATATCCACTTCGATCAACCTATGGTCCTCTCCTTTGGGCTGCATTCTCCTTATATCGTCACATGCACCTAAAATGAGGGGGACATACATTACGTGAACAAATCACCCCTAAAACAAATCATACCTATAGTTCGAGATCAACACAATACAAAGATAACATAGGCATACAATCACATAATGGTCTAGAATCAGACATGGACCTCGTGCATAAAACATTAACGATGCCCAATATCATACAATAGCTCCTGGACACCTATGTCCTCCCCGAGAACTAATGTCCTGGGGGCACAAACAATCAATTTCTCATAATAACACAATTTACGAGAATTCTTCGTAGAAACTCTACAATATCGTGGCATTGTCCTCCGTAAAAAAAAAAAATTTCTATCACCTACAATCGGTACAATTCGAACTAATTCGGATCAATTTGGCACAAGTGGAGCAAATCAAGATGTACCATCTGCAGTGGTGCTTATTGGGTAAAGTCATGGAAGGAGAGTAAAACTATACCTCTCTCCCCAAAACTTTCTCTTTTGCATGAGATCTCCCTAAAAACTCGCACTTGGCATGAGATCTCCCAAAAACTTGCTCTTGGCATGAGATCACCCAAAAAAATTCTCTTGGCATGAGATCTCCCAAAAACCTCACCTTCAACATTTAAATATGAAACTACAAGCAACATGACACTTCTCTATATTTTACTTTGTTATACATTAGGTGCAAACTTTCGTTTTACACACTTACACTCTTTACATACTTACACACATGTTTTTATGATATATCATATACAAAAATTTGAGTACTTTCTTTCTCTTCTTTTGCAGGTCCATCCTTACAAGAAGCAACTCATACAAACACAACAATAGGTACAAGCCACACATTCACTTCACCTCTAGGTTCTATTTCCCTTTATAGTCTCCACGCTTCACTTTGCAATCACTCCATGATTTAATTTTCCACTCCGCACACTATTATAAAAATTCTTCTCTACAAGATCATCAGTACACCTATTCTATCTACTTTATGTTATCGAGTATTCACTCAAAAAAATAAAGTTGGGAAAATGTAGACACAAAATCACACACTTGGGTACATTTCTAGGTACAAAAAGCATTTTGATGTATATATGATTCCTAAACAAGAAAACTAGTGGTTGAAAACTATATTTGGCCTCTTTTCTTTATCTTTTGCTTTCTCTTTGGCCTTCCACACCCTGAACCCAGTCATAACTTAACATATTTATATTTTATGGATTCAGAGACACAACGCCTATCATGGAAAGTAACACCTGTGTGCTCCTGTCCCTACGGGTGCCCTTGACCCTTTCTTACCTTCCTCACTCTTTTTGGTCTCTTATACATTTTGGGCATCTTTTTCGCTTATGGGTCGGCTTTCCAGGTTGTCAATTATGAAATTCAATAAGGGAATCATATATATACTTAGTTACTTCTAAAAATAAGGACCAAACACTAAGCATTACTATCATCACCTAATATTACATCCAAAGGCACTAAAGCAATTCAAAGGCATCCATCTAACATCCATTCAAGGGAAAAGGGTTTAATAACTCTACATACACTGCGTAGATGAGTGGAAAACTTATTTCTTGCAGTTACAGATTACCTTCGGTGATCAAGGGGAGAATATTAGGTGATCAATATGAATCAACAACAAAACCCTTGCGACATAGAAGAAAGTAGATCTTGAGCTCTTACAAAGTCACCAATGCCTAGAACCAGTCACCAGTGACTAGGTACCTATTCCCTACACTAGGTTCCCCTGTTTTTCTCTATTTTTGAGTGCCAAATTTTACAGTGAGCAATAAACACACTTGTTTATAGTATGTTCAACACTTTACCCTACCCAGATCACTTCCATATTGTGCAGATATCAAATAAGTCCTCCTAATTCCCTCTCTTACTTAGTGTTTTCACATTATATGCTTGTTTTCTTGTGTCATTACTATATTTTAACATTCATACATTATTTATTATAATAGTTACTTTGCAATTAGATTTAATTCAAATTAAATAAAATCATATTGATGTTTTTCATTTCAAGATCCTATAAATCTTATTGAAACCCGTTCAATGTATGGTAGAAAGAAAACATGACACGTTAAAGGGTCATTAACGTGATTTTTCCTATTGTCACCATTTTTCTCTTATTTAAATGCCTTAGAGTTTTGTTTACTTGTGTAGCCATTTATTTTGATGTTCTCTTTTAAATGGATAAGTATGTTGTAATTACATGTTAATTTCTTATCCCGATTTCCTTTACCAATGTATTTATAAATATCGGTTTACTCTTAATCGCTAGGTCCTATATTGGTATGTTATGAAGTCTTCTTAGTGCTTCGCCAATAAAAACTACTTGTGGACAAACTTAATATGATTTTATATTTACTTCATTTTTTATAATATATATATATATATATATATATATTATATGAGATTTGTAATTTTAATAGTATGTGTTTAAGTTATCTTAAGATGAGCATCTCTAATACTTATTAAAATATTTTTTATTAGATTATTAATTTTAATAAAGTATTACAAGATCCAAATCTTTTTAATAAGGAAAGAAGTTAACGACGAGAAAAGTTGTGAAATAAATTCATCGTTCCTCTTCCTAATTAAAATTGTTTACAATTTATGATTATTACTCGATTTAACAAAAATAAATTTATTAAACCCTATCTGCAAAGTAACTGATGTAAACTATGATATAAAAATTCTAAAGTACATTATTACGTAAGAAATTAAGCATGTAAAGTAAAAACCCTAAGCAAGAGATATAGAAAATATGACTTAGTTGATTTATGCTCGACACCCGGGCTGATCTAGATTGAGAAAACTACTAAACATGAGGAAAATAGTGTCATAAATTCTTAGGATAAATTTTGTAATTGAAGAATAGGTCTGAAAATGGGCACCTAGGCTAGGAAAGGGCATTTGGGCAATCAAGACTGCTACTAGATGCCAATGACTATGTAAATGGTCAAAATCTAATTTTTTTGTGTCACACAAGTGTCACAATTATTCCCTATTGATCACCTGTAAGTCTCTCCTTGAATGTCAAAGGTACATGTGACCTACAAAATATAAGTTCACCTACAAAATCCACAAAACCACATCAAATATAATAAAGAAAGATGCATAAGGGGAGTTGGACTTACCTCGGCGGTCTCTCGATAGAGTGAACTTATTACTGAGCATTGCACTACATCTCAGAATCCATGTAATTCTTGTGGGTGTGTGTAGAAATTGCGCCCTAGGAAGCCCTTATGCAAGACACACTAAATAATGGGCTATAATATGAAAATGTGTCGATGGAATATAATAAAATTCCCCTTCTTATGTAGTGTATGCAAAATATACAATCTCTTGTCCCTTTAATGAATACTAAATGGATGTCTTTGAGTTATTTAGTTTCCTTTTAGATGTAAGCTTAGGTGGTAGTAGTAATGCTTAGAGATTGGTCCCTCATTTTGAACACATAACTATGTATTTATATGATTCACTTGTTTGAATTTCGTAATTGACAACTGGAAGACCAGCCCATAAGTGACAAAGATGCACAAAAGATAAAAGAGACCCAAAAGGAGTGAACAAGATAAGAAAGGGTCAGGGGCACATGTGCGCTTCCTTCTGGCTAGGCGTTAGTGTATGGAGCCATAAAAGGTAAATAAGTAAAATCTGATCAATTTGTATGGTGTGTAAGACCAAAAAGAAAGAAAGAAACAAATAAAAAAGGCCAAAGATAGCTATCAACCACTAGCTTTCTTACTTAGGAATAATGTAAGTTCTAGTATGCTTTTAGGACCTAGAAATGTATCCAAGTGCGTGATTTTGTGTCTACAATTGCCCCCACTTTATGTTGTTGATTGAATACTCAATAACATATAGCGGATAGAAGATGCATATGTTATGATCCGTATAGAGCGTGTAGAGAATAATGTGCCAAGTGGACAAGTGAAGTGTGGAGTGATTACAAAATGAAGTGAGGGCCATATAAAACTATAGGCTCAGAGGAGATAGAGAGTAAGATAACCTTTAGCCATTGAGCACCCATCCCCTCTCTATAGATGGAGATGGAGATGAAGCTAGAGATGGCCATTTGATCAAGTGCATACAATGGTCAATCGAGGGATGGTTCAGTGCATATTGGATAGTAGATATTCACCCCCTCCTCAAGGACCAACCACGGCTAGGATCAAGACTAGGCGTCTAGTTAGGGATCCCTCAATGATAATCGATTTGATATCTCGATAGTGTAGGCCTCGACACCTATACTCACCATATATATAGGGGGAACCAACTCAACTCGGGGTGAGGCCTATCTAGATATGGGGAACCCTACTCCCTACTGCAAATATCTTATCCATCTAGCTATCGATAAACCCCATATCTATATAGAGGATAGAAATTGATAGATAGGTAGTGAGATTACCATATATAGAAATGAACCATGAACCATGAACCTCTCATCTCCCGAATCATAACTTGCTTGATTTGAGATTCCTCACTAGATAAAGTTAGAGGTAGACCACCGGATAATGGAGACTAGGAAAGGAAAGTGACCTTATGGGTGAAGTGTATGCATTGCTTGTACTATTGTTGTGCTTGTGATTTATATTGTAGGCCACTTCTTGTTACATATTAAGGGCGGAATCAGTAAAACAAGAGCGAAAGAGTAGTCAAAGTCCTTTATATGTGTAGTGCCCACCATCTTCCTACATTATTTTATTGTTGACTCATCTTATTGACTAGATTATTGACATTGATATAATACTATTTAGACATTATATGTTTTTGTTGCAAATTACTCTTATGACATAGGTGGCGTTTGAGGCACGATGTGCCAAAAATGGTTGTGATAGATATTACTAGTTTCTTGTACCCACACTATTATGGATACTAGCAGGATGCAACTTAGATTTTACTAGATATATGATGGATGATTGATGAATCTATTGCATATTGTGATCACTACTTATGATGATACTGCTTTGGATGTTATCATAAATAACATATACGAATTCTAGATTTTGATCTACTATAGAAATATATATGATATTTTAGATAGTTATCTCATTTGGATATTGGTTGCTTTCTTAATTCAGATTGTTAGTCATAAGTGAAATAATTATTGATGTGTGTGGTATCATTTTTATTATTTTATTATATCGAGAGGGTATGATGACGTGTGAATCGAGTGTGCGGGTTATAGGTAAACATAGGAGAACGTGGGACTCGAGTTGCACCTCTAATTTGTACAAGCAAACATCTAAGCTGAAACCTTAGCTTTGATTGATTTTTGTTTGACCTTGTGTTTGTGACATATTTATGTTTTGACACCCTTAGTGGTTTCCTCTTGACCCATTTTGTATTAATTTGTTAAATCTTGTACTAAGTTAGTTTAAGGACCTAATGGTCCCTACATGTGTTAGCGGTAATCATTATCATTAAAAAAAATTTTAGAGGTGTGGGATCACCTAAACATGATTTGGGTGGGCCCCACCACCTCTCCTTGTGTGCCACTTTTCCTAAACCCAAATTTGGGTTAAAAGTGGTAATTGTAAGTGTCTCTTTTTGTGTTGGGGTCTCACTTACACCAAAATGGACCCCTTGGACCCTACCTATGGGTAGGGGGCCCTTTTCAAGGCTCAAATGGGATTTTCCCTCCCATTTGAGCCCCTCTTATCCACATCATTTTAATGTGCTTGATATGTGAGCCACCTTGGAAGTGGAGAAAATTTTGTTTATTTTTATTTTAGATTTTTGGGAGATTTTCCTCCATCATGGGTTTTGTCTTTTGTGTGATAGGGACTTGTGGGAGTCTTGTTTTGGAGAATGAGATGGGTGACACATGTCACCCTTTCATTGGTGAGGATTTATTTTTACTCTCCTTCTTATACCTCCTCTTGGAAAGGGGTAGGGACTTTTGTTCTCTTTTTTACTTTTGGATTTTGGAGAGAGCTTGGAGAGGAGTTAGGATCTTGAAGAGTTTGGCTTGTCTTGGAATTGGATAGCTTATTTTGGAGGTAGGCCATCATACCTCTTACTTTTTTCTATGGTATATTGCTCATGAAGAAATGGTTGTTATTGATCTTTTAGTCTTTCATGTTTTGTTAGGTGTTGTTTTAAACCTTGTTTTATTTCATTTTTCTCCATCCATCTCACTTGAGGTGGATTTTGGAATGTAGGGGAAGAGGGAGGAAACCCCCTCTTATACCCATATGTCTTGATGGGTAAGCCATGATGGTTTTACGAGGAAGATAACTATTCATATGGTTTGAATCTCATCTTCCTTCCTTGTCAAGGAAACCACTCATGGTTTGAAAATCCTTACAAGGAGGAGGTTTGGAGTTTGGGATGAAGGGAGTGATAAGGAGTGGAGTATGATGATTCTTGGAGGTTATATTATGATGGATTACAAAATGTTTTGCATTGGGATCCTTGCCCCTCTTCCCCATTTTGAGGAAACATGGAGTTTCTTCACTTGTGCTTTTGTTTTGATTTGTTCACTATTGGAGTTTGTGTGTGCTTGTAATCTCTTGTTTTCCCCAAACTTGTGCATCTTGGAGGCATGCATTCTCTCTCTCCCATGGGTTGGAGGGAGGCTAACATGTCATTCATCCTTGGAGGTGGCATGTAATGACACCATTTGATTGGGTGGTAATTGTACCCTTATTATCTTGTGCACAATGAATATTTTCCATGGATTGGGAGCTTGCAAAGTTAGTTTAGAGCATGGAGGAAAAGTTAAAATTTTCGGAAAGTTGTTTACTATTTAGAGAGGCTTGTCCTCTTGTATTTTGATATTGGTTGGTTTCTTGTTAGTTGTAAAAAGAGTAAGAATATAAATCAAGTTGAGATGTGGTGAAGATCTATTTGTTACTCTTGTATTTTAGTGTTGGAAGTTGTATTGTAAAAGTGTTGTGTTTATACAAGTTTGTACAAAAACCTAGAAGAGAAAAGGATTTGGAATGTCTTTGTAATTTCTTATATTATCTCTTGTAGCCATTTTCTCTTCATATAATAATATTGTGATGAAAATTAAGAGAATCTCTATTACCTTTCATTGTAAGCCTATGAATGAAGTAGAGGAATGTTATGGATTTCATGTGCATATTGTCTTAGTTCTCTTTAGTAGTTTTCTTTAAAAGAAAAGAGTTTATTAGTGCTTTAATTTTGTTCAAATTAATATTAAAATGAATCTTGGAAAAATGAAACAATTTATTTACATCTTAATAAAAATGCGCACTCGATAATGTAAAGAAGGATTTGGTTATAACTTGGTTCTTAACTTAACATCGAATTTTTAAATAATGGTTTCAACCTCTTAGATTTAAACATTAATGTGGGAGATGATGAACCTGTACCCACATCTAAATCCCTATGTGATAAATGATCTCTATTCTTGGTTACTTTTTACAAGACACATATATTATTAATGCTTTAGATCATATTAAATTAAAATGAAAAATAATCTCTCCTCTTAATCACAATTTTTTTGAATGTTTATAGTTATTGTTATACTAATATCGATATTTATATCTATATCTATATATATATCCATATCTATATATATCACACATATTTCAATCCATAAGCCATCCCTGTAGAAACTCATCAATCTGCAAAAATATCTGAATTATTATACTAGGTTGGAAGCATTAGTTCTATATAAAAATATTTAAAAAAACACTAAAGAAGATTGGGGCATTTACATTGGGGTTCGGATCTATGACATGACCTGCCTGTAATCTTTCCCCCTTCTTTCCTTCATGACGTTGACATGCGCACAAACCTTCTGTGGTTACAGACCCTGCAACTCACCTTAACCATAATACGACTACCTCTACCCACTCCTTCCACCCTTGGTGTCTTTTGCAGCTTCTATTAAATTACCTGGGCCACCATTTTTGAGATCACACTTTTTCAAAATGGTGGAAATAAGTTCATTTATAAAATACCCTAGAAATGATATGCAAAAACAAACATAAATATAAGAAAGAAAGCAAAAGAACAATTATCAAATCATCTATTAACCCCGCCTCCATAAATAGCCCATATCAACTTGCAAACAAGAACAAAGTAGAAACAAGTGATAAAAAAGAAAATAAAGAAAATAATAATAAATAAATAAAAAGTTCTCTAAAAAGCCAAACCGATGGAAGAAACGGTGAAGAAAATCCATATTCTTTAATCTTCTTTTCTCCTCCATGAAAGCTCTTGTATAACCTTTAATTTAAAAAAGGAAATACGAGAATGAGAAAAGGGAAATAAAAAAATAAAAATAAAGCACAGAGAAATTAGGGCTTCTAAGAGATCTACATTGAGAAAAGATTAGATCTAAGGGAATATTTTTGTCCCAATCCTCCCCACTTTTTAAATGAGTTTATTTATTTATTTACTTTTCCATTCTCACGATTGGATCTAAATTAATTGTTATAACTAATATTAACTGATAGGAGTGTGTAGTTTGGTTAGAGATTCATTAAAATAAATAATTGGAAAATTTCTTTTATGTTTCAAAATGGAAATCCCTTAAATGGAAATTGGACCCCAATTAAAAATTAAAAAAATAGTGGGAATATATTTGACATTTGTGGTTTTTATTTACTCGAAATTTTAATAATAATAATAATAATAACTATGTAATCCGGTGCTCAATTGTGTCGCCCTTAAAGGTGCTTAGTAAAAAAGTATTTTAAAAAATTTAGAAATTAAATATTTCATCGTAATAAAATTGGGTGTATAAATTGCCTTTGGGGATTACAAAATGGTGATGAAGCTCTCGGGGACTAATTCTCAATTAAAACATATAAATTTTGGTGATAATTAACTTTTTGTGTTTGATTATCTCTTGAAGAGTTAGTAACATAAATGTATGTTATTAAATCTAATAGAACACTTAGCACAAATCGAGGATTACAATACCAAAAGCATCGTGTTTTGGCACAAGGGTTAGTGGAATGGTGTTTTATTAGCATTAATAACAAAAACTATGACAAGGTCTATTTATCCTTACGTCTTGGAATACTTAGTGAGGAAACACTAATAACCTTTCCAAATCATTGGCTCGATATTGTTAGATACATATTTTGTTGCACCTAGTTAGATTGGGTAATCCTTGTGGCAAAATGATAACAAGGATGATTTGGGTATGACCGTAGATGGGATGGCCAATGTTGTGCAATATAACTTGTAGGTGTTTCTTCTACCCATTTATTGATGGAGGTCATTTAAAAACCGAGTTGGCCCTAAGCATGAGATCATAGGGATGTGGTGCAAATATGTTACAATAGATTTCCCAATACATTCTTATAATCAATTAACTTGAAGAAATAATGGTTATATCGAGTGAATTCTTGTGAACATTTAAAAAAAATTATTCCAATTTTTTCCGGATAGTTAGTGGTGTTTTTTGGGTCATAAAATTGGGGCATTACGATGAGAGATTATTGTCTATAAGTTATGGTAGAAAAACACTCAAGAGTGTACTAAGCTCAACAAGAGTACATTTATATGGTTGAGGTCGAAGCTCCCTAGGAGTAGAGTTGGTATTCTGATGGGTTGTTTGTCCATGAGTTTAGGCGTAAAATTTTTGATCTTTGGTATACTTGGAACACGAGTGGAGGACGAAGCTTGTTCTTTATATTTAAGTTTCCCTATGGCAAGAAGCTTATTGTCATGAAGCTTGAGAGTGTGAAAAAGTTGGTCAAATGAGGAATATGTCTCAAAGAGAACGCTCTCTTGAAGTGGTGGTAACAAACTATGAATAAATAAGTCTTGAAGCTCAGAATCCATGAGGACATGATTCATCTTAGCCAAGTTGTGTTTATATCATAAGAAATAATCAAACAAGTGTTCATTGGGCCCTTTCTTGAGTTTTCCAGTTGAACATAAGAAATCTTAGAGCCAATGTTGATAGAAACATGTGTAAGAAAGGCATCAGCCAGATGCGTGAAAGAGACTACCAAATGGATAGGTAGGTCATAGAACCAGTGCATGGCATAGTCTTGTAAATTGTGAGGAAAAATATTAGGGAGAATGGTATGATCATCCGCATAATCGAGACATGTTACATGAAAAGTGTGGAGATTCTCTTATGAGTCACCATAGCCTTTAGAAATGGGCAATTTGGGAAAGATGAAGTTGGGTGGAAATGCATAAGCAGAAATAGCTTGTACGAAGGGGTATGTAACAATGAGGTAGAATCTAGAGATGGGGATCCTTGAGAAGTCTCAAATTGGAGTGGGAGAATTTGATTTTACAAATCCTGATATAGAGATGTTAAATCGGGAGAGTTTGAAGAAGACTCAAGTTACATGTTAGGAGTACCGGGGTGATTGATGGGAGCGGTAGTTGTTATAATAGGAGCACAAACATAAATGGGTGGAGTGGAGACCAAGGGAGATGAAGAAGCCACGACAGTGAAAGTTCATGAGCTCACTTAGCGGAAATTAAAGCATGCAAGACATGTGGAAGATGAGTGGGATTTTTGCACAAATCTTGGCAGAAATCAGTAATAGCATTAAGTTGTTCTTGGCCAACATTGGTGTCTTCATCGTAGGATTTTTCACTATCAAAGGCTTTGATTTCATGGAGAGGAACACAATTAGAATTATCTAAAGGGTTTTGAACAGTAGAGGTGGTGGTATCATCCATTGACCTAGAAGGACAATGAGAAACTGAAGGGAGGTCACAATACTGAAGGGATCCAAAATGAACACTACGGGTAACAGACATAAATTAAAAGAAGGAAGAGAAAATTCACAAGGTGGGTTCACTAAAATGATTAACTAAAATTGATTTAAATATGGGGGTTGTTAATCTAATCTAGGAGGACATAAACGTTGTAAATAAATGTGATAAAGTAATATAGAAATTACTAAATGATAAAACTAATAAAGTAAAACCATAACATGCGAAGGAGGTGAGGAACAAACTCGAGTTGATTACGGATGTATGCATGCGTAGGGTGTCACGAGAGATGATCGGAGAAAACAAAACTAGGAGCAGATGTGTAGAGGTCTCATAAAGGATGGATTTGGAGGGTGCGAGTTGACTAGGATGACCACGGGCACTCTGCAGTAAGTAATCTGGTGCCACTGTCGGTAAAAAAGCTTCGAACTAGTTCTCATAGGGTCAAAAGGTGGTGCAAAGCCCTCGCTATGTGTCACATCTACTTCGTTGTCTTGTACTATATATCACCAATAATCTAAGATGATCTAGAGACTTGCAGAAGACAAGGAGTATCAAACCCCTAAAAATAAATATGTAAAATGAATTGGTCAGATTAACCTTAGCTAAAAACACTATAATTATGGCAGCTAAGGTCAATCGACCAATTCATTCTACATCTTTATTTTTTTAGGTTTTGATACTCCTTGTCTTCTTGCAGGTCTCTAGATCATCTTAGATTATCGGTGATATATAGTGCAGACAACGCAGATATATGCGACACACAACGAGGGTTACTGGACCACCTTCTCGACCCCCGTGAGAACCATTCAAGCTTTTTTCGACTAGGGTGCCTAGATTACTTACCAGAGTGCCCATGATCACCCTGACCAACTCGGATCCTCTAGATCCAACCTTTACAAGACCTCTACATCCGTTCCTACTTTTGTTTTCTCCAGTCATCTCTGTGACACCCTGCGACAGACATCTGTAATCAACTGAGTTCTTTCCTCACCTCCTTCTTACATGTTAGGGTTTTAATTTATTAGTTTTATCATTTAGTAACTTCTATATTAGTTTATCACATTTATTTACAATGTTTATGTCCTCCTAGATTAGATTAACTACCCCCATATTAATCAATTTTAGTTAATCATTTTGGTGAACCCACCTTGCAATTTTTCTCTTCCTTCTTTTAATTTATGCCTGTTACCCATAGTGTTTGTTTTGGATCCCTTCGATTGTGATCTCCTTCGCCTTTCTCATTGTACTTCTAGGTCAATGGCTGATACCACCACCTCTATGGTTGAAAACCCTTTAGATAATTCCAACCGTGTTCCTCTCCATGAAATCGAAGCCTCTGATAGTGAAAAATCCTACGATGAAGACACCAATGTTGACCAAGAACAACTTAATGCTATTACTGATTTCTACAAAGATTTGCATGAAAACCCCACTCATCTTCCACATGTCTTGCATGCTTTAATTTCCACTAAGCGAGCTCATTACACTTCGCTATGTTGTGGCTTCTTCACTCCCTTGGTCTCCACTCCACCTGTTTATGTTTCCACTCCTATTATTACAACTACCACTCCCATCACTCACCCTAGTACTCCTAATATGCAACTCAAATCTTCTTCAAACACTCCTGATTTAACATCTTTATATTAGGATTTGCAAAATCAAATTTGCCAGCTCCAATTTGCTACTTCTCGAGGATCCCCATCTCTAGATTCTACCTCATTGTTACATACCCCTTCACACTAGTTATTTTTGCTTATGCATTTCCACCCAACTTCATCTCTCCCAAATTGCCCATTTTTAAAGGCCATGATGACCCATAAGAGAATCTCCATGCTTTTCATGTAGCATGTCTTGATTATGTGGATGATCATACCATTCTCGCTAAGATTTTTCCTCACATTTTACAAGACTATGCAATGCACTGGTTCTATGACCTACCTATCCATTCGGTAGTCTCTTTCACGCATCTGCTGATGCCTTTCTTACACATTTTTATATCAACATTGGCTCTAAGATTTCTTATGCTCAACTGGAACAACTCAAGAAAGGGCCCAATGAACACTTATTTGATTATGTCTTGTGCTAAAAACACAACTTAGCTAAGATGAGTCATGTCCTTGCGGATTCTCGAGATTTAAGACGTATTTACTCATACTCTACCACCATTTCAAGAGAGTGTTCTCTTTGAGAAATATTCCTCGTTTGACAATTTTTTTCACACTCTCAAGCTTCGTGAGAATAATCTTCTTGCCATAGGGAAACTTAAATATCAAGAACAAGCTTTGTCCTCCACTTGTGTTCCAAGTAAACCACCATCCAAAACTTTTACGCCTAAACCCATGGACAAAAAACCTACTGTAAATACCAACTCTACTCCTAGGGATCTTCGACCTCAACCATATAAACGTACTCTTGCTAAGCTTAGTACACCACCGAGTGTTTTTCTACCACAAATTATAGACAATAATATCTTGTAGGAGATCTCAATTTCTTAATCACTAACACTGAAGATTCACCACCAGTCATTTCTTTTTCCAACACCGATTATCACACTACATTTACATCTAATCATCTACACATACATGCATCTATTGGCTTGAATTCCATCAACAATACTAAGGTTGACCCATCATGGCCCATTAGTGCATGTTTTATGGCCCTCCTTAAGGCTATCGTTATCCTCCATTGCAAATCGAATACCCTTTCCATAAACCCTTTAGCATTGTCAAACTACAAGTCACAGTCAGCCCTCTTACTATGTTTTTCCATTTCCTTGTTGGAAACACAGTTGAGGAATGCGATTTTCTTCTAGAAATTAATTGGATTTGTCACTCTCAATCTATCATATATATGAATCACTTGCGACTTAATTCATTCACAAATCCCAAGTCATTTCTATTAATGGTGTTCCTCCATCTCCTCCACTTTGTTGTCATCTCCTCATACAATTACTCATGTGTCATCCACCTCTTCTAACACGTCTCATTCTATGTTTCTCAAAGCGTAGTCTACTCCTAGTTCACCTACTCGAGTACTCGTCTACATGACTAAATCATTCCGCTAGTCCTACACATTGACATAGGCCTATTCTTATGACAAGTACGCATCTTGACATTAATCACCACCTTGATTTATTCCACATGGTTCCTCATCACCTTCATGTTCCACATCACGTAGATCTCCATCACTAATGCATTTTACTATGCCACAATCTTCATTGTATATTCATCCATCACATGCACATAGAATTCATTCACCGACACAATATTTGTCTACCATACCACCACTATTAGAACATGGCCCTATGCTTTCATCCTCACAAACATTAGGTGGACGACCTTTGTCCTTCACTATCATTGGTTATTGCACTCATTATCTCTTTAATTTGGGGACTAACACCTAACATACGCCCATCAATTATTATAGCATTTATACCTCTATCATCTTTGCACATTCATCCTCTTCTTTAACATCGTCATTACCCGATGACGCACTCTTGTGCTTCAGTTCACACTTGACTATTAAGGGATTACTCTTACACTGAACCCCACACACTTCACTATAAACATTATATATTGCATATCATCACACATTATGTGTTATACACAAATACATACTACATTTAGTTTACATTCTAATATTATTCTATATGCATCTTGCATCATACCTAGGTCATTCTATGTATTATATATCCTAGTCATTCTACACATTACATACATTATTAGGCTATCTACATACATAGTCCAATCATACATTGTGCATACCTACCTCATACACATTCTACATACTATGCTAGTTTACATCACATATGAGTCTAGCTTTACATTTCATCCTACATACTACACTACCCGTTTACTTACACAAGTCACATGGCACATTATACACACTTCGTGTTTTTACATATTTTATTCACCACACAGTCATTTCATCATTACACATACTACATTATTTCTACGTGTTGCACTCACCACCCTATTCCGTACTTTAGTTCCTCAATCCATAATCGAATGCCAAGGGTTTACAAATCAAATGGGCCTTACGCTCAATATGTGACACGTCATCATGTGACATTCCTAGGCTAGTGACATACGCTTTAGGCTAAATTGTCACTTAATTTTTCGATCTAGTAGTGGTATACACTTTATGCTAGATCATCACTTCCATTATATCATCTTCTATTGGTATACACTCTAGGTTACATCAATATTCTTTACCATTTAACATATAGTGATATACGATTAGTGCTAAATCATCACTCATCCTAATAATTGCATTTTATAGTGATGTATGCTTAGTGTTAAATCATCACTTATCCACTCATCATATAGTGATATATATGCTTAGGAATAAATCACAACTTATCCATTTTCATCATATAGTGATATATGCTTAGGATAAATCATCACTCCTCCATTCATATATTCGTGATATATGCTTTGGCTATAGGGTTCATGCTCATCCTTTCTATATGTTGCATTTCATCACCACTACATACACACTCATCACAACGCATTAGACAACAACATACACTACTCGACCTTTTAGAGATGACGCACTCTCATTTACGGTTCATTCTTGATTGCTGAGGGGGAAAAATGAACCTCATTACATACACTTCAATCCATGTGGGGGGCACATGGCTCCTATCATTCCATTCCATCCATCTACTGCATACTTGCATTATCTTGGGGGCATTTATTCTTGTTTGCTAGTGTTTTACATGTTCACTTTATTACACATGTTAGATTGATTTATTATATGTCATTATCTATACCATCCACACATGTGCGTTCACGCCTTTGTTTAGTGTGATCACAGATACAAGACTCCTACACGCGGCATGGATGCTCACCTTCTACCCTTACTATCTTTGGTTGTTGGAGGCATCCATATCTAGCTCTTTCGGTGTTATTGTTTCATTTTTTACTTAGCACTTTACATTACTTGGTTATTCATGCTTTGACATATTGGTTATTGATCCAACATGCTAACAGGTGTTCCATGTGTAGCACTTGTTTTCCGTGATTACATGTTTCCATGACTAGTTATTTGTTTACTTGTAATTACCTACCATTGTTTACCATTATATGCGGGCTTTGCCTATGTTTGTGTTCACACTTACTTGTCATTTCGCCATGATGGCATTGCGTGTCTTGTGAAATCTTGCATGATGTCCCATGTTTGTAACCCTATTTATATGGCTTACTTATTTTTAGTGTGTTTAAATTTACTACATAGTTTGCGTAGTGTACACATGTCTTCGATATGCATGCATTGTTTGTTTACACTTGTTTTTTTCCTAACCTTCTTGTTTATGCATGCCTTAGTTTCTACTAAAAACTTTTCAAGGTTCCAACATACATGTGGTTGGTCCTCTTTTGGGTTGCATGTCTCCTATCGGTGATATTTCATGTGCCCCCAAAGAGTGGGACATCATTTAGGGGTTTTTACATACTAACACGATATTTTACACTCGACATGATTCAATTTTCTACAACGAGTGGGTTCGAGCATTCTATGAACCTCGTACATAACAGATTTTATATGACACAAAGTGTCCTTAGAATGTTTGGAAAGTAGTTACACACTTCAAGGTTACAATGGGTGTGCCTCTCTACACTACTTCAGCTAGTGGTGTTGGATCAACCAAAAACTAGGACAGTACAAAGATCTCTTCACACACATTTCAGTAGAAGTGGTTAGAGCTTGGAGGACACAAAGCATTTCCTCCCCGCACTTCTTCATATAGGGTGGTGAGAGATTTCCCAAAACTCACAATATAGGATATCCTTCTACACTCTTTCTCTCGACATGGATCAGGTGCACATGTTCCATTTACACTTTTTCATTTCGCGTATTTTACATTTGCATACTTTACATATACATGCTTATTTCACATAATGTTTTTACATACATACATATTTGACTACTTGATCATTTTCTCCTTGTAAGTCCGGCCATATGAGAAACAAGCAATCAAATTGGGGGAAACAACAACAACAATCCATGATAACACATGTTTTACTAACCATGTAGGTACACTACACACTACAACAACTACACACACATTCTACCCTAGGTTCACTCTCATCACTTTTTCTTTGCGCATTTTTCATCTTTAGATTCCACACTCCTCCACCTTCTTTTTGTCCTTTCACACTTTTGTCTAGTCCTTCGGTGCATTTCTACTATACTCTTAATAGACATCAAGTACACATTTCTATCTACTTTATGTTATCGATATTTCATCTCACCAACATAAAGTCGGGGTAAAATTTAGTCACAAAATCATCCACTTTAGATATTTATTTATCTTGGTTTTATACTACTATTTAAAAGGTTCTTGAGTGAACAAAGTACTAATTAACCCCATATTTTTCCCACCTTATTTTGCTTTTATTTCATCATTTATGCACATTTTTATCTACATGCCTAGTCTATTTTGGAACTTTCCCAATATTTTAGCCTCGGTTGGGGCACCCAGGTAGTCTTTGGGGCGCCTATGGGCACTTCGGCCCCACACAGGTGCGTCGATCCTTTTCTAATTTCCTTCCACTTTTGGGCTCTTTCTAGCCATTTTTCATCCTTATCTTTTTCCTAGTCAGCCATGTCGGGTTAATTATGAAATTAGATCAAGAGAACCCTATAAATATAAATTTATGAGACCATAATGAGGGACCTAACATCATCTACTACTATCACTCATTTAAAGTTGCATCCACATAGCTCCATCATCAAGGCACAAGCTAGGAAGTCTGCATCACACTTCATAGGGGGATTCTATTCTATTCCATGCACACATACTTTTACATTTTCTAAATTTAGTTAATGTTCACTATTTCATATAGTATAACTAGCACAAGAGCACCTAGGGCACGACATGCACACACACATGCGTAACTAGATTTGGGTCCAAATGTAGTGAAACGCTAAGAGTAGTAAGCCCACCATTGTGGCGAGTTGAGGTTAGTATGACCAATTCATTCTACATATTTTTAGGGTTTTTATACTCCTTATCTCCTTGTAGGTCTCTAGATAAGCTTGGATTATTGATTTACATACAATGTAGGATAGGGAAGTAGATGCTGCAACACACAACGAGGGTTTTGGACCACCTTCCGACCACTGTGAGAGAACCAGATTCAAGATTTTTCATAGACAAGGGTGCCCAAATTACATACTGAGTTCCCGTGGGTGCCCAGTCTGTTCCAAGCACCCCAATCCACTCATATCCTCCATATCTATCCTTTACGAGACCTCTGCATGCATAGCCATTCCTACTTTTTTTTCTCCAGTCATCTCTACGAAACCTGCGACAAACATCTTTAATCAATTAAGTTTTTCTTCACCTCTTTCTTGCATGTTAGGGTTTTAATTGATTAGTTTTATCATTTAGTAACTTCTATATTATTGTATCACATTTATTTACAATGTTTATGTCCTCCTAAATTAGATTAACTACCCCCATATTTAAATCAATTTTAGTTAATAAGTCTTCATCATACATATATAACATTTTCATAGTCTACAACTCTAACATTTTCATAGTCTACGACTCTAGCATTTTACATATAATATCGTGTGCATCTTAGACTCGTTAGTATACATTGTACATTACATCTTATATAGCATACATTCCATCTCTCATTACATCATATACATCATACATTACACATTCTACTCATCATATGGTCGTTTATTGTCATCGCACATATTACATTTTCTTCTTCACGCGGCACTCACTACCCTATGACGCAGTTTAATTCCTCATCCCATACTTGATTACCAATGGTTTACAAATCAAATGGACCTTATCATACTCACACGTGTCTCATTTTGACCTTCCATCATGTGACATTCCTAGGTTAGTGACATACACTATAGGCTAAATGGTCACCTACTCTATCATCTTGTAGTGGTATATGCTTTAGGCTACATCACCACTCCCTTTTATTCATCTTGTAGTGGTATACACTTTAGGCTACATCACCACTCCTTCTATTCATCTTATAGTGATATATGCTTTAGGCTACATCATCACTCTTTCGCTCATCTTGTTGTGATATACGCTTTGGCTATAGGGGTCACACACACATCATCTCTAGGTCACATATCATCATAACACATATCCACACTCATCACGGTCGTTAGACACAACACACACTTTGAACATTTACCAATGACACACTATCATTTACGGTTCATTCTTGATCACGAGGGGGAAAATAAATGAACCTCACTGCATACAATTCCATTCACTCGGGGCACGCGGCCCTTATCAATCCATTTTGCATTCTATTCCATCCATCCAAAACATATTGCATATTATGGTTGTTTTTACTCTTGCTTGTATTTATTTGTTCATGGTCACTTTATTACACATGATAGTTAGATTAATTGTATGTAATTTATCCATATCATCCACACATGTGTGTTTGCATCTTTTTCTAGCTATGATCACAGATACATGTCTCTTACACACAACATGGATGCTCTCCTTCTACCATTCCTACATCGGTCATTGGGGGCATCCAAATTCGTCTTTCACAGGTGCTATTGTTTCATTTTGTACTTAGAACTTTACATTCCTTAATTATACATGATTTTTACATACTATTTATCTTTCTAACATGTTAATGGGTGCTTCATGTGCAACATTTGTTATGTAGGGATATTTGCTTCCATACTTGTTTGTTATATTGCTTGTCTATTGTTTTCTCTTGTTTGTGATAATTGCCCTTTGTTTTGTGTGAAAAATTGTTTGTTATAAGTGGCCATGACGACCTTTCGTGTCTTGTGACATCGTGAGTGATGTACCATGTTTGCATCCCATTTTGTGTGGCTTAATTTTTCTTCTTGCATGTTTACATTACTACTTTTCTTGGTAGCTTATACATTGTTTTCTATATGCATGTTTGTTTGTACTAACACTTGTCTTTGGCTAGCCTTTTTAGATGTGTATGCCTTGGTTTCTACCAAGTGCATTCCCTTCCCCTGCAAGGTAGAGTTATAGAGTTCATGTGGTTGGTCCTCTTTTGGGGCCGTATTCTCCTATCAATGACGTCACATGCACCCCCAAAGAGGGGGGAATTATTTGGGGTTTTACATACTCCACAACACACGCTTACATCAATTCGGTTTAGTACACTTTCCACCCTTGGCATTGTGGGTTACATATAGTGAGTGGGTTCATAATATTCTATGAACCTCGTACACAATAGATTTTACATGACATGGTAGTCCTTAGTATTCTGGGAAGCAGTTAAAGGTTAGAGGATACAACATAATTCCTCCCTATACTTCTTTAGAAAGTGGCATCGGATCGTCCAAAAAAGTAGGACATATAAAAATATCTTCACACACATTCAAGGAACCAAGATTCTACGAGGTTGGAGGATATAGGAGAACTCCTCCCTACACTTCTTTGGTCTATGGCGTCGATCACCCAAAAAACCTTGGCAATACAAGATATCATTTTACACTCTCTTTCTCAACATGGATCAGGTGCACATGTTCCATTTACATTTTCAATTTGTGTTTCTTACATTTGCATGATTTTTACATTTATATGCATGTGTCTTTTACAATGCGTTTTTACACATGCATACTTATATATTTGAATACTTGATCATTTTCTCCTTGTAGGTCCGACCGTATGAGAAACAAGAAGTCAATGGGGGCAACAACAAAAACATCAACAACAACATTTTGCGGTAGCAAACACCATACTAAACATGTAGGTACATCACACACATTTCCACCCTAGGTTCATTCTCATCACTTTTTTACGCTTTTTCATTTATAGTTTCCACGGCATCATATTTTTTTCATTCCACACTTTCTCTAGTCCTTCAGGCATTTCTACATCATTTTACATGGATTATCATGTACGAATCTGTATCTACTTTATGTTACCGAGCTTTCCGCTCACCAACATAAAGTGGGGAAAAATGTAGACACAAAATCATGCACTTTAGACACTATTTAGTCTCGGTCTCATACTACTATTTATAAGGTTTTTGAGTAAAGGAATTACTAATTACCTCTGTCTTTTGGCCATCTTATTTTATTTTCTTTCTTCATTCTTGACATCTTGCACCCCATACCCAGTCATATTTTGTCATTGCGCATTATTTTAGTCTTGACCGGGGCACCCATGGGCGTTGTGGTCCCACCAGGGGTGCCCCGATCCTTTTGAACTTTCCCGCCACTTTATGGCACTTTCTAGCCATTTCAGCTTCTTATCTTTTTGGTGGTCAACCATTTCGGGTTAATTACAAAATTAGATCAAGAGAACCCTATAAATATAAAGTTATGAGACCATAATGAGGGATCAAGCACTAGTCACTATTATCATCCACCTAGAGTTACATCCATTTGGAGATCATTTGCATCCATTAGATCCATCACAAAGGACATGACTGGTTCATTTGCATCACACAAGCATAGGAGGGGATTCTATTCTATTTCATGCACCATTCTATTAAATTTTTAAAATCTAGTTATTGCTCGCTACTTCACAAAGTGCGACTGACATAAGACCACCTAAGGCACATGATGCACACACATACCAGAACTACATTTGGGTCTAAAATGTAGTGCAATACTCAGTTAGTAAGTCCACTATTGTGGCAGCTAAGGTCAGTCTGACCCATTCATTTGCATTCTTTTTTAGGATTTTTATACTTCTTGTGTTTTTATTGTAGATATTTCTATCATCTTGGATTATTAGTGACACATGGCGTATTGTAGCGAATATGATGCAACACATATAGAGGGTTTCAGACCACCTACTGAACATGTGAAATTCAGTTTTGGACCTCTTACATAGACTAGAGCACCCATTCTGCAGCTAGCGTGCCCGTAGGTGCCCCAATCCCTATCTAGGTGCTCTAGTCCAACTAGATATCTCAGATCCATCATTTTCGGGGCATCTGCATAGTCAGTCCTGCTTCTTGATTCGCTAGTCACTTCTGTGACATAATCTAGCGAGATTCTCTAATTAGTTGAGTCACTTCCTCACTCTTCTTACACATTAAGTTTTTTACTTTTATTAGATTAGTTGCTTGGGTAATTATTCATAGTCATTTACTACCCTTATTTCTATATTTTTAGTTAATCAGGTATGATGAGGTGTGAATTGAGTGTGTAGGTTACAGGTTCACATAGGAGAATGCGGGACTCAGAGTTGCACCTCTAATTTTAAAAAGTGACCATCTGGGCCAAAACCTTAGCTTTGCTTGACTTTTGTTTGACCTTGTGTTTGTGATGTATTTAGGTTTGGACACCCTGAGCGGTTTCCTCTTCACCCATGTTTTATTAATTTGTTAAATCTTGTCCTAAGTTAGTTTTATTAATTTGTTAAATCTTGTCCTAAGTTAGTTTAAGGACTTAATGGTACCTACATATGTTAGTGGTGAATCATTATTGTTAAACTTGTTCTTAAAGGTGTAGGATCACCTAAACATGATTTGATTGGACCCCACTACCTCTCCTTGTGTGCCACTTTTCCCAAACCCGAATTTGGGTTAAAAGTGGTATTTGTAAGTGTCTTGTTTTGTGTTGGGGTCTCACTTACACTAAAAAGTGACCCCTTGGATCATACCTATGGGTACAAGGCCTTTTCAAGGTTCATGATGTAGCCTAGAATTTACCAGATAACACCCTAGTCGCGCTGACACATCACTCAGCCTTGACTGAGCACTCACCCGAAGCACGCAAAGGTACCAGGTCCCTCTTTAGGGTTGTTATAGCAGGATGTTAGCATGATGAAGGAAGAAACATATAGATTCATAACTAATCCATCATTCTATAATGCATGCTACCCTCAGATCTATGAAAGAACAAGCTTAAACAATAATCATGATTGAATTAATAACATGCACTACTCAACTACACACAGAATGACACTTAAATCAGCCAATATCTTCCATCTATTAATAAATACAGAAGATCCTTACAATATTGTCAATCTATACTAATGCATGTATGGATCTGATACAAT
Source organism: Taxus wallichiana var. yunnanensis (assembly GCA_018340775.1). Taxonomy (NCBI): domain Eukaryota; kingdom Viridiplantae; phylum Streptophyta; class Pinopsida; order Cupressales; family Taxaceae; genus Taxus; species Taxus wallichiana. The sequence goes on along the minus strand of CM031234.1, from coordinate 223,432,849 downwards.
AATTCAGTCATATGTGTATATCTCTATACCTCCATACATCCATCACACATACATACACACACTCTATATTCTCTCATTACCCTCATCTACTATGTACCTAACATCATATATATAGGGTGGGGAATTTCCCTTCACCACTTATCTATTCCAGAAATAGGCCGCATGTTATTGATAGCCACACACCATTTATAGGCATAGCCACACATGCAAGTGTGCTATCTATAGACCTCTTGCAGTTAATTGAAGTGTCAATTCTATTCTTAGCTTGTCTCCATGTAAAATGCTTTGATCCACTCCTCTAAAGATAGACAATGCATGACGCACACGTCTCTACATTGTTGGTGTGTTTTGCATGCCATCTTCTAAAAATAGGTCTTCATGCTCAAAATTGGCTAAGTCCTGAAAGCTGAACTTGCCTTCTACGCGCGGGTCCTTCCTATCCTTCCGCACCCTTGGTCTTGGCCTTCTATCCCACACGGACTCCTTGTGTGATCTTTGACAAGTATTCTTCGATCAACATTACCCCACACTAATCTCATTGTCATCCCGACAATGGGTATCTCCAAAAATTGAAGTAAAGAATAGAAGAATGGAAAGAATAAGAATGAAAGAATGTAGATAAATAAATAATTTCTATGAGGTTATGAGGCAGCCTCCTCTATATCAGTTTGAAGTATCAACTCTGGATACTCCTTTATTTCGGCCTCCAAAACCTACCATTCAGTGAGTGCTTGTTCGATTTTTCTAGGATGTCCACAACAATGGATTCCAACTCATCCCTCGCAATCTCCCCTTTCTCATTCTATAGAACTAACACAACGCTGGACATTGATGTCATTCTCCCTTCTAAAAGATCCATCTTACATGTAATTAGCTTCCCAAGATCTTCCACCAAGTCTTGTGTGGCTCTTGTCTTGTTGCCAAGGCCTCACGCTTTTTCTTAACCATTAACAATATTTTTGTGCGGCCCAATGTCTCATCCTTCATCACTTTCTGGACCTCATTGTTTTCTTCTAGGGTCTTTATGTTGATAAGCGCCTTTGGAGTTGTGCATATGTTTAAAGCCGAGTCTATTTTCTTGATACTTCACTCGTAATACTTGCAAGAACCATTCATAAGATGTAATCTTTCACATCACCGAGGCTTTCTCCCATTCAACATCTTGCTATGAGCTCCTTGGCACTGGCATGCGCAGAGGTTCATCTTCAAGTACCAAGTCCACCAACTTTCCTACATAGTGTATCATTGAAGGAAATGTTTGTGGTACCTTGGCCTCCAAGTGTGGCCTTGCTCTAATGACATTGTCCTCAATCTCCTCTGTGATGCTGATAAATACCTCATTTTTCTTCTACGTAAATTCCCTCTCCTACGTTATGTGCACTATCTTTACATCTTGTCTTCAGCTCCTCACTCGATCATTGCATATTTTTCCATGTTTCTTCTAGCCACCTCAGCAAAAACCTTCACCAATGCGTTGTTGACCTGCTCATATGACATGACAGTAGGCTTTACTGTCATGTGTCTAGCTTGGGTGACTTCTTTAGTCGTCTCGAAACACATGACTCTTCGCATATATCAAAGTCAGACTCATCCATGTGGGTGTGCATTGACCACAATAGTTGCTTTTGAGTGCACATAGTCACCATATCCTCATCCATTAGCTCCTAGCCAAATAAATCCTTCTATGCTATCGTGCTCTGGAAGCGGGCGTAGACAATTTTTCCTATGTCCTTTGCATACCCCATGGCTGGTGGAATGTGCTCTCCACTTGTTCTTCTAGACCATTACTACTTAGGAACTTTAGCTTCCAAATTTGGGACTTATGTCTCCATGTCCTGAACATTCTCTGCAATTGTCTCCTTTGGTCTTTTCTCATCCTCTTCTTTTTCCTTTGATTCCTCACCCTATTCTTCTGTGTTCTTTGGAAGTGTAGGAGAATTAGGCACGCTTTCCTCTGACTCTTCTACCTCCTCATTTAACTTCAGTTTCCTCCTTCTTTGCATGGTTGCCTCCTTCTATGGGGAGATTCTGGGTGATTTGCGCATAGTGGTTGGAGTAGCACCTTGGGTCCTTGTTCTCCTAAACACCCTCTTAAACTTGTGCTCCCCTTGGACTACATTCAAGTCCTCATCATCCCCCTCTTGTGGCTGAGGTAGTGTGCTCGGATTCACCCTTATTTATAGGATGTATCCTACCTTTATGCTCTAAACCACCACTATCTTCGCACTTCTCCTCCTCATCCTCCACTTCCTTTGGCTCAGTGGGCTTAGGCACTTTGGGATGTTCTCTTTTGTATGCTTTCCCTTTAGTATTGTTGGAAGTGTGAATTCACCTTCCACATACTTGTTATTCTCCATATTTGGATTCAACTGGAGATACACCAATGTTGCCCCCACATCTGCTATAACTAGACTTATTGGCTTAATATTTAGCACCTCTAAAATGATCCTCTCTGTATAAGCACTTCTACCAGGATACACATACTTCTTCCTCAATGTATGGTAGTCACAGTCTACTTTATCTGCATTGAATACTAGTCGGCGCGTGTTTGTATTCTATTAAAAATACTTGGAAATATCTTGCAGTGAATGTGTAAGGAAATTTACACCAAGGGCTCCAAACTCCATCTTTCATTGGGAAGCATGTGATGTAAAAATGCTGATATACAAAAATCTAGACTTGTTTCCCTACCACTACTGGTAGGTCCTTTAGGATGCACCACTCTTCTCCGAATGTCATGCAGAGCTGTCATACCATTTCTCTCGCCCTTTGCTTTACATCATCTATCATGGCCCCTTTACATAGATACTTGTTGAACCTCTCAGCTGGTGACTTGTTCTCCATGGGGTATTCCCATACTTTTTCCTTCAGTCCATCTAGTACTCCAATCTCCATGAATACCAGTGATAGTAGAACAACCCCAAAGTTGATCTTCCCTCTTATGCATGCTTCTTCAACTATTTGTTCTACAATATAGCCTGCAATGTTGTAGATTTCCCCTTCTGACATCTTACGCACCACGTGTAACCACATAGTATTTACCTGTGACCACCACTCCTGATCATTCAACTTTGTAACAAGGTGTGTTATAGCTTACACAACTGGACAATTCTTCAATTTGTCTATATCCATTCCGTCGGACCCTTCGAGATACCCCAACTTCTATTAGGTCTTTAAAATTACATCTTTATATATGGGATCACTTTTTATGTCCTCTCCTATGGCCTTCAAACATGTATCGATGAGATAAGCGCATATGAGATTCTAACTTTGTGTCCTGCAAAGTAGAAGAAGTCCTCGTGTACCCTGCTCATGAGCCACTGATACAAGGGCTCATACTTCCCGAAATATGGAATATCATATAATTGGTAGACCCCAATTCTCTTTATAAGATTATCACTGCATCGTCATAAAAAGCGGCATGGCATCCGCTCTGTGCTTGTTCATCCTAGCAGTGAGCAAGGAATCGAGCTCCTTCTTGTTCTCCGAATTTACGTGATTATATTCACTTACTTTGCTCATCGATGGGTGATTCCCATTCTTGGCGATGATGAATCCTTCTAGATATTACATTTCTCAAAAATCACTTTGGGTGCCATCTCTTCCTCCTTGATGACCACCTTCTTCTTTCCTTTTACTGTTGTTGCAGATGCCTTCTTAGGTGCCATTTTTACCTTGAAAATGTCTCATCTTTAACTCTGCAACTTTGCAAATCAAACCCTAGTTTGATTCAATCGTTCCCTAGGTGGAAACCTTGTAAACTAACTCTTTTATGTCTCCCTGCTTCACTCAAACCCTTCACCACCACCAGGACATACGCTTCTTGTCCCACAAATATGGTTGTCACGCTTGGTTTTGCACCCTTCACACCTTAACCCGATCACTTGGCTCTTCACACTTGGCTCTTTCCTCAAATACTCTTAGTCACAATGGTAAAAATGAATCCACATTCCATCATTATATTTTTTTCAAATTTTGATGCATTTATTACTCCACCTACCAAATATCCCCTCATTCATTGACCACATTCATTAGTCCCGTGCGGTACATCTTTGCACCCATTATAACCTTCTAGTGTGCCTTCCTACCCCTATGGTCACAGAGACTTCTCTTCAGCGCATGCCCTTTCACTGATTACCTCATCATTGTACCTTCTCCGATAGTTATCATGGCCTCCACTTACCTTGCATTATATTGTTCTTTCATTCATCTCCGTCCTTGGTCAATTTTGAGAAGCAATCTTCTTTTGACTTAAAGCACACCCGTAGTAGCTTATTCCTTTCACCTTTCAATTCCCACAGTATCTTACTTTGATAACTATAAACACCCCACACTAAAGGTATGTGCAGTCCTCTGCACATAAACATTCTTCATATAGTAATTAGCTTCATGCGCACAAGCGTTCTTATTACACAAAAACAACTAAATTGACAAAGCATAGCAATAATGAAGGAAATACATAATTGAAAACCTAATCTAAATGGCAATATTACCTTATTACAAACACGAAGAAGACTTATTTATAGTAGGGCTTCAACCTACTCCCATTAAAGTAACCGGGTATTCGTGTTCCATCTAGTGCTTCTAACTAGCGGCAAGCACTTGATTCAAGTATATTAGTGATGACATACGACCCTAACCAATGTACTTTGAGTTTTCCTGGATGGCGTAAGAACTTTGAGTCATAAAGAATTACCATTTGTCCAATCTCAAACTTATTATCCCTTATGTTTTTGTCATGCAATGCCTTCTACATGGCCTTTTCTTGCTTCTGACTCCATCGTGCTATGGATCATTGCTCATCCAGTTGAACCATATTCTCGATACACTCTTCTAAATCATGTTCATTAGCTAGACCTCCAGCGTGTGTAATGCGCAAAGAAGGTAACATAAATTCTATAGGGAGAACGGCTTCCGCGCCAAACACCAATTGAAACAGTGTGGCTTTGTTCAATCTCTTGTAAGTTATTCTATATGCCCAAAGAACAACTATCACTTTATCATTCCAATCCTTTCTTCCAACATCACAATTTTTGTCAAATTCTGCTCAAAATCTTGTTAAAAGCCTCGGCCAGATTCCATTTACCTAAGGATAGCGGGTGTATTTTTATGGTGTGCAACCATAAACTCATCTAATAGGATCCCGATTGTCTCATTCAAAAGTGTGTACCTCTATCACTTGTCAAGATTAAGGGACATCCATATCTTGTAAGAACATTCTCCCACACAAACCTAGCTAATGTAATTGTTGTGCGAGTCCTTGGTAGGTCTTTACACTTGTGTGTGAGATAATCTATGCAAGTAATGATATAGCATGATCCAGATCCACGCATGCGCGGCAAACAAAATAGGTCCTAAAAATTCTATGGCCCATTTCTCAAATGGTTCGGCACTAGTAATTGGTCTCAAAGGAATCTCATCTCTTTTCCCTAGTTTTCCTGAAATCGACAATGATCACATGCCTTACAATATTATTTACGGTCCTTATACAATGTCTCCCACCATAATCCAAAGAAGTAGGATCTTTCGGGCGGTTGCATCACTGCATAATGGCCTCTGCAATACCACCATGAGATTCTTCCATGATATCCTTGTGCTCATGCTCTAATACAAAATTCCATTATACTTCATCTCTACTTGGCTTGTAAAGGTCACCACTAATTAACATAAATGGTCTTTGTGTGTATAGCAAGCTACTTCTTTTCTAATGCTTTCATTCCTTACGTGTCATACATATTCGTAGAAAAGAAAACAATGTCCTCTAATTTTGTGGGCGCTCATTGTAACCTATATAAATGTGCATCGGCATGGTTTCTTCAATTGTCATGCATCCTCTCTGAATTGATTCTAGATAAATGGTCCGGTCCAGAATTGATTTTCCTTGGCTTCACCACAACTGTAAAGTCAAACTCTTGAAATATGAGCACCCATCTCGCATATGCGCCCCTCTAAGATGGACTTATTTACCAAGTAATTCAATGCCATGTGATCTCGTATAAAACACAAATGGTGTTGCTAACAAGTACTATCAAAACTTGTGCAATGCATAGATCATTGACAAAGATTTGTGCTCTGTAGTTGTATAATTCCATTCAGTAGGAGTTAGCCTCCTACGAGCAAAACAGATTGGATGATCTACAATCATCACCAAGTTGAGCTAACACAATGCCAATGGCCATGCCGAAGCGTCCACATGCATATGAAAGGGTTTATCCCATGAGGGAAAGCACATAATGGGTGCGGTAGTAAGTTTCTCTTTTAATATCTCAAACGCGCACTTTACATTTCTCCCTAATAAAATATGCCTTTCCCCTTGATAATTCTTCCAAGGGTGTGGCAATTTTGGCATACCCTTTGATGATTTTTCTATAATATCATGTGTGACCTAAAAATCTACGCACCTCACTTTGACTTGTAGGTGCTTCTAGGCCTATAATGACTACAACCTTGGATGGATCAACCAACAAACCTTCCTTGCAAATTGTATGTCCTAACAATATCCCAAATGGTGTAGCAAATATGCATTTCTTGATGTTCAAAGAGATACTCAATTTTTGCATTGTTCAAACATTAAGCGTAGATTGTCACAATGATCTTTCATAAGCCCATATATTGTCCAATCATCTAGGTAGACCTGTAAGAAGTTGTGAATAAAATCTTTAAATGCCTGAAAAACTATGCGTGAGAATACAACATGTGCGTTTTTCAATCCAAAAGGCATCACAGTATAGGCAAAACTACCCCATTTAGTAGTAAATGTTGTCTTTTCTTGATCCTCTGAGCAATCCTAACCTGATGATACCTAGAAAACCCATCTGTGAAGGAATATATTTTGCACCCTGCAACTCCTTCTAGTATTTCCTCAGTGAATGGCGTAGGGAATGGATCTGTGACGCATGCAACATTCATCTCCCTATAGTCCACACATATTCTAATTCATCTATCCTTCTTGATATTGATCACCATTGGGCTAACCCATTCTGACTCATCAAGGGGCTTGATAATTCAAGATTTCAACATTTTATCAATCTCTTCTTTTACCTTTTCGCACAAATTCGGATCCATTCTATAAGGTCTTTCTAACTGGACACGCACTGTCCTTAAGGTTTATCTTCATTTCCCCAAGTGATTCATGCACACTTTTAAGTTCATGATACCCTCTAGGAAATAATTCATGATAATCCCTGAATAACTCGAAGATCTTTGTTACCTCCAAGTCTCACCAAGGTAGTCTCCAATTATGGCCTCCTTAGGCTTAGCCTCATGGGTTCGTGGTAGGAATTTGTATCCTTGTTTGCACTATCCAAGACCTCGTGCACCCCGTGTGAATGTTCAAAATCCAATTTCTCAACTTCCTCATCATCCATGATGTAAACCATCTTTCTTTTATCTTTCTCAAGGCAAGCGTGTTCAAGTAGTATGAAGTCCATTTCTTCTTCCTTTTCAAAACGTTCTCACGAACTATGTCTCACCAAATAATTTCTAAATATGCTCTTTTGATTTTGCACTATCTCCCATAGTTAAGTGCTTGAAAAATTTTAATGCCTCTTCTACAAGAGGTTTAGTCGAGAAGTAGTCAAAATCTGGATCATTCCTATAGTCAAACCTTGCAATTTTCCGGTCTCTCGATGTAGTTTTACATATACATACTAGGCACGTGTGTATCCTTGTAGTGTAGAATACAGTAGATGCACCTAGAGTGAAGGTGGTAATGCTTCATGTCCTACTTTCCGAGTCTCTCACATTGCTGAATGTGATCTTTGAACAAGTTGATCACCATGATAAGTGTGGATTTGCGTAGGTGTAGTGTTCCTTATAAACATAGTAGACAAAGTAACTCCAATCTCTTCCCAGTTTATAAGATTATCTCTTTGGACTACCCACTAGCATGTTGTTGTCCCACACAAAGTATATACTTACATATCTATTCTCTTGATTTGATTTGTCCATTGAGTTTCCATGGCTTTCAAAAATGTAGGAATATCTTACTTTGTATACCAAGTCTTGTCTACCCATCCATCGAATTGAATGAAGTCCATTCTTATGCACAACCACGCTTTTCACCTCGTATCCTACTAATTCATATGTACCATGAGCCCAATTTTCATAATAAATACTCGTAGTATCACTAATAGAATGAGAATCCTCCCATTGTAGGATGCCTTCTTTTGATGGCTCATTGACCTATGGGTCTTTAATAGTGCGTACATAAACTTTGTTTAAGTCCTCCTCACTTAGAGGTTCAACATATGGTGTAGACTTCCCATCTTTCAAAGGTATCACAACCCTTTCCTCCTTGTTTTCAAAGCTGATATACCCCTTATTGAATCTCAAGTCAACATTATTCACATAACACCAAGGGCGTCCAAGCAGGGCTGGAAAATTATCTGCTTCTGCAAGTGCTAATACCTTAAAATCCCCAGTGAACTTGGCCCCTTGTATAGTTATAGATGCATATTTAAAAACTCCTATGGGAGTGGCCTTAGTCCAGTTTGCCATAAACAACACATTAGATGATAGCTGCAATAGAGGCCTCCCCATTTGTACCCATGCATCTAATGTAAGCACATTTACTTCCGCACTTTGTATCAATCAATATGTTTATCAACAAGCACCCATTCACTACAGCATTCAAATTAATTTCTTTGTCATAGTCAATGCTATCAAGGGGAAGATTTACATGTAGAATCTATCTTCTGGTCTCTAGACTTGTGCGTGGAGTGTTCCCCTTTAACCAATTTCCTAATAATGGGATAATGTTCTCCTGGCGCAACATTTTGCACACTTTGCGTAGATCATCGATATTAGTTTGGGTTCTCTAATGCTTTCTCCTGCTCCTTTAGGTACTATATCTCACCCTGAAGATTCCTTTGCACTTCCATGGTATCCTAGTATACTTCCTTCTTATGAGCAGGATCTGGGTACCTTGCATGTAAAACCTCCTCCTTGGTGATCGTAGGCTTCTAGTGCAATGCCTCTCTTGCACGCATTGCTTCAGCGTGTGTAGTAATCTTCACTTTCAATGCCTCAGGTCCTTCTGCTATCTTGGGCATCCACTGATCTTCTACCACACACTGGATTCTAACCATCCTGGCACCTTTGTTTTCTTGCTTACTCAGATGCTCATATAAGTCTGGGAACTCTTCATAGCTATGGTTCTTTCTACAAAAAGAACATGCAATATTATGAGGACATTCACACCTATAGTGGTCAAGATATCCACACGTATAACATGTTCCATGAGGGAACTCACCTCTTCCTCCACCATGATATCCACATCCCCTTCCACGACCTCCTTCAAAATGCCCCTCATTCCTATCATAGCATGTTTGATTATGATCCCAATCCTGGTGCTCATTCTTACCCTTAGAATTATCTGTTATACTTTTCTATCATACCCCAATGTCTATAACATCCTAGATCTAACCAATCAACCAACAATCCTCAGTATCATGGGTCGTGGACCTGCAAATCTTGCAAAAGCAAGATACATTCTTCCTTATCGTCTTGTTGTAACAAAGGAAAATGACTAGCATCATGATTCAAATGGAAAATATCATAGTCCAACAATAATGAGCATACAAATCTATGAGGGCAACTATCCTTGGTGTGACCTTCCACTTCACAATCTGTACACCAAATTCATGAGCGCATTTCATGGGCTGAATTTGCTGATAGCTTCTCTAACTGCTTTGCCATAGCTGTAATTTGTGCCTCTAGGAATGGACTAACTCTAGTGTCAATGCTCCCAACTACCTCAGCATGCAAATCTGCTTCCGATTAGCCGTGTGGATTAATATATGTCTTATGTGACAATGCCCTTCTAAAAGGTGTAATCAATCCTCCAATGAACCATTGTGCTTTGGGCTAGCATGAATATCATAAGATAGCTTAGATAGAAGTGTCTTAAAATGAGAATCATACTCATGTATACTCTCAGTAGTGCCTTGCTTGATATCCTTGAGTGCAGTTATACTCTTCTACTCAAACTCAGGGATATGGAACTCTTTCAAGAAAGCATCCCTCAATGTTGCATAATCCATGCAAGTTTGATCAGGGTCAAACTTTCTATACCAACTATGTGCACGCCCCTGTAATGTAGTGGTGAATTGACTTTCCTTACGCTCAATAGTCATGATCCCTTTAGCGCACCACAATATTTCACACATATTCACATGTTTAGAAACATCCTCTATACCTCTATATTCGGGAGATGAAGAGACATCTCCATATAGATATTTTGTGGTTGTTACAGACCTTGACCGCCTAATCTAGAACCTCCTGTGTTCCCTCTGCCTCCAAAACCACTAGAACTAGAACCACTTATACCTCCCGATCCTCCACTTGTAGTTGGAATAGGACCTATAGATATACTACCCTATTCTCGATAGTAGTACTATCTTTGAATCCCTATAGTCTGTGAGGTAGTTCCACTTCTAGAGGTGAATCCAACATTCTGCGCACTCACATTTTGTGTGGATGATGTGCCTAAGAATGTTCCTCCAAATAAAATTGAAGGCATATGTCTTGCCATTAATGTACTTAATCCCTGACTTACTCCTGCTCTCTTACTTCCCAAGTTAGCTTGTTGGTTACTTATCATACTAGATACTAAAAAACCAAGTACAAGGGCTAGGTCACTAGGTGGATTAAGATGTGTGCTGCGGTAAAGGTAGTCTCTATTGGCACACTTCGTGTGAGGGCGAGGCGGATCTTTGTCATATTTTCCAATATGGGGAGTTCCTAATGCTCGGCTCCATGTCTTCTACGTGAGTCAGTAAATCCTTCACGAGCCATCTCTCTCATCCACACCATACTTTTTGTGGAACGCTACTTCTCTATCTCCCTCTCACGCGCCTCATTATACTTAAGTCACCTTTCCTCTCTCTGCCCCCTCTGCCGCTAGGTATGCCATATTAAACCAAACATGTTCCTTCCCTCGTGCATGGTGAAATTTAGTTAGCCATCGATTTAATCTCTAGGTTCAAATTTACCATAAAGATCTTGATCACTAGCGGAATACCTTGCAAATATGTTCCTCTTGGATAATGCAAAAGCTGGAATTCAGCTACCTCCGAGAAAGAGTACGTTGAAACCGAATATTCCATAATATAACTATTTAGAACACCATGAAACCATGTATCCACAAATAAGAGTCCGGATCGAGATCAACATCATAAAGGGCCTGAAATTCTTCTGTGTCCAGAGACAAGTGTGTGATACCTCCGGTTTCAATGATATGCATAAGCGATAAGCCACTCATATAGTTCTCTTTGGAAAGATAGTGAAAAATCTCACATATAAGTTGTCATACAGATTCTATTCTACCCAAGTGCGTGTGTTAAACTCAAATCCACTGTTGAACCACCGTGCATATTCTTCCTCCATATTGTGTATCCATTCCTCAATACTTGCTAGAGTTAACTGGTACATCTTCATCGCGAACCATCCTGAAAACAACTAAAAATATGTCCTGAAACGGAACCAATGATGCAACCTAAAATTTACCAGATAACATAGTCGTCAAAGCTATCACATCACTCCGCCTTGACTTGAGCGCTCACCTAAAGTGCGCAAAGTACCGTCCCTCTTTAGGGTTCTTTGTTGCAAGATGCTAACATGATGAAGGAAGAAACATATAGATTCATAACTAATCCATCATTTTATAATGCATGCTACCCTCAGATCTATGAAAGAACAAGCTTAAACAATAATCATGATTGAATTAATAACATGCACTACTCAACTACACATAGAATGACACTTAGATTCAGCCAATATCTTCCATCTATTAATAAATACATAAGCTCCTTACAATATTTTCAATCTATATCGATGCGCGTATGGATCGATATGATAATTCAGTCATATGCATATATCTCTATACCTCCATACATCCATCACACATACATACACACACTATATATTCTTTGTTACCCTCATCTACTATGTACCTAACATCATATATATAGGGTGGGGACTTTCCCTTCACTGCACTTATCTATTCTAGAAATAGGCCACATGCTATTGATAGCCACACACCGTTTACAAGCATAACCACACATGCAAGTGTGCTATCTATAGACCTCTAACAGCTTAAGCAAGTGTCGATTCTATTCTTAGCTCATCTCCATGAAAAATGCTCGAGATCCACTCCTCCAAATATAGACAATGCATGCCATGCATGTCTTTGCATCATTGGTGTGTTCTACACGCCATCTTCTAAAATAGGTCTTTATGCTCAAAATTGGCTAAGTCCTGAAAGTTGAACTTGCCTTTCGCTTGTGGGTCTGGCATTCTATCCCGCACGGACTCCTTGTGTGATCTTTGACAAGTATTCTTGATCAATAGTTCAAATGGGATTTTCCCTCCCATTTGAGCCCCTCTTGTCCACATCATTTTAATGTGCTTGATATATGAGCCACCTTAGAAGTGGAGAATTTTTTTGTATTTTTATTTTAGATTTTTGGGAGATTTTCCTCCGTCATGGGTTGTTTCTTTTGTGTAATAGTGACTCGTGGGAGTTTTGCTTTGGAGAATAAAATGAGTGACACATGTCACCCTTTCATTGGTGAGGATTTATTTTGACTCTCCTTCTTATACCTCCTCTTGGAAAGGGGTAGGGACTTTTGGTTCTCATTTTTACTTTTGGAGTTTAGAGAGAGCTTGGAGAGGAGCTAGGAGCTTGAAAAGTTTGGCTTGTCTTGGAGTTGGATAGCTTATTTTGGAGGTAGGCCATCATACCTCTTACTTTTCTTCTATGGTATATTGCTCATGAAGAAATGGTTGTTATTGATCTTCTAAGCTTTCATGTTTTGTTAGGTGTTATTGTAAACCTTATTTTATTTTTCATTTTCCCCATCCATCTCACTTGAGGTGGATTTTGGAATGTAGGGGAAGAGGGAGGAAACCCCTCTTACACCCACATGGCTTGATGGGAAAGCCATAATGGTATTTTTATTTTCACCCTTCATATGGTTTAACGAGGAAGATGACTATTCATATGGTTTGAATCTCATCTTCCTTTATTGTCAAGGAAACCACTCATGGTTTTAAAATCCTTACAAAGAGAAGGTTTGGAGTTTGGGGTGAAGGGAGTGATAAGGAGTGGAGTCTAGTGATTCTTGTAGGTTATATTATGATGTATTATAAAATGTTTTGCATTGGGCTCCTTTCCCATCTTCCCCATTTTAAGGAAACATGGAGTTTCTTCACTTGTTCTTTTGTTTTGATTTGTTCACTATTGGAGTTTATGTGTGCTTCTAATATCTTGTTTCCCCCAAACTTGTGCATCTTGGAGGCATATTCCCTTGTTTTCCCCAAACTTGTGCATCTTGGAGGCATGCATTTTCTCTCTCCCATGGGCTTGGAGGGAGGATAGCATGTCCTCCATCCTTGGAGATGGCATGTAATGATGTCATTTGGTTTGGTGGTAATCGGGCCTTTATTCTCTTTTGAAAAATGAAGGTTTTTCCATGGATTGGTAACTTGTAAAGTTGTTTTAGAACATGGAGGGAAAATTTCAAAATTTTGGCAAGTTGTTTCCTATTTAGAGAGGCTTGTCCTCTTATATTTTGATATTGGTTGGTTTCTTGTTAGTTGTAAAAATAGGAAGAACATAAATCAAGTTGAGATCTGGTGAAGATCTATTTGTTAATATTGTATTTTAGTGTGGGAAGTTGTATTGTAAAAGTGTTGTGTTTATGCAAGTTTGTACAAGAACCTAGATTAGAAAAGGATTTGAAATGAGTTTTTCATTTCTTATATTATCTCTTGTACCCATTTAATCTTCATATAATAATATTATGATGAAAACTAAGAGAAGATCTATTACCTTGCATTGTAAACCTATGAATGAAGTAGAGGAATGTTATGGATTTTATGTGCATATTATCTTAATTCTCTTTAGTATTTTAATTTAAAAGAAAAGAGTTTATTAGTGATTTCATTTTTTTCAAATTAATATTCAAATGAATCTCATAAAATGAAACTTTTTATTTACATCTTAATAAAAATGTGCACTCAATAATATAAAGAAGGATTTGGTTATAACTTGGTACTTAACTTGACATTGGATTTTTAAATAATGGTTTTAACCTCACTGAAATTTAAACGCGAATGTGGGAGAGGATGAACCTGTACCCACATCTAAATCCCTATGTGGTAAGCGGTCTCTATTCTTGGTTACTTATTATAAGAATCATATATTATTAATGCTTTAGATCAGATTAAATTAAAATAAAAATAATCTCTCCTCTTAATCAAAAATCGGTGTTAATGTTTATATTTATGGTTATACTTGATACATGAGATATGTGTGTGTGTGTGTGTGTGTGACACATATTTCAGTCCATAAGTCATCCCCTAAAGAAACTCATCGATTTACCAAAATATCTTGAATTATTATACCAAGTTGGAAGCATTAGTTCTATATAAAAATATTTAAAAAAACACTAAAGAAATTAGATTGGGGCATTTACATTGGGGTTCGTCTCTACGACACAACCCGCCATGTAATCTTTCCCCCTTCTTTCCTTCATGGCACCAACGTGCACACAAACCTCGTGGTTGGAGACCCTACAACTCGCCTTAACCACAAAATGACTACCTCTTCCCCCACCCTTCCACCCTTGGCGTCTCCTGCGCACCTTCCGTTAAATTACATGGGCCACCATTTTTGAGATCGTAGTTTTTAAAATGGTGGAAATAAGTTCATTTATAAAAAAATCCTAGAAATGATACACAAAAACAAAGATAAATATAAGAAATAAATCAAAAGAATAATTATCGAATCATCTATTAGACCTTGCCTCCATAAATAGCCCGGATCAACCTACAAACAAGAGTAGAGAAAAACAAGTGATAAAAAAAAAAAAGAGAGAAAATAATAATAATAAATAAATAAATAAAAAGTTCTCTAATAATCCAAAATGATGGAAGAAATAGTGAAGAAAATCCATAGTCTTTAATCTTATTTTCTCCTCCATGAAAGCAAAAAGAAATTAGGGCTTCAAGAGGATATGTGGTGAGAAAATACTAGATCTAAGGGCATATTTTTGTCCGAGTCCTCCCCACCTTTTTAATGAACTTATTTATTTATTTATTTTTCCATTCTCACGGTGGGATCTAAATTAATTGTTATAACTAATATTAACTGATAGGAGTGTGTAGTTTAGTTAGAGATTTATTAAAATAAATAATTAGAAAATTTCTTGTGTTTCAAAATGGAAATCCCTTAAATGAAAATTGGACCACAATTAAAAATTTAAAAAGGTGGGGAATATATTTGACATTTGTGGTTTTTAATTTACTCTAAGTTTTTATAATAATAACGATAATAATAATATGTAATCTGGTGCCCAATTGTGTTGTTCTTAGAAGTGTTCGATAAAAAAAATATTTTAAAAAAAACTTTAGAACTTTAATATTTCATCGTAATAAAATTGGGTGTATAAACTTTCCTTTGGGGATCACAAAATGGTGATGAAGCTCCTAGGGACTAATTCTCAATTAAAGCATATACATTTTGGTGATAATTAATGTTTTGTGTTTGAGTAGCCCTTGAAGAGTTAGTAACAGAAATGTATGTTATTAAGTATAATAGAACACTTAGCACAAATCGAGGATGGAAATAACAAAAGCATCATGTTTTGGCACAAGGGTTAGTAGAATGGTGTTTTATTAGCATTATTGACAAAAACTATGACAAGGTTTATTTCTCCTTACCTCTTGGAATACTTAGCAAGGCAATGTTAATAACCTTTCCAAATTATTGGCTCAATACTAAGGGATACCAATTTTTTTGCGCCTAGTTAGATTGGGTAATTCTCGAAGCACAATGATAACAAGGTTGATTTGGTTATGACCGTAGATGGGATGGAAAATGTTGTGCAATATAACTCGTAGGTGATTCATCTACCCATTTATTGACAGAGATCATTTTAAAACTGAGTTGGTCCCAAGACACGAGACATGGGGATGTGGTGCAAATATGTTACAATAGATTGCACGATACATTCTTATAATCAATTAACTTGCAGAAATAATGATTATATCATGTGAATTCTTGTGAACGTTGTAAAAAAAATTGTTCTAATTTTTACCGAATAGTTGATGGTATTTTTGGGTCACAAAATTGGGGGATTACAATATGATAAATTAGAGAAAAGTGTGTATAAGTATGCAAAAGTATGTAAAATTAATAGTAAAGGAAAATGTCCACTTGATGTAAAAGAATGTAAAAGTATAGAAATTTTTCCTTAAAATCTTTGTGAAGAGTGAGTTTTTGGGTGATATCACGAAAAGTGCAATTTTTTTGGGTGATATCACACCAACTGCAAGTTTTTTGGGTGATTTCACGCCAAGTGTGAGTTTTTTTGGGAGATCTCACGTCAAAGAGAAAGTGTTGGGGAGAGAGGTCTAATGTTACTCTCCTTCGATGACTCTTCCCAATAAGCACCACTACATATGGTACTTCCCTCATGTGTTCTTGTTTTCCTGATTGTTCTAAATTAGTTCCAAGTAGTACCGATCAAATGAGATTGCATGAATTTTGTAATTAGAGGACTATGCTTGTAACTATGAAATGGATCTAAAGAATTCTATAGATTGTGTTGATCTAATAAGCTAACTATGTGTACCCTTGGGACATTAGTACCCGGGAGGACACAGGATCCCGAGCACTACTTGTGCTAATGATGGGCACTAGTGTTTTTGTTGTAATTATGACCCAAGTCTGATTCGATCCAATTCTCAGTAATCATAACTTGTGTTGTTTTTGTAATGTGTAGATTTCTAATGTATCTATGAGCTACTGTAGGGGTGATTTATTCACACAATGTATGCCCCCCTTGTTTGGGGTGCATGCGACAAATGTAGGAGCATGTGGTCCAAATGAGAGGACCAAACCGAGCTAAAATAGATCCATACAAGGGGAGGGGATATGCATGGTAGAAACCAAGGCTTATGTAAATAAAGTAGGTTAGTAATATATGTGTTAGTGCAAAAAATCTAGTATGTAAGTAGAAGAAAATGTAACAATCAATTGTGTAAATAATATAGACTTTGTGAAAATTGGGTTTCAGACATGGGACATCGTTCACAATGTCACAAGACAATTAGGGCTGAAGTGGCCAAAATTATACAATGAAAATACAAGACATAGGGCAAAAACGCAAAAAATAATAGTATCTGATGACAAAAATTTACAAGCAACGTGGTGGAAAATATTCATGCAGGCCGGTGCTACACATGAAGTAATCATAGCATGTTAGAAAGATAAAAAGTATGTCAGGGGAATGTATGTATCAATGGAAAGTAATGTGCTATTAAGTAGAAGTAGTAAATGATGAAAGAATATGTAATGTGTGAGAGTAGTAAATGTAGATGCCCCGGGAGCCTCGATGGGACCAAGTAAAGGTAGAGTACCAAACATCATTGCAAAGTGTGTAAGAACTCAGTAAGATATGCATTCACAACTAGAGACCAAGTGAATGCGCATGTGTATATGATAAAGATGATGAAATATTGAGTATCTGACTAACATAGTAAAAAATTGTAACATGTAAGTAGTATAAGAA
Source organism: Taxus wallichiana var. yunnanensis (assembly GCA_018340775.1). Taxonomy (NCBI): domain Eukaryota; kingdom Viridiplantae; phylum Streptophyta; class Pinopsida; order Cupressales; family Taxaceae; genus Taxus; species Taxus wallichiana. The sequence goes on along the minus strand of CM031234.1, from coordinate 223,415,270 downwards.
ATCAAGAGTAAGTGAAACTAAGATATACAAATGCATTGAATGAGTGTGATGGAATGGTATTGTTGGGCCTAAGAATATTAGCTAAGTACAAGAAGGCACGTGGGAATGAAGGACCTATATGAAATAGGGTGCGTGGGGTGAAGGCGTGTAAGACAAGGTTTTAGAAGGGTTTAGAAGAACCCAAGGCGTGCGTGCAAGGCAAAGGAAGGGGTTTTAGGACTTAACCATATTCAGCATTTTAGGAAGCACACGAGAAAAGTGTGACCCGACTGAGCATGCGGAGTGGATAAGGTGCCATCCTGTAACTCGATGGTCAAGGAAGGAATATTCCATGTGATGGAAGGATCCAGAAAGACATCATTGCGAAAGTGGAGAGCTTGGATGAGAAGAAGCATGCTCCATTGAAGGACCACATGGACACTTGGAAACTGATCTATTACTTCAAGAAGGCATGGAGATGGATGCTAAAGCTATATATAGATATGCTCGGGTAGAAGGAAAGGATGACTTTTGAGAAAAGTGTGTGGTCACTGGCATCACATAGTGATTAAAGAGGTGAAGCTCTACAGAAATAGTGATGGGTTCTAGGGATTCTCATTAGGAAGGCTATAGGAGAGATGACATATCTAGAGGGATGGGTCTGATCATTCTTGTAATATGGAAATCATATTTTAGGATTCTAATGTATAAGTCTTATCTACATTAAGACATTTGGTCTATAATGACCTTGAGGAATGTAATGTGGTTACTGAATAGAGAGTAATATGAATATATGGATTTCTTTTAAAATATATACATTGTTCATGGGTATAAACCTAGTGCCTTTCCTTTGTATTATCAGATATGTTAGTTGTTTGATATTTTCCTTGTTATCTAAATGGATGCATTTATATAGTAACTCATCCTAAGACCCTCGAATGAATGCATGGTTCTTTCACTTCTTGCATCTAAGCTTCACGTAGGGGGGATGTATTCTAAGAAAATTCACATAAAGGAGGGCTCGACACCCACGCGTGCCTCGGTGAACGCCTAGTGCTCGCCGGGGTGATAGGACGACTTGCATGGGATTAGACTATTGTTTCTAAGGACATAAAAATGACTACATCTTGGTTCCATTGCTGGGACCTCTTTTCAAAGTTGTTGTGAGAAATGGCATACATCTTGGTCCCTGTAATGCATGATGATAGAACTTTTGACTTGGAGAGTTATGAAGCATTGTTCAAGAGCACGAGAGGATGAGTTTGCTCAAAGATTCAACACTAGAGCTGAGTTCAATGCACGTAGATGGGTAGAAGAGAACCTGAACCATGAGCTATACGAGATGTTATTCTATTGTTTTCTAGTAGAACTATATGAATGGATTTCAGCATATGTATCCAGATCAAGTTGGTACTATAAATCACGTGTATGGACATAAGATGATTACCGAGGCTGCGCAGATGCGGATCGGACTTAGACGTGTGTTGTTAATCACTTTGGTGAAAGGAGTCCTCGACTAGTTATACTATAGAATACATCATGTCTACGTATTCTTTCCTAGAGGTTGCTTGAGTTCAAGTTTCTGAGGGAACCCAGAGGATCATTTTTACATGTTATCCCTTTGGCTATGAATATCTTGATCATTACCCTAAGTTTAGAGGCATTCCCTATGGTTGGCTAAGCTTCTTTGAGCATTGGGCAAGGAAGCTAGGGTGGTGGAAGATGGCAGAGATTACGGATGAAAAAGAAAGAGAAGAGAGATGACTCAAATATAGTGAAGCTCGTGAAAGGGAGATGGCTAGACAATGCAAGGTTGCAAGTGTGATGGATCTATGGAGGCAGATGTTGTGGGAAGGAGTTGAGGTTCATGCAGAGGACGTGGAACCTAAGTAGTCTGTGTTACCCCATCTTGAAAAGTGTGGGAGAGAAGCCCCTTCAAATTCTGATGAGATTTCATCATGTGGAGAAAGGAGATTTTGCGGTGTGCATCTGAACCCACCTAGTGACCAACCCCTGGCACTTGGTTTTCCATATCAAGGGAGAAGTATTGTTAACCCAGTTAGTATCGGTGGAAGTAACCAATATATGCCTAGGAGATATAATTTCTTATTTGGGACATCCATGGATGTGTAAACCATTCCCGTATTTGGAGGAATTTTTGGACAAGGTGCAAATACACAAGGTTTGGGTATCACGTCTGAAATGGCGTGGGACACATAACTGGCAGCGGGACAATATCACAAACCATCGGTACACAGTTCAGTGGGATGTTGGGGACACTAGGCACGACCACTTTAGGCCATTTTTGGCTACAGGAGGTGGATCTGGTGGTATAGGAGTTGGAGGACCTAGTGGACCTAGTGGATCTGGAGGATCTAGTGGGTCAGGAGGGATAGGACTGGTGGGTCTAGTGGATCTGGTGGTGGAGGAAACACCAGAGGGAACTAAGGTTCTGGATCGGGGGATAAGGGCCGCAACCACCTCCACAAGTATTCTTTGAGATGTCTTTGCACTTACCAAGGACTACATAGGCATTAAGGATGCCATAGAACATGTGTAAAAATGTGAATTATTGTGGCGCGCAAAGGGAATCACTACCCTAGAGTGAAAAGCAAGTTAGTTTGCAACAATGTTACAAGGGTGCATACAAAGATGGTACCAAGTATGACCCACATCAAACGATGGTAGATTATATTACATTGAAGAATGCCTTCCTAGCAGAGTTCCATATCCATGAGTTCAAGCAAGAGCATCAATGCCCTGAAGGAGATCTAGTAAGGAATGACAAAGAGTGTGTGGGAGTATGACGCATGGTTCAAAACTCTCTTGTCAAAACTATCCTATGACATTCACCCTTCTCAGCATGCTCAATGGTTTGTTGGAGGGTTAATAACACTATTTAGAAGAGCATTGTCACACAAGACTTTCACATATCCACGCGAGACCTTGGAAGCCGCCCTATGCATTGAGGATATTGGGAGTGTTGATACTAGTGTTAGCTCTTTTCTGGAGGCTCAAATTACTAAAATGGCCAAGCAGCTTCAAAAGTTTTCTAAAAATTCAGCGCATGAGGTTCGTAGTGGGATTTGGTGCACAGATTGTCAAGTGGAGGGGAATGCAAAGGATAGTTTCCCTCAGAATTTAGTATGCACCATGACAATAGACTATGAGATTTTCCATGGGGATCATGATGCAAATAGATGTCCTCTATTATAACGCGTAATCCGCAAGAATGTTTCTTGATATTGCAATATTTTTACCTCTACAACCCATGATACCAAGGATTGTAGGATGATTGACCATATTCATGATGATATTAATCTTGGTGTATACCAGACTAGCCTTGTAAGTAGTTCCAAGGATGATGATTTCTTATGAAGGGCGCACGAGATGGAGGAGCATGTGACGAGGCTTTCGTGGTCGTAGTAATTGCGGTGGAGGAAGAAGTGAGTTCCCATGAGGAACCTATTATAATTATGGGTCTACAGAGCATTATAAGTGTGAGTGTCATGATCTATTGCAATGCTCATGGTGTGGAAAAAAACATAAGTACGAGGAGTGCCCTGAGTTATTTGAGCACATGAGCCAACAACACCGGAAAGACAAAGGCACTGGGATGGTGAGAATAAAGAAGGCCAACCCCATTGGATGTTGAGAGTGGCACGTGAGTCAGGATTAGAACCTATACTAGTGACAACGTGGGCAGAGGTTGACGCACCAAGGATATGCTAAGACAGTAAAAATGGTTGTTGGGGAAGAAGTGTTACATGGGAAGTATCCAGAGCCTACTCATTAGAAAGAAGTGTATTAAGAGACTATGGATGTGATTTGGAGTTTGCAATGGGAGATCCAATGTCTAAAGGATAATTCAAGGCGGTTAGTGCAAAGGAAGAATGTTGAGGCTCCACGAAGGGCCAGGATGAAATCAAGGAAGTAGGTAGGATGTTAATGAAATAGAATAGTATTCCCTTGCTAGGATGATGGCTACGGGAGAAGGTACCATGCGCTGAAGCAAAGTGCAAAAGGCAGATTTTGCATGCAAACATTCCTCCTCATAGCCTTGAATATGATAAGGAGATCACCTTCAATGCAGTTGTTGATGGCTGAATTTTGAGTAACATCCTCATTGACATGGGATCGAAGGTCAATGTTCTTACATTGGATGCATGGCATCAAATGGGAAGGCCTGCATTACAACCATATTTAAATGTGTTGTATATGGTGAACAAGACAAAGGAAATTCCCATTGGAGTCTTGAAAGATGTGGTTATCACTATTTAAGGGCCAAGTTCACTGAGGGACTTTGAAGTCTTGGTGCTCACCGAGGTGGATAATTTCCCAATATTACTTAGGCACCCTTGGTGTTATAAGAACAATGCCAACATGTGGTTTAACAAGGGTTATATCAGTTTCGAGAACAAGGAAGAAAGGGTGATCATCTCTTTAACATATGGGAAGCCGATGCCCTATCTTGAGCCCTTAGGAGAGGAATTCCTTGATAGAATCTATTGTGATCCATCGAGATCCCGAGATAATTCATCCTATAGAAGGAGTCATCCAATTAAAATATGCTCGGTCGATGAGTGATAGAAATAGCATAGCATGTGAAAATCAGGTGCACGGGACTTATGAGTTGATTAGGAGACAATTGAGAGGATCTATAACAAGGGTGATGAAGGTGTGCTCAGTTAAGCACCTAGGAAGAAAGAAGCTACCAAGTTACTCTAGAGGAGCAAGCCCTAATGATTTCTTACAAGAAATGGAGGCTCAGTGGAAAAATGAGGATGAAATAAGAAGTATGCTTAGTTATAACTTTCTCGGGACTGTAATGCATTGGTGAGAAACACATCACGAGAGTTTCCTAGAATGGTGTGAGGTAAGATTCAAATTTTTTGTAAGCTTCTCCATAAGCAACGCATCCACTGTCATACAAGAATACCATGGAAAGGAACCTATCTCGTTCCATATCCAAGTTTCTGAGAAGGTCTAGATGGGAAGCGCAAAAGCTTTAACACCTTCATTATGGGTGCATAAGTTGTATTCCACTTTTTAAGGTTGTGCACATGCATGGTATATCCACTCGAGGCACGTCATCGAGACAGGAATTGGCAAGAGTTAACAACTAATCTCATTCAAGCTTTTGAGTATTGGAGTACCAAGCCATCAGTGGATAAGGCGTTACAAGTTATCAAGCACCTTACAATGGGAGATATGGCCATGGCGAAAGATAGGCTACTAGATTTGATAGGTGAACCTTGTTTGGAGATGTGCTTTAATGAAGAGGAATCAGAAGAGATACATCTTGAGTGCACATGTATGGAAAATGAAAAAGGAAAAATGGTCTATGTAATAGATGGTGAAGAGATGGAAATTCTATATGTTAACCATTCCATAGGTACACGTAAATTCATAGATAGCATTGATGAGTGAGCATGTGCCTACCATGAGCCCTTGAAAACAAATAAGGTTAACATTGGCTTAGAGGCAAAACCTAAGGAAGCTATCATTGGGGACTATTGGTCGAGAAAGAAGTTTCAAAGATCATTGATCTATTGCGTGAGTTCTAGGATTTTTTCCCACATGGGTACCATGAACTCAAAGGCATCCACCATTCCTTGGGGAGATGAGGATCAAGTTGAAAGAGGGTGCATGAACTCAATTCAAAAGAGGCCTTATCAGATGAATCCAAACTTGCACATACGGGTCAAGGAGGAAATAGATAATATGGTCACTTGGGTATCCCGAGGTTGTGGAGGAATCGAATGGATAAGCCCAATGGTCATCAATATCAAGAAGGATGGAATAATAAGGATCTATGTTGATCGATCCTTTCCCAACCCCCTTTACTAAATAAATTCGGAGGAAGTAGGCTGGGCGTGAGCTCTACTCTTTCATGGATGGGTTCTTATGGTATCACCAAGTCAGGATTGCAAAGCATGACCAGAGAAAGAAAAATTTTCCACTGAGTGGGGAAGATTTTCCTATACAATCATGCCTTTTGGATTGAAAAATGTTCTGTTATACTCTCACACATCGTGGTACAAGCATTTCGGACTGGATTACTTGGACTATGTATGGGCTAGTAAAATACCATTGTGACAATTTAAGGCTGATGTTTGAGAGATGTCGGCAATTGAGGATATCCCTCAACATTAAGAAATGTATCTTTGCCACTCCATTTGGAACCTTGTTGGGGCATATTATATGTAAGGAAGGATTACTAGTGGATCTCGCCAAAGTTGTAGTTATTGTGGGATTAGGGAGCTCGTTAGTCAAAGCACAGTGCATGGATTTCTTGGGCATATGGGGTACTACAGAAGTTCATCAAATGATATGCCAAGATCGCCGCACCCTTAGAAGAATTGCTAAAGCACAAGAGTGCCTTTCATTGGGGAGAGGCGCAACAAAAGGCATTTGACACTTTGAAGGATAGACTTGTCATTGTGCCCATACTAGTGTTTTCCTTCTTGGGATAAGCCTTTTCATGTGCATGTTGATGCCTCAAGAACAACCATGGGAGTAGTACTAGCACAGCCTAGTGAGGGGATTGTTGATCATCCCTTGTGTTTTGCAAGTAGGAAGTTGACACCAGTAGAATAAAATTATACCACTACGAGCGCGAGTCACGTTAATGATCTACACATTGCATAAGTTCGAAAAATACATTGGCAACACATTTTATATTCTATACAGACCACATGGTGTTTAAATACTTGGTGAACAATATTATTCTGCAAGGGCGCATATGTCGTTAGGTCCTGTTATTTAAGGAATTCGAGTTTTCAATTGTGGCAAACCAGGAAGAGCAATTTAGGGCCTAACCACTTATCAACGATTGACTCGGGGAAGGAGTTACAAAGCATTGAGGATACCATGACGGACGTGTAATTGTTTAGGTTATGGCATGCACCCTCGGACTTAGAAGATATCGCGCAAAGATTCTTTAAAACTTGTGTGGTGCCTAAGGAATGAAGGCTTTGGAGAGGAAGTAGTTGGCTATACGCGCCACACCTTACATGTTGATTAGTGGATGTTAGGAAATAAGGGATAAAATATGCGGAATAATCCCTCACATAATCGCAATGAGAGACTAATATGCATAAAATATTAAAGATCTCAAATAAAAGTGCAGAATAAAATAACACAACACATAGAGATAGTATTTAACATGGTTCACCCAATTTGGGCTACGTCCACCAAGAATCACTTACTCAAATTTTAGTACAAGCCACCACTCTCTCAATACAATACTCAAATCTATTTAGAGCTATGCTTAACAAACTCTACATAATTCACACCCGAATTCAAAGCACATCTACAATGTTTTTCATACTTCTATCATATGCATAAAACCATATAAATAGACAACTTCTTAAGCAGTTTTACAAAACCACGGGTATCAAAACCATGGGAAAAAACTGTCCCATTAACCTATGGGTCAAAATCCCACCCATATGATAAAATCACGTTTCCTGATATATCGGGCACATTTTAAATCCCAAAAAAAAAAACATTGGGCTGCCCCCAAACCTCCCTGAGAGGATACATGAAAAGTGTACAATACTCTTAGTGTACAGTCTTCAACACTTTCACACATGAAAATAGGCTCCACAACCTAACAATCTCCCACTTGGAGACTAGTTTTCCTCTGAGAAAACTTCTCAACCCTTCACTAGTTTCCGTGAAGACCAACCAAAGCTGAACACAACTTTAGTTTTTCCCTTGTGACCACCTTGGTCATCATGTCTGCAGGATTCTAACTGGTATGGATCTTCTCCAGCTTCAACTTCTCTTCCTCCAAAGTTGTCCTGATGAAATGGTACCTTAACTGTATATGCTTCATCCTAGAGTGGAAAGTAGAGTTCTTAGCTAGGTGTATAGCACTTTGACTATCACTATGTAGCTTTCCTTCCTCCTGCTTATGCCCCAACTCCTCAAGTAATTATTATAACCAAATCATTTCTTTGCTTTCCTCTATGGCAGCAACATACTCAGCCTTTCATGGTTGACAAAGCCACCAACTTCTGTAGTCGTGAAATCCAGCTCATTGTTGTCCCACCTATAGTGTAAACATAACCTATTGTGCTCCTCCTACTATCTACATCTCTAGCCATATCTGAATCTACATAACCACACAAAGTGGTGTCTGATCCACTGTAGCACAAAACTATCCCCATGGTCCCTCTCAAATACCTGAAGGATCCACTTTACTACCTACCAGTGATCTCTACCTAGATCACTCATAAATCTACTCACCGCTCCCACTACATGGGAAATATTAGGCCTGGTACACACCATGGCATACATCAAACTACGCCAACTGCTGATGAGTAAGGTACCTTGGACATTTGGTTTCTCTCTGCTCTTGTCTTGGGACACTTGCTCCTTTGATAACTTGAAATGGCCTACCAAAGGAGTCCCAACTGATTTAGCATCCTACATATTAAACCTCTCCAAGACTTTCTTAATGTACTCTTCCTGAGATAAATTCAGCTTCCGTTCCTTCCTATCCCGAGATATCCTCATACCAAGGATTTGTTTGGCTGCCCCCAAATCCTTCATAGCAAAGGATTCACTTAGTTACTTCTTGAGTACTTTTATTTCCTGCATGTTTTTACCTGCAACCAACATGTCATCCACATACAGACACAAGATAATATAACTTTCATCCTCAAATTTCTTTGTATACACGCAATGGTCAGAATGACATCTAATATAACCTTACTCCATCATGAAAGCTATCAAATTTCTTATACCATTGACATGGAGCTTGTTTCAAGCCATACAAGCTCTTCTTCAGTTTACACACCATCTCCTCTTTACCTTTGACCTCATAGCCCTCTAGTTGATGCATATATAGTTCCTCCTCCAAATCACCATGGAGAAATGCAGTCTTTACATCAAGCTATTCTAAGTGCAAGTCTTCTACTGTAACTATTCCTAGAACAGATCTAATAGAAGCCATTTTTACTACAAGAGAAAAAATCTCATTAAAATCTATACCTTTTTTCTGTGCAAACCCCTTGACCACCAACCGGGCCTTGTATCTTTTCTTGCCTCCTTCTTCCTCTTTGACTCTGAACACCCACTTGTTCTGTAATGCTCTTTTGCCTTCGGGTAGCTTCACAAAATCCCATGTTTGGTTCTCCATGAGAGCTTGATGCTCCTCATCCATGGCTTGCTCCCACTTCTTCCTGGCATCTACCTACATTGCTTCATCAAATCTCTCTGGTTCTCCACTATCAGTGAGTAATAAATAATAAAGATAAGGAGAAAAACGTTCAGGTTCTCTTCTTACCCTAGAAGACCTCCTCAATATAGGAGTTTGGGGTTCCTGTTGAGGAGGTTCCTGAACTGATTCATGTGTCACTTTTCCATCTAGAAGATCCTCTACCACTTGTATATTCTTTCTTGGATTCTTCCTTGCTTTCCTACAACTGATTCTTATACATGAATTTCTCATTAAAGACCACATCCCTAGATCGAATGATTTTCTTGTCCTTAATACTCTAACATTTATATCCAAAGTCATCACCACCATAACCAATGAAAGTACATTTTTAACTTATTCTCTAGCTTGGTCTTATCATCCTTGTCTATATGAACAAACACCTCACATCCAAAGACTCTAAGAAATGAATAATCAACTTTCTTACCATACTAAGCCTCCTCAAGTATGCCTCCATCCAAGGCACTTGAGGGTCCTCTATTTATCAAGTACACATTATGCTCACCACTTCTACCCAAAAAGAAAGAGGCAATCTTGCATGTAACCTCATGCTCCTAGCATGTTCCATTATTGTTCTATTCATCCTTTCTAACACCCCATTCTGACTGCGGAGTTCCTGGAACCATCTTTTTCCTACGGATTCCATTCTTAGAATAGTAATCATCAAATTCATTGTTGTAATATTCCCCTCCATTATCTGACCTAAGACATTTTAGCTTAAGACATGTTTCATTCTCTACCAAGGCTTTCCATTTAACAAAAGTGTCAAATACATAAGATTTGTTTCTAATACAATAAACCCAAACTTTCCTTGTTGCATCATCAATAAAAGTAACATAATAACTTGAACCCCCAAGAGATGATACCTGAGCCAACCCCCACACATATAAATGCACTAGCTCTAACTTACTCTCTTTCTTTGTAGGTCCAACCTTGAGAAACCTTACTCACTTTTGTTTCACATATATGTAGTCCTCACATAACTCCAAACCTGTTTCTGTATATCTAGGGAAATCCTTCTTTATGATCTCCATGCCCTTATGGTTCATATGACCAAGCCTATAGTGCCATAATGTTGTATCTACTTCTGAAGCCACCAGATTACAAACATTAGTGCTCTAAGTGGTTAAATACAAGGTTCCAACCTTCTTACCTATTTCCACCACAAGAGCACCCTTGGTAACCTTCCAAGATTCCACTTGTAAATATCATAGTACAACCATCACTTCCCAACTTCCCTGCCGATATCAAATTTCATCTTAATGTAGGCACATGTCTGACATCCTTCAATAGCCAAGTATTCCCATTCTACATTTTAACTTGAAAAAAACCTTTTCCAACTATGTTATAAGGCTCATCATCACCAAGAAAAACATGCCCAAAATCTTCTTGAACATAATCAACAAAATAATGCCTATGTGGAGAAGCATGGAAAGAAGCCCCCGAATCTAAAACCTAAGATTCAATAATATTGTGCAAAGAAAGAATCAAAGCATTCTGACATACATTACCCATTGCCACATTTGCCTCCTTTTTTCTTCCTATTGTTTCTTCTTGTCCCAAGCTCCCAACCTTCATTGGCATGCCCAAACTTTCCACAGTGCCAACATACTATCTTGCTTTTTGATTTTGACCTTGTCGATCCTTTGATTTTCCACGGTTTCCTCTATTCTTTTGTCTCCCTCTAGTTTCCACTGTCAAAGCATTCCCTGAAGTAGAAGATTCACCAGAGATTTTTCTTCACATTTCCTCGCTTAGAATCACCCCTACAACATCCTCAAAATTCAACTTTGAGTTAGTAGGAATTGAGTTGCTTACCGCCATTACCAGGCTATTCCAACTCTCAGGTAAAGAGCACAAAACTAATAAAGCCCTAACTTCTTCATCAAATTATATCAAAACCGAAGCTAGCATATTTACAATCGTATTAAAATCATTTATATGATCTATACTGAACCATTCTTAGACATCTTCATATTAAACAACTTTTTCATTAAAAATATCTTATTAGAGGCAAAGGGTTTTTCATACAACTTCCCTAATGCATCCATCAGTTATTTTGTAGTCTTTTCCTTTGAAACATTAAATAATACCGAAGATGCAAGACACATCCGGATTGTCCCAAGTGCCTTCCTATCCAAAAATCCCATTCCACATCTGTCATGCTTGAGGGTTTGTTCACCTTCTTAGACAACGGAGTATAAAGATCCTTCTGATAAAGGTAATCTTCCATCTGCATCTTCCAAAGACTGAAATTCTACCCGTTGAATTTATCAACCCTAGATCTTCCATCATTTGCCATAGCTCCCACTCAAGATAAAACTTTCCCTATGATTCAACACTTTAGTAAACCAAACTAGGCTCTGATACCAATTTTTAGGAAATAAGGGATAAAATATGTGGAATAATCCCTCATAGAATCGCAATAGTAGAGACTAATATGCAGAAAATATTAAATATCTCAAATAAAAGTGCAAAATAAAATAACACAACACAAAGAGACAATATTTAACGTGGTTCACCCAATTTGGGCTACATCCACCAAGAATCACTTGCTCATATTTTATTACAAGCCACCACTCTCTCAATACAATACCCAGATCTGTTTGGAGCTATGCTCAACAAACTCTACAAAATTCACACCCGAATTCAAAGCACATCTATAATGTTTTTCATCCTTCTATCATATGCATAAAACCATATAAATAGACAATTGCTTAAGCAGTTTTACAAAACCATGGGTATCAAAACCATGGGCAAAAACTATCCCATAAACCTATGGGTCAAAATCCTACCCATATGAGAAAATCACATTTCTCGATATATCGGGCACATTTTAAGGCCCAAAAAAAAAATTCGGGGCTACGCCCAGAACTAACAAGGATACATGAAAAGTGTACAGTAATCTTAATGTACAATCTTCAACACTTTCACACATGAAAATAGGCTCCACAACCTAACATTGGAGACTGTATAAATTAGGATGTGATGAGGTTCTACGTCGATGTGTATTGGAACATGAGCGCGTGGTAATTATGGAGGAAGCACATGGTGGGATTGTAGGAGGACATATGTAGGAAATGCTACCGAGTGGAAGATTCTAATGGTAGGGATTTGGTGGGAAACCATCTACCAGGATTGTATTGAGTTTTGCAAGGCCTGTGACCATTGCCAGCACCTTGGAAAACCTGGAAAGAGGGATGAGGACATTCCACGGAAACTTACCGGAGGGATGAAATTCCCTTGCGACCAATAGCTTGCATTGAGCCATTTGAAAAGTGGGCAAACAACTTTATAGGACTGATTTTTCCAGCCAAGAAAAGGACCGGTTCGTGGTATATCATTACTTACATTGATTACTTGACAAGATGCACGAGGTAGTTCCTACAAAGGATTTTACTAAAGAGACAAGCTGTTAGATTCTTATGGGAAATCATAATCAGTATATATGGATGTCCTTTGAGCTTGACTAGAGATAGGGATACAAATTTTCTCAATGAAATGGTCAAGATTCTGCTAGCAGAGTTTATGGTGGCCCATTAGAAGACTACCCCCTATCATCCACAAGAAAATGGAACTACTGAGGAATTTAACAAGATACTAAGTCACACGTTGACCAAGATTTATGATGGCGAGAAAGCAGTTGCGATGAAAAAGTATCATCCGTTCTATGGGCATATAGGAAAACCTACAAAATATTGAACAAGGCCACTCCATTTCAGTTGGTGTTTGGTGCAGAGGATTTTTTCCCGTTGAATTCATCATCTTGTACATCCTTGATTCAAGTGCACATCGATTCAAGCGTTGGATGGGACAAAGCTACCTTTCCATTTCAATGGGAGTATTACTCAAGCCCTACTATAAATAATCCTTCCTAGTGTTTGTAAATAAGGCAGTATTGCCAATTATATTAGAATTTTCCTTTATGCATTTTTCTTTTCTTTTTGTTTCCCTTTCTCATTGCTTTTTCCTTTCCATTGTTTTGTTTTGCGCCTTGTGCGCTGGTAACCACATTATTTTCAAAAGGTTGTGTATGCGTAGAGGACCGCACATCTGTTTTAGTGTGGGGTGGAGTAGTGCAAAGTGAAGTATAAGCTCAAGTAAAATTTAAATGGCCTGATTTAAGGATAGAAAGCACGTGGGAAAATGGTGGACGATAATGGTTGGTGTCAGGATAAGGCTTTATAAAGACCACGTACAGAGAAGGAAAAGTGCATAAACAACATGAGGTAGGCGAGGTAAAAATTGGATAAAGGACATAAGAGGTGCCTTCGACGCCACGAGACGAATGCATAAGAGTCTTCGATCAGTAAGGATTTTTGTGCACTAGAATTTTGTAAAGATTTTTTCACGCATGATTGGGCACGTGGGTAAGGGCGCTTAAGGTCGTCTTTAGTGGAAAAATTTACATTTAATGCTAAGTACGTTGGTAGGTGGCATAACATTTATTGCTGGAAAGGAGGAAAAATCTATAAGTATGAGGTTAGGTGAATCATTATTTTACCTTACTATTACGAAGTGGAAGAGATCTTGTAAACTAGGGCATCCAGAGAGATTTGTGTGAAGGAAGAATCATAGAGATCTAAGTGTGCAACTAGGTTGATCTACAAAATAGAGTGGAAGGAGTACATGGGTGTGGGGAGAGTTCTTTTGGATTACGCTGTCTTGTGGAAGGGTTTTCCTAGTTAGGGTTTGGTAGCTAGGGCACGGAGATAGGAGGATTCTTCGTGGAGTTGAGAAAAGTAGTAGAGCAGAGAAAGGAGGAATTTAATTTTTAACCCAACAAGTAGAATGACACCAAAGAAGGCAACCATCTCACCAAATAAATAGAAGGGAAAGGACAATGGAAAATAAACCACTACCATCACTAGTTCCAATGAAGAGTGGTATGCAGAAATATAGTACCTAGATGGAGTGTTGCTAGGGAAAGAGTGGGAATCACACTGAGGAAGATGGTCGTAAGTGACTACAATTATTGAACGAGCACTACAGAAAAAGAGATGGAACTGGAACTATTTCATCTAACTAACAAGAGGACACCAGAAGGAATGTTGATCTACAACAACAAAGTGAAGGTGAAGTTAGAGAAGGTCGAGTTGCTGTAACTTTATGAGTTTCCCTATTTTGGCAAGCTCGAGCGGTTATACCAGTGGTTGATGTCACACGTACATGAAGACCACTTCTATTTTTCAAGCCGTAAAATACACATAACTCCTCAACTCATTTCAAATTTCACTAGCCTGATTAGTGAAAGAGACTCCATAGATGACGACTTGGATGATAAGGAGGCCATCAAGGAAATTGTGGAGGCCTATGACTACAAGAAGGGTTCGTCTCTACTTCGATATCACAAATATCCCCAACCTTGTTATGAGAATGGCCGCACGCTTGGTTACCAAGTTGAATGATCAAGAAAGGTGGACACAAGTGAACAAGGCATGGTTGAATGTATGTCAAAGATTTCTAAAGGCACCATTTACAACTTATCTACCTATATTGCAAATGAGATCATTAGTAGTGTGTAGGAAGGAGAGAATATATTATTCGGAAAAATTATCCTCACCATTGTCTTCTCGAAGATTGGAGTGCCCGATGGGCCAGAGAAGTTTGTATGGGAGTATCCAGAAGAAAATCCCTCACCCATGAAAAGGTTTGAGAAATATACTTGTGAGACCATGACGGCCACTCACAAGACGCGCCTAGAAAAATGGTACAAGCGGATGCGCAATGCATTCAGGGCAGAGTGGAGGATACCTGAGTAGTTGCTCGTGCTCGTAGATGGGGAAGTGGATTTTCTATATATCAGCATTTTTGTATTGGCCAGTTCACCTTAACAGATGGGACTAAGATTCCATGGTGAAAGCTACCATTTTCCTTCACCGCGCAATACTTCCAAGTAGGGGTCAACCATTTTAAGAGGCCAAAAGGCTAAGGTTCAACCTTAGTGAAGTATACCAGGACCACCGCAAGCTACGTAGGAAGCTCTTATACCCAAAGAAGCACACATATGTGGAGAAATGAGTCTCCCACGAAGTGTAGATGATAAAACCAATAACATTGCCGATCGTCGGAAGGGTCATGACTAGGATATATCATGCATAATTCCAAATTTTGAGAAGGGCACCCACCTAGAGAATGATGTCTCCATTCCAAAACAAAACACCTAAAGAAATAAGGATTCCCAAAGAAGAGGGAGAGAGAAGAGGTGCATGATAAGAAGGCACCAAGTGTGCGAGAAAAAACACAATTTGTGGGTGCTCCGAAACAAGCACTAAGTCAAGAACTTACGCATGCGCAAGAAGAAGTCCCCAAATAAGGAGAAGATCCCAGAAGAAGAGGCACCAGAGTAAGAGGAGACCCTCATAAGAGAAGAGTCGTCAAGGAAGGATTCACCCGAAGAGAAAGAGAGGGAAGAATATCCTATATTGGAATCACCAGTTAGGAAGAAACAGAAGGTGGAAAAAGGGTAGACTCAAAAGAAACGAAGGACTTGGAGGCCTACGGGGACAAGAAATACAACGACGAGGATGAAGAAGTTCATAAATATCTCATGTATGATATACATGATTTAGAAGAAGAAGGAATCAAAGAGAAAAATGGAAAGGAGGAAGCAGATGCTCAAGGCAAGCGGTGAGCTAAGAAGTAAACACAAAATATCAAAGGACCACAAGCCTCACCAAGGAGTAGATAGAGGAGGCCACATAGAGAGAAGTAGCAGACATCATCAAAGACTTGGTGGAGCAGGAAGTAGAGCACAACACAGATGAAGTGATGAAGGATATTGAGGAAGAAAGCGTTGGAAAGGAGTATGGCAGCATGGGTGGAGATCCTAATTTGGGCCGTGAGCTTTATAAAGGCTGCGTGAATAGGTTGGAAGAGTGTAGTGATAGCACAAGGTCAAGGAATGGGTTATATCAATAATCCAAGCAAGGTGCTACGCGTGCACTTTCGAGCACCATGCCAATAGAAAACTCCTGGCCATGCCCTCATTTGATGTAGAAGGTGCATATCCATGAACCAGGGAAAATTCTATCCCGGGCGTTTGAGTCCCACATCGATGAGCTTGAGTTCGAGGTAAGCTAAGGGGCGGTGATGAAGGTGCTAGAGATGAAAGGAGTAAATCCCTTGGTGAATGATCAATAATTATCAGATGAGAAAGTCTGCAATGCACTCAAAAAAATTAGTTGAGGTTAAGGCCAGACTTATTTGGAGGAATGATAGGGTGAGATTCTTAGAGTTGGAGTTGGAGAAGGAGTAGGAGCTTCTCAAGAAAATAAAGGACCTGAAATAAGAAGAATTGATCATCGCGTAGTTAAGACATGAATTGAAAGAGGAAAAGGTAAGGGTGTGTGAAGTATACAAGAAGATAGAAATGATTATAGATGTTATTGTTTTGAAGCATCCAGACCTAGCACCGAATGAGAAAAATATGAATCAACCTTAAAGTGCCTAGAGGACTTAACTCACACCCTCACTATGGAGAGGCGGCCACTCACCTTAGAGTCCACAAAAGAAGCGTTGGTGCACCAAGAGAGAAGACAAGATGAAGGTTATAGGGATTGTTGCTTAGTATACCAAACTCCTTGATGTGAACGTCGCCACGCAAGTTGCTAAAGCTTCCTATGATAATTGTGCTGATAGAGATAGAATAGCAAGCATCTTGGTCGCTACACATGTGACGAACTCAAGGATTTCCAAGAGAAGAATAAGGGGAACAGAGCAGAGTGGGATAGGATCCTAGTTGAGGTGGAGAAGAAATTAGAGGCTATCGAGACCTTGTGGGGATCGATCAAAAATTGGCTGAAGGAGTTATACCCCCAGATCACCCGTAGGATGGATGCCCTCGAGGATTTGGGAAAACAACTGGAAGGAATTGTTGAAACAATGAGTGCCAAGGGGGAAGGGATAAGCTTTGAGGAGGTAAGCACCCTAGTAGGTGACCTCTGTCAGCAAGTGTAGAGTGAGGTTAATGCTTGGGAGAAGCTAGAGGTAGATATAGGGAAGGATTTCCCTCTCCTCCTTCAACAATGAACATGTTCTCCTTTATTTCCCCATTCTTTCATTCTTTCTCCCAATTCTTCATTCCTTCATTATTTTTCCAACTATTCAGATCCCACCATTCTTTATTAATTGAAGATAAGTATTTCTGAGGATGGAGAACATGTGTAGTGTGGGGTGATGTTGGGCCTCATAATATTGGCTAAGTACAAGAAGGAGTATGGGTGCGTGAGACCTATATGAAGAAGGGTGCATGGGGTGAAGGTGTGTATGAAAGGGTTTTAGAAGGGTTTAGCATAACCTGTTGTTGCAGACTCACAAAGACCCCTAGATGCAAATCAGGTTTCTAAGTTGATCTTCGAGGCATCCAAAGTGTGATTGCACAACATTTCTAGCACGCCCGGTGGGACCAAGAGGTCATTCCACCAAAATTTGAAGGAGTTTTCGTGAAATTTGGACTAAGAAATTGCAGTTTTAAAATTTTGGATTTTTGCTTCTTCCAGGCTGAACTCCGAAATCATTTTTCAAGGGCTTAAATTGCTCAAACAAGCTGA
The DNA here is from genome assembly GCA_018340775.1 of Taxus wallichiana var. yunnanensis. Lineage (NCBI taxonomy): Eukaryota > Viridiplantae > Streptophyta > Pinopsida > Cupressales > Taxaceae > Taxus > Taxus wallichiana. The sequence continues at coordinate 223,397,510 of CM031234.1, read as the reverse complement.
ATTTTCGCCGGTTGGTAGATCTGAGGGTAATCTTCAAAAGGGTATCTTTGGTTTTTTGAGATTTTGATTTTCAAAATTTCATGTTTTTTTGGATTTCGGGTTTTCGGGGTCCGAGAACATCAAAGCAGACCCAGCAGTCGTTTCGGGGATCCGTAGCTGCATTACATGACATGAGTTCTGAATTGAAGACTACATCCTCCAGGCCCTTCAAATTTTTAATTCTGATTTTTATATTGCCAGGTTTGGTGTGTAACTTGGCAAAATCCAAATTTTTTAGAGGCATATTCAAAAGCACATCCAAGCGACTCCTCCGATCAAAGAACCCATTTCTCCGAGTTGCAGACCGTTTCCATCCATTTCCATCCATCCATTTCCATCCATCTTTCTTTCCATCTCTTTCATTCTTTTCCATTCCATGAATTTGTGCAACCATGACTTCATTTCCATCATGGAATTCACATTTCCAACAACAACAGAATGTTTCACACCTCCAACACATTTTACAAATCCTCCAGATCAGCATGCATACTCATATGAACAGCAGTGCCAAAGTCAGTTTGGCTATGGAGCTTTCCAAGAGCAAGAGTATGCATATAACGAAGACCATCAGATGCAAGATGCTGGTCTGTTGGAGAAAATCCAAAAAATGGAGGAGGGGATGGTGCAGTCCAGGGCTCAAGCACAAATGAAAGCTTTTGGAATCGGTTGTGGAGCACCCTGTCCATGGGTGGGACCTTTTCCAAGGCATTACAGCCCTCAGGAGAAACTTGACTTCATGATTGCAACGCTGCCTTTGCTTGCAAAGTGGATTGAAGAAATAGAGGTGTATGAGAGGAGTATTCAGCAACCTTGTCAATGGGTAAGCACACCATCTCATGCCTTTCTGTTTCCTTTTTCCCAATCTATCCCATTTCAGCAGTGTCAAGTTTCAAACTCTCCATCTGCTGTCCCAAGTGTTGAATCCATTTCTCCACCCCCTAGTCTTCCATCTCATCTCAATTCTTCTTTCCTTTTTTCTTCCAAACAGTCATCCCCTCCACAAGAGATAATAGAAATACCCCCTCCTCCAAAGAAACAAGAGGTTTCACTGCCTCCACCACCACAAAAATTTGTAAAATCAGTTGAGTTTCAACCCATCCCTCCTCTTGCATTCCCAATTCCATGTGGGGAAGAAGAAATTGCAAAAATCAGTCATCAAGGACAGCAAGAGGAAGAGCCAAGAAAAGAAGAAATGATTAAGAGCTTAGTAAGTTTGGCTCTTAAATTTGGAATTGAGAAGATCCCTTTACTGGTAAAGCCTACGGAAGAGGCTAAGGTTGAACAAATGGTGGTCAGGACTGATTTTATTGCAGCAGAAGAAGAAGATCTTGCAGTCCCAACTTGTCCTCTAGAGCAGCAGACTGAAGAGTTTGACTTGAAAAACTTCATGCTGGAGGAAGAGTTATATCAAGAGCAAGATTGCCTTCAAGTAGTAGGGGAGGGAGAATCTGCTCCAAAGGCAAAAGAAGAGGAGCACATCCTAGTTGTGGAGGAGAAAAGTGCAGATCTAAGGGCTTTGAGCACAAAGCAGGCTATAGGAGAACCTTCACCCTTCCTTCTACTTCACCTCTCCCAAGTTCTAGTACTGAAGAGGAGTTTGATCTCTCAAACTCAATATTGGAGAGTGAAGGAAACCATGGTGGTCAAGTTGCAGATCAAGAGGACACCATGGAGGAAGTTGAACACGAACAGCAGGACAACAATGAGGCAGTTTACTTGTCGATTTGGAGGACTGCTTTGACGAGAAGAACCGGTTGAGTTTCCACCATTCTCTCTTTCATCATCCACATCCCAAACACCGAGCTTTGTTGTCATGAAAGAGAACATTCATTTGCAGCAGCCTGCATCTTATAGCGGCTCTTTGAAACCAAGATTGGAAGATTTTAATCTTCCATGTTCTTCATTGGAGGAAGAGAAAGGAAAGAAGGATTCCACCATTTCTTCCACATCATCCATTCAGAGGGTCTACAAGAAGACTCCATTTTTGGAGTTGAAAATCAGAGCTATGGGCATATCAAACGGACCATACCTTGCCCAATCAGGTATTTGGCTTCATTGGAGCCAAAGGAGAAGCCACAACCAGTCATGCTTGCTTCTGAGCATGAGGACGAGCTACAAAGTACCAAGGATCAGCTGCCATACCTCTTCAATCCAAATGCAGAGCAACTAAAAGAGGTATTGAATTTGTCTTCAGCTGATACCTTGATGATTTGGGTGGAAGACCAGCTTCTTGTTGATTTTCCACTCATCCTAACAGCCATGATCAGCTCCAAATCAATTGCATGGCTGCCACTTTTGAGAAAGGGAAGCTATTTCTCACAACCAATTGCGGGGGTTTGTTTAGCTTGCCTTTGCTCCCGATTCTGATAGAGTAGGTAGGTTTGCTTTCGATAGAAGAAGTGCTTGTACACACTCGCATGTTCCATTTGGAGCATGTATGATTTTCGATTACCTGTACATAGTTTTGGTGTTGCTTGGTTACTGCTCTTACACGATTCGTTTCAGGGTATTTTGGTGAGAACAACTCCATGTCCAAAGTGGGTTTCAAGTGGCTCGAGAGGAGGTTTTGAAGTTCGAGATCGATTGCAGTTACAACTCATGACCCCATGCCCAATGGATGCTTCAGGCAACTGGTAACTTCATCTAGCAGGCAGATGACCCCGCTGAGTCACCAAATTGTTATCCAATTTCACCCCCCCAGGGTTGAATTGATAACATACATCAGAATTCTCAAGTTCCAGGGCAAAAATCATGTTTCTAGGGCCCCTTCAGAAATTTTTCTAACTCTCCTGTCTAGGTTGAAAAGAACAAGCTCTGAGAAAATGCGAGAAAGTTGCAGAAAATAAGCTTGGGCCAAAAAAAATTGTGAAAATCGGCTAAGTCCTAGTCCCCGGGACAGTCGGGACATTTGGGACGAAAAGGCGCGGATCGGCCGAAAAGCCTACAGCCGCCCAAACAACAAAGGGACATCTGGGACAAATGGACGTGAAATGCCCGAATCGGCCGAAAGAAAGAAAATCAACCAACTGCTTTAGTACATGTGGGACAAAGGAACGTGAACCAGCCGAATCGGACGAACCAGAAGAATTTGTCCCAGACAGCACTGGGACATTTGGGACAGATGGACGTGAAGGACGCGAACCGGCCGGTTCGGCCGAAACAGGAAACTTCAGCACAAGGACAAGTGGGACAAAGGGATGCGCGGGACGCGATAGCCGAAGGAGTCGAAGCCAATCAAATCATGCCATGTGAGCCTAATAGAAAAGGGACGAGGAAGCCCATTTCGGGTGGATCGAGAGGATTCTGTCTCGGGAAGCACTGGGACATCCGGGACAAAAGACGCGATGGACGTGAAAATCTGGCAGGCCCGTGGACGAATCACAGCATGACACGTGTCGCCAAGGAAAAAGGTCCAAAAAGTCAAAGGGGCAAGGTCTGAAGCGCTGGCCCGAGCCAATTAGTACAGGACACGTGTCCAATGGAGTAGAGAAGTGTGGAACCAGGGAAAGATTTGAGAAATTTGGCTAAGTTCAGCCAAAGAGCTAAAAGCGAAAGTCTACTCCGCGCCCCGTCGACCAATCAATGCATGCCACGTGTCCCAAGTGGCGGGGGCGCGGAGGAAAAGTAAAAATGTTCCGAATCATCAAAAAGTCAAAGTTTTCAAGGAAAACCCATGGGACAGGTCAGATGAGAGAATAACATATCCAATCAGCACGTGCCACGTGTCATCCAGGTGGCAGAGCGCGGGAAGAAATTTAAAAATCCGTTTTCGCCTGTTTTGTGCCCTAAATCTTCAGACCTTCATATCTTTCGATCCAGAGCTCGGATTTGCACGTTCTTTATATCAACGGAAAGCTGTTGAAATTATCTACATGATTCTGGGATTAATCTTACATTTTGGTGTAGTTTAGAGGGATAAAATTAAGAAAACGTCTCTAACACGTGGTGATAGATAGAAGTAATGCTTCAACAACCAACTTTAATGCAGCAGACAGCTCGCCGTTTCTACTAGACAGCCCGCCATTCTGCCAGGATCCGCCACTTCTGCCATAATGAGATGATTTAAAATACGACCTGGGAGTGGTTGGGGCAGATTCAAATTTCTTCTCTCTTCCCTCTCTCATTCTTCCTATATATTGTAAAGAGGAGCTTCTTTAAAAGAGAGACATTACAAGTTGTTCATCTTTTCTGCTCTGCCCTCCCTTCTTTTACTCTCCAGGGTTAAAAATGGAGTTCGAACCTCCTCCCTTGCTCTGTAATGGCGTTTTTGCCTTTTACTATTGAAATGATGTTCTGTGCAAACTTCTGGAGCAACAAAACATGTTTTGTGATGCATCTGTCCATCCTTGCTCGTTTTTGCTTGTTTTCTTCTTGCCTCTCTTCATTACAGGTATTTGTGCATGTTTGAATGTTCATTGCAGGTTTGGAGCTGTGTTCATGGAGTTTTGGGACATTTTCTGTGTGAAATCTATCATTGGGCCTGTGATGCGTCTGTCCATCCTTCCCATTGCTCACCTCTCTCTTTTCCATGGCAGTTTTGATAGATGTTCAACATTCTCCTTCTCTGGTGTATCACCGTTTTAGTGTAGGCTTTTGCTGTTTTCCCCTTTTCTCTCTCTCTCTGTCCCCTTGGCACGGTTAGATTAGGATTAGATTAGCTTGCCTGCACTAGAATAGCTTGTGGCAGGTAGTTTAGGAGCAGGAACCAGCCTTCTCTGGAGATTCCTTTCTCATTTCTGCAAGTCCCACGCTTGGAGAGAGGTTTCCATGTTGTGCAATCACACTGGATGCTAGAGTGATCAACTTAGAAGCCTGATCTGCATCCGTGGGTGCTTTGTGAGTCTACAACAACATAACCCAAGGTGAGTACGCAAGGAAAAGAAGGGTTTTTAGGATTTATCCATATTTAGAATCCTAGGATACACACGAGAAAAGCATGACCCAACCGAGCATTCGGAGTGGATAACGTGCCACTGGAAACTTGATGGTCAATGAAGGAATATTCCATGTGATGGAAGGATCCATTAAGACATCATTACAAAAAGTGGAGAGCTCAGATGGGAAGAATTATGCTCCATTGAAGGACCACATAGACACTTAACAACCAATCTATTAATTCAGGAAGGCATGGTAGTGGATGTTAAAGCTACATATAGAGATGCTCATGTAGAAGGAAGGGATAAATTTTGAGAAAAGTGTGTGGTCACTGGCATCACATGGCGATTAAAGAGGTGAAGCTCTGCAAAAATAGTGATGGGTTCCCGGGATTCTCATTAGGAAGGTTATAGGAGAGATGACATATCTAGAGGGATGGGTCTCGTGATCATTCGTGTAACAAGGAAAGCATAGTTTAGGATTATGATGTATAAGTATTATCTATATTAAGACATTTGGTTTGTAATGACCTTGAGGAATGTAATGTGGTTACTTGAACAAAGAGTAATATGAATATATGGCTTTCTTTTAAAATATATACATTGTTCATGGGTATAAACCCTAGTGCCTTTTCTTTGTATTATCATATATGTTATTTGTTTGATATTTTACTTGTTATCTAAATGGATGCATTTATATAGTAACTCATCCTAAGAACCTAAAAATGAATGCATGGTTCTTTCCCTTCTTGCATCTAAGATATTTTTAGTAGGGGATGTATTATCACAAAAATAACATAAAGGAGGGGCTTGACACCCACACGTGCCTCAGGTGAGCACCCACCTTTCTGCTGGGTGATATGCCAATGTGCATGGGTTTAGAATGTTGTTTCTAAGGACATAAAAATGACTACAGGTATGCAAAGTGTGAAGGTGGAAGGAGCAACATGCCCCCCAATGAATGTGTATGAAATGAGGTTCATTTAAAAATTCCCCCTCGAAGTCAATAATGAACCACAAAAAAGATTGTGTCATCGGAAATGCTTTTAAAATATGTGTTAGAAAGATAGATCATGAAGCATAGAGAACATGAAAAGTGGATGCGGTGAGGTTCATTTTAGATTTAGACCCTCGGTAATGGAGTATGAACCATGGAACTATAGTGAATCATAGGGTAATGATGATATAATGTAAGATGTGTAAGATTGCTCATAAATATTTAGACATGAAACACAAAGCATGAAGTGTAGTAATGGATACTAGATACATTGATAATGCTTAGAAGGGGGAAGCGCGATGCCCCCAAGTGTAATTATAGATAGATCAAATGAATTCATCTAAAATTTCATCGGTGTCGGGATTTTAGCCTATTAGATTTGGGTTGGAAACTTGGTAAGCAATAGTGTGGGGTTGATCATATAAAGAGCCTTTATGGCGTAAATTGTACATGCCCATAACATATTCTTCATTAGTAAAAGGTGGTTGTGGATAATTATGTACATACTAGTGGGTGATATTTTGAGTATAGCCAAGAAATGAATCATTACAAATAGAGATGTGGAAAAAATTCATAGGAAATGTCATATCAATATGATTAGGATCAAAAGTGCCACCAATGTATTCAAACCAAGACTGCCCAAGTGTGAGTGGAGCAGAACAAGGAGTATGTGCAAGGAATATTAATAAGTGGAAGACACGGAGGTTGTAAGCAGCGATAAGAAATACACATCCGTGATAAAGGTGAGGAGATTGAGGCGGTGGGAGGATATCATCAAGTGTGAATCCTAGATGGGCTAAGCCATCATGTGTGCCAACAGTTTCAGAACAAGTGGGATCGAATGTAATGTGAGGCCAATAAGATTCATGTATGAAAAGAGTGCATGTTAAAGGAGTAAATGTCAATGCAGAGTGTTCTTTGGGAGATGAGGTAGGTGGTATAACATCCAATGTATGGAAAAACCCCTTAAAATTATCATAGTATTAGTAGAAGGATAGGGGTTCTTGAATTGATGTTCACCAATGCAATAGCAACAAATGTATCATTAAAGTAGGAATAATTTATTTTTATAGGAGTAAAGTTAAGATTGTGTCATGTGTCATCATTACGCTCTACAACATCAACCTCATCATTAGAATCATTAGTGATGGGATTATCATGTTGAATAGAAATATTAAGGATATTGTTAGGAATGGAGCCATATGTAGGAGCAAGAGGATCTCGTGACGGTGGGAGAGTGGTAGATATGGAAGTAGGCAAGGTAGGTGAAATGATATCATTATTATGGGTAGGAATGGATGGTATGTTTGCAAAGGTAGAAGAAGGTTGTGAAGCACTAGATTAATCAACATCATATGTGCCAATATTACTATATGGAATAGGCTGCAATGGAGGGATGGGCATAGCGATGGACAGGGTCTATGTGGCAAAACTTGAGTGGATAGGGGTCAATAATAATGGTATGTTCATATCCATCATGTAATAATTTGACATGTCGATGAACTATGGAAGGGACAATGTGCATTGCATAAATACATGGTCTACCCAAAGAAGATATTAAATTGAAATAATGCATCGATAAAAAAGAATATAGTAGGAGAAATTTTGGGCCCAAATTATATAGGTAAAGTGATAGTGCCCATGCATGTGCGAGTAGTATAATCATAGCCATAATCATATTAGATTTTTTAATAATTAGATCATCGGTAATGCCAATTTTTTTAGGAGGGAGTGAGCACATAGGTTTATAGCAGATCTATTGTCAACGCGTACATGCTTTATGCAAATGGCGCCAATACTAGTGGTGATAAGTAAAGGTGAAAATGGATCATCAACAATAGAGGGAGGGATATACTCATCACTAAAAGATATAACACATGGTATATTTTGAGAGATATAATGAGGTCAGAAATGCGAGAGGTGAATTATTTCTTTCGGTGTAAATGGAATAAAGGGTGAACTTTAGTGTATGACAAAAATCAGTGCAATCGTAAAAATCATAAAGAGATATTTTTAGGTGTATTCTTAAGTTGCTCTATGATTTCATAACCCTTAGAGGTGGTGGTGGGAACTGTAGGAGTAATGGATGGTGGAATAAAAAATGGTAGAACTGTAGGAGGAAACTTATGGCGAGTGGTGACTACATGGATGGTTGGATAAGCCCTAGGAATAATGAAGCGGGGAGGATGCTAAGTACAAACTTGCATAAAATCAACGGTGATAACAGCCATGCCGAAACTTTGGTTGGAGTAAAATAATGATATAAAGATTGATCCATGAATTTAGAAGAAGGAGATAGATTGTGATGCATTCTCAGAAGGTAGGGTTTGAGTGATGGGATTCACCAAATGATTTAACAAAAATAAATTTATTAAACCCTATTTTAGAGTAACTTATCTAAACTATGATATACAAATGCTAAAGTACAATATGACACAATAAACTAAACATGTAAAGCGAAACCCTAAACAAGATATATATAAAATATTACTTAGCTAATTTACGCTCGACCTAGAACTAATCTAGAGTGGGAAAATTGATTAACATGAGGTAAACAATGTCGTAAATGCTTAGGATAAATTTTGTAGTTGATGAATAGTGTTTAAAATGGGTGTTTGGGCTAGGGAAAGGATTCCTAAGCATTAGAGACTGCTATTTGGTGCCCGTAACTATGAAAATGGTAGGAATATGATTTTTACTGTGTCACACAAGTCTCACAATTATTCCCTATTAATCACCTGTAAGTTGATCCTTGAATGTCGAAGGTACTCGTGACCTGCAAAATAGAAGTTCAATTGCGAAACCCACAAAACCACATCAAATATAAAATATAAATATGTAATATGGGAGTCATACTCTTGACCCCTGGTTACTGAAAGAGTGAACTTACGACCGAGAGATGCACTACATCTTGGACTCCATGTAGTTCTTGTGGGTATGTGTAAAAATTGTGCCATAGGAATCCCTTCTACAATATGCACTAGATATCGGGCCAAACTTGCTAGAATATGCAAATGTGTGGATGGAATAAAATCAACTTCCCCTTCCTATATAGTTTATGCAAAATATGCAGTCCCTTATACCTTGAATATATGTTAAATGGATTCATTTGAGTGTTTTAGGTTCCTTTTAGATGCAAGCTTAGGTGGTAATAGTAATTCTTAGAGTTTGGTCCCTCATTTTGAACACATAACTATGTATTTATATGAATCCTTATGTCTCGTATTTCATAATTGAAAATTGGAAGGCTAACCCATAAGTGAAAAATATTCCCAAAAGATAAAAGATACCCAAAAGGAACGAATAAGATAAGAATGTGTCGGGGGCACTCGGAGGGGAGATGAGTGCTCGGACTCTTCTTTCTGGCTAGGTGTTGGTGTCCTGGAGCCATAAAAGGTAAATCAGTAAAATCTCGACCGGGATGTAGTGTGTGTAAGACCAAAAATAAAGAAATAAACTAAGAAAATAGACCAAAGATAGTTTTCAACAGCTAGTTTTCTTTCTTAGGAATCATGTAAATCCTATTATGCTTTTATGACCTAGAATTGTACCCAAGTGCATGATTTTGTGTCTACATTATTATAAATGCATGGTAAAAATATGATTATGTAAATACTACCGATAGTGGTTAGTCCCCTTGCCTTTTTTTAATACTATAGATACGTGAAGTAAAATTTTGTTATGTTTTTTTAATTAGGTAATAAGGAGATTTGAAAGGGTGCACAACACCAAAAGATATAACAATAAAAACTCACATACAATAACACAAAGGGACCATGATCAAATAGGCTTAATCCGAGATTCCCAAAGGAAAACTGACCCCCTCTTGCAACCTAGCACCCACCAAGAAAACCATCAACTTCAACAACAACACTACTTAAACCATCAACTCCAAAATTTCATTATGTTAATGACTACTCAAAAAAGTAGTTTTGAAAAAATCCTCAAAAAAATTAATAATTTATTTAAATTATTTTTAATAACTATAATACATACACAAGTTGTTGATATATCGACATGCATACAAAATCACAAGTAAATATGGACTGAATTTATTTCCTAAGGATTTCATTCAACTGGTATTTATAGATTACAATGGAGGAGTAAAATATAAAAGGATAGTTCTAGATGGTTTGTGCAATAAAATTATTCTCTATAGATCTGGTATGTGGTCTTTGGTTTGTGCAGACCATGACTATTCAATTGTCCACATCCTCTTTTTAATAAATTTATTCTAACACTCCCCCATAAATTTATTCTTCTATGTTCACACAAATTTTAAAAACTCCCCCACACTTTATGGGTCTCGCCTACCTCTATGGGTCTTATGGCTGCTAAGGTACCCATTTACATAATTTCCTTGACCCCTAATTTATCTCTAAATTTTACAAACTTTCTTTCACTTAATGCTTTGGTGAAAATATCTGCAATTTGATCCTTAGTGTTGTAGTAGACAAGTTGAATCACATCATTTTGAATCAATTCTCTGATGTAGTGATGATGAATCTCCACATGTTTAGTTCTTACATGATAGACATGATTCTTTTCCAACTGAATTGTACTTTTGTTGTCACAATATAATATTGAAGGTTGATTTTGAGGAAAATGTAAATCACCGAGTATTCTCCTCAACCATACTGCTTCACGAGCAATTGCACATGCTAAAGCATATTCACCTTTGTTGATGATAATGCAATTGTTGGTTACTTTTTGCTAGACCATGAGATAACACCAAATCCAATGTTGAACAAAAAACCTATAGTAGATTTTTGATCATCTATACATCCAGCCCAATCAAAATCTATAAAACTCTGTCAAAGATATATAACCACCTGCAAAATACTCAATTCCAAAATTTTGAGTTCCTTTGACATATCTCAAAATTCTTTTAGTTTCTTTCCAATGAGGAATTTTGGGAGATGACATAAACCTTGAAACTAGACTAACTGCATAAGCAATGTCATGCCTAGTTATTGTCAGATAAATAAGACTTCCCACTAATGTTTAAATAGTGTGTCATCTACATATTCTAAGTCATCATTTGTTGATAATTTCATCCCCACTTCAACTGGAGTAGTAGCAGCTTTACAATTTTCCATTTTAAATTTGACCAAAAAATCATGTGCATATTTGGATTGAGAGAGTAGTATCCTGTCATTTTTGCCATACTTGTATGCCAAGACAATAATGAAGCAATCCTAAATTAATCATCTCAAAATTTTCCCTTAATATTTTCTTTGTACCATCAATTAACATGTCATGATTACTTGTAATTATTATGTCATCCACATAAAGAACCACAATTACTGTTCCAACATCACTCTTTTTCACATAAAGATTAGGGTCAGAGGGACTTTTACAAAACCTTCATGTTTGAAGTACTCATCAATCTTTGCATACCATACCCTTGGTGCTTGCTTTAAGCCATATAAATATTTCTTCAACTTATAAACAAGATGCTCTTGTCCTCTTCTCACAAATCCATGTGGTTGCTCCATGTAGATCTCCTCCTGTAGCTCACCATTGAGGAATGCATTCTTTACATCCATTTGATGAACCTGCCATTTAAAGTTAGCAAAAGCAAGAACAAGCCTTATTGTATTCATTTTTGCAACTAGAGAAAATGTCTCACTAAAATCAACCCCTTCTTTTTAGAAAATCCTTTTGTAACAAGATGTGCTTTGAATTTTTCAATGCATCCATCAGATCTAAACTTAGTCTTATAGACCCATTTAGTACCAACAATATTTTTACCTTCAAGAAGTTCTGTCAATTCCCATGTATTATTTTTCATTAAAGAGTCATACTCTTCTTGCATTGCATGTTCCCACTCTTTCTTTCCTTTTACTTCTTCATAAGATTGGGGATCATTTACTTTCTCTATTCTAGTCATCAAGGCATAGTTAACATGATGATATTTTTCTTCAATTTTCTTACTCTTTTGATAAATTTCTTGAAGACTTTTTATTTTCATTGGGGGATTTTCTCATTATCACTATTTTCTTCCTTTTCTACATCTTCAACTTCAGAAACTATCTCAAAAGTAGATGTAGATTCCTTATGAAGACCTTCATCAAACACAACATCCCTACTGATAATTACTTTTTGAGTTTGAGGATCATATAACATGTAGCCTTTAGACTGTTCACTATAACCAATGAAGATACATTTCATGCTTTTCTTATCAAGTTTCTTCCTTAATTCATCGACATGTGAGCATAGGCATTACATCCAAACACTCTAAAATACTTGACTAATGGATTACTACCATACCATGCCTCATGAGGTGTCATATTTCTTACAACTTTTGTGGGAGATCTATTTAATATGTAGGCAACAATAACTATTGCTTCAGCCCAAAAGGAATCAAGAAAATCCTTAGTCTTGAGCATGCACCTAGCCATTTCTTCTAAAGTTCTATTTTTCCTTTCTGCAACCCCATTTTGTTGAGGTGTGTATCTAATTGTTAACTACCTTTTAATACCTACATTATCACAAAAAAATTGAACTTCTTATATACTCTCTTCCATTATCTGTTCTAAGAACTTTAATTTTTCTCCCACTCTCATTTTCCACTAGAGATTTAAATGTCTTAAACTTTTCAAACACCTCACTTTTGTTCTTGAGACAATAAATCCAAATTTTCTTGAGAAATCATCAATTAAAGTCAACACATATTTTGATCCTACAAAGGAAGGAGTAGGAAATGGACCAATAACATCACTATGCACTATCTCAAGTTTTTCTCTTTCTCTATATGCTCCATTCTTCTCAAAGCTATCTCTATGTTGTTTCCCATACAAACAACCTTCACACACATTTGAATCTGAATGAATTTTTGGAAGACCATACACCATGTCTAATTTCTTATTAAACCCTAATTATAGAGTAACTAAATTTAAAAATGATATACAACTTGCTAAATAAAATATGACGCAAGCAATAAACAAGTAAGTATGAAAACCTAAGAAAGAGATGTAAGAAAGATGAATTAGTTGATTTACACTAATCTTGAAGTACTCTGGACCGGGAAAAATACTACACAGGAGGTGACTTGTGTTGTCAATGTGTGGGATAAATTTTGGATCTCACGGATGATGTCAGACATAGGTGCCCAAGGAAGGACAGGTCGCCTAGGTGATGGAAACTACTACTAGGCACTCGTGACAATGAAAATGGGTGAAATATGATTTTTTTAGTGTCGAACAAGTGTCACAAATATTCTTGTTGATCGTTTGTGTGTTTCTATTTGATCATCGAGGGTATTTATAACCTACAAAACAAATATCACTGTAAAATCCCATAAACCACATCAAATCCAAAAAAGAAATATGTGAAATGGGGAGTCGAATCGACCCTACGGTCACCCTAAGAGTGAACTTATGACCCATCACCGAACTACATATCGACTCCATGTAGTTCTTGTGAGTGTGTGTAAGGATTGTGCCCTAGGATGTCCTAGTGCAAGTTGCACTTGATAGTGAGCTAGATCTAGAATATAACAATGTATAACATGTGTGGGTGGAATAGAATGAACTTATCCTTCCTCTACAGTGTATGCAAAAATGTAGTACCTTGTCCCTTGATTGAATGCCAAATGGATGCTTTGAAGTGCTTTAGGTTCTTTTAAGTGCAAGCTTAGGTGATAGTAATAATGCTTAGAGCTTGGTCCCTCATTTTGAAAACATAACTATGTATTTATATGATTCCCTTGTTTGAATTTCATAATTGACAACTAGAAGGTTGACTCATAAGTAAAAATATTCCCAAAAGATAAAAGTGACCCAAAAAGAGTGACTAAGGTATGAAATGGTTCAGGGTGCCCAGAGGGGATAGGAGCGCTGGATGTTGTTGTCCTAGTTGGGTGCTGGTGTCTAGAGCCATAAAATATAAATAAGTAAAATATCGAATGGGTTGTAGGGTGTATAAGATAAAATACAAAATAAGAAATAAAGAAAAGACACCAAAGATAGTCATCAATGACTATTTTTCTTGCTTAGGAATCATATGAATGCTAGTATGTGTTTAGGACCTAGAAATGTACCCAAGTACATGATTTTGTGTCTACATTTTCCCCACTTATGTTGTTGATTGAATACTTGTTAACATAAAGTAGTTAGAATATGTGTACATTTCGTTCATGTATAGTGTGATGGTGATAGTGTGTCAAGAAACAAGTGAAGCATGTAATTATGCAAAAAGTGAATCCTAGAGACTAGGAAAGGAAAGTGGCCCTAGGGGTGAAGCATATGTGCTAATTGTACTTGTTGTTGTACTTGAATTCACTATTGTAAGCTACTTCTTGTTGTGTATTAAGGATGAAACTACAAAAAAAAAAGATCAAGCTTGTAGTCAAAGTTCTGTATATATAATAAATTAGAGAAAAAAAGTGTGCATAAATATGTAAGTGTGTAAAAGGAAAGTGTGCACCTGATGTAGAAGAGTGTAAAAGGATAGAAAAATGTCTTGAACTACTATGAATACCAATTTTTTTGGGTAATCTCATGAAAAGAGTGAGTTTTTTTGGCGATCTCATGCCAAGTGCGAGTTTTTGGGCGATCTCATGCCAAAGAAAAGTGTTGGGGAGAGAGGTATAGTATTACTCTCCTTCCATGACTCTACCTATAAGCATCACTGCAGATGGTGCGTCCCTACTTTGTTCATGTTTTCCATGGTTTATTTTGAATTGTACCAATTGAATTGAATGTAGGAGATAAATTATATTTTGTTTGTTGGAGGACTATGCATGATATTTTCAAACTTCTCTGAAGGCTTATGTGAACCATGTTGATATGAGAAACCTACTATGTGCTCCCCCATGACATTAGCACTCAGGGAAGGACATAAGCACTAGCACAATCTGTTTGAGCCTAGGTGTTGGTGTCTTTGCTGTGATTTTGACCCAAGTTTGATTTTTAGCCAGTGTTGTAATTGTAACATGTTCCAATTCTATGTTGTATCGTATTGTGTTGTAGCTCTAAGTTGTTGTATGGAGTGATGTGTTCACCCATTTTATGACCCCTTGTTTGGTGTGCATGCAACATCATTAGTAGTGTGTGTCATAAAAAGAGGATCCGATGTTGAGCTGAATTGATACCTATAAGGGGTAGAGGATTTGCATGGTAGAAACCAAGGCACATGGTTGGCTAGATATATGTGTTAGTAGAAAAAGTAATAATCATATCATAGAAAAAAAAGTAACAAGAAAATGTCCATATAAGATGGACCGTGAAAAGTGGATTTCAAAAATGGGACATCACTCACAATGTCACAAGACAATAAGGGCTGAAGCAGCCAAAAGTATACAAGCAATGATCAAACAAGACATACGACATAGCCCGCAAACAATAGCATACAATAGAAAACAATGTCAAACAAGATGTAACAGACAACCATGGTGGCATGTAGTCCTACAAAATAAAATGTTGCACATGAAGCACCCGTTGGCATTCTAGAAAGATAAAAAGTATGTAAAAACATGTATGCATCAATGTAAAGTAATGTGGTAGTAAGAATAGGAATTATTACGTAATGACCTACCGGTAAGAGGTATAGTGCCAAGAATCATTGCAGCATGTAAAGACATGTAGGTGATCTGCATTCACTTTAAAATACCAAGTGAACGTGTATATGTATATAAAAATATATATTAACATACTAAGTATCCGTCTAACATGGGAAACAAAGTGTATGTGTAAGTATAATTAAGCAAGAATAAGTGCAACCAAGATATGCAATATGTTGTGTATGAGTGGGATGGAATGGTATGCCATATCAATGTAATAGGAGGACCATGCCCCCAACAGATGTGGATGAGGTTCATTTATAAAATACCCGTCAATAATCAAGAATGAACCACAGAACAAGAGTGTGTCATCAAGAAATGGTTTGAGAATGTGCATTAGATAGGATGGAACATGAAGCGTAGAGCATAAAGAGTGAATGATGGTGAGGTTCAATTCAGTTTTAGACCCTCAATAGTTGACTATGCACCATGGAACTATATTTCATTATGGGGTAATGGTTTGGTAATGTGTGCTAGAACGATAGATCATGGCGCATAGAGCATGAATAGTGAATGTGGTGAGGTTCATTTCAGATTTATACCTTCAGTAGTCAAGTATGAACCATGGAACTAGAGTGTATCATAGGGTAATGGTTTGAGAATGTGCACTATAATGATAGATCAAGAAGTATAGAGTGTGAAGATTGAATTTGGTGAGGTTCATTTTATACTTATAACATCAACAATCAGTATGAACCTGTGGAACTAGAGTGTGTCATAGGGTAATGACGATAAAATGTGTATATCAAAGGGTTTGTAGTAATGCTTAGGAAATATTAGACATTAAGCGTGGAGTATCAAGTGCATAAGATGATAGATACATTTGATAGTAATGCAAGGGGGGAGAACCTACGATGCCCCTAAGTATGTGAGTGATGGAGATCTCGTGCGGTGATTTGAGAAGGATCGGGACATGGTGGTGGAGCTTGAAATGTGTCTTGGCCATCAATGTAAGGAATATTTTTTTGAAAAAATGAATTGGATGCGAAGTGGATTAGAATGAGCAGGGATATTGAATTGTGGTAGGTTATGTGGGACTGATAATGTTGTAGAAGACTTGAGAGAAGCATAGGTTGGAATGATTTTGAGAGGAAGTTTCTTAGTTGGAGTTGGTAATGCAGTAGAAGACTTGAGAAGAGGAGGGGATGGACTAATTTCTAGATGAAGTTACTTAGGTGGAATGGGCTGAATAGATGGCTCTTGAATTACCAGAGAATGAACATTAGTAACGATGACATTGTGTTCATTAGTTTTAGGAACCCAGTGGGATGTAGAAATTGGAAATGAACATGTTGTAGCATTTTGGGTATCAAATGAAATGAGACCATAATTCCTAAGGTGGCCAATTTTTTGTTTTAGAGCATAATAATCATTTCATTATACACATTAATTCAATGATAATTGCAATATAGGATACCTTGGTATTCGGCAAGCCAATAAAGAGGGCAACAATTATTAGATGGAAAGGTGGTCAATTGATGAGTGAGGATCTGAAGAAGAATATCATGGTACTTAGCATTGAAATCAAACTTGAGTGGTGTGGGTAATGGAAAGATGAAGTTAATTGACATGAGTACATGTAGAATTCATAGAAGAGAGATGAGATGTAGAAGAATAACAAGCATGGGCTTGAGAAGCATCTTTGAGATGTTGAATTTTAGATTTAAGAGATGTAATCGTTGTTTCCATAGCTTGAATTTTATCTTGAAATAAATAATGTAAATCTTGAATTGACTCTAAGATGGGTTGATTGGATGGAGGATTAGGAGTGATAAATTCATCAGATAGATGATAAAAATGGCACTTACTCGAGCGAGTGGCATACTCGTGAGAAAGATACATAGTTTCTAGGATTTTTTGAGAACATTTTTGCAATGTGGGTGAATTTGAAGCAAGTCATGCAATGAGATTAGAGGATTTTTAGGATCCATGAGAGAAGAAAAATAAGGATCCAAGTGTATTCGAATGTGGGTTCACCAAATGATTTAACAAAAATTGTAATTCTTATTAAACCCTAACTATAGAGTAATTGAATGTAAACAATGATACTTAGTTGCTAAATATAATATGATGTAAACAATAAGTAAGTAACTATGAAACCATAAGAAAGAGATGTAAGGAAGATGACTTGGTTGATTTACACTTGATCTGGACCAGAAAAATATTGCACAAGAGGTGAACTGTGTTGTCATGCTCATGATAAATTCTAGAGCTCGCGGATGATGCCGCATGGGCGCCTGACGAAGGACATGGGTGCTAGAGACTATTATTGGGTGCTCGTGACAATGTAAATGGTGAAAATCTAATATTTACAATGTTGCAAAAGTGTCAAAATATTCCTTGTTGATTTCATGTGTGTCACTCTTTGATCGTCGAGGGTGCATGTAACCTACAAAATAGATATCACCTGTAAAATCCCACAAATCACATCAAATCCAAAAAAGAAAGATGCAAAATGAGGAGTCATACTGACCTCGAGAGTGAACTCATGATCGAGCATTGCACTACATCTCATACTTCGTAGTTCTTGTGAATGTGTGTAAGGCATGCTCCCTAGGATGCCCTAGTGCAAGTTACACTTGATAGCATGATAGATCAAGAATGTAACAATGTATAGCATTTATGGATGGAATAGAATGAACTTACCCTTATTATGTAGTATATGCAGAAAATTCAGTCCCTTGTCTCTTGATTGAATACCAAATGGATTATTTGAAGTTTTGTAGGTGCCTTTTGAGTGCAATCTTAGGTGATAGTAATAATGCTTAGAGATTGGTCCTTCATTTTGAAAACATAATTATGTATTTATATGAGTCCCTTTTTTTAATTTTGTAATTGACAACTAGAAGGTTGATCCATGAGTGAAAAATATTCCCAAAATATAAGAGAGACCCAATAAGAGTGAGTAAGGTAAGAAAGCGTTAAGGGCTCCTGAGGGGAAAGGAGCGCCTGGTTACTACTATACTAACTAGACACCGTGTCCTGAGCCATAAAATATAAATAAGTAAAATTTCACTAGGATGTAGGGTGTATGAGATATAATAGAAAACAAGAAACAAATCAAAGAGGCCAAACACAATCGTCAATTACTAGTTTTCTTGCTTAGGAATCATATGAATGGTAGTATGTGTTTAGGACCTAGAAATGTACCCAAGTGCGTGATTTTTGTATACAATAAAACTCAAACTTTGATAATTAAGGTGCCCAAATCTTAAATGTCATAACACACTAATATTATCATGTGATGCAACAAGAGCATGCATACATGTACTTCCTGCATCAAATTTATATATTCCCCCATCTAAAGTACCTGATGCAATCACTTTGTAACCATGTTTCATATCCTTAATCAAACAATTATCCTTATAAAATTCAACTTTGAAACCTTGCTTTGTGATTTGACTAATTGAAAGAAGATTCTTCTTTAAACTAGGTACATACATCACATTAGTAATACATTTTACTTCACCATTATTCATTTTAATAGGAACATCACCATGGCCCTCTATACTATAAGCACTATCGTCACCAAGCAATATCTTTTCACTTTCACATTCTTCATCTTTTTCAATAGATTTGAAACTTTCTTTCTTAAAATCCATATGCTTACTTGCTCCTGAATCTATATACCAAACATCATTTGAAGTATCTTGAGCAGATAAGGATGCAATGAAGAGATTACCTTCCCTTTCTACTTGATTTTTCATGTTGTTGGTTTGCTTTCTAGACCAATTGTGCATCTCTAGCTTCCTTTTTGTACATTCCCATTGAAAATGGCCCAATTTACCACAATTGAAGCACTTCACCTTATGTTATTTTTGTCTTCTTTTATCTTCTCCTTGGTTCATCCTTTGTATGGATTTTATAGCCATCTTGTCTCGACTTTACATCTTGTTACCTCTGAATCTGCCTCTTGAAATGTAGGCTTTCTCAGTAGAGTTAGTTTCATCAAACTTCCTTCTAACTCTTTGTTCTTCCTGCAACAAGTAACCACTTAATTCTTCAAATGTTAGAGTATCAATCTTATCAACAACTTCTAAGGATGTGATTAGATATTCATACATTGTGGGGAGACTATTAAGAGTTATCTCAACTAACGATTTCTCTTCAACTTTCTCTCCCATAGCCTCCAACTGATTATTTATCTCCTTTAATTTTGTAAGATGATCTGTCACATCTTGATCATTTTTCATTCTTAAATTATGTAATTGCTTTTTTAGATGCAAAATCCTAGTCTTTGTAGGCTTCTCAAATATTTCCTTAAGTGTTTTCCAAGCATCATTTGCATTATTAATATCTTGAATTTGTGGGATGATTTCATCAACAACAACCATACCAATAATAGCTAAGGCTTCATTATTATTTCTTTTATATTGGGCTAACTCTCTATAATCAATAGGGGCTTCTTTATTTTCTTCTACAAATTCCCACAAATCTTTTGCAAGCAATACATTTTTTATTTTTTATTTCCATAAAGAGTAATTCTTCCCATCTAATTTGCAGTCAGAACTAGAATGCTTGAAGAAGCCATCACACAATAATAAATTTTCACCAAGATTCAATCTCATATTTCATTCACCCAAAAAAAATCTTCAATTTAAATAAGAGAAATCTCCAAATAAAATTGTTAATGACACAATAAAAAAACAACACTAGATATGTGGCCCTTTTAATTCACAAAAAATAAAATAATCTTACACAACCTTCTCTGTTATGGCAGCCACATC
This sequence comes from Taxus wallichiana var. yunnanensis, assembly GCA_018340775.1. Classification (NCBI taxonomy): domain Eukaryota; kingdom Viridiplantae; phylum Streptophyta; class Pinopsida; order Cupressales; family Taxaceae; genus Taxus; species Taxus wallichiana. The sequence continues at coordinate 223,377,308 of CM031234.1, read as the reverse complement.
AAACTGTGTTTTCCTTGCAACGATCCTCTTTATTTTTCCAAAAGAATAAACTGCTCCTTCACAACTAACAACAACTCTTTTTCTTCACTCTTAGCCACTCTTGGCTTTCTTATACCCAGCCCATTCACAACCAACTTTGATACCATATCAAACATACACAAATTGCTAATATATCAGACATACATACAAACACACAAGCAAATCTAGACTTAATTGATTGCCCAAGGCTTTCATTCTTCTGATATTTATAGATTATAATAGATGAGTAAAATATAAAAGGATAGTTCTAGATGGTCTATGCAATAAAGTAATTCTTTACAAATCTAGTTTGTGGTATTTGTTATGTGCAGACCATGATTGTTTGACTGTCCACGTCCTTTTTTTAATAAATTTATTCTAACAACCCTCAACAATATTTACATTTTCTAATATTTTTCTTAACTTCTCATTTAGACGAACCTATTATAAGTTAATGGAGAGAAGCCATAAGTTACAAATGAAATTAGTTACCTTATACAAAATGTTTCATCGTACATGCATATCATGTGTAGCTAGTTTTAGAAGGTCAAGTTTCACCCTAAGCACCGTATTGTATTGTAAAATTTCCACACTACAATTAAAATATGTAAAAATATAATGAATCATACAACCATCCAATTTAAACCCCATGTTGGCTTTATTATGTGCATCGTACAGAATCCTAAGATTTTGGTGAAGCCTAAAGTTGCTCAAATTAGTGGTGTGCCGAACAATGTAGATTTCATTCCAAACAGTGTTGAATACATGTACACCATCACTAGGTACCCAGATTCTTATTATTTGAGAAAAAGAGGGGTTTTGGTACTTCTTCCCATTGAAAAAGTCTGAAATATTTTGTAGGTAAGTATTTGGAAAATTAGAAAGTTGCAAGTATTTGGAAATTTTTTGGACTTTTGGTGTCTCCACTAAACTCGAACCTCATTTTTTCATATTTAATCCACCACAACACACTAGTGACTATGAGTGATTCATATTTTCAATTCATAAATTTATATGTTTCTAATGGAAGTGAAGGAACAGAGTCCTGTGAATCTGAATGTGGAGGCACGGACACAACAAGCTTTCGAGACCATATTTCATTTAGTCCCAACCCTTGTTCTCAAATCTGCTCTACTCCTCAAAATCCTTGACATTATAGAAAATTGTGCAAGTGGAGGCTCCCATGCTTCTCTTTATCTTTATGTGCATGAAATTGCCACTCGCCTTCCCACAGAAAATCCCCATCTGGATTACCTCTCTCGAATTCTCAGATACCTCTCTGAGAGGGGCATTTTCCTTGAATCCTATGAGGGCAACGAAAACCAGTTAAAGTTAGATATGCCCTCAGCAAAAAATAGTATTTTTATTTGTTACAGAGAAAAATCCATTGAGTCTGGTACCCTTCATTCTGATGCATACTCACGAAGTTATACTAAAGCCATGACACCATCTTCACCAATGCGTCTTTGAGGGTTGCCCAATGTTTGAAAAGGCTCACAGAAAATACATGTGGGCTTACACCAGGGACGATCCACATCTCAATAATGTCTTTAATGCTACCATGGTGTCCTTCGGTAGCCTTGTGATGAAGTAGGATTTGAGCTGCTACGAGGGTTTTAAGGCCATAAAAACCCTTGTGGACGTCGGGGAAGGAAACGGATCAGCCTTAGCATAGATCATGAAGGCATATCTACACATCCATGGCATTAATTTGGATCCCCCTCATATTGTGGAAACCGCCCCTTTAATTGTAGGTGCACTTCATGTCGTTGGCGACATGTTTCACTACATACCATCTGCAAACACCATTTTTATCAAGGTAACTAACATCATTCTTCCTCTACTTTTGCTTGTGCTTATAATTATCGGTACTAACTATTATAATGTTAAAGATTATACTACACAACTAGGATGCTTTGAACAATGTGAGAAGATCCTAGAGAATTTTACAAGGCTTTCTTTGGAGAATGGAAAGTTGATATTGATAGAGGCCGTACTACCTCAACCTCAACCAGTTTAGTCCATGGAAATAGTTGCGATTTGCTTATGATTGCACATACGAATAGAGGCCGAGAAAGGAGAGAGCGAGAAAGGAAGCGACTTCTTCACAAATCAAGATTCCGTAATTTGAATAGTGTATCCATCAGAATTTTGGCTAAAATTATGAAAATCACTAAGTAAGAGGAAATGTTATGCAAAAAAGTAGCACCATAGGATTATGCGTTGCAAATCCCTACTTTTTGCTAACATGGGACCATTTCTCAAGTTGTGGGACTTGCTACTTGAGATGGACCTCTGGAGAAGGTCAACTTCATATACTTTATCTAATGCTAACATTACTCCTAAGAAAGGAAATGCAACTAAATACTCCTAAACTAACCATTCCAAGGGACCAAGGAGAGAGAGAATGTTAGAAAGATGCATGAAAGGTAAATCCTAAGCTAAAAGGTGTTGATAGCACCAGAAAAGGGGGTGAGAGATGCCCTATGAGGTTAAATGGGGAAAATGTGCAGAGAGAGGGAAGAAAAAAGTGTCACAAATCAAAATGACATTAACTTTCCACTTTTACATGAAACACAATAAAAATGGACCTTGCAAATGAAATAAATATGCACATCACATTACAAATGTAAAGGGAAGGAAATACGAATTGAAAGTGATTATTCAAAATGGTTAAAAAACCCTAAATTTTCCCTTGTGTTATATGGAGGCTTTGGGTGGAGTATGATAAAGGGCTGCATTTCTAGGTTAGTGGGTCTCCCCATTGGTGGTAATGGTGGATTTGGAGGTGGTGGCACATCCTGGCCTCCCCATCGGAGGTGAATTTTTGTTTTTTCCTATCAAAAATTATTGGAAAGGCCATTGATGACCCCCTCCCTTAATATGCTTTCTACCGCTATGAGGGTGGATGTGACCATATTGCCCTCGTTCCCCTAGGAGGTAATATTTGTTCAAAGAGAAAACAGGAGTTTACAGTGCTTGATCGACACTCATTCACAGCGTATGATTCCCTTGCTCACAATGCCCCTGAGCCACTCCCCGATAGTGCGGGGCATCTCCAAATTTTTTCCAGTATTCTTTCTGGTATTACCTTGACCCTACATTTCCATCGACTTGTTAATGGCTTAGATCTAAAACATATTCTTTCCCAAAAATTAGGCTATAAGTTGGGCTCTTTTGGCCTCACTTTCTCGGAAAACTACTTGTGGATGATTCACCTCTCATTTCCTACGAGATAGCTAAGGATTCCATGATTTTTATGAATGGTTTTATTTTGGGAGGGGCCAAGGATCGTAGCTCTACCTCTTTTAAGGAGGCACTATCCAAAAATGCCTCATCCTTGAAATCTCTAGCAGCTCCTCCTCCTCCCCCAGCTTACATCATTGAGAAAGCCTCAAACTCTAGTCTTGGAGGTCAAGGATGAGGAATATTTAAACCTCTGCAAGACATTAAAGCAAATGCCTTGATATGCAGATTTAATGGTTTCTAGCCATCGTCTGCCGGTTCCCCGTGGATTCACACCTCATGGATAGAAAACTATAAATATTTCCTTTGCGCCTAAGGCTTCTTCATTGTCTTTTTTAATGAACGGGAGGATTATCGAGAGAGTTATTGACGAGGGTCCTTGGTTTCGGGGTTCAACAAGACTTTTCACTACCCCATGGTTTCCATAATTTGACCTAAATACCTTCTCCATCACGTGGGTTCCAATTTGGGTGAGGTTACCAAATTTTCGACTTCATTTTCTTTTCTCACTAAAGGAAATAGGAAACCTCATAAGGCGGTTATCAAAGAAGACATCCAGAGGATTTAGAGTGGTCTCGCATATACTTACGTTAGGATTTGTGTTGAAGTTGATCTTAGTAAGGGATTGTTGGATAGGATGATCCTCAAGATGGGTTATACAGTTATTTCCAGATTATTGACTATGAAAATACAACTTTCAGATGTTGAAATTATAGAACACTGGTCCATATTCATGTTGCCTCGCCCTCAAAATAAAACCCAGGACTCCTAAAAAAAGGAGTGATTCCAAAGAATTGGATCCCACCAAGTTTAAAAGAAGAAGACAATTCAAAAGAAGACAACCTTTCTAACCTGAAGGATCAAAGAGTTACATTTACAACTCATTCATTTACAATTCATACTGCAACTCCATTTTTTTCATTTTATGTCCCTTCACTACTGGGCTTCCCAATTCAGCTCCTTCTAAAGAGGTTGGGTAGTTTTCAGTTATCCCTCCCTCTTCGAAGGACCCTCTCTCGATGACAAAGCAACCCCATGAATCTGATCACTCCTAATTTGATCACTCCTAATTTAATAAGGATAGTTCCCTTCCCCTTGTTGGATCCTTGACCTTGGACTTACTAATACAATCCACTTATTTTAGTGATGCTTTCAAGGATAAATGGAAATCGGTGCTCAAAAAGGGAAAAAGGGAAGCCATTGATTTCCCCATGCCTTTATTTTTACCCTTTCGGTATTACTTCTCCTCTTCTTTCATGGTCTTGTTATCCTTCTCGAATGCATCTCCCCTCCTTCCTCTATTCTTCCATCTCTTTCTTTACTAGGTGAAGTTATCCCGAAAATGTTTTTTCTCCTTCTTAGTTCTTTGCAGCTTTGTTGCTTCTCTTGGATAATAGCTACTCCTCTTGTTCCTTCCTTGTGCTTTTCTTCTTTTCTTCATTTTTTTACCTTCTAGGTCCTTTTCTCCCTTTACCTTTGGGCATATTCTCTTCTTTGCTTCATTTTTATATTTTACCATTAGGGATCCTTGTAAAAGGATGTGGTTCCTTTCAACACCCTTAACTCTTTACCAATTTCCAAAAAAAGGAAGGAAATAATGCAAATAAAATGAACTAGGCAGACATAAAATGTGCCACAAAACACATTTTATATTTCTTAAAATATGCACAATCCATTACAATTAAAACAAGAAGACAAGGAAACGTTTACAAAGGCCAAAATGAAGGCTTTCGCTCACATCCGCTCGAGAGACCATTTTGACACGGTTCCTTTGCGCTTTAGAATTCCATCATCTTTCAAAATGAAATATTTTATAATATATAGCTCAAAGATACAAAAGAGACGAGGGAAAAGAGAAGAGCGTGACTTTTTGAACTTTCAACCACCAACAATCTGCATTGAAGTCTCTTACAAAGCACATGGGCACTATGCAAATCCATTACTATGTTTATTTCATCTTGTAGAAGGAAATGAAACCATACTTCATCAATTTTAGTGGTTGAGCCATCTGATTTGATCGTTGGCATGCTAAGGACTACTCTTTTTACCCGAGAATCATGTTTTCCGTTTTGACCCACCAATTGCCACCAAAATCAAATTTTTTTGATGTCAATTTGAAGGGCTCGAGGAGAGATTTCTAGTTATATAAATTTTGTCGATTTGGAACTCGGATCAAACGATATGGTCATTTAAATATTTGCATGTTGGTAAGCACAAGAAATTGACACATGGTAGCCTTTAATTAGCTCGGGATTTCCTTTTCCTATGTGTGCATTGCTTTTTCTATTGCCATGTGTTGATCCTTGATTGGCTTAGGGATCGGGCCTTTACTTCCCTTTACTTTTCCTTTTCTTTTCCTTTATGAAATGTGGGCCGATAAAACAACGCCACGCTTCTTCACAAATTACTTTTTAAATAGCTCCCGATCGACCATTGTGAAGTGTGAGCCAATAGAAAATCTCCATGCCCTTCGTGATGTCATTCCTTTTGATTACTGCCTCTGACATCCGTGAAACATTAACCAATGAGGAAGCTCCATGCCCCCTCGAGTTGTCAAACTTTTCTTTAGCTCCGATTGACAATAGTGAAGAACGAGCCAATAGGAAAGCTCCACATTCCTTGCAATGTTAGAACTTGTTATAGTTATTTTTCCTTTGGATTTTCCAGACTGCGAAATGTGAGCAAGTGAAATAGTTCCACGTATCTTCAGGTTTCACAAATTTCAGGCTTTTGATGGTGGACTTAGAAACTTTGAAAATTTTACATTTGCGGACTTAGAAACTTTTTGGCTTCAAAGAAAGTTGCCATGTATCCCTGTTGACCTTGTTGACTTTCTCGAACCTGACGTATTATTGAACTTGGGTTTATTCCACAAACTTTAGGTCTACGAAATACATTTGCTTTGTAGATCTGTTAGAATGTCGCCACGTGCCCCGCCTTGAGTCCCCGAGATTTCACCACGTGTCCTCATTGTTTTCCTTTGTACTACGGCTTTAATCATATAACCCACCAATGGACTAAACCTTAGTCTCCAAAGTGGGTTTTCAAATTCCAATGGCAAGTGCTTTTGGAAGGGGGAAATTGACGTCCGTTTAACTTTCCTGCACTGCTGAAAATGGCGAAGTCCATTTTTAATGAGCTATCCAAATTAACTTGGGGGTAAATTTGGGATAACAGAAACTAACTAGTGAATATGGAATAGTTCATTTTTACTTCGCCATCGCCTACTTTTTTGCCTCAACTATTTTATATATTTTATTACATGAAAATATCAATTAATAGAATTAAGTTGATTTGAATTCATTTCTGTAATCAGTATAAGAACCTATTAATATTTTAATTGATGTACTTGTATATTTATAAGTGTGGTTATTGTTGTTTGTTATATATTATCGGGACTTTCAATTATTTTGTTAGTGTAATTAACGTTGTGTATGATTGTTAATGGTTATTCTTGTTTATTAATATTTATTATGTTAAGATATACAAGAAGAGAAAAAGAAAAAAATTAACAAATTAAAAACATTTAGAAAAGATAGGAAAGGACTCGAACAATGAAAAATGTTGCAATAATATTTGATTCGATAAATAATTATGATTACACATATCTAAAACTCATACAATTATTAATAGTACTTGTATTGAAAATATGTACAATGTTACGTTGATAGTAAAATATGAGGGTTTGTAGAGTCATTGAAGCAATTTCAAGATGCATTAAAGAGGTATGTCTGACCTAGGTAGTAAGGCACATAAGGTTTGTAGAGTCATCAAAGCAATTCTAAGATGCATCAAGAGTCATATCGACTTGGATGATACGACAACATCTATACATATTTCACAACCAATCAACCATTATGTTAGTGAGAGGGCCACCTCTAGCGTGGCTTCACCCCAAGTGGCACAAGCATTGTAACATATTACCGCAAACTAGGTTGTTCAACCAAGATGGGATTGGTTTTTGATTGAATCCAAATTTTTAGAGTCGTAGAAGACATTCCAAGATGCACCGAGCCCACATCAAGAAGTATGCACATCGTCATTGTTGGTGGTAACATCGACCGAGATGAAGGAGGCGTAGGAGTTGTCTCTCGATTCAACTCTTGCTCACACACACTAACTATATCTATGAGGAACTTTGAGCTATAATTATAATATTTTGTAACTAATTTCTTTGGAAATTTGTAAAAAAAATTGATTATTTTATTAGCGGATTATTATTTTGTTAGTCGTCCTGCATTATTTTAACTATTTGTCTCCTTTTTATCTTGCAAAAATAAAATTACAAAAAGAAAAAATGCAAGTTCTTTCTTGGTGATGGGTAGACTAGAAGCTAGTAAGCGCGTGAAGAAGGTAAAGTCAAAACACAATAAGAAGTGCACTAAATTTGAACAATTAATTCCTATAATCAAATATCAATTCAATGAATAAAAATGCAAACCATTATTAATTTCAAAGGTAATTAAAAATATGAAGATCGTCTCCATCCATAAATCTATTTACTTAAGAACACCATATTTTTTAGTCGTAAATGCCAAAACCATGTAAAATGCTTCATAATAACAATTAATATAATATAACCTTGATATCAATGTAATCCTTTCACATTCGCATTTCACAAAGTGGTCGAAAACCCATGTGGAATTAGTGGAGAAGAAATAATGTGCAAATACACAAATCCAAATAATTACTTTACTATTTTTCAACTTACTTTCCCATCCCAACTTAAGGGAGAGGCACCATGGTTGTGCACCCTAAGTTGAGGGGTGCACAACAAACCATGTGAATACCATAAAATTTGAAAAAAAAGGTACCCTTTAATAGATTTTGTTATTTTTAATCTAAATATTTTCTTTTGAGCATTTATATTGTATGGAAAGTGGTTTTTAAGGTATTTAAATCAAGTAGTTTTCCATACAAAGAAATTTAGGGTGGACCATTTGTAGGGCATTATGTCATGCATTTTTTCCACTTATGTGGCATCATTTGATGTGATTTGATGTGACTCATTTTATTGGCTACATTATTTTCAAATTTTGAGTGAGAAATTGAGATGTATTGGTCCTTGACTTTACATCTACTCTCACCATTATTGGTCCATTCTCCACGATTGGCTCCTCTCCCCTTACTCTCCCGCCGTGATACTTTCCTTAATTTTTGGTATGCATGAGATAATTCCAATATGTATTTAAGAGGGATCTTTTTCCCACAATATAGCCTATCGGCTAATTAATAAATGCATTGCAAGTATCTACAAAATTATTTAGAGTTATAATATTTAAGAAGTTAAAAAAACAAGGTCATGATATGGCAAATCCTACCATAGTGGATGCAGAAGTGTTTGAATGTCTGAAATACTTTGATAATTAGACGATTATAGACTTTGGATGTCTTGAAGCAAATTGCGCAAAAAATTGCAATAGCTAGAATTGGATAGGTTCCCTGAAAATTTTTAGTAGTACAAATGTAAAACAAAGCTTTGTGAGATTTGAGTACTCAAGAATAGAAAGCATGTTGCAAAATATCAAAGTTGTCAATTTAATGAATAACAAGTTGGTATTAAGCATGTTGTTGGAATTTTAAATCATTTTTCTCTGATTAGTAAGTAGTTAAGAAAATTTGGTATAAATTTTAATGACTAAAAAGAGTTTTTATTTATTATTTATTAGTTCCAAAGCCAAAACAAAACAAATCGACAAAGACGCTAAAGTTTTGTGAAGAAATTTTGAATTGCAATAGCTTTCAGTGGACATAAGTTTAGAGTGTGATCATTCTTCAACATTAGAAGTTAAAAATAATATAACCAAGTAATTAATATCCAGAAACTAATTTGATATTAACCCATGTCTATCACTACCAAAAGAGCAAAGAGCTAGTTTAAAAATTATTAATATTACTTATGCAAAAAGTTAGAGAGTGTTGGGATGCATCATCATCAAAACATATGAAATCATCTACCAAAGATTGCTAAAGCTATGAGTGCAAAAATGCTAGCACACGCCCTTCAAGGAATAGTCTCAATAGTTTTCGAGAATCAAAAAAAAAAAAAAACAAATTCAGCTTTCTTACAGTATGGGCATACATTGTATGATAACAGATTGAAAAACCATGCACCCTTGTTGAATTTAGAGGATTAATTTATGCACAAACCAATGGAATCACCATACTTGCACGATACTTACACTGACAAGCTTCTGCATTACATCAAATGGCTCTGTGCTACCCTTGGATTTTCTTGGAAATCTAGCAATATCTGTGAAAACAAAAACTTGTATCAATAAAAGTAATATTATAGATCTCAAAATATGGAAATCCAGTCTCTTTAAGTGCATTGATATCCTTAAAATTGGCATTACATGTCTCATCATAGCGTTTAGAAGGATATTTTGAATCTCAGTATCTTACATTGTGTTTCCCTTTAAATAAAAGAAGGCACACTAATTAAACAACATTGTGCATCAATCAAGTGGATACACTATAATTATAGCAACAATATATTGTATTTACTCTCCACTATTCTCGAGCAATACATTTGGCTATTATATAGCCATATAGAAAGCACAACCATCTCCTAATAAATAGGAACAACATACATAGTAATAGGCACAGGTAACAACAAACCTACGAGAATACAATACCAACAAAATAACAATATAACAATATACCCAATGTAAAAACTATTTCCTAACATTCCCCCTCTTAGTTTTTACATGGTAAAACATATCTCGTTCTTTGATTGTAGCGTGCCACCCTTGTGTGCTCGTGATCAACACCTCAACTGTGTAGCATCGGCTTGCACAAAACTCACACATGTGCCAATGCACATTTCTTCCACCATTGATGGTTTTCTTCGGCTTCTACCAACAACCTTACCCAATTGGTTTTGCAGGTGTACCAATAACCTTTCACAATTGGTTTTACAGGTTCACCAAAAACCTTACACAATTGGTTTTACAGGTTTACCAAAAACCTTACAATTGGTTTTCCTGGTTTACCAATAACCTTCACATCATGATTGCTACAATACATTTTGATCAATATTCTACAATGTTTTTACAAAAGGGGTTACATGAGGAATACTCACAAGTGAACAGAATTTACATCATTTGTTCTTATTTTTCATGCCACACTGAAAAATATAAATTAACAAATATCATCGTACTGTAAAGTGCGGCCTCATCGTTAATGACCGACGAGAGGTCGTTGTCTCGACCTCCAACCTTCGTCCTCCATCCGTAAAATCATCTAATAGAGATACTCTTCATCACTTTGATTTTCTGTATGAGCAGTATTTCCTTCCTCTTCATTCTCTCCTTCTTCATCAACAATCATGGCATTATCTTGCAGTTTCCCATCAAGTAAATCTTGTGCTCTTTTCTTGCAATTTGTAGATATATGACGAAGTTGTTTACAATAGTAGCAAGTAAGTCGTTTCTTTGTACCTTTGGAAGTCTAACCATATTTGGATTTTTCTTAACAAATGTATTTTCTTTCTTGTTTCTACCATACATTGCAATTTCCTCTGGTTCAACAATCATAATTCTTTTTTCTTCTTCAAGTAAAGAAGAAATGAGATCTTCTAAACTAGGATTAATTTTACTCAATGTAAAAACCATATTAGAATAATCTGGTTGGCATGCTATTCAATAAAACAACCTTTGCATCATCATCAGGTACATCTATTTTAATTCCAGCTAATTGATTTGAGATAGATCGAAACTTACTAATGTGCTCTACCATGTTGTCGCCTTCTTCCATTTTAAGACCAAACAATCTTTGCTTCAATGCTATCGCTGCACTTCCAGCTTGTGAACCAAACAATTTGTTTAATGTTTTCCAAATTGTATGAGAGGATTTAGACAAGTCTATATGATGCAAATAAGCATCAGATAGTCCCAATCCAATGATTGTTGTGGCTTTTCGGTCTTTGCTCTCCCATTTTGTTGCTTTATCGCATCTACTGGTTTCTTTACTTTTCCATCAACGATATCCCACAAATCTTTATTGATCAGAAATAGTTGTGTTTCAAACTTGCCATGTGTGGAAATCATTTCCATCAAATTTTTGAATATGACTTAATTTATCCATGACAAAAAAATACAGTTTTGACTTACCACATAAAATGTGATATCCTCCTAAATGGTCTTTTGCAAATGCAGCTTTTAATTTTATTTTAAAATATGGCAGGGCGTGAATCAAACAAATACGTATAGAGTGCATCAATCAATAGACGTCTACATTTAGATCATGGACATCAGCTTTTAATAGAAATGCGACGTGGAGAAAATGCGCCAAACTTGATTTTACAAACAACATTTTCATTCCTTTGTGACAGCTTACAAAAGAATTAAACGTGGCCAAATCCTCCTCTTTTACTGCAGAGATCGTTTCTCATAAACCCCGATCTGGGTTTCTCTCGAGATTTTTACAGCAGTGTAATAACGTATTTCTCTTCACACCCATTAAATTTTGTAAAAACCCGCATCGTAAACAAAAACTATATACTTTTCTTTAGACAGGCTAAAAACATTTAATGCAGATCGAACTAATACAAGTCACCGTAAATTGAGATTTGTTTCCTCGAAGTTCCACCATCCACGTGATTGAATGGACAATGTAAATCAGTGGCAATGCATACGGTCGAGATTCTTCCACAAACAAATCTGCATGTAATAGGAGAGACTCCATACAACCGTGCACCCTAACTTTAGGGGCACGTAGATATATGTAGGGGTCTCACAACATAAAAAAATTAGATCATTGTATAGTGTATCATCATGTCACATCAGAATTTTCGTGGTCCTCTCCCCTAGAAGTCCCAAAAGTCGTTGATCAAAATGAATACACATGAAATTTTAACATCCAAGAATGTATCAATTGACTACACGATGGAACCACACCATCTGCTCAAACCGTACACCGACATGACCGAATGATTGGCTTCACTCGATACCAAATCCAAATGGATACACTATAATTATAGCAACAATATATTGTATTTACTCTCCACTATTCTAGAGCAACACATTTGGCTATTATATAGCCATATAGAAAGCACAACCATCTCCTAATAAATAGGAACAACATACCCGATAATAGGCACGGGTAACAACAAACTTACTAGAATAGAATACCAACAAAATAACAATATACCCAATGTGAAAAATATTTCCTAACAACTCCAACCATTGAAATATATCTTACACGCAACACAACAAATAACACAAAGGAGAGGAGAGCATTAGGTGGAAGTGCGATAAAGTTAGAGAAGGTACACCGTGCATGCGCAGAGGTGTTTTATGCCCTAGGCAACCTAGGCAAAGGGCCTAGGGTGCCGATGAGCAAGGGGCATCATAGAAGAGATATATGTCGCTTGTCTCAAGTCACCTATAGTAGTAATCAACCTAAAATTAATAAATGTACATATACTAATATATTGAATTTGACTAGCCACTAATGAGTATAGAGAACTCAAAATTGTCGGAGCACCAACATATATCATTATTTATATTAACCACCATATTTTGAATCCTCACTACCGCTAGGGACTAATGCTTTCACCAAATCGAGCGCAGGGGTAGGAGCAGAAACATTATTGATCGAGCGAGACTAGCGGTATTGGACAACATCAATGTACACCCATGTCCATTCTAGTAGTTGCTTTGTATATAATGTTATTAATTGCATCTTGTCTTTTCTCATCCTCAACACCCTAAAACAACACTGCATACAAACCATGAATTCCATTATCCAAGTAATACACATTGCTAAACTCAATATATATTCTAAATAAGAAAATATTGGTTTATGGAAAATAGCTAAAATACTGGAATATTATACATAGAAATATGACTTTCAAATATTTGAATATCCCTATAACAAAACCATAAAATGCATCTCGTGTGTTTGACAGAAAAGAACAAATGAAATTTGGAATAATATCATAAACAATAATGGATCGACCCAGGATATTAACCCACACTTTAAATAAAGTTAAATTTAAAAACTTGCTCGAATGTAAATACACCCACACATTAATTACGCAGAAGGCGTATACCAATTGAGTAACCTGCAAGGAATCGACCGCCTAAAAATGTTTAGATGTGCATACGTTGAAATTGGACAGATGTAGAGATAAGTTAAAAGACAGTAACATGCGGGGGTTGATTTGCTTGACAACAACCACTTGACCATCGAGGAAAATGGCTCTGTACACTGCGTTGTAGCGGCCTCTTCCCACAAGACGCCTGGCGCTAAAGCGGTCCATAGCCATGTCCACTTCGGCAAAGGTCCGCGTGCAAGCGCATTTGTGAATTGGTGTCATCTTGAGTCGCTTACACACACAGAAGAAGCAGAGCACGAAAGAGTTGAGCAACACTCACGTCAACGCGACAAGGATGTCGAATTCCACAAATGTTTCATTAGCCATGTAAAACTACTTCCACATTCGTTGTGTGTGTGTGTGTGTGATTTGCTGCCTCCTTTCAATTTGTTTACAGCCCTTCCCTAGCATGAGGTAGAAGTATGCAGAGTTTTTTTGTCGTGGCCCATGAGGTAGATGTATACATATTTATTTCGGCGTGAGTCAGAGGTGTCCGAAGATGGAGTGTTCAGAAAAGATTCGTCGTTGTGTGGATGTGTGAAGGCACCATTAAAATAGAGCCCCCAAAAAATTGAAAAACAAATTATTGTTTGGTTGCTGCAAGATGTATGGGACATCTGTGTGGCGTGAGGCGGAAGTTACCGGCCATGCTCCACCCTATTTTAAATGGAATAATCCCTAATATCTTGATATTATTCTATGGTTTGCAATGCCTGGCTCAGCTTCCTACAAAGCATGTATAATACCACCCTTGGCTCAACTCTTTACTACAGATTCCAAATCTGAAAATTACAAATGGGTGTCCATCCTATGGACACTGCACCTGCTCTCTACTAATGTGTTTCCATCTTATTAGATGCGTGGTTTGAAAATATAGCTAAGAAAACTGTCTTGGATTGTCCATAACAATAATAGTGCGATTGGCCTTGGATACATTACAATAATTAACACAAAGGATAATCTATATGCTCTAAGAGATGGAGGAAGCTCGTATAGCGAAAATATGTGAAAATGTGAGTAATCGCGAAGAAAGGGTAAGTGAAAAAGAAAAGCTGAAGATGAGGGATATCATGAAGGTAGAGCTTTTGAGGAACCTAGATTCATGGGTTTCTTCCAGAAGCGGTGGTGGAGGAATGGCCCTGTGGGGCAAGGAAATGCGAGCAACAAAAGTGGATGGAGGTTTAGTGGTCATGATGTCCAAAATCAAAGGAGCTTCTGCAAGGATGGGGAGATTCACCCAAGGACGGGGGCAAATGCGATTCCATTGGGAGTGAGAAGATCGAAGGTCGAGGTCCCAAGTAAGGAACATGGAGCTCGCAAGGATGTTAAATACAAGCAGGGTCCGGATGCGGATAATGAATGTTGGTTATTCCGAAAGTCCTCAAAGGCAAATGGATCCAAGTCAATGAATGATTCCATGATGGAAAAGGAGCAAGGAGGGTTTTTTGGGGATGAGACTAGCCCTTTGGCTACAATTTCTCTCGGTGAATTAGAATTCAAGGTCTCCAATTCTGTTAAAACATATAGGTGGGATCTTCAGCGTTAGAGGAAATATGTGAATATCTGGGTAACAAGGCGCTAATATGTAAATTTATTGGAGTATGGCCCTCAAAGGATGAACTTTGGGGATGGATTGATAGGAATTGGAAATGTCGGGATAGACCTGGAATCAGATTTTTATCCAAAGGATTTTTTCAAGTATGCTTTGGGACTATTGAGGAGAGGGATTGAATTTTCTTTAGAGGGTCATGGTTCTTTTAAAAATTAGGTTTGGGTAAAAGCACAATAAAATGTCCCACTTTTTGGTATGTTTTGTACCATTATAAACATGAATTTTCAGTTTCATTGATTTTCTAAAGGTAATAGCCATAAAACCGTACACATTCATGAAATTCCACAAACTAACAAAATGTTTTATTTAGAGTGTAGAATACATATAAATTTTTTTAAAAAAATTGCAAAAAATGGTCTTTTTCTTAATTTTATTCATACGTTGTTTCTTATGTTATAAAAGAGGAATGACTGTCCCCGGGTGGTTTTTTTGAATGAAAATTTATTTTTTCACCATGAAATTTTAGATATATGTTCAAGATTTGAATTTTGAGGTGTCAAATTTTCATATTTTTGGACTTATATTTTTTTAATTAATTATTTAGTAAAAATATTTTCAAATAAATGGCATACAAATGTTTATGCCAATAACTTTTAAGATTTATATCGAAATTGAATTTTTTTTTCACAGGTAAGAAGAAGACTTCAATAAATAGTAATTTTAATTTTTTAAATTTTTTTGCTATTTTTCAAATTGGGTTGATTGTGTACGATCGATTGTCCTAAAATACCATATGTTAGCAAAATATAAAAAATAAATAGTAAAACATATTTTTAAAAATGAAAATTATATTTTTAGAAAGCTAATAAAATTATGTATTTTGTGTTAAAATTTTGTAATTTTATTCATTCGTTAACTTATATTTCAAGCCATGGTTGCCACTCTTCAACCTAGAAGAAGAGTTAGTTCGGAAGATTCCTCTATGAGTCAAACTGTACAAACTCCCCCCTGAATTTTGGGGTCAGGAATCACTCAAAGAAATTGCGAAGGCATTAGGAGAACCTATTAGTTTGGGTAAAGAAATGAAAATTGCGACCTTCTCCTCTTATGCCGAATTTGCATCAAAATTGACATCTCAAAGCCTTGGTCCAAGCGATTAGACTAAATACGCCTATGGGGGTGTAGTTTTAACCAATGGATTATGAGTGTCTTCCTTTAGATGTTTCAAATGTAGAGAAATTGGTCATAAAATGATCTCGTGTATAGCTTTGAATAAAAATAAAAAGTAATTCCTAGGGTAAGCTCCATCTAAGGAGGTCCATAAAGAGGAGGATAAGGTGGTTAAAGACTCTCCTAAATCGGGGTTTGCTATTGGAGTGACCTCACCAAAGAAAATGAAGATTTTGGGGAAAAAGAGTCAAACATAAGATTGGATTTAAATAATGATTTTGGATGTTGTGGGGTCTTTAAAGGAGAGGAGGATTTTAATGAGTATGAGAAGGAGACCCTCCAAGAGTATCCCTTGGATATGGAAGACTTGAATATTTTGATGATGAAGCCTTTAAATGTTCGGATAAGGAAAATCTCATTTCGACACCTATGAACTCCCCACAACCGAGGCAAAGAGGCCCTCAAGGCAAAATGAAAATAAGGAAAATGAATCCCCACAGGTGCCGAGCGCCTCAATGCAATTGGGGCCTTTGAAGGAGGTAGATCCCAATAAGAAGATCATGGTGACACCGGTTAGAAAATCGGAAAGACTAGCCTCTGCTCATTCAAAACCATTCTAGACACATAGTCTAGCCAAATCGGTTGGGAGAAAACCCAATGCTCTCAAAACTCAACTTGAAGCCAAGTTGAATATTGACATTGGTAGTCAAAGCACCTTAGGGGCTTTTGTTGTTGATGGAAGGATCTCTCCTTCCACGGGTGGTCAATGAAGATTGTTAGTTGGAATGTCGAGGATTGATGCCCCTGACAAAGGGTGTCTAGTTAGACGTCTAAGGGATTTGGAAAACCCGAATTTCCTAATGATTCAAGAAATAAAATTATCAAAAGATGAAGGAGTGAAGATCCTCAAGAATATTTGATGTGTGTGCAATGGATGTTGATGGAAATGCAGGAGGTCTAGAAATTGCTTGGTCCCCAAATAGATACCATTTACTTTCTAATTTTTAAATGTAAGTGGTTCATTGCCCTTGATTGTTGTGATTCTATTACCAATCAAAACTTTGTTCTAGTCAATGTCTATGGGCCATGTAATGGTAGAGGAAAAAAAATGTTGGCGAGCCTTGAATGGGATGTTAAAATATGAAGAGAGAAAAAAGTATTTTAGGGGGGATTTTAATTCCATCATGAGCCTAAAAGAGAAAAAGGAGGCAAAAATTTCTCCCTCCAAGTGCAAATGATTTCAGATCCTTTTGTGAGGATCTTGGCTTATTGATGTGGAACCAAAATATGGGGGCTTTACTTGGAATAACAAAAGGATAGGGCAGGAGGTGATTTTAGAAAGATTGGATAGATTCTTCATTTTCTCCAGTGGGTCCTAGAGAACTATCTCTTCCACTTAGACATTCTTTTGAATCATGGGTCGGATCACACACCATATCGGTTTCTTCATGAATTCAAACGAAAAGCCTAAAGGGATTCCTTTTAAGATGGAATTCATGTGGTTCTTAGATCCTTCTTTTGAAGATAACCTAAAATCCTGGTGGGGAACGAAAGTGAATGGCAGCAAGAGATTTCAGTTGATGAGGAAAATGAAGATTGTCAAGGAAGAGGCAAAAAAATGGAACAAGCAGTCCTTTGGCAACTTGTTTCATAAGAAAGAAGAGTTCTCAACAGAGTTAGAAGTTGTCCAAGAAGAAATAATGAAGGAAGGGGTGTCTAAACCCTTACTTGAAAAGGAAAAGGAAGGTTTGGCTAGACTTGATCATATTCTCAAGATGGAGGAACTTTTCTAGAAAATGAAATCTAGGGTCAAGTGGCTCAAAGAAGGAGACAGAAATACTAAATTTTTCCATTTATCCACACAATAAGAAGGAATGTCAATAGAATTAAACAACTAACACTTCCCTCTGTGGGACATTTCAAATATAGAAAGGATTAGGGAGGAAGGGGTCTCTATTTCAAGAACCTCTTATCCCAAGAGGAAGAAGATTGTAGTCTGGAGTAAGAAGAAATGCTGAGAAGTATTCCTAAAATTCTAAATGAGAAAGAAGCTTCTAGCCTAATGAATCCTATATCAAAGGAGGAGGTTTGGGAAGTGGTCTTTCACTTAAGGGCTGACAAAATCCCCCGGTCCTGGATGGGTTTCAAATCATTTTTTTTTCCAAAAATTATGGCATATTGTGGGTGAGGATGTGTGGGCTACAGTCAAAGAATGTAGGAAGAAGAGATCTATTATGAAAGAATGGAATTCAACTTTTTTCGGCCTTATCCCAAAATCTGATGATGTTAAGCATTTTGATGCTTTTAGGCCCATTGCTTTGTGCAATGGAATATACAAAATTGTGACAAAATTTATGGCGACTAGCCTAAAAGCTTTCCTATGTTCTCTATAATCTCTTATAGTCAAAATGGTTTTGTGGAAGGGAAACAAATTTTGGACAAAATCATGGTAGTCCATGAAGCCATCCATTCTCTCTCTCACAAGAGAAATCCTAGGATAATCATAAAATTGGATATGATGAAAGCCTACAATAGAGTCAATTGGAGCTTCCTAGAAGTGGTCTTGTCAAAGTTTAGTTTTCCTTGTGACTAGGAACTGCTTCTCCTCACCTAAGTTCTCGTCTTATTTAATAGTCCCAATCTAACGGTGTACTTCTCTGCCTTCCAGAGGTCTAAGGCAAGAAGATCCAATATCTCCTTTTCTTTTTATTATCATGGCAGAATGCCTCTCAAGATCAATCCAAAAGGTTGTTGACTCTAAGGAGTTGAAGGGTTTAACTATCTCCTCCTCATTAGAGCCCATTTCGAATGCGCAATTTGTTGATGATACGACTCTTTTTGGGGAGCCTTCGATGTCAGAGGCCAAGAAGTTCCAGGAGATTCTCTGGAAGTATGAAAGGGCGGCGGGACAAAAGGTAAGCTCTACGAAATCAGTCATTTTATCTATTAACGTTGATCCTAGGCTTCAAATAAGGATAGCTAGTATTTTTGGATTTGCAATTGGCTCCCTCCCTAGCTCGTATCTGGGAATGCCTCTGATGGGGAAAAGTTGGGGTGGATCTTTGGAAACCAGTGGTGACCAGAATTGAAGGAAAGCTTGTTTCTTGGAAAGGCATATGGCTTTCCTTGGTTGGAAAGCCACTCTTATTAAATCGTCTCTTTAGGTGATTCCTACATACTTCATGTCATTATTTAAAATCCCAAAGAAAGTAGTTAAGTGTATTGTGAGTTTGCAGAGGCGGTTTTTGTGGAGTGGAACTGAAGAGAAACACAAGTTCAATTTGGTGACTTGGAAGGATGTCTCCCACCCCAAGAAAGAGGGAGGTTTGGGTTTTAGAGATTGTAAATTAATGAATGATGCTCTTGGTGGAAAACTTTTGTGGAGAATATATGAGGATAGGGAGCATCTTTGGAGCAGGGTTTTGGTATCTAAATATATAGTGGCTCGGGATCTTGTTGAAATCTTCTTTCAACCCATTCTTCCGAATGGTTCCGGAATATGGAATTTCATCAAAGGATCTAGGAATTTGTAGTTCTTGGCCTTAGATGGGTCCATCATAATGGAAGCAGGGTGGATATGTGGAGAGATAATTGGCTGGCGATTGGTCCTTTAGAAAAGGTGGAGAGGACTATTGAGTTTAAAGATGAGGCGATCAATAGGTGGGGCTCCAAAGTTAAAGATTACTTGTGGGATGAGGGAGGGATTAAAAATGGATTTCTCCACATCTAGATGATCTCTCCAATAAAATTGGGGTTGCTTTTTTTTAGAATTATCGGTTGTTATCCATGCCCATATGGTCTTTCAGAGGATTGAATGATTTGGCCTAGTTCTAGCTCAAGATCGATTCTTATGAAAGATTTGTATTCGTGCATTTTCAGTGTGAAAGGTTCGGGAGTGGCGCCAAAATCTTTCCCATGGGCAACTGTTTGGCAAAAGGAAGGTCTCCCTAAGGCTAACCATTTCATGTGGTGTGACTCTTGGTAAGTGCCTTTCCTTTGATAATTTGATTAAAAGAGGATTCCATGGCCCGAGCTTGTGCTTTTTATGCGAGGAAGATGGGTAATCTGAGATCATATCTCCATTCATTATCCTTTTGCTTCTCAAATATGGTCTTGTGTCTGGAATTAGTAGAAATATAGCTCGAGTTCCTCCTCCTTTTGTGTGGGATTTAGTTAGTCGCGACACCACAAGATATCAATAAAGGTCTTTCTCTTTTATGGGATTTAACTCCGCGGTGGTAATATGGTGTATGTGGCTTGAGAGGAATAGAATAATATTCTAAGGAACCAAGATGTCTGTGTTAGGTATGGAATAAGATAAAATTTTGGATTTTAGAGTTGATGGATTATGGATGCTCGGACCTTTCTTATAGAAATTGTGAAAATAGGTTGATTTGTGGAAAATGGCCCTCTATTCATTCAAGTATTATGTTCTTGCTCCTGATAAGGGGAGAAAGGATAAATATTCGGTACAATGGAAACCAACTCCGGATGGGTGGATTAAATTCAACTTTGATGGTTCCTCTAAGGGCAATCTTGGAAATGCAGGTTGTGGGTGTTTATTCAGAAATTCAGATTTTCATCCTCTCCTAGCTATGGTAATTGATTGTGGTGTAGCCTCCAATAATTTTACGGAAGGCATGGCTTTGCTTTTAGGTCTGGTGGAAGCTAAGCATAGGAACTGGTCTAGAATTTGGGTTGAAGGTGACTCCTTGGCTCTCATCGAGATGGTTCAAAGAAATAATGTATATGCATTAAAAGCCATTTGTTAAAAGGAAATGGGGTGGCGGATGGTTTAGTGAATAAAGGAGTGGTGCTTTGGGACAAAGCTCAAATTTCTTCTCAATCGTGGGAGTTGATCTTCCCTAACGACATTCAGGCGCTTTTGGCTAATGGCGCTCGCTTGGCGTCGAGCAAAGGGGAGTAATCATTCAAAAGGACACCTCCCTTGATCCTCCCCTTCTCCTTTAATGATGAAAATTAGGGGAAATATTTGGGCTTGGATTTAGCTCGTGGCACGTATGGGGAATTCATTGGCCTGGAGGATGATGTTTCGCATTTAAGCAAGGATTTAGTAAGCATCAATAATTGTTCTTCGGCCTCCTTTTTCAATGAGAAGTTGGTTTGTCTTTTGGGTGTGATGAGAGGGGCTAAGTTTTGGCAGGAAGTTCATTTTCTCTTTCCTGTTTCATGGCATATGGTGGTGATCAAGCTATTGGTTCTAGGAGGAAGTGTCGTAGAGCTCAAGACGGGGGCCGAATCGGGGATTCTCTCTCCGAGTGGCAGAACAGAGAGGATTAAAAATGTAGCTATGAGAGGGTGGTTGGAGAAAGTTTGTTCCATGGCCGAAAGCATTGAAGAAGATGAAGAGGAGGTGGTGGTTTTGACAAGGCTGAGGAAGCTAATGTTAGACCCAAGCCGTTTGTGGGGAAAAAGAAATGTGTTCGATGTGGCACGGGGTTTGAGTGCGGTGAACATTATTTCTGATTTGGTTGGTAAGTTAATCCTTCACAAGGAATTGAAGGGCCTAGAGGAGAGGATTGTGAGCATGTAGTATCATATTCATGTGCTTTCTCGTGAAATGAAGGCCCTCTCACATGGATTAGTGGTGGTAGCAAAAAATCAAGGGCTTTTCCTGCTGAGAAATCCAAAGTCAAGATGCCAGAATGTTGCATGGACTTTACCTCTTCTCCTTTGTCTGCGAGTGATTCGGAGGTGGAGATTCTAGCAGAAATTCCCTCTACCTCTAGCATGGAAGAATGAAATTGGTGTCTCTCATGGCTCAATTTTTTTATGTTTGGTGCGGATGATAGGCTTTTTGGATCCTAGTCTAGGATTTTGCCTTGCAGTACCTTAATGTATGTAATATTGTATATGAGTTGTATTTAGTTTTTAATGCACAACAAGGTGCTTATAACTTAGTCTTATTAAGTCCAATGATATGTATTTTGTTCATGGACTATGATAGGAAAAAAATTGAGGCTAGGGCCTTCATCCTAGGAATCTTAAGCAAAAAAACAACAATAGAGCGGTTACTACTTATGTTGAAAAGGGGTCTATCTATTGATTTATGCTCTCAGATTCTTAAATAAGGCTACAATGGAGCACACCTCACATATTCAAGACAGGGGAAGGAATTGCATAAACAAATGTAAACCACTTGTCGAGTATTGAGCATGATTCCGCCCAAGTTGCAAATGGTAGGTACATGTCAACTCGTAAGAGTCCAATCAATAAAAAAATGTAAATTAGAAATGTTTTTAAGTGATTTTTCATGTCATAAAAATTTAGTTATTGTTAACATTGTAGAACCGTGTTTTAATATTCTAATTTTGAAAAAAAATGAAAGATAATAAATTTGGGGAAAATATTTTGACATATAACTAAAAGGTTTTTTTATCAACATGTTTTTCATATTGAGGAGAAAATGCAAGAAAATATTTTGAGGGTGGATATGGTTAAAAGAAATAAGTATTCAGTAATATGAATCCACTTAATCAACAATATTATGAAGTTTAAGAATAACATTGTAGTGCATTTCTTTTTAGCGAGATAAAGGGGTTGAGCTCAATCAATGATGTTAACTTGTTTGTCAGATCTAAGGCGTTGACAATTGAACTTGACCATTATACAATTAGAAATTTTTAGAAAATATAGATCAAAATGGCTCAAAAATTTAAACTTTAAATTAAATGGCATTTAATTTATTAGAAAAGGTGAAGACATGAATGGAAAGTTGGAAACAAAAAGGTGGGAATTAAATATCTACACATGTCCCACACCTTTTCTAGGGCTCAAATTGTTGTGCTTCACTTTATTGTCTCAATCTTGCTCACATTATTCATTCAAGTGTAATTTACGCTTAAACGGGCTGAAATAAAAAAATAGGGAAATTCAATAGATTCTAAGTTCCAAACACAACTACAATGCTTACATGTTGTAGTGCTTCATAGCCTAATTGTAGAAAAGAAAGTATACCCGAATAATCAACGATAATTACATTAGAAGCCTATATGAATTTTTTTATCAACATGTCATTTTGTTTTTTTAAACAATGAATTGAAATAGCTGCATGTGCATAGTTGAAATGTGAATTTTTTTGAGCTTGGACATATTGGTTGTATTAACAAATATGAATGTAAGATCTTTGCAACACGTTATAGGAATCCATCAAAGCATATCTTGCTAATTGGAGTGATACCTAATCCAACTTCCAAAATCTTGAAAATCTCTTCAAGAATAAGAGAACATGTTATAAAGTGCATTGAAAACCATGTGTTTTATCTATTGTCTACATTCTCGCACCTTTCAAAATGTTTCCCCCATATAGAAAATATTGATCTTATTGGCTATAAATATAAAACCATAGATTTCCAATAGGGTCGAGGTGCATTTTTGATGGCATCCCCAGTCTACCACTGAATATTTCTTATCAAGATTCCACAATGACATATCTACTAGACCTTATATGCCATTTTCTACCAACGCTTTGATGGAACTACGCCGCTACGAAAGAATGTTGTGCCACAATGCTTTTTAATGGGGTGGAAGCAGTATGTCTTCTATAGATACAAGAATCCATCGTTAAGCCGGTTTGGTTGGTGGCCCCTCCTATATGCAATCCTCAAGAAGTGGTCCAGAATGTATCAGATTATATCCGTTGGCTAGACATTCGAGGACAATCTTAAAAGGGGTCATTCAGAGAAGAGATCGGGAGGTGTTTTTAATTTGATTCATTGCGATTCGATTTGTAAACCTTGTGTCAACCAAATCACGAGCCTTCCAATGATGCGCTATAGTGGCCAAGAATGTGTGTTGTGTTTCCCACAAGATCTTTGGATCAAATCTCTTTCATTGTACGAGAGGTAGAAAGGGAAGAATTATTATGTGTGATCGACTCTTTTGTGTCATTGCTAACACCCTTCATTCCATAGAAGGGATTCTTATATATAACTCATTTGTTGTCTCTAGCAAACAAAAATGTTGGAGTATCTCTGCAAGTTGTAAATACATTCTATGTTTGCGGAGAAAAGTAAGGCTTTTTCTTCACAATTTTTAGTAGTAGTATAATGTTCATCAACCCTAAATTCATATGGTAGACAATTTTATATTTTAAATATTGAAATTAAATTACAACGCCGACGTACATTTTAGATTTCTTTTTGTTTCTCAGTGTACCTTTTTCTAAATAGAGAATCAATCATAAAAATTTCATGTTCAAACCTCTTAATAATTACGTAAAATTTAAATTTGATGACAAATCATAAAGAGACACAACTTTAAGGGATTCACAACAGATGAGCATATGAAAACGGTGTAGATTTTTGGCGGCATTTAAATCTACATTTAATTAGTTCAATGTTAACATTAAGGTGTATTTAACTTTTTTGGGTTGTTTTATTAGCTTTTAATTAATATGATTTTATTAATTAACTAATATTATTTTAGTGATTAATGTCTTTTAAAATATTATTTTAAAGATTTTCACGTTGCTCTTACAATAATAAGGCTAACACGTCTACATTCCCAATGTGATGTGATGGTTGGTGCATTGCCAGAGGATGAATAAATTCCCCGTGTATATTGTCTCCCAGTCTACTATGTGCATTTTTTTATTAAATTAGGTCGAGTTTGTTGAATACGTTTGATATTTGAAAGCCCTCCATTTTTAATATAAAGTGTTTGTATATGATTGTAACTCAAATCTTCTTATTTTTATAGCCTTTTTTTTTTTTTTGTGTTTTTAAGTTGTAAAATATAGAGAAATTTTTAATATCGTGTATCTTTTAACTTGGAGATTTAGGATATACATCTTTCCATTCTTGTTCATCACTATTTTTGATGACCTTCATTGATTCCTACACTCCAATTTTGGTCTCTTTTGTTCTTCATTTGTGCCTTCGTGTTAGCCCTTCCCTCCATTGCTCGATGTGCCACAACTAATCCCTTCTCTTTCTTCTCCATGCGCCTTATCTTCATTTCATGTATGCTTCTCTCCTCCTTTCAATGCACATGTTTTCTTCTTGACCAACATGATGTTTTTGAATCTCTATTTTTGAGCCCTCCCTTATGACATTAGAACATCCCCACCTTATCCCTTCCGGCGTCCCCATTACACATTCCATGTACGATTGCTAGTATAAATAAATTTATAAAGAGTATTGATTTTGAACTACAACAAAAATCATCATTAGATCACTCTTTAAATATCCTCCCACCTCATTGACCGAGCACTGTTGGACTGCAGGTAAGGGACTTAATAGTTATGATTGCACTGTTGGATATTATCATTGATCGAGCATCAAAAATACACTTTAAATTAAAAACAAGAAATTAGGAAGGCAAACGAATGGATAGTTAGAAGGGAGGGCGTACGCTCAAGTACTGCCTAGGACGCTAAAACCCTTAATTCAGCCCTGCAGGCATGGGAAGGTGAACCAACACGCATAGACATGAAGTGAACACAAACACAAATGTGAATCCTGCGTGTACGTGTAAAGGAGAATAGTGGGATGTGTAGTGAAAATTGAGCCACCTCTTCACTGCACAATGATTGTGCAAAAAATAGATGGATATGACCGGTAGGAAGCCATTCACGCATGCAACGATGAAGGCCAATGCATAAGTGGATAAATAGGGCAGTAATTGGAGGACATTGTGTCATAGTCTCTTCAGTAATAAATAAAATGATGAGCTCCTTGTATTAAATGTTTGCTAAGGTTTGATACTATTACAAGCTACTTTGAGGGTGAATCACGCTGAAAGTATTCACTTGCATGTGGGACACACTGAAAATATAGACAAATGTTATGTAATCCGTCTCTCTTTCATATTCTCAGGACTTATGTCACCCATGTTTGTCTTGTTGATTTGTTGAATGGCGGATTGTGTCGAAGCAAGAGGAAAATGGAGATTCAATACTAAAGAAATTTATGATAATGTTTTTCTAAAAATGAAAATGCGGCAGAATCTCGAAGGGCCTGTGTGAGTTTGGCTCTAAAACATGCACCAAGTAGAAAACAACAATAAAAAGAAAAATCTACACAAAAGACTGAAAACTTATCAGTTTTCCAAATACGTTGGTAAGGGAAAAGCATACAAATTGCAGGGAACCCTCACAAGAGTAGGTATGTGTTTAAAATACTTTAATCTTTTGAGAAGGCTCCAGATACTAAATAAAAAAATGCCACATCATATATAAGTAATTGCAAGTAATAACATAATTTATTGTTTCAAAAGTTTTTATGGAATAATCAATGTTGAGTGTTAGAATTTTTAAATGCTTGCATTCAATGCTGAGTGTCAGATAATTTCTAATGTTAAAACTATAGGAAATCAAAAATTTCAAAATTCCTGATTTATTTAATCAAAAAATTCTGCCATGCCTATAAAATTGTTTCAGCCAATCAGAAAATTAAATCAATGTTTTTAAAAAATTCAAATAAATATATATTTTTAGAAAACTATATATTAAACATATGAAATGACACATGGATCCATGTGATTGATTTGCAAAGGTAATGAAAAATGGTTTTTTGAAGCCTATAAATCTGCCTTAGACAAGATAATAACATAAATGACATGAACCTGCAACATAAAAACAAAAGACAAAAAATCACGTGCAAGATTTGTAAGGCTTATTAGTTGGTAATCACAAAATGTAAACAATAAATGTGGGTTTGTAGTTAAATGTCACATAACAAACATGTAATAAATATGATGGAGTAGATTGAACATGTCATCATCCCATTCATCTGATATAGACATGTTCCTACTCCTATGATATATTAAATATATATAAATAAATAAATAAGCACCTAACAAAACTCATAGTTAGTAATATACCAACTATTTTGGCCAACTTGACATTATGAAAGGGCCAAACTAAAAACTTAAACTTCATTATTTTTAAATTTCAGAAATAAGTCACTTATCTCAACCTTTAGATTTGATGACCACTTATACAAGCCTTAAACAAATTTTATGTGACAGTAATTTTTGTTCCAAGAATTAATATATCTAAATATTTAATATATGTGTTGTTTCTTCCCTTATTTTTTCCCAAAACGATAGATTGATATTTTTCTAATGCTTTGTTTTCCATAATAAAAACTACTAATTCCATTTCCATATACTCATCGACCTTTTTCCTACTTAGATATCTAAGTGTATATTTTGTTTAACATATTAAATAACTTCTGATTTTGTTTATTTATCTGTTCAAAGGCGTCAATCTACTGCTTCACATTCTCATTTTAAATTTAATATGGTGCTTTTCGTTGCAAATTTGAATTGAATTTCGCTTGAAATAATTGCGATTTGGACAACAAAATGTTTAAATTAAACATTTATGATTATGTTTACGTAACTGTATAAGTCAAGGGAGGAATGACCATTCTAGGTGCCTGTCTTTTGCTTCCTCTCAACCAGAAATTGAGGCGTTAAATGACAGTCAACTGATTTTTGAGGACCTGCTTAATGTGAGCACCTAAATGGCCTACCATGTCGTATAATGGATATGGCATATAACAATGTTTCTATGGATTCATCTTTCGTGACAGTGCGTCACCCACCAAATTTTCCTTTCATTTCTTGCAAATGATCTCAAATTCAATTTTTGGTGACCTATTTCTATTGTTCTTCAGTTGATAGTTTTTCTCCGAGGATTATTTGACACTATTATGATCTTTCTTCACCTTGAAATGACAACCTATTAGATATGGTCTCTATTCCGACTCCATGAAGATTAGCCATAATTCTTTCTCATATGTTGGATTAAACATATTATAAGCTCTTTGTTGATGAATCTAAAATATAATGGGGATATCCTCCTACATGAGAATTGCACCTATACCACACCCTGAAGCATCACATTTGACAATGAAGGTTTTGGATAAATATGGGGTAACAAGAATTGAAGTGGTATACATGGCCTTCTTTAATGTCTCAAATTCATGTGTTGTTACCTCGTTCCAATAGAAGGATTGTTTCTTTAATAAAGTTGTGAGTGGTGTTACAATGTTACTCAAATTTTTGACAAATATGCAATAGTAACCTATAATCCGTAAGAATCCCCTAGGGAAAATTTTAGTGGCAAATTTTCATAAACTCGCGAATATTAGGGGTTTTGGAAATTGGAAATGGAAATTTTTAGTAGTCGGTTCTTGCCGGTTGCGTACTATTTACACTAAAAATGAACTTATGCATGTATTTCGCCAACGTTTCGAATCAAACTGCGCTCATATTCACCAAGGTATAATACATATCATTGAGGTATAATTGGTTAACACTCATAGCCATTCATTATTAGCATGTCATCCTACACCTTTGTCGCCCCACTTTCATTTCTTCTACAATATGTCGTCCAACATAGTTTTCCTACCCCACAACCGTCCAACACCTTTGTCGTCCAACATAGTTGTTGTCCTACCCCCTGTCGTGCACCCCTTTATTGCCCAACCCTCTACCCTAAAGGCCTGTAGCATCGACCCCGTAGAAATTTGTCCAATCGTGTAGAGATGACCAAGATAATGACGTATGTCCGACTAACTATGTGTAACTGCGAGACAAGCGTCCAAGATTGGAAGATACGAATACATAAGAGGCATTTGTCTCATTCTACGAGAGACAACCGGGCATGAGGCGAACATCCAACCTAGTGTCGTCTAATGTTAAGTTGATAGACATCCACTCAACAACCGTATAATATTGGTATTTCCTTGTTGGACGTCCGCCTAACTCACGTCCAACAACCTTGTGAAATCCCAAAAATCTATGGCATATCAAATCACCTTTTCCACAAAAAGTTTTTTTGGATATTCACCATTTTTTTGAAAGTCAATTTTGGAGATTCACCATCCATTCTATAATATTTTTTTGGAGGGAGGTCTTAAAATGAATCCTGGAATCCCCTAAGTCTTTTGAGGGTTTTAGGTAACGTCCATTCCACTATGGCCTTGATCTTGTGAGGATATATTTTTACACCTTCGTTGTAAACAATATGACCCAAGTATTCTACCCCCATGACTCCAAAATAAAACGTAGAGGGCTTAGCTTGAAGGTGTTGTTATTCAAGAGTGTCCAAAATTTTATTTACATGATTTAGATGTTAATTCCATGTCTTGTTGTAGATTAAGATATCATTAAAGAAGACTAGGACACACTTTCACAAAAATGGCCAAAATATAGAATTCATCAAACTATAAAATGTAGATGGTGCATTTTTGAGGCCAAAGGGAAACAAAAAAAATACACAATGGCCCTCATGTTTCCAAAATGTTATCTTATTAATATCCTCATCTCTAATTCTTATTTGATGATATCTTGATTGAAGATCTATTTTTTTAATTAACAACACCATATAACTCATCTAATAAATCATCAATGACATGAATAAGAGACTTATATTTTATCTTATACTTGTTGATCTCCCTATAGTCCGGAGACATGCTTCAAGTTTCATCCTTATTTTGTACGATCAACTGCTGCCGCAAGAGAGTAAGCACTTAGAATATGGTGAATAATACTTTATTATAACATCTCTTGTACAATTTTTAATATCTCACTTTTATGTAGATATGGTTATCAACAAGGTCAAATGTTGGGTGGTTGGATTCCCGGTATTAGTTGAATGGCATGACCGTGATATCTTTTGGGAGGTAACCTCTTCATTATATCCCCAAAAACAAACGAGTTCTCATCAATAATTTCTTGTAGATTTGATTGTATAAACCCTTTTGATTATTGTGTTTCCATTGAAAAAATTGTGCCACAAACCCATATATACCCTTCTTAATCATCTTTTACATTTGATGAGAGCTCGCCATTGTGGAGCTTTTTCCCACATCATGTATAGCTCAAAATTCTTCTCTCCAAAATGAAAACGCATGATCAAATCCAAGAAGTTCATCCCAATAGTTCCTAAAGCAAGTAAGCCATTGAACCCCCAACACAATGTTTAATCCCCGATTGAAATTTCATGTGTGGTATTTTTAGCAAGTAATGTCCTATGGATAGCTTAATATTCGAGATAGTTTCCTTTAAACTAGCATTACCTCCATCTATAATGATGACCTAAAACTCTAGGGCTAGATAAAAAATTAATTTAAGCACAAGGTTAACTTGTGATTGATGAATTTTTGAGTACTTTGAGAGTCAATTAATATTTTCACCCTTTGTTTCTTCATGAACCTAATGAATTTGAGGGTTGTTGGGGTGCTAATGCCTGAAATTACATGGAAAGATATATTTGTTTGAGATTCTTCATCATCAACCTCCCGAACCTCTTCTTCTTCACCAGATACATCACCTTATTCTTCCTTATTGGGATTTTTAATGTAGAATAATTTATTCTATGCACATTCAAGTTTTTTGCTCCATTTGTTGTCACAACTAAAACATATCCTTTTTTCTCGTCTCTCTTTAATTTGTTGAGGATTCAATTTGGTAGGTTGAGGGAATGATTTTGTTGGAAGCATGTGATCCTTGTTAGTACTAAGAGCACTACTTGTAACTATATATCTTTCCTCCACCCAATGAGTAACTAACATGCAATCGATACATAACATAGATTAAGTATTGAATGCCAAGTTGGATCTTATAATTGAGACCACCTAAGAACATATCATTAAGGTAACCCTCCGAGATGCCACACTTGTAAGGAAAAGTTTTGGAATTGCTAAACATAATCCTTGTTTGTCCCTATTTTTCGCATCTTTTCTATTTTGCTAAAGTTCTATGTGACACTATTTTTGTAGTGCATATGGAGATCATGTATGAATATTGACCAAGTCACATGATATCGTCTCTTTTCTTTCTCTTGCACATCCATATATACTAAATGAACTATTTTGGTTCTAGATAAGAGGATTTCATTACTACTTTATATCCACTTACAACTTGATTCAAAAAAATTATCCATTCAATTGATCCAAGTGAGTGGATCTTCTTAATGAACATACACATTTCCACTTTTAGAATCATTTCACCGCTAGATAAAAGATGTACAACGTTGTGTAGAGGATCTACCATGGATGTTTTGATTCGAATTTAAGTGTGCATTGCTTGGGGATCTCATTTGACTCGAATGGGTATTCATGATATTACTCATGAATGTGCTAATGAACATCAAATCCTTATACTTCATTGAGTCAATTTATGCCTTCATTGAGTGTAAGTTATTGTCAAACTCAATGTTGACATTGGTAGGGTCATCTTTTACCTTCTCTTGTAGTTGGGCGATTTCTTATGATGCGATAGAAGGTGAAGACTCATAATCCATATATTTCTTATTTGGATTAATCCTAGTGCTAATTTCTCCTTATTTTAGGGTCTAAATGAACTTCTTGTCATGATGTAGGGTTTTTCTTTTAGGTACAAGAATTACGATAGAAATATAGGGTTGGTGTTTATTATACATTTCATTTGAATATAGAAAAACATAGAGAATACGCCTTTGTGAATTTTTTTGCAAGCATTTCAAAAATGTAGATAACTTCAAACATTCCAAAAATTACGACCTCTAAAGAACCCTAATATCTTTGACAAATTTCTTGAAACATATCCAAAAATCCTAAAATTTGGAGAGAATTTTACTTGATTTATTTTTCAAATTTCAGTAAAATATTGTATTATAAATTCACAATAGTTTGTGAGATATAGATAAATCCTAAAAATTAGGGGTTTTGACCAAAATTTAGCCCGAAAAGTTACGATACCACTTATAAGAAAATTACTTAGATAAAAATAATATCGGTAATAGAGCACCAAAAGACACCAAAATAGAGAGGCAATATGTGAATGTGCAAGTAAAAATGACTTAGCCTCTTTGAGGGGGAAACATCCACACCTTACAATAAGACTTAATTTCTTAATTTGATGATCATATTCTAGTCACTAAGTCCCATATATACCCAAATATGTTATGTAAACCACCTAGACGACTGATAAACAATGAAAACATAAATAAATGTGATATGATATGTTAGCCACAAGTCACCGAATTGATAACATACATCGAAATTCTCAAGTCCCGGGCAAATTGATTAATCCAGGGCAAAAATCATGTTTCTAAGGTCCCTTCAGAAATTTTTCTAACTCCCCTGTCTAGGTCGAAAAGAACAAGCTCTGAGAAAATGCGAGAAAGTTGCAGAAAATAAGCTTGGGCCAGAAAAATTGTGAAAATCGGCTAAGTCCTAGTCCCCGGGACAGTCGGGACATTTGGGACGTCAAGGCGCGGATCGGCCGAAAAGCCTACAGGCGGCCCAAACAGCAAAGGGACATCTGGGACAAATGGACGTGAAATGCCCGAATCGGCCGAAAGAAAGAAAATTTGTCCAAGTCCTTCACCAGAGCAAGCGGGACAAGAGTACGGAAGACCCGAACCGGCCGGTTCGGCCGAAACAGGAAACTTTCGCACTGGGACATCTGGGCCGTGAGTGCGCGGAGGACGCGAACCGGCCGGTTCACCCGAATGGAAAATTTTAGCACAAGGACAAGTGGGACAAAGGGACGCGCGGGGCGCGAGATAGCCGAAAAGAGCCAAAGCCAATCGAGATAACGCCACGTGTCAGCTTTGGCGAAAAGGGCGTGGAAGCCCATTTCGGGTGAACCGGAAGAATTTGTCCCAGACAGTTTGGGACATCCGGGACAAAAGGACGCGGTGGACGCGAAAATCCGGCAGGCCCGTGGACGAATCACAGCATGACACGTGTCGCCAAGGAAAAAGTCCAAAAAGTCAAAGGGGCGAGTTTTCGAGCACTGATCCAAACCAATGAAATAGTGCCACGTGTCCAAGTTTAAGGGGCCCACAAGAAAAGCCCGCGAAAAGGTGGAGAGAGGGAATTGCTCAGCGAATCGAGCCTACCACGTGTCGTCCAGATGATGGCGAGAGCGGGGAAAAGATTTTAAAACACATGTTCTTGCTGTTTTGTGCCTAAATCTTGAGACCTTCATATCTTTCGATCCAGAGCTCGGATTTGCACGTTCTTGATATCAGCGGAAAGCTGTTGAAATTCTCTACATGATTAAGGATCAATCTTGCATTTTGGTGCTGTTTGGAGGAAAAAATTAAGAAAACGTCTCGACGCGTGGTGATAGACGAAGTAATGCTTGAACAACCAACTTTAATGCGGCGACATGACTCGCCGCTCTGTTAGACAGCTCGCCATTTTTGCCGAGAAGCCACCACTTCTACCATAATGAGATGATTTTAAATGTATCTAGAAGTGGTTGTGGTAGATTCGACTTTCCTCTCTCTTTCTTCTCTCATTCTTAGTATATATTGTAAAGAGGAGCTCCTTTAACGAGTCGGACATTCTTGTTTTGCATCCTCCCTTCTTCCTGCTTTGCAGAGAATTTGTGGAGCTTTTCAAACCTCCCATATGGATTGTAATGCCGTTTTTGCCTCTTAGCCACTTTGATATCTTGTATCGACTCTTGAGCAATATATATATTTTGTGATTGATTCTCAACCCTCTCATGTATTCATTGTTGTTATTTTGATCTCTTATTGCGGTTTGGTTACACATGCATAGTGTTTGTATTGCATCTATGTGGTGCATGTTAGATTTGCAAAACAAGTGTCTAACATTCCTTGGTGCATCACCTCTGTAGTTTAGGTTTTATTCTATGCATTTTCTCACCTGTCTCCTGACAAGTTAGATTAGGTTTTAGTAAACCCTCTGCATTTTTGTGTGCATCGAGCAGGAGGAATAGGAACCGGACCTTCTCTGGAGAATCCTTTCTCATCTTTACAAGTCCCACACTTGGAGAAAGGATTCCATGTTGTGCAATCACTGCTTTGGATGCACGAACATCAACCTAGAAGCCTGATCTGCATCCAGGGGTGTTGTGAGTCTGCAACAACAGTTTTGGCACCCCTGGTGGGACCAGAGGTCTCATTCTTATTGCAGCAAAGTTGATATGCATCTGCTGCAGTTTTCTTGCTTATAAGAGCTATTATTTGCATATCTGGCGACTCGAGGGAAGAATCAAGCTGGTTTCAGCGGTGCGGGCACGAAAACTCATGAGAAGAATCACCACAGGTCAAGAGTTGGAGAAGAAGAAGTGTTGTTTGAATACTGCGGTTATCTCGAAGAAGAAGCAAAGAGGAAGAAGGATTCAAGGTCTCCATCTCCACCAAACAGACTCTCTCAACTCCTCCACAGCAGGGCCTTTCATTCGGTATAGAAGGGTTTTAAGACCGATTAGAATGGCTCGAGAACAATCCCTAAATCAACTTCACGGACGCGACCCACTTGCTCTCAATGCACAACATCCGGTTCTATTGCGGCCTTGAAGAACATTCCCTACTTCACTTGGAGAAAATCGGACTACTCCGGGTGATCATGTTAAAGATATTGCTAACCTTTGTGCAATCCATGAAATCGATGAAATGCAAGTGGTTGTCAAATTCTTGGCATCTTCCTTGAGGGTAAAGCATTGCTGATGGTTTAGGAGCCTTGGAGTGGTTCTATCACAAAGCTGGAATCATTTGTGTATTGCACTTCACGAGCAATTTGGAGAGAAGGAGACAACTTGTCTCTTTTAGAGCAGGTGACAACTATCAAGAGAGCCCCCAACGAGCGGTGGCCCGACTTGACTTCAGATTTCAAAGGTCTTGGGATAGGATTCCAGTGGCAGTCAGGCCAACAGCAGAAGGTGCTTTTCTATATTACCTTAAAGCTTTAAATTCTGATATTTCTATGTTGATTCAGTCCATGGGAGGCACAACAATCCCTATGGCTTATAGCATTGCCATTAGGGCTGAAAACTATCTTATTCAAGCTAGTAAACTGGCTCCTAGGCCTCCCATGCCCTTGTATCCAAACTTAGAAAATCCAAGCACTAGTCAAGCACCCACTTTGGCTCCTGTTCCCACTCCTAGAAATCAGAGTTCAAACGAAGCTTCCACTTCATCCTCTAATGCTTCAAATGAACTCCAAGAGGTCATGAAACGATTCTGAAAATTTGGGAAATGAGCTGGTTACTATCAAAAGGCAACAAGCCCAAGGTTTCAGACCTTCTTATCAACCCCAAACTCAGCCTAATAGGCAGCCATACCAACCACAAAGACCACCTAATCCAGTGCAAATGTGAATCAAAATCAAGGCCTAAGGCCTCCGCCATAGACCATTCCATCCCTATAATCCAAATGCCATATCTGCCTCTAAGGCATTAGTGCCAACACGAAATAACATGGCCCAAGAATATGATTGGTGTTTTCCATGCAGCGAGCCTCATAACCAATCCATGTGTTTGATGGTGCTCTCAATCAAGCATTGATGGTGACAACTCTGGTGTGTGAGGCGAGGCGATCGAGAAACAGTCAACAACAAAAAACATTCCAACAGCAATCAGCCCCAAATGACACCACGTTGGTGAGCGCGAGCGAGAAGATTTACGTGGCATGAATCAGCGCGTTTCTCAGGTGTTGCAGCCAACACAAGGTCAAAAGGAGAATTTGGGTGAAGAACAGCCATTAGCCCCGACCAATCCACCACCTTCCACGGCTCCACAAATGATTGGCAAGCGAAGTCCGAGTTTCAAATACACAAGGGCAGCCAGAGAACAGCCCCTAGGCCACTCAAATGCCAGTGTTTGCTTTGCCCACGTGCGAGGTAAGTGTGAAACCAAGGGACAACAAAAGGATACTTCATCCCCGTTCAGTATCATTGAACAGATGAAGAAGACTAACGTCAATATATCAATGTGGGAATCCCTATCCATCCCAGGCCAAAGAGATCTGCTGCAAGCTGCCATGAAGGATTGGCCAACTTGAATCAGCGGGTTCGGATGCACGAGACAAAGTGCTTACAAATGCTGCCCAGCCTGAAGGAAGTCATGGAGGACAACAAGGTAAAATGTTGAAGCCCCCTCCTTTCTATGTTTCATTAATCATTGGGGATAAACTAGTACACAATTGCATGATTGATTCCGGGGCAAGTAGCTCAGTGATGCCCAAGCAAATAGCTGATCAACTAGGGCTCCAGTATGAAATAACATCTAAAGGGGTAGTGCAGCTAGATGGGACAGCAATAGCAACAGTTGGAGTGATTAAAAACTTGAGTCTTACCTTGCATG
The DNA here is from genome assembly GCA_018340775.1 of Taxus wallichiana var. yunnanensis. Lineage (NCBI taxonomy): Eukaryota > Viridiplantae > Streptophyta > Pinopsida > Cupressales > Taxaceae > Taxus > Taxus wallichiana. The sequence goes on along the minus strand of CM031234.1, from coordinate 223,341,138 downwards.
CATGTCCAAATGTTGTTGTCTTACAAGATATATCAATCATAGACCTTCCACCACTCTTTGCCCTTTGCTTGTCAAGGGACTTCACAGCCAAAATTGGAGGCTATTTGTCTGCTGATTGGTCTCACATGCTGTTTAGAACAAGGTATGGAACTAAGGCTACAATTAGGTCTGAACCTATTGCAAACTTCCATATAGAGCCTTACACTCCAAGTCAGATTAATGCCAATTGCTCAGCATTTGATCAAGAAGATCACCCCGATCTTGATGAGTGACACCAGGTTGGAAGTATCCGGACCTAACTCTTGATGAATGGGCAAACAAGATACATGCTTTTGATCCCTATCAAAGTAGAAGAATCGAGTGGGAGTCTATTGTATACATGAAGAAAATCAACTTTGTTCTAGCATCACCAAGCCAAGCCATAACGATGACAATGAGGTATGGCGGTTGTTTTTGATGGATCGAGGAGTAGGCGAGGTGCGGGAGGTGGAGCCATGCTTGTTTCACCTCGAGGAATAAAGTACTATTCAGCTTTTAGATTTCAATTTGCATGCTCAATAACACTGCTGAATATGAAGCCTTGGTGCGAGGATGCATTGGGCAATCAAGAGAAAGATAAAGAATCTGCGAGTCTTTGGGGACGGTGAATTGATTGTAAATCGGAGTCGAGGGACGGCATCTTTGCCAAGAATGATCTACTCAAGTGCTACAAGAACAGGGTGTGGGACCTCATGGAAGATTTTGAAGGTTTTGGCATCGAATCCATTCCTAGGAAAGAGAATCAAGCTGGCGACGAGGCTTGCGGCGATAGGGCAGCCTTCGACATTATGGAAAGCATTCAACAAGACAAGGTACAGCCAAACATCCACGTGATTGTGAGGCCTTCAGTGCCGGACAACAATGTCAGTTGGCAGGTGTTTGAGAATGACCAGCAGATCGTCAATTTCTTACAAGAAGAGGCTGAATTCTCAGCTAGGAATCAGGACAGATTAGAGCAGCAGTATGGGGATCAAGTAGTGCAGCTGCGGACAAACAAGCTTCCCAAGGGTTTAGTAACGTTGGAGTCTATCTTCAACCCTAACGACCAGTTTCGTAAGGAAAAGGCTAACATACAAGTCAAGAGAGAAGATTGAGCCAATTCAGTTTGGGAAGGCAAAGCACTTCAAATTGGTAAAGTGGCCAGCTTGAGCGGGAGAAATCGGATTTTATACAACTTTGCCAAGAATTTCCAGATGTCTTCGCTTGGAGCTATGAAGACTTAAGAGGATTCGATCCAAATTTGGCACAACATACCATAGAATTGGATCCAGATGCTAAGCCCATCAGACAGAAGCAGAGACCAGTCAACCCTCACATTGAGCCTCTAATGAAGAAAGAGCTAAATAAGCTAATAGAGGCAAGCATTATATTCCCGATCAAGCACTCAAGCTGGGTTGCTAACTTGGTTCCGGTCAGGAAGAAGAGCGGAGAAATCAGGCTGTGTGTGGATTTCTGAGACCTAAATAGGGCATCTCTCAAAGATCATTACCCACTCCCTTCCATGGAGCAAATATTGCAGGTTGTAGCTGGTTCAGAGAGATTCTCTCTCCTAGATGGCTACTCAGGGTATAATCAGGTGATGGTGAAAGAAGATGACCAGTTCAAGATGGCTTTCACCACCAAATGGGGACCTATGCCTCTGAAGATGCCATTTGGGCTGTCAACAATTGGTGCTACCTTTGAAAGGGCAATGGACATGGCATTCAAAGGCTTGATCAACAAGATAGTGCTGATATATCTAGATGATATCACTGTCTTCTCAAAGAATGCAGCAGACCATCTCTTTCACCTCAGGCAAGTGTTTCAGAGGTGTAGAAAGTTCGGAGTGTCTTTGAACCCCAAGAAGTGCATCTTTCTCGCACATGAAGGAAAGCTCCTCGGCCATATTGTCTCGAAAAAGGGGCGCGATTGATCCGAGAGAGGGTTGAAGCCATAAGAGCACTACCATTGCCAAGTCACGAAGGCTCTTGAAAGTTTCTTGGGAAGGATCAATTTTGTCCGCGAGTTTATCCCATTTTGCAGCCCTTGTCAAGCCCATCACCAAAATGTTAAAGAAGAGCATGGCTTTTAAGTGGACAGCGAAGAAAAGCAGAGAGAGTTTTGAAGCAATCAAAGAAGCTATCTCTCGGGCACCAACTCTCATCACCCCGGACTTCTCCAGGATTTCATCCTCTATGCATTTGGAGGTGATGACACTATTTCCGCCATTCTAGTACAGAAGAACAAAGATAATGATGAGCAGCCGGTTGCCTTCTTCAGCCAGAGCCTAGATGACTGCGAGGTGAGGTACTCTTTTATTGAAAAGCATGTACTTGCGTGTCGAAGCTTGAAGAAATTCAAGCATTTAGTCTCAAACAACAAGGTCCGATTCTTGGTCTCACATCTTTGGAGTTAAGGACTTCCTCCTCAACAAGGATTTGAATGAAAAAAGGGCAGGATGGATCACCCGTGTCATGGAATATGACATTGATATCAAGATCACCAAGCTGGTGAGAGGGAAAGGACTGTGTGAGCAGCTGGTTTTGGGGAAGCAAAAGGGAGTATGCAACGAGGAAGAGGTTGTTTTAACAGTCCAGGACAGCCATGAGCCAAGTGGTGATCAAGAAGAAGACAATGCTTCCCCCACTCCCTGCTGGACCCAAGATATCATACACTTCCTAGGCACAGGCCTATGCCCTCCAGAGATGAACAAGACCCAAAGGAGACACTTCAGGTTGCAGGCTGTTCCGTATGCCATTGTTGATGGAGTTTTGTTCAAGAAAGACGTGAATGGAGTGCTGCTGAGATGCATTAGCACAGGTCAGATTCAAAGGGTGTTGGAAGAGTTTCATGGTGGACCAGCTGGCGGCCATTTCGCACCAAGAGTGACAGCTCTAAAAATCATGAAGGCTGGTTATTATTGGCCTAAAATTTTCAGTGATTGCTATGCATGGATCAAGAGGTGTAAGAATTGTGCATTCTTCACAGGAAAAGAAAGACTTGCTGCCCTTCCATTGCATCCAATCTCAGTTGACCAGCCATTCATGCAATGGGGTTTGGACTTCATTGGAGTCATTAATCCCAATTCAAGCCAAGGGCACAAATGGATTTTGACGGCCACGGACTACTTCACCAAATGGACAGAAGCAGTAGCACTCAAAGAGGCGAATGAGTCTAACATCTTAGACTTCTATGAGGAGATAACAACCAGATTTGGTGTACCTGCTACAATAATCTCTGATAATGCACTGGCATTCATTGGATCCAGGTGACTGAGTGGGCTGTTAAGAACGGTATTTACCTAAGCACTTCATCGAACTATTACCCTCAGGGTAATGGCCAGGCCGAGTCTACAAACAAGAACTTGCTGAGGATCATTAGGAGAACTCTTGATGAGAATCAGAGGTCTTGGCATACCAAGCTGAAATCAGCCTTATGGGCTGATAGAATCACTCCCAAAAGATCCACAGGTAACTCTCCATTCAGGCTTGTCTATGGAAGAGAGGCAATCTTGCCCATGTCACTTGAGTTGCCAACATTGGAACTCATGAAGCAGCTGGAGTTACTTGAGTTTGAGCCCATGGAGGTGAGGTATGCAGAGTTGATGGAGCTGCAAGAGATCAGAAATCAGGCATCCCAAGCGATGGAAAAGGATCAAGCTTTGATCAAGAAGACCTTCGATAGGAAGGCCAAAGGTAGATCTTTTCAAGTTGGAGATCTAGTGTTGAAATGGGATGTGGACAGAGCAAAACCGGGAAGGCATTCAAAATTTGATGCCATTTGGAGTGGCCCATACGTGGTCACAAAGTGCAAGAACAACAATGCTTTCCAATTGGCCTCATTGGATGGTGAAGAACTGCATATTCCATCAATGGAATCTACCTCAAGCATTGCTTCTAGAGGGAAGTTCACTACCTCTGTAAATATTAGATTAAATTTTCTTTCCTCTAAGTGCTTGTGCACATTGTTTTGCTGTAGGTTAGCTTTGTTTTCCCTAAGTGCTTTGGCACAGCTCATTGTCCGTGGAGATGTTTTGCAGTCCTTGCTTTCATCTGGTAACATTCCATCTTCCTCCTTGCACATCCTGAGTCAGTTAGGGTCCTAAATAGAATATTCGATGACTCCATGCCCAATGGACTACTCCAGGCAACTGGTCTTTTCATCTAGCAGGCAGATGACCCCGTTGAGTCGCCAAATTGTTATCCAATTTCACCCCCTCAGGGTTGAATTGATAACATACATCAGAATTCTCAAGTCCCAGGCAAATTGATTAATCCAGGGCAAAAATCATGTTTCTAAGGTCCCTTCAGAAAATTTTCTAACTCCCCTGTCTAGGTCGAAAAGAACAAGCTCTGAGAAAATGCGAGAAAGTTGCAGAAAATAAGCTTGGGCCAGAAAAATTGTGAAAATCGGCTAAGTCCTAGTCCCAGGACAGTCGGGACATTTGGGACGTCAAGGCGCGGATCGGCCGAAAAAGCCTACAGGTGGCCCAAACAGCAAAGGGACATCTAGGACAAATGGACGTGAAATGCCCGAATCGGCCGAAAGAAAGAAAATTTGTCCAAGTCCTTCACCGAGAGCAAGCGGGACAAGAGTACGCGGAGACGCCGAAGCGGTTCGGCCCGAAGCGGCCGGCATCGGTTCGGCCGAAGCGAAAGAAACTTTCTTTGGGACATCATCGGGCCGTGAGTGCGCGGAGGAGGCCTTGAACCGGCCGGTTCGCCGAAACGAAAAAAAATTTTAGCACAAGGACAAGTGGGACAAAGGGACGCGCGGGACGCGGATAGCCGAAGGAGCCGAAAGCCAATCAGATAACGCCACGTGTCACTGGCAGAAAGGGGACGTGGAAGCCCATTTCGGGCGAACCGGAAGAATTTGTCCCAGACAGTTTGGGACATCCGGGACAAAAGGACGCGGTGGACGTGAAAATCCGGCAAGGCCGTGGACGAATCACAGCATGACACGTGTCGCGAGGAAAAAGTCCAAAAAGTCAAAGGGGCGAGTTTTGAGCAGATCAAACCAATGATGAAATAGTGCCACGTGTCCAAGTTTAAGGGGCCCACAAGAAAAGCCCGCGAAAAGGTGGAGAGAGGGAATTGCTCAGCGAATCAGAGCCTGCCACGTGTCGTCCAGATGGCAGAGCGCGGGAAAAGATTTTAAAACCTGTTCTTGCCTGTTTTGTGCCCTAAATCTTCAGACCTTCATATCTTTCGATCCAGAGCTCGGATTTGCATGTTCTTGATATCAACGGAAAGCTGTTGAAATTCTCTACATGATTCTGGGATCAATCTTGCATTTTGGTGCTGTTTGGAGGGAGAAAATTAAGAAAACGTCTCTGACGCGTGGTGATAGACAGAAGTAATGCTTCAACAACCAACTTTAATGCAGCAGACAGCTCGCCGCTCCTGTTAGACAGCTCGCCGTTTTGCCAGAAGCCACCACTTCTACCATAATGAGATGATTTTAAATGTATCTAGAAGTGGTTGTGGTAGATTCGACTTTCCTCTCTCTTTCTTCTCTCATTCTTAGTATATATTGTAAAGAGGAGCTCCTTTAACAGGTCGGACATTCTTGTTTTGCATCCTCCCTTCTTCCCTGCTTGCAGAGAATTTGTGGAGCTTTTCAAACCTCCCATATGGATTGTAATGCCAGTTTTTGCCTCTTGGCCACTTTGCTGATATCTTGTATCGACTCTTGAGCAATATATATATATGTTTGTGATTGATTCTCAACCCTCTCATGTATTCATTGTTGTTATTTTGATCTCTTATTGCAGTTTGGTTACCTGTGCATAGTGTTTGTATTGCATCTATGTGGTCTGTGTTAGATTTGCAAAACAAGTGTCTAACATTCCTTGGTGCATCACCTCTGTAGTTTAGGTTTTATTCTATGCATTTTCTCACCTGTCTCCTTGACAAGTTAGATTAGGAATACACTTTATGTTGTATGGTTCGTCATGGAGCATGCCAACATGCAAGTAGAATAAACAACCTCAAGAAAAGATAAAAGTGTGTTTACACACTCATGTATATTTTCTTTTAAGAATGTAATTTGCATTTCATTCTTAAGGGGTGGGAGAAAATATAGACACCTAAATTTGACAATTTACCATTTAGTAATTAAAATATTGGCTTTTCACCTTAAACATGACTTGCATGTGCATTCCAAGTCTAGGTGACCTATCCTTATATATATTACATGAATTGCTTATCTAATCACACTACTCAACCACTCATAACATTAATTATGATTCAATCCACGATAGTATATTCCTCCCAAGCATCATTCCCACAAATTTATAGAATCCTATAGACTCGCCTTTACATGACCATTCGTTTAGGACCAAACAAACCAATGGTTTGGTATGAGTATGAATCTTTCATCCCCATCCACCCAATGATCACTTTTTCAATTTGATATATTTTGATGGATTAGTTTACATCCTATGGTTGGCCTTAATGTTAAATTAAACCTATGAATGATTATAAAAGCAACAATAACCCACATGTTTAACTCACATAACACTTTCAAAGGTACTCATCAAAAATATGATTTCAAAATCACTCAAAGATCTCCTAAATCTCTTAAAATTAGAAACATGTCATAGGAGTATCCATATATATCTAAATCAAACTTAACCAAGTTATAGAGTCATACTTTCCAAGTTAGTGACCTCACAAGCCAAGTCAAGCTAAACACTCCACATCACCAACACTAGCTTAGGAAGTGAGGCTTAAAGAGCTCTACATAAATATTTGATAAATACTGAGTATAGTGGCGAGATGAAGAGCGGATGCATTCACTCAATGTAAAAAGGATGGTGTGAGGACCATATAAAAGGCTTGATATTAAAGTTTCTATATTTTAAGAGTTTCTACTAAAGATCTAGTATATGATAATATGGATTTGGGTCAAAACATATAAGTGTGTCCCACTTGATGGCAAAAATATTTTAAAAATTTACTGGTAAATAAATCTTTAAAAATAATTTTAAAACTTTAAAAATCAAGTAAATTATAAATGCACTACACTATGGTATATTCAAGCTCTTAAAACTACATGTTTGGTCATTTTATATGTCTTTGGTCAGGTTTTGCTTGTGGGACACATTCTTCGACAATACATAAGGTGGAAAATAGTGGTACATAATCAAATTATTTCTCATTGTCAAGTGATTAGGTTGTTAAAGTAGTTACATCCATATCGATATCACATGCCGTGGAGAACTACATGTAGTTTAAGGACTCTTCGGATTAGTGTTGATGTAGATGGTGCATGGATTGTACTTCAACCCAAATACTATCCTTTTTGTATGTTCTCTTACCTTTAGTTAGGGTTTGAATTTTTTCACATCATATAAAGGGTTTTAAAATGTCAAACACCTAAGGTTTCATAATGAATTTCATCATATAATGTCACATGATCATTAGAAGTTATAGAGCGCTAATGTATCACCAAGTGAAACCATCTAAAAGGGACCAAATCATCATAAACTTTCATGCTTATTGATTAGTTCCACATATGCTCAAGTTTGCACTTCAAAAGTAACTATCTTAAAATATCCCTTAAGGTTCTAATCTATTTTCTTGTAGAGTATTAATTTGTGATCTTTTACTTGATACTCATCCCTAACTTGTTTGATGATTAATTGAGAGTCACCAATGACTGTTAGTTCTTTGATATTCCATTGAATGGCTACCTTTAATCCAGCTACAAGGGCTTTGTACTCTGCAATATTGTTAGTGCAAAGAAAACCCAAGAAAAATGACTTATGAATTATATCTCCATATGGAGTGATTAACATTTTTCCATCTTTGAAACCACGAACATTGTAGGAGCCATCAAACTAGATCGTCCATAAAGGAGTAGTGTCGAAGGAACATAAGATATTCATCGAAAAACTCAAAATGAAGTGGTTTTGTTCCAGGAGTGGCGACATGGCAAGGTGATTTGTAAGGGATTTTCCTTGATAGCCTATTGATTAACAAACTCAATGTCGAATTCGCTAAGGAGAAAAATACAACTAGGTATCCGTCTTGTCGAGAATGGGCTTGGAAAGAAAATGTTTGAGAGGATTGATTTTTACAATGATTTTGGTGGTATGGTTTAGAAAATAGTGGCATAACTTATGGAAAGTAAATGCCACAACCAAACATACTTTTTCGACATGTGAATATTTGTGCTCATGATCAATCAAATTTCAACTAAGATAATAGATGGCTTATTCGTGTCTTTGATCATTGTGTTGTGTGAGTAATGCTCATATAACATAGTTTATGGCTAATGTATAGATAAGTATTGGTTTGTTTGGAATGGGTGGCATGAGCACCAGAGGACTAGCTAGATATGTTTTTAGCTTATCAAAGGAGTTTTGGAAATCTTGATCCCATCAAAATTGAACATCCTTTTTAAATAGTTGGTTGAAGTGATGACACTTGTCTTCTAGTTGTGATATAAAGCATCCTATGGACTGAATTTCCCTTGAGACTCATTGTCCTAAATTTTTTCGAGAGGCATTTCCATTATAGCGCGAAATTTTTCTGATCCACTTCTATACCTCTTCATGAAATAATGAACCCCGATAATTTACCTGATGTAATGTCGAAGACACTTTTTTTTTTGGGATTTAATATAACTTTGTATAAACACAATCTTTCAAAGATTTGGTGGAGGACTTGTGGATGTTCTGCTCTAAGTAATGATTTTCCTAGGATATCATCAACATAATATTCCATTATGGTATGTAACATGTCGTGAAAGATGACAACCATTTCGTTGATAATAGCTAGCACCTACATTTTTTATGCCAAAAGACATGACCTTATAACAAAATGTTCCCATGGCGTGGTAAATGGTGTTTTTGTTGATTTTCGTATGTGATTTGTATTTGATTATAGAAATAAAAACCATCCATGAGAGACAACATTACATGTGATCGTCCGTTGAGTCAAAAATCATATCAATATTAGGTAATGGGAAATTAACTTTTGGACATGCTTTGTTGGGGTCATGAAATTCAGTGCAAATTCGAATCCCAAGAGTCTTTTTAGTGACTAGTATAATGTTGAATATCTAGTCAAAATAATCTATAGGTTTAATAAAACCCACTCCTAGGAGTTTTTTTAATTCCTCTTTGACTAGTGATGTAATTTTGGGATGTATTTTTCTTAACTTTTGTTTGATTAGCTTGACATCGGGGTGAACCATGAGGTGGTGTACAACTAAATTGGGATCCAATCCCAACATATCTTTATATGTCCATCAAAATACAACTTGGAATTTTATAAGGAGTCCGTAAACACCTCTATTTATTGTGGAGTTAAACTAGCTCCAAGTCATGCGAAATCTTAGGGTGTTCGTTTGTTCCAATGTTGATGTCTATGGTTTCCTCTACCAACATTTTGGTTGTATCTTTTTCTATAAAGGATGTCAAAGGTTGATGTATATTGTTTGTTTAAGATTCCTCTTCACAAAGGGAGGAGTCTTGTGGAGTTTTCTTATTTTTGTTTTTGTTTCTCCAACAACGTCTCAATGAGGTTTTCACTATGGGATATTTTTCCTCCTTTTTCTTTTTGATTCTTTGTTTTTAGTGGATTAGGTTTTTAAGTTCTTCACCAAAGTAGTTTTTAACGTCCAAATTAATATTTAATCCCTTTTTGTGATTGGAAGGGGGTATGTGATCTCGATTTCTAATAAATTCTTCAATGGCCTCATCATTTTGGAAGAGGTCTATGGAAACATGATTTAGGTGATCCTGATTGATGAGGGAAGGATAAACGATGTCAATGGTTTACATGTAAAGCTAATAAAAAGGATCGTGTTAACTAGATCCTCAAATAGATCTTATGCGGTATTTGTTTCATTGTTAGAGTCAATGTCTTCACTATTGGTTTTTGTACTAGCAGACACTTCACATGTGGAAGCATTGGGATTATAACCTAAACCATAGGAGTTTAGATTTTTTATTGGAGTAATGGGATCTAAATGAATTTATTCATTCTTTCGAGACCTTTTCCTTTTCGTTACATGTTTTTCATGATTTTATTGCTTATGATGTATTTGGGTGATTAATAACAAATCATCAAACCGATCGTCATATAACCAAAAGCTCTCGAAGCTTGAATTTTCTCGTCATCTAAGTATCCAAATCATCGAAAGATTTGTATATGGGAGTGATGTGTATATGTGAAGCATTCACTTTTCCATGCGTGTGTGGTGATAGGGGTATGTTCCCAATGTGAAAGGAATTTTCAACCATTTGAAATTGATATTCACCATATCCTTTGTCAATTATTTTAAATGTGGATGTGTGCATATATGAACTAGTAGGCATACTAGATGGTGTAGAAGGTATAGTATATGACATAGAAGGAGAATTAACGGTTTTACTATCAATATTTTTGGTGTTATTCTTTGGAATAAGTTTTGAGAGTCTATCGGGATCTATTCACATAGTTTTAGAGAATGGTATGATAAGAGGGGGAACAAAATTTTCTACGGATGGATAATAGTGGGATTATTGGTACATCCCTTCAAGAATTCAACAATACTTTAAGGGTTTAGTATCGGCGCACAATGTGATTTCTTTTCCTTGATGGATAAATTTTATGCATTGATGGAATGTTGATGGGACAACCTACATAGCATGGATCCATGGGTGCATAATGAGAAAGTTGTATAGAACCTCTAAGTCTCGAATGCGGTGCAAGGTGTCTAAGGTGATTGGTCCAACTATGAGTGATAACGTGACTATCCCTTTATATCATCTCTCACGATTACCATACCCATGAATGGTTATGATATCAATAGTAAGACTCTCCTCGGTATAGCCAAGACACCATAACAATTTCATGGAAAAAAATGTTTAGTGTGACGTTGTTATCTACAATCACTCTTTTAATCTTATGATGAGTAATGATTTCTTTGACATATAAGGAGTTGTTATTATGAATGTTTGGATTTAAAAGGTCATGAGGAACAAATGATAATATCGAGTTATTTTTATCAAATTATTGTTTATGGTGTCTAACTAGTTCTTTAGGGTTTTTATTAGTGTTTAGGGTGTCAAGTTGGTGTTTAGTCTATTATATTGGTGTTTAAAATGTCTCATAGATGTTTTGGATGTTGCGTTGTTTATAGGGTGACCCATTCATTTATAGTGTTTCGTATTAGTGTTTATGGTGTCCCATTAATGTTTAGAGTGTGTAATTGGTGTACACGGTGTCCTAATTGTGTTATTCAGTCAAAATAGGTATATTTCGTCAAATAATATCAATTGTGTTAAGTTGGTTGAATTATGTCAAATTTGATTAAATTAAGTCATTTGCATCAATTATGTCAAATTAGGTCAAATCACTAAACTTATGTGAAATTAAGTCATATTAGGTCAATTACATTAATTAAGTCAAATTCGGACACTTTAGGTTCAATTGGGTTAGATCATGTTCACCTACATCAATAAAGTGAAATTAGTAAAATCAAGTCAAATTATTTCAATTACCTCAATTATGTAGAATTACGATAGATTAGGTTAAATTAGCTTAGTTACACCACATTAGGATTAATTTCATCCATAAGGTAAACTTAGGTCAAGTTAGGCCAAATTGGGTCAAAAAAGGTTAATTGCATCATACATGTCAAATCGGGGCAAATTGAATTTGGCTCAACTTACGAGAGATTCAAACTTAGGTCAACTTATGTAAGTTTGGTCAAAATAGGTCAATTACATCAATGATGTAATATTAGATCAAATTAAGTCAATTATGACAATTCGGTCAAACTACTTCAAGTTAGGCCAAATTATATCTAATTAAGTCAATTTCATAAATTACATTAAATTAGGGTTGTTTTCGATAATTAGATCAAAATGCGTCAAGTATATCAAGTTACGAAAAATTACATCAATTACATCAAATCGGAAAAATATGGAAACTTGATTCAAATACATCAAACTACGAATGACAAATGCGTCCAATTAGGTCAAACTAGATCAAATTAATTCAATTCAAAAATTACATCTAATTAGGTCAAACTAGTTGAAATTAAGTCAATTACATCCATTTAGGCCAATCAATCATATTGGATCAAATTAAGTCATTTGCATCAATTATTTTAAATCGGGACATTTTTTGTCAATTCGGTCAAAATTTATCAATTAGGGAAACTTGTGTCGATTAGGTCAAATCATGGAAACTCACGTCGATTAGGTCAAATTAGGGAAAATTGCATCAATTAGGTTGATTCGAACAAATTAGACCCAATTATATTAAAATAATTCAACTACATCAATTGTGTCAAATTTGGTCAAAATATGTCAAATTAGAGCAACATTTGTCAATTAGGTCAAATCGGGAAAATTTTCATTAATTAGGTTAGTAGAATTACTTCAAACTACATAAAATTAAGTCAATTGAATCAATTAGGTCAAATTAATGTAAATTATCTAAAATTAGGTCATTTCTCATTAATTATGTCAAATTGGGCCATCTAGGTTCAATTCGATCGAGTTATGTCAAATCAAGTTTAATTTAATCAATAAAGTATATTCAAATAAAATTAGGTCGATTAGGTTGATTGCATAAATTACATCACATTAGGTAAAAGCGGGGTAGATTAGATTCATATAGACCAAATCGGGTCAATTTTGTCAAATTAGGGCCAATTAGGTTTATTTACGCTAAATTAGGTTATATTAGGTTCAATTAAGCTAAGATTTCCAAAGTAGGTTCAATTATGTCAAATTAGGGAAGATTATGTTCAATTAGTCCAAATCGATAAAAACATGTCGAGTTAGGTCGATATCAAATTAGGGGAAATAAGTGAGTTTAAGTCAAGGGAGATTCAAATTTAGGTCAAATTTAAGTGCATTTAGGTCAAAGCTAGGTGCATTTAGGTCAAATCTAAGTGAATTTATGTTAAATTAACAAAGATTGAATAGTACTTTCAATGGTAATTATATTATAATTTTAGTTTTACTTTTTGACCGAGTATATCAAATCATGTAAACTTATGTGTAGATAGGATTATCCAAAACAAACTATAGTGTCACATATTGTAGAAACATTATTTAATATATTGTGTACACAAGAACATGAAAAAATAGGATTCTCACGTAGATGTCTAGATTCAATTACAGTCACACAGAAGTTCGCCATAGAGAAGTGTTTTTAAATTTCTTCACTTGATTAAGATATCACTTCAACACGTCTTTGCATCACCATGAGAATAAAAAATATTTATAAGAAACAAATGAAAACAAAAATAACATCCAATAAGGAAATGGACAAGACAATTTATATGGTTTTTTTGGTATAAAGAAGAACTTACTAATCAATTATTGAAATTGTTGACAATATGAAACAATAAAAATATTAATTCAGTTCCATTTTCATAAATTTAAAATTATAAGATTCCAATGTGTGTTTATTCAATAATTTTTAAGTCTCTCTTCTTTCATTTTATGGTATTATTCCTTTCATGTTTCATTTTATGGATTTTGCTTGGTCATTTTTACGCCAAAGGCGTATACTCAGTCAAACTCTTATATGGGTGAAGCCTTTCCAAGTCTGACAAAATGTAGGAAATCAATGGTGCAGTATTCATTTGGAGGATATACGTTGAAATCCAACACTTGTCACTACAGATTTGTCACACTGTAGACTACGTCATGTACCTTGAGAATGGTGTTGCAAAAGTTACAGTGCACGTGGCACATGTGATCAGAAGTAGAAGAAGTAAAATCAATACAACTATACACCCGAATGAAGCGCCTCCTAATCCTCATTCTTCTTCTTCTACATATAGTAAAGAAAACAGAGGCGATCAATACTTTCCTCTCATGGACCATTGAAACAAATACAGATACAGATACAGATACAGAGCCAAATCAATCGATTTATAAATAGTAAAATGAAGACATATTAGGGTTACAAATTTATCTCTCATTTGCAGGTCTGATTTATCCCACAATGATGTTAATTTTAGGACGACTATTAGCGAGAGCTCCGTTTAGTGTAGTTCCCCCTAACGTTCTATTTATTTATTTGATTTAATTGTCGCTGCAACTATCCAATTCTTTTGCTAAATTTACAACATTAACTTGGGTTTCGTGGTTAATGCCTCTCGGATCTCAAATAAAGTGCTTTTATTATTATGCAAGGAAAATGACAGGTGTGAAAGGGCATTTAGGATGTGTCGCTCTCCATGTTATGCTTTGGGTTTTGAAGAGCACTTAACGCGGTTGGTGGGTTTGTTTGACATGGGTCTATTTTTCCCACTCAACTTTTATTTTGCTATTAAATAGATGGAGAAACAAACAACGAATATACAATACTTTTGAAGCTATACGATTCATATCATATCTTTTAAACCACAATCTTATCAATCTAAGGAATATCTATATCGAATGCCCTTAAAAACAAATTTAAAATGTGTCCTACCTCTCCAAACCCTAAATTTCCTACATTAAACTTGTCCTATTAAGAAAAAATTGATAATGGCGTTCAGTATGCGGATAAATTTAAAATATCTATAACCTACAAACCCTAAAATTTCATTGCTATACTTGTCATATCAAGGAAATATTGATAAAAAGGCATAAAAGGTGTGGGTGATGTTTAATTGTTGTGAAAGCTCCCAACACCAATACAATGTGTGCAAGCGACTTGCCTAATACACTAATTTTATTTCTATTATTGGAAAATGATAGAGTGCTCTATATATGCTTGATAGGTGGATGGGAGATTCGGACGTGTTTTAATATGTAGTTACCAAGAGGTGTAGATACATAAATATTTTATTATAAAATGATATGTAGGTAAAAGACAAGTAGATTGAAGATTGTCAAAAGAGGACACACATTTAATATGTAGTGTAAGAGTGTTTATTAAGCAATATTCCACCTACCATGTAACAATTAGATCAACAATACATTTTTTTTTTGTTGAGGTTACCTAGGGAGAGGGGCCTAGCCCTATGTGGCATCACTAGTGCACACCGGTCGTAGAACCATCTAAAGATAGAAGTTTAAGCACTCGGCAAGCCCACGGATTAAACCACATTATTGTGGAGCCCTATCACCAGGGTATCCAAACCATCGGTAGCAGGCCGCCTTAACACAGAGCCAATATTTGAACTTTGAACCTCCCAATTACTAGGAGACCCAAGAACCATTATACCATTACCCATTGGATAGATCAACAATACATATGAAAGTCACAAGGGGGAGTAGTTTTGTTTTGGTTTGTTTTTTCTTTTAGGGGGTGAGTCTTTTTCTATTTTTGTTGCATTTTTCGCTTTCGCAATATTTTTCTTCCTCTCCTTACATTCACATATATACCTCTAAATTCTTTCTGCAACGTCTTGAACAACACCCTTGTTCTCTTTCGAAGGATTTCCAAATGCGCCGTCATATTGTTCTACGTTTGAGTTTCGCATTGTTTCTACTTTCTATTTTTGTTGCACCCGCACTTTTTCATCCTCTACCCCTTCATCTTCACCCCTTCCTCTCCCAATGTTTCTCTCCTTCCAATATAAATCCTTCAAAAATCCCTTTCGGCATTCCGATCATACATTACAAGTATGGTTGCTAGTTTATGGTTCTCACTTCCTTCAATGATGGATTATCTACCCATGGCATCCATCGATGTCTCCGTGTTTAGGATAATCTTTTAACTTATCTTTTTGGATTTACTTTTTCATAGGACATGAAGGTCTACAGCGTGGTAGGAATCGATATGATTTTATCCTTGGGTTTTTTAAATTTTATATTACACCAATGACCAAAAAGTGGCACTCGCTCATTCGTCCTAAACTTTGTTTTATGCTTACAGATGCATCCTATGATGTGCTACACATGGCACTTACTGGTAGAGTTTCAAATGGCTACAAGTTCTGTTCTAATGGATTAAAATTGATGGCTTCTCTTTTTAGTACAAAAAGAGGGGCATAGACGGCAAACATGGCGGATTCCATTAAAATGTAAAGGCTCTGGTTTTTCACCTGCAAATTTTGACTCAGAGCTCCAATTAACACGAGTTTGGTACCGTTGGAAATCTAATCAAGAGAGGAAATGATTGAGAGAGAATAAATTATTGTTTAACATATTTTTGACAATCTTTTCTACATCCACTGCCATTTGTTCAGGTTTTTATCCTCCACCCAGCATCTATGTGCAAGCCAATTGGGTGGAGATTTATAGGCCTTGGGTAAGTGCACAAGAAAATTCCGCTCATCTCATTCCCTTAGAACCTACATTTTTATTTTAATAAGCATTTACTGTATTTACTTCATAGTTCTATCTAATGATATGGTGCTCTTGAGGTCTGTTTTACACAGATGCCATGTTCTCAGTTCTATATTAAATTTACAGAAGACGAAGGATATATGATATTTTGCATGGTAGGACAGGTGAAAATTAGAGCACTTCTTCCATAGAAAAATTCAAACCAACATGTGAAAGACAACCTTATTAATGGCAGAACTAGATTTTTCAAGCAAAGCCCAAAATGTATGTCTAACTAGAAGAAAAAGTTTGATCGCTCCTGCAATCAATTTGGCCAAGCTTTCAAATTCTCAACATTGTCTTTGTCATTTAGGCTTAATTTCTATATGACCTCTAGAAATAATTCACATAAAGAGTAGTAAAAATGGTGACATAGTCGAACATATCATATCAAAGTTTACATTACTTGCAAATAGATGCTACATACTAGACATTTTTCTTTCCTCTCAAAATATTGGACCTTTTAGCAATTTACGATCGGTTTTCTTAATTGTTCTCTCAAATCAAGATCTTCCACTATAAATTTGTATTTTTATATGCAAATTTTGTGCTTCTTGGAGGAGGATTAATGGTCCACTAAGGCTCACTTATGCACCTCATATAACCTTACCCGCACTATTCTCCCTTAATCTTGTTTGGAAATCCCTTCCCCTTCCTTGTATTGTGTTTTAATTAATTCCACTTTATAAGAATTCGTCTTTACTTCTCTTCTTTTTTTTTTGAGGGTGGGGTGGAGATGAAGGCAAAGCCGAATTAAAGGTTAGGAGCGCCCTAGGTAATAATTGAAATGGAAGCCCTTCTTAAAATTGTAATTAATATATTTTCCCACTCAAATAAATAAATAAAAGTTACGTACATTCTTGTATTTTAAAATTTTCACAAGGATCATAATAAATCACTAATTTAGATAAATTAGTATACAAAAGAAAAATATCGTATAAAAATATCAAATAAGGACAAGTAATAATCCATGGATGGAGAGAATTAATCGAGTTAGATTCCATGGTTTTGTGAAGAGTGTTATTTGGACCAAGCCTACTAATTCCTTCATAAAAAGAGAAATTTCCCTTGAAACATTAGGAATAGAGAATTAACAATTTTTTCCTTCAAGTATAATACATCAACCTTTTCTAAGAAAAATTAAACACTCGAGTTATTTAGAGCTACATTAGAGAATGGGTAACAATACTAACAAAATTGTATGAGTTTAACAAGATGCATATTTATTTTTAATTGCAAAATATTATACTACCTTTTTATGTGTATGTATGGAATTTATATTACTTTATAATAATATCAATGCAAGGGTCAATTAATATAGGTCCTTCGTAAAAAAACCTTTAATGTTGAGTTCCAATAATAATTTAAAAATATTGAAAATATTAAGATTTAGGTGCCCCATGATTGCTAGTGCCCTATGCGGTTGCCTAGTCTCGCCTAAGGATTAATCCTCTTAGATGAAAGCACATTTTTCACATGTTCTTTAAATTTTAAATTCTTGAGATCAATATGTTCTTCTTGTACATGATTGTGTGGATTTCGCATACAAATCATTTCATCTACTCTTGATTACATAACTAAAAATGTAATTGCATATAGCGAAGAACAAAGCAAAGCACCGACGGAGGCCCATTATCATTTCAAAGATTAGATATCATAACAATGTGGGAACTTCACATCTTTTGAGATATTACTACCTTTATGCAAAGACTAAGAGAGTACTAGCTTCCATTTCTTCTCAAAGATGATTGTGCGTACCTATATTAAGATATTATTATCTTTGTTTATATCTTTATTTTATTTTTTGATTAGAGGTAAAAGTTAGGGTTGAGAGGACCCTACCCCCTTACAAAGAGTTACAAAGATACTTACATATTGGCCAAATTATTTACCTTTAAAGGCCATTCATGTTCCAAAATGTCAAAAACAAAGACAACAGTATATGATATCCGTTAGATAGAATTTACAATATATAACCCAAGGATAATACTAATGATAAAGGTAAAAAAATAGTAGATTCAAAACCATTGAATTTCATTATTCTTTGACCAGTTCTTCCACCGTCTCCATACAACCGTTCCATTCTTTGACCAGAGTTGCTTTATAGTCTCCTTCCAATACTTGTAGTTTGGTTCTTGGATCACCACCTTCGGCCCTGTACCATCCTTTTCCTTTTCTTTTGCCAACTCCATGGACTGGATCATTTCGGCCAACAGTTTGAGATGGTAAATAGTACTTTTCACATTAAGGATATGTGCATCCCTGATTTGCATAATAATACCTTTCATTTTCAGCAACTCATTTTCCATTTCCATGCTTCTGGCATTGGCATTTTTGAGGTTTTCGGTGAGGATAAGGGAAGACATTTTATCCACTTTGTCATACAGCTCCTTAAGGTCCATAGAGATCAGGCTGATTTTGTGCCTATTGATATCAGTATTCAGTTTGTAATTTTCAAACTCTCTCATGAAGGCATGGGTTTTAACAGCTGATTCCTGGGCCGAGAAAAGCTCCATCTGAGCCGTTTTAAGATTATGTAGACTGTGGATAGCTTCCTCAGTGTTCTTGGAATGCTTTTCCTCGGAAGACTCCTATTCTTTTATGTTGGCCACATCCTCACTACTCTCTGCTTCCCCTTCGACTTTTTCATGAGAGGATTCCTTCTGGGTCGGGGTTTCACCAGGGCATTCATCCGAAACAAAGGTGATGTTTTCCTCCTCACCCGACAGGATACTGCACTTTCCTGTTCTGAAACTTATCCCCCCCTTTACCCATGCTTGACCTGGTACGTTTGGCCACCGGATTCCCAGGACCAAAATCATCACAACTATCATCCTTAGGTTCCAGACTCCTGTCCTTTTTCCCAAAGAAGATGTTTGAAGCCGAAGCCCCAAATTTATCATTTTTTCCCAACAGGGGAGTGCTCAGCCGAATGATAGTTTTGATCAGACCCTGGTGTAAAGGGAGAATGAAAGTGCCTTTCTTCACCATAGTAATTGATTTTGCCAAAGAAGAGAATAAGTAGAAAGGAAAGTTATAAGGTTTGGAATTGCGAATATGGTTTAACATGGGGAAATGGTAGCCATAGATAACTTTATATCTTCCTTCCAAAGTTATGTAAGACATTATCAGTTTGGCAATTTCATCAAAAGGGGAAGGTAACTTACTCCGAGTGTATCCATTATGCAGAGAGATGGGATCCCCTTTTCCTTGAAAGAAATAATCAATCTCAAGATTGTAGTCAGATTTCGGCTTGAAAATGCATCTACCTTCCAAAGCGAGGCCAGTCACTTTTGCGATGAGCTTGGGTGAAATTGTGAGAGAACAATTGCCAACCTGTACCTTGCCCTCGTTCCATGTTTTTGTGACCGCTTCGCTCAGACTCTCATCATGGCCCTCAAAAGTTTGGAGAAAAGACAACAATCTCACTGCTTCCAAAATAGCTTCGGCATCCTTGGAGATCTCCAGACACCTAGATGGTTCAAGCGAACCAGTCCCCCCATCCTTCTCGCACCCAAAAACTTATCATGAAACCGGACCGAAAATCAACTTTTTCTTTCTCGCTTCCCAAAATCCAAAACGCGACCAAGTTACCCGTGAGAAAAAGGGAGCCAACTCACGCATGAAAGAAAAAATCATGAAAGGTTACTAGCACGAGCAGGAGAGTTAACAAAATTATTAAGAACTCCCTCCCTTTTCATGATTTCAATGAAATTGGCATTCATACCAAAGAGGTGCTCAACAACTTGGAGACCACTAATGGTAACCCCTAGATTAGCAACAAAGTCTGCACCCGCATTGCCTTCCCTATACACATGATTGAAAGAAATATTCACAAAATAATTTAAAAAGAACTTAGTTTCACTGATGAAGTCTTCTATAGATATGACAGGTCTGCATGAACCCTTCATACAAGAAATAATGTACAAAAATCTCCTTCCACTTCCAGAAGGTTGAAACCTTTTTCTTTTGCAATCTTCACCCCCAATACAAAGCAACTGCCTCTGCCACATTATTTGATTGTTGTCCAAGGTCAAAGAAATAAGCAAGAATAAAATGACCAAAAGACTCCCTTATGACTCCTCCCCGCTTTCCCCAGGATTCCCTTTAGCCGCTCCATCAAAGTTGAGTTTTAGAGAACCTTCACAAGGAGGATTCCACTTAATCCCCAACCTGGGATTAGGCCTATTTGTTTGAGGGATCCTTAAACATTCCAATTCATTAAGAAATGTTGTTCATTATCCAGTATTTCCAATTCTTTATTCTTGAGGATAGAGAAATTGTTTCTAACTGCCTGAAAGAGGTTTTTTATAGATAGTTTGATAGGAAGACTCTTGTTTTTTAATATCCTTCTGTTTCTTTCCTTCCAGATTTCCCACCATAGATGACTTAAGCTCATGGCCCATAGATTTTTTAGCCCTTGACTATGAAAAGGGCACTTCCATTGGTTCCAAGCTTCCTTTATATCTTTGGGGATGACCCAATTTACCGAGAAACCATCCAAAATGGAGGATAACAATTGATGTGCATACGGACATTCCAGAAACATATGGTTTACTGATTCCATTTTTCTTTTGCATAGCACACATCTATTAACCCATTGAGACCTCTTTTTATAAGATTATCAACCGTGAGGATTTTATTTCTAAAAGTGAGCCAGCTGAACACATTAACCTTTGGTGTTATATTCTTGTTCCAAATCTTTCCAACCATTAAATCTTCTTCTCCAGTTTGTCCCTAAAAAAAAGGCCATAGGCTGATTTGACAGAAAAATTTCCACATGGTTCCTTATCCCAAATGATTCTATCTTGGTCCTTGCTATTAGATGATACATAATTTTTTAAAAACTCATTGATCCCTCTCAATTGATCATTTAGTTCCTGTCTATCCAATTCCAGAGTTTTCCATGTCTAAAAACTCTCTTCATTAGTCATGTAGTTGTTTACTTTTTCTCCATACTTAGCTTCCAGTAATGCAGAAATTTGTGGAAATTTATCTTGAAGGGTGAAGTCTCCAGCCCATTTGTCTTTCCAAAACCTATCTCATTGCCACTTCCTATTTTCCATCTGTTGTCCTTGTTCAGAATTTCTTTGGCCCAATTAATGGCTTTCCATATGCATGAGCCATTGAAATTCACTTGTTTAAACATCCATCTTTTATCATTATCATCCAGCCAATATTTTCTCTTAAGAATTCTAGCCCAAACTCCATTTTCCTTTGTTAGTCTCCATTAAATCTTAGCAAGTAGAGTTTTATTCATCTTGGACCAATCTCTGAGACCAAGTCCTCCAAGATTTTTAGGTCTGCACACTTTGCTCCATGCAAGTAAAGGGATTCTATCTTTACTTTCTGCAGCCGCTCCATAAAAACTTTTTCTAGATCTTTTCCAAACTTTCCCCTATTGTAACAGGAAGTTGGTATAGGGACATGACATACACTGGAAGACTCTGGAGAAAGCTAATTAGTAGAGTGATTTTTCCAGCTTGGGATAATAGATTAGCTTTCCATCCAACTTTAATTTCCTTTCAAACCTTTCAATTAGAAAGTTCCATTCAGAACAGGAGGGTCTCCTATCCCCAAGAGGAATTCCTAAATATAAGGTAGGGAAGGGTTTATAGGTACATTCAAAAATTTCTGCAATCTTCTTACAATGTTGTCCATAGAATTCAGAAAGAAAAGAGAACTTTTTCTGAAGTTGATCAGCTGTCCCGAGACATCCATATAGTCATCAAAAATGGTTTTAAGTTTTCTTGCTTCCGGACAGTAGCTTCCCCCACCACGAAAGTGTCATCAACAAAGTGTTGGTGAGTAACTTTTTCCATATCAAGTGCCGGAGAAATCCCTTTGATGAAGCCTTTTTCCATTTCAACATTGAGTCTTCTACTGAGAGCTTCTGCCATTAAAATGAAGAGGAAAGGGGAAAGGGGATCCCCTTGCCATAATCCTTGTGTGCTAGGAAAGAACCCAATAGGACTTCCATTCATGAGGATAGAAAACCATGCATTGGAGATGCATGCCTAAACTAGATGTCTCAATGCTATTTCAAAGCCAAACTGTCAAGGATTTTGTCAAGAAAGCTCCACGAAACCCTGTCATAAGCTTTTGCCATATCCAATTTTAAGAATAAAGCAGCCTTCTTACTGATTTTTGCCGAATGAATAGTCTCTTTGATAGAAATTATCCCATCCTAGTATTTTTCTTCCTATGACAAAGCCCCCTTGTTGTTCTGAAATGATATTGGGCAGGATCATCTGAAGCCTGAGGGCTAGAATTTTCGTGCAGATTTTATAGGAAGTGTTACAAAGACTTATAGGTCTGAAGTCTTTTAGTTCCATAGCATTACTACATTTCGGAACCAGAGTCAAAAAGGTACAGTTCATGTCCTTTAACATAACCTTCTTCTTGAAAAATTCCCTCACTGCTTCAAAAACCTCTTTTTTAATTATGTCCCAGAAATTTTGGAAGAAAAAGGTTGGAAATCCATCAGGCCTAGGTGCCTTGTCCGGGCTGAGTTGTTTGATAGAAAATTCCACTTCCTCCATGGTAGGAATCGCTATGAGCATCGCATTTTCTTCAACCGAGACTAACTTAGGAATACAATTTAAGAAATCCTGTTCTTTCAAGAGGTTTTGATCCTTGTTGTTAGAGAGTAAATTTTGGAAGAAAGAAATGGTCTCTTTTTCAATTTATTCTTGTTCCTCAACCAAGACACCCCCTTCCTTACTGATTTTGTTAATTCTGTTAAAGCTTCTCCGTTTTAAGGTGGATAGATGAAAGAATCTAGTGTTTTTGTCCCCTTCCTTTAACCAAGTGATTCTAGGATTTTTGTCTCCAGAAGATTTCCTCTTTTCCCAAGATATTGTGGTAGTCCGATGGGAGATATATTTCCTTAACTTGATCAGCAGGATCATTCTCGATACCCTGACTTTCAGTTCTTCTTTGGACAATCTGTAGTTCATATTTGATTTCCACCTTCTTCTGGAAGATATTACCAAAAAAATTTATTCCACACTTTAAGGTAGTCTTTCACATTCTAAATTTTTTAGAGAGTCTAAACATCATTGTTCCTTTAACCTTTAGTTTCCACCATTCTTTGATGAGATCATTCAACTCCTCACTTTGGAGCCACATCTTCTCAAAACGAAAGGGAGTTCTTCTTCGAAAAGGGTTCTTAATTTAAAGAAGAATGGGATTGTGGTCAGATCCAATCCCCATGCATGGTCTATATCTTTATTTTTATTCATGCCTGGTCTATTAAATTATAGTTCTAGAATTGTCTATATTCGAGTTCTTTAAGTGATTTTAGAAGTATTTTGTTTGGCATCTCATGGTCTATTTTGTACCATTTTGTAAGAACTTATTCATTTTTGGACAAACATTGAACTTTATTATGTAATTATTAATAAAGAATAAGAAGAAAACCCTCATTTCATTGAAACAATTTTGAGAAAATACTTGCCATGATTTGGATGTTTCTATAGGACCAACACCGAGATATTGTACATTCTACAAATATTACTATAAAAAAATAATTCCATTTTTCAACTAATACTCAAAAAACATCTTAAATTTGACTTCATGTTAGATCTAAGATGCTAGAAGGTTTCCTTGAATTATGATAATAAACCACCATTATCCTTGCTTCTAAAATATGATATTGTACTTTGATGATCAAATTGAAATAATTCTTGCACTAAAAATTTTCAAGCACAAAGAAAACTAAAATAATTTCAGCACTACAAAATTGTCCAAAGCAAAATGAATGTGTCGTGTACATGAACCATTGGTGATCTTCATCAATCCACGTAGCTTCTACCTAGTAGTAATAGAAAATACATAATAAATTTTTTTTTGAATGTTGAAGTTCGGATTGTGGCTTGTAGATCATCCACACTTGACACAAAAACAAGCTCAAGGTTGTGGCTTGGTGTTCATCCTTACAAATAAACAAAAATACCATTTTTAATTAAGTAGGAAAATTACTAAAAAAATGTGAATTGTTGCATGTGTTGAGTATGTGTATTGACCCACAATGGGAGTCACACTTGTGCCAATATGTTTCTTGTGAATACCATCAAGGACAAAGACAAGTGTGGAAGGTGACATTGAGTTAGAGGCACTAAAAAAGTACACAATAATTTCAAATTAATGTTGTTAAATCAATGGATGGAGTTGACACTCAAATTTTGAAATTCAATCTTAGACACTTCTAGTTTTAACAATGCACACTTGTTAAGATAAGTACAACCTTCCCTTTCCTACTTAGCACATTCTCGAGGTCTGCTTTTCATCATGTTTATCCTTTCACATTGACATGTCTTCAAATTTTGAGAATACAATTGATAAAATCCATAGAAAAACATTAGGAAATAACTTCCAAACTTCAGGTTGAATGTTTTCCTTCCTTGGTCAAGGTCGTGATGCTTTTTTGTCAAGATAGTATATCTAGTCTTGACTAAATTTTATGATCTTGGACTAACATGTCCTCCAACTTTTCTTTCAAATTCATATCTTTTTTTGGGTCTTATAATCTCTCTAGGTCAACCTTTCCTCAATAAATCATCTACGAAACCCTATATAATCAAGTAAACACTACCTCATTTGTTAACCTTGAAATCTCATGGAACTACATTGATACACTCACTTCCTACACTTTCAAAAGACGCCTAAGGCTCCCTAATCTTGCAATAGCATATCTATAGTCACTAGAGAATAAATCTCTATAGATATGAATCTTATCACTAATTTAAGACAACAATCTCTCTCATATACAAGCATTTAAATATCCCTTCCCCAAGTATCTTAACAAGAGAAAACTCAATTCAAGCATGGTCAAAGATGGTTTTCAAACTTAGTTGCATTTATTCAGATATCACATGCTAAGTAGAGAATGACGTGTGGTTTGAGGCCTCTTCATAGTAGTGCCAATGTTTCCGTGCATGAGGGTTCCTGCACAACCCGACGAATGTCTATTTTGTAAGACTTATCATCCATAACTAGGGTTTGATATCATTGTCGAGTGTTCGGGATAGTTTTTAGCATGATCACAAATTAGGGTTTATGCATAGATAATTAAACCCTTATGCATAATGACAAAAAAATTTCATTATAGTCAATCATATTATACATAATTTTGTCATTATAGTCAATCATATTATGCATAATGATATGCAAAATTTTGATATCATTATTAGAGTGTTTAGATAGCTTCTTAGCATGATCATATTAGTAATTATAATAAAAATGGAAAGTTTCAGATTTTGGTGTAGAAATTTTTGGTGGCTCTGTTTTCACTCATCTTGTTGTTTTTCATGGCCCAAAAAAAAATAAATCCTCTACAACTTTCAAATGATCCTAAAGCATCATTCTAAATTCATGATAAAGACATCATATGGATCACATTTGTGTTAAGGAACATACCAGAGTGTATCAAGGTATAACAAAGCAGCTTAAGGGTTTGAAAAGAGTCAGAGCTCCATTGAAATTCAAATTCATCAAGAGGGTGATTATCATAATCATGATGAGAGAAGCTCATTGTGAGTAAGAATGGAATTCATCTCAAGTAATGCATACCTTGTAAAGTGTTTCTAAACACTTGATCCATGTTTGATAATGAGCACACATCTTACAAGTTAGAGGAGGTGGAATTTGTGGTGTCTCAGTGCAATTTGGAGGTCAAAACATGTAACTCATTATCAAGCTCCATTCAGAGGTCAATCCTTCCATCTAGAGGAGAAACCCATTTCCACGAGGAGAAAATTGAGCAATGGTGTCAAGATGTCATAGGCATGTTTTCACTCAAGTAGCATCCCAGCTTAGGAGGTCGATTGTGAAGTATAAAATGGGTGTCATCATGATCAAAAATGAAACAGAAGCATATGGAGCAATTTGATGGTCATTGTATCGAATATGTCATCATCTCTTCGAGAAGCAAGTTGAAGTGAACAAATCAAGCTATCAAGACACGTTAGACCATAATGTGTGAAGAATCAAGAAAGCATCCCATGGGAAGCATTACATCATGGGAAGTAAATGATAAATAAGTTATGTAATGCATCCCAAATCTGATTTCATTCAAATATTACTCTAGAGTTGAGAAGAGTAAATAGGTGATCTTCATTTGGGGCACCTTGTATGCAAGAACAATAAATCATTCTCAATTTGATCTGATGTCATTCACAGGAGTGTTCTTAAACACTCAATCAAACACTTGGTAGTGTGATCGTATCTCAATAAGGAGTGTCATTTCCATCACCTCATTTCATTCTAATAGGTGGCCACATGACAATAATTTCACTCAGGGGTAATCCTTTCACCTGCATTATGAAGACCCATCTTAGTAAGAGGAAAAGCACCAAAAGGTTTGAGCATCATGGATTTGTTTCTTGTGATCATTGGGGTAAATTGTGAAAACCTAAGAAGAAAGAAAGTGATCCTTATGTCATAACTCCTATTATTGAAACCATCATTTTTCCTCCATAGTAAAAATGTCATAAAAATTTTCTTTAACACTAATTCAATGTCTTGGATCATTTCTACATCTCATCATAGGCTTAATTTGCAACCAGAGTGTTCTAACTCCACAAATGGTAACTCATGCAATAGATGAAGTCAATAAGATTATGAATCTTATGGGGGTGTTGAAACATCATAATTCAGGTCATTAAGAAAATGGTCATGAAAATAATGGTGGTAGAGGATCATCATGGGTGATTTCAGTGGTCATCCCAGGTTCACTTTGAAATCCCTTGCAACTATGTTTCTAAACACTCATTCAGTACTGGAGTGTTCTCGCATATTGCAATAGGAGGAAGCATATGTAACCTCAGTGTTTCGGTTCAAGGTGATCATAGGCCAAGATTCTCATCCATGAAGCATTTCCTCAAATTACAGGAGCTCATTCTAAGAAGTCTCCCTCAAGGATCATGACTGATTAGTGCTCCATCAAAAAAGATTCATCTTCATCAGATCAGTCAACCTCTTCTCTCTTTCCTCCCTTTCTCTCTCCATATTCTAATTATTAATTAAGAATGTACTTTTTGTTATTTCATCCTATTCACTTAAGTCACCCTCGACATTAACATTGTAAGCGTCTTTTTTCACTAATAATAAAAGACTTGCTTCTTAAGAATATGAAAGGTCACAAGTGATAGGGATAGGTGAAAAGTCGTGTGGCAGGTAGATGAAGAGAAAAATTTTAATTCTATAAATTGGAATGGCTTCTCCATTCCAAGGGGTTAGAAATTGTTGATTGAATGTATGTTGTTGAGATTTACCACTACTACATCAAGCAATAAAAGTTGTAATTCTTCTATTCCTTTTTTATGTTCCTCTACTCTCTCTCTCTACTTTCCAACTTTGCATACATGATAATCTTGTAAAACCAAGAAAGGTGTTTGTGCCTTTGATAAATGAATCAATGGAATTTTGTGTCTATGATTTGTTAGTCTTATCATTATTAGCATTGTTGTGTTCTTCTAATTAAATGTGGACCTACTCTGGTTATTATATGTGAACTTTGTAAGCCTACTCACAATAGTAACCCTCTCTCTCATTATTTCCTTAACTCCCCTTTACCTCTCCTCACTAAAAATTCATCCCTTGTACTGGACAAGAAATTTTCCACAGGTTTAGTGGAGTATTCCTAAGTGATCCCCATCCTAATGGCCACCCACAGACTTTTAGGCAGTTCATGTAGTTTACATTCAATAATGTGAGCCTCCCCATACACAAAAAGGAGGGGCTTAGCCCAGAGCATTGGTGAAAACTCAATAATTTTACCACATGAAAAATTATTTCTCCAACAATATTATATACATTAGTTGCAAGAATTAGTGCTTTATTCTTATGGGTAAGTGCAGGAAGTTGATGGACAAATATAGGGTCATCTGTGGATGTCATATTGCAAAAAATAGCGAAATCTCAACTTGTAGGGATTATTAGCTATACACGCACTCTAAATTAGAAAAATTTATATAAATATGAATCGTAGCATTCGGAATCTAGTTTCTAAAATACTAATTTTTGTAAAAAACGGACAAGTTTAGCTATATTAAACACTTAAAATTATATGAATTTTTTTTTTTGAAAAAACTTATAAGATTGTAGTCCGTTTGCCCGCATTTTGGATGACCAAATCTTGTTTTTTTTTCCTTTAGTGAAACGTTAGATGTAGTTGTCTATCTTGGTATGGATTTTATTTTGTATTTTTTTTAGCATTTTTTTTTTTTTATGATTTTTTCCGTGAAAGTGGTCTGAAAATATTTAGAAAATGGAGCGCTTTCCGTTTGCCCGCCATAACTATATTAAAAAATATCGAAATCAAATTTTTTTAAGGTGTATAGAATTTGTCCACACTTGGGATGGTATAAGTTTTATCATATTTTGATAAGCGAAACAAAAGTTACAGTCTTAAACGTAGACATGAACATTCACGGGAAAAAATGTCTTAAAGACCTATTGTTAGTAAGAAATTATAAAATGATATTTATCTTATTCTATTCACTTTAAAAACAATATTTCTACAAAGCTAAGAGTCTACCCTACGCGATGGCACCATTTTTGTGAAATGTTTTCAGTTTTTTAGCATGGTTCAAGTCTTTGGAAGAGCAGATTTGAGGTTTTTGACCTTTTACACTTCATAATGACCTTCCATAACTTTGGTTGGGGAAAAACAAAGATTTTCCGAGGCTTAGGTTCGGCAAATAGATCCGCGATCGCGGTTTTTTTAACAATACCGTGAGCGCACTTTATAAACCACGAGCGCTTCTCGCGGTTCATAAAGCGCGCTCGCGGTTCATAAATCATATTTACACACATCCCAATGTCTGAATTACCATGTGATTTTTACTCTCTCGACCTTACCGCATTTAATTATCACAAATTTTGTCTTTTTCCGTGCACATTTTTCTTATCACCTAAGCAAAACATCATGTGAGACAAAAACGAAGTCAAAAAAGGAAGTCATTAAGTAAAAAAACACCAAACGAATTAGAGGCCAACAAAATTCAAAATGCTGAGCGAATGCGGAAACTTCATGAATCTAGAAGAGGTTCATCTTCAATCCCAATTATTGTAAGCAATGAAGAACTAGGTAATGTTTCTACTGTCAATGTTGAAGTTGAATTAAATACTCGTGATGAAGAAGTTTTTACTGTCAATGTTGAAGAAGAATTAAATACTCATGATGTAGCAAATGTTGAAATTGAAGGAGACAATGAAAATGTGAATAAGGAAATTCATGTTGAAACTATAGACAAGCAAAATTTGACAAAAACACCTCCTAGGATTTTACATAAGAAACCTAATTTTTTTATTGAAATTGATGAAAACATTTTGAAACCAATGTCTGACAAACTTTCTGAATGACAAATCAGAAGAAAAGCAATGAAATTTGGGATAATCATTTTGAAATTTTAAATGATTCCCAAAGATGTCGATTGTTGGTTAGTTTGATGAAATTGATTAAAATGAGACCTACATTAAACACCTTATGATTGACAACATCTAACATACGTGGTCAAAACTCTACAATTGTTGAAAACCTTCATGATGCATATCACATTTGTTGGTGTCAAGAGACGTATTAGGGATAGTAATATTGTGCGTCCATGTACTTGCTACTAGTGTTGTAAGTGAATCAATAAAAATAACGTTTGATTACGCAAACAAGTCGAATGTTGTAAGTTAATCGAAAAACTCTAATGAAAGCAATTAAAAGACGTAATATCCTTCAATCACTTAATAATGTCGATTTTTGGGCATTTTACTCAAGTTAGAGCACCGCGTAAGGACAAAAATAATTATGATGTTATAAGAGAAGTTGTTATTAAATTTTGGCATGATAACACTAGAGTTTCACCTAATACAAGAGATGTTATAAAACGAAGAGTTGGTTCTACTAATCGTGAACCACATCCAAAGCATTTCTTAGATATGACTCAAACTCAATTTTTTCGTAAGTTTGAACAAGAGAATCTAGAAATTAAAATTAGTCAACGTTTTTTGAAATGTTGAAACCATTTTATGTGAAAATCAACCATGCTCGCACCACTTGTTGTAGGCAACATGTTGAATTTGCGATGCATTATGCAAAATTTTTACGTATTCATTCTAATTTTCATTCTGAAACTATATTATCTGAATGTGGTGTTCAAGTTCCACCAATATCTTCGAAGGATTTCATTCCTACTATATTTTGTGAAAAAGAAGTTGAACAATTTTTCTATAGTCGATTGTTTAAATGGAAGTTATAGTACATGCGACGGATTACCTAAATTGGAAAGTTGCATCCATGATAAAATCAAGGTACAATAGGATATAATTTACTTGAATTTGATAAATATAAATCGAGTTGCATACCAGGTTGAAAGATGGAAAAGATTCAAACGGTGTGAGCTAGTTCTGACGAATAAATGCCCATTTTTTAATTTATGAGAAAATTTAAGGATGAAATTGTTTATGAGTATGCGAGGCATACACATAGAGCTCGATGGTTGGATGAACAATTCAAGCTATGCAAAGACACATTTCTGTTGGTACTATTGTTTCAGGTGGTCGATTTTGCAGAGAATTACACATTACGCAACCACAAATTGAGGTTCAATCGCAATATTACAACTCAGTACAAGTTGCCATTTTTGTGCATATAGCATTTCTACATTCTCCTGACAATATAGAGAATGATCAAAAATTTTTAAGAGAGTACCACTTTTATATCAGTGATGATCGTACTCATTCTACTGAATTTGTGTAAGGGTGTTTCCAGTTATTTTATGGAAACTTGTCTGATAGGGACATCCACTTCAAACAACATTATATATGGTCAGATAATTACACGTCTCAGTTTAAGAATGCACGAATGTTTTATTAGATGAGCAGAATGCATGTCAAGATGGGTGTGCAACATATTTGGAGTTTCAATGAGGTTGGACATGGAAAAGGAGAGCATGACGGTGCAGGGGCATGTGTGAAAAGAGCTCTTGCAAGAGAAGAGTTGAAGTACAAAAATGGTGCTAAATTAAAAGATGCAAAGAGCATAGTGGAATGGTGTACTGACAACATGGCTCGAGGTTCTCAAGAAAAATCCACAGTTTACAGATATTTTTGGTTGATAGAGGAAAAACATATTGCTAACTACGAGGATTGTATGACACTCACTAGGTCTAGTGATATGCACTCATTTTGTATCTCAGACGCTATTTCGTGGGCCGTATGGACAAGAAAGTTGACATGTTTTTGTGCATCTTGTATCGAATTTGTCACTGCTGAGTGTGATTCACAAGAATGGGTGGAAGGATGGATTTGTAGGCCACTAACTCTGCTTCCTAGTTATCAACCTCCACAAGCATTACGACTGTTTCTGTAGATGAAGTTACAACATCCAAGGACTTTGACGAAATTTTGATTTTGGTGCGAAAAGGTATTTATGGTTATTTATTTAATTTTTGTATTGAGTTATGTCCATTGAAATTTTAATATGTAATTTAAATTTGAGTTGTTCAACCTTGGTTTTTTTTTTTGTAGGACATGTGTTTGCGAATTGTGACAAAAGACAATGAAGAAGGAAAGGTACTATTTCTTATGTCGTTGCATCGAGGAAAGAAAGAAGTTGACTTCTCCTATTATAGATGGTGAAGAGATTGAGTATCCTACAGGGTCAGTGGTAGTTACTGGAACTTGGCTTCGACGGTATCCATTAAAAAACTCCTCTGTTTGGGTGTTTGAAGACTTTGAGACACACAGGAAAATACTCTTATATTCACATCTAGTTCTAGCAACAAATATTTAGTTGTATAGATATCGAGGAAGACCTAATAACAAGATTCTTTGGAAGGTTCGAGAGTCAGATCATGAAGCAATCTTGTCTGCTATTCAGAGTAGATCTAATCCTGATGGTTCATTGGAATGAATTTACAATGCTCATGTCTGGTATATATTTAATTTCAAGTTTCATTTATATATATATATATATATATATATATAATTTTTTTAGTTTAAAGATATAGATTTAAATTTGAATATATTTTATTTTAAATTTATGTATTTTGTGTGTCATGTATATAGATAGTATATGGTTTTGATTTGAAACTTAAATTTCTTTGACTAACAATTTTATGTTTAGGTTAGTGGTGCCAGAAAAGCTTCCACCTTCATATGGTTGGCATTATTAGTAGAGAATTTTAAATTCTCGAAGCTAAGAGAAGCTTGAACATTGTTTGAAAAAGTTGTAAATTTTGAAAAAGTCAAGTAAATTTTGAAAATGTTGTAAATTTTGAAAAAGTTGTAAATTTTGAAAAAGTTGTAAATTTTGAAAATGTTGTAAATTTTGAAAACGACTCCTCTAGGTGCCACGGAGTCCGAGTAGTCACCCGTCGAAGTTGAACGATATTTTGGTCTTAGGGCTCTTAAGGGACTACCCGAACGAAGTAGCCCGGAAGCAACGACCCTTTCACGCACCGAAACACCACCTCCTCTAGCATTCACCTAGCCACCCGGACGTGCCAGCGCAGTCGGTTCGGTGCCACGACCCACCATTTACAAAATATAGCGTTTGACAACCTTACACTGGCTCCAACTGCACTATTTCGCACGTTTGTAAACAAATGAGGGACAGCGAAAGCACCAAAATGAGAAGGAAAAAAATGAGAGAGGATATTGTAGAGGGTCTCTATGCCGAGGTGCCAGATCAGACGAGGCCTCTCTAGGTGCCACGGAGTCCGAGTAGTCACCCATCAAAGTTGAACGATATTTTAGTCTCAAGGCTCTTAAGGGACTACATTCGAACGAAGTAGCCCTAAACAATGACCCTTTGCGCACCGAAACATCACCTCCTCTAACGCTCACTGCCACCCAGATGTGCCGACGCAGTTGGTTCGGTGCCATGACCCACCATTTGCAAAATATAGCGTTTGACAACCTTACACTGGCTCCAACTGCACTATTTTGCATGTTTGCAAACAGTAGGATAGCGAGAGCACCGAAATGAGAAGGAAAAAAATGAGAGATGCTATTGTAGAGGGTCCATATGCCGAGGTTCCGGATTAGACGAGGCCTCTCTAGGTGCCACGAAGTCCGAGTAGTCACCCGTCGAAGTTGAACGATATTTTGGTCTCAGGGCTCTTAAGGGACTACCCCGAACGAAGTAGCCCGGAAGCAACAACCCTTTCACGCACCGAAACACCACTTCCTCTAGTGTTCACCTGGCCACCTGGATGTGTCGGCGTAGTCGGTTCGGTGCCACGACCCACCGTTTGCAAAATATAGCGTTTGACAACCTTACACTGGCTCTAACTGCACTATTTCACGCGTTTGCAAACAGAGGACAGCGAGAGCACCGAAATGAGAAGGAAAAAATGAGAGAGGCTATTATATAGGGTCCGTACGCCGAGGTGCCCGATCGACGAGGCGTCTCTAGGTGCCACTGAGTCCAGTAGTCACCGTCAAAGTTGAACAATATTTTGGTCTCGTGGCTCTTAAGGGAGTACGCCCGAACGAAGTAACCCTAAGCAAAATGACCCTTTCGTGCACCAAAACACCACCTCCTCTAGCGTTCACCGGACACCCCGGATGTGTCGACGCAGCTTCGCCTGGTGCCACGACCCACCGTTTGCAAAATATAGCGTTTGACAACCTTACACTGGCTCTCCAATCGCACTATTTCGCGTGCGTTTTGCAAAACAAGAGGGACAAAGAGCACCGAAATGAGAAGGAAAAAAATGAGAGAGGCTATTGTAGAGGGTCCATACGCCGAGGTGCCGGATCATACGAGGCCTCTCTAGGTGCCACGGAGTCTGAGTAGTCACCCGTCAAAGTTGAACAATATTTTGGTCTCAGGGCTCTTAAGGGACTACGCCCGAACGAAGTAGCCCGAAAGCAACAACCCTTTCGCGCACCAAAACACCACCTCCTCTAGCATTCACCTGGCCACTTGGACGTGCCGACGCAGTCGGTTTGGTGCCACGACCCACCGTTTACAAAATATAGTGTTTGACAACCTTACACTGGCTCCAACTGCACTATTTCGCGCGTTTGCAAACAGTAGGACAGCGAGAGCACCGAAATGAGAAGGAAAAAAATGAGAGAGGCTATTGTAGAGGGTCCATACACTGAGGTTCTGGATTAGACGAGGCCTCTCTAGGTGCCACGGAGTCCGAGTAGTCACCCGTCGAAGTTGAACGATATTTTGGTCTCAGGGCTCTTAAGGGACTACGCCCGAACGAAGTAGCCCAGAAGCAACGACCCTTTCGCGCACCGAAACACCACCTCCTCTAGCGTTCACCTAGCCACCCAGACATGCCGGTGCAGTCGGTTTGGTGCCACGACCCACCGTTTGCAAAATATAGTGTTTGACAACCTTACACTAGCTCCAACTGCACTATTTCACGCGTTTACAAAAATAGGACAGCGAGAGCACCAAATGAGAAGGAAAAAATGAGAGAGGCTATTGTAGAGGGTCCATACGCCGAGGTTCTAGATCAGACGAGGCCTCTCTAGGTGCCATGGAGTCCGAGTAGTCACCCGTCGAAGTTGAACGATATTTTGGTCTCAGGGCTCTTAAGGGACTACGCCCAAACGAAGTAGCCCGAAAGCAATGACCCTTTCGCGCACCGAAACACCACCTCCTCTAGCATTCACCTGGCCACTGGACGTGCCGGCATAGTTAGTTCGATGCCACGACCCACCGTTTGCAAAATATAGCGTTTGACAACCTTACACTAGCTCTAACTGCACTATTTCGCGTGTTTGCAAACAATAGGACAGCGAGAGCACCGAAATGAGAAGGAAAAAAATGAGAGAGGCTATTATAGAGGGTCCATATGCCAAGGTTACCGATCAGACGAGTCCTCTCTAGGTGCCACGGAGTCCGAGTAGTCACTGTCGAAGTTGAACGATATTTTGGTCTCAAGGCTCTTAAGGGACTACGCCCGAACGAAGTAGCCCGAAAGCAACGACCCTTTCGCGCACCGAAACACCACCTCCTCTAGCGTTCACTTGGCCACCCGACGTGCTTGGCGTAGTCGGTTTGGTGCCACAACCCACCGTTTGCAAAATATAGCGTTTGACAACCTTACACTAGCTCCAATTGCACTATTTCGCGCATTTACAAATAGTAGGACAACGAGAGCACCGAAATGAGAAGGAAAAAATAGAGAGGCTATTGTAGAGGGTCCATATGCCGAGGTTCCAGATTAGACGAGGCCTCTCTAGGTGCCACAAAGTCCGAGTAGTCA
Source organism: Taxus wallichiana var. yunnanensis (assembly GCA_018340775.1). Taxonomy (NCBI): domain Eukaryota; kingdom Viridiplantae; phylum Streptophyta; class Pinopsida; order Cupressales; family Taxaceae; genus Taxus; species Taxus wallichiana. Next base: position 223,305,606 of record CM031234.1, on the reverse strand, counting down.
CCCGTCGAAGTTGAACGATATTTTGGTCTCAGGGCTCTTAAGGGACTAAGCCCGAACGAAGTAGCCTGAAAGCAATGACCCTTTCACGCACCGAAACACCACCTCCTTTAGCGTTCACCTGGCCACCGGACGTGCCGGCATAGTTGGTTTGGTGCCACGACCCACCGTTTGCAAAATATAGCGTTTGACAACCTTACACTAGCTCCAACTGCACTATTTCACGCGTTTGCAAACAGTAGGACAGCGAGAGCACCAAAATGAGAAGGAAAAAAATGAGAGAGGCTATTGTAGAGGGTATGTACATCGAGGTTCTAGATCAGACGAGGCCTCTCTAGGTGCCACAGAGTCCGAGTAGTCACCCGTCGAAGTTGAACGATATTTTGGTCTCAGGGCTCTTAAGGGACTACGCCCGAACGAAGTAGCCCGAAAGCAACGACCCTTTATCTAATCAAGTTATCCTCTATATGGTTTCTTACTGATATTATTTATCTAACTCTAATGTCTAATATGAGCGTAATCAAAATGATCAACTACCATCTTCAACTGCTAAATCGTTGACCACACAAGAATAACAAGTTTTCATAGTTTTGGAACTCAAAATACATGAAGCAATCAGCTAAAACAAATACAAATACATTTGAAAATAACTTCTAGGTTGTAGAGCAATTGAAAGAATGTAGTTTCATGGTATTAGTTTCATATGGAAGAAGAAGATTGCAACTATAATGGCATGTTTCGATGTACACATCTAACAAAGACAAGCTTATGATGCAAATAAAAATAATATAAAGATACAACCACATATCATTCAGATTTAACAATATTTTAGGATTATTATGAGTTACAAAAGAACCTGGCATGCAGCTACGGGGATTGGAAAATCAATACGCTTACTTCAAGGATTAACTCATATGTACACACAAAAGTTACAAATAATGCGGACTCCAATTTTGGGTATACATGTAATATTATCAAGATACTTTCACAATACACCGAGTTTCAAGCACACTTTTCCAAATACAACAGATGATATTGATGAATTCCATTAAATCCATAGGTTATGGAATTATTATTTTGGGAGTTGCTAAAAGATGGAGGGTTGTGAACAATAACTCAAATAAGCTTTAGTTACTTAATACTTAAGTTGTGAATAGAGCTAACAATATTGTTTTAGTTTGAAAAATAAAAATTCAAAATGCCCATGGTGAAATATACCACAAATAATAATAAAAAGATACTAGAAAATATATAACTAGAAGTAATACACTAAATCCACCTCAAGATTTAAAAGAGGAAATAGTTCAAATTTATAGCCTCGGAAACAAAACCGTAGCAGAGATATCCATAGGAGTTCCATATATATGGAGGAATCGCTTTTATATCAACAAACAAAAACTATGATCTATGTATACTTTTTCTATAAATCTAAGGATACATATTTCTCAAGGATCTAGAGGATTTTGAAGACTACAAACCATATATACAATTGTTCAAAGGAGAAATATTTCTATTTTCTTCTCCATAAGCTTCATTAGTTAGGACCACACTAAATTTTATTTAATAAACAATACAAATATTATTAACCTAGTTTGGGTACAGATAAATTCACAGATAGAGAATACTCAGGGCATCTACAAGTTCCAACGAATAGAGATCAAAACCCACTTTCTCAGAGTTAGCAATAATACCAAAATAACCAAAATAAATATGATTTAGTTCCAACACACATGGATATATATATATAAGAATCAAACAAAGTGTGCTCCAGACGCACGTCTCTGAAAATATATATGTACATAAGTTCATAATGTATGTATACATCTCGAACTAAGCACGTGTCATAATGTACATATGGGACCACATGCGGTCGCAAAAGGCTATATATACAATGGATCATGTGAATCTACTCATGACCACATATGTACATCCAGTGGACTACAAATGTACTCATGAAACATCTTCCCTCTCTTCGCCCGCTAAGAAGTAGCACGTCCACGACACTGGGATGTAGTGGAGGGAGATGCCACTACGGATTTCATCCGTGTGGTCCTAGGTGTCTCTAAGCATGCCTACAACCTAACCTGCACATTCATAAACAACAAGTTTTTAACACCCAAATTTTTAAAATACATTCAAAATTTAGAAACTTGTACAATTTAGTTAAAATGCATGTGAAATCTTACCGCAATGTCATGATCCCTATTAATTTGTTGTTGACGCATCACAAGGACAATAATAGACTCACGAGGGGTAAGCTACATACAAATAATTAATTTTCAAATTAAATATTTCACATATATACCTACAAAATTTGATATTGTAGATTTAAGTTTAATAAGAAATAATGAACCTCCAAAATTTAACAAATTTAAAAAATTGTGTACCTCAGTTAGTGGATCTGCAGATGCTATGGCAGTATCTACAGCAGCCTCCACAGTCTGCATATATGGAGGAGTCTCTCTAGCAGTCATAAGCTATACAAAAAACATGTACAAATCAATATATGATTAATACCAATATATGATTACATACATGGCTAGTTATATCAAATGAATTGGCATTTCCTACTAAATAATATATAGGTTGAGTATAAGAAAGTGAAACTCATGTACAGAGGTCCAAAGCATGCAATCCGTGCGTGAACTTCCAGTAATTAGAAACAAAGTGTAAAGAGATTTACTAACCTGCGTAAAACTCATGTGAGGCGTGCCAGTAGCCTCAGTTCCCTGAGCAGATGATGACCCGCCAGGCTCCTGTGTATAAAAGAGAAAAATATTAATACATGTACAACATACACGTGAAACAAATTATAATAATAATCTAGTGCAATTAAATGATTTATTAAAAATGTAAGTTTGTACAACTTGAAACTTACGTTTGAAACACATCCACCATTGATGAGCTAGCATGTCGACACTGGATGTTTCCTTCACCGGCTCTTGCTATTTAAAATAAAATAAAAAATTAGTTTTTTACATGTATGTACATGACGTACAATCAAATATATATATATATATATATATATATATATATCTCAAACATGTGAATTAAACTGTATATATATATATATATATATATATTATAATTTAAATTTATTTAAAATTTACCTGTGAAAGACCAATATCGGTGGCTCCAGCCTTCCAAAAATATTCCCCAAAGATCTCATCTATAGAAAAGAAATCCTGTGAACCAGCAAATGATGTCTCGCCTGCAGTGCATACGGCACCACATGATCCACAGTGGTGTGGTGCACTAGAACTGGACGCCTCCACCAACATCACCAGATGCAATCTGGGTGCTATGTTGGGTGAGAGTGTTAGTGAGCTCCTTAATGCATGCAATGTATCAATCTCCACAACCTCCTTCACTGTAGGAGGGATAACTGAAGGCAGTGGGGGTTTTGGGGCATGGGGGATCCTAGGCTGACCTACGTGTGCACCAGGTCTACTCTGTGCAGAGCCACCTCCTCGACCAAAAAAGTCAGAAAAGTCAAAATAATTCGGGACCTCATTGAGCACGAACTCACAATATAATTTCTTCAAAAAATAAAGAGGAACCTCATTGTTGTTGCATGGTGGATAATCAAAAACCATCCACCATCGGTCCCAAAAATTGTTTTTGATTCTATCATCATGGCACCAATGGATTGGGAACCATTTGCAAGTAACTGCAGGGGGGGTATTGGTTCTAGGGTCGGTAAATAATGCACAAATGAGGTCTTTTCCAATTTTTTTGTCTTTGACGGCCGCATGGGATAGTTTATCCGCATACCACCGCCTACAGTCACTTCTAAAGGTGTTCCATCTATGTATTTGGTTGGTTGCAGACTCGACTTCGCCAATCAATGTTTGCAATGTATTGGCTAAAGTCATGCGGGATGGATTTGTAGCATGATTTTGTCTTATAGTTTGAATTAGGTTCTCAATGACAATTTTATTTTCTTGGATTCTTCCAATGATATTATCTTGCGTTCCTGTTAGCTCAGTGGGGACAGAAGGAGCCACAGGAGGCGGATCTATGTTTGGAGGAGGGTTTTGAGGAATGTTCGGTGGGTTTTGAGGAATGTTTTGACGGTTTGCACGATTTCGAGCTTGCCGACCAACTGATAAAACAAGAAAATTGTATACATAAACAAACATTTCAAAAAACCCATGAAAATGCAAAAAAAAACCTAAAATGCAAAAAAAAACCTAAAATGCAAAAAAATGATTACAATCGGGACTTACCTCCTCGTCTTGGCGGCATGGTTGAATCTATCACTATCCAGAAGTCCGATGAGCAATTTTGAGATGGTATTGAAAGCGCGAGTGAAAAACGTTTAGGAAAAGTCGCGGTTCGAAATGAAAAATGAGGAAAATAACGAGTCGCGGGACTGTTAAATTTTGTCTCAGAGTTCCGCGATCGTGGTTTATAACCGCGCTCGCGGTTCTAAACCGCGATCGTGGTTTTAGGTTCGGTAATTACCGAACCTAGAATTCAGGAACCATGATCGCGGTTTTAGAACCGCAATCGCGGTTCCTTTATTTCAGGTTTTTATGTCCACGGAATTGTCCACCAACTTCGCACTTACCCTTATATTGTAAATTAATGTTGGAAGTTAATTAATCAAAATAAACTTATGTTTTTTCCCTTTACATCCTTTTAGTGTACTTAAATCACTAATCTAGATAAATCTAATAAGGGTGTAAAAATTTGGTGAACTCCATGTGTGACTCAACCTTTACATCAACCCTAGTTTCCCTAGCACTTATGATGCTCCTCTTTATTGTTGGTGTTTTATTTATATTTCTATCTTATCATCATGTCATTTCCTTTAATTTTCTATGATATTCAAATCAATCCCACATGCTTCATGCTCATACTTGGTGTTACAAAGGAAACATCTTTGCTCATCCTTCTTCTGATCATAAAAACATGGTTCCTAATGTGCATTGTTATTATACTTTGCTAATATCTTTGTCAAAATTGTTTTTAATATTAACATTGATAATGTCCAAGGTGAAGGCTCCAATATAATCTCTAAAAATTGTGCGGACCTTCCCGCATATGAGGCATAATATCTTACGCATTTCTTATAATAGAATCATGTTAATTTTGATATAATTATATATGTTATAAGAGATCAACTTAAGAATGTTTTATTATCTCATATAGAGACATATCATATTCATATATCTACAATGCCCGAATCCCAAGGGAAACCTAATATTTCCATGCACAATGTCTCTATGTCTATTCCTACAACCACTATTGTTACTATACATTCTCTATTCAATCATAATGTTTTGTATGCTTCTTCATCTAACACACAGATCTTGAAACCCTTGTTCATAATTTACAAGCTCAAATGTTACAATTACAAAAACGTGCATAAGCTTCTCCTCAAACTATGGATTGTACTCAATTGCTACAAAACCCAATTACACCTGAAGTGGCTTCTTATCCTTTACCTCTTGGTTTTGTTGCTCATAAAATCCCTATCTATGATGGAAAAGGTGACCTTGTAGAACATCTTCGATCATTTCATGTGGCTTGCATTGATTACGCATCCAAAGACCATCTTACTTACCAAGTTATTCCTGTAAGTCTTAATTACTTTGCATTACAATGGATTTGTGATCTCCCCACACACTCTATATTCTCTTACTTACCAAGTTATTCCTGTAAGTCTTAATTACTTTGCATTACAATGGATTTGTGATCTCCCCACACACTCTATTTTTGACACAATTCTCTATCAAATTTGGGGAAAAGGTTTCTTATACACAAATGTATAAAATGAGACAAGGATCTAACAAACCTATAAAATATTTTTTCTTATATTACAATACCATGCTTACTAAGATGAACAATATTTTAGTTGATAGTGAACTACAAGATCTCTTCACATAAATTTTACGTTATCCTTTACAAGAATCTATCATATTTGAAAATTTTAGATAATTTGACCATTTATGTCATACACTCAAAAAGTGTGAAGCTAAGTTGCTACATATGAACAAAATCAAGTATATTGTTAGATCTCCTAATGCATCTAATGCACAGCTTTCCAAACAATTCTACATGCAAAGGCAAAACTAATGATACTAAAGTTACTTCTAAGAACATTGTTAATGTTATTTCTATACCTACTAAGCTACACTTATAACCCACATGATAACATTGTATTCATTTACCTTGTGCTCTACATATTGTATTAAAATAATTACTTGAGTGTAATCTTATGTCACTCCTCCACCATTTTAGGTTGATGTGAGTAATCCTAAAAGTAAGAGTTTTAACGCTAATGCCTACTACAAGTATCATAGATGTATTTGTCACCTCACTTATTGATGTATTAAAAAATTTCATGTCATTCAAGATCTTATTGACTTGAATTCCATTAGATGGGATGAGCCCACCGAATCTTCTAAGCCAACCAATGATAATGTAAAATTGAAAATATTTAATGATCCACTTCCTAAGCATCAAGATGAAAATCTAATTTTGAGGTGCATAGCACTCATCATGTAGTACCACCACCTCCCTCTTATGATTACCCTTTAGATGTAATTATTTGCACTATCACTCACACGACATATCCTACACCGATGATCACTTTTCACGACTGATATAGATGAAACAAATTTTTTTATACTTTGTGTATTCTTTTCTCTATTAATCAAGTACCTACACGCGGTGTTTTGGTTGATCCAAAAACAATTATAATGTTTACTCTCTAAGACTACTTCACTATCTTGGCATTTCTATAAAGAAAATTTAACTTGACTCTAGTCCTCGATATCGATTCATTACTCTACTTATTATAGTTGGTTCTATGAATACATGTGTTCTTAGTTGATACTAGTCTTAACTTTGGTACATTGTGTTTAGGTCTCCTTTGGTTATGTTCTCTTAGGGATACTCTATCGTTCATTCATCAATATGTCAAGTTTATTCATAATCAGTAGGTTATCATAATTTAAGGTATTCCCTTTGAGGTTCCTTCTCCTATCTTACCTATTCATTCTTCTATAGTTTATATCCCTACTCCTAGTGCATTTATGGATAGGTCTTTGGTTTTACACATTGATTCTAGAATTTATAGTCCTCCTAGGTCTCCCGATAGGCCTTTTATTGCACACACTATCTCTAACGACTCTAGGCCTCTTGGGTATCATGATAGGCCTTTGGTTTCACACTGCTTGTCTCTTAGGGCTCTAGTCCCCCTAGGTCTCTAGATAGGCATTCCACTTCCCACATTATCTCTAGTGGATCTCGATAAGATTCCATATCGGTGCTCTAGTGTGCATGGTATCTCTCTAGTTTCTCACAACTCTTCTATTGCACATGGTATGTCTAAGAGCACTCACTCTTCTAGTCCTCCATGCATATCTTCTACTTCACACACTACTCATGGATCTACTCCACCTAGTTCTTCTCTCAAGCCTTCTTTGGCATACATCACCACTATTGTACCACTTACATTTGAGTCATATTCTTTGGCACCATTGAGGCTTGAGCCTCCATATTATTTTATACATTACTTCACCTCTTAAGGAGGTTATCATTCGGTATTTCTTGTGCTACCCTCTCCTATATATATATATATATATATATATATATATATATAACATTCAAAATACAAAATTAACATTCAAAAATACAAAAACATTGACATAGTTACAAAATACAAAAAAAAATCATATATTTGCAAAAATACAAATCCAAGACCTGTACACATAGCTTGTGTTGTTATTACTTTACATTATACATGTTTATCAATTTGGTTTGATAGATAGCATATCTCTATAATTTTTACACACATGCATTCACATGGTATATTGAGCTTGATGCAAGACATACATAGAGTATTACATGTTGATAGGTGTTAGCCTTCCTTTACCCTACCTCCTATAAATCTGAGGGCATCTATTATACACTATACATAGGTGTTATTATTTCATTATAGTTCCTTTATATTTTCTTTATTTGTTTGATTACATATATCATCCACATGTTATCTTTTGAGCTAACATGACTAACACATGTGTCTTGTGCAGTGTTGACATATCTTACTTCACATGTTTCTATCTATATCATTTCATCACATTATAACACTCTTGTTTTCTGTACATGTTTGTTAGTTGTGTGTGTTACTACTTGCTCACTTCACTTTGATTATGATGTGAGTGTCTTTCTTGTCTTGTGACACCATGGGTGTCCCACATTTATGGTGTTATGACAATCATACATGATATTGTTTTGCATACATAAGGGCCTTAATTATCTTGTGACACTGTAGGTGTCCCATGTTCATGGATCTATGCCTTTGTGTGACACTACTTTCTTACTATGTATTCTAACTTCACTATTGCTATATATTTGCACTTATTTTTCTTATACATGTGTTATTATTATTATTGTTATTGTTTCTCTTGTTGTATGTCATGGTTGTTGTTGGAGCTCAAAATTACACCCATCCTAAATCAGGATGATCTATGGCTTTGAGCAACATGGGATTGTCTTCAAGTTTTGGGACTTGTGCGTGAGATAGACCTCCGAAGAAGACTGAATTCCTCTACTTATTTCTACTACTAAAATTACTCCTAAGAAAGGAAATATAGCTATCTAACTCTACTATATCATTCCAAGGGACCATGGAGAGAAGGAGATGCATAAAATGAAATCCTAAACTAAGGGGAGGTGATAGCACCAGAAAAAAGGGAAGAACACTCTCAGATGAGTGAAAATGAGGTAAATTTTGCAAAGGAAGGGTAAACATGTGCGCCACAATCCAAAACAGCATTCAAGCTCTCACTTTCATGAAGCACACGCGAAGAAGCCCTGCAAGAGATATAGAACATGCACAACATATCAATAGTTCAAAAGAAGGCAAGTAAATGCAATACAACATGAGCCATGGTAGAAAATAACCACAAAAAGCAATTTAATTTCTTCGGATGAATGCATAATCTATTACAATGGGGAAAGAATGAAATAATCTACACATAGTGGCCTAGATTAGAGGCCTGCAACTCAAAATGCAAAAATACACTACTCTAAATAATGTCCTTACATTCCAAGAGGGTCCAACCTTTACAAATGGGCATTATTTTATAATATATAGAAGAAAGGGAGAGAAGGGGAGAGAAAAGAGAGATAAAACTTGGAGTTCCAATCACAACCACCAACAACATGCAATAAATGCATGTAAATCAGCATGGAGCTTTATTAGATCCACCTTGCCACGTCGGTTAGCTTGTGGAAGAAGAAAAGAGGCCATATCCCATGAAATCCAGGTGGTTGAGTGGACTGGAACTGTGCATTAATGGCCAGATTCACGTTTTCCCATTTTCACCTACCAAATCTCACCAAAATCTAATTTTGAAGAGCCTAGAGTGAAGTACGCATTTGTAGCTTTCCAATGAGACCAATCACACATGATTTTGAGCTCTATGGAAGTTGTGGCGAGTCCGATTTCTAAAGTGCAAAGGAACATGCCAAACACGTGGCATTATCCGATTGGTCGCGGGAGTTTGTAGTTTGATTGCAAGTAGTTCTACGCCACGTGTTGCATTTCCATTTACCACCAAGATTTGCATATAGCTAGCACAATGGCCTCGTGAGTTATACTTTATCTGTTAAGTCCCCGAGAGTTGGACATGTGGTGTGCTCTGATTGGCGAGGCAAAGGTTACGAGTCTTGGGTGCATGCACGAAACATGGGGTAGAAGACAAAGTTTATAAAATATGCAAGGAGATCCTATGATTCCACACATGAGAGTGTGCATCATCCGGGATAGCAAAAGAAAGTGCATAAGGAGATCACGTAAAGGGAAAGGGAAAGACTTGTAATTATGCAATGAATGAATGAAAGGATGTGAAGCATGTGCGGAGGAAATCGAAGGAAAGGGAAGAAGCAAGGAAAGCGTGTGGGAGCACGCATGACAAAATGTAGCTATGCAAATTGTACCAAGGAGAAAACTAGTAGCACGCGCGGCAAAGATGAAAACATGATGCTAGAGCTAAAACAAAACTATGCAAGTTTCCATGATAACCAAGGCGGTTATTTTGGGCAACAGCTTTCTACCATACGCATCCCCTGTGTAGATGTTGGATCCCATCATCGATGGTCACCACTATAGCATTCCATGTGTTCCTCCACAGAGTATTATCATAAGAGGTAAAAAAATCCACAAAACAATCTAGAATTTTCCATTAATGAGAAATTACAATCCAAAGAATTTGTTCTTCTCTTTCACCTCACTTCATCTCACTTTTCCACACTATTTTTTACCGTGCCCCGTGTGCCCATTTTAAAATATGGTGATCTATGTGATTTCCCGAAATACAAACTTTCATCCTTAATTGATTTAAAATCAATTAATTATAAACTTAAGTTTATATTTAATAAATAAAAAAATATATTCATATTTTTATTTATTAACTATAAACTAAATTTTATAGTTATATTTAATTTATTTAAATATAATCTTATAGGAACTTATTAAGGGATAACAACCACTTAATATTATTGTTCCAACACTCCCCCTTAATATTAAGTGGGGTTATATGCCAACATTACCTATTTATACAATAGGATTTACAATCCTTAAACCATGATAAGGGTTTTAGGCTAGCATATCACTTTTGAAGGATTTATACACCTTCATCATGTTAAACTTACCTTTTTGTACAAAAGGATTTGGAATCCATAAATTAGAAGTGATGATTTAGGCTAAGCATGATTTGTGAGACTACATCTCATAGTTTCTCATGGAAAATCTATATAAGCACCTTAGGAGCCTTTTATAAAGTAAGGAACTCCTTTACAAAATGATGCTTTGTTACTGGACTACATAGTAAAATTTAGATAGAGAAGTTTACTTAGATCATAAAAGATCTTTACAATGCTTTTATGGAGAAGAAGTATAGAGGTGAAGAAGAAAACATATGGATGGTCGTTAGGAGGTGGCATTTTCATGCACACTCCCCTCAATGGAAACTATAAAATGACAAGCATTACAAAAATCTTGTAGAACTTCATAGCACACAAAGGGTTCGTGAATATATCTCTGAACTTGATCTTCAGATGAGGATAGAACTCAAGATCTATATCACCGCAGAGAACCTTCTCTCAAATGAAATACATATGAATCTCTACATGCTTTGTTCTTTAATGTTGAATCGGATTGTTTGCAAGAGAAATGCAACTTTGGTTGTCACACAAAAGAGGAGTACTTCATTTAACTTCCATGTGAATTTCTTAAAATGCAGACACTTTATGCACATGGATTCTTTTGTTGCTTCCATTAAACTTTTATATTCCCTCTTGGTAGAAGAGATGGAGACTGGTGGTTTCTTATTTCTACTCCAAGTAATAGACTTTGTACCAAACTTGAAAACATATCCAGTCATATATTTTCTATCTATTACATCACCAACAAAATCACAATATCTATATAAACAAGCATTATCAAAAGAAGTATAATGTAAACCAAAATTAATTGTTCCTTTAATATATCATAATATTCTTGCTACCAGTTTCAATGATCATGATATGGTCCTTGCATGAATCAAGAAGCAATACCTACCGCATATTAAATACCGGGCCTAGTGATTATGAGATAGATCGGACAACCTACAAGTTGCCTATAAAGAGTAGGGTTTTCTTTCTCACATGTAGGTTTAGGATCTAGTTTACAACCAAATTCAATAGAAATAACAATAGATTTACAATCAACCATATTAAACTTTTTAAGTAAATTAGTAACATATTGTGATTGAGATACAACAATAGAATTTTTATCTTGAAATATTGTTTTAGCATAAAAACGATACTTGATATATTTGAATGAATATTATCAACATGTAAAACAATAATAAACTGATTATAATCACTTTTCACAAATAATTTATAGGGACAAATAGTCAACACTAGTTTTTCCAATAATTTGTTAATTTTAGAAACATAATGTTTCTTACTAAGCTCTTCACATCCTTCGAAGATAAATAGTTTCACTTGAGATCAAATATTATTCATGATTTTGATCATGATCAATATGTTAAGAAAAATATTGAAAAATATTGTATACAATCAGTATTGGACGTCTCTAATACAGACAATATGGGCATCCCCAAGGTGTCATGTGATGTGCATACTATTTTTTCTTATTTATCACATATTAAGTTTATTAAAAATTAATGTTTAGATGATAAAACCACCATGATATATGTTATATTACATGTATGCATGAGGTAAAGGTGAAATTTTGATCACATAAAGTACTTAATACGGGACCGACTAGCAAGAGTCCGGGGCAGCAGATCCTAGCAGGTCTAGGTGTAGTTCCCTAGCGCCCTCCCTATCACGATACGAGGCGGGATTGACGGGTAGCACCCTCGATGTTAAGCACAATTTAAACTTACTCGTCCTTTGAAAATAGATGAAAAAACACTTATTGTGAGCAAAAAACCAACCCCCTTTAATAAGATTTTCCTCTCTTTTGTTTTACACATCCATCCCAAGTTGCACAAAAGAAATTTGATATCTATCTCCTTCCCTATAATTAATTTTCCAATAGAGGTGAGGAAATAATTGAATAATTTTAACAAATGCAACATATATACACATTGATAGGAACTCCCAATTATTTAAATCATAAAAATCTTTACATATAATGATATAGAAATCTTAAAATAAGTCCTTTATATAGAAATGTTAAGAAGCATCAAACCTATACAATAACACAAATCAAAAAAATCATTATGGTAAAAGAAAAAACGAAAGAAAATATGTGTGTGTGCACGGGATTTTGAACCCAACACCACAATAATTCCTGAAAATTTTCAATAATACCTAGTTAACCAACTAATTCAAACATATATTATGTTTTAATATAAACTAACTAATAATAAAACTAGAATAGTGTTGGATTGAAACCGAACACAAAAGAGATGTACCCACATATCCCAAAAGAGGATTAAATTTGTGTGTATAATGTTTCAAACATGGGCTCGATGGATGAACATATCAATACTTGAAAATTATTCATCTATTTTATCTATGTCTTTAAAGATCAAATTTTATCCATACATGTAAGACCTCCAAACACTACACCTATTTCATAACAATGATGACTTAATGTATTTGCTTTATGATCAACTTGAAACTCCTTTCTTCAACCTTAATTCTAGAGAGGCAAGTGGACCTACTATCCTACTTAGGAGGCATGAATACTCACGTGAAAATCTCAACATACCAACTCTTTTATTTATTCATTTCATTTTTCTCTTATAAATTCATAAATAAATTGTTCTTTTCTTTCAATTTGATTAATCTTTATAATTATTTTTGGAAATTGATAACTATTTAATAAGTAATTGCTTAGGAAAATAGAGTGCTTATACCCTTAAAAACAATTCAAAATTTTCTTAAGAGCTTCAAACAAAATAATCATATTGTGTAATTAAAATTATCTTGAGTCCATATAATTATAAAATGATGATGATAAGGAAGTATGTCTATAGCTTCCCATCAATGGCCAAAAAAGGAGAAAACTATTTAAACATTTTATAAAAATCTTTAAATCTTTTTAGTCTTACTTACCATAGTATTTGGTGATTCATTTTTCAAGTTCAATTAATTTGTATTAAATAAATCAACTTGAGTGTTCTTCGTTGCTTCTAAAATTTACCTCGCATTTCGTACTTGGCATCATATCTTATTAATTTGAAAGTCGTCTCACAATTTGGGGAAACTATGGAGCTGATTTCTAATTATCTAGAAATGTTTTTTGCTCATTGTATATGTGACTTAGAGTTGAAGGAGAGGTTGGCATCGATAATGAAAGAAACACGTGCAATATGGAGAGTAAAATTGATGTGTTTATTGTTGTTATTTACATTGTTCTTGGAGGTTGAATTTTATATTTTTAGTAGATTTGTAGAGGAATGACTGATTACCTAAAGCTTCCATTGGAGGAATTTGACTTTTGTCCCTTCAGCAATTGGAATTCCATGGGAGAAAAACTTGCTAACATTGAAGTGCCCTAAAACATGCATCCATAGTTCTTATAAAATGTCATAAATGTAGGTTCCATTTATATCTATACATGTATAACAATCCAAGGATGTAATGGATCTAGGGACATTGCTTGTACAAAATTCTCAATTGTAATTGTCTTTCTATCTATACTTGTATAGCAATCCAAGGATGTAATGACTAGAGACACCATTTAGAATCTTTTTCTAGGCTCATTGATAGGGCATAACATAGTTTTTGCTTCATGTTAGTGCAAACAAATAACGGGGTTGTGGCAATGGTGTCCTATTTAAGATGTGATAAGCATGATAAGCTTGATCTCTCCATAAGTAACAACTTGCCAATAATTTTTTTGTTTTTAATGAATAAGATCTTATATTATATTAATAATAGTAACATGATACAAGATAATTCAAAAAAAAAGTGGCCAACATAAGTAACAACTTGCCAATAATTAAACATTACTCTAGAGAGGATACTCGACATAGAGGTACTCCCAAATAAAAGTAATTGTGATATATATTCAGGTGGAGGATGGAATTTATGCACTCCACCATTTTGGCCTCCATCTTGAATCAAAATTAAACCTAAATTTTATCAAAAAAAAACACAACGAAAATTATTACAATGAAAATATAAACTTATCCATTAGTTGGTAACTATGTATAACCTAATTACATGTTGGAAATTAAAATAAATCAACACGATTGCATAAAATTTTCATAGTAATTTGTCTCATTAACTAATATTTTCTCTAGGTCGGTTTTGAATTTGGTCTCATTAACTCAAATTTACATCAATCATCAACTTCCTTGAGGCAGTCGATGGGGCTTCTAAAGGAAATCCTGGGATTTCGAAGGCGGTGCTTTATTCACAATGAGTTGGGGGAGCTTATTAGAGTTGGATCATTTCATCTTAAAGAAGGTTCATAAAATCAGGTAGAGGCCCAAGCTCTTCTCTTCAAGGTAAAGAACGTATTAGAGTGTGGATGCTCTCATCTCCTTATAGAAGGGGACTCACAGATCATAATTCAGGCCATCAAAAATGGTAAAGCCTCCCACTTTGGTCTTTGGACTATTTTATTTCAAATACCCTCTTTTGGTTAGAAAAGGTGGACTCTTGGAGGATTAATCATGTTTATAGAGAAGCAAATTCAGTGGCGGATTACCTCGCCAACTTCGGGGTATTGCAAAAAGAGGAGGCCATACTTGATAATAATTTAGAAAAGTGGCCCAATCTTGCCATCATTGTGGGGTGTGAGGTTATATCTATTCCATTTAATTAGTAAGATTCAGCTCGTGTGAATTTTTTCTTTATAAAAGCACTCCCTTGTCCTTTCTTTGGCATCCCATTTCAATTTCCTCCTCGTAGAGATAGGGTTTTCAGTTGCCAGTTGTATTGTCATGGTGGTTCCACCGTATCCTGTGCTTTATCTTAGGGGATTCAAGGGAGATGGCCTCCTACGGCCCTATTTCCTCTGCCAAATTATAGTACGTTTTGAATCAGCTCTAGTTCGGTGGCGAACCTGTTGAGTGAATCCTTAGTGAGGACTATGTCTAGGGTAGTGGTCGTGCTCGCGTGAATGCAAAGATAGCCTCTATACTTTTCACCCACCTCTTGTTTCTCGGGGGTAATAAGGAAGCAACCTCATAATCGCCCAACCTCAATTCTGCCATGATATTTGGTGGGGCTAATGGAAGCACTGGAGAATTTTTGTCTGCCTATGGCATACTCGTTGGCCTCCTCTACGGGTGACGGAGATTTGGTGGCTCGGGCATATGTCTTAGAATTGGAGAAGAGGAACAAGTTTTTGTGGAATTTTCCTGTCACTGTCCACCAAAAGTGTCAAATGAAAGATGATGGGCCAGCCTAAATCTCTCCTCTCATCCTGAAGCACTCTCAGCTCCCATTGGCCCAGTTCCTGACTGTATTGTGAAGCTTAAGGTTAAGGGGAGGGCTTCCTACATCTTCATGTTAAAGTATGCAAAGGCAAGCGATTAGGGTCATCGCTCCAGTGCTCGTCTGAAGATTCCTGCTCCTGGGGGTGTCCCAATGGCACAGGTGAATGAAGAAGCAATTGAAATATTAGATTAATCTTGCTCTAAATATATGTAGCTATATAGTAAATTAATAAGTATGGTTTTTGCTTTTTGTTTTGTTAGGGCAACTAAGCTTAGTTTTACTTCTTACTAGTTCATGGGTTGTCATGCCCAAATCAATACTATGTATTCAATATTATGTAACACCGGAGGGGACCCAAGAACCCCCCCAGTTCATAGCTTCGATCAAAAGTGTTTACCCATCCAAAAAAAAACTTCCTTGAGACAAGAGTATGCACGAGGCTCTAAGATAGGATTAGTCACCACGAGCATTTTAACTTGTAAATCTGATCAAGCTTGGAAGAGAGTTCTAATGTTTTTTTATGTAGTTTTATTTGTGTAATGGGCCTTGGCCCTTTCCTCTGCCACACTATCTTATGAGTCATTCGAACAATTTGACTTCTCATGACCATCCTTTGCATTTGCATTTTGTGTCTAGAATTATGTATCATGCTTGACAAGTATCTATAAGCTTGAAGCAATGATAGGAAGCGCTTTTGGCTCCTTCTTTAGTGTGTCAATCATCATATGCGCAAGGGGCCCAACACATTTAGTAGTACCCATAGGGTAGTTACATAAGGATGGTAAAATATCCCAAAGGGAATGTATATAAGCCTCTTCCTTTTGTGAAGTGTTATGTGATAATTTTATTTACAATTGGTAGGTACTTGTCAAAGGTAAAAGAAATAAACTAATTATTAGAAAAAAAAACTTATTTGTTTATTGATAAATGAAGACCTCGAGAATGGGACCCTCTCCAACACAAATAAACCCTTTGAAAAATATATATTATTATTTGAGAGAGAGAGAGAGATGTGAGAGTGAATAAATAAGCGGGGAGGGGGTCCACTTATATAACCCATAGAAAAAAAAACTTATTTGTTTATCATAAATGAAGACCTCCAAATGGGCCCTCTCTAACACAAATAAAACCTTTGAAAATATATATAATTATTTGAGAGAGAGAGAGAGAGAGAGAGAGATATGTGATAGTGAATAAATAAATGGGGAGGGTCCACTTATATAACCCGGGTAGGTTATAACTAACCCAACAACCTTTATGGTTGTAATTTAATAAATTAAGTTATCAACTTTAATGTTAATAAATTAATTTAACTTTAATAATAACCTTCTCTAAAACCATGTTGGAGGATCGGGTAGAAAACTAATCAAGTTAATTCAAACTTTTAATTAAACGATATAAATTAAATTAAATACAAGTAAAAAAACATGAGACAACTATTTACATGGGAAAACCTCATAAGAGGTATAAAACCATGAAACAATAGAATTTTCCATTATTGATAAATTACAGTCCAATTCTTCTCATTCACCTCACTTTATCTCACTTTTCCACTACTTTTTTACCTAATCGATGTGACTTCAAAATTTAAAATCAATTAATTATAAACTTAATTTTATATTTAATAAATGAAAATATATTCATATTTTTATTTATTAACTATAAACTAAAGTTTATAGTTATATTTCATTTATTTAATATAATCTTATAGGAATTTATTAAAGGATAATAACCACTTAATGTTATTGTTCCAACAATTATTATATTCATCAAGCATGGTTCATCATATATTCTTTTGAGTCGTGCACTTAAATGATTTATCACACATGCCTCAAAAGAGGTCAAATTCATCTGGGTATATTCTACACCTATATCGGACATAGAAAAATTTATGGGCTAAGATACGGGTATACATAGGGCTGAAGTACTTAGAAACAACATCAAACTTAAAAATTCATAAAATCATGCATAAGTTCAACAACGTACGACTTGATCATGACCGTATGGATGATTTTTACCTTTTCACATGGTTTTATCCAAGGAAAGTTACGCTAACTTTCTTAACAATTTCATATTTCATATTTCAATTTTTACCTTTTCATATTCTTTTTACCTTTTAACATTTTCTTGACATAGTTTCATATCCATTTCACTCGGTTTAGATCAATTATAGAGGGCATGAAGTGCTTCACTTCTTCTTCACCATGGAACTTATTTTGATTCTGAGCTTCATGGATCTTGGGGGCATGGGTCTCCTCTCTCCAAAAATATTTCCATATATTACGGTTGTTATTCAATTTCTATTTAATCGTGTGGCACATGGGAAGGGCGTGGGGATCTCTCTCTCTCTCTTTTCTCTCATGTCCTTATTTTCAAAATTGGTCATAGATTCATTTGCGGTGGTGTGGTCCATGGGATTACGGAAGGTATCAAAGCAAACTAAATTCTTCATAAGGAGTCTTTCATTTCCTCTTAAATTAGTAGAAGATGTCGAGTTGTTGAATGAATTTGATACATGGCCTTCTTCCTTCACGGGTGCTTGAAGAATTCACTCTCTCTCATCCATTCCATGTTTGGTTGCATGCACCCAATACTCTGATTTTTCCTCAATACAATTGTGGATTGATTACCTTTGATCCTTTAACAAGATCACTAATCAAAATCTCCAAGTACGAGGCAAATAACGAGAACTTCTCCATCCAAAAACAAGCAAGTGTATTCCTTCCATGTTTTGCATATTTTTAGTTCACTTTAAGCAAATGAAGATTTTATACATTCCATCTCATATTTGAGTTAAAGTTCAATTCCCTCTGTGGACATTGACTACACTTTGTGTTGTAGGTTTCATCATGAAGCATGCCAAAACCAACACAATAAGACATTGCAAAACAAACTTCGAGTGAAGACAAAATGTGTCTACACATTCAAGTATATTTTCCTTTAAGCATGTAATTTTCATTTCATACTTAAAGGGGGAAAAGTAAACACTCAAATTTAGCAATTTATCCTTTGACACTCTTGGTTTTGACAATGCACTCGTGCTTTAAAAAACACTCTTTCTACCCTCACTCAATATATCCCGGGTCTTTTTCCTACATTGTTTATTCATGCGCACTAATATGTCAACATATTTTTAGAATTAAATGCATAAAAACCATAGACAAACTCCACCTTACAAGATGCAAAATTCAGTTTTCATATTTTTCACTTTTTCACCCCTGTTCCAAAACATTGACTTTGGTCGTCTTATAGAATCTGGTCCTGGACGACTTGTATAGTTTTGAACTGGCATATCCTCAATCATATTTCAATTTCATATTATTTATTGGGTCATTTAATCCCTTTGGGTTGGCCTTTTCATGATAAGTTACCTTCAAAATCCTATATAAGCAAGTTAAACTCACATCATTTGTTAACTTGGAATTCTCTTGAACTCCTATAGCAAAAGATAGCACTAAAGGCACTCAAGGCTCCCTAAATCTCACCAAATCTCATGCACAATCATTAGGGAAACAATCACTACATGTATGAAGCATTCTACTGTCAAGGAGTTATCTTCTCTCATTTGCAAGCACTCAAACATCCCCATTTCAAGTATTAGCAAGAGCCAAACTCAATCCAAGAATTTTCAAAGAGGTTCCAATTTTCAAATCTAGTTGCATTCATTTAAATATCACATGCTAGGTAGAGAACAACGTGTGGTTTGAGGCCTCTTTGGAGTAGTGACGTTCTTAGTTGTGCAAAGATTACTTCAACCCAACTAATGTTGGTTTTGTATTTTCAACCTTGATTATACAAACTTACTTTTGTTCCAACCTTGATTATACAAACTTACTTTTATTCCAACCTTGATTAACATCAATACATTGCAAAAAGTTGGATAAAGTCCAATGATTTAAAATAATATATGGGTTCTCCTCTTTGCCATGATAATCATTAATGATTAACAACCTACATGGGAGATCATGCCTTTTAATGTGCGCAAAAATTTAATGAAGTCCACATGGGTTATTATTTTGATATGATGTCATATTTGGTGGATGCTTGTTGTGAATCGGTCTAATTTGAACATGTTAATTTCCAAAGTGGTCATGCATATCAATTGCCCCATTCATGTACTATATTGAAAGTTATATGTGTGTACATAACTTTGTGATTTCACTTTTTAAGTGATTTAATCATATTTCATTCCCTTTTAAGATTTTAGATGTGTTTTTAATTAACATACATAAAAATGATGAAATAATGCAACAAGAGGCTATTTTGATTTAATTAACTTCCAACATTAATTGCCTAAATCAAAATAATGCTTTATAAAGTGACTATTGATCTAAGAACTATCAAAATACAAAGGAGGGATTGCACTTAGCTTATCCTGTAGAGATCTAGCAGGTTATGAGTGATCTGAATGCAAGAACAGGTTGATATGGTACTGAAAGTGCTTCGTTGTTGAAACTAGCACACAAAGCTGTCCCTGGTCAAAATTGCTTAACTAGATCAAAATTGTTTGTATGGTCTTGGACCTGCTTGGATTCTAGATCTGTAACTTTTTATGTGCTTCACCTGTCTAGAAATGGGTGTCGCTCTATGTCATCCTTCTTCGCTCTCCTTAGGAATGGCTCTATAACTCTAATCAAATCCTCATGGCACAAGATACGGTTCCTCCTCCAAAACAAAGTTAGGTGGGTTGCGAGGCACCCATGTGCATCATCGATATTGCCACTACTCTAAAGAGGATTTAAACCACAAGTCATTCTCTTAGCATATGATATCTACCATAGTGTAATAAGAAATTGAGAAAACATTCCTTGACAATACCTTGCTTGAGTTGCACACTTGCTCAAACACTTGGGAAGGCTCACTTTGCTTGCTTGTGGAGAGAAAATGGAGACTCTTTGACACAGTAAGTGACTTCGGGCTTGTAGAGAATACTTGGCCTAATGGATGTGCATGAGTTATTTCGTAGTTTTGGGAGCTTGGAGTGTTTTTGTGCTTGTTTTTACATGAGTGTAGACACCCTAAAAATACCCATTACGCATTATAACCTCTCGAAAACTCTCATATCATCCCATAATTGTTGCCTGACCATCCTATGACCATTTTTAACACCTATCGACACATTCCGCTATTTTCCGCTATTTAACAACATTTAATGAAATTTTACGACATTCACTACATTGTCTTAACCAACATTTTCATTCATCTCGGCCATTAATAGAACCCTCTTTATCGGTTATACTATATGCACAATGTCCAAAAATGATATCAAATCCATTATTCACTCATATCCCACTTCTAGAATTAATTAATTATATTATATTCACTATACACTATACACCCCTTTGGCTAATTTAATTAACTATTTAAATAAATAAAACAAATTAAATATTCTCACTATCCACTCATCTCCACTTCATTGGTCACTTCACTTGAGTTTGATGTTAATCGAATGAGGTTCCGTTGTGTGCTTTGAGAGTGGTATCAAAGCGATGTTCTTGTGATACCTCTATTTGATCAATTTATAAAAGAAGATCTTGTTATTTTATCTTCAGCTCTCTTTTTCTCTATGTATGTTTGGGTTTTTAAGTTTTCATCTGTGATTTTGGTTCATACATCGTAAGTCATGCAAAGAGGCGAGCCTCCTTTCGCGAAGGTGAGTGCAGTTTTTTTAAGGTCGATCACTGTAAGTCCCACTTGAATCATTGCCAAAAAGTACCGACAATGGAGTTTGAAGACCATACTCAGATATAAGGCGAGGAAGCTAGACAAGATCTAGTAAGTCTCTATGATGTCTTTCCAATCAATTATGTAATATATGTGCAAGAAGAGTTTGATCTCCTTCCGGCATGGAAATTACCTAGAATTCCCTATAATGAAGTATATGATAAATTGTCTACTTTCCATTTAATAGTTGTTACTACACTTAAGACACGTGAGTCTATAATTCAAGTATCTCAATCTAGGAATCATGAGTATGATATCCCATTATTAGGTCTTGTTGATATCAAATCCATTAAGAAGCAAAATACTTTCAAGTTTTCCCGTACTAGTTATGTATAGATAGGAATTACTCCTTTATTTATTTGAGGTCTTAATGCCTTAGTTTTATGGTGTTTGATGGATCTCAAATTTGATAGTTTTAAAGACTATTTGTTAGTTGTTATCCAAACTAGTCTACATAATGGCCTTATCTCCTTTGAAGTCTTCCCTAATTATCCAATTAGCCTACATAAAGAAGATCTGCTTAAGCGAATTCTCTATTTGCACCTCGTCACCTCTGGTTTGCATATGAAGCATGGATCATATCCCTAGCTATTCATTATAAGGTCATTTATCAATTGATAAATACCATGTACCATGTAGTAAAACATGGCATAACCAAGGGCAGCAGCGTGGTGAGTCATGCTAGTTTAGAAATCCATAAGATAGAACCGAAATGATATACTAGTCTCAAATCAAAGTCTCAAAGGAATGTACCCTCTCTAAAAAGGCAATAGATAAAGATCAGCCTAAGCTTGAGAATGTTACATAAATCCATGAATCTAAATCAAATATAACTTTGTCTTTCATATCTAAAAGGTCTCTCCTATTTTATCTAGATCTAGTTCGTCTAGATTTGATACCTCATATTTCTCTACGGCCGAGCCCTCTAATAATAAAGGCAAAGAACATATCTATGTATGTAGTCACAATAGTCTGATCCATGACCCAAACATTGATTATATTTGGTGTAAGAATTGTGAATAGATTATTAAACAAAAATATGTTCCTTCCAATGGACCCACAATCAGTATGGCCTCTAAACAAATATAAATTCATGTACAAAGTCCTCCCAATCTACCTCCTTTAGACAATAGTGAAATTCTCTCTTCTGATGAAAAGAAAAAAGTTATTTTCTAGTATGAAAGAACGGTTGAGAGACAATTTGATCCCTCGTAATCTTCCAAGATGTTGAATTGGACTAATAAAGTTGTTAAAACGGTTCATGATAGGTCTAAGAACCAAGAAGCCTTCTTGCTAAAATGGAGGAGAATCTTGAAGCCATAGAATTACATGAGAAAGGTGATTTGTAATCTATCATTTATTTGTTAAATACCAAGGTTGATTCTTTATCCTCCTCTGTACAAAATTTTGATAAAATATTGAATTTGTATCTAAGTATGTGTTAGTTTGTTGTGGGATTCCTAAAGTTGTAAATATTGTCCAACCACTTATCAGCCAGTCTAATGACACCAAAAACAAATATCTTCGAAGATTGGAACTAGTCATAAGCTTCGCAAAATAGTCTCACTGCACCATTACATGAGTCCTTTGTAGAATTCACTAAAAAATAGATCATGTCCAGAATTAGTCAAGCCAATCCCAGATTGTTCCCCATGTAGAACAAATAATTGAAAACACAAAGAAACCTGAAGAAATTGTTTCAAATTGGTCTAAAAAGGTTTCATGGACAGATGTTACTAAATTAGTTGTTTCTCAGGAAACATAAGGTTGCTTTACCAGAAGCAATACTATTGGTATGACTACTATTACTCCCGAGGATGCGAAAGTATGGTTCTTGTCGATGAGTCATTCAAGCCTCTTCCCCGTGAACCGCTACACCACACAACAAGAACTCACCCTTACTGACCAAATTGGTACAAGGTAGATTGTTTCACTCTGCAGAACAAATCAAAGAAATTATTCATGGACTGTTAGGATGGTCCCATACACAATTACCCTTGTATCGCGAATCCTCCAACTATTGTTGAGATTATAGTCAATGGTTTTGTTGGCATTGCAAGAGAATGTTGGGATTCCAACCCACAAAAAGAAGCAATACATAATGAAGGTATTATTGCTTTTATTGCTAAATTTTTAGGCAATTTTTATAATGACAAGTATAAAAATACTGCTATGTTTCTCAAAGCAAGAATATGTTATATGAGTAGAATAAATGAATATCAGTGTTATATGAAAATATTATATTATAATTCAGGAAATATAAATGATCCTACAATGAAGCTTAGGTATATTGAATCCTTTCCTGCATATTTTGCTACTGAATATAAGAAAGTTATGCATAGAAGACCTATAGAGAAACTAAACTTTGGAGCCATTAATCATATAATTGATGAGAGGAATGCTTGTCAAATCAAGAAAAACAAAAGCTGAAAGGAATTCGTAAAGGCTCAGAAGGCTTTAGGAGCCAAACTATGTCAAATAATGGATAATGATCCATTTAGGTGTAAGCCCTCTCACACTTCTCCTCACAAGAAAAAACCTTGCAAAGATTGTTCATCTTTTTCGAAGGGGAAGGGTAGGTACAAAGTAGATAAGAAATATTTCAAGAAAACATTTTCCTCTAAATATCCTCCCAAAGAGAAAAAGATATTTCGGAAGAAAAAAATATATCGGTAAGAAGAATAAATGTCCCTATATGTTTCATTTGTAAAGGAAAACATTATGCTAATGAGTGTCCTAAGAAGGATATTGATAAGGCAAAGGAAAAGATCAATATGCTAGAATCTAAGGGCATAAATGATCGGGAATATTGTCTAATTTCTAACTAAGATTATTTGTCTTCATATATATCATGTGCATCATCCGAAGATATACAGAGTTAATATTGTTGAACTATGTCATAATCGGATTCGATAGCATAGAATTAGTGCATGATTCATTTCCGGCATTTGTGAACATGATTGTCATCTTTCCGCATCCATTCATTTTGTTGTTTATGTTGGACCACGATTGTCATTAGACCAAAACCCATAGGTGTTAGTCTCATTCTGATCGTCGAGTTAGGATCTATGAGAGGCGGTTAGTCCATGTCATAAAACTCACGGGAGCGTTGGACACACATGCCAACAATCTCCCCCTCAACGTTACCCGAGTGAGTTTCGAACTTGAGACTTGTCGCTCTGATACCATTTGTTGGACCACAATTGCCGTTAGACCAAAACCCATAGGTGTTAGTCTCTGCTACAATCACAAAGTTAGGATCTACGAGAGGTAGTTAGTCCATGTCACGAAACTCACGGGAGCGCTGGACACACATGCCAACAGTTTATTGAGGTTTTGAAAAAAAAATTGGAGCTCAAACAAAGTGAGTATGATAGTTGTCCCCCATGGGACATTGTTAAAAAGACGTATATGTTTAAGAAAGTTCAAGAACTAGAAGAGATACCATCCTCAACTTCGAGTAGAATTGTATGCACAAAGAAAGAGAAGAGGAAAAGAAGAAGTTGAATAATCAACAGGATATCTCCCTCATCTTTTGGGCCTCTCATGCAAATACAAATGTTCCAACACCAACCAGCCATAAGAGGTTGTGGCCAAGGAAGAGGAAAAGAAAGGAATTCCCCTTTCTTATTCCCAAAACATGAAGGCATTGAGGAAGATTACCAAGTTGTTGATCCTGAATTAGAATTTTTTTCCCTAAGCCAGAATACATAAGAATGTGGCAAAGGAATAGGATAGAGTTTCTTGAAAAATCGTTCCAAAAGCTACTAAAGAGTATAAAAAGCTTCTTGAAGAAGAAGCTCCGGACCAAAAGAAGATTGAAGAAACAGAAAAGTTCTTAGAAGAAACATACCAAGAAATTATGCATCAAAGAGCGAGAACAAGAAATATCAATTAAGGAAATCAACATTGAGTTGTGTATTATTAAAGGTGCTCAAAATATTTTCATCGCATCAATATCTATATTTCAAATATCAAGCCATACACCATAGACGTTGTGATAGATATTGGCACGATATAAGTTTGCTTAGGACTAGAGTTATCCCTCTAGATTGTCGGACGGAAACCTACCTCAAAATAAACTTTGATAAAAAAAAAAAAAAAAGTTATATCTAGGTATACAACCTATGTCCCATTCCAAATAGAAGGTTGCGAAGAACATTACGGTTTATCAACATGACATGCTCTCCTATGATTGTTTCCTATGAGTAGATACCCTTTAGCAATGTGGAAACTTTAGTCTAAATAAGGATTTTATATCTTTATTCAATCATAATGTCCAAATCCCTGAAAAATATTCATTCAGAACTATTATTCATTTACTGGACCGGAGGAAAGAATCCAACCATGAATGGATTCATAAGTCAATAGCTCTTTGTAAATGAAATATTGATGATATTGTAGAAAAGATAAAAAGGGCTTTGTGTTCTAAAAATCCCTATGCTTTGATAAATAGAAAAAACATTCATGTTCACTTGATTTACAATTTACAAAGGATGTTGATGGAAACAATATCATCCCAAAATTCAAACCCCATCACAAAGGAATGAAATTAGAAGATCGAAGAGAATGCCAACAAGAAATTGAAAAACTCCTCCAATGTGGTTTTATTCAACAATCTAATTCTCATTGGGCTTGCGCAACATTCTACGTCAATAAGAGAAGTAAACAACTCGGGCATGAAGAAAAGGCTTGTAGTTGATTACGAGCCATTGAACAAATTTGTTCAATCAGTACAACATCTTATTCTAGCCAAGGATGATCTTTTGACCAAAATCAAAGAATCAAAGATCTACAACAAATTTGATCTCAAAAGTGATTTTTAACAAATCTTTCTGAATCCTAAGGATTGTTACAAAACAATAGTTTTGTACCTTGTAGACAATATGAATGGAATGTACTTCCATTTGACCTAAAGATAACTCACTCAATTTTCTAGAAAGCCATGGGCAATATCTTTGGTGAGTTGTCTGAATTCATATTTGTCTATATAGATGACATATTGATATTTGTAAAATCCCCTAAGAAACACATTGAGCATCTCCAAAAAAATTATGATATAGTTTGCTAGAATGGTTTGTGTCTCTCCAACAAAAATGGAGGTATTTAAGGATAAAATACATTTTCTAGGTATTACTATAAAAGATGGTTCAATTGAGATGCAATCCCATATTGTTTCAAGAATCCAAGAATTTCTTGATCAAATAAGCGATAAATTGTAGTTGCACGTGTTTCTTGGATGTCTCAATTATGTTGCAGGATTCTACAAAGGCATTGTTGTTGATAGAATTCTTAATAGGAGATTAAGAAAGAATGCTCCAAATTGGAGACCTAAAATGACTCGGGCTATTAAAAGAATTAAGAAGCAAGTTCGATTCTTCCAACTATGTCCCTACCAAGAAATGGAAAAAGATTGTTGAGACAGGCATCTATGAAGAATTATGGGGTGTTGTACTAAAAGAAAGACTTGAAGATGGAAAGGAAAATATCTGCAGATATGCATCTAAGTATTTTCGAGGATCGGAGCTAAAATATCGTTCGGCCCATAAAGAGAGTTTAGCGATAAAAGAAGGCTATTAAAGCTTTCCTATATTTTCTACAATCTGAACATTTTATCTTGAGATTTGATCTCAAGAATTTTAAAACTCAACAAAATAACGGTGATCCCTCTTATAAAACTTCTTTCAATAGATTGCAGAGATGGGGGATGTGATTTGACAACTATAGTTTTGAGGTTGAGCTTATTAAGGGTAAAGATAATTCTTTAGCTTAATTTTCCAACAGAGATTTTAAATTATTCAAAATATCTAAAAAAAATATTAGAGGTAAATAGTTTTTTGCAAGGGACTATACCCTTGTACAAGAAGGCCCAGAAAACCAAATTTATAAAATTAAGGCCAAACAGCAGAAAACATTTTGCTCAGAGAAGTACTCAAAACCAACGAAAGACATCAAAGAAAAAAACAACTTATGTACATCAAACAAACAGTGATTGTCCGGCAAAGAAAAGTGAAACAACACGGAGAAGCCGAACAGCAATGGAAAGCTAACTAGGTGGAGAATCGGTATTCTTGGGAATAAATTTTTTTCTTTTTACGCACCGTTATCTAGCTCATTGAAGCCTCCTCGGTTGGAGGGTTAAATTATTTTCCTTATCCCGCACGTTTCCAAGCGGGACAGCAATATTGTTATCTTGAGTTAAATCTTTTGCATTTTCCTTTATGTTACCAATAGAATGAGATTCTTGGTATTTTCTTTTCTATCAAAGCAACTAGAATTTACGAAAGAGGGTTTCCAACGCAATTGTATTTCTCTTGATGTCTGCATATAAATCTAGATCCTCTTTGGCTTCGAAAACCAAATGTTCCAGTAGGGCGTCTTTCCACTAGTTGTGTCTCTCATGTTGGCGCTTTGTTATCCCACAATCAGCAGAGGTGTGGCCTAAATAGAAACACCTCCTACATCTAAATGGTAGGCCTTCATAATCTAAAGGTTATGACCAAGTTTTGTTTTGCACTCTAAGATCAATGGTAGCAGGAAGGTTTTTAGCGGTATCAAGTTCCACCAAGATCCGAGCATAAGTAGTATGGGTATAATAAGAGGTTTGAGAATCTATATAAAGAGTAGTTCCCAAGGTGTTGCCAATAGAAACCAGACATTTGTGACTCCAAAATTGGAGAGGTAAATGGGGCAGCCTAATCCATACAAGTTTGCATGAAAATGATTCAGTGAGCGGGTTAAAAGAGGGGAACCAGGGTTTCATAATCAAGTATCTAGACTGACAGACCCAGAGCTTGGATGCAATGGTGTTCTTATTAGCTATTGAAGAAAAAACAACAATGAAAATACCTTTAGCACACGGGTACAAATCTAACCTTCCAGCTAGTATCGAAGTCCAATGTTTGGAGATCCAATCATGAAGTGTAGGAAGGTGGGCCAGAGACCTCCAAATCTACATATTAATGTGTGTTCTTCGAAGTATTTTTCAGAAGAAATAACCTCCTCTCCAAATGAAACACATGGGGTAATGCTTGCAGGTTTCATAGGGGGTCTCTTACCATTCAATGCATCTTTGAAGGATGTGTTCATGGTAGTGACACCGTTGTCAACCCTATCAGCCTTAAGAGCTCCATCAACACCAAAGGGAGCCTGAACACCTTCACTTTTTCCTGTATCCGCATCCACACCAAAGTTGAGTATCCCCAGTTACGCCACCATGAGACAGAAAATACGCTTGGGTAGAACCTTTGAAATCTAGATTTATCCAAGAAACGGACATATCTCTAGAATCGACCCCGAGTGGGCCATCGGCCATTGTATGGCCCCCTCCAGCAACGCCACCACCCTTTGAGTGAGATCCATGGTCGTTGCCCTGATTAGGGTTAGATTTTGTGTTTAGGGCTTTTGCAGAAGAGGATCACGGAGGAATCGTCGCGGAGGGTTTTATACCAACGTCCACAAGGATTTCTAGGAACATCTCTAATGGGGTCGACAAATGTTGCATAGTGGTTTGTGATCTCCATGGTTCGTCCTACGTTTTTGCGGATTCTGCAATACAAATCCATGGCCGCACAAATCCATGGCCACTACCAATAACTCCACCACCATGAGACAAAGAAAGGCGCTTAGGGTTCGAAGCCGGAGGAGCCACCATCACGGGTAACCCTTCTCTTATTGCGGGTATCCACACATTTGTTGCCAAAATATCTAAATTACACTCGACTTTCTACTAAGTTTGTTCATACCATTTGGAGCGGTGCTACTAGGGAAAGAGTCATTCAAGTGTGCTTCAAAACAATGATAGAAGGGTGTCCTATGAAGCTCAACACAAGCATTTGGATCGAGAGAATTGTTTTTCTCACACCATTTGTTATGACTAAACAATTTATCAAATTTACTTGATCCAAAAGACATCAATGTTACGTACCATACACTACAAGATCCCTTAATGGTATGCACTCTAAACTAGCCATGGAGACGCTTTATAGATTTGTTGAACCGTAATGTCCAAAACCTCCAATATTAGGAATTAAACTTAGACAATTAATTCATATTTCAGATAGCATGTGGAGATTTGAACTTTCAAGAATGTGGCTAGAGGAACATCATGCAAGATGATGCATCGAACAAGTTGCCAAGGCCTGAAGCTCATAATTATATTCCAGACTACTTTAAATACTTTATTGTTAAATATATGCTTACAAAGTTGTTTGATGATCCTTTGTTGCAGATGCACCCTGATATTGTCAAGAATATTATAATTCAATGCAAGATACCATGGTATGTGAAGGAATGCTACTTCACAATTCAACAAGGTGGTGTTGCTCGTCATTAACAAAACCCTAAATATCAATTATGGAAAAAGACTTATATTTTTCATTCTACAAATATTCCTCCTCCAACTCCAGGAAGAATGCTAACCATTCCAAACCTATATCTCTATCCTACCAAACGGCTTGAATGAGACAATCGTATGGAGTTTAACACATCAAGATGGTGTTCGGAACTAAACCAAAGAGTTTGTATACTCTTTGAAAGATATGTCTCATCTTCCTCATCAAATTCAAACACGAGACAATAGTCCTAGGCAATCGGGATAGTCCTTAGGAATCTTATAAGAAAAAGTTATGACAAGCTTGTTATCATTTGTCTTGTCAATCCTTAAGAAATCCAATAAAGTTTTAGGCGTGACGTACTTTTTATGTCACATTGACGCATCGTAGACCTCCTCACTTTTTAAAGATGTTAGATGAGTAGCATGTACTCATCATTGTTGTCGACACTATCTCATAGTGAGAATCTTTTGAAACCGAGGTTTCTAGTTCTCGATATTTAGGTTACTGGAGAAAATCCTCTCCTATAAAAGGGAGTTTGGGATTCATTCACTTTATCGGGTAATTAGAAAAGAATAATGGCTAAGAGTCTTTATTGGGTGCTAAGTGTCTTGTAAGTTTAATCCTTTGATCAAGGGTACTATGGTCTTGATATCAAAGATAGTTGGATCCATCTTTATAGTATTGTAAATGTAAGTTAAAAAAATTAGGGTTATTTGTGTATTTATATTGTCACGAAGCTTTCAAACTTGCTTGACATTTTCTCTCAATACATTATCTTTTAAAACGTTGTGCAACAATTTCAAGTGTTTCTATGTTTAATGTTGAAGTTCTAAACATGCCATTTCAAACCATATAACATTACAATAAAATATATTACAGATTTTGACATCATTTCCTGCAGTGTTCCATAACCATGGTTGAATGCTATCAAATGATTGAACATCAAAGTGCTTTGGGTCCAATTGGCTTTTCCAACACTCATGTTTACCCTTTCTATTATTCACACCTCTTAAATCCATGACAAACCAAGATAAAGTTGTTGCAAATCATACATATATTACCATGCTTGTGACTCCGAAATGTAAAACATATGCCCCCACAAGGGAAATGTTAAATGCTCACATGATCATTCACATATTAATATCTGGGATGTCTTAAGAGCATCATATATAATTTCCTTTTTTCTAGAATTATATGAAATTTCCAGCTTTATCAAATCCCTAGGATGCTGATCACTATGCTTGAAGGAATTGATCTATCTATCTCAATTATTTTATAGAATATTTTACCATATCAATAAAAATACTAGTAAGTTATATACCACCACTCGTGTGTTTACCAATTTACCAGATCACTGAGTTCAGTGAACTACCAACATAAAAACATCATTTTTGAAGTGCCCAACAATAGTGATATCAGGCCAAGATGTACAAAGATATGTAGAAGAAATTTTGAATACCGAATGTCACTTAAATTATGGTGTTACTATCTCAAATGAGCTCCTAAAACTTGGAATTCCAAAACTTGTTAGTTCGCAGTATGTCTTGAAAATTTGAGCATCTTGCAAATGGGTTATGGATTTACATATTTAAGCAATTTCAGGCAAGATCTCCCTAAGCATAATTTCTCTAGATATCTGTTTCTGTTGGTTATAATGCCAAATTCAAGATTTTCAATACAATTCATACTAAATAAAAATTGGTGCATCTTGCAAATCACACTCTTCAAACAAAAAAGTCTGTCAAGTCATTTATGAGTGCTCTAAACTTCCAAGCTGTTCAAAGGGAGCAAAGTTTCTAATTGACCTCTGCTAATATTGAACGCATACAAAAATAGACCACTTGAGATACATAAAATTTCAAAATCAAGGTACTGGACCAGAAAGCTATGATCTCTAAGAAATAAATTTAAAAACCATACTTAAAAAATACATAACATAAAATAACTTCAAAGCAAATTGGGCGGGGATCAAACCTCTTATTTGACTGTCTGATATATAATGAAATATAAGAACAATAAATACACACAAAATCTGTCTGCTAGTTTGCAATGTAATAAGATGGGATGCTTATTGCAGAAAGCCACAAATTCAGAACTAGCAGGCAGGCCTTGAGTTTGCATGTGAAGTACCCTTTCCCTCATCAAAGGGATTTACAAATAAAAAGAAAATCAATAATCGGAAATCAAAATAAAATAGTCCTGTCAAAAATTCCTCTCTAAACCTTATGTTTGACTTCAGCCTGATCTAGTTAATACATGCACGTCATGCTTTTGGCTAGAAGCAACTGTGCACGCTTACGAACTTAAAGAACAGAAACCTCCTAATTTAATGGTGTTTCTTCTTGTGAATTAAATTTCTAAACTTCCAATCACCTTCTACGAACACCTGAATTGGCTATACGCTGTTGCCCTTGTGAAGAAGATTGTCCTGCCGATGCTTGTCCCGCTGCCTGTTCTTCAGGCATATTCATTGCCTGGGTTACGGCATTCATCACAATGAGCCCCAAAGGAACAAGGTACATCCACTGCAAGGAACATTTGAACTGTTAAAAGTAGAACTAGGTATTTCTAAACACAATATGCAGCTGCAAATAAGTGAGCTTGACATTAATCATTCATATGAACATTTGATGACATTTGGGCTTCCATACACAATTGTAGGCATGATTACAGAGCAAGGCAGGGTGCAATTGCTTACATATTTAGCCCAAAACGACTTCTCTGGAGGTTTTGGGACTTCTTCACCTTCAAGTCCATTTTCATTCCCTATAACATCCTCCATCATTGTAAGCATTCTGCAAATCAAAATGAATCATGTTTTATAGTTATTACAGAGGATCATCCCATGTAAAGAAAAGCTTAAGCTACATTTAACAGAATATCCATCCTCTGAATTTAAATTAATTTGATAATGTTTGCCAAGTCCAACAGATTCTAACTGAATAATCATTTACCCCAAACCCTTGCATAATAAATTAATAATTTAAATGGTTTGTAAATCCTCTCTATATGATAGGTCTTTTCAAGTGTCGAAAAGGAAAATCAAAGCTCAAATATTCAACTTAAATGTACCTTGAAGCCTGCTCACTGCTTTTCAAAACTATATGTGAATTGAAGGACCAACGTGATGGCTGCATACAACAGAAAAATGTTCCAAGATTAGTCAATAAATTCTTCAGAAGGAAATCATGGTGAGAATATGCAATGAGAAGAAGTTAGCAAAACAAAACAATCATACATTTAAACAGAAACTTACAGGCTGGAAAGTTTTTTTCTTTCAAAATGGTATTTATACTTGTCAAATCATTATAATGCCTAACAATGACTAGTTACGATTCAAAAACTGTTTTTCTTTTCAAAAACTAGTGACATATATTCTAAGATTGATCTGTCTAGAACACACTACATTATTTCCATTAATGCTTGAGATTAAACCATCAAGTCCTATTATTTAATATCACATATGAGGAAGACCAACCTAGGGGAAAACTGAAATTTATGATTGCAGTTCACTCATATTGATCTCTCTAGAGTGTAGACTGTTAGTTTGTATTTCATTGACACTTGAAATTTAATTGTAGACGTGAAGATTGAACACTTTGTTGTGCCACGAGGCATTCCTACAATGGCAGCCAGGTATAGTGTGAGTAAACTTTAATTTTGACATTAAATTTGATGTTTAATTTACCATCATGTGACAGTTCATCCTTAAATTTGACATCCATTTCACTGCCATGTGGCAATCCGTCCTTAAATTTGGTGTCCATTTGACCGTCACTTAAATGTTTTTTCTTGTCTTGGAGAATTCGATCGAAAAATAGTAATATCTTTGCCATAAGGTAATGTCTTTTTTTTTTTTTGGTATACTTATAATATACTAGCATAGATATCTTAAATAAAACCATAGTTACACGGGGATGCGTCCCCCAAAATCCAATAGTCCGGGATGTCCCCGGGCGTCTTGGGGACGACAAGGCAGAGGGGAAACATTTCCCCACGTTTCCGACTATGCACGGAACAAAGGGGACGTGTGGGGCGTTTCAGGGGCGGCTGGAAGTCCCGAAACATTTCGGGACTTCTGGTTTTTTTCTTTTAATATTTATTTTTTCAATTAATTTTTTTAAATTAATTTTTTTAATTAATTTGTTTATTGTTTTCTCTTTATAAATGTTTACCCACTAACCATAACCCGACTGTATTGTATTACAAAGACATATTAAGAAACAAGAGTGATATATGAATACAGAAATTTTCGAGCACAAATGCACATGGACTGTAACAACATGCTATGAAAACCAGCAGTATACATATTAATATTAAAAGTTATATGGACATATAACATTAGTATAGCTATATGTATGCTGCGAGTTTTTAATATGGACGTCTGAATGTGGACTGTATGCACATGGTGGACTAATATATAAATATGAATTGCTATTCATAAAAATTTAAAATTTATCTGTATATTTTTAATATTTATAATTTTATATATTATTTTAATAGCCGTCCCCGCCATCCCGAAATTTTGGAAATTTTTTGCCATCCCGGAGTCTTAGGTAACTATGAATAAAATTGTCTAAAATACAACAAGAGATAATCAATCTCGAGGCACCTATATTGGCTTTTTGAATTTTTCATATAGGTTAGATAGGCGCCTCAAGATTGATATATTTCTGTGTATTTTAGATAGTTGTATTTAAGATATCTATGCTGGTATACTATCAATAGCTTTAGATGCTATAAGGCAAACCAATTGTGAATGGAACTTCAATTTATAACTACCACAACCGGGAAAACTGAGGTGTGCAAATGGTGGAACCTTTGTCATTGTCACAAAAGAATACTAACCTAACAGCTACTATAAGAACAACCAGCATGGAAATTGCTCATGATTGAAATAGCAAAAATATTGACAAAAAAAGAAGTTACCATGTTACTAGAGCTTTGTCCATAAAGAAATTGGTAAGACTGGTATAACCAAAAAAGAGCAAACTGAAGCACACAAATTACAAGGAGTTTAAGAAATATAGCTTACGTATTTTAGCAGTCGGGATATGGGCATTCACCAGATGAACCATATGTAATTGCTATGACATTAACCCCTTCCTGCAACGAGAAAAAACAGATATGCATACAACCTATGAAAGCAAGAAACACAATCTTATGATAAAGGAAAATACAAATTGCAAATAAAAGCCAAATAAATGAAAATTACCTTTGGCATAAAAAATCCAAATACTTGATCAAATGTCAGCTCCAAACACATAATAGTGTGTCAATCAATAAACATAGACAAAGCCACATGCAAACTGAATTTTTAAGTAGTGAAGAATGCAGCCTTCCTTTAAATGATAAATAACCGCATTACTTGCATAATAAATTAGTAGCATAATCAAATAAGTAAACATAATGAATCAGACAAATAGTGACTAAGTTCCGAAAGAAATGGCCAACAAGTGATAACAAAGAAATGTTATAGCGAATTTGTTAAAAAAAAGTCACCAATCTTTGCTACCAACACTAAACAGAGTCGTGCCTGTGTATAAAAATGTCTGAGCATCATGGTACTCACATTGCAAAATTAGAGAGTACAAATACACTTTACATGTTCTGTCTTTGTCTTGATCAAATCATTTTGGGGTTTGGAAACTAAAATTAGGCACAAGACTGTTTTCTCCAGCACCAGGGGTGAGCATATCTACAATGAAAAACCTCCTAGGGTCATCATTTCACTATAACACAGACAAAGTGCACAGGGTTATTTCTTGGTTGCTTGATAGAGCAGAGTCAGCAGACTATGGCACATGAAGATTCGGTCCTGATTTTTGTCATGCACAATTACCATAAACTGTATAATGCAATAAACACTTTACTGTTACATGCCAAGCGTTCTCCTAAAGTTAGGCTATTATAGTGTTCAAAGTTTAAAAACGCAGTCTCATGTTCATAGAAGAGCATCTACGGGTGATAAGGCTATAGATACTCACATTTAATTGTATTTGTGTTGACCTCTGGGTTAAAAGCTGCTTTAGAGATATGGATAGGTGCATGACTCTGACATGAAATATGCACTCAATCTCTATGTTCATATTTACTTTGAATTCCATTCTTAAATAATATTTTGGTAATTTTTAGTCTACCATTATATAGCATATTCAAGGGAATATGAATTTGGCACGATGGTTGTGAGGAAATCATCTTGCAATTGTCAAATTATTATCAGTAGGTTAACAAAGATTTCCTCAAAGTGGTATCAGATATTGAAGAATAAGCACATTATTTTGAACTTTGAAGCAACCACCAACATTCCATCTCAATTTCTGAAGTTGTTAAATCATTTGAATTGGCACTTCACTTCACTCAATCATTCCAATCTGCCATTTCCATATTCTGTTATTCTAAATGTTGATTCCATAACACATGAATCTGTTTCTCCCATTACCTTATCCTACAATAACCTTCTCTGTTCTGCTCTTTTAGACCATGCATTGGAGCTCATAAGCTTTCAGATTATAACTTTTCCAGTAACCTTTTTGCATACGTTTAACATGTCTGATACCTCTTGTAATGTCTTCATCCCAAACAAGAGCCCCATAAAAGTGACTAGACCAACTACACTCTTTGACATTGGTTTGTACTTTATTCAATAAAATCCACTAACTGTGGGCATCATAAACTAATCATCCCAGTATTGATTAGCTCCGAGTCATTCAGTAACTCCAGGCATCATCAGCCACAATTTCCAGGTTACCCAATTACTATGGACACCATCAACCACACTTTTTGGGGTTGGTTGGATCGAAATAATCCATTCGTGTACATCGGATAGCCCATTATTCTTAACAATAAATATTTTAGTCAAAGTCAACCCGACAAGTAAAGTCAATGGAGTGTTTATACCTTCCAAAGAGTCGAATGAAAAAGCTAAATACTTCGGCAAAGCTTGCTGCTGTAGAAACTCAATATTACTGTAGCAGGACCAAGTATAAAAAAATGGCTAAGCAAGACTGCAAAAGGTCAATCTACATCAAGTGACACAGATGGGAACGGAATAGACCAAAATTAATGGGAAACTTAATCCCGCAGCTGAAACTCAAATGAGCTCTCAAATGTACAAATACAAACTGAATAGCACAACCATAGATTCAAACACATCTCTTTATTGATTTCAATAACATGTTATAAAAATTCATACACAAAACCACTCTCACACTCACTGTTCTTAACAGGCCTATTACAATATTACAAGAAGAAGAAATTCCTCTTAATCCCTTTGGACTGGAATCAAATCCCAGCCCTAGCTCGCTCTGAATGAACTCCCTATTCTGCCCCTTGATTCCCGCTCAGCTCCTTTGCTTTCCAAACTATAACTCTCCCTCCAAGAATTTGAACCTAACTGACATTTCTTGACATTCTAGAATCTCTTTCCATCTCCCAAGATCCTTAGAAACACTCAAAAGAAGAAAACAAACCGTTCTAGGCCATTGCCTTCTGCAATTCACATGGGCGAAACCAGCACTTTATGCAGTCCAGCGATTATGAAACTGCCACTCAGCACAGATCATCAGTTTTGTTACCGTGCAAGGTCTCCCAACTTCCGAAGGCCATACTCGAAACGAGGTGATTTGTTTTTTTGAAATTGCATAACTTTTCAGGGGGAATCCATAATGCAATCACATTCATGTTTAGGAAAGTAAATGACGAACTTTGTCTCTGCCCCACAACCATCCATTTTAGCCCTTCAATGGGCACAACTACTTGTTAGGTTCATGTGATTGTTGAGAAACTTAACCAAATCTCTCAGAGCCCATTTAGATGTCAAAAACTAATGTTATCTGATGTACTGACCACTTTTGAAATGTTGGAATGTTGATTCTTTCCACAGATCAACTTCACCATGTCAAACCAACAAAAGGACCAACTTGTCCATACAAACATGCACCTACTATTTTTTTGTGGATGAAAGATTGCTGTACTTCTTGGATACCCCTGCATCAGCAAGTCTGACAAGAAATATGCACTCTATCTCTATATTCATATTTACTTTGAATTCCAATCTTAAATAATGTTTAAGTAATTTTTGGTCTACCATTATAGCATATTCACGGGAATATTAATTTGGCACGATGGTTGTGAGTTAATCATCTTGCAATTGTCAACCTTTAAAGTTTTATCACTAGGTTAACAAAGATTTCATCAAAGTGATATCAAAGATCAAAGAATAAGCATATTATTTTGAAACAACCACCAACGTTCCATCTCATTTTCTTAAGTTATTAAATCATTTGAATTGTTGCTCCACTTCAATTGTTCCATACTACCATTTTCATATTCTGTTTTTCTATTTCTAAGAGTGTTGTTTCCACAAGACATGAATCTGTTTCTCCCATTACCTTATTCTATAATAAACTTCTCTGTTTTAGACCATTCATTGGAGCTCGTAAGTAAGCTTTAAGATTATAAATTTTTGGAGAAACCTTTTTGTTTGTGCTTGACATGTCTGCCACCTCTTGTAATGTCTTCATTCCAAACAAGAGCCCCATAAAAGGGATTACAGAAACTACCCTCTTCAACATTGGTTAGCTCAATACCATTCACTAACCATGGTCATCCTCAACTAGTCACTCCCAGCTTGAACGGCTAAAAGACATTCAGTAACTTTGGGCATCATCAGACACCTTTCCAATGTTGATAGGCTCGCAGTCATTCACTTAATATGGACATCACCACCCACACTTTTTGGGATTGGTTGGATCAAGGTCATACAGGACAATAATTAGTTTAGTCAAACGCAACACCAAGGTCCACAAGTACAATATGTAGCAATTTCAAATTTGAATGTATATCCAGCAAATTAAAGTCAATGGAGTGTTTATACCTTCAGAAAAGTCAAATGAAAAGGCTAAAATACTTTGGCAAAGCTGAAGGCTGGATCTATCCTCTACTCAGCTTGCTGCTGTAGAAACTCCATATTGTTGAAGCAGGGTCAACAGCACCAAAAATGGTTAAGCTGGAAAATGTCGATGCACATCAAATCTGCCCTTTCACTTGGTCAATGCAATCAATGCCAGTTTTTGAAGATCCAAATGCTTAATATTTACCACTACTAGGTAATACTTAGGACCAGAATAGGTACAATCAGCATTGCAACTGACATCAGAATACTTCTACAGCTTCATTTTCTGCCTCTGCCTTAAATTCTGTGCATGGGGATTGGAAATGAATGGTCCTCTGGATCTAGTTTACCTATACATATCCATTAATTGGGACTAGAATAGGTACAATCAGCGTTGCAACTGACATCAGAGTGCTTCTACAGCTTCATTTTCTGCCTCTGCCTCAATTTCTGTCATGGGGATTGGAAATGAATGGTCCTCTGGATCTAGTTTACCTATACATATCCATTAATTGCAAGTCAAACAAACTGATGTCATGCAGAGCGGCTGACATCAGCATTGTTCATTATTAAAAATCAGATTTTGACCAAGTGTGACTTTGGCTTTGACTTGATAATATCATCGTAATTAAATATTGTCAAAAATAGATGTATGCTTGACTTTGGCTGTGATGATGGCATCTGTTCTTTCTGAAGTTGATTCTCTCGTGTCTATTTTGAGCTTGGTTTCCATCAACATGAAGATGCAAGCAAAGGCTTAATCCTGAATGTGACAATCAAGGCCAGTACTTGTAGCCAATCCACAAATCCCAGGTTGGAGGTCAGTTTCAAGGATACTAAGGACCTCAACTAAGGTATGGGCTGAGAAAGGATGTTGGAAGTGGCATTCTACGGCTCTAGAGATGGAGCTCATGACACCCATCTTCAGGAGGAGGTAGGAATATCCAAGGTTGTGATATGATTGCTAAACGGCCAAGTGATGTTTTAGTATTTTTAATGATCACACTAAACCCATTGATAATGAAAGAATCAGGAATCAATGACCTCAAAAGTGAATAACCTGTTTGTTTGATGGCACTTGCGTATAGACGATAATGAAAGGTTGTGAATATGTAATACGACCGTTTGATCTAAACACTTGAGCAGCTAG
The DNA here is from genome assembly GCA_018340775.1 of Taxus wallichiana var. yunnanensis. Taxonomy (NCBI): domain Eukaryota; kingdom Viridiplantae; phylum Streptophyta; class Pinopsida; order Cupressales; family Taxaceae; genus Taxus; species Taxus wallichiana. The sequence goes on along the minus strand of CM031234.1, from coordinate 223,265,573 downwards.
TTATCCAGCCAAAACCAGGCCAGTCTGTCAAAGGGCGACTGTGTCAGCTCAGTGCTTGGATTTCTTAAACAGGTGTCCTTTTGTATTATACTTCAGCTTGTGGAATTGACCACAGTAATTTGATGCAGAAGTGGGCACAGGGGCTGAACATTTAGATTCCAATCGAAGGGCGGGCAGGAGAAGGGGGTCTCAAAGTTGGATGAGCTGAAGCAGCAGTTAAGATAGGCAATGCTCAATACTAGGGTATGGACATTAAATTTAGATTCCAATTGAAAGGCAGACAGGAGATGGGGATCTCAAAGTTAAATGAGCCAGAGCAGCAGTTGAGATAGGCAATGCTCAATACCAGGGCATGGACATTAATCCATCCTTTATAGTTGACAAATTGCGTGGAGGACTGAAAGTAATGGCTGTTGACACATTGTCTTGTGCATTGTGAAAGTGCTTCCTTCAAGTCAATAGTTGAAGAATTTCAACACGTCAAAAATAATGATTGTCAAGATGACTAAAACATTTATTAGGAGAGGGTGTTGGAATATCTAATGTGATAAAAATTATTTTTGATATAATTTGATAGCAACAAAGTTGTGACATATGCAACTAGTGAAATGGACAAATGGGAGGTGTAGGTAATCCATACTCTGTTGGGAAACAAAATCATTTGAAGAATAGATAGGTATACTGTGTAGTTTATATTTGCATATTGCATTACATCGTGGGATGAACATAATGCTCATCAGAGTGTGTTCAATGTGTATTACTTCAAACGTTCCCCAAGTTTCTAGCACAAATAGATGAGGGGGCAGGAGCTGGTATCAGGGACATGAAAGGATGGGTATCAGAGATAGCTGCCTGGACATTTTAAGAATTTCCAGACATTAATCAGTAACAGCTACCTAAACATTTTGAGAATTTCTGGGCATTGATCAGTGATATAGTAGCCTGGATATTTTGAGACTTTATGGTCATTTTTTCAAAGTTTCAGCTCATTCCCTTTCATGAAAAATAGGTGCAAATTTAAGGATTGGGGAATGATAGGGTTCACTACAAAAAACAAGTTCAAATAATTTGTTATTTTTTCTCTATATGTGTATTATATATAGGGCTCCTTCAATAGAGTGCTGCATCCGCTGTATCCCATATATAGATAGATAGGGGCTATGGGGATTTAACCAACCCAAATAGGGGAGAGGCGGATATTCCAAACCCTTCACCCTTCCCCTTCTACTAGTTGGGGGTTGGGGCCTATCTCTATCTATGCAATAGTTGCCCCTCAGATATCTGACCAATATAGATATAGAGGGTGGATTTAAAATATCTATATAGCCTGGTTTGGTAGTTGAAGGCTAGTCAGAACTGCACCAGATCCAAAATCTCAGATAGAGAGGGGTAGTATACACTTTACACATATAGGAGTAAAAACTCACTTATTTGTGTAAAGCAAATCACAGAAAAGAAAGCATGCATCTAATGAGAAGAAATCCTAGAATACAATAAATCTTTTTGGGTTTGCAATTTCTGGTTGCAGGCCTTATTATTTTTGGTTTTCTGCATGATCACTCAAGGTAGAGCTTAAGCCTGCTCCCATTGCAATGACCCAGTAAAATCACTCCATTCAATTTCCTCAGCTTGTAAGCCCCATTATCCAAAACATCATGGATAATGAAAAACATATCCATCATATATGCAGCTTACCAAGTGTTGTGTATATCTCGAGTCAGACAACACCACTTTTCCACCTATGCGTAGTAGTTTTGTCTTTATCAGTTTTTCATACCAAGCTTTTGGCAACTCTTTTCAATCCCTTGACTCCAAAAAGCTAGTAATCTCTTCTGGGTCCAACTTCATTATCTCGTCCATCCTCTCATCATTAGACTTGCAGTCATCTAAATTACTTCCATGTTGCCTCTTTAAATTCAACCAATAACACCGCCTTTCATTATATGCTAACTGAAACAACCTATATTTGTTCAACCTCTTATATGTTATGTGGTATATGCATAAAACCACAGACACTCAGTCATCCCAATCTCTCCTGCTGACATTGCAAATTTTTGGAAGTGTTGTCCTGAAAATTTTGTTAAAGGCCTCAACTATCCCATTTGCTTACTTAACGATGGGTGTGGTCCTGTGGTGCGTAATCATGAATTCTTCTAACAGCACACACACCATTTCAGCGAGGAAATGAGTACCTCAGTCACTAGTTAAGCTCAGTGAACACCCATACATTGAAATTACATTCTACCATAAAAATCTTGTGGCAAAAGTTGCAGTACATCTGGTAGTTGCAGCCTCAGGTCATCACGATTAGTAATCCATAGCTGCTATAATACTGCACAACAGTCCTTCACACGAATGGGTTTATTGGACCAATGAAATCAATGGCCCACTTCTCAAATGGTTTTTGCACTACAACACGTACCAACGGCATCTCCTCTCCCCTGTTTAGTTTACTCATTCTTTGACAAATATCACATTGGAGTGCATAATCTTCAGCATCCTTGAACACAGTAGGCCGCTACAATCTTGCAACCAAGCTCTTCCATGTGGTAACCTCTCCTATGTAATGTCCTCCCACAATTCCCTCATGACATTCTCACGACACATCCACACATTCATGCTCCATTACACATCTGCATATAACTTCATCACGGCCTAACTTATATAGCTCTCCTCCAATAAGTTGACATGGAGCAAGTTTTACTGCTTATTGCTTCTTTTGTACCATTGGCCATCCTTCACATGCTATTCTTCATGTTGAAAATGCAGCAATTTCCACCATCTCCTCCACGCACAAAATCCAAAATAATTGTGCATCTGACAAATCATCTTCAATAGGTCGCACAATTTCCTCAATGGTAATTCTTGATAAGTGATCCAACCCCGCATGCAATCTTTTTGGGGCTTCACAACCATCGAGAACTAGAACTCGTGAAATAACACCATCCACTGACATAGCCTCCCATGTAGCACCAGTTAGTTTACCAAATACTTGAATACCTCATGATCTGTGAAAAACAAAAAAAAAAGAGTAGCCAAAGGTACGGCACAAATTTCTGCAGCAAATAAACAGTTCCTAATGCTGGCCTCTCTGTCATAGTAAAATTATTTTGTGTTTGAAATTTTTCTACTTGCAAAAAAAAATGGGGTAATCAATCTTCCCTCCACCCGGTTGCACAAGAATTGCCCACTTGTCATTTTGAATGCATCCACATGAACATGGAAGAGTTTCTTCCAATCTGGAAAATATAAATTTGGTACACTAGTCAATGGACCCTTGCTGTATATAAGTCCAAAGAAATGGACCCTCCTTTCTCAAAAACTCTTCCTTGTGAACTTGCGGTAGTATGCATAATGACCAAGAAATGCACATACATTCTTCTAGGTGCATGGAGCTTCCAACTGTTGTAATATTGCAACCTTTGTAGGATCAACTAGCATCCTCCCTTTGTAGATGATATGTCCCAATAATATTCCATAAAATACTAGAAAAATGTTCTTAAGATTCAAAGAAATCTAGAGCTGCCGACACCTCTAAAACATTAAGCGCAAATTCACGAGCCCATACACCATCCAATCATCTTGTACGTGCAAAAACTTGTGTATAAAATATTTAAACGCTTCTACCACAATGCACTAAAACACAAGCGCATTCTTCAAGCCAAATAACATCACCTTGTAAGCAACAGATCCCCACATGGCAAATGTTGTCTTTTCCTTATCCTCTTCTGCGATTTGCACTTGGCAATAACTGGAAAACCCATTAGTAAAAGAATTAATTTCACACCCAACAACTTCTTCAACGCCTCTTCAGTAATAGAGTTGGGAAAGGATATTGTACGCAGACATCAGTTAACATTTTTAATCCACGCACATGTGAATGCTTCCATCTTTTTATATATTGATCACCATCGGACTTATCCTATCAAACTCTTCAATAAGAAAGATCACTCATGGGCCAAGCATCTTAACAATCTCTCCCTTCACCTTTGTACACAGGTTTAGGTTCATTCTATATGGTCTCTTCTTCACCATCTTACTCCCTCACTAAGCTTGATATGCATCTTCCCCAAACTTGGTCACAACCCCTTCATCTCATGATAATTATTTGGGAATAATACCTTAAATACTCCTTTACCTATTCTATGAGGTGAGTAAACTCAAACCCTAATAATCTCCCAAGCTTGCCATGCGAGGGTCCTCCTCGGTGCCTATATTTTCTTCATTTTGGTACATTAGTTGATTATATTACTTAGTTGAATCTTTCTACACATAGTCTATCATTCTTTCTTCTTCGTTGGTCTTAGCATTCAAATGGTCAATCTCATCAGCTAACTCTTTTGGTCCCTTTGTGCAGCAAACATCCCTCAAGTTAGCTTTAGTGTGGGAGGTTGTACCTCCCCAACTAAGGCATTGTTACATCCTTCTTGTTCAAACAATTTATCCACGAGAATACTCCTCTCATCATCATGGATTTTCCTAATCAATCTTCCAATTGTACCTCTTTCTAAAAGAGTGCATCTTTAATCATCTCACATGGCTCGATCAACTCATGTCGTCCTATGCCAAAATTGATCGTCTCCCAAAATCATCCTTAACTACTTCCCATTTCACAATTTCTCTTTTAGTCTCAATCCATAGGTACCATGCATGGGCCCCACTCTTCAACATCCCATGAAATGCATGCACCCCTAACCAAAATTAGTAGCAAGAACTCCCACTCTATCCACAACTCTTCATTGGTCCACAACATAAGTTAGGGAGTCCTCTCTTTACATTACTTCTCTTGAATTTGGTACACAACCTCCTTGATATGCCCCCACCTTGGCGAGACGTGACTTATGTGTGGTCCACCAACATGTGGCTACATCCCACATAGTATGAGCCATTGTAGCTACCCTCTCGGTCTCCTTCACTCAAGCACCCTCCAAGTCATTTATGTATAACTTTATGTGGGTGGACCAATCAACTTGTCTAATCTCGTATTACATATCTTCATCACCCTTCAAACTTGTGGTGTTATCTTTGTAACACACCTCGTAGTCCTTTTTTGTATGTTTTGTATTTTTTTTTACACACCATTCCACTTTGAAATTGCTTTGTTTGTTTCTTGTGCCACTTCATCACTCCTGCGCACTTTCGGCTAGTCACTTCATACTCTTCTATCACCCATCTTTCACATGCAACACTTGTATCTCGAAACAGACTTACTATTACGCCAATCCAATTTTTTTTTTTTTTTGTGGATCCAAATACCCTTTACATTGCACAATCACCCTATAGATATTGCTTATCTCCTCATCAATATCCACACTCTCTACATAAGGAGGCCATAATAGGTCATCCAACAATATCACTACCCTCAAACTACTACTCTCAAAGCTCATCACCCTCTTCTTGAATCGCATATCTACGTGATTGTCATAACACAAAGGAAAATTATCATTTTCTATAATCTCTCACTTTGAAATACACAACAAAATTCACACCCATAAAATCTAACTCTGCATCCTTCAAGAACCCAATTGGCCTTGCCTTCATCTTGTTTGCCATTATTAATAGACTACTAGTAAGTTATAGCATGAGGCTTCCTAACATTTTCCATGTATCCTTCACGAGACTATTTACTTTTATACCAATATCTATCAAGACATTCTTCATATCCACTTCAAGCAACAACTTGTGATGTGACATACACGAGTCCTACAAGATTACAACACCTTCCCGCATGGTTCCTACATTTTGCTAGAGTCACACCTTTAACAAAGGAAAAATTCCTTCTTCCTTAATCATCCCAAATATCTCGGTTGATTCAGCCACTTCTTTGGAAGCGAGGACTTTATGGTTGTTTCTCCTCCATCTTTGCTTCCAACTCATTAACAATGCGAACTTTTCCTTGCAACGTTCATATTGTTTCCTACACACATATCAACATTGTCTTGTGCCCCACAACATCTAACAAACGGAGGGAATAGTCTTGGCTTGTGTCTTTATCCAAATAAGATTCAATCGAGGGATTCACATGTATTCGGTTAGCCGAGGGACCCGCTTAGCCTATCTCTATATGGTGTATGTTGTTACTCCCTCAAATTAAATAGTACGCAATTTGTTATGAATCGTCGATCCAAATGGCTCTGGATAGAACCCATATTTGCATTGTCATGTTTTTCTCTAACTCTACTTTCCCACACAACCTCCTCGCACTTCTAGCTTTTACCTTGTTGAACTAACTTGACCATACCCACACCTTTTGCACGTTCTCACTTACTCAAATTTTCTTCACCAAATAAAGACATTCTTGAATCTCATGCCCCTCACCGCAATGCGCACGGTCAAAAACTTCATACTTCTGACACTCCCTTTCGTGATGGTCCACACTCTACACTTGTGATAAGACCCATGGGACATCCTCCACTCCTACCATCTCTCCAACCAAACAATCTACATCCACATCCCTAAACTTGGGGTGAATACACAAGAAAATTTCCTTGCCTTGACTCCCCTACTCCAAGTGTGTCACATCTATTCAAAAGCCCCATAACCAATAGTATCATGCATATCATTCTCACACACCTTACACCAAGTTGTCTTCACTATTTTGGCACGTTTGACAATATAATCTCGTGTCCCATGGTCTTCCTAATAGATATCGAAGCACAACTTCACCTATCTAATCTTGTGCCAAATGCAATCTCCCTTACATGCCCAATCACATTGCGATCAATGCATACTTCTCTGCGTTGTGTGCAGTTTGACCTCTAAATGTTGCTAGTTTTTGTAATTGTATTGCCATCATAGAAATTTGAGCTTTTAAGAACGGGTTAACTCAAATATCAACACTCCCAACCATTTCCACGTACGGTGCGGCATCCAAAGCCTCATGGAGATCTTCAAAATTTTGTATCGCTAGTTGCCTTTGAAGTGGAAGCAAAAACACGCGAACAAACCACTATGCATGTTGCAATGAGATGAGTCTCATATGAGATTTTAGAAAGAAAAGTCTTAAATGTGCATCATATGCACTTACGGTCTCTATTAATGCCTGCTTGATATCTTTTAACGCACAAATACTCTCTTGCTCAAATTCGGGTATATGATAATCCTTCAAAAAAATCACCTTTAACATGTCACAATCCATTCATCTAATGAGGGTCATACTTTTGACACCAAGTATGCACCCCGCCAGACTGCGTGCACAATGCAACATCCAAATCCTCACGTGGATCTTTGAAATTCTTCATACTTACTTGCCTTTGAAAAAGAGGCAACAACCCACCAACAAACCTTCACACATGTTCCAACGGAAGAAACACTATAAGATTTTAAAAAGTAAAGTCTTAAAACGTGATTCATAAGTACACACTCTTCGTCGATTTCGCTTGATATATTTCAACGCAAAAATACTCTCTTGCTCAAATCCAAGGATATAAAACTCCTTCAAAATGCCACCTTTAACGTATCAAACTCCAATGTTGTCCGGTAAGGGTCATACTTTCACTACCAAGTTGAAATATCCCTTTTCCGGATTTATTTTATATTCAAGATTTCCAACCAAATTTTCACAAATAACAATCTGATTTTTATGACAGCAGTATATAGAAAAATATGACAGCAAAGTACAGTTATGGCAGCAAGGTATAAAATCAGAAAATAACCAATATCTTCACTTTTATTGCAATTAAACCAACATGCAACAACATGCAAGTAACATGACATGGAAGTAACATGTAAGTAACATGCATCAGCATGCAATGACATGCATGTAACATGCATCAACATGCAATGACATGCAATAACAAGAAGTTCCACTGATAAAATAAATGATCTCTCTTACTGAATATGGTTGTCTTCTCTTTTTGGACTTGAAACTGGATCAACAAGCCTCTAAAACTCTGAATCTGACAACCCGATCTAAATAAACTCCACAATAGCAAACTAGGGCTGGATCTTTCACCACCGAAGAGTGCTCTACTAGCTAGGGGTAGATCTTTCACTACCGAAGCTAGGGTTCCTGTGGAATTTCACCTCCACAAGCAAGGAAAGCAAGTTGAAAGCTCCAACATAAGATGGCAAAATGATCCCAGATCCTTTTTCCTCCCCAAACACCACCTTTTATAACATTTTTCCATCATAAAAGTGCCCATAAAACCCTAATTCGACCCCCCTTGGAGATATGTCATGTTTTAATCGTCACTTAAAGTGACTTTATTTCTCCTAGGCCAAAAAGTCCACTTAAGTGCCCCCAATGAAGAAATAGAACATTACCCCACCTTTTTCACTTAAGTCATCATAAAGTACATGCATAACGCCAAAACATAACATATAAGTGAAATGTAGGTGAAAACCATACCCAACAACTATCTACGCCGCTAGCCCCTTGGGTATGACCAAGGCTAAGATGAAAAACCAGTCGTTAGACTGTGGAGGTAGGAATGGGGACATTACACGGTATGCTCCCTACTAAACAATATCATCGTAAATTGACTTGCCTTCGCCTCGGACAAAAAAATATGCTTACTCACCATGGAATTTCACACTTATGTATGTGGTCTACAAGACATCCTCGATCTCATGGTAATCTAGTGATTTCTTCATCACATCATAAAACATTTGTGTAGGTGGAACCAATGGCGACTACATCTCGCATGCACTTCGCCAATACTCCAACAACTACGGTTTTAGTCAATCTTGTATTACCTCCAACGGTATTCGACTTCTTCCACTTGCCAAGGCTCATCTTTTCTCCTAAAAAGAGTAACATACAAGGGCATTGGCTTCCGAAAAGTCAAAATCAAAGACTCCTTCAAATTTGGTGCTCTCTTTCACTCCCATGTGGCTTCTCCAACCTTCATTGCTCAAAGATTCCTCACTACGCAAGCTTTCACAACTAGAGCGTGTTCTACAACCATGCAAGTTTATCTCATTCCCTCCCCCTCCTAGGACTTCAATGGCATTCATAAGACTAATCTCCTTTATCCAGAGTCCGCGGCAACAACCTCATCAAGATCGCCTTCCACACGTCTACACCACGAGACATCCTTTGTTTCTCAACACGATCCACAATTACAATCTCACCCCCGAGTTCTACCATTGCCTAGCCCTTGCATGTCACCAATCTAGCTAGCCATACACAGGGTTTTAACACAACAATCGACAAAACATCCAAGAAAGTCCATATCTCGTATAATCCCTCCAAGTCTTGGAAATGGAACAAAATGTTAACATATAATTTAAACCATATGTCAATTAATCCTGCACTGATTAAGATACCGCATAACAAAATACAAAATTTATACTAAATCGGCATATCAACCAATCTCACGCTTGAAAGTCTCATGAACACCGAAAACCTCATATTATGAGAGAATTGCAAATATCTGACATGAACACGAAACAACGTGATGGTGCAACGAAGAGGACCACAACACAGATAGTGCACAAGATGTGGAGCAAGACCCGAAGAGTGAAAAAGCATTTGGGAAGGTGAGTAAAGATTAAGTAGTGTTTGAGCTGCTCAGATCAAGTTATTCATGTTTCGTTTGAGATGGACCATTAATGCACATGCCAACATCCAAACCAATTAAAAACTAGACTGACAAACTGAACACTTATTTCAAATGGGATCCAATGGAAAACCAGACTATTCATATCTGCATCTGTGGGTCAAACAGGGATGCTTGGAGATTGGAAGCATTAAAAAATTAAAACCAAACAAGGACATAGATTGACATGTACATCAAGTTTGTTCAACTGCCAAAAACATATGAGATAAAACCATTAAGCACAAAGCAATATTGGAAGGATAATTATATGGCCAGGAATTGGAGAACTTGCCAAATGACTGTTGTTTTAACTTTTTACTTCCCTACAGCTATCAGAAAATGGTACTGTACATTGGGATGATGGGTAACCCAGTAAAATACTATAGACATCACAAAGAATGAAAATACCTACTATGACTCGGAGAAAGTTCAAGAGCTAACATTAAGATAGTTCTAAATCTGAATAGTCTGTGGTTAAGTAAACCTAAAAATGTGTTAGGTCATTCCAATCTATCTAGGTCATGTGCATCATTACGTGATTAAAACCAATTTTAAGTTAACAAAATTACGGATGAATGTACAACATGATTGAGCTGAATTGCATTATTTAATTGTTCATAACTGATATCTATGTTAGTCATATCTTTAATACTGAGCAAAAGGAAAGAAAGTAATTAATTAATGTCCGCAGGTGACAAAAATATCTCAGTGGAACTCAAAGTTACATGTAGACACACACACAAATTGGAGTGCCCCAAGCATCTACTATCAAGGAAAGATTAAGATCTAAAAATTAGCTAAAAAGAGTTCATAACAAGATTACTTACTAGTAAATAAAATAAATAAAAGAGGGTAATCCCTGGAAAATGAAGCAGAAATAGAACAAATCAGGGTGAAACGAGAAACAATATAGCCAGTATAAACAATGGAAACAAACCATTATGATTCAAAAAGAGTTAAAACAGTTTAAATTATAATTGTTCTAGATCTGAATGTTTAGTGGTTACACAAAGTAAAGATTACATTCTGTACAGTTGGACTTCAACCCTTAGCATACCGATCTATCTTAGCCATGTGTTTCATGAGGTTATTACAAGCCACATTTTAATGGATGAATGTAGAACATGAATGGGCTGAATTGCATTTTAATTGTTCATAAATAGTATCTATGCTTAATCATATCTGTATCAATAATTAAAATGCATGAAAGGCATACATCAATGTCCACATGTGACCAAAGATATGTCAATGGATGATATGGATTTAATTGGCAATCCAAAGGACAACACACTAAATTTGTGTTAGGAATTTATAGTGGTGACATTATTAATTATGTGATTGTAATAACATGAGATTATTACTACGGTAATTAATAATTAGTTATTGTCTATGGTAAGTATATTGTTATATAGTTATAACTCTGTGTCACAGGGTTCGGCGATTTTTGGACATAAAGTTCGAAAATCGCCGAACCTCATTCGACTCCCAAAAAAACGGCGAATATTCGTCATTATTCGTTGTTTAGAAAAACTTTAAAATGCTTTTTGGAAAACCCTAAAACGACAGTCGAACTTTCGTGTGCTTCCGTGTGGCTTTGTGACTTCCGCAGGCTTTCGTGGATTCGTGGCTTCGTGAGTTCGTGGCTTCATGAGTTCGTGGCTTCCTTCGTTGGACTGCTCGTGGCTTCCTTCATTGGACTGTTCGACTGTGAACAAATCATTGGACTGCTCGTGTGCCCTGGACTGTTCGTGACTTCCTTCATTGGACTGTTCTAATTTTAATTTTAGGTTTGCTTGTTTAAAGTTTCTAGTTTTAATTTTAGGTTTGTTTGTTTAAAGTTTTAAACTATAGTCTATTTAAAGTTTTAAATATTTAAAGTTTGTTTAAAGTTTTAAATATTTAAAGTTTGTTTTAAAGTTTTAAATATAAATGTTTAGTTTTGTGTTTTTAAAGTTTAAAATAGTAATTTATTATTTATAGTTTATTATTGATTTATAGTTTATAACTTTATAATTTATAATTTTATTCTTATTTAATATTTTATTATTTATATTTTATAGTTTATCTTTTATTTGTATTATTTTATGTTTTAGCTATTTTGAAAAAATTGTGCATTTATATCTGAATTTTTTTAAATGAAAATTATAACAGCCGAATTTAATCACGAATTTTTTTGCCGAATTTTATCATTGCCGAACTTAATCCGAATTTAATCCTCGCCGAACACGAACACGAACCTGGTGACTTAGGTTATAACAATCTTGTTTGTTTATTTACCCGTGACTATCCCGGGTTATTAGACCCTATTTCTTAGGATGCTGTTTTGCTATCACTATGGCTATATAATAGCCTTTGTAATGTTCTCATGATATGCTGAATAGAAGATCATTTTGTTCATGACAATCTGTGCCTATACCTTCATCTGGTATCAGAGCGGGTGGATTTTTGATGATACATTTGACAAGACTGCAATAGTGTGTGCTCTGTCAGTTTGGGAATGTCACATTCTTCATTTGATTGACAAATAAAATGTATAGGCGGACCATGCTGTAGAAATATCAGTCCTATTGCTTGGAGCCTATGCATGAGATCAATTAAGCCCGCGAAGGAGGTGTTGCAATTTAGAGTGAGGTGTCATTATTGCTGAGAAGATATTTGATATCTTGAATGTGAATCAAAGAATTTGTGCTTTTGCCATTCAACAGTTTCTGCCGCATCTATTCTGTCAGGATACTCTTTCAATCTGGTCAATGTGATAAGTATCTTCCGGCTCCTTGTCAACGTTCTTCACATAATTATTGGTGATTTAAACTTTCTGTTTTACGCTACACATAGTCCATCGCCCAGTCAGAGAAATCTTAGTGTGACATCAAACAAAAACACAGCTTGGAGATATAGAATATAGAAATCAGAATTGGCTATATTTGTGCTTCTCAGTCATCTGTCTATAGTTTCCATTCTGAGCCAGCTCGTATTGCAGAACCTGAGCACATATTCTTTGCATTGATAATCTACATTCAAAGGATCTTCTTCTAAAATCTTGTCTAAGTGTGGTGAAGTGTAGGCATACCTGTACGCTATTTTGATTTGGGCATCCCCATTTATCTTTGTGAATTGCAGGCAAGTGGCATGTTCTAACTCTTTATGAGATCTGAACGAACATTACCAGCGATGAATTAGCAAATATCTCTCTATTATTGTTGACAGTTGTTTCATGAGCTTCGGCTATACATGTGTCGTTGATCTTATCAAGCCCACAGTTAATTGACTTGTACGTTCAAGCTTTCCCTCTTGGTCATATGAGTAAAAGCATCAATTTACTTTGCATCGGTCATACCTAGTGCTATTATCTAAGCTTTAGTTTCGTAAGCTTTTGGTTTATGTTTATTAGTAAGTTAAAAGTGATAAAAAAAAAAAAATGGTCTAGGAATAGATTGGCTAAAAGTCATGGTCTATAGTAGTTTTTCTTTTTTAGGGGTCTATTTTATTATCTCAAGGTTGTATTATAGTCTTGTCAGTCTATATTAATTATCATTGTGAAAGTCAAGAGTCAAGTCGAGTTGAGTCAAGTTCAAAATAAAAAATGAGTCGTAAGTTAAAAGTCATTTTTTCGTCAATAAAATGTATTGAGTCATGTTGTCAAAAGTCAAATAATTTGTTTGTAGAAGGATGCATTACCGAGGCGAACCCGACGTCCTCGATCAAATATGTCAGATATATGGAAAAATGACAAATTTTTGATCCTCAAAGCCAAATTGATTGAGGAAGCAACAGATCGAAGGACAAAGGCAAACGGAGGTTGGAGGTCGATCAGCGACCTCTCGTCGATCCACGAACAGCGAGGCCGCACAATGATTTGGTGACATTTTTTAATTGTGTGTGATATATGTTCATTTCGAGTTCTTGTTTACAATGTGTTGGTTTGTTGAATAAACCCCTTTCCAAAATTTTGGAGAAGATTCATGTTTTCAAAAACTCACTTTTGGGGAGCAAGAGAAGATTACGAGGTAGGCTCAAGGATGGTTATCCAACTAGTGCCAAGCTTGTGGATCTTGGAGATCCGAATCGGGCGCCCTAGGAGGAAGGGAAAGTCCCATAGGAACCCAAAGAGGTAGGGAGTATTCCTACATAATTCGGCTCGTCACTACACCTTTACGAGGGTAAAGAGATAATCTATGGAGTTTGTACCTGGTCTAAGTAGTGCTTTCGGAGGTGGTTCAACTTCTTGAAATTTGGTTCTTCGTTGTGTTCACATTAAGGGGGTGAATATTGGGAATTAATAATGTTCACACTAAGGGGGTGAATGTTAGGAATTTATAGTGGTGACATTATTAATTATGTGATTGTAATAACTTGAGATTATTACTATGGTAATTAGTAATTAGTTATTGTCTATGGTAAGTATATTGTTATATAGTTATAACAATCTTGTTTGTTTATTTACCCATGACTATCCCGGGTTATTAGATCCTATTTCTTAGCAATTTGAGGAACTTAATGTGTTATGAAAACAATGAACTCGACAGAGGAAGTGAACACAATAAACACATTTGACACTGGAATGTAGGTGAAGCTAAGAGTAATTTACAAGAAGGTAGCAATCTCTAAGAAGATATGTGAAGCTACAACACTGATTTTTGATATGACCACAATTCCTTTATAACTTTTTTAGCAAGAACTGAACAGTCTAAAATAAGAAAGTGAAGCAATTCGTACTCAAATCTAAAAATCCATGTGGAGCATTCCCCAATAAGTTGAGTGGATTTGTCATGACATGAAACTCATCAAAATACAAAACTTCAATTTTCCATAAACTTCGGAATTTTCTGAACTGTGTATTTTGCAATTTTTGAGCCTTTAAATGGTTTTGGGGTCAAACCTTGCTAAATAGTAAACAGAATTCTGCACTCTTTCCTCATGTTATACACATCCCAAGTTTTCTGACACTTTGACTTTTTGAACAGGGTCATTTCAAGCAACGATCACGAAGTTATAGCCACAAAAAGGTGACCTGATTGTTTAGTGTTTTGTGCGAACATTGTCTGGAACTGGACTACGAATCAATGGGAGTCAAAGATAAAATACATACAAATGGTAATACAGGGGTTTTTACAGCCTTACATAACAAGCAGAGATGAATTAGAAGAAAGGAAGAGATGAACTCGTAACAAGATAACCAGGATACAATATAAATTAAAAAGGGTTAAAACCTAGACAATGAAGCACAACTGATACAAATGCAACTGAAAGAGAAACTAAATAGATATCGCCATATAAAATGTTGCCCATCTCGCAAATAGAAGACCCGGACAGGGAATAGGACCTAATCTGCAAAAGAATCTGAAGGAACAGAATTAACAGTGACTCGGTCTCAACAATTTTACAAGTATGTTAGGTGTATTCAGTTTCTTACATATAATGATAATTGAAAAAAATTCTTTAGCCTCAAAGGAAATTAAAAATCAACATGTATTACATTCCTAGAAGGATAGAAAGTCCTAAACTAACATTCACTAGTACAACTATAAAACATACCATGTGAATAATGAAGCGCTCATCCAAATCACTTCTTGCCAGACATCTCTGCAATGAAGAACTCCGTGCCAAGTAAGGACAATTTTAGGAACATGACGAAGGTTACAACACAATTGTGTGACATAAAATTTATCTTACCATGCTGTTTAAGTAATCAAAAGAAAAAAGGTAACTCAATTAAAATAAAGGAGATATTATAATGAAATTTGCAAGATGCATGGTTCCTTAAGTAAGAGATTATATCAAAGAAATAATAATCAACCAAGATACCTTGGGGTGTTAGTATTTAGATTTTTTTCAAAAGCAATAGACACAGAACTTGTGTATACACGTTATTTTCTCTTTAGTGACAGTTTTCTTGTCTAGGGCTTGTTGGCATATTAATCTCCATGAGTATGTTTCTGCATACACCAGGATCAGGGTAGACCAGCTTCTAACACTTTGTGAAAGATGTGTCTCAGGCTATCCTTCTTACTAACACCTTTGTATCACCATCACACGAGCAGACATGAAACTTGTGAGCCTGCTTGCCCTACTTCTGACCACTTTTTCTCATTTCTTACACATAATCGACATCATTGGCCTGGCCAATGATGTCCTGCAACACCCCTTTTTTTTATTGACATCATCAATTAGGTCGATGACACACTGAATTCTGCAGAATTCCTTGTCTTTCGTCAGGTCACTGATGCCAGCTAAAATTGTGATTTGACTTTTAGGGATCTAAACCATATTTATAAGTTTCATTTCATCATATCTCAAGAAGCAACATCAATTTGCTTTGCTCGTGCATGCAATCCCACCTTGGGAAGAAGAAGAGGATTTAAAGCTGATGGGAGCTTACACCAAGTATGACAAGTTGGCAAAGAAGGCCTTGAAGATATCAAGAATAGACCAACAAGGTATACTGAGTCTTTGGAGTCCAAGACTTTGGTTTACTAAGGGATTCACTAATCCATCTTGATTTCACCTGCAACCATCTCTCCTTTTATAGATCAATTCCAAACTCCTTTGCACAACCCTTATCTATAGCCCTAATCCACTTTGTGGACCGACATCTTGTGTGTGTTGGATTTAGAATGGTCTTCTAAGTTTTCACTATTTAGAAGATTACTATATTGTAGAAGCCATATTTTAGGACTATTCTATTCTGGTGAACCCAATCCAAACCTTACTAAATGAACAAGATGATCTTGATACAACCTATAAAATCAAAGATCCACACAATGGATTTAATTATAGCCCTTCCAGAGATGTTTTACTCTCACGAAACATTTTCTTTTAAACTATTCTATCATTTATTTTTTCAAACATGCTACCTCTTAAAGTTTTCCTATCAAGTGTCAAACCCTTCAAATTCTATAGTGATTGCTCTTCATTCCTTCTATAAATATCATCAAGGGTACTACTTCATGATGCAAATTTTCTCAATCTTAACCCAGACCAAATATCAATGCAATATGATTGAAATCACCAAAATACACAAGAAAATCCCAATAGAATCTACAAAATCAAAGATCTAGACACAGGATTTAGTTATAGCCCTTCTAAAGATGTTACTCTCACTAAAACTCCCTTAGTATCTTCAATCCTTCATCGGTTCCTAAATTAATGGCAGGGACCTCAACCAATACCACTAGTACAAATCCTTCAATTAGAAAGTAACAAAGTGCTTCTTAAAGTCTTATACAAAATGAGCCACATAAAAGCTACAACCAATAGTCAAATAGCTCAAATGCACACTTGACTAATGCAAATGTCAAATCAATGTCAACAAATCATTTGGATGACAACTAACAATATCCACTCCCCTCTTTCATCACAAATGTAAATGAGAATCCTATCCCACAACCTCCAATCTACAACAAATGCTTCAAACATTACAAAACAAACCCTCGACCCCCTTTATCACAGCCATGGACATTGGAGGAACATCTCCATCCATTACTTATGATGGGTCCATTGATCCTACCCTGCAAAGAATGGATCAAGATAACTACCTACATGACTGCAAGCTTTAAGGAAAACCCTAACTAAGGATGTCTTAGATTGGTATAACCAACTCACACCCAACTCAAGTGTCAAACTAGAAATGCTCTAGTCAAATAATTTCAATATCCTAATCTACCTGAAATAGCTTCCGAAATGTCATCAGTGTGAAACAATTAGCTCAAAAAATTTCCTATGATTTACTCAATGATCAATATCTTAGCTCTAAGTCACAAGGATCGAGTTCATGTTCAAAAAGAATAAAGTTCAGTTCAAGTTTGCTAATGGATTACATATGAAATAAAGTTCTTTAAGTTCGAATAAAAGAATTTCTTAATCATTTTAATTTTCTAAGAAAATGCATAAATATGTTAGAGGAACAAAGTAGAGAGAACTTTCCGCTCTCTATTTTCACTCAATATATGTATATATACACATTTATAAAATAGTGCAAAAGCATGTCAAAAACTTCCCATGTAAAATAATGGATAAAAATCAAGTCCATGTTCGACGAGGGTAAATTTCGACAAAGTTCAAACATTTTCCATAAAATTTGAGAACCTTCCAACATAGTCTTAGCACATAAAGCTGACCATAACATAAGTGAAGGAAGTTTCTTCAAACTCTATATAACTGCCCTAGACCAAAATTGCAATACAACGTTCAATCTTTTCCCCTAAGACCCTAGAAAAAGCCTTTGAGCAAGCCAAAAGACCATAACATGAGTGAAGAAAGTCTCTTCAAACTGTTTATAACTGCCCTAGACCAAAATTGCAATACTAAGTACGATCTTTTCCCCTAAAACCCTAGAGGAAGCCTTTGAACAAGCCAAAAGACAAGATTATCTCATGAAACAATTTGAGCAACCTCAAAAGTCTAGCAAAGAATCTTTCAAAACAACAACCAATGTCATTACAACTCAAACATTCAAAGAAATATCTCTCCCATCATCTAGGATGGGGATTCCATCACCCCCAGTATTCAAAACCCAATCCACCCAACCTTGAGTCTCCAAGAGCTCAAGCGAAGGATCTTAATAACTCAACCTTGAAACATATATCCTCTGACCCCAACAAATTTTGTCGGTGACATGTCAATTTGGGACAATCATGAAAATTGTCGAGATCTCAAAAAAATTACCTGTGACTTCATGCTAGGCACAAACCTTGACCATGTCTCCATCACACAAGAAAGATATCAGGGAATACCTCATAGCTTCCAAAGGAAGACAAAACCAACAAAAAAATCTTAGCACACTAATGACTCTCCTACCATAGCATTCATAGAAGCATCTCCTTTTCCAACTATTACCAATCCTAAGATATGTCGTACAAATGGATTAATCACCAACATCGAAGGAAGGTATGCGATCACAACTTCAATCGACAATATGTCGATGTGCCAAATTGAACTATAGGTCAAAAACACCCCATAACGACCTCATCAAAAACCCAAGAAACCCTCTCGAAGAAACGGAAATCAAAGATAAAACAACAAACACTCCACACCAAACAATACTTCCACTCCAACTCCACCACCTAGCACATCAACAAAACCCACCTAAGGAACAACCACCTCCTATCATAAAAGCTACCAAGTCTTACTTCACCGCACAACCAAAATATCGATATGGTACTTACCAAAAATCCAATCGATGTAATTTGAACTCAACACCAAGCCATGCAAAAATTCCTCTAATGGAAGTTATGCAAACATCTCCATCATAGAAAATTTATCATCCAACTACGAGCTATAGAAGAATCTCCACCAAACCTCAAAAATGAATGACCAACTCACCCTCCACAGGGTCCAACAAATGCCGACATACATACAATCAAGATCATATCTTAACCTCAATCAAACAACGCACTTTCAAAAGAATTCCCTATGGACGACAAAATCAATGATGAAATCCTTTGTCAAGTCAATAATCCTCCCGTTTATTAGTGTCAAGATCAATGATTTGCAAGTTCAAAAAGTCCTAGTAGATGAAGGTTTTGGCATAAACATCACCTCCACTAAGAGTAATCAAGACCTTAGAATATTCCCAAATTTACCTCAAACAAACATGACATAATTGTTCGATTGACCAAAATAACCAAATGCCCATTGGATGCATTTGTCTCCCTATAACAGTATGAAAAGACTCCATAGCATTTGCCCGATTAATGCATCCCTATTGGCTCCATGACGATCTTGTTCACTCACCTCCCACCAAGCTTCTACCACTTGAAGCTTTGTGGCCTATCTAAACGTGGAATTTAGATCTCATTGGAAAATTACCTAGATCACAAGATGGACACACTTTCATCATCACGACCACTTTGAGTACTTCACAAAGATGTTGAAGTTATGCCTCTTACTGTTGTAATGAAGCTTACCATCTCCAAATTCATCCCCAATTGAATCGTTTGTAGATTGACATCCATAAAACCATCATCTCCAAAAAATGGCGAAGCGCAAAAATAGAGACATGAAACACTGTGTGTCAAATTCCATGAAGCAACTATGTGCCACTTCAAAATCACCCACCGAGTTTCTAATCTCTACCCCACACTTTGTGGATATCATACTAGCATCAAAGCGCCAAGCTTTGGACAACTCCCTTCTCCTTGTCTACAACTTAAAATTTGTCTTCTTGTTAGAAGTTGAGTTACCATCTCTTCACATCTCCCTACATGGAATAATCCTTGATTAATAACTTTGTGAAGCCTGCCTTCGCGGATTAGATCTCCTTGATGAAAGACACATAAACACCCTAAACAAAACCTTAGCTACAAAAAGCACATCTCCAAACAACATAACAAAAAAGGCTAAGTGCGGAAAATTTGAAATTTGAGACTTTATTCTAAAATTAGACAACACATGACAAATAAGGCAAATAAACCAAAAAGAGTGGGGTCCCTGCCTCAACCAAGATATAATTGGGACAAGAACTTACCGCCTTCAAACTAACATGGACGCATCTTGAAGTAACCAACTAATGCTTGATTTCTAAAAAAGTACTATGCCTAAGGTACATGTTCATGTATTACTTTTAGATAGGCATGTAGCATAATTTGTATTTCGTGTTTGAACTATTTGCATAATCATATCGGTAGGCTCAATTTAAGCATTGTTTAGCAAGCTCTTAAGACTCTCTTTCCCAAATCCCAACCCTCAAGATACTTCCTACTTTCTTACACCCTTAGCCGATTGACACTACCATAGTCTCCTTGCCTCTTGCTCCCCTTCATCTCTCCCTATCATTTTTGTATTACTTTAGCATGCCCCAAGGCTTTAAGCTTATAAGTTGCTCTATAACACATGGGGAATCAACCAAGCCTTGCTCACAAGCAACCACCTATGCTAACTACTTTATTACCCGAAGCATCCACTCCTAATTGTGGCGAGTGCTTCCTAGAGAGATAGGGTAATGATCAAGAGTGGCATTTACCACCCAAAGTCAAACATATTCCTTGTAACAAAACTATAGTGTCATTTTACCACCCAAAATCAGACATATTCCTTGTAGAAAAACTATAGAGTGTCATTTTACCACCCAAAGTCGGCATATTCCTTATAACAAAACTATTGTAGTCTATCTACATGTCTCTCATTTACACTTACCCTCTCTCGTCATCTATTTATACAATTTTACTAGGGCAACCCAATCATCATCATATATCCTCGTTTTATCACATTCCCTATTTAGTACACCACAATAGGATTCATGAGTGCATTCTTTGTTAAGGGTACAAGTCTAGAAATATCTAAACGTCTTGGTTTGAGGGCATCCCTCTATCCGACTAGGGAAGCTCTCTCCTATGAGTCATACACGCTTGAATAGTAAGAAATGGGGAATCAACCAAGCTTTCCCTATGAGCCATATCTGCTTGAATAGTAATAGCATCTTTGGTTTTCAAGAAGCACTCTCTAAACCATTGCTTTATCCTTGAACAATTACTCTTGGTTATGTTTGGGATCCTTGACCGCGCTTTCACTATGAGCCATATGTACTTGAATAGCACATACATTTTTAGTTTTCAAGATGCTCTCACTCAACCATTGCTTTATCCTTGAGGATTTCTTTTGGCCATGTTTGGGATCCTTAGCTTTTCACATATCATATTTGTGGGTGGTCCAAACCTAATAGATCCTCGACCTCATGGCTATTTGGCATGTCGTAACACCTCATTATCTCTAGGTCTTCTAAAACTAATCTAGCATGTACCTCATCTTGTGTCTATCTAGACCCATCCTAGCACCTCATTATCTTTGGGTCTTACAAACCTAATCTAGCCTTTACCTCGTGGCTATCATGACCCATCCTAGTCTCTTATTATCCTTGGGTTCCAAACCTAATTTAGCCTTTACCACATACCCATCTAGACTCATCCCAATAGCATCTTCTTAGAGAGTTATCACATTGTGCACACTTGCATTGAAACTCTTTTATGTACGCTAACATTGCATTAGTCATATAGTTTTGCATCATGAGGGTTCACATAAGCAGCTTTAGATGACGAATTACGTATCAGCAAGCCCCATAAATATGGTCCAAAACCCTAAAAGTCAAATCTCAGTTTTTGCCAACATCATCAACCTGGCCAACATCATCAACCTGGCCAAAGACATACAAAAAATCCATAGAAATCATTACATCACTGGCTTAGCTGATGGCATTGGCTGAAAAAGTGGTGCTCAAAAGGATATTGATGTGATAGTGCTATGAAAGTGGTAGTAAGAAGGATAGCCCACGACACATCCCTCACAAAGCCCTATAAGTTGGTCCACCAAGATCTTAGGGTATGTGGAAACATAAATGTGGGGAATTGATACACCCACAAACCTTGGACAAGAAAAGTGTGAGTAAAGCAGAAATAATGTGTATACACCTTGTATAAAATATCAAAATGGAAAAGGAAAGATCTAATATCTTGCTATCCAAACATCAATTAGCATAGAGGTGCAATGCAACTCCTTGCTGACCTGAAAGCTTGAAGAATATAAGTGTAAAGGAGCCACAATTTTAGCCAATATCAGCTGATATAAGGATAGAGATGTGTCCAAGTTCTTTTATTAGTTGTTGAAGTCAAAGCATAATTCCAAGCACATTGTTTATCTTAAGGAACCAAAAGTAAATTTGTTGGAAGATCAAACTACTATTAGAAAAATATTTCAGGAGCATTTTTCAGCACATCTTTTCTTCTTGTAGATGTGATGCGAGTAGAGTAACATGTAAGGAGACAATCATGCATATCTTCCTAATAAAGGTCATGCGGTTTCAGAAATGCTGGGAGTTAAGAAGAATATACCAAGGATGTGTAGGCAGTAAATGTTAGACTCATCAAACCAATCCTTAAAGGCTTGAAAAAGAAGATGATCGGACACCTGCATCATTTATTATATATCCTACAAGATGCAACAAACTAGTAGATTTAAGATGCAGTTCAATAATAGTAACAAGACTAGGCAAATGGCAAGTAGTCACCGATTCACGGGCTGAATCAGTTGCAACGTAACTACAGCCTCAACTTGAAGCCTTGCAAGTCTGTGGAATCTCAAGAAAAAAATTCTAGGTCACTCCTAAAATATAATAATAAAGAAAAAAGTAAAGCTTACTTTGGTCTTAACACCCAAGTGAGCATTCTGACCCTCATTTCACTCACACGTCATCATCATTCACTTTCACTCTCACTCTTTTGCAGTCAAACTTGCTGGTTCAAGAAGGTTTTCTGAATTTTAATGTAAGGGAGCTACATTTTGTTTTATTCTCGGCATTCAAGAGGAGGGCACATTTGAAGATTCAAGAGGGTTTGTTCTGATTTTTAATGTGAGGGAGCCGCATTTCGTTTAATTCTCAGCATTCAAGAGGGCACATTTGAAGGCATTGACATTGACGTTTTCATATTTTGAGGGCAGGGAGAGGTAAAAAAATTGCTTATCTCTTCCTCCATTCTTTCTATCTTCTTCCTTTATTCTCTCTCTTCTTTCTTCCTCTTCTCTTTCATTCTTCCTTTTTTCTGTTTGTAAAATCAGTCTTCTTTCTTCCTCTTCTCCTTCATTCTTCCTTTTTCTGTTTGTAAAATCAGAAGTTTCAAAATTAAACAAACCCTCGGTTTTTCCTCTTCTTTCTTTAAAATTTTACTTTCATTTTGTTATAATTTTTCTGTTTTTTAAATATTATTTCCAAACCCATCATTTTAATTTTTCTGTTTTATAAATATCATTTCCACACCCCAACACTGTTTTTAACTCTGCCATGCAACGCTTCAAGTTGTGAGTGCAATTGGACATGTTCTAGCTAAGTTGTCAAGAAACAAAACAGGCTTGAAAGGCATAAACGTGGATTTTCATAAAACCCTTGGGTATGAAATGACATGGAAACTTCCATAGAATATACTAATATATATATATATATATATATATATTGCAAACTACTAATTTTTGGTCCATAAAAGATAAATCACTTTAAAAAGTTAATTTTATAAAAGTTCAAAACATTCAAATGCAATATTTAGGTTCTAATTTCAACTTCACTTTATTAAAAATCAACAGCATACAAAAAAGTTTAAGTCATACTGGTTACACCAAGAAGGTCACTTAAGTGACCCCCTATTCAACATGAAAACATAAGGAGCACAACATAATAAAGTTAAAGTCAACTTATAAACACCTTAAAAAGTAACATAAGTTTAAAAAGTCTTTTCCTCCAAAAGTAAAATAAGTAATCCAACCCTTAGATTAGGTTCTATGACAACT
Organism: Taxus wallichiana var. yunnanensis; assembly: GCA_018340775.1. Taxonomy (NCBI): domain Eukaryota; kingdom Viridiplantae; phylum Streptophyta; class Pinopsida; order Cupressales; family Taxaceae; genus Taxus; species Taxus wallichiana. The sequence goes on along the minus strand of CM031234.1, from coordinate 223,241,763 downwards.
GTTGGATTGAGAAAACCCTAAGTAATTCAACTTGAAAATATAAGTTGCACAACTTGATAAAGTTTGAGTCAACGTAAGAACACCTTAAAATGTAACTACAGTTTAAAAAGATTTTTCCCTCCAAAAGTAAAGCAAGCAATCTTTGCCCTTAGATTAGGTTGTATCACAATTGTTGGATTGAGAAAACCATAACAGTTACCTGATCCATAAGAATGCCTCATAAAGGTCAACTTAAGATTTGGAAGCTAATTTGCAACATGAGCAAGGTTGGGAGAAGGAGATGAAGAGAGAGATTTGTCCATACCTTGTCCCTCCTCAATCAAAGACCAACAAATAGCCCATGGGCCCTCAACTAAAGCTTGTCGTGGAGGGTGGAGGCTTCATAGTTTTAGTGTACAGTTAGTTTCATTTGAGGAGTAAATGCCCATAAGGCTTCCCCCATGTGTAGGGGTTTTCCATTAATTTTATATCTATTTTCAAATTACGCATTGTTTGTTTTGTTGGTTTATTATTGATTTGCAGGTATACATGTGTGCTTGAAAACACATGGAAACTTCAAGGCTCCAAGGGCATCTCCAAGCCATATTGTCCTTCAAAACCATATTGTTATATGGTTTTTTGCTATGTTGCCAGGAAACGGAAATGGAAACGGAAATGGGTACAAAACACGGAAACGGCAATTTTCAAAAAACCTTGGATACGAAACGTCGATGGAAACGTCCGTACAATATATTATTAAAAAAATAAAATATATATATATATGCATAATACTCATTTTATAATTGTAAATTTGTAGACCATACGAGATAATTGATAAAGCACTCAAAATATTTTGTATTCATTGAAATTTGAACTTCTAAAGAGTCATAACTCATCATTCAACATACTTACAATTTCAATGATTCACATATACATGATAATAATCTTAGATCTATATAAGTTAGACGTTTTTTTTTTTAAAATTTTGGGAAAAACGTTTGAACACGTTTCGTACCGTTCAAGCGTTCCTAAACGCGTTTCCAGGCAAAAACGTGGGCCCCTTAGGCGTTTCCTGGCTACATAGGTTTTTTGGTATTTCTAACGTATAAGCTTTTTAGTTTAATTTTTGTTGTTTCAAAGAGCTTGCGCCATCGAAACACCAAGGCACGTGTCGAAATAATGAGAAAGCAATGCAATGCCGTTTTGGCACTTACTTGAGAAAACAATGCATTTCAAGTAAGTTTCCATGTCATTTCGTACCCATATGTTTCAGGCAAAAACAACATGATGGGGACATTTCCCTACGACATAATGTTTGACTACATAAAAGGGATAATATTTGGCAACACAACAATTAAATGATCTTGTATTTGTCCATTCTGACCTTTGTTTTCACCACATGCGAATTATAAGGGCTGATTTATTCCTATCGTGCTAGAGGATTTTGATCCATAATAAGAGTTACTCCCCAAAGTTGACAAGGGCATATTTACAAGAGAGTTTACACCGGTGGATCAAGTCGATCATAAATAAGGGGCACATGAGGTAGAGGAGTGAACCTATCGGGCTAGAGATAAAGAGGAAGATGTTGCTCAACACACTTTCCTTTTACACACTACATTTCTTATAGGTGATAGATGGCATCATTCGTCACCCTAACTATCTCCAACATCATTGATCTCATGGCTTGAAGTTTCCCCACCAATTGAGGGTGTGCTCGCACTAGATGCGGGTTGAGGCCGACCTTCATATTCCGCATGGAGACTTGAAATGCCATCTTTGCTCTCTCCATGAAGTGGAGGCTGGGAGCACTTCATTATCAAATGCTCTATTTGTTATGAGATTTGGGGGAGATATCATTGACTTCACGAGACTCAAGCACTGTATATCCACTTTTTTCAATACTCAAACCAACGATGTCTAACTCTTTTTCTTCAGGAGGTTCTCACCCTTCGACGTAGGTCCTTGCAAGGACCCCTAGAGACCCCAAGTTAATAGCCTCTTTCTTTCAACCCATCACAAACGTTGGCAAAACTAAGTGCCCTTTGGATATTGTTGCTTCACAAGCTGATGGTGTAGGGTTGTGAGGTGGCGCTCCTCTCTCTACACAACACTTTGTTACTAAAGTGCCCCAACACACTAGCTCTCAACGAAGAAGAATTTGCCCCTACTCAACATCATGGATCTGCTCCTTGGCATCATGGATTTGCTCCTTCATGGCCACTTCCCAATCTATGGGGACAAGCACACATTATGAGTATTTGTGCTACCATATGAGTTTCTTTCGCCTTGGATGTTATGAGGGATTTAATGGGGAGTGATTTGCTTCTCCTAGGATTATCCAACCTAGCTCTCTTAGCTCTAAACACTTTAATGAGCATTATCAGATCCTAAATCGGCCCTTTCATAGTGATAGATGATGAAACATATGATTCCTTCCCTAGCACAGATAGAGACTAAGTCACCAGGGGCTCGTGTTCGTGTTTGGCGAGGATAAAATTCAAAACAAGTTTATCGATAGATTAAATTCAAGAAAAAAAATCGTCAATAAATTTGAATTATATAAATCTACATTTTTATTATTTTATTTTCAAAATGTATAATAAATGTATAAGAATGTCAAAATATAAAAATTAAAAATTAAAAATTAAAGAATAAATCGATTGCTAGTGAAAGGCTTCAGCTTAAAATAAACTTTAATAAGTTTAAATTTTCAACTTCAATTAAAAAACAATAAATTATTTACATTAACAAAATATATATCATAAAAACATTTATGTAAATTATATTTTTAACTCAAAAAATATATTAAAAACCTCAAATTAATTAATAAATACTAAATACTGGCTAGGTTATAGTTATAGCTAGAAGTCTAGCTATCGGTGTTACATGGGGACGCGTCCCTAGATTTTAGTGACATCCCGAACGTTTCAGAGACTTGGGGACTTGGAGGGGATGTGCCCAATTTTTTTAAATCTTTCAAAAGTTTTCTGATGTTTTTACTTTTAAAAAGTTGTTATTTTTACCAAGAACATTAAATTATAATCTTGAAAGTACCTAAAATACATTAAATACAGTTTAAATCCCTAAATGTCATTGAAAAAAGTTAAAGTATTGAAATATTAATTTTTATGTATTATTTTAATAGTGATCCCCCCATCCCCAAAATTTGGGAAAATATTTGTTGTCCCGCAAACCTCGTCCCTCAGTACCCTCATCCCCGACTTAGGTAACTATGCTAGCTATTAATAAATTATAAATTTATAACTATAAATAAATAAATATACCCTAAATGCTAAGCCATGGGCCTTAAATTAAAAAAATATTGAACATAAATAAACACAGAGAATTATTTTTAAAAACCTAAACATTAGCCTTGAAGATTTAAATCTTCGTGCAAAACCTAAACGTAAACACAAAAATAAAAACCTAAACATAAGGTTGGGTTTATGTAACGCCCCCTTTCGAAATTAATTGATTCTGGATACCCAAAGCCTATTCTTTTTATTTCTCGTAGGCTAAGGGGAATTAATGAGGGAAATAAATTAATTTAAGTGATCCAAGGGTACTTTTATATTTTAATTAGAAAAATGACACTTAAATTATATTTTAATAAGTGGGGATCAAAAAGCAGAAGTGGAATAAAATATTACATTTCCAATTTGGGGCAACAAAAGCAAAAATGAGTGTATGTGGAATAAAATAATGAACTTCTATTATGGGCGCAAAGATAAAGGTGCATGAGCATCAAGTGTTATTTTAGGATAGGGCACCAACATTGGAGATGCTAAAGTGGTAAAGCAGCAGCTTTACACGAGATAAATTTGCCAATATACACACGAGAACATTAAAAATATTCTTCTCATTCATTCACGGATATAGTATTCATGTACATATGTGTTTTTATACAAATGCTTGATCCTTTTAATTAGGAGTCAAGTCTTATCAATAATAACTATTTCTATCCCCACAATATCTCCACTAATCTCTCAATCCCTAGGAACACTCCCACACCCCTATCTCTATGAGTTGTGCATTACAACTAATTGTACACACTCACGTATTATTTAAATATTAAATAATACTATTATTCTAATACACTAATGTTCACACTATGAACATGATTTTCCTAACACATGCAATAAAATAATTAGTAATTGTTTATTGAGCATGCATGAAACTCTAAAGGTGGCGCCACCCTTTGGGAGAAGGCATTAAAAATTATAAAAGCAAATTTTGGGGTTCATTATTGCATCATCTTGGAAATTTATCAACTACTTCATTGTCTGCAAGTAGCTTTTGCTTCTGCATTAGTAATAGAGGACGAAAACCCTCATTTACACATAGATCTGAGGACGAAACCCTCATATCTAAGCTTGGCAATTCCATCCAGGGGTTGCAGTGATCATTCAGAGTACAAATATTCATCCAATTCAGCTAGGGCATCATATTCAGGGCTGTTTTAGCATCCAGAACAGCAAAGTACAGCCAAGAATTTCTTCAAACAAACATCTACAAGGCATATTGGACACTTCATAGTTGGACGCCACCCTTGGGAGATTGATTCTATGCTGGGTGCCACATCTGGAGAGTTTTTGCAAGGGTTTCAGCTTGCATGTTTATTTCTTGCAGCCTTCTACGTATTTGGATCATCAAAATTGAGCCAATAATTGTATACAAATATTCTGGTATTTGCCTTGAAGCTGATTTGAAAATAAATAAATAAATTCTATTTTGTCTGCAATTGGGGTTTGTTGTTTTTATTAAAAAATCAGTTTATTGTTGTTGTCATAAAGTTCAAATTTTTATACTGCTGCTCTAGGGTTTGATAAAATATCCAGATTTGTTAACAACTATTTATTAGGGTTATTAAAAAGGCATCGAGCTTTGTTTTCCTCCCAGCTTGTGGGAAAGAAAATTGCAGCTTTAAACTTCATGCAAGGTAGTGACAAAGAAGTCAGGTATCACTAGAGGGAGAGAAAGAAGGGTTTAGAAGAGCCAGAGGTAAGATTGAGGCAGCAAGATCCAGAGGTTGTTCTGGAAAAAGACGAAAGCTATGGGTAATAGGGACCCGAGAAAATGTACGTTTCAACCATAGTTACCTAAGTCTCGGAACGGGGGACATGGAGATGGAGGGATGGGGTTTTACGGAACGGGAAATAAATTCCAAATTTTGGGGACAGCAAGGGGATGGCTGTTAAAATAATATATAAAATATTAATATTTGAATATGTTAACTTGATTCAATGAAATTTAGGGATTTAAACTCTATTCAAGTACTTTCAAGATTATAATTTAATGTTCTTCGTAAAAATAACAGCTTTTTAGAAGTAAAAAAATCAAAAGTTTTATGAAAGAATTTTAAAAAATAGGGGTCATCCTCCAAGTCCCCAAGTCCCTAAAACATTTGGGACGTCACCAAAATCTAGGGGACATGTCCCCGCATAACACCTGGTTTTAATAAGCTTGTGCAAGGACATGAACGTTTAGCAGATATGATGGCTCAATTAATCTACACCATGTAAAACACGAATGAGAAAAGAGCTCCAAATGATGAGGGAAGTTCTTCAGGGGTAAACAATAACTAACACACTCAAAGGATAGCCATCGGCTCTATTGCTAGGCCCTTCTAGTCTGACTTCCTTCATAGGGAGGAAGCAGTTCCAGAGGTGGAAATTCAGCCATCTATAGCGTGGATGATATTGTTGTCAACTATGAGGAATACATGGTTCTTCCAGGAGAAATTAGGGAAGTTATATCTCTCACAAATTTTATAAATCTGAAGAGAAGCAGGGGTGGACCAAGAGTTGAACCTAGACCACAAACTAATTAGAGAGACCTGCAACAAGTATTAGGGAAGTTGTCACTCCCTACTTTTGATGGCTTTGGTAAGAGTACAACTCGTGCATGGATACAAAAGCTGGAGACCTTATCACTCAGGCCAATGATGGAGGATGCCATAAAATTTGCAACCCTTCATCTGGAAGGTATAGCACATGAGCGGTGGTACCATGGGCTAATTACTCAGGGGCACCGTCATAGCATAATGATTCTTATGTTGTGTTCGGTGGCGGGTTGATAAAGAGATTTGATGATTGATCCAGAAATTCATTTCTGGGAATTAGCTCAAATCACAAAACTACATTCAATAAGTGATTGTGTAGTTGAATTTTAAAAGCTTTCTGTGATGGTACCTGATGTGACAGAGAGAGATTGGTTGTTTTGTTCATGGAAGGTTTAATTGAATCTCTTAGGGGTTTAGTGAAAGCTTTCAACCCTACCTCTCTTCAAGGAGCCATCAAAAAGGCTTTGGATTTGGAGACTTCAGTCCCAAAGGGAGATATCAGCCTATAGGACAGCCTACAACACAGCCAAAACCAGCACCTTATGGGCAACAAAAAAGCCATTTTAGCAAGGTGGTTTTCAACAAAAGGAGCTGCCTAAAACCAGTAAGGAGATAGAAACCAGCAATGAACTCAAGAGGTAGAAATTGTGTTTCACTTGCGAGAGATTCTTGGGGACAAGGTCATAGATGCCTTCTCAAATGACAGGTGCACTATATGGAGGTGATATCAGATGATGAAGAGGAAGAAGAGAAAACGAAAGTGGAAAAAGAAGAGGAAGAACCGATAGTTGAAAATAAAGGACAGGAAAAACTTCAGATGGGACTCTTACTACACTTTCAAGTGCTCCCAGGTATCATCCTTTCAAAGTTCATGGAGTACTTCATGGGCATAAGGTAACTAATTTGATCGATAGTGGGGTAACTCACAACTTTATTGATGAGGGTTTGGTAGCCCAAACTGGATTGAAAATAGAGGATTTCCAAGTTTTTAATGTTACTTTGTAGCTAATAGTTTTACTATTCCATACACCAAGAGGGTGAAGGGATTGGAAATTACTCTTGGTAAGTACAAGGTTTGTAATAATTTCTATGTGGTAGGCATAGGAGAAACCAATGGAAAAGAGGTTGTACTTCATGGTATGGCCAATGGAGCACCCAAGGCTATCACAACAAAGCGAATGGAGAGCTTTCCGTAAGGGACAAGTAGCTTGAGCAGCCCATTGTTTGGTGAGTATTTCCACTTCTAGTACTAATGATAGATCTTATCATGTGGATATATAATCTATTTTGGACAGACATGGTACGATTCAATGATTTACTATCGAATGCCATCGGATAGAGGATTCCAACACATCATAGAGCTGGAAACAGGTTCTAAACCTATTATGATTACTCCTTACCACCATCCTAGAGCTTACAAAGAGGAGATTGAGAAGACCATCAAAGAGTTATTGAAGATGGGACATATCCGGTCTAGTTCTAGCCTTTTTGCTTTTTATGTTGTTTGGGTGAAGAAAAAGGATGGGGCAATGAAGATGTGCATTGATTACCGTGCTTTGAATAAGAAGACTATCAAAAACAAGTACCTAATACCTAGGATCGATGAATTGCATGAAGCGGTGTATTTTTCCAAAATTGATTTAAGATCCGGTTATCACCAAACCAAGGTAAGAGTTGAAGATGTGCACAAAACAATGGGCATTTTGAATTCTTGGTAATGCCTTTTGGTTTAACCAATGCTCTAGCTACTTTCTAGTCATGCATGAACCATGTTTTTAGTGAACACTTGAGGAAATTTGTTCTAGTATTCTTTGATGACATTTTGGTGTACAGTAAGACTTGGGAAGAGCACCTAAAACACTTGGATACAGTGCTGGAAATTTTGGAACAGCAAGCTCTTTTTGCAAAAGAATCCAAGTGTGAGTTTGGAATGACTGAAATTTTATACTTGGGACATGTCATTAGTGCCCAAGGAGTACAGGTTGATCAAGAGAAGATCCAAGCAATATTGGATTGGCCTCCACCCACCACTTTGACATAGTTGAGGGATTTTTTGGTCTTTGCAATTACTACAAGACAGTTTGTGAGAGGGTTTTCACAACTTCTTGTCCCATTGACTGATTTGACAAAGAAAGGAGCTTTCAACTGGTCCAAAACAGCCCAAACAACCTTTGAAAACTCAAAGAGGTAATGAGTTCTTGTCTAATATTGGTTGTTCTTGATTTTTCTATTCCTTTTGTGTTAGAATGTGATGCATCAGGGGAAGGAGTAGGGGTTGTTTTGATGCAAAAGGGGCATCCCATAGCCTTTGAGAGCTGGAAACTTAGTGAAGTAGAGCATGGATTCTCTATTTATGATAGAAATGTTGGCCATCATGCATGCATTGGCAAAATTCCAGCAATATTTGGTTTGTGGTAGGTTTGTGGTCAAAATTGATCACAATAGTTTGAAGTTCTTTCTTGGCCAAAAGGACTTGAATGACAGAGCAACAAAAGTGGGTGAGTAAGCTCCAAGCTTATAATTTTGACATAGAGTATGTTAGAGGGAAGAATAACATTGTAGCAGATGCTTTATCTAGAAAACTTTCTCTATGCTCTATATATGAAATCTTTGTTGATTGGTAAGTATCAATAATAGCGGAGTATGTAAAGAAGAGTTACACTAATGAGATCCTTGAGGGTAAAATGCATGATAGCATGTACAGGGTGGTTGATGATCTTATCCTCTACAAGGATAGAATCTATTTGGTACCTTAATCAAAGGTAAAAGCAAAATCTTGAGGGTTGTCCATGATACACCTTTGGCTGGTCACCCAAGGTATTTCAAGACCTACAAGCAAATCAGGGACATATTCTTTTGGAAAGGGGAGAGGTCCTCCAATGCATTGGAGAGTGTACTTGTGTGCAATGAAACAAGGCAAAGCATGTTTTTCCAGCACATTTGTTGCAGCCCTTACCTATTCCGAATCAAAAATGGGAAAGTATATCAATGGATTTCATCACAAGTCTTCCCAATGTTCAAGGTAAGAATTGTATTTATGCAGTGGTTGATCGACTCACTAAATATGCTCACTTCTTTGCTATTCCTTTTGAGTTTAAGGCTCCACAGATTGCTGATTTATTTTTCAGAGAGGTTTTTAGGCTACATGGATTGCCTAAAAATATTGTGAGTGACAGGGATAGCAAGTTCCTTAGTTTGTTTTGGCAAGAGCTCTTCCGCTTGACAAGGATGGAGTTAACTCCAAGTACCAACTATCATCCACAGACAAATGGACAAACAGAGATTGTGAATAAGTGGATTGAGGGATATTTGAGGAATTATGTGGCAGGGCAGCAATCAACTTGGGTCAAGTGGCTCTACATGGGAGAGCATTGCTACAATACCACTCATCACATGTCCATTGGTATGACTCCTTTCAAAGCTTTGTATGGTTATGATGCTCTTTCCTTTGTGGATTTGGTATTTGCAGATAGTAGAGTGCCAGGGCAAGAGATTTGGTTGCACAGAGCCAAGATATATTGGGGATACTCAAAGATAATATCCAACATACACAAAACCAACAAAAATTTTATGTGGACTAGCACCGCATTGAGAGGTCTTTTGAGGTTGTTTTTCTCGAGGTTGCAGCCCTATAGACGGACTTTTCTAAAGAAGAGTGGAGCTAAAAACTCAAACCCCATTTTTATGGACCATACAGGATTAGGTAGAGGATCGAAAAAGTTCAAAACCCCGTTTTATGGACCATACGGATTAGGCGGAGGATCGGAAAAGTTGCAAGTATGAGCTGAATTTGCCAAAGCGAGTAAGATACATAATGTCTTCCATGTCTCATGCCTGAAAAAAGCTTTGGGACAGTATTTTGTTCCTTCCATTGAGTTGCCTCCTTTGGATGATGAAGGCAAACTTGTTTTGGTTCTTGGAGTAATTTTGGATCTCGGAAAAAAAAAAAGTTAACAAACACGATCATCAAAGCATATCTTGTCTGTTTGGAAGGATTTACCTACAAAGGATGCTACTTGGGAGGGTGCAGAAATTCTTAAGCATCCTAGCTTGCAATTGCTTGAGGGCAAGCAATTCTGGGAAGGGCGGACTATAATGTCCCCTTTTTCAGAATTAATTGATTCTGGATACCCGAAGCCTATTCTTTTTTTTCCCATAGGCTAAGGGGAATTAATGAGGGAAATAAATTAATTTAAATGATCCAAGGGTACTTTTATATTTTAATTGGAAAAAGGACACTTAAATTATATTTTAATAAGTGGGGTCAAAAAGCAGAAGTGGAATAAAATATTATATTTTCGATTTTAGGGCACCAAAAGAAGAAATGAGTGTATGAGGAATAAAATAATTAACTTCTATTATGGGGTGCCAAAGATAGAATAATAATAAAATAATGAACTTCTATTATGGGGCGCTAAAGATAGAGGTGTTGCATGAGCATCAAGTTTTTATTTTAGGATGGGGCGCCAACATTGGAGATGCAATAAAATAATTTTTAATTGTTTATTGAGCATGCATGAAACTCTAAAGGTGGCACCACCCTTTGGGAGAAAACATCAAAGATTACAAAAGCATATTTTGGGGTTCATTATTACATCATCTTGGAAATTTATCCACTACTTCATTGTCTCTGCAAGTAGCTTCTACTTTTGCATCAGTAATAGAGGATGAAAACCCTCATTTACACACACGATCGAAGGATGGAAACCCTTATATCTAAGCTTGGAAATTCCATCCGGGGTTGCGATTCATTCATTCAGATGCAAATATTCATCCGGTTCAGCTAAGGCATCATATTTAGGGCTGTTTTAGCATCCGAACAGCAAAGGACAGCCAAGGATTTCTTCAAACAAGCATCTGCAAGACATACAGGACACTTCCATCATTGGACACCACCCTTGGGAGATTGATTCTATGTTGGGCGCCACATCTAGAGAGTTTTTGCAAGGGTTGCATGTTTATTTCTTGCAGCCTTCTACATATCTGGATCATCAAAATTGAGCCAATAATTGTATATAGATATTCTAGTATTTGCCCTGAAGCTGATTTGAAAATAAATAAATAAATTTTATTTTGTCTGCAATTGGGGTTTGTTGTTTTTATTAAAAAAATCAGTTGTCATAAAAGTTCAAATTTTTATACTGCTGCCCTAGGGTTTGATAAAATATCCAGATTTGTTAGAAATTATTTATCAAGGATATTACAGATTTTAACTCTGATATAGACTAAACTGACATAAGGATCTAAAAACCTAAAGGCTAAACACTTGTAACCTAAACGCGTGTATTTAATTGGAAAAGAGTACTACAGGAGTCATTTGATAAGAAAGCTCAATGGGAATATGTAAAAACCTGCACGGGCATGATAATGATGCAAACAGCAAACTTCTCAGTCACGATGCGGCAAGCAGAAAACTTCAAGTCAAATGCACACACATGTCGATCAAAGTCAAACATGTCAATCAAGAAACTTCAAACGACGGTGGCCTGCAATGCTACACTTACAAACTTCGACTCTAATTTGAAAATTGCCTCCAAATTATTGAATTGTGAATTTTTACCGAATTTTAACGATTTAAATCCATTTTATTTGAAATCGCCAATTTTCAAAGAAAAAAATTGAAAATTAGCAAACGTTGTTACTTAGGTTAGAGATGTTTGATGAGAATACCATCCAGTATTTCCGTCTTTTAGCAGCCCTTGCTCTTTGGAGATTTTTGCTTCCCCACACAGCTATTTGTATTGGTATCCTAACCATGTGGGTTGGGGACTTTACTACATTTAGATTTACCCCTCATTTAGTTTCAATGCTTTTGTTATTCTTCCATTACCTAGTTTAGTGTTGATCCTAGGACTCTTTTATCCTAGCACTTTCGATTGTAATAGAATGTAGTCTCAAGTCCCATTGACCTACTTTTGGATATTCGTAAAAATCAAGTCGTGTTGACCTACTTTGGGACATTCATGAACATTAATAAACTTTCATTCTTTCTACCTCTAGTGAGTTTAGAATCGCTACAGCTGATTCAATGACATGCTTTAAGCATCACGGGCCTTTGTGCGGTGACTAGCATTGAGATGAGTGATGCAAACTCCTCTCAACCTCATTTTGGCCTTACAGGTTATAATTTTGTTAGAATGCCATACCGTGTAGATATCTAGATTCTAAATCCATCGTTGTATGTATAAGGAAACAGTTTAGGAATAAACAAGAAAAAAATCTTTCATTTCATCTTTCAAGAGTGAAAATCGCATTATTAATTTACTTCTCAATGTATACATGTGTATGGTGGCAAAGTAGTATGTACTTGATTAATTTTGTATGTATTTTAAATTGATTTGATATTGAATGCATATTAAAATATTTTTTTCATAAATTCACTATAGTTTATGTTTTTAAAATTGCCCAACTTCTGTCTAGCTAATTCATCGATACAGAGTGTGATTACAAAATTTGCTTGCCAAGTTCATGTCAAGTCCGCGTCAATGCACAAAGTTTTGGTCAAAAAGTAAGGGTTAGTAATAATAATTCTGTTCTTTTTGGTTTCTCTCACAATTTTAAAATTACAGTTAATTTAGCTACTCGAAGAAGTGTAAAACTGTCAACATGATCAAAATGATTTTTTTATATGGTCACATGAATCTATTAACATAGAAATTACATTAGATTTCAAATCTATGGACGCCTTTTTTAATCATTCAATGAACCAACATGACAGACCAAATGCAAAGCCATATAATTGCAAATTTGCAATTAAATAATGCACACGCATCTGCATGTATTAATACATTTGAGTCTAAAAATATATTAAAGAGCATAGTTATAATGTTGAATCGCCAAATCCTAGATTTGCAACCCCTGAAAGACTCTGCACCCCACCCTGTGTCACTTGCTAGGTATGCACACACGTGCATATATGTACACGTGTGCCTAAGTTGCTTATATGTTAGTTCCATGGTCATGCGAGAACTGAACACTTTACCACCAAATCCATATTGTAAAGGGAAAATCTTTAAATGAACTACTTACAACTTTTACAGATGACAGAACATAAACTTTTCCGGTGTCAGTATATCACGTGAAAAATGAACATTTTGCCACCAAATCCATATTGTAAGAGGAAAAAAAACTTTAAATGAACTACTCACAGCTTTTATAGATGACAGTACATAATCTTTTCCAGGTGTAAGTATATTGGCTGGCAGCCTTATCCTGTAAAATTCGTCCTTTTTCAAAAGCTCCTATGAAATTACCACAGAATCAAAGCTTTAAAATCATTTATTTTACAAAATAAAACTATTAGAAGATTATTACAAAGGTGCAGTCAAGATAAAATTATTGTAAGTGAAAAGTTTAAAATATGTAGAACAAATGCTTACTTCAAATGCATTCTGCTCACTTCCAGTTAGGGAATTTCTCGAGATTCGAACCTTAGTTAATGTCTGCATCCAAACAAAAGGTTACCATTATGACCATGGCATATGGTAATGGTCCCCCTATACATCAGAATAAACTCCATTCATTTGAACAACAAATTCTTCAATCTCAGTGAAATAGTTTTATAATCAATACAATAATATATCACAAGAACCTCAATTTATAATTATTGTTTAAAGCGTCACTATTTTAAGTTTCAAAGAGATAACCTATCAAACCTAATCCACAAGCTAGCTCCAGTTGTTCTAGATTCAAAAAACAAACTAAAATAACAAAATTGCACAAGTGCTTGTCTAGAAAAAATGAAATTTGATTCCATTAATGAAAAGAAAGTAATCCAAATTTAAACAACTGCCATCCCTCACAAGGAAAGTGAAAATAAGAAGAAGAATAAACTAAAGCCAAAGGAAGAATGAAGGGAAAAATAATTGTGGAAAATACCGCCTTCTTTTTGAGGAAAATATCCTCCATCAATCCTTGTATACATATCTATATACAAAACTTACATATGAAGAAGTCACAAAAGATTAGAAAAAGTTAGGTTACCAGATTCTGCCCAACTGCTACCTTTCTTATCTTTCTTTGCACCGGCTTCCAACAGGCTTCTGATTAAAGAGAAAGGTTTTCACAATCCATCACATTAAAAAATGAGCTCTTGGAAAACAGTGTAGCAATTTTTCATTCAACATTTCGGATCACACTCCATGATCCATCATCAGGACAACAGAAGATGGGTGATGAAGGTATGATCTGATCTATTGATTCAAAAATTGCTGCACAGTTTTTTCCAAAAGCTCATTCGTTGGGGCTTCCGATTGTATAGCCATGCATGTTTCAGTTACCAAGATACAGATACTGATAACAGATATGGACACTAGGGCAGATATGACATTTTTAAGACGTCACACGACATGGTACAATGTGGATACGACATGATACAATGTGGATACGTCCATTAAAAGATGTTGAATTTTATATGTTCAATTCTTCACAGACTCTTTCATATTTACAGTTCTGGTATTTTATCATTTATCTTATTGACATAAGTATATAAGAAACAAAAATATAACAGTGATGCCATTTTGAACTTTGATCCTCTTCTCCATTTCTATACTTTGAACTTTATTGCTATCACTTCCATTTTGGAATTTATTGACTTGGTTCCTTCCGTCACTCCAAATCACAATAAGGAAAATGATTAACTACAAAGTCTAAAATTGCAATGGCTTCAAAAGTTCAAGGCATTTTAGTACAGATCTTCATAGTGCTTCGATTGGAATGAACAAGTTTTCCACAATTTCAGTCCATATTGGATGTCAATATTTATCCGTGTTAGAAAAATGAATTTCTTACTGAGATATTCAATCAAACCCAAAAATCAGTCATTGTTTCACCCACATACATAGATATATTGTTGTTGGGCCTAAAATAAGTATTTATAATATAAGAATCCTCTGAATAGGAAAATGTAGAAGACCAATCTAACTACAAAACATGCAAGATGTCAGTCCACAAAGTGATCCATGGTTGTAGACTAGGGTCGTGTGCAAAGGAGGGTGTAATGAATCCACAAGGGAAACTTGTACAAACAATCTCCAAGGAGATAGAGATCGGAAGATCTTATGAGATCAAGAGTGTCGTCAAACAGAAAATAAAGAGCTGTGCAAACTAAGGTGTCATTTGACGGTGAAGCAAGAGTTATAGGTGTGAAGGTGCCACTAGGCAGTAAAGCAAGCGCCATGAACAACAATAAATTAAAAGATAAGAGCAATAAAGTAACAAGTATGTACTAAACTATACTCTCAAATATACAAAGAATACAACATCCACTTTATTGAACAAAGTACGATATGAATAGATATTAGGCTTAGTGATAGTTACCTTTTGGTCGACTTGTCAGTGCTTTAATCTCCCCTTGCCTTATAACACTTAGTGAGAGATGGTTGTAGGTAAACCGTAAAACCCTAAGGAAACCAAAGATGGGGACTCCAAAGAGTTGGTATACCTTGTTGGTGCAGCTCCTAATCTTGAAATCTTCAAAGCCTTTTATGTTAACTTGTTTTCCTTTATCGTAAGCTTCTCTTAGCCCTAAATCCTCTTCTTCTTCCTAAGGTGGATTTGTGTGCACTGTGCACTAACAAAGCAAATTGATATTCTATAACTTGACAAATGATAAAAAAGAAACCTATAAATATGGATCAAATCCCAAAAAATCAAAACTCGATTTCATCCAACTCGATTCATCTTACAAACTAAAAAAATTTAATAAAAGGCCTTAAAGTCTTATTGTGAAAGCTTGCCTGCGAGCACTAAATGGGAGATTGCAAGCTGTAGTTAACTAAAAATTGCGTGGGTGAAAATCTCCATCTCATCAATTAAACACCAAAACCTTGCAGAAAATAACTTTTCACCCTATAATCAAAACTTTCCCTATAAGCACTCTAACCCTGCCAAATACACTATATTAGAACGGAATTAAACACGGAGAATTGCTATACTTCCACATTATAAGGCCATAGTTCTTAGGTTTGTATTATTTTGAATCCGTGAGATATAACGAGAGACAAATGAAAAATACCTGGCCACCGTGAGGAGATGCCTTTAAGCGCGCGGAGAAATGTCCGGCGAGGGTAAAATTTGAGTGGGCAAAGGCATGTTCGAGAGGAAACTGAAGCCGAGAATCAGAGGGAGTGTTATCAGGGGGCGCCCTGGTGGATACTCTGGGAGGCGCGATGAAATCGGAATCCGCCGATCTGCCCCCGACAAGCCCCCATTCTTCATCGTCTTGAAGCTCGTCCGAGTGGAATGCATATGCTGATTTGGACACGACGAGGAATGTTATTATCCCCAGCAACAGGCGTTCCATGAATGACTCCATATCCCCTTCTTCTGCGCGATATTGTTGTTTTGTTACACTGTTTTTAATCTATCAAGCGAATTCCCTCAACCTCCCCGATGTTTGTAATTTGAGCCGTCTTTAGTTTGGCTCCGTTTGTGACAGTAAATATTTTCCCCTCGGAGCGAATCATTCGCCTTGGGCTAAGACACTGGTTTTATAGATTGGGAATCTAATTTAAATGGGTGTCGCTGACTAAAATAGAGAGCTATTTCCAATGTGCGGGACGCCCTCTTTTTGCTAATTTAGAATGAATGAATGAAAGGTTTGGGACCAAGAGCCTCAAAAAGAGTATGTCTAGATAAAAACAAAACATCAGATCATAGAGGTTGCCCCCTGATATTACAAAAAGTTAACTTATTTCTCGATGTCATTTCTTCTATTATGTATCTTGATTAAAGAACTTGATATTTTGGTTAACCTTTCCTCTTGAAATAGGTTTGTTAACTTGTCAACACTTAAAATGTCCCTATAGCTGCTTGAATGTCATTATAAGTTGCACACTCCATAATGAAGTGCCATTCTGTCTCCACTACCCCCTTGACACAAAATAAACAAGTTCTTGTTTCCCATTCTTCTTTGGGTATTGTCCACCTATCGGTTTCACATCTAAGATGATGCGAGTTGGTTCTCAGTTGGGCAATTAACATCTTTGCTTTCCATTTAATTTCCGCTCCTATGTATGCCTTTTCTTCGTGCTCCCAAGTGGGGTTAAAATGATTGATGTAGTATGTTTTTCACCCTATTTGCCTTGTCCACATGGTTGTCCTGAATTTCTCCTTCACATACTTTTTTATTTCCTCATTGGTATTTGGACATTCTTGCATGTTGATGTCCCATTTACTCATCCACTTGTTGTTTTGCTTCATCCACATGTTTTTCCTTCTGCTTAGTTCTTGCTTCAACTACTATTTTGGGTCATCGATGATTCTCCATTCCCTGTGTCTTTTTAAATAACTTAAGAGTTCGAATCATTGTCGATGCTTCTAGCAGAAAGGTACCAGATTCGGCCAAAAGAATCTCATATGGAACCGAGGCTTTAACTTTGAGGCTACTAGTTATTAAGTGTTTTTGGACCCTCTTTATCTATCTCCAATTTAAGTCAGAAACATTGTTGCCCCAAACTTCACACCCATATAGAATCACTGGTGTGACTAGCAGGCCAAACAAGGTATTTTTGGTTTTCCAATCCCACAATTCTACATTCCTGCACCTGTTCTGCAATGAGTATAAGGCCTTCCACCCTTGGACTCTTTTTGCCTTGCATGTCTCCCAACTAAGCTTATTGTGAAAGTCAAGCCCAAGATATTTGTATTGTTCCACTATTTCTAATGTGTTTCCTTCAAAAAGAAACTCATATTGCCTCTTTTTCTCCGTAGAGAAAAGATCATGATTTTTGTCTTGCTAGTATTCACTTGCATTCCCACCTCTTGGAAAAAAATTCTAGAGCTTTCAAATGTTCTCTCAAACTTTGGGTCATTTTTGCAATTAGAATAAGATCATTTGTGTATAGAAGTAGCTTTACAACATAGCTAGCTAGATGGATGCCCCCTCCACCAGCGTTATCAATCCACTCCTCTAGTTTATCAATGTAGAGACCAAACAAGGTTGGAGATAAAGGGCAGCCTTGTTTGACTCCAATGTCACTTCCAAAGCATTCTAACATACCCTCACTTGTTTTGATTTTGGCCCTGACTTGCTCATAGAGCCTATGCATTGTTGCTCTATACTCATCTAGAACACCAAGCTCCTCCATTCTGCTCCAAAGTTTACCTCTAGGGACCATGTCAAATGCTTTCTTGAAGTCAACAAAGCAACAAAAAGCTTCCTCTCCCTGATT
This sequence comes from Taxus wallichiana var. yunnanensis, assembly GCA_018340775.1. Classification (NCBI taxonomy): domain Eukaryota; kingdom Viridiplantae; phylum Streptophyta; class Pinopsida; order Cupressales; family Taxaceae; genus Taxus; species Taxus wallichiana. The sequence goes on along the minus strand of CM031234.1, from coordinate 223,223,766 downwards.
ATCCCATATTTTTTCCACCAAGTGTCTAAGAGTAATGCAATGATCAATAGTGGAGTGTTTCGGCCTAAAACCTGCTTGTCCTTTTGCTCTTTTACCCTCTTTTTCTGCCCAACTGTTGATTTTGTGCTCTACCATGCTACCAAATAGTTTTCCAAGAAGGGGATTCACCATGATGGTTCGATAATTGGATGGATTATTGATGTCCCCACTTTTATAAAGAGGTATAACGACACTAGTCATCCAATCTGTTGGAAATCCTTTTTGAATGATACCATTAAATGTGTGTTTAATATGTGGTGTGAGGGTTTCCAAGCCCCACTTTAAATATTCAGCTTATGAACCCGTCAATGTCTTGCGCCTTACCCCCTGCAAGATTCTTGATGCCTTGAATGATATCCTTCGTAGAAAAAGCTTAGTTGTTGTGTTGATTACGGAGGTTTATCTTGAACTCTTTCATATAGTAGTTTGGCATACTCTAACCATTGTGTGTTAGTAATATTGTTCTCTATTTGCTTTATTTTTTGTTGTAGCTCCCTCCAAAAACCTTTGGGGTTATGCTTTCCAAGGTAAATTAATTCTTTTCTTCTTGTGTTCACATAGCTTTCCTTTTTAGACCGAATAATGCTTTCATAAACCTTTTTGTTTTCTTTGGTCATTCCAAGTTTTCTCAGAGTCCTCTTCATTGCCTTGCATTCATCATCATACCATGAATTTCTTTGGAAAACTACTTGCACTCCCATTCTTAGGTTTGCTTCTTTTACATGCATTTAAAGCCTTTTGAATTATAGAAATCAACATATTATTATTTGTTGGATAGTTGTTCACAACTGAAGTATTCTTTGGTTCTTGGGAATGTTGCTAAAAATGATGCTCAAGCATTGCTTTGAAGAGTTCTCAATTCTCTTGAGTCATGAGGATTCTACCTTGAAGAGGTTTCTTCCCTTGCTTGTGGTGATCTTGCCCTCTATTCTGATGGTTTATTTGCATATTTATTTTTACATATATTGGATTGTGATCTCATCTCATCTCGATAGGGCAGTCCCCAACTTCGAGTCTCACCAATTTCGGGATAAAGCTTTGTGAACAAATAACATAATCTAACGCACTTTGATCGTTGTAAGTTTTACAAGTGATGTTCCCTGAGTTTGGCCATGTCCTCATTCCATTCCAAATAACCATGCCATATAAGCTACATAAGCTCAAAAGTTCTACTCCATAACATGTGATTGTCCCCTTCCCATCTTGTGAATTCCTTGCCCAACACTGATCTTCTTCTTCTTCGAACCATAAAGGATTATTTCTTATTTCTTCTTCATTTCTCAAATTGAGAGCCTGGTTGTTTGTTTTCCGTGCATTAAAGTCTCTTATGATCAAGACTTCCCTTAAGGTGCTGAAAATTGAAATGTCACTTTTTAAAGATGCATAAGGATCTTCACAGTCTAACTTCTTTTTTTATATGTTTTTGAGCCTCTCGGAGCAAAATAATAAGCGGTGAGCCTAATTATTAACTCATTTTCTATTATTTTCAGCCATATATACTATTTATTCGGGTCCTCTTTCTCCACTGTTATAATTCCACACCATGTTTCTTTGATTAGCACCGTGACCCCTCCATGACCTTTGCCACTTTCGGTTCTTTCATTCCAAACTGAGACTTTCTTATAACCTTCAAAATTCGAACTCTACAACTTTGTGTTAATGGGTTTCTGTAAGAATAATAATGTCATTTCCCTCTACTATGTATGGGCCCTAACTGTAGAGACAAAATCACGCACTTTGGGTAATTATATAGTTCTGATTGCATACTATTATTCATATGATTCCTAAGTAAGAAAAGTACTTGATCATCCCATGTATTTTGCTACCTTTCTTTTCTTTCTATTGCTACTTTCAGTCGTACATCCTTACTTGCTTAGTCTACCTTTTTACTCTTTAGCATTTGTCATCCTGGACACTAGTGCCTGACCAGGGATGTTAGCGTCAGTGCCTCTGTCCTCTTTATACTTTACTCACACTTTTGGGTCCTTTCTAGTCATTTGAGCATCTTATCTTTTTGGTAGTCGGCCTTTTCGGGGTTAATTACAAAATTAAAGCAAGGGAATCATATAAATATAAAGTTATGTGATCATAATAAAGAACCAAGCATTAAGCATTAGCTATCACCACCTAAGGTTGCATCCATCGAGGCATCTAAGATCTCCATTGCATCCATCCAACACCATCACAAGGGATACAAGGGCTAGTTTTTTGCATCACATTTCATAGGAGGGAAGTTCATTCTATTCAATGCACACATTTACTACATTATACATATATCTACTTGCTCATTATCTAAGTATGACACACACAAGAACAACCTAAGGCACAATTCCACACACACACAGAACTACATTGGGTCTGAGATGTAGTGCAATGCTCAGTCTGTAGACACACAATCACACACTTTGGGTGATTATCTAGTCCTAATTACATACTACTATTCATGTGATTCCTAAGTAAGAAAAGTACTAATTAATCCATTTCTTTGACCATCTTTCTTTGCTTTCTATTTCTACTTTCAGTCTTGCATCCTTACTTGCTCAGTATGCCTTTTTAATCTTCGACATTTTTCATCTAGGACACTAGCACCCAGCTACGATGCCAACACCAGGTGCCCTCATCCCTTTGGGAACTCCTGTCCCCTTTATACTTTACTCTCACTTTTTTGGTTCTTTCTAGTCATTTGAACATCTTATCTTTTTGGTAGTCGGCCTTTTCAGGGTTGGTTACAAAATTCAAGCTAAGGAATCATATAAATATAAAGTTATGTGATCATAATAAGGAACCAAACATTAAGCACTACTTATCACTACCTAAGGTTGCATCCATCACAACATCTAAGAGTTTCATTGCATCCATATTGCTCCATCACAAGGGACACAAGTGTTGGTTTTTGCATCACACTTCATAGGAGGGAAGTTCATTATATTCCATGCACACATTTACTTCATTCTACATCTAGTTAATTTTTCGTTATTTAAGTGTGACATGTACAAGACTAACCTAGGGCGAAATTCCACACACACACACAAAACTACATTGGAGTCCGAGATGTAGTGCGAGTGCTCATTGTAAGTCCACCATTTGTGGCGGCTAAGGACAATCCAACCCCTCATTTTGCATCTTTATTTTTAGGGCTTTATGTCTATTTAAGGGTTTTACAGTGTCTATTCTTTATTGCGGGTTTACAAAGACCTCAACGATTTTGGTGCGACCTTGTGGCGATCGAGGAGACTAAAGGCGAACACCTCATGACACCTAAGAGGAGGTTTTTTGAGTATTTCCACAGACCCAAGTGCCATAAACAATTCTAGGGTGCCCACGGCGCCCTACCCTCTCTAGGCACCCCAATCCAGCTTGTTCCTTCGGTTCTACATTTTCTTGTGCTCATGTGCGACACTTCTTACTTTTTATTCACACTGTGAGCTTCGGTCAATCCAGATCTCATCTCGTGAATTAGCTAAGTCTTCTTACCCTCTCTTTACACTTAGGGTTTTCACTTTCTTGTTTAGTTGTTTAGGGTGTAATTTTTGTATTTAATTGTTATTAATTTACCGTTGTTATAACATTCAATTAGGCTCATATTACATTCATTTTAGCTTAATCATTTTGGTGAACCCGATTGATCAAACCCTCCCTTCTGAGTATGTCTTCACCTTATCAAGTAATGACTCAATCATCGTATCCTTCTTTCGCACCCACTAAGGTTTCAGGCATGGTTACTACCATTGTTGATTTCATGCAAGTTCGTACTCAACATCCTCGCTTTATTACACCTCAAGTTGATCCTTCTATCAATGTAGTAACTACTCGCCACACTCACCCTCCTACGGCTCCACCTATTTCTATCCCACCACCTATCACTTCTTCAGCTCCTCCTCCCTACTTCTAAGGGCTATGATATCATTGAACAACTTAAGAATACGCCAGCCAAAATCTCTCTCTATGACTTATTGTGCAGTGCGCCAGATTGTCGTCAAACATTAGAGGTTGCCCTTCGTTCTATTCATATAGAAAGTGATAATTTTGCGGTAGCCTTCACACACCTCATTCATCTCTCAAACATTTGTCATTCTATATAATAAATGACATATCACCATTTTATAAAGACAATCCTCGTGCGCCATTTTCTTATCACGACTATTATTAGCACCACTTGCATTAAATGTGTGCTTATTGATAATGGATCGGTTGTCAACCTATGTGTTTATTTCCTTCTAAAATATGGGCATTAACGATAATCTAATTTCTAAGAACTCTACTCTTATTCGGGATATGATTCAACTACTCACACATGCCTAGAACTATTTCATTACATACTAGAGTTGGGCCTAAGACTGTCCTCACCGACTTCTACATTATAGATGCTTCATTGCTTCAATTGACACTTTCTTAGGTAGACCTTGGATTCATGTAATGCAAGCAATCCCATCTACTGTACACCAATGCGTCAAATTCTTGCATGATTGTGTAGATCCTAAACCCTTCAAATGTTGTTGCATAAACCTCATTACTACTATGCCTATTCCTCCTACGCAACTCATTCCATATAGTAGTATCGATACATATGATGTTGGTCAGTCTAGTGCTTCACAACCTTCTTTTATCACTCTAAGCACTCCAGTTATTTCTACTCATACTATTGCCATCATTTCACCCACAATGTCCTGCTCCTATACAAACTACTAATCAACTTGATTGACACTCCTATTACATCTAGTACATTATCTACCAACATACTTAATACTTTGCAATACAACATCACAATGCAAACACAAACAATTATGACGACGACGTTGATCATGTTGAACTTACTAATGAAGCATTAGGAAAACTCAATTTCACTCTTATTGATATAGATGACTCCTATTTCAATGACACTTTCTGATGATGGCCCTGGTGAATACAAATTCAAGACCCCTCCCTCTACTAATGCTATGGTACTTTACCAGGGTCTGTCCATACTTTGGATGTTGTTTCACCCTCTTATGAGCAATCTAATTTACACCACCTCCTTTCACATGCATGCTCTTAATCAAAAAATATTATTAGCATCATATTCGGTGGATTGTACTTGTTCTGATACTATTTGTATGTATGATGATTAACTAAGTTTGGATTGACGTTTAATGATATTTTACCACCACCTCACTCACCTCATCTTTATCATGGTTATTTCCACATTACGGTGCCTATGGCCTTTGTGTTTTTCATCTCACAGTATTCGTTACATGTAGTCCTCACACTTCTCCATTGACACTCGGGAAATCTTGGCTTGACTATATTGGAGGCACTTTAGACTCTAGTCACACTTCTATCAATTTTCCCATGTCATTCGGCAACGTTTCTATCGGTAGTGATTCATCTCTTGACATTATCAAAATCTTACTCGTTGGTATGCACATGGGTGTCCGCCAACACCTTTCATTTATGAAGAATATGGAATGGATGTATACACTTTGCATCGCAATGGCTCTTTATATGATCCTCCTCATATTATTTCTTATTAAGTCTCCAACACCGCCCCAGGCTTCTTTTCAGACAATGACGATATTTTAGACAATGGCACTTGATCATTTTTCTCATCACATACTTGGGGGAATTGCACTTATTACCCCCTAACATCGACACACATCTCATGCTCATTCCTTTCACACCTACACTTTAGCATATACATCTTCATCCACACTCTAGCATCGTCATTACCCTATGATGCACTCTTGTGTTATGGTTCACACTTGACTATTGAGGGCATATTATACACATGAACCTCACACATTGCACATTAGACACTACACATTACACATCTTCACACATCATGCACTTTTGTACATATACATTATCCTCATCTTCCATCCACTATGCATCATCCTCACCCTATGCTTTGTACACCCATACATTACACACATTCTACACACTACATTATTATACATTTTTATGATCTACACATCTTACATTACACATTTCACATTCTCTATCACACATTACACACTTTACATGTCACATACTTACAACATCTTCTTATGACTACATCTATTACAGATTTTACTCAACTTCTTCTATGCATTACACTCATTGCCCGACAACGCACTCTAGTCGAATAGTTCATACTTGATTGCTTTGAGGGTCCAAATCAAAAGTGAACCTCACCTCATCACACCTATATCATTCTACACTTTGATCTTCACATTCAATCAATTAATCTTCTTATCATAATATGCGACATTTTTAGCCATCACCTTATTTACAACATATCGTAATATATGCTTTTAGGCTAAATCATCACCCCTTTCTAGCTTTCCATCCATACATCTCATGGTATACGCTTTATGTTACATCATCATGTTTTCTACCATCATCACGTTCATGTATCTTGTGATATATGCCTTGTGCTACATCATCACACGTATTAGCATTTTATTTTTCCATGTAGTGATATACACTTTAGGATAAATCATCACACATTCAAAATCAATCATCCATATGTCGCATTCAATATCATCAATGCATTACATTCTACAATCATCACTCAATTCATCACCTCTTTTCTACATACAACACATCGCTCAAACCATTTCCCGATGATGCACTCTCATGTATATGGTTCATTCTTGATTACTGAGGGGGCATATACAAATTAAACTCATTGCATACATACACATCCACTTAGGGGGCACGCTGCTCCTATCATTTATATTACATTCCATTACATATCATCCACAACATACTACATATCTTGGTCGTATTTACTCTTGTTCACTTCCATTTTTACATGTTCATCTTATTACACATGTTAGATAGATATCGTGTATGTCATTATCTTTCCATACACACATGTGCGTTCACTTGCCTTTCTAATTGTGATCACAGATTAAATAGATCCATTACATGCAACACAAATGATTAGCACAATACTTATTACCAATCCCATGGTGGCTCTTGGGGCATCCACTTTCATACACTACAGGTGTTATTATTTCATTTTGTTTCATAGCACATTACTTTATCAGATTATACATGCCTTGACATACTTTTTATCTTTCTAACATGCTAACGGGTGCTTCATGTGTAGCATTTTTTTGCAAGATTATTTGTTTCCATGGTTGTCTGCTACATTGTTTGCTTTTTCTTGTCATTGTTTGCGGGATTTTCCCTATGTCTTGCTTGTTCTCTTTTTTTTGTGGCCACTATGGCCTTGATTGTCTTATGACATCATGAGTGATGTCTCATGTTTGTAACCCAATTTTCATGGTCTACATTATCTTCTTACATTGTCTTTTGCTTACATCTTGCTTATACATTGTCTCTTCTTAGCTTACATTTTACATGAGTGTTTGTCTTTGCTTGTACTAACACTTATTTTCCTAGCCACTTGTTTGTGTGTGCCTTGGTTTCTACCAAGCACATTCCCTTCCCCTAGGGCACAATTTAGCACAATGGTCGGTCCTCCTTTGGGCCGCATACTCCTTCAACGACGTCGTATGCACCCCAAACAAGGGGGCATCATTTGGGTGAATCAATCACCCCATACAACATCATACACAACACGATACCAGTACAACACAATTTTTAGTTTTGACAGGGCTCGAATCGACTTGGGTCCTTAACATAGCGACCTTTCATAGGTGCCTAAAACCGGGGAAATACAATGGTCTTTCTTGGATACTTGAGACCAGGGGGAAATTACATAACAATTGGTAGTTCAACACAGTCTACAAAAATCCATGCACAACAACTTTTACAAGGTAGATAATCCTTAGCACATGCATTTATACACACCATCTGTAGTGGTGTTCTACATAACAGGAAGTAGTTAAAGGTTGGTGGACAACACCAGACAGTTATCCCTACACTTCTTCCATTACATTGGCATGAGATAACCCAAAAAACTCACACATCGACATCATCTACAAGATCCTTTCTACACCCCTTTTCATCATCATGGACTAGTGCACATGTTCCTTTTTCACATTTCCAACATTTTTACATACTTTCCCTACACACTTTTTACATATTTTGATCATATACATGTGTATTTGACTACTTGTCGGCTTCTCTTTTGCAAGTTTGTCTATATGGGAAGCGGTAGTCAACATCATCACACACATCAACATCAATCAACAATAATAGTGCATCATGACATCTACACATGTGTTTCTTCCCTAGGTTTATTTTCATCATCACTTTTTACATTTTCTCCTCCTTAGCATCCATGCTTCACATTTTATCACTCCACGCTTTGTCTTGTCCTTGGCACACTTTCACCATCAATCTACATGGTTATCAGGTATGCATATCTATTTACTTTATGTTATCAAGCTTTTCACTCACCAACATAAAGTGGGGGCAAATGTAGACACACAATCACGCACTTTGGGTAATTATCTAGTCCTAATTACATACTACTATTCATGTGATTCCTAAGTAAGAAAAGTACTAATTAACCCATGTCTTTGGCCACCTTTCTTTACTTTCTATTGTTACTTTTAGTCTTGCACCCTTACTTGCTCAGTCTTCCTTTTTACTCTTCGAAGCATTTGTCATCCTGGACACTAGTTCCCGGCCAGACGCTAGTGCCAGGCACACTCATCCCCTTTGGGTGCTCTTGTCCCCTTTATAATTTACTCTCACTTTTTGGGTCCTTTCTAGCCATTTGAGCATCTTATCTTTTTGGTAGTCGACCTTTTCAAGGTTGATTATGAAATTCAAGCGAAGGAATCATATAAATATAAAGTTATGTGATCATAATAAGGGACCAAGCACTAAGCACTATCTATCACCACCTAAGGTTGCATCCATCAAGGCATCTAAGAGCTCCATTGCATCCATCTAGATCCATCACAAGGGACACAAGGGTTGGTTTTCTAGCATCACACTTCATAGGAGGAAGTTCATTCTATTCCATGCACACATTTACTATATTCTACATCTAGCTACTTGTTTGGTATCTAAGTGTGATATGCACAAGAGTAACTTAGGGCACAATTCCACACACACACACACACATAACTATTGGGTCTAAGATGTAGTGCAATGCTCAGTTATAAGTCCACTATTGTGGCGGCTCAGACAATTTGACCCCTCTTTTTGCATCTTTATTTTTTAGGATTTGATGGTTTTACAGGTCTATTCTTTATTGCAGGTTTACGGCGACCTTGATGATCTTGGTGTGACCTCAGAGTGATCAAAGGTGAATAAAGGTGAACACCTTATGATACCTCAAAGGAGGTTTTCTAAGCATTTCCATAGACCCAAGTGCTAAGAAAGCAGTCTAGGGCACCCACAGATGCCCATGTTCCTCTCCAAGTGCCCCAATCTATCATGTTCCTCCAGTTCTTCATTTTTATGTGCTCCTGTGTGATGTTTCTTCATTTCTATTCATCCGGTTAGAGCTTCATCCAGTCCAGATCTCATCTCGCAAATCAACTAAGGCTTCTTACCCTCTCTTTACACTTAGGGTTTTCACTTTATTGTTGAGTTGTTTTAGGTGCAATTTTTGTAGTTAATTGGTATTCATTTACTATTATTATAACATTCATATTAGGATCATATTACATAAATTTTAGCTTAACCACATTCATAAGTTCACCATTGTGGACAACTAAGGACAGTCCAGGCCCCTCATTTTACATCTTTCTTTTTTTGGGATTTGATGTCTATTTGAGGGTTTTGCAGGTTCATTCTTTATTGCACGTTTCCAACGACCTCGAAGATCTTAGTGCGACCTCATAGTGACCAAAGATGACTAAAGGTGAACACCTTACAACACCTTAGAGGAGCTTTTCTTAGCATTTCCATGTAGACCCGGCACCTGAAAAGGTCCAAGACGCCCATGTCCCTCTTCAAGCGCCCTAGTCTAGCTTGCTTCTCCAAATCTACATTTTTCTAAGCTCCAGGTGCGATGGTCGATGCTCCATATTTTCCATCCTTCCAACTCTTTGCATTCTCCATAACTCTGTGAATCAGCTAAGGCTTTTTACCTTCTCTTTGCAATTAGGGTTTTATTATTTATTGCTTAGTTGTTTGGGTATTTATTGATGTACTTAATTGTTATTCATTTACTGCTATTATAACGTTCATATTAGGCTCATAAATTACATTTTAGCTTAATCACCAACCCAGGACCTCTTTTACAAGGGTAGCCTCTACAATTCCACTTACCAAGTTCAAGTGCTCCTGGGGGGGCCCCGGTCCTTATTTCTTGTGTGTCATTTTGTGACTAATTTGAGCTCTTCCATTCTCAGTAGCCATGCCCATTTCTCTTCATTCCTTGTTACTTTTAATTTTTCCCATTCTTTCCTCCTTTCTTCTTGTTGTTGTGGGAGTTGAATCTTTTTCTAGGTAGATGTGTGTCCCTCTAAAAGATCTTTTGTTCCTTAATAGCTAGTTTTTGTCTTCCATGTTTTTCATGATAATTCTTACGTGTCTGTCCTTTCCTCTACTTAACTATTTTCCCATTTTATTTTCCTGAAGAATAGGGACTTTCTAATGTAACTGATCTGTTAGAAAGTCTCTTGCTAATTTTTTGGTGCTCTCATTCTCACCGTAATCTTTTAATCCCTTGATAATGATGTTTGCAACCCTCTCTTTCCTGTCATGTTCTTCTCTTATTTGTATTCTAACCTATTTTTGTATTATAACCCTTTGTTCCTCTGACAAATCATTTCCTCTTTGAGCCCAAGACTTTTCCCCTTCGAGCTAGCTTCCCAAGTGACCCCCATATACTTCTGCATTTGCAATTTTGTGGCTCTTTCATTTGGTCATTCCTTCCTTCACTCACTTTTGTTTTATTTTTTGTTGTTGTTTTCAACTCATTTAAAGCTTGTTTTATCACCACCAACTCTTGCTACCCCTGTTCCATATTATTCTGTAAGTTGTTTACTTGTTCCTTGAGCATTTAATTCTCTCTTACTAACTGCCAATGAGATTCTATAGCCTCTTTCAATTTGTTGTCCATATTGTTTTGTAAGTTGTTTACTTGTTCTCTGAGCATTTGATTCTCTCTTACTAACTGCCAATTAGATTTTATAGCCTCTTTCATCTTGTTGTCCTCATGATGTTTCCTCCTTTCCAAGTCTTCGAGTCTTCTTTTCATGTTCATTAATTCATTGACATAGAGTTCGGGTGACCATATTAGTGGTGTTATCGTAGGACTGTATAATTCATTGCTTGCTTGATTCACTTCTCATTTTTCTCCTTCATTTTCCAAACAAGTTTCATATTTCCTTTGTGTATTATACACATATGTTTTTTTTTCATATTCTCTTTGTCTTCAAAATCCCACTTATGATTATGATACATAAACTTTCTCTTATTTCCTATGATGAATGAGTTGAGAATATTGGTTCATAACTTGTACCAGTTCGCCATTGCTCTTAAGTATTGTATCAAGCACCTTTTCACCTTTGTCTTGACCATGTTTTGCATGAGTTGCGTGCAAATGTTGTCTTGTGGACATAACTATTGAAGTGTTACTGACTACCTTTAGTATAATAACTATCAATTTTTTGTTCTTTGTTTGTCTCAATTTTCGGGCTTGCTCTTCTTTAAAATACCTTTATATTTATATTTATATAGGAAAGTGGAGTTTGAGTATTTAGGGAGTGAGAGTTGAGGATCTCCTTGTAATGTTTAGGTTTAACATATTGGATAACTCACCATCCTTGATCCTTTATATAATTTTTAGGTAGAAGATATTGGACCACTCACTCTTTGTATAGGAAATGGCTTTTGGTTGGTGTATATTAGACCACTCACCACATTCCCGAGTTAATAATTTTTGGGCGGAGCATATTGGACCATGCACCACACCATAGGTAAATCGTATCAAACCCACAACTTAAACCATCGTAAGCGATAATCAAGACCAAGTGTGCCAACCCGAGGACACCTAATTTTGGGGAGAGTGCTACATAGGTAGAAAAATGGGCCCTTCTCTAATATTGTAAAGTCTTAAATTTGACGGTCATCCCTTCTTGTTAAAAGGAAAATCTAATATGGTTTAATTGTTTATCTACACTTCAACGTGGTAATATTCTAAATTATCAACAAAATTTATCACATATATAATTATATCATTTTTTCAATAGTTTAAAATGATAAATTTATCTTTTTAATTATTAAATAAAATTATTATAAAACATTTAAATAAAAACTATGTATAATGCAACAACTTTTTGTTATATTTTATTTATCAAAAACATTTAATATATTAAACATGTAACTTTACATTTTTAAAATAAAAATTAAGTCGATCATTTGGAAAAGGACTAGAGAAAGGCAAACATGGTCTATATGAAGAAAATATTTTGGTCAATGGACCAATATAGGATGCACTTCTTGTTGCGATTGTTTCTTTATTTTCATTGTTGAATTGAATTCTTTGATTGTAATTTTCAATTTTTATATGGCTTTGTATAGTTAAGTGTGAAATGGATTAGTAGTTAATGCTATAGTGGAAATAATGGATAAGTTGCTTGTATGTTTTTTCTTGGTTGCACAAAAATAAACAAATAAATTCTGACTTAACCAAGTAACCTTTGACCACACAAACAAGGACGAATTTGAACCAACAGAGAAGCAAGATTTATTAAAAACTATTACATATATTACATTGGGAAGTTACTTTTCATTTATAAGAAAATTATAGTGTAGAGCAATCGTTACCGTATAATGAAAATTAAAAAGTTAAACACTTACATACTTTAATGTCCACCATCATCAAATTATTAAATCCAGTCATCATATCACATGTTTCCACTTTGCACCCTAGTGTCATTTCCACTATTTACATGCATTTTTATTTCTTTTGTATTTAATAATTTTTACCGTGTGTATTTAAAATCCTATTGTGCTCTTGATTTGTGGTGGATGGTCTCGTAGGTTGTTGTAGGTATTTTGCTTCATTTTTAGGTGCGGGTATATTAACATTTTCCTGCTTTGAAGTTTGTAAAATATTTTTAAAACGACTTTAAAGTTTGTTGTCTTTGAATTGTGAACATGCATGTTATTGCTATGAGTGTATGGTTCTTTACAACATTTTTTTTGGATTTTAGGAAAACTACATGTAGAGAAGACATCTAAGAATGAGACAATTTTAATGAAATATTGAACATGTATATAGTAATAAAATTCCTTTCCTCATAAACAATTACAGTATGATATGTGCTTTATTTTTATCTTAAACATCCAATGTATAAGTCAAGCTCTATAACTTTACTTGTGATCATATAAATAGGGTTTTCCAAGAAGAACATTAGATATTCACAACATAACTACATTTCAAGTGATAGAATCCTACATCCACTCCTGAATGAGTATCAATGAACATTTTCCCATGCAAAGATTCAAAGGCGGTTTGAGCACAAAATTTATTCTTCACAGGTCTAGGGAAGCAAAAGAACACAAACAATCTAATGGGCTACAATGTAACTTCGATGAGCATTCAACAAATTTCATGCCTCAACACTCTCGTATTATTGTTGCTTTGCATTAAATTTGCAGCGGGTTTGTAATTAGTTATCCATTAGCCAACACATTAGAATAAATGTAAGATTATTGCATTCGAGAGGCATCTTGGTGTTTACACCCTAATTAATTTCTATGATGTGAAAAGTACACAACAATAAGAAGGATGTAAGGGTTTACAACAAATAGACTATTCTGATCTAATTAACTTCCAACATCAATTATACATGACCAAAATAATGCATTCAAGCTTGATATGATTGAAGCAATTGATAAACGATAAGTAACTAGTTCAAATACATGAGGGGAAAGGTAAAATTAGTTATTCAGGGCACATCAGAGAGAATATGGATGTGTATGGAATCAAAACAGGAAGATTTGGAACTAAATATTTTATACTAGAATTTTTGAACCGAGAACCGAGCAGGGGCGTAACCGTACATATGTTGTATAGTCTAGGTTGGATTTATATGACCCTTACTTGGAGTTATACAATTTTTGACCCTTTGACAATCTGGATCCACAACTTTCTAAGTGTTTTGTTTTTCTAGAAATTATGCTCATTGTATGTATCTCTTTCTCACACAAATTCAAAATGACTTATAATATCTTGCATCATAGTAGAAACCCTAACAACCGGGAATAACACTTCATCAAAGAATTAGCAAACCAAAAGGAGAAACACATGTGTGTGCGTTTAAGGTTGGAATACCTCGGTGGTCATACTTCAGTTGTTGAACCAATCTAAGTGTTGCACTACATTTCCTTAGTGCAGGATCAAGCCTCATGTAGTTATCTTAGTTGTTTCGAAAGTGTGTAAAGCTAACCAACCCCTCAAGGATGCCCTTGTGTCTCTTGACGCAAATATAACGGGCTAATTGCATAGTATAGAATGTACCCAACATGGTAGTGGTGAGATGTGGTGTGCCTTAGCTATGCCACATAACCCTTTGTTGATTGAAACCATTGTGCAATGATTATGAAGTTACTTTGCTCGTCTTTAACACATGGCTCTATGATCTTTATATGCTTGAAATGAATGAAGGTAGGCTCCTTGACCTAGTTGAATGCTTCATGTTTGTAGTAGGGATCACTCAATATTATGTACAACTAATTTAGGAACCCTTTTGAGTGCTTTAGGAATGATGTTTGCAATAAGAGCTTGTAATAATGACGAGTGAGTTATAAAGTGATAATGACTTACATATATAGACTTCTTTAGGTGAGATATTCTAATAAGGTCGACCCTAAGAAGATGAAATGACCCAAAGAATTATTTGAAATTGAAATCGAGTTGGTGATTGTGAAGGGGCAAGATTGTGCAGTCGACAAGATCGGACCCTACATCTCGACCCTTTCATACGTCTTTGAATCAAATGTTTTACATTGCTTTGATTGAATAATATTCCCATAGTTAATGATAGAGAAAAGTGTAAAGATAAATAAGGTGTAGAATGGCTAGAGAGATCAGGAGATTGGATTATGAATGTGAGCATTTGTTTTAACAAGAATACATGGTCAAACTTGCCATTGCACAAGGACAAGTTACGAAATTTTAGTGTCTACACCAAGTTTGGATGGAAGTTATAATAAAATATAGGCTTGTGTGATCAAGCTTGATGTGTCCTTGAAAAGGGAGCCCAATTTTCATCAAATTCATCTCATCCATCTTCTTATACTCAAATTTTTGAATGAATAAATCATTTGATATTATTCCATTACACAAATTGGTGTTGTAGGATCCTCGCAAATGAATTTTAGTGTCAAGGATTAAGGATTTTCGGGAACTTGAAAAATTAGTGTAATAGTAAATTTATCATTTAGTTTGAATGTTTAATGATAATAATTTTGGATGACCAAAATACATCTTTTTCTTAAGGGGTTAGTATTGTGATATGTGATGTTTTTTCAACATTTGTTTACACTATGATGCATATGGTAATCTATTTGGTTTCCACGACTACACACCTGCCACACCCATGGTGTCCCTTCACCACCTTAATGTTATGGAACCCATATTTCCCAACCTCGCCAAAGGAAATGCAAGGCAACACCTCTTTAAACCCATCAAGTTGGATTTTGGAGGAATATTGTAACAATCCATATATTATATTGGTAATAGGAAATCATCCATTTTAGTATCTCAAGGTTGTGCAATTAATATTTTTAGGGAAACGATTCTTCTAAATAACTAGATATGCCCTATAAAAATTTCATCAATTGGTACATGAGAGTAGACATCATATCATATTCATTCAACATCAAACCCATGACTAGGCATTCCCATCATAAACACATTGTTTTTTATATGAAGAACATGAGACAACAATCATTTGAGAAGTAATATCATAAACAATTATACGAAACACAAGATTACATCCGCTCAATACAAACAGAAGATGGCTTTACTCGAGACCATATCTTGGATCAAAGTTGTAAGGAAACCCGATACATTTTGGAAAATCAAGAAATAAATTCCCTTTCTCTTATGTATTCTCACTCGCTTCAAATAAGTCAATCTTCTTCTCATATCTCAAAACTCTAGAAAATACTTTGTTTCAATATTTAGAAATGGGTTTTTAGTACTTTTTGGAACTTTAATGAGTTTTTAATTTTATACTTGTAGTCACCAAGAAGAAATTGTAGAGTAATATCCTTAAGGAAGAGAAGTATTGAAATTCATGGGTGCTTACACCCTTATTAGATTATGTGAAATATAAGAATTAGTGAATTAGGTACACTAAAGGATGTAAGGGGAGCTACATGGGGTTATTATGATTAATTAACTTCCAACATTAATCATACAATATCATAACAACACATTCAATGTTTAAATGATATGCTACAAACTTGAAAACACAAGGAATGAGTACACTTATCTGATTACATATGATTTTGGGGGTTTTGGTAGGGTGCATTGATGAAACAAGAAGATCTCGAGTCTAATGATGCTTCATTCTAGGAACTATGACTTGAAACTGACTTAGGGAAAGACTATATACTTCTTCCAGACCATATGTACAATCTTGATCTTGGACTTGCTTATATTTTGGCTCTATAACTTCCCAAGATTTTTAGTTGTCTGGAAATGTCCACCGTTGTGAAACCCTAGTTGTTGGTCATGTTGTGAAGCTCTTTGAATATTTTGAACATGATCTCAAACCCTAGCCATGGGTGGGAAGTCCTGCAAAATAAACATTAGTTAGGTTGTGAGCACCCTCGTGCACCACCATTGGCACTAATCCAAAGAGACCTCACATCACACGTCATTCTCCACCTAGCATGTGATATCTGAATGGATGCAACTAGATTTGTCAACCTCTTTGACAATGCTTAAGTTGAGTTTGGATCTTGTTAAAATACTTGGAGAAGGGATGTTTGAGTGCTTGTGGATGAGAGAGACTAATTTCTTGACCCAGCAAGAAGATTTAAACGTATTGAGATTGTTTCCCTAATGATTAGATGTACTTTTATGAGATTTAGGGAGCCTTGGGTGTTTTTTGCAAGTGTTAGAAGTGAGTCTATCAATGTGGTGTCATAGGATTTACATGTTAGCAAATGAGGTAGTGTTAGCTTGCTTATATAGGCTTATATAGGGTTCTAAAGATGAATTACCGAAGAAAGGGAGACCCAATGGGAGTATAAAAACCATCAAAGAATGTGAAATTGAAAGTAGAGATGAAGGATATTTCAAGAAAAACCGCATAAATAGGTCGGACAAGATATATATTTCGACCAAACTGCATTTACTTGATTGGGGATAAAAACATGCTAAATGAAGTTTGCATCATGTCAGGATGACTTAGTATATGGATTTTTGTATTGTATTCTTAGAATGTGTCAACATATCAATGTGCAAGGATAAATAAGCTAGACAAGAGACCTCGAAAAGTCCTAAGCAAGAATGGAAAGGTTGTATTTATTGTAATAAGAGTACATTTCTAAAACTAGTAGTGTTAAAGAGTAAATTACCAAATTTGTTTTTCTATATTCCCCCTTTAAGTATGAAATGAAAATTACATGTTAAAAGTAAAAGATACATGAGTGTGTAGACATACTTTGTCTTCACTTGGAGATTGTTTTACAAAGTCCTATTAAAATTGGCATTGGCATGCTCCACTTTGTGAAACCTGTAACACAAAGTGAAGTCAATGTTCATAATAAAGAATTGAACATTAACTCAAATATAAAGTGTGACATGAAACATTTACATTTTTAAAAAAATGAAATGAAGAGATGTAAACAAGGAAGGAATACACATGTTTTCTTTGTAAGGGGAAACTCCTTATTTTTCTTGTGTTTGAAGATTTGCATTGTTGAAATTTGTCAAAGGATTGGGGTGATCAGTCCTCATTTCTTGCAAGAACAACCATAATGTTAGGTGCATACAACCCAACATGGAAATAAATGAGAGATAAAAGAACAAATGTAGTACAAGCACCCCGTGAAGGAAGAAGACTGTATCAAAGTTATTTAACAAATTTAATATCTTCCCCTTTAAATGTAAGAGGAAATGAAGGACTTCCTATGAAGAACTTAGCCACTTTGATACCTTCCCTAACCACACATACCACACCACTGCAGATGGATCTAGGCCTAATTTTAAAAATTAGAACACGCAATAGAAAAAAAAAATGAGTGCCCCCATGCCCTTCCCACGTGTCACACAACTAAATATAAATTATAATGTACTTGAATGTCATTGAATAAGGAAACCCAATTCCTTGATATTATTGAGAATGTGAGTGTTGTCATGAGGGAGTGAAGTATTTCATGCCCTTGTAATGGATCTAAACCGAGTGAACTATATATGAAACTATGCCAAAACTTGTACTTGTAGGTAGAAATCTAAGACTCTGAGAAAGTTGATGTAACTTTCCTTGGGAAAAAACATGTGGGAGGTTCAAGACCTTACTTACGGTCTTGACCAAATTATATCGTTTTGAACCAATGCCATTTTTATGGATTTCTTTACTTGACTATATTTTTGAGTACATGTACCTTACTTGTACTTGTATGTTCCCCAAAAATTTTGTGTGTATTTTTTGTAGGTGTAGAATATACTTAGATGAATTCCCCATTTTTAAGTCATATGTGAAAACCCCGCTGAGCACTTGGCTCAAAAGAATAAATGTGTTCCCGCACTAAATATCTAATAATTTGTAGAAGAATGTAGAATCTCGAGGATGTGACCACCTTGAAGAACCTATGCCTGCAAAAAGGAAGGTGTTTGTGCATGGTGGCACCCATGGTGAGTAACAAGAGAAATGTTAGCAATAAATATAGATAGTAATAATAATAGTAAGCATTATGTATGTATAAAAAACCTAGGTCATTTCGCTAAAACCATTTGCACCTTTCGCTGATTTTTGGTGTTAGCTCGGATGTCGGACCCCTCTGGTCCAAATCAGGGGTCCCTCATGTCAGGGGCCCTCTCTCCAAAGCCACCCGAGGCCTGGAATAAAATAGTGGAGGGTTCCACCTCGCTCCTAGTTTAGAAAATCTCTCTCCTTCGCTGTTAGATGGGTCCCTCTCACTGCGCATTCCCTCTCACATCACGGAGGTTACTGCACGCTTCTCGTGATCTTTCCTTGGTGGGTAAAATGATGGGTCCTAGACCCCCTTTGGAGGATATCAAAAAATGGGCACGGTTGAAATGGCAACCATGTGGAGCGCTTGAAATAGTGGCAATGCCTAACGGTTTCATGTTATTCTCCTTCAGCATGAAAGAGGATTTCGCGAGAGTTCTTCTCGGTGGCCCTTGGTTTTTTGGTAGACGTGGCTTCTACCTCAGGAAATGGTCTCCAGGTTTCAACCCACACACTGAATCCATGACCCAAGCCCCAATATGGGTTTGCCTCCCGGGGCTCCCCCTGGAGTTCTGGCATCCAGCGGTTATTGAAGGTATTGCCCTCTCCATAGGATCTTTAATTGCTATTGATCAAGCAACTAAAGCTAAAACTAGATTCATCCATGCTCATTTTTGTGTTAATGCTGACGTAAGTTGTCCCCTCCCAAAAGAGATAGAGCTAATATCGGATCTTGGGAACTGGAAACAAAATATTGACTATGAATATATTCCTCAAGCATGCTCCTTCTGCAAAAGCATTGGCCATCGGGCCTCTAGTTGCCCCTCCAAACCTCAGCTAAAACCCAAAACCCAAAACCTTTCCCCAAAAACTAAGAGAGGATTTATTCCTAAGCCATCCTCTGTTGAGATCCCTATCATCCCCACCTCTAATTCCTTTGCTCTCCTGGAAGAAGGATAAATAAACACTTCCTCGACCCTTTTTCGAGGTTATTCCCCCTCTCTGGCCCTCCTGCCCCCCCTTCATCCCTTTGTCTCCCTCGGCTCTCCCCCTTTCCTCTGAGGAGGTTAACCTCTCCTTGGCTATTTCCTCCTCCCCCCCACCCTGTCTTCTCCTCTATCCCTCCCCATCCCCCTTCCCACTTCTTGCCCCCTTTCCTTGGAACCCCCTTCCTTGAGTCTCCCCCATGTCCCCCTCTTCCCCCTCCCTTGGACTCTGCCATCTCCCCTCGACCCATTCTTCTCGATGACAACTTTAACCTCCACTATACAAGAGAGTAGCAGCAGAAACCTGATATTGGCACTAAAAAGTAAGGGGAAGGATTTCGAGCAATATCAAACTCCAAAGAAGAAGTCGCTCTCAATGTCACCGAGGAACGCAGAGCACAATCCCCATGGTGGTGGGGAGAAAAAATCCAAATCAAAGAAATGAAGATCATCTCTTGGAATATAAGAGGGCTCAACTCTCTTCAAAAGCAAAGAGTCATCAAAGATATCAAATTCCAGAACTCTCCTGATATCATAATGTTGCAGGAAACTAAACTAAAAAAAGACGATCGACTCCTAAAATTTTTGCGGTTGCTTCTTTTGAATCCCAACCTTTAGTAGGGAACTCAGGTGGTCTTTGTACCCTATGGGATCCCATAAGCTTCAAAGGGGATTGTCTGTTCAAACACCCCAAATTTCTATGCATACTCTTCCAAGAGGTTGGATCCAACTCCACTTGGATTGCCATCAATGTTTACGCCCCCAACTTAGAGACTTAACATGGGAAATTATGGAAAGATATCACAAACTTCATCAACACTTGTGGTAAAATTCCCATATTAATAATGGGGGATTTTAATTGTCCCCTTTTTCCTTCGAAAAATAGGGAGGAGTTCCTGCCATGACCGCCAGCATGGAAGCTCTAGCTGACTTCATCAGGGAGAATTCACTACTTGACATGGAACTTCATGGCTCCTCCTTTACGTGGTCAAACCGCAGATTGGGTAGGAACCATATTCAAAGCAGATTGGATAGATCTCTGGGCTCTCTGGACTGGATCTCTCTATTTCCTGACTTCTACCTCAAATCCCTCCCCAGTGTCTCCTCGACCACAGCCCTCTCTCTTTGAGTGCAAATCAAATCACAATCTGAATACCAAGAATCCTCCCTTCAGGTTCGAGCTTGCATGGCTTGAGAATAATCACCTGAACCCTCTTGTTTCCAAATGGTGGAATATCAATATTGAGGGCACTGACATGTTTAGATTTTCCAGCAAGCTCAAAGAAATTAAAAAACAACTCAAAATATGGAAGTCTACGGTCTTCAGCAACATCAAGCTCCGCAAACAGAAGCTATCTCAGGATTTAGCTAAAGTCTCTAGCTCAAATGGAGATTGAGGGAGATTGGATCACCTTCACCAAAAAGAAACCTCCCTCCTCAGTGATTACCACAACACGCTTCAAGAAGAGGAGACCTATTGGAGGCAACGCTCTCGAGCCCTTTGGCTCGAGCAGGGGGATCGTAACACCAAATTCTTCCACATCACTACTTCTAAGCATAAGAGCAGAGACAAGATCAGAGAGTTGGTGTCATCCTCGGGTACCCTGTTAACATCTGAGGCTGATATCTCCAATGAGCTTGTCTCCTTCTATTCTAACCTCCTCTAGGTAGATTAGCCTCCTTCGGAGCAATCAATGGCCTCCATGCTCCAACATATCCGACATCTTGTGTCTTTAGAGATGAATAATAATCTGATCAAACCTTTTTCTATGGAGGAAATTCACAAAGCAGTATTCGCCATGAAAAGGGACAAAGTTGCTTTCTTCCAAGTGTTATGGGAGACCATCAAACAAGATCTCTTCAAAGCGGTGAATGAGTTCCAGATCAGTAACAATCTTCTAAAAGAATGGAATACCACCTTCGTTGCCCTTGCCCCAAAAGTGCATAGTTCAAAAGATGTCTCCAACTTTAGGCCAATCAGTTTATGCAACACCGCTTATAAGATTATCACTAAGATGTTGGCCTCCAGGCTTAAACCCCTAATGAATGCTCTCATCTCGCAAAACCAGAACGGTTTTATTAAGGGGCGGCTCATCCAAGGTGGTATCATTACGGTTCATGAAGCTATCCACTTGGCCTATCACTTGAAATCCCCTGGAATGATCCTAAAGCTTGATATGCAAAAAGTGTTTGACAAAGTCAGCTGGCCTTTTTTAATTAGGGTCCTGGAAAAATATGGTTTCGATAAAAGATGGTGTAGTTGGGTCTTCTCTTGTATTGTGACTCCTTGCTTCTCTATTCTTATCAATGGCATTCCGGCAGGATTCTTCAAAAGCAGCAGAGGTATCAGGCAAGGTGACCCCCTGTCACCCTTCCTCTTTGTTCTTATGGTAGACTCCCTCAACAGAGCACTGGAGGCAAGAAACATTAGTATGTCATTTCGGTCTGAAAATCACCTCCAACTTCCCTTCTGCCACTCATAGCCAGTTTGCTAATGACACTTTGCTTGTTAAGTGTTGCCTCTATGATTGAAGCCCGGGCTATCATGGATATCCTATCTCTTTACCAAGCAGCTTCTCAGCAAATTATCAACTTCAACAAGAGCAACATCTCCTTCATCAACACTGCTCCTAGGACTCAGAGAAAGATTGTGGATATTTTTGGGTGCAATATTGTGGACCTCCTGCCTCTTATCTTGGCATCCCCCTCTTCCATGGTAAGCAATCTAAAAATCTCTGGAATCCAGTCATTGAAAGATACCAAAAAAAGCTCGCTTCCTGGAAAGGGGCTCACTCAGTCAGGCTGGAAAACTCCAACTGGTTAAAGCCACCCTCCAAAGTCTTCCTACTTACTTCATGTCCCTTCTCAAAGTTCCCAACTCGGTGAAGGAGGTGGTGGAAAAAATCCAAAAGCACTTCCTGTGGTCTGGGACGGAAGAAAGGAAGAGGATCCATCTTGTCTCATGGAAGGAAGTGTGTAAGCCGACTTCTCAGGGTGGGCTCGGACTAAGAAGGATGGCTGACACGAATGTGGCCCTCCTGGCCAAACTTGGCTGGGACGTGGCTAAAGGTAACTCTCATTGGGCTCAGCTTCTCAGAGCTAAGTACCTTGCTAATAATGAAGATTTCCTCACTTCAAATCCAATTCGAGGTTTGGCCATTTGGAATTCTGTTATTAGTTCCCTCCCCATTATCCAGGCTGGCACTAAATGGAGATTTGGAAATGGGAGACTCATTGACTTCTGGCGAGATCATTGGATTGGGGACGAGACGCTTGATCACAATCCCTCTTGGGACCCTGTGAAAAGAAGCCTCATTAACAAGCAGGGAAGGTTAGTTTCTGGTTATTGGAAGGTGGTGAATTCCATTCCCTCCTGGAATATTCAGGTTTGGGATGATATAAGTGAACAACAAAGCATGCTTCTAGCTTCACTTAGAATTGTGCTCTCATCCATCTATATCCCCTTATCCCAACATGAAGATGAGCTAATTTGGCCCCTCTCTCCATGATCTGGCTCCTTCTCGCTAAGGCTGCTTATCTCTCAATACATGGTGTTGACTCTTGTCCCCCTCACCAAATTCTCCCAAAGGAGATCATCCCCAAAATTGGTTTTTTCTCCTGGCTCTCTTCTAAGAATGCTTTCCTCTCTAGAGAAAATCTGAAAAGGAGGGGTTTCTCTCTTCCCACTAGATGTGTGCTTTGTACTAAGGAGACAGAGTCCTCTACCCATCTTTTGATCCACTGTCCCTTTTCGCAAATTATCTGGCATTGGTTCTTATCGAGGATGGGTGTGTTCTGGACCTTCCCTGAGTCCATTCAGGACACCCTCTCTCAATGGAGTTCCCCCTTCTCTCATCCGGCTCTGGTTCTAGCCTGGAAACTTCTCCTCCCGCATGGCATATGGGGCATCTAGAAAGAAAGGAACAGAAGAATATTCAAAGACCAGAGTCTTGAACCTAAACAGGTGGCTACCTAGATTGCTCTTACTTTCCAGGATAATCTCAACTCTCACCTCTGGTCCAAATATCAGCAAAAAATCCAAATCTGTAACTCTCGGGAGTGGCAGCGGCTGTTGGCTATTCATCCTGTAAGTAAAGGCTCTTCCTCTGCTCGGGGATTAGTTCAATGGCTTCCTCCACCTCAGGGTTGGAGAAAACTTAATACGGATGGGGCCTCGAAAGGCAATCCTGGTAAATCAGGTGGAGGAGCCATTCTTCGTTGCTCCTGGGCTCTATCGTTGTTGCCTCTGCTCATAATCTTAACTATGGCACCAAACATCGTGTGGAAACCATGGCCATCCTCAAGGGCCTTGAGCTGGCTATCAAATTTGGCAATGATCCTCTCCAAGTTGAAAGTGACTCCCTCAACATCATCAATCTCCTGCAATCAGCTGATTCTGGTCAATGGTCAATCCAAAATATCATAGCTGATATCAAAATGCTACAAAGAAATTTCCAGCAAATTCGGCCCAAAGATGTCTTTTGGGAGGGGAATGAAGCGCGCGGACCACCTAGCTAACATTGGAGTTCTCCTTGAGAGTCAACAAAGCTAGATGGACAACTTCCCGGCTGATCTCTTCCAAATTACTCAGAATGATCTATCCCAATGCTGACTGGTTGAAGGGGGAGCTGATATGGGTTTTAAAGAATGCCTTTATGGCCTCCTCAAAAGGTGACAGCATTTATGTTTGATTTACTTTGAAAAGACCTTTGGACAGAATCATTTGATGAGGGAGATGTGTTATGATGTGGAGGATTTCGCACGCATGGGGTAATTCCTCCCCTTAATCATATGATGATCTAGTGGGAGGACAATGATGGCAAAGTTGATAGCTCCCACGCCCTGGGCGGGTTTTTAAAGGACCCCCATCACTCTCTCTTCTGCACTTTTCCAAAATTCTCAACAATGGGTGGTCAATCAAGCCGATTGAGCTTTCACTGTGAATTTGTTAAAGATGATGTGGAGGTATGGAACATTTTACTGGAAAATTACATCATGACTTTCCTGGAGAGGATGGCGGGCTACTCGGCCCTAGTCTCGTACGCAGTTATGGCTTCTTGGTCGAAGGGGAGGGTATAGATTGGTAACACGTGTTTTACTATCTCCACCAATGCTATCGCTAATGCCACGGATCTTCCTGCCATCAACGACATCTATTTCAAGTGCTTGCTGCATGTGGAAATGCAGGATTTCATCGCTCTAGGGGACAAGCCGGTCAAATATCTCTCTCTACACATGTGATTCCTTGCCTCTGCCATGGAATAGAGTCGTTGAAGTTGTAATGCATTATTTCACCATTGATGGCCATTATCATCTGGTTTACGGCCCTCACTTCTTCATCCTTTCTCATCTGCATTGGGCAAAAAGATTAATCTTGCGGCTTTCCTCTATCAATCTCTCGAGCACTCTGTTCAGCTGGCTCGTGACGGGAAGGGGCTATTCTCCACCAGGGCTTACTGTACTTGCTTTTTTCTGATGTTGCTTCGCATGCCAACTTAATCCGCTTCCCCCCAAAATTGGTCACCGTCGCCATTCTCCTTCACCTTCCCCCCCCTCCTCCACCTCCCTCCGCTCTTCTCTGAGCCACCGTCTTTGCACCTTTCCTCTGACTCCGACTCGGACGTCACCATTCTTAGCCCTCCCCTTGCTTGTTTCCGAGCCCTCTGCTCCCCCTGGTTTCCCCGCACCTTTCGTGCCTATTCTTTAGGAAGGCACTAACACCCGCTTTAAAGCTATCTCCCTGGTCCTCAAGCCCCGATACCTCCTCTTCGAAGACATTCTAGGCCTCGCCAAGCTCTATCCTAACTCCTCGGCCTCGAGCAGTTGGAGACGAATCAGCATGTGGACGACCCCACTTCTCAGCCTGTTGGAGACATTCCGCTCTTCGACGATAGCGAACCTCCCGCCGACACTACGAAATATCCTTCGAATGTGAACTCAACTCCTGCGCTAAGCTCGCGACTACTGACTCTCAGAGGGAGGAGCGCAGAGTCGATTTGGTGTCATCTATTTTAAACAAGCTTCAGCGTGCCTTCACATCCTTGAAGGCCTGGGAGGCCTTCACTAATTCTACTAGGAGCACCATTGCCAAAGATTGCTCAGAGCTCATCACCCTTGCGGAACATCTTGTAGGACTCGAGTTCCCCGCAGCTAGAATCGCTGTCTCGAGTGAAAAATCTCTTCTGATGTTTTCTTCTCTCTTCTGCTATCTTTTTTTGTTTTCCTTTTTTTTGGAATCTCCATGGGTACTTTTTTGCTATGTTCTAAATTGCTAAATCTGGCCTGATGGGCTTCTTTGTATAAGGTTGTGGGACCTTCTAAAACCCTCTTTTTACCCTATATATTCCAAAAAAGAATTATGTATGTATAAGAAAAATAATGTAGCAATCACGAAGTCAAATTCAATAGTATGCAAACAATGTCACACAAAAGGCATAGAGTCTACAAACATGGGACACCCGCATGTCACAATAAAATCAAGTCACTTAGGCCACAATCAATGAAACAAGAAAGTAAGAACACACACACACAACAAGCAAGTGTGTATGAAAAATAAGAGTGTCAAAACATGATGAAATGATACAACAACTAATATAGAAAGAAATATGTGAAGTAAGAGGTGTCAATGTTGCACAAGACACATGTGCGAGTCATGTTAGCTCAAAAGATAATGTGTACATAATATATGTAATCAAGTGTGATATAAATTAGAAAGTTACTATAATAAACAAAAACACTTATGTGTAGTATATAATATATGCCCTTAGATGTATAGAAGTCCGGGTAAAGGGTCACCAAAACTCACACTGTGTACCACTCTGTGTGTGTCCTACATTAACCTCAAAATACCATGTGAATGCATATGTGTAAAAAGAAAAATATATGTTATCTATCAAATCTATAATGAAAGACAACATGTGTAATGTAAAGTGATAACAAATCAAGCTAAATATGTAGGTCCTAATTTTTTATTTTTACAAATATATGTTTTTTGTATTTTGAAACTATGTTAATGTTTTTGTACTTTTACAATGTGTAGCTATGTACAAGAAAGGGGGTAGCATGAAAAGTTATCCAATGATAACCTCTTGAAGATATGGAGAAAATATAAGTGAAGATGTAGGTTCAAGCCTCAATTGTGACTCAAATGCAAGTGGTACAATAGTAATATTTTCCAAAGAAGGGTTGTGCGAAGGATTGAAGGAATGAGTACATTGAGACATGCCATGGGCACTAGGAGATATGCGAGAAACTATTTAGGGAACATGTGCACTAGAGGACCGACGCATGATCATATGGGAGTAGGAAATGTGTGAAAAATGTGTGAAATCAAGGACTATGAGGAGACCTAGAAGAGCTAGAGTCATGCACTACAATGTGTGCAACTAAAGACCTATCAAGAGACATAGAAAGGTTAGAGCTATGAAAAGTAGTTTTTAGAATCATGGGCCTAGGAAATAATTGAGAAGTGATAGGGTTGCTAGGAATAACATGTGAAATTTAAGATCTATCTCGTAGATGTACTTGGGAGTAGGAATATGAACTATAGAGGAAGGACTAGGCAAAATAGGAAAAGGAGCTTCAAAGGGAACACCTATAATTGTGACAACTTGTTGATCATGAATAAACTTGACACATTGGTGAATGACTGATGGAATATCCCGAGAGCACATAGTCAAGGGAGACCTAATCATAATACACCAAAGATAAGAGAAGCAACAACCAAGAATGAAATTGATGTAGTGATAAAACCAACCATGATAAATAGGGTGATACATTGGCAACAAGGAATAATATCAATCTAAGATTCTATGTAGGAATGCCAAGAGATTAAAGTAACATAAGAGATAAAACATTATCCTTATTATGTGGATCAACCAAAACACCGTGTATAGGTACTTGATTAATAGAGACAAGGATAGATAAAGTATCTAAAATAAATGTGTCATCTATATCGAGTCATCAAAAGTGATAAGTGGTGTAGGAGACGATGTGTGAGTGACAATGCCAATCATTGCATCTAAAGGGTGATCATAAGAGGGTAGTGGTGGCACTACATGATAAGTGTTGTGCACTTTTGAAGTAGATTTGTCAGTTTCATGCTTAGGAAGTGGATCATTGAAGATTTTAATTTTGCATTATTGTTGGTTGGCTTAGAAGATTCAATGGGCTCATTTCATTCAATGGTGATTGAACTGATAATATATTAAATAACATAACGAAGCTTGCTACAACAGCTTAGTGTGGTGACCTATACATCTATGATAATCATAATAAGCATTGACATTGGAACTTTTAATTTGAGGCTTCCGTGTATCAACCTTTAAGTGATGGAGGGAGAGACACAAGATTACATTCAATCAACTATTTCAATACAATGAGTAGGGCGCATGGTAAGTGAGTAAACTGTCATCATGTGGGATGAATTTGGAGCTTAGTTGATTGAGTAACAACATTGACCATGCCGTTAGAAGCAACCTTGATATCATTAGTCTTGCCTTTGAATGCGGGTTTTCTTGGAAACTTGGCATAAGAGGTATTAGGATGAGTGCTAACAATGCACTTGAGTTTTTTCATATGTAACAACTTAGCTTTGCACTCCTCGAGTATATGGTATAAATGGTCAAAATATTGAAACTTATCAAATATGACAATTCTTACAAAAGAGAAAATAAGTTTTATGTAAAGAGGTCTTGTAATTCACTTTCAGCTAAGATATTACTCATCTTATTATGCACGGTCTTGTATCACAAGACATGATCGTTGATGGGTTCATTGGATCCTTTTCACATTTTAGACAATTTTGCATTTGAAACTTTTCCCCTAATGTTGATAGATAATTGTGCCAAAAATTGATTTGCCAACGTAGTAAATGAACACACATAATGTGTGGGGAGATCATAAAACCACTGTAGTGCAAATTCTCTAAGACTTCTAGGGAAGAGATTCATAAGTAAGATGTCTTGATAAGCGCGATAAATAAAGCAAGCTATATGAAAGGATCAAATATGGTAGGTGATATCCCATTTTCCATCATAGATAGGGAGTTTAGGAGTGACAACACCAATAGGAAATAAGTAAGAAATCACTTCGAGTATAAGCGGGTTATGAAGCAATTCCACATAATCCATATCATGAGAGGAATTACATGCACCCTTTTGTAATTGTAATATTTGAGTCTGTAATGTATGAACAATGGTTTCAAGAACTTGTGTGCTAGATGAAGAAATGTGTGAACCCCAAGGAGTGGATATATAGGATGTGTAGTAACAAAAGTGGTCACAGGAAGATACATAAAGACTTTTGATATTGAAATTTCAAGTTCCCACGTAGACATAGAAATATCGGAGGTTGGTAAAGTGGAAGAGGGTTGAGGCCACTCAACAAGGTATTCTTCATTGGATTTCTAATCACAAGAAAGTTTAGCAACGAGGAGGATTTTTGATGATAGGCTTAGTGTGGTGGGGGTTTTCATGAATTTTTCACAAAAATGAGATACAAGTTCCACTTGTTCATGATCCACAATGTTATCGTCATCATGGTTGGAATCATAAGAATTATCACTATGAGTTTCAATTTCATGTAATGAAACCTCATTAGCATGGTTAAGGATGGATGGATTGTGAACAATATGTAATGGAGATGATTCCATGAGGCTATGATGCTTGTGAGTAGGAGGAGAAATTTCAATATGCTCAATAGGTTGATTAAACCAAGTAATACGCTGGAAGGGAATTAGAGGGATGTATATAAAATTTGAAATCATATGAGATGAGTAAAAAGAAATAACAACATATACTTTAGAGAAAATAAAAACCCTAGGGTCGATATAAGGATTGAGTCACAAGTTCACCAAAATGTGTACACCCTTGTTAGATTATGTGAAATATAAGAATTAGTTAATTAGGTACACTAAAGGATATACAGGGAGCTACAAGGGTTATTGATTAATTAACTTCCAACATTATCATACAATATCATAACAATGCATTCAATGTTTAAATGATATGCTACAAACTTGAAAACACAAGGGAATGAATGCACTTAGTTGATTAGATATGGATCTAGGAGGTTTTGGGAGGGTGTACTACTAAAATAAGAAGATCATATTTTGATTATGCTTCATTATGAGAACTGTGACTATAAAATGACCTGGGTGGGACAATATACTTCTACTAGGAATGTATTTATGATCTTTGACTTACTTGGTTTTTAGATTTGTAAATTCCCTAGATTGTCACCTATTTATAAATGTTTGTCATTGTCAAACCCTAGTTGTCATTCATGTTGTAAATATCTTTGAATATTTTGAACATGATCTCAAACCTTGACCACGATGTGAATTCCTACAAAATAAACATTAGTTGGGTTATGGGCACCTTTTTGTGCCTCTAGCATTAACACTAATCCAAAGAGGCCTCGTGTTACACGTCCATCTCCACCTAGCATGTGATATTTGAATGGATGAAACTATGTTTTGAAACCTCTTTGATAATGCATGAGTTGAGTTTGGATCTCACTAGAATACTTGGAAGAAGGGATGTTTCAATGCTTGTGGATGAGAGAGACTGGTGTCTTGACCTTGTAAGAAGCTTTAGACCTATAGAATTTGTTGCCTTGATGACTATAGATGTAATTTTGTGAGATTTAGGAAGACTTAGGTGCCTTTTACAAGTGTTCAAAGTGATTCTATTAGTGTAGTGTTATAGGATTCCCAGATTAGCAAATGAGGTAGTGTTAGCTTGCTTATATAGGGTTCCAAGATGAATTACTGATGAAAGGTCGACCTAGAGGGAGTAAAGGACCCATCAAAGAATGTGGAATTGAAAGTAGAGATGGAGGATATGCTAGTGAAAAACCGTGTAGATGGGTCAAGATGGGATATAAATTTTTGACCAAACTGCATAACCTTGATCGGGATGAAAAACATGCTAAATGAAGTTTACATTCTGTCAGGATGACTGAGTATTTGGATTTTTTGTATTGTATTCTCAGAATGATTGAACATATCAATGTATAAGGATAAACAAGATATACAAATACCTCTCAAAGTGTTACGACACTCATTTTGGTAATTCATGACTTGCAACAACACAAATTGTACAACACTCTTGCATTAGCCCACACTTGCTCAATTTGGCCAATCATGTTATCCCTTGCTATATCTCACTCATCTTTACTTGCACACACAACTTAGTTGTTTGCATAATGGTCATATTACTACATCAAATCAAACTATACCCTTGTACACTTTGTAATTCCAATTCCCATATCATTCATACATGCATCTAGAGACCAAAACACCTAGAAAGGGACATAACGTTCATATGCTATGGACCCACCAAGTGACTTTAGTCCCTTTCTCTCTAACGGTAATTTTTTTATTGGAATCTCTTTGGTACACTTGTAGTTAGCCTTTTATGAGTTTTCTAGATCCAAAACACACATATAAGCAAGTTATTTATCTCCCATTAGGGATGACATTCATTATACTTGGCACTTAACATCCTAATGAGCAAATACTAAGAGAAATCACAAGTAAAGCTACTCCAAGACTCCCTCGAGCTTCATATACTCTGCATACTCATGTTAGGGAAATAATCCACTCAGGTCTGCAAGTACAAAATACACATTTCCAAAGTCAAGTCAAGTTAGGGCAAACATCAAGTACAATCATATTGTTGCAAAGTCATCATTATCAATATGGTTACATACATTCTAGATATCACATGTTAAGTGAGAATAACGTGCGGTTTGAGACCTCTTCGAGTAGTGGTGACATCGGTAGTGCACAAGGGTGACTATAACCCACCTAACATTTATTTTGTAAGTGAACATCGTCAATATCGTAGATCAAGATTCCATACAGAGTAGAATAGTAAGTAGTGCTCAAGCACAAAAAGTTATAAAAGCCGAACTTACAGAGGGACAAGGGCGTATGAAAGGGCCATAATGGGGGTATATTTTGGCCTGTACCATATGCTTTGGTCCAAACAACTATTCAAGACACAATCTTAGTGGTGCAACTCTATCGATCATTTCGAGCCTTTTCTAGTCACCATACCAACTCATATCAACACAAAGTCTAGGATATCAACTAAGTCCTCTCCTCCTTTCCATTTCTAGTGCTTCATTTCATTTATCTATCATTATCTATCTTATTTCATGTATTATTATATTGTTACAATTAACTTTGGAAACTAGTTGATTAGGATAATATTTAATCGGTTATTGCCCCCTAAATAATTAACCATTTAGGTTAAATCATTTGGTGAAGATGACATTACTCAAACCCCTAACATAATCTAGCATCTCTTTGGTTCTTGTGTATAATGCCTACTAATCTCCACACCCTATCTACCTTAGGATTCATATCTACATTTTATCTTCGATCCACACCCGATTTTCATCTATCATCTGCCATAAATATGATTTGCACAAATTTTCCTAGGGTTTCATGGTTGGTCCTACCCTTTGGGTCACTTTCTAGGGCTCCTAATTGTAAAATCATTTTTTTGTTTCATATCTCAAGCATAACAACTCTATTTTCAAATTCCTTTGAGGTTATTTTTAATTTTTACATGTTCAACGAAAACCTCTTTTTATTTGCCCTATTTTTAGCACATTTTTCGAAATTCAAAATTACTATATATAGTAATTAAGGTATACTCAAAAATATACATTTTTGGAAAAGTCCCTCGAAGTTTTTCTTTACGTTCATCGATTCAAAATATCTTTTTCTATTTCAAGATATGGTCATTTTATTCATTTGACGACAATCACTTTTTGTTCAACATCACTTTTTGGGTTTTATCCATGAGGTCTCTTAATTGTCAACCCTCTATATGTTTATTCTTATCCTTTTCTATCTCACCACAATTCTCTCCCTCATTCATTTTCGCCATCATGGTCCATGCCACATTTTTAGGTATCTTTGTATCATTTACTTAAACGACACCCATCATGTAGAGATACTCTCACAAAACTAGTGCGTACAATAAAACTCCCTTATAATGCAACACCTTCACATGTGATTCAATGTAAGTTGTATTTAAGCTCCTTTCATTAGTAATGATGACACATTTCATATGGCTATATTAGAGTGTATTTAGGATTTATACCATGTTTTTCAAGAAAAATTTCAAGCTATGAATATTATAATTACATCTCCCAAAGATGAGATACAACATCTCAAGGATGCTTCCAATGCACATATTAGTTCTCTTTCTATGCATCATGATATTTCTAAGGCCAAATCTATGCACTTTGTGATATGAGTTTTTATGTCTACTACATGTGCTCATACAAGTGAGGTTAAAGTCCTACATAGAGGCAATAATGTGTATGTGCCATGAGATCAACCTCTCTAGTTTGACAAGAATGCTACACAACATGATATCCTATATGAGTTACTAGATAAGAGGTTAATTAATTTGTTACCTACTCATTACTACCCTCACTTTTAGCTTACAAAACTCAAAGGTCAACCATTTTGCAATTATCATGGAATTAATAGACATCGTGACAATGATTGTTATGCTTTACAACAAAAAATCCAACAACTTGAGTGTAAGGGATTTATTTCATTTTCTACACAACATTTTGCTACACATTCATCTCAAGTTTGAAAATATCAATGGGTCCCTTAAGTTGATCCTTTTATGTCTGGTAAACATAATGCAATATCAAATGATGTAACTTCTGTAATAATACAAGAGCTACCTATTAAACAAGAGAATAAGAATGTTATACCTCCTTTCAAAGTTCCATCCTTAAGAATAACATCACATCCCAATATTTTTCAAACTCAAGCACTATCAATTACACATGAGCTATTGCGCACCACCAATCCACCAATATCAATTGATCCACAACAAACCTAGTATGGGGAAACATGACAATGAATTCTACAAACATATCTACTCCTTCACAAAAATTGAGATAGATTATAAAAACACAAGTATTAATGACTTACTTGATGATATATGGATCTCCATAGGCATGAGATCATATAGGCCAAATCCTAAGTATACTTCTAAAAAATCTTCTTTGGGAGCAACATGTAACATAATCTCACTATTTCCCCACAATAAGCTAGGTTAAATCCTAAGGCCACATCTCTACCTATTTTTCATGTTGATGATTCTTTCCTTATCCCTGATGGTCCTGGGGCTTTTCACATTGATTAATCTAAACTTTATTCTCATATTAAACAACATTTTCCTATCATAAAAAGACTCATTGGTTAAAAGGGTACTTTCCTTGCAAGATCAACATGCGCTTGTACCTAGTACATTCCCATTTTATCATCCACATGCACCACTATCTAACTCCTTCTCCAACACTCACACATTGGGGCATCCACCTTCCCCTTCTTTTCTTGATAACATACTATGTTTATAGGTTCAACTTGACTATTGAGGGAGTGGCTACACACCTGAACCTCACTTTGTATACACACATTGAGGGAACCTTGCTTTCCCACCTTTGGCTACATAATATCTACTTATCAAAAGCACTAAAAATACAAATATTTCCCCTTAGGATAATTTCTTCGATCACCCTTCCTTCTCTTCAGAGAATAGGTTTTAATCTAAGCCCTTAGAGGGCCTAAAAATCCTAAAACATTCAAATATACTACAAACACAAAAAAAATCAAATATATACAAACATCCAAAAAATATTTTCATTGCTTCTTGTTTAGTTGTTTCTCTTGCGCTTATATTATTCATATTGCACTTTGCTTATTGATCTAAAAATGGATATGGAAATTCCCAATTCTATGTATTCTCCATATTCAATACTTGCTCTACAGATTCTCAAACTATTCTTTCTTTAGAAGATGGTCTAGTTAGGTTGGGGGTGATCCGGACACCTTCGAATGACAATTTAGACCATAACTCGTTATGTTCAAACAATTTTACAGTGATGCTTATGCAACCAACCCAATGGTTATGTAACCGCCACTCTGCATAGAGCAGCAGCTTTTGTAATCACCGCGGTAGTTACGCAACCATCGGTTTGCATTCAACGACAGTCTTGTGCAAGATGGTTCTAGAATTTGGGATCTCAATAGTTACAAATGTTTGAGCTTCCCAAAATAATTTGTTTCACCTTTCCATGTGTCCTTGGACAAAGAAACTACAAATACAAGTTCAATTCTTCATTCTAGCAAGTGATTTTAGGGGAATTCTAGTATGAACAAAGAGGAGTTGCATTTCTTTTTTGTTTTGTTCATTGAGAGTGAGTTCTTCATTGTTGAGGATTTTGAGTAAGCAAATACAATTAGAAGGAGTGTTGAATCCTTCTTGAAGGCCAAACATTGGTAGTACATTATATTTTTTGGAGAATTACATAGTGAGAGGGAAGTAATTTGCTTACCCATTGAATTTTTCCCACCTTGGGTTTCTCCAAGATAAATTATTGTGTGTCCTTTGTCTCTCTTTTCCCGAGTTTTATAGTATATTTGTGATTATTTATACACATTATATTGGTTAAAAATAAATTATGTAGTTTCCATACAATTATCACTAAAAACATGATTTGTTTATTGTTAGAATAGATCGGTTTACGGATCATATTGGTATCAAAGTAGTTGAGATTTTAGTTTTTATGTGGTTAACTTGCGTTGAGATTGCAGTTAAATTCCCCTTACCTGAAAGGGAAAAGAAAGTGGAAGCAAATAATTTGAGACATGGATCATAGAGAAGATACAAATGATAGTGGAGAAGAACATTTCTACAAGTTAGATGCAAATGTGGCAAGTCTGTCCAAAGATGTGAGCAGTATTTCCTTGTCCATCACGAAATTGGAGTCCATAATGGGATTAATCATGGAGAAACTTGGTGTTCAAAATGAGACACTAGAAACTCATGAAGAAGATTCTCATGAGTATGAATAAGAGCAACCCTGTGTCATTCCCACACCTCCACCTTTCAAAGCATAGGCCAAGATAAAGATTCAAACTTATGACGGAAACATGAATGTTGAGAAGCTAGACCAGTGGCTAACTTAATTGGAGGTATATTTTAGTTTACATAAAATTAATGAAAGTCAACATATTTCCTTTGCTCAGTTAAAATCGACCAATCACACCTTAACTTGGTTTGAAAGTTATATTCATTCATTAGTTGTTAAGAAGCTTCCTCCAATTACTAAGTGGGATGATTTTAAAAATCTAATCAAAAATAAGTTTTATCCTATTTGTTATGAGGAAGAGAGGTCCATGTATTAGTAGTATCTTAGGCAGAAACAAGGCCAGAATGTGCAGGAGTATACCAGTGAGTTCCAAAGAAAGCTATCCAAATGGGAAAAGATGTAGCAGATCGAGACCTATTGATGAAGTATATTGGTGGAATCCATAGCCACTTGAGGAGACCAGTTCTCTTGGCCAAGCTGACAAACATAGACGATGCTTGTACAAAATCTCACTACTTGGAGATGGACAAGAAGAAGAGTTCATGTACCTCTCAAAGATGCTTTCAAACAAACAAGGTGACACCAAGCTTAAGGATAAAGAAAAATAAAGGTAAGAAAAATGCTACTTCTATTTCTAAAAAGGATACTAAAGTTCATTATGGGTATTGTGATGTTGACACTCATTTTGAGGAAAAATATCGAAGCTCCACATGGAAGTATATTGCTTCAAGAACAAGAAAAATAAGAAGAAGGCCATGACTACCCTCCAGGGAGAGGAAGTGTTTTATAACAAAGAGGTGGATGAGACTATGTGTTCGACCTCTGTCTGCAGAGAGGTATGTCTCTGGTTAACAATGTTATTCAGGAATAGAACTAACTAAGCTCTTTCATTTAAAAATTCAAGTGAAGAAAACTAAGGTGGAAGCTATTTTTAATACATGTTCTCAAGCTAATTTGATTAGTAAAGAGTTACTTGAACATGCTAAAATTGGAAACATACAATCACCCAATTCTGTATTCTTTGGGTTGGGTAAAGAAAGGTGTAAACATCAAGGTTACCAAGCAATGTAAGATCACTTTTGGTATTGATAAAAAGTTTATTGATGAAGTTACTGTGGATGTTGTTCCCCTTGATGTGTGTGGTGTAGTATTTAGCAGCCCATATTTGTATATTAGGGATGCTATCTTCATGAGGAGAGCCAACCAATACCACTTGGTGAAGGATGGTAAGAGATACATCATTTCATCCTATTCGGAGATTCGAAGATCTCTTTAGTAAGTGTCATCGAAGCCCAAAAGCTTATTAATGCTAGTGGTAAATTTGCATTACTTATTTTGAGGGATATGCTAGAGGATGAGATTGTTACATCTAAGACCACTTGTAGTATGTTTTATTACAAAGAGCAAGCAAAAATAACAGAGTTGGTTCAAATTTGTTCGAGAGAGGTCTTTTAGGAACCTACAGGGCCACCCCTAGTAAGGGAAATTAAGCATGAGATCCATTTTCTACCCAATAGTTTGCTTTCGAACTTGGGATTATACATGTTGTCTTTGAAAGATGCTAATGAGGTAAAACAATAGTTGCATTCTTTGATTAAACAAGGTATAATTGTAGACACTAAATCATGCACTTGGGTACATTTCTAGGTCCTAATCACATGCATTACATTCATATGATTCCTAAGGGAGAAAAGTACTAATTGATCACTATATTTGACCTCTTAGGTTCCTTTCTGGTCTCCTTCTTGGCCTTACACACCCTATTGCCTAGTTTGACCTTCAACACTTCACCTTTTCTGGATCTGGACACCAGTGCCCAACTAGGATGCTAGCTCCTAGGTGCCCTCATCCCCTTTGGGCGCCCTAGACCTCTTTGTATCTTACTCACTCCTTTTGGGTCCTTTCTAGCTGTTGGGCATCCTTATCTCTTAGGGGTCGGCATTTTAGTGATCAATTACAAAATTCAAGCAAGGGAATCATATAAATACAATGTTATGGGATCAAATTAAAGGACCAAGCTCTAAGTATCTACTATCACCACCTAAGGTTGCATCCAAAAAGCATCTAAGAACATCATTACATCCATCTAGCACCATCCAAGGGACAAGGGTTGGTTATTCTACATACACACATAAGAGGGGAAGTTCATTTTTCCATGCACACATCTATTTACATATTTTACATCTAGTTATTTCTTGTTACCACATGTGTCGTGCACAAGAGCCACTTAGGGCATGATTACACACACTCACATAGAACTATGTTGGGTCCGAGATGTAGTGCAATGCTAGGTCGTAAGATCACTTTGTTGACAATCGAGGACAACCCGATCCCCATTTATATTATTTTATTTTTTGGGATTTGATGCACTTTGGGGTTTTGTAGGTTATCCTTCTTATTGCGAGGTTAAAGGTGAATTCAACGACCATTTTGTGACATACCGCGACTAAAAGAAAAAAAGTGTGAAACCCTAGTGACCCGTAAAAATTCGTAACCTAAGGACTTGCTTTGAGAGACTAGTGCCCAAATCGAGACTCTAGAGCACATGTGCACTACAGTCCTTTTTAGGTGCCCTAGTCTAGACTTATCCGATGATCGCACAATTTTCTGGGCTCAATTGTGACATCCTCTCTACTTTTTTCTATCGGTATTCCACTTCCGCACACCTCCAAGATATTTGCAAAATCAACGAAGTATTCTATCCCTTTCTTGCACTTAGGGTTTTACACTCTTTTGTTTATTTACTTGTGTCACTTTGTGTAGTTTACTGCTTTATCCATTTTGGCGACTCTAATATAACCTTAGCGTTTAAAATTACTTACTTAATTTTTCTAAATCATTTGGTGAACCTGACATTCGAACCCTCTGGGATATTTATTTTTCTCATTTTATTCTATCTTTTTCATGGCTTCTACAGCTCCTCAAGCCCCCTTGATTCAATTGCTTCAAATCCACCCATCTTGTAAAGATGCTCTCTAAATAGCCGTACACAATATATTTCTCCTTTAGATACATCACCTACTCAAGTTAGTGTTATCTTCAATCATATTTTTGATGACTCTCTTGGTTCTAATTCTAATAAATCTATTTGCAAATCAATTCAAGCTCTACATTCTTTATTTCAAGATAAATTTCATACTATGGAATCCATGATTATATCTCTTAAATATGAAATCCAACAACTTCTAATATGACTTCTTTGGCCATCAAGCACCATCTATTCAACCCACTCAAACTAAGCAACCTCCTCTTAAGGTCGGTCGAATTCCTCCTCCACTCAAGTTATCTACGACATTAGCAAGTCACACTAAGAAATCACCTCCTCAATTCACCACACCTTCTTTTCTTATCAAATATTCTACAAAGTGTTGTTCTCGCGGATAAACAACCATTCACTAAGCAAGATGAACAAGATCTAGCTAGTCTCTTTCGACTCCGTAACTCAAGATCCCTCTCAAATCCACACTTCAACGTCCAATCACTTTTATCAAGGAAACTACTCCTTGTAGACACCCCAAAATCATTCACTTTCTCCCAATGATATCCCGGACATCCTATTATTCACCCATTTGTGATTAATTGATTAAATCAATTAAATCATACACATTACACCCTTTGGATTAATTAAATTAATCCCTAGTACCCCTTTTGCTAGTTTAATTATCATTTATTAATTAAATGATTAATTAATTAATTAGTGTACACATCCTAGTCAATTGCCACTCAAATTCTCAGTCAACAACCACTTGGACTCCACATCCTCATCTTAGTCAACTACACTTATAGAATCCTAGAAAGGCGAAGGCAATTAAATTACATGTACAACCATCTTTTCGGATGTAACTTCTGCAATTAATTCCATTACTACCCCTAAATGTCCTAGAATTGTTGCAACCTCCTCCAATGTTATTTTTAACACGTGCATTCAACCCATTTCAGCCAACTTCCAACCACTTATGCCTCTACAAAATGCGGGCATATACTCTATCAAACCCTCTTAGATTCACAAAAATTACTCATTAAATTTGCTCCAATATTTGGATATTGGAAGTTCCCTAAATTTTTCTCATAGCATTGGTTAGTCCATGTTTAGAGGTCATTGATGCAACCTATAATGTACTATGAACAACCCATGCGCGTTAGCACATCACCTAAATTTGAGCTAAGTGCTCACCCAAGCATCTGAAAGGTACCATGCCCCTCTTTAGAGTTTCTTTTGTAAGATGTTAGTGTGATGAAGATAAGACATTAGATCCATAATTAAACATAAACATTCCACAATGCATAATCCAGGTATAGATCTTAGAGAATCATGAATTAAACAATAACTGTAATAAGATTAACCATACATGAACTAGTTTCAGTTAAGTCTAACAACATTATCCAACCAATATTATCCATTACATTAAATACTTGTAAAACACATAAGCTTCTTACATTATAAAGTATCACCATAAGTCATGCGTGTAATAGATTCAACAACATAACTTTACAATAACTTAGTCTCTCTAAACTACATAGTTCAATACATATTTATAGGGGTGGGGACTTGCCCTTCACCACCTACACACTTCTCAAAATAGGTCGCATGCTTTGATAATAGCCATGCACCTTTACAATAACATGCACACATGCAAGTGCACTAATAATAGATGTCCTATAGTTAACTAGAAGAAGTAATCCTATTATTAACTACAACCATGCATGACGCTTATTAGCCGCTCGTTCCCAAAATACCATTTTCATGTTGTAGAAGTCTCCATCTTGATGTGTGCTCCACACGCTATCTCCAAATATAGCCCTTATCCCTTAAAAATGGCTAAGTCTGAGCTAACTTACGCGCACGTTTCCTTTCCTATTATTCTATGCCTTCAAATGTGCCTTGTTCCCACACTCGTATTATTTGTGTGTCTTCTCCTTAGAAAAATATTATGTCTGCTCAATAGTCACTCAAGAGAACCCACAATCATCTATTCATAAGGTTACACAAGTTCAAAGCTCTCAACACCTACTTGAGGTTTTCTTTAGAACTCTATAGGAGGTTTCCAAGTTTGTTTGCTTGTCTCCATTTTTAGTTAGTTTTTCACAGCTTTACATTTTGGCACGCCTAGTGGGACCACACCCATCTTCTTCTATTTTTGGTTTCATTTACTATTCATGTGTTTTACAATGCATTTATGATTTGTGTGCAAATTTTACAAGTTGTCTAATTGGTGTGCAACTTTTGCTTGTAGGTGTTCTAGAGATTCATAAAGAAATCAACTTCCTTGCTATCTTGTTTTACAAATTGGAGGTGTTTGTAGGTGTTTATGAGAGTCGAAATCTTCTTAAAAACATAACAACACTCATTTACTTTTAGTACATTTGATTAATTTCATCGCTTCTTTCGTTGCATTTGGGGAGGGGTTCCTTTCTACTA
Source organism: Taxus wallichiana var. yunnanensis (assembly GCA_018340775.1). NCBI lineage: Eukaryota > Viridiplantae > Streptophyta > Pinopsida > Cupressales > Taxaceae > Taxus > Taxus wallichiana. The sequence continues at coordinate 223,182,628 of CM031234.1, read as the reverse complement.
TTTGGGGTTTGTTTTTACGGTTGTTTGTTCAAAAATGTACTTTGGCAAGAATCTTGTTTTCCTACAACATTAAACAAAAATATAAGTCCAATTTTATTGAAACAAATCAATTTTATTCAAAAACAAAAATAACAACAATTTTTTTATATTTTTAACAATAAAATAAAACTTCAAATTTTAGTTAAAAAGAAAAAGCAACAAAAATAAAAATAAAAACCCTTGTTTTTAACTACTCCCTCCCCTACCCTCCCCCTCCCCCCTCCCTCCTCGGCCACTCGGATAGCTCACCCGAGCTTTCTCCCCATGTCCTAACTACCCCCATGTTTCCCCATCCTGACTCCAGCAAGTACCCCACCCGCCTCGACCACCTTGCCCAACGAGCCCTCCCGCTCCCCCATTTATCCATAGGAGCCGATGACTTGCCCATCCCTACCAACCCCAATAGCCCATTACCCCACTACCCCGAATCCCCTATGAACACCCACCCTCGCACATCCTTTTGAATCCCCTCGGATCCCGACTCGCACCCCCTCTCCTCATCGAGCTTGTAATGACTTACAACCTACCCTACCCCGATCCCACCGTACCCCTTCCATAGCCCAACCCCCACTGTGACCCACCACGGTTTCTCGCAAGACATATCCCTCAACCAAACGCGAAAAATTGACGCTTGAACCCTGCGCACAAAAAACAAAAACAAACCAAAAATCACTAATGCATACCTTCCAACCAAGCCCCTTTTCCTTTACCTCATCGAAATTAGGTCTCGTGACTTTCTTTTTACCCGTCGTTTTTAGGTTTTCTTTGCATATCACGTGTAAACCTCTAGGTTTTTTAAAGATGTTTTAAAATAGATTTACATTAGGTCATCTTTTTGTTCACTATAGTTTAAACTTCAATCCAAACCTTTTTAAATTTTTTTATGTATTTCATCCTTAGTTTACTTTATATGTAATTTTGGATTAGCTCAAATTTTATTTTCCATTAACTTAAGTTGATTTATTAAATTTAGTTAGAATTAGATCATTCTTGTTAGATTTTTAATTCACAACTTAGTTTGTTTTAAAATTACTTCATTATTTTAATACTTCGGTTTGATCTTTTACACAAAATAGGCCCCTTTTAATTAAATTCTTGTCATTTTCACAAAATCAAATAATTGTCAAACTTAATTTTACAGGGTTATTAGACGCTCACCATACATTTTATAATTCTCTTTTGAGACTTTTTATCAACTTTTACTAGCTTCGGCCCCTTTTTCGGTCATGTTTTTAACTTTGGAATACTTGTGAAACTTGCGAATATAAGGTTGTTGGACATTTCATACCACTTTTTATTATTTTTCTATTCTTTTACGCACACATTTAATCGTTCTTGTATATTCACTAGCATTTAGTGACCGTTGTTTGCCTATGTTTTTGTAGTCATTTTTTTTGTTTTTGTGAAACTAATCACGCGCATGCTCTTCCCTCATGCTTTCTAAGCAATCTTGGGAATACAAAATGTGATCATTTCATTTTGTTTTTTTGGGAATTAATGTTTTTAATCAAATCTTGTTCACACATATGCTCTTTCCTTGCACTTTCTAAGCGATCTAGGAAATCATAAACATGAACTTGCTTCTATCATCTTGGCCTCTACCTACCTCAAGTGAACATTATAATCTTTGTTTACATGACCCACTCTCACGAAGGTTGATAAAACACTTAAAACTACTAACTGCAGGTTTCCTTTGATCGTGAGCTTCAAACTACTCATTCTTATGTGCAAGAAATCGCTGATAAATAAGATAAAATGAATGTTTCTACACAATGTATTTATAGGTTTGGATAGGGGCTAAAACCCGTCTGTATAACTATGGGAAGTGTCTTGGCATAAGCCATAAAACTCATTTGAGGATTACCATAGGAACCCCAAAGTATTCGGCACATTAAGGGAACTGGTTGACAAAATGGATACCTTTTATCCCAACTGACTAGTAAAGCCTTGTGAGTTAGAGTCATGAATATCCTTAGTGCCGACCCCAACGTGATTCATTTGAGCAAGATATTTGCTCATTGTTTCAAAGGGGGTAAAGTAAATATGACAACTAGCAATAGTACTACGCTCGCTTGGGTATACTACTGACACCTAGTTGAGTGAACCACCTAGGAAGCCATGCCTTGTCCAAGCCAATCTAAGGTAGAGGCCAACTTTCACTACATCATTTTTCATTTTTCTCACGTGTTACACCGTTATGTTTCACTTTTTCATTCACATGTTCTCTCTCACACACCTTTGTTACTTTGTAAATGCGTCTAAGTCTTAGGTTGCAGACATACATATCCGGACTTGAATCACTTTCATTCTTCTTCACTAAGTATTGACATCATGATACTCACTTTATCATAGCCAAACACCCTCTTGACCATCTCAATATTTCATTGTCGCAAGTCTTAAGTTTAAGGTTATCTTGTCGAACTCTAAGCATTCCACATTCTTAGATCATCACATTTCACATTTAGTTTGTAGACTTGTCGACATTATTTAATACTTCTCTCCCATCCTCTTACATCATCACATTTCACATCCATTTTGTTGAATTGATGACCTCTTTCATATCTCTCCCCATCATCTTATGTCATTGCACTTTGCAATCACTTTGTTGCATTGTTGACATCCTCATCACTTCATCACTTCTCTCTTTAAAGAATTCACTTTGCTTTAATTTGAGCTCACTAATCCATCACTTTCCCCTTGTCTCTTATCTCCATTTTTGTGAGATTCGGACCTTTTCATCATCATTACCTCACTTCTTGTGACGACATTTACTTTGTCATTATTTTAGTACTCTCACTTCCTTTTCGTGTCTCCTCTTTTAACACGCTTTTGTTAAGAGTAGTCATTTTTCATCATCTTCTTAAGTCTTCTCTTTTAACATAATTTTTTTAAGAGTTTACATCATTCATTTTTTTCCTAAGTCTCTTCCCTTAACACGCCTTTGTTAAGAGTTGCGGATCGTCCATAATGTTTTAAGTCTCCTCTTGTCACACTCATTTTGTCACAAGTTGAGTAGACTAACTTCTTTCATCTCTTCCCCCTTTACGTTCACTTTTCTAAAGGTTTACGAAGCCTTTTTAAACCTCTTCATCTTTCTTGACATTCATTTTGCTAAGAATCATCTAAACTAACATTTCAACCCATCTTCCACCTTAACATCATTCCTTTTATCAAGTGTTGCGAACTCCCTCTTTTTGTCACTCTTATCACCCATTTTGTTAAGAGTTGATCGCTTTCACCTTGTTAAATTTTGTCTCCCTTAACATTCATTTTGTTAAGTGTTGAGCATGTTTAAATTTTCACCCCTTCTTCATTTCTCTTAACACTCATCTTGTTAAGAGTCCACCTTCTTCGTCACTCTTATCACTCATTTTGATTAAGAGGTGATCACATTCACTTTGTTACATCTCTTCCACCTTAACATGACTCATTTTGTTAAGTTTTGTGAAGTCTACCTTCTTCGTCACTCTTATCATTCATTTTTATTAAGATTTGATCGTATCCACTTTGTTACGTCTCTTCCACCTTAACATCACTCATTTTGTTAAGTGTTGTGAAGACCACCTTCTTCATTACTCTTATCACTCATTTTGATTAAGAGTTGATCACATTCACCTTGTTAAGTCTTGTATCCCTTAACACTCATTTTGTTAAGTGTTGAGCACATTTAAATTTTCAATCCTTGTCGTTCCTCTTAACACTCATCTTGTTAAGAGTTACCCCTTTTTGCATATCTTCGCCACTTTTATTACTCATTTTTATTAAGAGTTGACCACGTCCACCTTGTCAAGTCTTTCCTCTCTTAACATCCATTTTTGTTATTGAGTAGAGCACATCTAACTCCTTTTAGTCCCTTTTCTCTTAACTCTCATTTTATTAGGATTCGGGATATCAAATAACCATTTTCACTTCTTCCATCTTAGAACTCATTTCACTAAGGGTTGAGCTTTATCATCTTCTTACCTCTTCCATCTTAACATTCACTTTGCTAAAGGTTACATTTTCTATTACACATATTCTTGTTCTTCCTCTCTTTTAACAATAGTGGGAACACGACATCATGATTATAGTCCTTCTTGATGGGAGGAAAGAAATCATTTCCATATCATATTTGACGAGGATGAAGGACCAAATTAAACATTCTTCTATCAAAACTACTTTATGGATTAAAAAGACCAATTCCTTCTTCGTCTCCTTACAATGGGAGCAATATTTCCCTCGGATTTTGATGAGGATGAATTGAAAGCCTTAAAATAACAACCTAAATCCCAAAGGCTGATAAGAAAAATGTTGATAATAAAGGAAAATCTAATTCTTCGTCCTCTAATCCCAACCAATCCTTTCTTGATCAAATCAATGCAATGGCAAAAAAATTGGATATTATATCATCTACAATCACTAACAAAGTGATACCAAAGGTATTGAAAAGACAAAGAAAAGTGACGAAACTTTGAAAAATCATTCTGAGAATAATAACAAGAACAACAATCGCATTTAATATTAAATCACCATTCATCCCAAAAACCAATTCACCATTTTCTCAAGAGTGGCAAATGATGAAAGACACTATTTCGGCATGCAAAAACAACGCAAACAATTCAATTTTTATGAATTATGTCCATACCCTTTCGACATGGACATCTTATGCATAACCTTCATATGCTCTTTCGAGATGCCCAAATTTGACAAATACAAGGGTAAAATGATCTAGAGAGCATTTTAAGAAATTTTTCATGACATGCAAAGAGGTGGCTTATAAGGACATATTTATCATGCCCCTCTTCCATAAAATTATAGGAGGACAAGCTTTGGACTAGTTCTTACACCTTCTAAAGGGATATATTTCTACCTTTACATACCTCTCTAAGAAGTTTTTCAAACAATTCTCTTTCAACCTTGATTTTGAAATAACCATGATGGATTTGTGCAATGCTAAACAACGAAAAAACGAGAGCTTTGCACAATTTTTACAATGATGGCAAGGAATTACAAGTCAATTCCCATGTTTAATCCCTGAAAAATAGATGGTTAGAATATTCATCCCTAACCTTAATGACAAGTTGTCCTTTCACATGTAGATGAATTGCCTCAACAATTTTGAGGAAGTTATCGAAAAGGAAATCAAATTGAAAAAGCCCTCATTTCTAAAGGCTTGATCAAGCCTCATTATAAAGACAATGGGCATAATCGTCATAACAATAACAACAACCCTAACACTTCTCATGATAAACCTAGGTACATCAACCGCAACCATAACATTGTCAATGATGGTGTCACGGATAATTGTAATGTACACAACTTAAAGAATAATAAATTAAAACAGATTAAGTCTAAACCATCTGTCACCATTCCAAGATGAGAAAATTTTCCTCCTCCTCATGATTACAATCGAAGACAATATACGTCTTTGGGGGAATCTCTTTCAAATGTATTAAAATAACTGACAAGTGCCAATATGGTCACTTACCCTATCATGCAACCCTTCCTGAAGGAGAACCTAAGCCAAGTTGGTATAGACCTAACACATATTGTGATTTTCATCGCATTGATGGTCATTAAACAGATAAATGCAAACAACTTCGTAATTACATCCAAGACCTCATTGATAATGGAGACAACAATAAACCTACCACCTAACAATGATATAAAGGGTAAATCTCACGAACATGGTGAATCCTTGAACAACATTGATTATAAATCCATCATTTCTGTATTGATGACACTCCTCTATGCACCGTTGAACGTTAGTTTACACCTCTCGAAGAGAGTCTATCTAGTGCCTTTCAATAATTAGTAAAGGCTAACATGATTGAATATCCACCTACAAGACCCTTTTCTGATGGGGAACCCAATCCTATAGCGTACAATGTATCTAAATATTGTGAATACCATTGCATGCATGGTCATTCTACTGATAATTGTACACCTCTTCATCATTATGTCCAAAACTTAATTTACGACAAAACCATCTCTATCGAGCTCGAAAATGAAGCTATTACAATCATAACATGTCAATTTTCACTTATAATGAAAAGTTGATTGTTTTCCCCACTTCTATTCATCTTGCTGACATTCAAAAAAATCAAAATGAAGGTCAAGTATCTCTCCCTTCAAACCAATCTATTTTTTCTTCAAATTTTATTTCGTTCACCCAAACAGACATTGAACATGTTTCGAAAATCTTCTAATACCTAATGAGAGCTTGAATTTTCTCCAAGACTCTCTTTCAACCCTTGACATAACAGAAAAGGGTCCATCATCACGCACAATTGAGATTGATTCCATTCTTTCCATTCCGAATCCTATGCCTAAAATCTCTAGTCTTGTTGTCAAAATACAACCATAACAAGCTTGGACACTTGCGATAACACAACCTTCTATGTCCATTACACCTCAAATGATCAATATTACAGGCATCTCATCAATGATGCTTCCTACTTGTCAATACATCTACATGAGTAAATTATTTGAGGTGTGTATACCTAGGAATATCTTTATATAACCTTTTCACACTTTAATTCCAATTTATCATCGAATCAACTAATTCACAACCGAAAAGGAGCAACATTGAACATTTCCTCTCTGCGACATCTAAGGAACCTTGGATATACATCTAGAGATCAATCCTTCTCTCTTCACACTTTTTCACTCACAAGTGAATATGCATCTCAACATATTCCCCACATCGACAATCCAATTCTAACATCACAAAGGTCTTCTAATCTCATCGAAGACTTATCTAATCACACATCCCTTGACTTGGAACATGTCCACCCAATTTTATTACTTCAGACCCATTGAATTGTTTGATTCAATCTTGTGACTTGGATCTTGTCCACCCAAGTCTCATATTGTAGGACTTATCAAATATTTGGATTTCCTCCTTTGACTTGGATCCTCTCCACCTAAGTCTCATATTACAGGGACTTATCAAATCTTCAAATTTCCTCCTTTGACTTGGACCTTGTCCACCCAAGTCTCGTATTTTAGGACTTATCAAATCTTTTGATTCCCCCTCTTGACTTAGATTTCATCTACACAAGTCTCATATTTTAGGACCCTTCAACTTTAATAAACATGGACCTCTTTCTTGATGAGTCCATTTCAAATATTCATCCTTGAACATTCAAAAAACTTAAAAAGCATAAAAAGAAAATAAAACTCCATATTAAAGCATTGTTTGCGAATTAGAAACAACAAAGTGTGTACAAATAATGTTAAGCATTCCATCTACTGGAAGATATCTTAATCATACCATTATCATATATTCAACTTCTTCACCTATTATGATACAAGTTAACCTTGTTCTTATTGGGCATTGTGTGTCTCGTCTTTGTTATGGTCTTTACCATTTCAGATCTTTTTACCTACGATTTTGTCTCAAATTTGTTGGTGTGTGGGATCCTATGTGTCCTCCACTCACATATGGAGGGTCATCTCACATGGGTTAGGTTTGGGGTTCGCTTGTGTGTCATGCACTAGGGCTACTTAGCACCCTATATGTATCCCTTCATTTGACATTTATGAGCATGCCAAGACACTCTGTTGTCTTTCTCTACATGTGCAAGCTTTGTTCTGTTATGTAAGTTCTTCCATTGATTGATCGATTCTTCCTTGTGATTATGTTGGAGCCATTACGATTCCATTGAGTGCAACTTCATCGTGGTGCACAGTTTTCGATATGATTCTCGTAAACTCTTTCATGGTATCAGAGCTGAGATTGGGTAAATGTGCATTCGTTATTTGAGTTGTGATTACTCTTGGTTTCATTTTTACTCCTCATGCAAGTTTTCGATCATTATACTTAACAAGTTGCTCTTGGAAATTTGTTTAGTTTTGTTGTGTTCTTCATGCATGTGTCGATCTCCTTGAGTTTTTCAGTGGTTTTGCAGCTACATTTAGCTAAATGTAGCTAAATCTAGTAGATCAGCTAAAATAGAGGTTATTTTCTAGTTTTTAAGTTTTTTTATTAAACTAGAAATCTTTTGTAGATCTCTATTTTTTTGGTCTGCTATTTTTTTACATGTTTTTGCAGAATACGAGTTCAAATATTAGGTTGAAGAGGTGTTTTGTGTTGGCTCCCTCCACCGAGTTACATCCTCAGACCTCAACTCACCACCGAGCTCCTTTTACACATCCCTGTGAACTATAACTCCAAACACGAGCTCTCACAAACTCTTTCATTATTGTGCCTGCTTGGTGTTTAACTCGTTGATTGGTGGTTGCATTGGTTTTCGGTTGTGCTTATGCTGGGGAGCTCTCACTTTGTTTTTCAAACCGATCTGTGGTTGTGGGCAATGTGTGTTTGGTTCGAGCATGTCCATGTGAATTTCTTTGCTTGGTCATTCCAGGCCTCTTCCAGACTCCCTTGGCTCTATGTCTTGTTGGAGCCGTCTCCTCGACCTCTGGTTCCATTTCTGTTTACATGAGTGCTCGCCCGCATTGGATTCTGTTGCATTGGATTCTTTGCATGTTCCCTGACCAACTCTATGCTCATGTTTGAGTGCTTTGCCCTCCTTGTGGTCTACAATGGCCGTGAGTTACTCTCACCTGCTACCAATGGTTACACTCGCCGAACCGCCTTCCCAAAGCTTGCCAAACCGACCTCCATAAAGCTTGGTCTTCTTTTCCTGCGAAGTGCGATGTGGGCTCTGCAACTCGGGATCCTCATGGATTTCTTGGCATCTCCCTCCAACTCAAGATTTCAAACGGTAAGTTTATTTAAAGTTATATTTGGTAAGTTTATTAAATTTCATTTCGGTGGGTGCTTTTTTATATAACGGTATGCTTTTTAAAATCTAGTTCTATTAATACATCTTAATAGAAATTAGTTTCATTTAATTTAATAGATCTTAATATATCTTAATTAGTTTGATTTAATAGCTCTTCATAGATCTTAAGTTTTCAAATTTTTAGATTTATTTAAATCAAATCAAATATTTTTTTTTTTTATTAAGGGCAAATAGTTTTGAAGGGACTATACCTTGTATACAAAAGGGCTCAAAAGCCAGATAGTAAAGGTGAGAAGAATGCCCAGAGAAGGGCAAAAATGCCAACCAAAGAGGGCTCAACAGCCAAATATGACAATATAAATGAAAAAAGGATCCAAACGTACAATGATCCAAAAAGAAGCAGAAAAAAGAAAAAGGAAACCAAAAGAGAAACAACATATAGAGCTCCGCCAAAAATAGTGCGAACCGCCGATAACAAAGAACTTCACGGCCTAAAAACAACATCACAAAGAACCTGCTACTTGATAGCCACAATCTTGGTCTTGATAGCCTACAAAGTGACATGAAGAAGACAATGGCGGTGGCCCGAGAGGAGTCTTGCATATCCATCCACCGAGCAATTGCAATATCCCTTTTCTCTTTAGGGCCCCAAATGTCCTCATTAACCCCACTTAAGTGCAAACACTATGAACATGTTGTTCAATGAAATTATAAATGCTTTTGAGGGCGGATAATATGCAAATTGTGACTTTTAGCATTCCCCAATCTGCCATCTAAGGACTGTAACTTCTTGAAGACTTCAACAATAACCCCCTCTTCCTCATCACTTTGAAGAATCCCTTTTCCCTTAGCTCTTTCCATATTTTTATAGTCCCTTTGAGCTCTTGTATCTCAAATCAAATATTAATTAGGATTTAATTTTTATTAGATCTTAATTAGTTTTTCAGTAATTAATTAGATTTAATTATATTAAATCTATTCCTATTAATTACGAATCTCATTTATGATTAGTAAATAATTTAAAATTGTCCTTTCAAAATAACGTTAAATTGTCATTTTGTTTAACTCCTATAGCTTTAAAATTAGCTAAATTAGGCGTTTCAAAGCGATAATTTTTTAGGCGTTAGTCATTTTTTTACTAATCGTGCACTCAAGTGTGCAGTAACACTCTGAGCACCTATTTGTCTTCCGCGTGCTTTTCCAACATTTTGAAGATCTTTCGACTCATCTTGAGTTCGTTTAAAACTTGTATTTACCCTTATTATTGCTTGTGACTAGTGAGCGCATCCACCATAGTTTGCAGCAAGGGGGTATCCTTTGCGACATGAGACACTTTTTCTCACAACCAGGATTTGATTTCGCCTCCTTCCTAGTTTTTTTGCAAGTTGTGCTTGTATATGGTGTCACTTTGCTACGCTCCACGAAACACAATTGTGGTCTCCTCTCTTGCACGTTATTATGCTGATTGCAAGGTGAGTTACCAACTATTTCAAGATGCACGCTCGGACCCGATTGTATTCAACGCACTAAACTATAAAGTACCAAAAGCAGGGGGTTATTATATTGTCTTGGGTGGTTGTGATTCTTGTGTTTCTTTTTTTGCATTCCTTCTCTCTCTCTTCACTATGGATGCACTTTTAATTCCTTTTGCTTACGCCGTTCAACTTATTCGAATGGAGATCGAAAATGATTATGAAGCTAATGGGTAAAGGGTTATTCCACATCACCATGGGAACTGAGACTGAACCAGATGAAGACCTTGAAAAATCTAAGTGGTTAAATCGTAGTGAGGAGGCTTTAGGTCTTCTTTTGCATGTGTGTTTCTCCTAAATTACTCTTCCACATTGAGTCGTCTGAAACACCTAATTATGCGTGGAAAATGTTGGATGAAATGTTTGGACAACAAGATGACATGAGAGCACATGAGTTGGAAAATGAACTACTAGGGTTAAATCCTAGTGATTTTGAAAACCTACAAGCATTCTTCTCTAAGTTTGTCAACACTAGATTGTTGTTAAAGGAATGTCAAGTAGAGAAGAAATATTCTCAATTGATCTTGTTGATTCTCTCTAAGTTAGGTCCCGAATATTCTGTCTTTGTGTCAAATTTTTATGCTACAAAAGTTACCTTGGGCAAGGATTGGAATATGCCGTCCATTGACTATTTTTCATCCTAACTCATTCGAGAACAAGACAAACTCATTCAAATGGGGTCTCTCAAGTCCAAGTCTCATGCCCTTGTAGTGAGTACTAGTAAGGAAAAGAAGACTGATAATGAGATAGAGAAAAAGGTTCAACCTAAGAAGGAAACCAAGACCAAAACTAAATTTAACATGAACGCTTCAACTTCTGAGCCCAGAGCACAAAAAGACAAGTATTTGTGTTCCTATTGAAAGAAGCCTGGTCATAAAGAGCATATGCGTATGAGAAAACAAATTGATCACCTTACTCATTTACTTGAGAAAAATCAAATAGGTGTTCCTGAGTCTATCAAACAAAATACTCTGAAGGCCGTGTCTTCTATTGCAAAAGGGTTTAAATCTGATAAGAAGAAAGGAAAGGCCCTTATAGCCAGAGTTTCTCCTTCATTGATGTGGATTATAGATTCTGGTGCCTCGCACCACATGGCTTCTTCGCATGTTGAGTTCTCCAACATCGAACCTTGTAATATGTCCCAAATCACGTTGGGTGATAACAAAAAGTGTAGGTTTACAGTAGTGGATTGGTAGAGATAGATGGGGAACATTTAACCAAGTGTTGAGTGTTCCTGATCTCTCTACCAATCTCCTATTGGTTTACCAAATTACTCACCTTGGTGAAGGAATGCGAGTGGAATTTGGTCCTAACTCGGTGATTATTCGTGAGCTTAACAATGATACTATAATGGCTGAGGGAAAGGTAGATCACCATTCATGGTTGTATACCTTTTCCCACTTTACTTCTGATTTGACACCCACTTCATTTCTTGATATTGAGAGAAGCGTTAAGTCCTATTCGACTTCTACTTCTCTACCTACTGAGGTTCTTCAGCTCTTTGATTCAGATTTTGACTCCTTAGATGATGATGTTGTTGAGCGTGCTCCTCTTCTTGACCCTCAAAATTTTGAGTCTTCCGATTCTGACAACAGTAGTGATGATGAGGACTATGTCCCTTCTCACTCGAGTGAAGAATCTTCTGAATCTAAGCTTGATTCTCCTGGTCCTCTTTGGGCTAGGAAAACTTTACAAAGTGCTGGAGATTTAGTTGGAGATACTTTGGATATGAGACGTACTCACTTAGATTTCATTGGACCCCACTCCTTCTTCACCTCTCGCTTCGATTCAGCCTGTCCTCCTCTATTTCTTCGTGTGATGATAATTCCACCGGACACGCACTCGCTTGGTTCTACTTCGATGACAAGGATTGTGCACCTAGTTATGATGTCGAGAGTATTACAGAGGACTCTCCTCCTCCTTCTATTATAGAGAGTGTTGACACATCCCACATCTCATCAGAGTTCACTTGTGATGTACTACATGTTTCTCATCCATCTATAGGTATTTCAAAGGAGTTCATTATCTTTGTTGTTAGGAGTGCCCCTTCTGGGACTCTTACCACTTTTACTTTTCTGGAGACTTTCATTGATATACCCTTGTTTGTGGATCCATTTTTTGTTTTGGGGGATGTTTTGTTGCCTTCACATCAATTGGAAATTATTTCTACATGTGTTCACCCTTTATACTTTGATAGTTCTGTACTTGTGATATTACCTTTGGTTCCTTCGCACTCACTTACTAGACCTATGTCACACTTTCGTGGACTAGACTCAGAGTTCTTTGTGCTACTACCTTCGGTTTCCTTCGTGGAGTGGGCAGATTTCCAGCACATCTTTTCTATCCTTCCTAAGGGTAGACACACACGGTGTGGATGGCTCTTCTTCACTCCAGAGGTAGAGGATCTCATCATCGACATTCTTTTGGGAGACTTATTAGTGTTGCAGAGTTCAGATCCGTCCATGACATCTTCCGTATCCATCTCGTCTCCCTCTTCTTCTCTCTTTTTCATCTTTCTGAGAGATTTCCTTTTGTACATGGGTACCTTTACAGGCTAGTCTATGGCTAGGACCCATCTTTGGCATCTTTCTTAGATTAGAGAGTATTTTTAGTCTCTTGTGGTGGATGTTTTTCCCACTGGTTTTTCCTTCACTACTTGGGACTTATTTTTGTGCATGGGTACCTCATCAGGCTTTATGTCAGGACCCATTTCTTCTCTTCTTCTTCTTCTAGGAAGATGTTATTTATATATGGGCACCTTATCAGGCCTTTAGTTATCGGGCCCCATTGACACATCTTTCTTAGTTCTTTAAGTGTGTCTTCTTGTTCTGTCTGACTCATTATAACCACTACCCCATATTTGATGAAGAGGGGGTGTTGGTGTGTGGGATCCTATGTGTCCTCCACTCACATATGGAGGGTCATCTCACATGCGTTAGGTTTAGAGTTAGGTTTGGGGTTTCTGCTTGTGTGTATGCACTAGGGTTACTCAACACCCTTTATGTATCCCTTCATTTGATATTTATGAGCATGCTAAGACACTCCATTGTCTTTCTCTACATGTGTAAGCTTTGTTCTGTTATGCAAGTTCTTCCATTGATTAATTGATTCTTCCTTGTGATTACGTTGGAGCCATTACGATTCCACTGGAGTGTAAATTCATCATGGTGCATAGTTTTCGATACGATTCTCGCAAACTCCTTCAAAATATTACTGATGGCAACTCCTCCTTTCAAATAAGATATCTTTTTAACATAAAGCACTAAACTTCTTTACTCGGTCCTTTTTGAGCACCCATCTCAATCTACAGTGTTGAACCCTTGCTTCTTACTAGTCACATGAGGCTGAGACTTGGGGGCAGAATGTTCCTTCCCAACAAGCACACTAACAACATACAAGGTAAATTAAATCAATCTAAAAATACAAAAAAAACTATAAAATCGTTACACATTTTATCCTTCACAGTCTTTGGTTATAAGCCCATACTTCTTACTGACAATATGAGTTTGGGAATGGAGAAAGCCATTAAAAGCCTACATTTTGTCTTTGGTGTTGAGCCCTTGCCTTTTACTGATGATATGGGGCAACATGTAGGGGGTCCTTCACAAAAATAAAAAAACTATTAATCAATAAATCCTTTATGAAATCTTAATCAAAGTGCTTAATCAAAAATATCCCAACAAGTAATTTAATTTCTCATGTTAAAGAGAGACAAAAATTCCTTCAACCAATTTTTTCCAATCAGTAGGCCATCTACAAATCTAAGTCGAGTCAAAACCTATAAAGTGGAATCATCTTGGAATTGGTCGATAATAATCTTGACTAGAGATGAGTTACATTTTTCTTACATGGATCATTGTTACACCTTGTGTTGTCACATCCATTATCTTCACTTTCATATCACTATTCACCTCATTTTCACGTCCTTCTTGGCTCTCCGTGACGATCCCATGTATCTTCCTAGTTGCATGGAGTCACGAGCAGAATGAAACACCCTATCATTTTATCATCTACATTTCTGCCAATGGAATGAAATTCTTATAATTTTTGCACCTATTTTTAATCAAATGCACCCCTTTCACCGAGTTAGAAAACACCAAAAACATTCAAAAATGTTTTACAAAACTTCAAAAATAATATAAAATTGTTCAAAAATACAAAAATAATATAAATTTGTTAAAACATCCAAAAAATAGTATAAAACATCACAATCAAAACATTCAAATAATGTTTGACCAAACTTTAAGCAACTGGATAACATAATTTAACAATTTTGCCATTTGATGATGCTCTTCATGATCATTCCAGATCATCTTTTGATAATCATATTTCTTACCTGTGGTGTATATCTATGCTCGAGGTAATCTTTTACCCTTTCACAATATAACTTTTCTTGGGGCACATTTGGATTTTACATTTTAATCCAATTACAGATCAAACTTCAATGGGATCTGAAAAGAGTATCTCTTGGAGTACCTAAGTATCACTCCACTCTTCATCCCGATTCAATCCTCTCATGTTCTAAGCTATCGCTTGGAGGCATTCAAATATGTTTATTCCTTCAACGAGGAACACATTTGGACTATCATTAGACATCATTTTTGCATGTTGTGTGTTATCATCATCGCAGTTTGTCAACATTGTGACAATAATTTTTGCTTCTTTTAGTTTGTTATTTTGTTGTACTTTGTTTACCTTTATTGTAGACCAATTGCAGGAAATTTACTCGCATCTTAGTTCACATATAACTTTGGTGTGGTTCCTTCCTGTTCATATTGGGTTTGTTTTCAATGCTTGTTTCATTTTTTTGTCGCTTGCATGTGTTGTGTTTTCCTCTTGGTTTACTTAAGCCATGGAATGTTTTCCTTTTGTTGTGTATTCATGTTTGTTTGCATTTCTTTGCATTTGTATTTCATTTTTTTTTCAAAAACTCACAAAATTCAAAAAAAAGTTCAAATATTTCAAATATTAAAAAATAAAATATTTCAAAATAAAAAAATCAAATATTTAAACAATCCAAAAAAATCAAATATTTCAAAATAAAAAAATCAAATATTTCAAAATCTAAAAAAATCAAATATTTCAAAAATCCAAAAAAAATTTTTTTTTACAAAATTCGAACAAACATTCACTTATCACATTAATCCTACATTTGTAAAACCCTCAAGTGACACTTTCAACATTTCAACACAATCTTGTAATGTCATACCTTTACCTATTACCCTAGTGATCATTCGATCTTACAACTATCACTTTCTTCCCTTTGCATGATATGCTAACTCTGCTTGGGGCAAGTCACAAAATTGTTTTTCCTTCATGATATAACTTTGCCTAGGGAAATTTCAACTTCGATCATTTGCACAACATATCCAACAAGAGTGTCATAAGGATTCATTTTACTCGCTCTTCTAGTTTGACCCTATTCCCACTTGGGAGCATTTGCATCTACTTTATCATCATTGTAAGCGACATTAGGGGCATAACGATTGTATTCTTTTTCAACTTTGTGTTGCATTGTTGATGTTTACCTTTTTGACCACTTGCAAAGTAGTGTGATTAAATCTTAGTTCCTCTATAACCCTCGATGCATGCACCTAATCAGTATATTGGGTTTGTTTTCCTTTATATCTTTTCTTTTCTATGTGTGTTTGTTTACACACATCTGGGTTAACATCTTGATTCTTTTATAATCATGGTGACAACTCTATTGTGCAACAAAAAAAAAGGCTGCTCTAAATTTATCCTCCAAATGACGCTCATGCTACATGCACGGTATTTTCCCATCCTTGTTCTAATCCCTTATATTCTTCCTATCAAGCGGTTGTCTGCTTCACCGCTTTGCTACATCACCCACCTACTTGAGGGGACATTCCTCTACTATCCTACTTGTTGGGGCATCCTAATGCTTCATTGCTTTCTGCTTGCTACTCTGCATACATCTACTATCTTTAAAGCACTATTACTTTGCAATAGCACTTTAAAGAGGGGAAAATATAGACACCCCAAAATCGTTCACCTTTCCCAATGTTATCCCAATACATCTTGTTATTCACCCATTTGTGATTAATTGATTAAATCATACACATTTCACCCTTTTGATTAATTAAATTAATCCCTAGTACCCTTTTTGCTAGTTTAATTATCATTTATTAATTAAATGATTAATTAATTAATTATTGTGCATATCTTAGTCAATCGCCACTCGATTCTCAAATCAATAGCCACTTGGATGTTACATCCTCATCCTAGTCAACTACACTTCTAGAATCCTAGAAATGTGGGGGCAATTAAATTACACGTACAACCACCTTTTCGGATGCAACTTTTGCAATTAATTCCATTATTTCCGTGAAATGTCTCGTAATTGTTTGCAACCTCCTCCAATACTATTTTTAACATGTGCATTCAACCCATTTCAACCAATTTTCAACTACTTCTGCCTCTATAAAATGTAGGTTTACACTCTATCAAACCTCTTGGATTCACAATACAATTACTCTACTAAATTTTCTCCAATATCTGCATATTAGAAGCTCCCTAAATGTGTTTGTAGCATTGGTCATTCCATGTTTGGAGGTCACTCAAGAGCACCCACAATTTCACAAGGTTACACAACTTCTAAGCTCTCATAACCTACTTGAGGTTTGCTTTGGAAACTACATGATATTTGCAAGTTTGTTTACTTGTCTCCATTTTTAGTTAGTTTTTCACAGCTTTACAATCCTTACATTAATCCCCTTAGCATCATCGACTAGATATCCATCTTTACTCATATAGTTGGGGGCATCATGCTTATTCTTCTCCCCGTCTACCATCACCAATTGGCTATCATTTACTATTATTACACTCTGTGCTTCATATTTCATATCTTTGAGCGATCTTACACAACTTGATACACTTTGGTATCATCATTACCCGGTGATGCACTCTAGTCTCATGGTTCATAATTGATTGCTTTGAGGGTTTAAATATGAATTGAACCTCACCTCAATCACAACATGATTCATCTTACACTCTACATTCATGATCAACATTTCTAATATCTTACCCACATCATTCTACGAGTTCAACTATAAATCTTTACATTCATCTCATTCACACCTTTTCTATGCTTGGTCTTCACAATAAATTTGGCTAGTGTGACATTCAATCTTTCTAGAATAAAATGCCATCATATTCTACAATCTACACTCTGCGCTTTATAATCAATCTTTCACACTATGCTTCGCGATCAATTCTTCTAGCATCTCATTCACTCATTTTAACATCCTCTTCTTACACATCACACAACATCATTCTACAATCTATGCTCTGTGATTTTTGATGAAATATTTCTAGCATACATATCATTCAAACCATTTCCCGATGACGTACTCTTGTTATATGGTTCATTCTTGATTGCTGAGGGGTCATTTATAAATGAACCTCATTTCAATCATGTATCCACATACACTCGGGGGGCATGTAACTCATATCATATTCACATTGCATTCCATTCCATCTCACGCACTCATTCATAGCATACTACATATCTTGGTTACACATCGTTCTTACTTTCTTATCTCACATGCACACTTTGCTTAATATGTTAGGCGAGATACATCATATGTCATTATCATTTTCTATATATACATGCATGTTCACTTGCCTTCTAGTTGTGATCACAGACTTTACACAGATCATTACACGTAACATGGATGCTTGGCACTATACCTCTTACTAGTCCCATAATAGGCTCCTGGGGGCATCCACATTCTTACACATTTCAAGTGCTATTGTTTCATTATTTTACCTTCCTATCATTACTAGCACACTACTATATCACGATCATACATGATTTGATATACTTTATATCTTTCTAACATGCTAATGGGTGCTTCATGTGTAACATTTACTTTGTAGGAACTATTTTCCACCATGGTTATCTGATGATTTTCTTCTCATTACTTATCATTGTTTGCGGGATATGATCTTTGTCTTGTGTGTTCATTGTATGATTTTGGTTGCTTTGGCCTTGCTTGTATTAAAACATTGTGAGGGATGTCCCATGTTTGTAACCCACTTTTTACGGTCTATATTGTCTTCTTGCTTGCTAGCTTACACACTATTTTCTATATGCATGCTTATCTTGTTTACACTAACACTTGTTTTCTAACCACTTTGTTTGCATGTGACTTGGTTTCTACTAAGCACAGTCCCTTCTACATACTAGTATCAGTTCAACATGGGGTCCTATTTTGGGCCACATCCTCCTAGTGACATCACATGCACCCCAAATGAGGGGGACATCTATTGGGTGAGTCAGTTACCCAATTCAACAGTCTATAGTCACAGTTCAACATAGAGTCACCACAATCTATGGTCTCATACAAAGCTCGAATCAAACTTGGGTCCTTATTACAACACGTACACTAGCGCCCGATATAGAATTTTGTGCCTAGGTGCTTGTCCCTTCTCGGGTGCCTATGACCAGGGGGTGGATACACATTTTTTTTATCATATCAACATAGTTTTCAGCAGTTCATAGAGAAGTTGGCACAATATAAGCACAATCCTCCACCAATCAACACACCATTTATCTTCATTTTTTTCGATTGAACTGGATTTAAATGGGTCAAATTTGAGCAAGACAAGATGACACCATCTGCACTCGTGTATAAATTTCAAGAAGTAGTCAAAGGATGGAGAATGACACTATACCTTTCTCCCTAGGCGTGAGATCGCCCCAAAAACTCACACTTGGTGTGAGATCGCACAAAAACTTCGTTCTTCTACAACATCTTCAGGATCCTTTCTATCTCTTTCACTCATCATAGATCATATGCACATGTTCCTTTTTCTAATTTTCAGCATTTTTCACACTTTTTACATGCATTTTATACATTTGGATCATTTTTTTTTCTATATACACATATTTGACTACTTATTCGTTATTCTCTTTTACATGTCCATCCTTATGGGAAGTGGTAGTCACATCAATCACACTTCAAGCATGACATCAAAAAACGCAGTACAACGTGACATCTACACATACACTTTCACCCCTAGGGTCATCATCACTTTTTTACTTCCTCTTCTCTAGCTTCCACACTTCACTTTTTATCACTCCATGTTTTTTCTTGTCTCTCGGCACACTCTTCATCATCAATCTACATGGTTATCAGGTACACATATCTATCTACTTTATGTTCTTTGAGATTTCACTTAATAACATAAAGTGGGGGCAAATGTAGACACTAAATCATGCACTTGGGTACATTTCTAGGTCCTAATCACATGCATTGCATTCATATGATTCATAAGGGAGAAAAGTACTAATTGATCACTATATTTGGCCTCTTAGGTTCCTTTCTGGTCTCCTTCTTGGCCTTACACACCCTACTTCCTAGTCGACATTCGATACTTCACCTTTTCTGGCTCTAGACACCAACGCCCAACCAGGATGCTAGCGCCAGGCGCCCTCATCCCCTATGGGAACCCTATACCTATTTGTATCTTACTCACTCCTTTTGGGTCCTTTCTAGCTATTGGGCATCCTTATCTCTTAGGGGTTGGCCTTTTAGTGATCAATTATGAAATTCAAGTAACAAAATTATATAAATATAATGTTATGAGATCAAATTAAAGGACCAAGCTCTAAGCATCTACTATCACCACCTAAGGTTGCATCCACAAAACATCTAAGAGCATCATTGCATCCATCTAACACCATCCAAGGGACAAGGGCTGGTTATTCTACATACATGCATAGGAGGGGAAGTTCATTTTTCCATGCACACATCTATTTACATCTTTTACATCTAGTTCTTGCTCGTTATCATGTGTGTCATGCACAAGAGCCACCTAGGGCACAATTCTACACACACACATAGAACTACATTGGGTTTGAGATGTAGTGCAACACTCGGTTGTAAGATCACTTTGTTGACAACCGAGGATAGTCTCGACCCCATTTGCATTATTCTATTTTTTGGGATTTGATGCGTTTTGGGGTTTTGCAGATTATCCTTCTTATTGCAAGTTAAAAGTGAATTCGGTGATCATTTTGCGACATAAAGAATGACTAAAAGAGAAAGAGTATGAACCCCTAATGACCAAAAAAATTTAGAACCTGAGGACTTGCCGGGAACTAGTTCCCAAATCAAGACTCTATAGCTTGGGCACTATAGTACTTTCTAGGTGCCCTAGTCTAGGATTATCTGAAGATCACACAATTTTATGGGCTCGGTTGTGACATTCTCAGTACTCTTTGTTACCTCCAGTCTTCCAGTTCTACACCTCCGAGATATTTGTGAAATCAACTAAGCATTCTATCTATTTCTTGTACTTATGGTTTTAAACTATTTTATTTATTTGATTGTGTCACTTTTTGTACTTTCTTGCTTTATCCATTCATGTGACTCTAAAATAGCTTTGTTAGGGTTTAACATTACTTAATATTTTTAAATCAATAATTCATCCTAGAACTTCTCCATGTGGTTCTCCTATTGTTTTAGTACGTAAGAAATATGGTTAATGAAGAATGTGTGTTGATTATAGAGCTTTAAATAAAATAACCATCAAGAATAGGTACCCTCTTCCTCACATTGATGATTTATTAGATCAATTACAACATAATAGATATTTTACTAAGCTTAAATTGAAGTCTAGGTATCATCAAGTATGGATCAAGGAAGAGGACATCTAGAAAACAATGTTCAAGACCAGAAAGGGGTTATATGAATGGTTGATATTACTGTTCGGGCTATGTAATGCACCAACTATCTTCATGAG
Organism: Taxus wallichiana var. yunnanensis; assembly: GCA_018340775.1. NCBI lineage: Eukaryota > Viridiplantae > Streptophyta > Pinopsida > Cupressales > Taxaceae > Taxus > Taxus wallichiana. Next base: position 223,161,552 of record CM031234.1, on the reverse strand, counting down.
ATTCATGAATGAGGTAATGAGGCCATTTATTGATTCTTTTGTTATTATGTACTTGGATGACATTCTGGTTTTTAATAGAACTTTTGAGGAGCATAATAACCATTTTTGTCAAGTTTTGCAAGTTTTTAAGGAGAACCAACTTGTGTTGAATGAAAATAAGTGCGAGTTTGCACAACAATCACTTATCTTTTTGGGACATGTGGTTGGAGATGGATAGTTAAGGATTGATCTCGGTAAAGATAGAGGCCATTCATAATTGGACCACACCATCTAGTTTGATTGAGACCAAGAGCTTTATTGGTGTAATTTAGTATTTGAGGAAGTTCATTAAGAACTTTTCATCCATAACAACGCCACTACATTCAGTGATAACATGGGGTAAGGATTTTGATTGGGGTAAGAAACAACAAATGTATTTCGAGTCATTTAAATATAAGATTAGTCATGCTCCATTTTTGGCATTATCTAACTTGCAGCTACCATTTGAGGTGAAAACTGATGCCAGTGACTATGTTATGGGGGTTTTCCTTCTTCAGGGGGCCTCATATGTTATCACTCTGAATTTTTTCATGGTGCGATTATGAATTATTGTACATATGAAAAAGAATTACATGCTCTTATTTAAGCAATCAAGAAGTGGAAACAATATTTGATGGTAAAGAAACTATCATTCACACGGATCATCAACCTCTCCAATGTCCGAAATCTCAAAAAAATTCAATAGGCTAGACACTATAAATGGATGGTTTTTTTACAAAAATTTCATTTGATTATTAAATATAAGAAAGGCGTGACTAAAAAGTTAGCTGATATGTTATCTAGACCTCCTTTGCTTTCAGCTATGGGCACGTTAAATATTCATGGGATATTTTGTGTGAGGCATATCGGAAGGTTATGAGCAGGATCCAAAGTTTGGATATTTTTTAGTAGAAACCTCCAAGCAAGGGATTTGTACAGAGGAGAATATTAATTTTTGGATGGTTTGCTCTACAAGAATGAGAAAATTTATGTGCCTAAGGGGGAAAGATTGCGTTGATGAGAGAAGAGTACACTTCTAGGGTACTAGGTCACTTTGGTGTGACAAATACTATAGTGCATTTACAGAGAGGTATGTGTATTGGCCAAACATGCAAGCATAAGTTGCTAAATTCATTAGGGGTTGTGTTTTATGTAGTACAAAAATCCTAATAACAGGAAGTTAGGGTTATATATGTTGTTTCTAGTTCCTTCCTAACCATGGGAGAGTATCTCCATGGATTTTGTGGGTGGTTTACCTACCTCCAAGAAAGGTCATGATTATATTTTTATGATAGTAGACCGATTTAGTAAGATGTGTATTCTAATTCCTTGTAAGAAGACCATTAAGGCTAGTGATGTAGCTAAGTTTTTTTTGCTAATGTGTGGGTTCACTTTGGTTTACCTGATTCTATTGTGTCAGACAGGGACTCACAATTTGTAGGAAAGTTTTGGTCTACTTTGTGGGAGAAGATGGATACAAAGTTGAAGAGGTCTACCACCTTTCATCCACAAACATATGGGAAAACGAAGCGATGAACCATACATTGGTCTAGCTCTTGAGAGGGTATAATAGGAAACATCCAAGGACTTGGGATGATAACTTGGTGTATATCCAACATTCTTATAATAGGGCGAGTTCACGTTTTGACCGGTAAAACTCCTTTTGAAACATTTTTTGGTTATTTACCTAAGAGTGATTTTGATGTTGTTTTAATATTACCATTTAGAATTGATGGAAAAGTTGAACTGGAGGTCCACAAACCACGAGAATTTCATCGAGAAAATTTAGCAAATACATCTTCAGTACAAGAGAGGTTGATGAGTCACATGACAGTGTAGAAAGCACATTGTGATCAACATAGGACTGAACATTCCTTCCTTATTAAGACAAGGTATGGTTGTACTTGAGTAGGGATAGGGTACAAGGGAAAGATAAGAAACTTAAGCCTCTTTGATATGGACCATTTATGATTCTAGAACAAGTGGTTAAGAATACATTTCGCTTGGACTTACCTCTTTATACGAGGATTTACTTAGTTATGAACCTTGAAAATTTACGCCTCTGTAAGCCTTCCATGTTGGATGATGAAGAAGAGTGAGTATTTCTTCCGTCTATTGAGGATATTGCTCTAGATAGTTATTTAGCATTGGAGGAAGATGTGGTCTTGTAGCAGAAAGAGAGGATGACACATGAGGAGTGCAGGATAGGTGGTTGATTGGGTTGAAAGGCCAGTTGTCTACCAAAGCCAAGTGGTATTCCAGAGAGGATGTGGGAAATAAATTTCCTCACCTCATCCATCCATGAAGCTTTTAGGGACGTAAAATCTTGAAATTTGTGAGGTATGGTCTAAAAATGGATCCGGAAATGCCCAATTCTATGTATTCTCCATATTTGATACTTGCTTTATAGATTCTCAACCTATTCTTTCTTCAAGAGATGGTTTAGTCAAGTCAGGGGCAATCCAGACACCTTCGAATGAAATTTTAGACCATAACTATTCTATTCAGGGCAATTTTATAGGTGATGGTTATGCAACCACCCCTGGGATTACGTAATCGCCACTCTGCATAGAGCGGTGGTTCACAACCACCACGACGATTCGCAACCATTGGTCTGCGTTCATCGATGGTCCTTTGTAAGAAAGTTCTAGAATTCGGGATCTCAACAATTGAAAATGTTTGAGCTTCCCAAAATGATTCGTTTCACCTTTCCATGCATCCTTGGATAGAGAAACTATAAATACAAGTTCAATTATTCATTCTAGCAAGTGATTTTGGGGGAATTCTACTGTGAGAAAAGAGGAGTTGTATTTCTTTCTTGTTTTTTTCATTGAGAGTGGGTTCCTTTATTGTCAAGGATTGTGAGCAAGAAAATACAATTAGGAGTGTTGAATCCTTCTTGAAGGCCAATTATTGACAATACTTTGTATTTTTGGAGAATTACATAGTGAGAGGGAAGCAATTTGCTTACCCACTGGAGTTTTTCCCACCTTGGGTTTCTCCAGGATAAATTATTGTGTCTCCTTTGTCTCTCTTTTCTCAATTTTGTAGTATAGTTGTGATTATTTATACACATTATATTAGTTAAGGGGAACTTAAGTAATTTCCATTCAATTATCACTAAAAACATGATCTCTTTATTGTTAGAATAAATTAATTTACTGATTACTTATCATGTTCACTGATACATAGTATGTTATATCATTTTTCTATACACATGTGCATTCATGTGGTACATTGAGTTGAATGCAAGCTACACACAAATTGTTACACAATGCAGGATTCTTGACACTCGATCTTTACTAGTTCTTCCGTAGCTTCTAGGGGAATCCATTTTTACATTTTCTCACATACATGTGCTATTATTCTAATATTTTCTACTTTACTTTCTCTTACCTCATTCACTTAGTACATACATCATGTCATACTATTTATTACTCTAACATGCTAATGGGTGCTTCATGTGTAGTATATGTTTTATAGGTCACTTCTAAATTGAGCTCATCTTCATCCTATTGCTTGTTTATTGTTTTACATGCTTGCTCTTTGTTTTCACTTGTTTTGCATGGGCTATGCCCTATGTACTTGTTTGATTTTTTATTGGCCTTGAGTTCCTTGAGTATCTTGTGACATCCTAAGTGGTGTCCCACGTATACAAAACCTTGTTTTTCATAGTGTTCTATTTGTGTGCCCTTACATGTTGTTACTTACATCTATTGCGTTGTTTTCCTATTGCTTATTACTAACACTTTACTATTTTTCTATTATATTACTATGTATGCACCATGGTATACACCATGCACACTCCCCTATTTCCCTTTGTAGGAATCCTACAACACATGTACACATCAACTATAGGTGCTCTTGTTTGGGGTGCACTCACATTGTTCCTTCCCATGTGCCCCAAACAAAGTGGGGCAACCATTGGGTGCTATTTCACCCTAATAGCAACTCAAAATAAAGAAACAAAATAACATGTATGGAATCAAATAGATAATAAGTACAAAAAATGGCTTAGAAACATAATTGGGCCAGAAAATACACATGGACTAAACCATATAACAAGGACCATAACATTTGAATGCTATGGCCCATTCCATACACTTCCGTCACGGGTTTAGGATCAATAATTTTCTCAGTTGGTATAGTTTTTTAGGGACATTTACATTTTTTTACTTGATTTCAATCATAGAGTGTATGGTATAGTTCAAATTATGGTAACACCAAGGGTATGTGTAAGCTAGTATTTCCCCTATACACTATGTCATGATTTGCTTTTCAATTGGGTTCGTGTTCATCTATAATGACACTTATCGATGGGTCTTGTGAAGTGTCATAGTGATTTGTATCCTCATAGAATTGACTTCCCATTGCTCATATTTTTTTTGAGGGATGCAGAAAATATAATTCTCCTCATACAATTCTCTTCACCATGCAGGGTACATTTTTACTTCTTTCTATTCTCCTTGGAACATTCCACTTGGGGACTAATCACCCTCAAGTCCTTCCAACTAGCTCCAACATGAAGTTCAACAAATATCCATGGCAATGGTGGTAGGATTACTCTCTCCCCCTCTCTTGCAAAACAATCAGGTGTACTCTTTCCTTGTTTTACTTTTTTACTTACATATTGTTATTTTCACACTAAGTTCAAGATTTTCATGTTAAAGTTTGATTTCCTATACTATGGACATTGAATACACTTTTCTTTATAGGTACTCATCTTGGAAAAACAAACACAACCAAAACAAAGACAAAGTCCTAGCACAAGCACAAGGCACTCCGAGCGAAGACAAAGTGTGTTTACACACTCAAGTGACTTTTCCTTTAAGCACACAATTTTCAATTCCATACTTAAAGGGGGGAAATGTAGACACTCATTTTGGTAATTCATGACTTACAACAACACAAATTGTACAACATTTTTTCACTAGCCCACACTTTCTCAATTTGGCTAATCATGTTATCCCTTGTTATATCTCACTCATCCTTACTTGCAAACACAACCTAGTTGTTCGCATAATGGTCATATTACTACATCCAATTCCTAGATCATTTGCACATGCATCTAGGACCAAAGCGCCTAGAAAGGGCCATAACGTCCATACACTATGGACCCACCTATCCATTTTGGTCCCTTTCCCTCCAACAATAATTTTCTTGATTTCAATCTCTTTAGTACACTTTTAGTCAACCTTTTCTTAGTTTCCAAATCTAGAACACATATAAGCAAGTTATTTATCTCCCATTAGGGAGGACATTCATTCTACTTGACACCTAACATCCCAATGAGAAAATACTAAGAGCAATCACAAGCAAAGCTACTCTAAGACTCCCTTGAGCTTCATATACTCTACATACTCATTCTAGGGTAGTCATCCACCCAGGTTTGAAAGTATTAAAAGACACATTTCCAAAGTCAAGTCAAGCTAGGGAAAGTATCAAGTAAAATCCTATTGTTATAAAGTCATGGTTATGAATATGGTTGCATACATTCTAGATATCACATGCTAGGTGAGAATGATGTGCGGTTTGAGCCCTCTTTGGAGTAGTTATGATGTTGGCAAAGTACATATGGGTGCCCACAACCCTCCTAAAGTTTGTTTATAGGATTCTCTCACCATCTAGGGTTTATAAGATTGAATCGGTTGCACAATATCACACAAGATCGAAGGTCCATTTTCTATATAGAGCAAAACAAGAAGTAGTGTGCATACACGAGAAAGTTACTGAAGATGAAAGAACAAAGGGAAAAAGACATAAAGAAAGTGAAATAATGGGAGTATGCTCTAGTCTGTACCATATGCTTTGGTCCAGGGAACTGTGTAGGACATAATCTCGTAATGAAGCTCTATCATATCATTTCCAACCTTTTCCAAATCATCATACCAACCCATATCAAAGCACACAGTCCATGATATCGGCTAAGTCCTCTTCTCCTTTCCATTACTAGTGCTTCATTTCATTTATCTATCATTATCTATTTTGTTTCATGTATTATCTTATTATTATTGCAATTAGCTTTGGAAACTAGTTGATTAGGATAATATTCAATTGGTTACTACCCTTAAGAAATTAACCATTTAGGTTAAATCAAGTGTTGAGTGGGAATAGAAAGGTTGTGTTTATCTTAGGAAGAGTGCATTGTCAAAACTAGTAGTGTTAAAGAGTAACAAATGCCAAAATTTGAGTGTCTAAAATGGGGTTAATGCAAAGAAGGTGAAATCATTTGATTATAGACTTGAGGTGATTTGAAATAGAAAATATTCTATCAAATTTATGAAGGCATGACACGTGTAATAATATATCTGCGAAGAATAATGAAAGGCCATTCCTTTGTAAATAAATATGTTAGAATGATTTATATTATTTGATCAAGTTTGTTAGACAATATTTAAAAAAAGTGCACTTGGTGAGGATTTCAATGATAGGATATCTAAGGAAAGCATTGTGTAAATGCCATTCGTAACCACTCCATTTTGGTATTTTTGCTTCTATTGATTCACTTTTTTAGCTAGGGCGATATTTGATCTATTGAAATATTTATTGAATGGGCTGGTATGCTCCATCATAATTTCATTGTAATAGTTATTTTGAAATATTCTTTCAAATCCTTGGCACATTATGCATATTTCTTCATAAATATTGATAATATTGTAACAAGTAACCTTTTATTGTCATATATTTTATTTAATTTCTTTCTATTGCTCTTTCAAGACTTGAAATTCGTTATTGTTTACAAATATGAATTTTTTTTATAGATCTACAAAAATTATTTATACTTTACAAATAATAATAAATATGGGCATTTAATCTGGATAAGTATCATTTACGTAATGTGTGTCAAGTGGACCATGTTTTCACCTAATATTGCACCCTTTGTTGAGGCCGAGCTCAAAACCTCAGTAAAACATGGAAAGACCTCCAAAGTGTGGGACAATAATGCCTTTTGAGGTCAATATCTAGAGAAGTCTGGTTCCTCCTGCTCTAACTCACCATAACTACACTAACCAATACTAAAACTACTACTAACTAATCCTAATCTAAATTTTCCAAGGGACCAGGGTTAGAGAGAAAATGCAAAAATAAAGGGAGGTGATGCACCAAACTAAAATAGGGTTTGATTCTAGCTCCAAAGACACAAATATAACATTGCATGTGAAGGTCCAAAAGAATGTGCACAAAAATATGGTAGAATAAATAGAATAAGACCAAAATCATGCAAGAGGATAGATATATTCACATCAAATAGTAACACATTCAAATGAAAGAAGTCACACTTACATATACTATCAAGAACTTATCCATTTACATCTCTATAAAGTAGAGGCGTGTGAAACTTCATAGATGTGTTACGGATGTCTCATGAGCAAAATCATTGAGGTCAAAAGGCAGAGCTCTTACAATTAGTAGAAAATACCCTTTTTATGTTCCTTAGAACTTACACTTGTAGAAAAATAAAGAGAAGAGAAGAGAAAACAAATCATATTCAAAAACAAATAAATTTAACCACTCTACCAACCACAAAGGACCAATCACAATTCACTTAATAGGCCATGTATGGGCACATAACATTACTCCAATCACATGCCATCAAATCACCTAGGAAGGAGGGTGATGTCATTCAAGATTTAATGTTCGTTGTTGGGGTAATCGGGTGTTTGATTTGAGTTAGGCATGACATTGTAGTATTTCATGGACTTTAGATGATCCGATATCCTACTTCCATCTTCCATGGATTTGATTTACATTTGGAAGATCCTATATGATTTGTGATTCCATTTATGACCTCTACCTTGATACATAATCATCTTCTCGACTTTGTGACTTAGTTTTACCCTCCACGACACTATCACTCCTTGTTTCATGACACATGTTGCTTTGTGGAACCTTTCATCTTTCTGCAAAATTTTATTTTTATCACAAATTTTCATTCACATTGAAAAATTCTAATTAAATTTGTTCCACGACCCTTTAAATTACTCCCTATGTCCCTCTGCGTTCTACCTCATTTCTTGTGTTTCACATGAATTTATTGCCTTGTCCCATGGCGTATGAATCTATGGGTTTTATATTTTGTTGCACATACTTTAATTTTTGTGTGGTACTTTATTTCTTCATTCCGAGGAATACCATGATACTCTATTTTGTGGCCTTTGTACCAAAAACCACCTAGTTCTATAATTTGAATGAAGTTGTTCAAATAGTGTGGGTGTTAATTTGGACAATTGTTTGGAAAATTTCATGAGACATCTACCTACTAGATGAGTCGATCAATAGCTTAGCATATCCATTGGGCATGGATTCAACACATAATTATGAGAAATGAACTTAAAAATGAGCCACAATTTTTTTACTCTGCGGGCCTTCTTTCTTCATTCCGTGGACCTTCATGACATGAGAAAATATTTAAATTTGCTTCATGGCCACTATATCTTGCAAGAAAATAAAATGGGGACAACAACTTGTGCAACATAACACTTATTTAGAGAAATCACCACAAAAGGATTGAGGGAGGGAAAATTAATCAGTGATCATAGAACAAAAAAAAGGGAGCCTATGACAATAATAAGGAAAAGGAAACACAAATCAACATAACTAATATGTACAAGATGAAACATAACGATTCAATGAAAAGGTTTAAGATAAAACCCGTTGATTAGGATTTGAAGTGCCTCCCTATTAATATTTGAGAGTTTAAATGAATTATCTTCTTGTGAATGTGATAACATATGGCCCACTCTAAATGTCATCAAACTTGAGTCTACCCTTGTTTGGCTCTATCTGAGTTCCACTTCAAAACCAGATCCCCTACTTTAAAAGTTTGAGATTTTTCCTTCTTATCAAACATTTTTTTGTTGAAATTTGATTTTATTTTAACTTGATCATGGCAGAGTGTCTCAATTCCTCCATCTATGCCAATTCTGCCATTTTATCTGTCATCATATCTTCTCCTTCCAATTCCAACTGTTGGGCTACTTCTAATGAAGGAAATTTAAGATATAATGGAATCCCGAACTCTCTACCATATATGGGAATGAAGGGAGAGTTACCTATTGCTATCTTAGGTGTAATCATGTCAGCCCAAGGAGAATTATTAACCTTTGTATGCCATTTCCTTTAGTTCATCTGCATCATCAACTTCATCATTTTGATCTGGTTTTTATGACTAGACTTAGCTAGGCCATTACCTTGAGGGTAATAGTTGGAAGAAGTCTCTGGGTAGATGTCATACTTGAGGGCCCAATTAGAGACTCAGTAACTTAGGAAAGCTTTAACATGATCAGAAATTAAATTTTGGAGAAGTCCAAACCTTATCACAATATCTTCTAAGAAGTCTAGGATGTCTAATTTAGTTGCTTCCTTAAGTGTCACAACCTCGGTCCACTTGGCGAAGTAATCAGTTGTAGTCAAAACCAATTTGTGGCCGACACTTGACACTTGATTGATCATGCCAATGAAGTGAAGGCCCTATTCAAAAAAATGTTGATTCACTTAGATTAGATGAAGTGGAAGAGCTGCTATCCTCTTTTTCCATTAAAGAGGACACATTCCTTGCATTTTTGACTTATTGATGTGAATCCATGAACAATGTAGGCCAAAAGTACCCTACTCTTAAGATTTTCATTATTGTGGCTCTTGGAGAGAAATGACCACTAGAGAATCCATTATGGAATTCTATAAGAACCTTGTTTACCTATTCTCCTTCAATGTACCTTAGTAACATTCCATCCAAATTCTTTCTAAAAATAACTTCACCTATCAATACGAAGGAATGGATTATAGCCTAAACTGTTGCCTCTTAGATTTATTCAAACCAAAAGGATACTTACCGATGGAAAATAATATAGATATGTTGTTTGTCTAACTATTATCATTAAGCGAGACTTGGTGTTGATTGTTCCTCCTCTTCCTCTAAGACATAAGAGGTTTCTTGATCACCTCTCGACATTAATATCCAATTTTTTAGAAAATCCCATACCTCTAACCAACCTTGTGGCATTGATAGTCACATCACATTCCACGATTTTTGTCACCAATCTAACTCTCTTATCACTGATTTCATCTCTTATTATGAAGTCTCTCACGCTAGGATGAAAAAATTACACTTTGATGTGGTTAGTTGCGAGCATACATTCGAAGGATCTTATGATGGAAAATACTTGTTTCTCTAATTGGAACTCATAATCCTTCAATTTTAGACTAAGAAATCAACCAATTGTTACAACCTTCATCATTTTCTAAGTTACATAATAATAATACCGACTTCGGATCCATAGGCATACGAGAATAAAGTTCTTGAATAATCTAGGTTAATGAGAGTGGGTGCTTGAGAAATTACATCCTTAATCTTAAAAAATATCCCCTTTGCTTCCTTGTTCCATCTTAAAGCCACATCCTTCTTGAACATCAAAGTGATGTGCTTGACTAGTCCTACGAAATTGGGAATGAACTTCCTAACAAAATTTATCTTATCAAGGAAAGATTGTAGTGATTTCTTATGAGATGGTAATAAAAGAGAGGGAATGGATGATATCCTCTTTGGGTTGATAACAATACCTTCTTTTAAGACAACGCGACCCAAAATTTTCCTTATGGAACTACAAAATGCATTTCTCTGGGTTGAGTGAAACCCCAAACTCTCTACACCTTTCAAATACTTTCTCAAGATGTTTCATGCGATCTTTACCCACTCTTGAGAAAATGGTGATATCATCTAAGTATATAAGTATAATTTTTTAATGAATCCTTTGAATGCAATATCCATAGCCTTTTAAAAAGTAGCACCAACATTGGTCAATCCAAATGAAATCTTCTCATAGGCATAAGTTTCCCATTTGGTTGTGAAGGTTGTCTTGTGTTGATCTTCTTCCTTGACTCGATCTGGTTAAAACCGAATAACCCATAAAAAGCAGAACCTTTCGGCTCCGCTAATGTTTGGAAAATTTGGTCCATCAAGGGGAGATGATATTGATCCTACAGGGAAGATCTTTTTCAGTCTCTAAATTCCACACATAGCCTAATTTATCCATTTTTCTTCCTAAAAGGGACTAAGCTTGTTACATAAGAGGAATATTTAATAGGAAAAATGATTTTAGATTTGATAGGCTTGGATAGTTATTTGAGGGGATTTATTTTGGGATTTACATTCCCATGCTTCTATCTAATAGGTTTGGCACTAGGATCGAGGTCTATAGTGTGTTGGGAAATATTTGGGACAAAACCTTCAAGATCTTCATAGCTCCATGAGAAAACATCATTGTACATTTGACACAAGGAGATGAAAACCTACTTCTCAGTCTCATCACATACCTTACCAAGTAATAGTTTTTTGTCGATGTGATAATGAGTGGATCTCCATCCTTTGTTGTTATCTTTTTATTTTCTCCTTTAAACTCATCATCAAGATTGAATATTTCCTTGAATGTAACCGGTCATCTAGGAAACTTATTTGTCTTTAACTAAATGATCTGCTCACCATAGCTTTCTTATAACTCGAATGTAGATTTAATGAAAACTCTACCTCATTTTGGATGTCACAAGTAAAAAAATTCCCATCTCACCTCATTATTTGGAATGGATGGTCTAGCCACCATTTTTAACATGCTGTTTTTACCTTAGATGATGTCCTTGGGTGGAGAAAATTGCAATCCTACAACTTCCATTTGATCTGCTTCCACATTCAAATTTCTTGGCACCACTTGTAGGTTGATGGCATCAAAATTTTCCTTGAGATCCCAAACCTTATGTCTATAAGATTTCAAACACTTTTTCTTGTTATCACACATTCCTCTTACTTGTTGTCAACTAACTTAGTGTCCCCAAACACCTTTAAGCTTTTAACATGCCTTTTCTATGTCAATAATAGTCCATAGATCAATGCCTTATACTCCGTTACATTGTTGGAGCATGCAAACTGTAATCCATGAGCAAAGAAGAATTTATTACTAGCTAGAGAAATCAAAACCACACCTAATCCATCCCCATTTCTAATCCTAAAACCATCAAAGAAAATTTTCCATAGGCTTGAAGCTTCATTTCTTTCATTGTATGCCATGGGAAAAACATACTCTCATTTGAGGATATAAAAATTACCCATACTAGTTTCCTCGGTTGTGTCATACGGGTCAAACTCACAATGCTCCTTGGCCCATTCATCTATTAAAATATCATGTACCAAGCAAGGTGGGGCTATCTCCAATTGACACTAACTTTCTTCCTCTTCTTGTATTATGAAATTAGACTTGAGGGGGCGGGTCATATGATTCAACATGATAAAATGAAATTGGCTCAACTATGATCTTAAATATTGTGCCTTATTTGCTCCTTAAGAGAATATGAGACCAATCGGAAGATGAATATCCACCCACTTTGGCTATATAATTTCTTGATGAGTAGAGGGAAAAGAAAAAGGTAGATCAATAATGGATATGTCTTGAGTCACGGTCAAACTAGGACAAACATGAATGATTAATTCAAGTTTTTTAATGACTCTTAGTATTTTGATCATCAAACCATCAAGTTGAAAAATGCCTTTAGAGGTTGGATTATAATCAATGCCTAAAGTATTTTCTCTTTTCTTGGGCATCATAGAAGTACTAGCACCTGACTCTATCTTGAAATTATATACTAGGTGCTTTCCCACAATCAAAGACATATAGAAGTGTGGTGGTTTTGGACCTATTTATTTGTACATATTTTGGTTGACATAGGTTAACTACGAAATTCGAATTCCACATAATTGGTTCAAATTGTGGTAGCTACTTTAAAGCTTCTTGTAAGAGATCCCTCTGAGATGGGATAGACAATGCATCCCACATAGTCACATTCAAATTTGTCTTCTTCATTTGTTCGACAATGTTCATAGGTGATTTAATAAAATATGAATGCAAAGATCTACTATAAATGATGTGCAATGGAATATAAATGCTAAACAATTTATTTAATTTCAAGTATGAAAGGAAATGAGAGGGGTAAGGTACTTATCTTAATTTTTCTTATCCCGAAGTGAGTCTGGACTGAAAAATATGATGAAACAGAAACACAGACCATCGCAACAAACCTCTAAAAATGCAGCAGAGGTGGAAATGGTTGGACTGGGGCGCCTGCGGCACCTAGGACCTCTATGGGGGCACTTGAGTCTACAGAAAGGTTTGAATGTGGTTCCGATATGGTTGTTAGGGCTTCACACTTGATCACCTTTTGTTGCATTTAGATTGCCGAGGTACCTGTAAACCTGGACAAAATATCCTCCTACAAAACCCTCAAAAAGACATCAAATCCTAAAAAAAGATGCAAAATGAGGGGTCGAGAATGTCCTCAGTTGTCACAATGGTGAACTTATGATTGAGAATTACACTACATCTCAAACCTAATGTAGTTATATGTGCTTATGTGTGCAATAGTTCTCCTAGGTCGCCCTCGCACCAATGATGCCAAGATAATGGGTGGTAGCTAGATAAAATGCAAATGTGTGGATGGAATAGAATGAACTCCCCTTCCTATGTAGTGTGTATGCAGAATAATGTACCCAAATGTAGTCCCTTGAGATATGTAGATAGATAGCCCTTGATAATAATTTTCCACCCTTATAATGGTATGTATGTTATGTTTATATAGGGATCTCTTGCTTGAATTTCGACACTAATGACATGACATGCCGACTAGTACCTCGAGGATATGAGTGGGAAAAATTAAAAGACCGACCTCAAATGTCAAAAATAAGATCAAACATAAAGAGGACATAGGTGCTCAGGATGGATAGGAGTACCACGACACTAGTTTCTAGAGATAAGTGACGAAAAATGAGTGAATACTGACCGATAGGGATCCCTATGACCTAAACAAAATCTGTGTGTATGAGTGACAAATGTGAAAGATAAAAGTAATATAAACCAACAAGACAAGAAGATGGACTATGGAATGGGTCATTAGTGAATAATTTTCTTACACAAGATCCATATATAAAACAACATACTTGGCGGTATAGTAAATAGTAGTAAGTGCGTGATTTTGTGTCTACATTTTCCCCCACTTTATGTTGTTAAGCGAAATCTCGGTAACATAAAGTAGTTAGAGATGCATACCTGAGAGAAGTCCGGAGAAGCACATGTTGTAGAAGTATGCGTAGAAGTTCTAAAAAGTACGTGTAGAATAAGAACATGTAGCGTGGTGAACTATGGATCAACGTGTCAATCCATGTGGTGTAACGAGGAACATGGGACCGATATGAGAAGCACTAAGTGAGATTGATTATTTCAATATTGAGTGATTGGAGGATTTTATTTTGTCATTGATGGAGATGTGATGGGGTAGGGAGTGATCAGTTCTTAACCCGATTGCATGTGTGTGAAAATGAGGATTTGGGCGTCCTGCTGCCAGAGGAAGAGTGTAGGGAGAGAGGTCTAGTTTTACTCTCCAACTTTAACTACATCCTCAAAAGGTCTAGCCATTGCTAGATAGACAAAGACTAGATTTGGTTGATTTGGATCCATTTTGATTAAACGTGAATAACCCATATAGGATCAGTATAGGAAAGGAAATGACGTCTCATTGCCCCCACTCCACGGTGTCATTGCAATGTGTATGTGATGGATTCCATGTTAGGTCATTTGGAAGTAGTCACAAAATGTAGAATAACTTCCCATGTTAGGTCATTTGGGAAAGTGGTGATATAACTCCCAAGTTAGGTCATTTGGGAGGATAAATATGTTGTGTTCATGTCGATTGATTGATGTGATTTAAATAGTAAAATATTTGTGTTGTTGAGATTTGAATGTGTGTGATTGATTGATTGATTACTCATGGAGATATTTTACGCTTGTTTCCCCAAATTAGGTCATTAGGGGAATCACTAGAAAGTGATGTGAAATGTCACGTAATGTTCGAGAAAATGTTTAATAATGATGGGTTAGAATGTAAAGATGATTGTGTAACAACATGAGGGGGTTATAGGATTCCCTAATTATATCCCCCTTTTCGAAAGGGGAGTGATGATGAGAATGAATGCTTTGAGCTGAAAGGAAGTGTGTAATGTTGTAATAGTGAATGTATGATAGATATTGTAAAAGTGTGTGTTTATCGAGCGGAAATGATGTCAAGGAGGAATGTAGTGTGTATGAAATGTGTATGATATGATAGTAGGTGAAATTCTTAAAAGAACAATACAAACGAGACATGAATCAAAGTAAGTGTGCTCAAGATATGATTGAAATCATGCAATGTGTATTAGTTAAGGGAATATGCGCAAATAATGACTATAGTAAGGTAGGTAATTGAAAGTTACTATAAATAGTAATATGGAAAAGTGAATAGGCAATTCATTTGATTATTGCGCAAGTGTGATTTTGAGCTCTAGATGTGTGAAGATGCCTCATGTGAGAGCACCACGATTGAGTCGATTTGAGATGGTGGAAATAAAAATGGGCATCATGTGTGACAATTAAGCTAGTAAGTGTGATTTTTTTCAAAAATTGTGTTGAATTGGGTTGTTTTTCATGAATATTCATGAAATTTTGGTTTTTAATTTTCTTGTTGTTTTTGACCTAGACAAGAGCGGTGAAGGTGCTAATGACCCTCGGGAAATTAGTACCCGGACATGGCGCTAGTGACCCACTCCCGAGCACCCCGATTCCTTGCTTACAGGTGTTGACATCCCATAAATCTTGGATTGAGCCCGAGTGTTTGTAGATGTGAAAATTGATGTGTGTTGATGTTATAGGTAGGTGTGTTTGCATATATATGAGATGCTTAAAAGGTTGTTTGTTGTCGATTTGTGTTGTGCAGAGGGACATCCATTTAAGAGAGTTTCGTGGTGGCCGCCATTTGAGTACATTGCTAGGATTGGGGTTTTCATATGATGAGTGGGATGTTCTAGACCATGTCGACCTATGGCACATAGTGAGGATGGGGGATGTGCCCCATAATATGCCTATGATCACAAATTTTGTGAGAGGTGGTGTGTAAATACTTACACCTTTTGGTTACCTACAGGAGAGATGAAACTTATGTTGGAGGACATGTATCAGATATAGTGATTGCCTATCATTGGTGAGAGGGTTTAGGTGATGGTCATGGATGATGCACATTGACATATGAGGGTAGCTAGGTAGTATTTTATAGGGACTCAATTTCATATCGAGGTCCATATTATCCTGGATGCTATTATGAGATGGGGTTTTACGATTATGGAAGTTTATTGCCGTGGTGATTGCTTCATTGATTGCAGTGGAGGGTGGTGGTGTAGGCATCTTATATAAGATGCATGACATTTCTTTTCTCGATAGAGGAGAACACGAGGTATGCACTAGGAACGATGTGTATTGGCTCACTTGTACAAGGATATATACAGATTTACATAAGAGGAGCATGGGGGTGGTATTGGAGCTACCACATTGTTACATGTATGGGCCTATGAGCATATTGTGATACTAAGGCTAATTGGTGGACCACGAGGAGAGTGGGCTAGGCCGATGTATTTTCTTAGGATATGGGTAGGTGTTCATGGTAAGAAGATGGATACAGATACCTATAAAATGATGTTAGATCACATGGGGCTGGAGGCCATGATATGGAGGCCATACCGATGCTACGAGGTATGGCCAAAGGATGCAATAGAGCTACGGTGTGTTTGAAAACTATTTGGCTAGAGGATCGGTTTCTTAGGCCATGGGGTGATCGAGTTATTTCAGGTGGAGTGCATATCATGATAATTTGGTATGGCCCAGGATGTGCCCTCAGAAGCCATATGTATGGGTGAGATCCATTAGGGTACCAAGGAGGGCTGGAGGTAAACCAGGGGCCCACATGATCACAACTAGTACCTTCTAGGCTAGATGAGGCTAACGTGGCGATAGTGCCGATAGATATGGATGATGTAGGGTGTACAAAGGCATACCATGCATGGTGGGCATCACATTGGTGGGTATTTTTGTTTCTAGTTTTGTGGATGTGGCGGAGCATCATTGGGTGGAGGATTAGAGGGGAAAGCACATCCCCGATAGTGTGGCAATAACGATATACAAAACATGAGTATTTTTATAGTGATACTTGTGATTTGCTATAAGGTTGATCGATTGTTATTGTTATCTAATGTGTTGATCTATGGATGCAGGTGATGTGTATTGGTCATTGATTGTGGACACATCCATCCACACATTGACACGAATATTTCCACCAATGTACTCGTGGGTGGAGGCATGCTAGAGTGTGTGGATGCTATTGTGGGTGAGCATGCCCATTTGTTTGAGCTAGTGGCGATAACAACAACGACATGTACCATGCTACTAAGTGAGAGGGATGAGGTGTGTGAGGAGACATGATGAGCTAGAGAGGTCAGCTAGTGGAGGTCATCTAGTATAGGATGTATTTTTGTGGTTCGCGGAGTTACAAGGTCACTTTACGAAGCAATCGATTGAGGTGACACTATTGCGTAGGCATGTAGAGAGATATAAGGGCCATGATTAACAATGTAGATTGAGAAGTGAAGCTTATGGTTCTAGAGCTCTTATAGTGGTGGATAGTGATAGTGATGACAAGATATGATATGTCCTGATGTATTGATGTAGGGGAATTGCCCCCAACAATGAGATATGTTTTTGTAACTATGATTGTGAACTATATATATATATATATATATATATATATATATATATATATATATGGACTTATTGGTATATGATCATTGTATTTGATGTTTATTGATGTGATGATGTGATGATTGGGACTTGTATCTTGATGTATGATGCGTTGATTATTGTTGCTATATATATGCGTGCGTCTTGTTTTGTGTATTGTTCGTATTTGTTGAATTGATTTGCAATGCGTAGTTGTGGATGTTAACTAATGAATAATTGATGATTAATGTGATTATAAATAGATAAGCTATGAGATATTGTATGTGTGATAACAAATGATGTATGTAGTGTGATTGCAAAAAACTTTGCATATGAATAGAGTTGTGATGAATGATAAGGTAAAAATGAATGATGTGGAAGAGTGTCTAAATGAGATGATCGTAATAGTATAGTGAAGTGCGTGTTAGCATGATGAAGAGGGGGAAAATATGTTGGTTGTGGGCCGATAATGAGCGGGGGGTGCAGGGGGCTTTTCCCCCTTGGGGTCCGTGGGGGATGCCCCCGGTGAGGGGTTTGAGGGCGCGCCTCCGTAAGCCAAATTTAATGTATTTATGCATTGTGAAATCTGGACCATTCCTTATTAGGTCACAGATCTAATGGTTGGTTTTTATATGTTTCCCCAAAATGATAAAAACCCTAATATCTGAAAAGGGTCGTTATGTATGAGGCTCATTGTATTAGTGGTGGCACTGTGTGTGAGATTTTTAGTTGGACGGAATAAAAGGATTGGCTATTTTTGGTGGACGTAGCCCATTTTTGGGTGAACCACGTTAAATCTGTGTCTCTGTTTTATTGAATTTATTTCTATTTTACATTTTCCACATTATTCATTACATGCTTGTTTATCTGTACAACTGGTATAATCCTAACAACTGGTATCGAGAACACTTGAGATTTATTTGTTGGCAGTATACTCATAGAGGGATTTCTATTTGAGTGGGAGAAGTAATAATGATAGAGGAAAATAAGTTTAGAGTTGAGAAGTTTGATGGCCGAAATTACCAGCTATGGAAAATGTAGGTGGAAGATTACCTGTATCAAAAGGATCTATACCTACCATTGGGAGGTGAAGGAGTGAAGCCCCCATTCATGTCCAATTCAATTGAGTCTCGCATCGTTGAGTCATCGTCCGTAGCTTCAAATATCTCACAGGTGAAGAGTATGGTAGAGTTGATGAAAACCCTAGCTAATTTATATGAAACACCTAGTGCATCCAATAAAGTTTATTTGATGAAAATATTGTTTAATCTACAAATGCAAGAAGGTGGATCTATATCTAACCATCTTAATGATTTCCACACTATTGTAAATCAGTTAGATTCAGTTAATATCCCATTTGATGAGGAGGTTAGAGCATTATTATTCCTATGTTCTTTGCCAGAAAGTTGGGACAACTTAGTAATGGCAGTTAGTAATACATCATCTACTTCTCTTAAATTTGAAGATGTAGTAAGTGTCATCTTAAATGAGGAAATGCATAGGAAAAGTACAGGGGAAAATTCTTCTTCTAGAAATGCGTTGAATATGGAGAGTAGAGGGAGGAGCAAGGAGAAATCAAAGAGTAAGGCTCGTGGGAGATCTAAATCGAATATGGGTAGATCCAAATCTAGGAGTAGAGGCATTACTATTTGGAACTGTGGAAAGAGAGGACATGCTAAAAGGATTGTTGGTTTAAAGGAAACAAAGAAAACCAGCTTGAAGGTATTAAAGAGGAAAATCTAACAGGTAATATTGTTCAAGATGCTCTTATACTTTCTCTTGATACTAGAGTAGAATCTTGGGTAATAGATTCAGGTGCCTCTTTCCATGCAACCCCTGATAAGGGATATTTTAAAGAGTATGTCCAGGGAAATTTTGGACAGGTTTATTTGGGTGATGATGAGCCGTGTGACATTGTTGGGAAGGGAAATGTACACCTAAAATTACAGAATGGAACTACATGGATATTAAGAGACGTGAGGCATGTACCTAGTCTCAGGAGAAATCTCATCTCTGCAGGATAGTTGGGTGGTGAAGGTTACATAGTCACATTCACTTTAGATGCTTGGAAGGTTTCCAAGGGTGCCCTAGTAGTGGCATGGGGTAAGAAAGTAGGCACTCTTTATTTGTCTACTTGTATATCTAATTCTTCTACCATATTGTCTACTTCAGATGAGGATGCCAACATGTGGCACAATAGATTGGGACATATGAGTGAGAAGGGCATGAAAATTCTACGAGAAAAGGTAAGCTTTCAAGTTTGAAGCAATTGGACTTAGAGTTTTGTGAGCATAACATTTTTGGGAAACAAAAAGAGCGATTTCTCAAGGCAAGGGGGAATACCAAGAAAGAGAAAAAGTTGGTGCTAGTTCATACGATGTGTGGGGCTGGCCCATGTCGCATCTCATGGTGGTTCTCTCATACTAGGTCACATTCATAGATGATGCCACAGGAAGGTATGGGTATATTGCATTAAGCGTAAGTTTGATGTCTTTGATACATTTAAGAAATGGAAAGCACTTGTTGAGAATGAATTTGGTTTTAAATTGAAATGTTTAAGATCCGATAATGGTGCTTTGAGTATTAGGTAAGAAAATTTGATGATTATTGTTCCTTGAATGGGATTCGTAGAGAGAAAAATAGTTCCCAGACTCCGCAACAAAATGGTGTTAGTGAGAGGATGAATAGAACAATAATGGAGCGTGCACGGTCAATGAGATTGCATGTAGGGTTGCCTCTTCAGTTTTGGGCAGAGGCCATAGATACTGTTGTGTACTTAATCAACTGTGGGCCTTCAAGTGCATTAGATGGAGGAATTCTTGAAGAATTCTAGAACAGGAAAGAGGCGAGACCTTTTATTTTTAAGAGTATTTAGTTCAGAGGCATTTGTGCATGTTAATAAAAAAATAGAAAAAAATTGGATTCAAAATCCAAACATTGTACATTCATAGGCTATGGCTCTAATGGTGATTATGGATTTCAGTTTTGGGATCTAGATGAATCTAAGATAATTAGGAGTCGTGATGTTGTTTGGCGTGAAAATAGAATGTACAGGGATCAGGTACAAGATGAAAAAAAGCCCAAGGAAGAATTGGTTGAGGATATAGCTCCTAAAAATGAACTCTCGGGTGGAAAATATCCACCTACAGTACTAAGGTTGATAGTCTTGTAGGTGAGCATGACATCCAGTGTCATCATCAACACCTCTGTCAAAAATTCAAGAAAATAATGATTCAAAGACATCCCCATCTTTGGTAAGAAGGTCACAACATATTGGTAGACCTCTAGAAAGATTTTCCCCTGCTTTGTATTACTTGTTACTAACAGATAGTGGTGAGCTAGAGAGCTTTGATGAGGTAATGCAGGTGGAGTCCACTAAGGAGTGGGAACATGGCATGAATGAAGAGATATACTCCATGAAGAAGAACCAAACATGGGATTTAGTCAAATTTCTGGCTGGGAAGAAATTACTACAAAACAAATGGATCTACCATGTGAAAGAAGAAGAAGGTGGACAAAAAGGTACAAAGCAAGGTTTGTAGTGAAGGGGTATGAACAAAAGAAAGGTATCGATTTTGATGAAATTTTCTCCCCTATTGTAAAGATGTCTTCCATTCGTATTGTATTAAGTTTAGTTGTTGTTGAAGATTTACACTTAGAGCAACTTGATGTCAAGACGAAATTTCTCCATGGTGACTTGGAGGAGGAGATTTATATGCAGCAACCACTTGGATATGAGGTGAAGGGTAAGGAGAAATTGGTTTGTAGGTTGAAGAAGAGCCTATACGGGCTCAAGCAAGCTCCCCAACAATGGTATCTAAAGTTTGATAGTTTTATGCATGAGCATGGTTTTACTAGATGTCAATCAGATCATTGTGTATACTTTAAATGGTTGGATAGTGGGAGCTACATTATTCTTCTATTATATGTAGATGATATGCTTGTAGTAGGGTCTAATATGTAGGAAATTGTAAAGCTTAAGGAAAAGCTTGCACAAACATTTGCAATGAAGGATTTGGGTGCAACAAAGAAAATCCTTGGTATGTAAATCAAGAGGGACAAAAAAATAAGAAATTGGTGTTGTCTCAGGAGGACTATGTAGAAAAGGTGTTAGAAAGGTTTCAGATGCATAATGCAAAACCAGTTAGTACACCATTGGCTGGGCATTTTAGATTAAGCAAAGAGCAATGCCCAACAACACAAGAGGAAAAAGATTATATGGCAAGGGTTCCATATTCTTTAGCAGTTGGGAGCCTTATGTATGCCATGGTTTGTACCAGGACAAACATTTCCCAAGCAGTGGGAGTTGTTAGTAGGTATATGGAAAATCTAGGTAAAGCACACTAGAAGGTAGTCCAATGGATTCTTAGGTATTTGAGAGGGACCACTAGTAGGAACTTGTGCTTTGGAGGGTCAGATTATACTTTACATGGATTTGTGGATTCAGATATGGCAGGAGATATGGATAGTAGGAGGAGCACTACTAGATACGTGTTTACAGTTGGTGGTGTGGTAGTGAGTTGGATCTCAAAGTTGCAGAAGGTAGTTTCCCTATCTACTACAGAGGTAGAATATGTTGTAGTGACTGAGGTAAGTAAGGAAATGTTATGGATGAGCAGGTTCATGGAGGAGTTGGGTAAGGAGCAAGGGGATTGTAAGTTACACAGTGATAGTCAAAGTGTAATTCACCTGGCAAAGAACTCAACCTTCCATTCAAGAACAAAACACATTCAGCTAAGATATCACTTCATACGACAAGTGTTGGAGGATGGGAAACTTGAGTTAGTGAAGATTCATACAGATGATAATCCTGCTAATATGTTTACTAAGCCAATGAAAAGGAGAAGTTGGATTTGTATTCAAATTCTATGGGTCTTCAAGATTGATCTTGAAGTGGAAGAAACAAGCCAAGAAGAAAATTCCAAGCAGGAGCTATAGTGGTGGAGTTACAACAATCAGTCTCCAAGTGGGAGATTGTTGGTTGTGGAATAGCAACGGGGTTACAAGGGGGCTTTGGCCCCTTGTGGGGTCTGAGGGAATGGCCCCTAGGTGGGGGTTCGAGGGTAGTGCCCCCTAAGCAACATTTAATGTATTTATGCATTGTGAAATCTGGACCATTCCTTATTAGGTCACAGATCTAACACGTGGTTTTTATATGTTTCCCTGAAATGATAAAAAACCCTAATATTTGAAAAGGGTCGTAATATATGAGGCTCATTGTATTTGTGTTGGCACTTGTGTGTGAGATTTTTAAATTGACGGAATAAAAGGATTGATCAAGCTTCTGTGGACGTAGCCCATTTTTGGGTGAACCACGTTAAATATGTGTCTCTGTTTTATTGCATTTATTTCTATTTTATGTTTTCCACATTATTCATTGCATGATTGTTTACTGTATAATTGATATAATCCTAACAAAATATCAATCCCCTATTGTATGGATGATAAGTATAAGACCCTCAAAATCAAGAATGAATCATAAATCAAGAGTGCGTCATTAGGAAGTGATTTGATAGCGTGCGTGAGATAGATTTATCGATGAAGAGTGTAGCACAAGAGATGAAGCAAGGTTATTATAGTAACAGATCCCTAAACAATCATGTAAGAACCGTAAGAACATGGGTGTGTCATTAGGGGGTAAGGTGATATAAATCACCTACCAAATACCAAGATGACATGGAGCAGTGGAAGCATGTGGAGCATAAACAACATGAGTTTATGAACCAAAATGAATGCTAGATGAGATGGTGTAAATGATGGGTGATATAGTGGTGGGAAGTAGAGATGCCAAGGGCTATGGAAGCCAATGTGTATTAGTAGTATGATGTAATGGATGAGATGGTGCAACAATGGATGGATGAGATGGAGAGTGCATATGAGAAACAACTTGTGGTGGTGGACGAATAATGACCTTAGAACTAGAAGAAAGAGACAAATCAACTGGAGAAACAACAAACTTGTGTGGGAGTGGAGATATAGACCACTCATGAGAGCGAGAGCCAAAGGAAATTACACCCTTATCTTATAATTGTTGTAATCTATCATGGAGGGCACACCAATCATTGTCGCGAAGACCACTTATACAATAATAGTTGTAATAAGGTCTATCATGCTGGCATTGTAAGTGATGAGGTGGATGATGCTGATTAGAAGGTAAGTGAATCAAATAATTTTCAAGAAAGGCAGGCAATACATCATGAGGTCTAACAAGATGAGAAAAGTGTAATTACTCATGTGAAGGAGATGCAGAAGTTTAAGGTGGAGCTTGACGTAGTGGAGGAGATGAAGGATGCTTATGCAATGGAGAAGGCTGAACTTAATTTCGGGGTGGAGGATATGGAGACCTGGGAGGATGCTCAATAGATGGAAGTGGAGAAGAAATAGATGGTGTGGCAATAGGAGAACTAGGAGGAGGATCTATAACATGTGCAATAATGAGATCCTATTCTAAATCAATGAAATTATAACATAAGAGTGTGAATGATTCACATGTTTCATATTGTAAGTGCTCTTTTAGGGTAGGAATCAAGCCACAACAAAAGATAAATTACTTTTCCAAGTTAACAGTGAAAGAATAACTGATGCATACAAACATTGAACCACAAAATGTAATCAATTATAGGTTTTGTGGTGCCTTGATGAATGCAGTGTAGACGATCATAGGTGACTCTAAGGCCATTGTTAAAGATAAAGTGTTGAAGGAAGGCCCCTTCCATTTCATAATAAGTACTAATAGAACCAAAGGGTAAATGTGTATACCATTGGAGAGAATCGACAATAAGACTACGGTGAAAAGATTTTAGCAATAATCAATCATTAGAATAAGAAGTCATAGCTAGATGATAATGCTTAAGATGTAAATATAGATTACCAAAGACCATCAAAGCATGAAAATTTTGGCATAATGAAATCCTTAGGGAGTTTTGAATTGTGAATATTTTTCGTAATAGGGTTTCCATACAACGAATGGTTATTGATAGAAGTATAATAGGATTTGATTTCAAGTGTGAGAAATTGAACCTAAGATTGTGATTTCCCAACAACATGTGTGAGTGATACAATGTCATGTGAAGTAATGCCAACAAATGTGAGTAGTGTATTGAGTGGTTGAAACTTTCTAGTATGAGTGATCATAGGGATGTTAAGAGAAGAAATGGAAGATGCCGATGATAAGGGCACACTATATGTAGGTGCCGAAGGAGTAACAAGTGATGAAGCACATGGAGTGTCGATAGAAGTAGTAGGACTAACATCAAAAACATTATTAGGAGATGAAGTGATAGAAGGATATGATTCATGTATGTTACTAGAGACAATCTCATAAGAAGATGAAAGCAGAGTAGAAAAGTCACATTCAACAGTATGCAAAGAGAATCATTACTAGTATGTGTATCATCAATATTAGATAGAGATTCAAATGCAAGGATTTCATTAAGCGTATCATCAACATATAATGAAGGAGGAGAAGAACTAGTATGCGATGCATCATGAGAAACATTTTCATAAATGCAAGGAGTATGAGATGCAACTATAAAATCATCCTGACTAGTATGAGAAACAACATCATGCACATGTTTATTTTCATTTTGTTTTTTTAACTAAAACATTATCATCAAGATTAAGCATAAAACTAATAATAACATCATCTAAGTTCTCATTAGAAATAACAAGGAGGAGTGTGGCTAATCAATAAAAGGTCTACAACAACAAAAGCTTCATTGGATAAGAAATAATACTAATGGTAGAATGATCAAAGCTAGTAAGCACATTGCATTCATTAGATAAGAGTTGTCTTTGAGTATCATATGGAAGAATAATGTTGCGATATAGAGTGGTAAGTTCAACTATGGTTGTTTCATCATAGATAGGATTGATACTCACATGAGGCATGACTAATGAGAGGAGAAGATCTATCCTTAGCCATTAGGGTTTTAGTGGATCCTAGGGAAAGTAGTTATAAGCTATGGGTTCACCAAAATGATTTAATAAAATATGAATGCAAAGATCTGCTATAAATGATGTACAATGGAATATAAATGCTAAACAATTTATTTAATTTCAACTATGAAAGGAAATGAGAGGGATAAGGTACTTATCTTAATTTTTCTTATCTTGAAGTGAGTATGGACTGGAAAATATGATGAAACAAAAACAAAAACGGTCGTGTGAACCTCTCGAAAATGCAAAATAGGTGGAAATGACTAGAATGGGGTGCTTGAGTAGGACAGGGCACCTTCGGGCACCCAAGACATCTATGGGGGCGCTAGAGTCTGCAAAAAGGTCGAATGTGGTTCCAATATGGTCACTAGGGATTCACACTTTTTCACCTTTTGTCACCTGTATGTCGCACTTAGATCACCAAGGTACCTGTAAACCTACACACAAATATCCTCCTACAAAACCCTAAAAAAGACATCAAATCCTAAAAAAGAAAGATGCAAAATGAGGGGTCAAACTATCCTCAGTTGTCACAATGGTGAACTTACGACTAAGTATTGCACTACATCTCAAACCCAATGTAGTTCTATGTGCTTGTGTGTGCAATAGTGCTCCTAGGTCTCCCTCATGTCAATGACACCAAGATAGTGGGTGGTAGCTAGATAAAATGAAAATGCGTGGATGGAATAGAATGAAATCCCCTTCTATGCGGTGTGTGTTGATGCAAAATCACAGCACCCCTGGATGCAGATCAGGTTTCTAGGTTGATCACTTTGGCATCTAGTGTGATTGCATAACATTGAATCCTTTCTCCAAGTGTGGGACTTGAAAAATGAGAAAGGATTCTCCAGAGAAGGCTGGTTCCTATTCCTCTGTTCAGATGCACACGAAATATGTAGAGGGTTTTCTCAAAACCTAATCTAATCTGCCAAGGAGACAAGGTAAGAAGATGCATAAAATAAATCTAAGCTAATAGAGGTGATGCACCAAGGAATGAAGAACACCTATTTTTCCAGTGAACACAGACCATTTGAATGTGATATAAGATCATGCACAGATGACAAAACCTGCAGTGAAAGACCAGGAGGATGCAAAATGAACACAGAGAGGGCTGAGAATCATCCACAGACATGCATTACTTGCTCCAAAGATTGATACAATACACTACAGAATGCCATGAGGCATAATAGTATTACAGTTCAAATGAGAGGTTCGAACTCCACAAATTCGCCTGAGGAGAAGAAGGGAGAGGCAAAACAGAAAAATGTTCGACCTCGAAAAGAAGCTCCTCTTTACAATATATAGAAAGAATGAGAGAGGGAAGAGAGAGAGGAAAGCCAAATATACCCCAACCACCTCCAGGTTGTATTCCATTCATCTCATTATGGCAGAAGTGGCGGATCCTGGCAAAACGGCGGGCTGTCCTAATGTGGTTGCAAACTGCTTCACCGCATTAAAGTTGTTTGTTGAAGCATTACTTCTGCTTGTTATTTCACACCAGAGGCATTTCTTGATTTTTTTTCTCTCCAAACTAAACCAAAATGCAAGATTGACCCCAGAATCATGTAGAGAATTTTACCAGCTTTCCATTGATATAAAGAACATGCCAATCCGAGCTCTGGATCGAAAGTTATGGCGATCTGAAGATTTAGGGCAAAAACGGGCCAAAACGTGTTTTGAAATCTTTCCCGCGCTCTGCCACCTAGATGACACGTGGCACGTGCTGATTGGACGAGCAATTCTCTCTCCTCTACCTTTCGCGGGCTTTCCTTTTGAAATTTCCTTGTGGGCCCCTTAAACTTGGACACGTGGCACTATTTCATTGGTTGTCAGTGCTCGAAACCTTGCCCTTTGACTTTTGGACTATCTCCCTTGTGACACGTGTCGTGATTTGATTGGTCCGCGGGTTTGCCGGATTTTCGCGCCCTTCGCGTCTTTATGTCCCAGATGTCCCAAAACTGTTTGGGACAAAAACCCCGATCCGCCCGAAATGGGCTTCCTCGTCCCTCATTTGCCGATGACACGTGGCGCAATCTGATTGGCTCTTGCCTTTTTTCAGCTATCCGCGTCCCTCGCGTCCTCTCGCCCCGATGTCCCTTTACAAAGTTTCTCTGTTTCGGCCGAACCGGCCGGTTCGCATCCTTCGTGCACTCTTGTCCCACTTGTCCCTTTCTTTGTTTGGGCCGCCCGTAGGCTTTTCGGCCGATCCGCGCCTTGACGTCCCAAATGTCCCGACTGACTCCTAGGACTAGGACTTAGCCATTTTTCGTGATTTTTCCTATTTCAATCTACTTTCCTGGAACTGCAAAACTCTGATGCATGTTATCGAAATTTACCCTGGGGTGAAATTTTGACAACAGTTTTGACAACTCAGCGGGGTCACCTGCCTGCTAGGTAGAAGATCAGTGGCCTTTTAGCGATCCATTGGGCATGGAGTTATAAGCAATAACCTGAAACGAGCCTCGACATCGCAACTTCTTCTCCAAAGAACACTCGAATCAGAAAACAACCTGAGAGCAGCAAAACCTGTGCCGAAGCACTTAGGAAAACTGAAACCTAACTACAACAGGACAATGTGCACAAGCACTTGGAGGAATGAAAATCTAAACTAATATTTACAAGGGCAAACCTTTTCTTTTTTAGTAGCAATGTTTAAGATAGATTCTGTTAACCGGAATCGGAAGTTCCTCTCCATCCAATGCAGACAATTGGAAGGCATTACTATTTTTGCATCCCGTGACCATGTAGGGACCACTCCAGATGGCATCAAACTTGGAATGCCTTCCTGGTTTTGCCCGATCTGCATCCCATTTCAGAACTAGGTCCCCTTCCTGGAAGGTCCTTGCTCTTGCTCTCTTATCAAACCATCTTTTTACTAAGGCCTGATCCTTTTCAATCGTCTGAACTGCATGTTCTCTGATTTCTTCTAATTCCATCAATTCTGCATACCTGACCTCCATTGGTTCGAACTCAGATAACTCAAACTGCTTCATGAGCTCCAAGGCTGGCAATTCTAATGATATAGGCAATACTGCCTCCTTCCCATAGACCAACTTGTAGGGAGAATTACCTGTAGACCTCTTTGGTGTTATCCTGTCAGCCCATAACGCTGATTTTAGCCTTGTATGCCATGTTTTTTGATTTTCATCCAGAGTCCTTCTGATGATTTTTAGCAAATTCTTGTTTGTGGACTCTGCCTGATCCATTACCCTACGGGTAATAATTTGAAGAGGTGCTCAAATAGATTCCATTCTTGACAGCCCATTCTGTAATTTTTGAACCTATGAATGCTAATGCATTATCTGATATGATGGTGGCCGGCACACCGAACCTGGTTGCTATTTCTTCATAAAAGTCTAGTATGTTAGACTCACTTGCCTCTTTGAGCGCTACTGCTTCGGTCCACTTGGTGAAATAGTCTGTCACTGTAAGAATCCACTTGTGGCCTTGACTCGAATTGGGATTGATGACTCCAATGAAGTCCAATCCCCATTGCATGAATGGATGATCTACTGAAATTGGACGAAGGGGCAGTGCTGCTAACCTTCCTTTCCCTGTGAAGAATGCACATTTCTTGCATTTCTTAACCCATGAGTAGCAATCATTGAATACAGTAGGCCAATAGTAACCAGCTTTCATGATTTTGAGAGCTGTTACTCGTGGGGTGAAATGGCCTCCTGCCTCCCCGTCATGGAACTCGTGTAAGATCCTCTCAACCTGACCTGTCCCAATGCATCTTAATAGAACACCGTTGATGTCTTTTTTAAACAAAACACCATCAACAAGCACATATGGAACTGCTTGTAATCTGAAGTACCTTCTTTTTGCTTTGCTCATTTCTGGAGGGCACATGCCCGTCTGTAGGAAATGTATCATATTCTGAGTCCAACAGGGAGTGGACACATCATCATTTTCCTGTTTTTGATCATCTTGTAATAGCAGGACAACGTCTTCTTCATCTTCTGGGTTGTCTGGTTGTTTGGAAGCGAGCTGCTCACACAAACCTTTGCCTCTTACCAGCTTGGTGATCTTGATCTCAATGTCATACTCCATGACACGGGTGATCCATCCTGCCCTTTTCTCATTCAAATCCTTGTTGAGGAGGAAGTCCTTAACCCCAGCATGTGAGACTAGCAACTGGACCTTGTTGTTTGAGACTAAATGCTTGAATTTCTTCAAGCTTCGATTCACGAGCACATGCTTTTCAATAAAAGAGTACCTCACTTTGCAGATCATCTAGGCTCGGGTCAAGAAGGCAATCGGCTTGCTCATCATTATCTTTGTTTTGCTGTACTGAATGGCGAAATAGTGTCATCACCTCCAAATGCATAGAGGATGAAATCCTTGGAAAAGTCTGGTTGATGAGAGTGGGTGCTTGGGAGATGGCTTCTTTGATTGCTTCAAAACTCTCCTTGCCTTCGTTGTCCACTTGAAAGCCATGCTTTTCCTTAACATTTTGGTGATGGGCTTGACAAGGGCTACAAAATCTGGGACAAACCTCCAAACAAAGTTTATCCTTCCCAGGAAACTCTGAAGGGCTTTCTTGTGGCTTGGCAATGGTAGTGCTCTTATGGCTTCAACCCTCTCTGGATCAATTGCTAATCCTTCCTTGGAGACAATATGGCCAAGGAGCTTCCCTTCATGTGCAAGAAAGATGCACTTCTTAGGATTCAAAGACACTCCGAACTTTCTACACCTCTGAAACACTTGCCTGAGGTGAAAGAAATGGTCTGCTGCATTCTTTGAGAAGACAAGATATCATCTAGGTATATCAAGCACTATCTTGTTGATCAAGCCTTTGAATGCCATATCCATAGCTCACTGGAATGTTGCTCCGGCATTCGACAGTCCAAATGGCATCTTCTTGTAAGCATATGTGCCCCATTTGGTTGTGAAGGCTGTCTTGAACTGGTCTTCCTCCTTCACCATAATCTGATTGAAGCCTGAGTAACCATCAAGTAGTGAAAACCTTTCTGAACCAGCTACGACCTGCAATATTTGCTCCATGGAAGGGAGTGGATAATGGTCCTTGAGAGAGGCTCTATTCAAATCTCTGAAGTCAACACACAGCCTGATCTCTCCACTCTTCTTTCTGACTGGAACTAAGTTGGCAACCCAACTAGAATGCTTGATTGGGAATATGATTCTTGACTCAATCAGCTTGTCCAATTCTTTCCTCATGAGAGGCTCCATGTGTGGATTGACTGGTCTCTGTTTCTGCCTGACAGGCTTAGTATTTGGATCCAATTCGATGGTATGCTGAGCTAAGTTGGGATTGAAACCTTTCAAGTCTTCATAGCTCCAAGCAAACACGTCAGGGAATTCTTGACATAGCTGTATGAACTCACACCTTTCTTGCTCAGTTGTCATCTTTCCAATTTGCAATGGCTTGTTTTCTTCTACCAATATGGATACCGAATCTTCTCTCTTAACCTGAATGTTTGCTTTCTCCTTTCTAAAATGATCATTGGGGTTAAAAATGGACTCCAAAGTGATAAGTCCCTTGGGCAGCTTGTCAGTTCTCAGCTGTATCACTTGGTCACCATATTGCTGCTCCAACTTTTCTTGATTCTTAGCTGAGAACTCAGCTTCTTCTTGCAAGAAATGGATGATTTGCTGGTCATTCTCAAATACTTGCCAATCGACATCGTTATCCGCATCAAGGCCTCACAATCATGTGGATGTTTGGTCAGTACCTTGTCTTGTTGAATGTTTTCTACAATGTCAAAGGCTGCCCCTACTTTGCAAGCATGTCAAGCACTTGATTCTCTTTCCTAGGAATGGCTTTAATGTCGAAACCCTCAAAATATTCCATGAGGTCCCACACCTGTTCTTGTAGCACCCGAGTAGATCATTTTTGGCATGTCGTCCCTTGACTGATTTACAATTAATTCACTTGTCCCCAAAACTTGCAAGTTCTTTATTTTTTCTTGATTGCCCAATGCATCCCTTGCACCAAGGCTTCATATTCAGCAAGTTATTGGAGCATGCAAATTGAAATCTAAAAGCTGAATAGTACTTTACTCCTTGAGGTGAAACAAGCATGGCTCCACCTCCGCACCTTGTCTACTCCTTGATCCATCAAAAACAGCTGCCATACCTCATTGTCATCCTTGTGGTTTGGCTTGGTGATCTTAGGAATAGGTTGACTTTCTTCGTGTATACAATAGACTCCTAGCTCTGATTCTTCTATTCCTTGATAAGGATCAAAAGCATGCACCTTGCTTGCCCATTCATCAAGAGTTAGATCCGGGATGTTTCCAACTTTAGTGTCAGTTTCATCAGTGCTAGGGTGATCTTCTTGATCAAATGCCGAGCAATTGGCATTAATCTGACTTGGAGTGTAGGGCTCAATATGGAAGTTTGCAATAGGTTCAGATCTGATTGTGGTCTTAGTTCCATATCTTGTCCTGAATAGCATGTGAGACCAATCAGCGGACAAATATCCCCCAATCTTGGCAGTGAAGTCCCTTGACAAACATAGGGCAAAGAGTGGTGGAAGGTCTATGACTGACACATCTTGTAAAACAACAACATTTGGACATGCGTGCAAGGTAAGACTCAAATTTCTAATCACTCCAACTGTTGCTATTGCTGTCCCATCCAACTGCACTACTCCCTTAGATGTTATTTCATACTGGAGCCCTAGCTGATCAGCTATTTGTTTGGGCATGACAGAGCTACTTGCTCCAGAATCAATCATGCAATTATGCACTAGCTGATTTCCAATGATTAATGAAACATAGAAAGGAGGGGGTTTCAACATCTTACCTTGTTGTCCTCCATGATTTCCTTCAGATTAGGCAACATTTGTAAGCACTTTGTCTTGCATCTGCTGATTCGAAGCTGGCCAGTCCTTCATGGCAGCTTGCAGCAGATATCTTTGGCCTGGGATGGATACGGATTCCCACATAGATATATTGACGTTTGTCTTCTTCATCTGATCAATGATATTGAATGGTGATGAAGGATCTCTCTACTTGTCCCTTGGTTTGCACATTTACTCCTTGTATGTGGGCAGCAATAGCTGGCATTTGAGTTGGCCTAGGGGTTGTTCTTGGCTACCCTTGTGCATTTGAAACGGGATTCTGCTTGCCAATCATTTGTAGAGCCATGGAAGGTTGTGGATTGGCTAATGGCTGCTCTTCACCCAAATTTCTCCTTTTTGACCTTATGTTTGCTGCAACACCTTGAGAAACTCGCACGGTTCATGCCACAAAAATCCTCTGCTTGCCAATTTACCAATGTGGTGTCATTTGGGGCTGATTGCTGTTGGAATGTTTCTTGTTGTTGGCTGTTTTCTTGACTGTTCTCACCCTCCACACCAGTAGTTGTTACCATTAAAGCTTGAGTCAAAGCACCATTGAAGCACATGGATTGATTATGAGGCTCATTACATGGAAAACACCAATCATACTCCCCGGCAATGTTGTTTTGTCTTGTACTAATGCCCTAGAGGCGATATGGCATTTGGATTATAGGGCTGGAATGGTCTATTGACAGGAGGCCTTGTTTGATTCATATTTGCAGCTGGATTAGGTGGCCTTTGAGGCTGATATGGCTGCCTATTAGGTTGAGCTTGAGGCTGATACGAAGGTCTAAAACCTTGAGCTTGCTGTCTTTTGAGAGTGACCAGCTCATTGCCTAGATTTTGCAATTGCTTCATGACCTCTTGAAGCTCATTTGGGGCACTTGGAGATGAAGTGGAAGCTTCATTTGAACTCTGATTTCTAGGAGTGGGAATAGGAGCTAAGACAGGTGCTTGACTAGCACTTGGGCTCTCTAAACTTGGATATAATGGCATTGGAGGCCTAGGAGCCAATTTACCAGCTTGGATAAGACAGTTTTTGGCTCTAATGGCAATGCTATAAGCAATAGGTAAGGTTGTGCCTCCCATAGATTGAATTAACATAGAAATATCGAATTCAAAGCTTTAAGATAGTATAGAAAAGCACCTTCATTGTTGGCCCGATTGCCACTGGAATCCTATCCTAAGACCTTTGAAATCTGAAGTTGAAATCAGTCAGCTGCTCGTTGGGGGCTCTCTTGATAGTTGTCAATTGTTCCAGTAGAGACAAATTGTCTCCCTTTTCCCCAAATTGCTCATGGAGAACTATGCATAACTGATTCCAATTTGTGATAGAACCAGCTGTAAGGCTCCTGAACCATTGTAATGCCTTCCCTTTGAATGATGATGCCAGCAATTTGACAGCCACATCCATTTCATTTATCTCATGGATTACACAGACGTTAGCAATGTCTTTTACATGATCACCAGGAGTGGTATGATTTTCTCCAGTGAAAAATGGAATGTTCTTCAATGCTGCAATTGGAACTGGATTCTGTGCATTGAGGGCGAGTGGGCTGCTGCCAGTGAAATTGACAAAGGGATTTAGTGGTTGCGCCATTCTGATTGGTCGAAGGACTCTTGAATACTGAATGAAAGGCCGAGCAGGTGGAGGAGTTGAGAGAGTTATATTTGGTGGAGATGGAGACCTTTGAATCCTTCTTCCTCTTTGCCTTCTTCTTGGAGATAATTGTAGGTATTCAAACAACACTTCTTCTTCTCCAACTCTTGACCTTGTGATTCTTATCATAAGCTTTCGTGCCCGTCTTCTTTGAAACCAGTTGATCTTCCTCTCGGAGTCGCCAGATATGCAAACAATAGCTTTTTTTTTTAGCAAGAAAATTACAGCAGATGCACAACAACTTTGCTGCAATAAAATTGAGACCTCCAGGTCCCACCGGGCGTGCCAAAACTGTTGATGCAAAATCACAGCACCCCTGGATGCAGATCAGGTTTCTAGGTTGATCACTTTGGCATCCAGTGTGATTGCATAACATTGAATCCTTTCTCCAAGTGTGGGACTTGAAAAAATGAGAAAGGATTCTCCAGAGAAGGCTGGTTCCTATTCCTCTGTTCAGATGCACACGAAATATGCAGAGGGTTTTCTCAAAACCTAATCTAATCTGCCAAGGAGACAAGGTAAGAAGATGCATAAAATAAATATAAGCTAATAGAGGTGATGCACCGAGGAATGAAGAACACCTATTTTGCCAATGAACACAGACCATTTGAATGTGATATAAGATCATGCACAGATGACAAAACCTGCAGTGAAAGACCAGGAGGATGCAAAAATGAACACAGAGAGGGCTGAGAATCATCCACAGACATGCATTACTTGCTCCAAGGATTGATACAATACACTACAGAATGCCATGAGGTAGAATAGTATTACAGTTCAAATGAGAGGTTTGAACTCCACAAATTCGCCTGAGGAGAAGAAGGGAGAGGCAAAACAGAAAAATGTTCGACCTCTCGAAAAGAAGCTCCTCTTTACAATATATGAAAGAATGAGAGAGGGAAGAGAGAGAGGAAAGCCAAATATACCCCAACCACCTCCGAGGTTGCATTACATTCATCTCATTATGGCGAAGCGGTGGATCCTGGAAAAACGGCGGTGTCCAATGTATGCGAATGTGTTTCTGCTGCATTAAAGTTGTTTGTTGAAGCATTACTTCTACTTGTTATTTCACACTAGAGGCGTTTCTTGATTTTTTTTTCTCAAACTGAACCAAAATGCAAGATTGACCCCAGAATCATGTAGACAATTTTACTAGCTTTCCATTGATATAAAGAACATGCCAATCCGAGCTCTGGATCGAAAGTTATGGCGATCTGAAGATTTAGGGCAAAAACGGGCCAAAACGTGTTTTGAAATCTTTCCCGCTCTGCCACCTGGATGACACGTGGCACGTGCTGATTGGACGAGAAATTCTCTCTCCTCTACCTTTCGCGGGCTTTCCTTTTGAAATTTCCTTGTGGGCCCCTTAAACTTGGACACGTGGCACTATTTCATTGGTTCGGGTCAGTGCTCGAAACCTCGCCCTTTGACTTTTGGACTATCTCCCTTGTGACACGTGTCGTG
Organism: Taxus wallichiana var. yunnanensis; assembly: GCA_018340775.1. Taxonomy (NCBI): domain Eukaryota; kingdom Viridiplantae; phylum Streptophyta; class Pinopsida; order Cupressales; family Taxaceae; genus Taxus; species Taxus wallichiana. The sequence goes on along the minus strand of CM031234.1, from coordinate 223,126,049 downwards.
ATTTGATTGGTCCGCGGGTTTGCCGGCTTTTCGCGCCCTTCGCGTCTTTATGTCCCGAGATGTCCCAAACTGTTTGGGACAAAAACCTCCGATCCGCCCGAAATGGGCTTCCTCGTCCCTCATTTGCCGATGACACGTGGCGCAATCTGATTGGCTCTCGGCTTTTTCGGCTATCCGTGTCCCTCGCATCCTGCGGCCCGATGTCCCTTTACGAACTTTCTCTTTTCGCCGAACCGGCCGGTTCACGCCCTTCGTGCACTCTTGTCCCACTTGTCCCTTTTCTGTTGTTTGGGCCGCTTTGTAGGCTTTTCGGCCGATCCGCGCCTTGCGTCCCAAATGTCCCAACCGCTCCTAGGACTAGGACTTAGCCATTTTTCATGATTTTTTGCTGTTTCAATCTACTTGCCCGGAACTACAAAACTGATGCATGTTATCAAAATTTACCCCTGGGGGTGAAATTTTGACAACGGTGTATGTAGAATAATGTGCCCAAATGCAGTCCCTTGAGATATGTAGATAGATAGCCCTTGATAATAATTGTTTTCCCTTATAATGGTATGTATGTTGTGTTTATATAGGGATATCTTGCTTGAATTTCGACACTAATGATCCGACATGCCGACTAGTACCTTGGGATATGAGTGGGAAAACCAAAAGACCAACCTCAAATGTCAAAAATAAGATCAAACATAAAGAGGACACAAGCACCCTGGATGGACGGGAGCACTGACGCTGTGTCAGTCCTCACAGGTGCTAGTGTCCAGAGACAAGTGATGACAAATGAGTGAAGACTGACAGACATGGATCCCTGTGACTGACCAAAACTGTGTGTATGAGTGACAAGTGTGAAAGATAAAAGAAATAGAAACCAACAAGACAAGTGGATGGACTATGGAATGGGTCACTAGTGAATACTTTTCTTACACAAGATCCATATATAAAATAACATACTTGGTGGTATAGTAAATAATAGTAAGTGCGTGATTTTGTGTCTACAATAGGGATACCCGTAGACTTATGTATCGAGGATAATGAGGATTCATTTCCTACTTTATAAATTAGTGGAAATGATGTTCTTAACATATGGCCAATTTATTTTGTATAGGTGAAGCCATAAGATGAATCCATTTGCTTGTTTCTGCTTAAGCTCATGTCACATATTGTTTTCCTTTGAGAAGAAGAAAATGATCTTGTATTAGGGAGATGGAGAAATAGTTCCTAACCACCTCTTGTTTGACCTTGTATTATCCATGACATAAAGTTGTGGTATGCTTAAAATATCAATTATTTGGTTAACCATATAAAACTCATTTGGGCTGCAAAACATGAGGTTGGACTTTGGGTAACTTCTTGTGTCATCTCCACATTAGGATTTGTCATTTCCATCATTGGTTCTTGTTAATTGAAATAATTATGCACCATAAGGGTTTGAACTTGCACAACATTCGCACAAGTATTTTGATTATATGGTTGAATGCATGGAAAATAACACTCAACTTCTTGGATTATATTATTTTACACTCGAGCAAGTGCTTTGCTTGTGTTGGCAACATCAAGTTGTTATGCAAGAGGAATTGTTTGAAGGGAAATTATGGATTATGGCCTTAAAACCTATTTGTCCGTTATTGTGGCCATATATTTTATTGGGATATTAAGCTATTTGTTACGATAACCTTGGTTAAAAATCTTATTCGAAGGCTTATATTGATTAAAACTTGAGTGATTTCTTGGTGTCTCGGCTTGTTGTCTCTCAAATGAGACAATTTTAATAGATAAATTCTTCACCAAGGTTCTAAGATCATCATTATCATCTTTTTTATGGGATGAATAAGATGTAGACGTGGATGAGGAAGTATTTGTCTATGGAATGGGAGTAGGAGAGGGATAATTTCCCTATGGAAGTTTCAAAAACAAAGGTGTAGGGAGTCTACGAGCTATTTTGTCAGCTTGTATTAGGCAATTTTCAGATCTAATAGCTATTGTATAGGCATCAAATAATGTTGTATATCCCATAGATTGAATCATTACCGTAGTATCGAATTAAGATCTCTTAGGAAATACAAGAAAACACCTTGGGGTGGTTTTAAAAGAGTTGGAATCTTATTCCAAGTCCTTTGAAATCTAAAGTTGAAATCTGCCATAAGTTCACTAGGAGCTCTTTTGATAGTTGTCATTTACTTTAGGAAGGAAATATTATCTTCCTTTTCTTCAAAATGTTGGCATAATGCTTCCCTAAGCTCATACCATAAATGAATAGAAGTAGGTCATAGACTTACGTACCATTGCGATTTTTTTCCTTTGAGAGAAGAATATAGAAGTCTAATCGCTACATTATCATTAATTACAAAGTGGACTAAACATACGTTGATAACACCTTGAATATGTTTTATGGGGGTGGTAATTTTTCACCATAAATAATGAGATACCCTTTAAAGAAGCAATTGCAATATCATTATGAGCCGCCAATGCTAAGGGACTATCTCTATTGAAGGTCACAAAAGGTAAGTTTCTTTGATGATCTCTGAAAGGAATATGCCTTAAACATTTGAGAGGGAAAGAAAAGGATCCATGAGGAGGAAGAGTGGAAATATTTATGTTGGAAGGTACCGAAGACCTCTCGAGTTGATCTCCCCTTCTTATTCTCCGTAGGAGAGTTACAAGTGCTTGATAGGATCCTCTTTAGCGGAAATTTGTGTTGTTTGTATCCTTCTCATGAAAATGAGCATTGGATTGCTTGACAATAAGAGATCTAAATATGGGAGTCACAAAATGTGTAAAAAGAATTCCTCCAAATGCTTAAAACCACTAAGATACACACCATTCTTAGTGAAAAATGATCAGAAATGAGCTATAAGTGACTTAAACCATCCCATCGGGCATGCCAAAAAATTTGTCACATGAGATTGCACCCTTTGCTGAGGTCATGCTCAAAACCTCAGTGAAACATGGAAAAACCTCAAAAGTGTGGGACAACAACACCTTTTCAGTCAATCTCTAGAGAAAGTTGGTTCCTTCTGCTCTAGCATACTTCAAATACACTAACTAGTACTAAAACTAATACTAACTAATCCTAATCTAAATTTTCCTAGAGACCAATGCTAGAGAGAAAATGCATAAATAAAGGGAGGTGACGCACCAAATCAAATAGGGTTTGATTCTAGCTCCAAAGACACAAATATAATGTTGCATGTGAAGGTCCAAAATAATGTGCACATAACTATGGGAGAAATAAATAGAATAAGACTAAAATCATGCAAGAGGATAAAGATATTCATATCAAACAATAACACATTCAAAGAAATCAAGTCAAACTTCCCTATACTATCAAGAACCTATCCATTTATGACTCCATAAAGTAGAGGTGTGTGAAAATTCATAGGCGTGTTACAAAGATCCATGAGCAAAAGCTTCAGGCTCAAAGTGGTAGAGCTCTCAAACTTAGCAGAAAAGAACCTTTTTATGTTCTAAAAGAAGATACCAATCACTAAGGACCAATTGCCATTCATTTTGCAGGCCATGTATGGGAGCGTGACATTTCTCCAATTGCACACCATCAAATCACTTGGGATGGAGAGCAATGTCGTTTAATATTTAACATTGGTTGTTGGGGTGATTGGGTGTCTAAGTTGAGTTAGGCATGACATTATAATATTTCAAAAACATTAGATGATCTGATGCCCTGATTCTACCTCATGTGGCTTTGATTTACATTTAGCAGATCCTAGATGATCCACGGTTGCATTTCTCACCTCCGCCTTGATTTGTAATCAATTTTATGACTTTGCGACTTAGTTTTATCGTTCTTTGTTCCGTGACACATGTTTCTTTATGGAGGGTTTTGCCTTTTTGTGACATTTTCTTTGTATTATGGATGCTTCATTCTGTGAATTTTCCTTTGTACAATGGAATTCCAATTTTCTTTGTTCCATGACCCTTTAACTTACTCACTCTATGTTCCACCTCATTTCTTGTGTTTTACAGTATCACGTGGCTTCCTTGTCTTGTCCTATGACGTATAACTCTGCGAGTTTTATGTTTTGTTGCATGGACTTTACAAATTTATGTGGTACATTGTTTCCTCATTCCGCAGAATACCATGATACTCTATTTTGCGGCCTTTGTGCCTAAAGCCACCTAAATATATAATTTGAATGAAGTTGTTTAAATAACGTGGGTTCTAATTTGGACAATAAACCATTCACACTTACGAGACATGTTTCTCTTTTATGTAAAATATTAGTGAAATACATATCATAAGGAAAAATTAAAAAATGGCCATATTTATTTTTTGAAATGTCCATATAAAAGGAAAAAAAACAACCATGGTTTTATTAGATAAAAAACAAGTATACATTATTAGATTTGGTAAAATCAAAGAAGCTACTCGAGTTAGTTGCCCATAAATATAAACATCTATCAATAAATGTAAGATTTGGTATACATGTATTCAATTTTCCTAAGAATGTTTGTGGAGTGAAAATATTCAAATTTAATGAAAAGGTTCACCCACACATACCCACCCCAAACACACATCCAAATTGACAAGCAATGAAGCCAAATTCAAGTAATATATCATATAACTAGTACTCTCTTACATAAATCTATGGGGAGGGGTGTATGTAGTGGGTCTTGGAACTTTTAGTACATCTTTTTATTGTGCATTGTTGTAATTTATTAGTCACTACATTTGGCATGGTAATTATTGGAATTGACTTGGTCAATCAATTCTCTTCCTCAAAGCAAGGGATGGTTATTCTCTTTCTTTTTATCTTTCTTTAAATCAATATGCCATTAGTACTTGAATATTACTTCACTACAATTAAAATAATGGATTGTCGAATACCAAACTTTAGGAAAAATTTCAATTAAAATATTTCAATTAATTTATTGTACTTTAAAGATATATTTGGTTTGTTTTCTTAATTAAAATATTACCTTCTTTTTTAGTGTACTTCACACATGAAAACATTCACCACTTTTACTTTTCCTAATTTCCTATATGGAGGGGATAAATAATGAATTTTATACCAAAATTATATGTGATAATATTATATTGTTTTATTGTACCTAACAACATTTTAAACAATTTTTTCTTATTCTATCAAAAGGCTAAAGAAGCTAGAAAGTTTTAAGACTCATTTTTTTGAGAAATTATATTAAAAATTACATATATATAGATTTGAGGCTATATTTAGAGATTAAAAAATCAAAATTATTTATGCACTTGTGCACAAGCAATACAAAGTGATAAGATGTAATCCAACAAACTTTTTTTTGAGAAATTATATTTTAAAATTACACATATATAGATTGGGGGCTATGTTTAGAGATAATAAATCAAAATTATTTATGCACTTGTGCACAACTAGTACAAAATGATAAAATGTAATCCACACCCTACCCAATAAATTTGTAATTTTACATTAAATATGGTAGGTACCAACCATTTTATGTACTTGTTTAAATATAAATAAACCATTAAAAATAAATTTCATATTTCTAATTGTATTTTTCCATCTTCTTTAGATAAGGATAATCAATGTAGATTTAGGTATGAATAATCTATTGTTTAAAGTGACATTAAAAACGAAATACAATCTTTCATAATTAAAAACTTATGTTAAAACCTTCAACTCCATATATGATTAAGAAATAAATGTGACGATTTTTTTAATATGATGTTTGACTTATGTAGTCACAAAATCACACACTTACTACTATTATTATACCGCCAAGTATGTTATTTTATATATGGATCTTGCATAAGAAAAGTATTCACTGATGACCCATTCCATAGTCTAGTCGTCTGTCTTGTTGGTCTTTATTTGTTGTTTGTCTTGCACATTCGTCACTCACTCACACAGCTTAAGTCAGGTCTTAGGGATTCCTATTTGTCAATACTCACTCAATTTTTGTTCTTTAGTCGATGACTAGTGAGCCTAAAGAGGGATTAGGGCATCTCGGGGCACTTTGGATCACACTTGGTTTTACTTTTGACATTCGAGGCCGGTATTTTCAGTTTTCCTGTCATCTCCCCGATGTACTAGTCAACATGTCGGGTCATTAGTGTCGAAATTTGAGTAAGAGATCCCTATATAAACACAACATAGACACTACCTTATGGGAAGAGTATTTCTATTAAGGGCTAGCTATCTACATAGAGCAATGGATTGCATTTGGGAATTTTTATGCATCACACACTAAATAGGAAGGGGATTTCATTCTATTCCATCCACCATTTTGTATTTTATCTAGCTATTGCCTACTATCTCTGCGTCATCAATGCTAGAGCAACCTAGGCACATTATTGCACACACAAGCACACAGAAATACATTGGGTCTGAGATGTAGTGCAACGTTTATTGTTAATTCCACCATTGTGTCCCCTAAGGATAGTTTGACCCCTTCATATGCATCTTTCTTTTTTACGGTTTGCTGATTTTTGTGGGGTTTTGCAAGTGATTCTTCATTGCAAGTTTATGGTGACATCAAAAATCAAGTATGACATATACACAACCAAAGGCAAAGTACTACGAAGACCTAGTGACCATACTAGGATCAAATTCTCGAGTTATTTCGTAGACCAGGGAACCTAAATGTTAGACCAAGGTGCCCCAAGTGCCCTCATCCTTCCCTGTGTGCTCTAGTCTAGCAAGATTTGCATGCACTTTAATTTTTTGAGGTTTGTTACAATGCTTTGTTCCGCCATTCCATCACTCTGTTCAGTCCCAAATCACTGCGAAGTAATTCCAATACAGGTAAGTACCTTTCTCCTTTCATTTCATTTCATTTCATTTAAAATATCAAATAAATTACTTAGCATTTATATTTCATTATATGTCATTTATTACATTTATGTACTCTTAGATTCATAATAAAATTTAGATTTTATTGTATCATTTTGGTGAACCCATAGATTAGAACATTTCCCCTAGGATCCACTACAACCCTAATGGATAAGGATAGCTCTTCTCCTTCTCGGCTCATCATGCCTCATGTTAATGTCAATTCAATCTATGATGAGGCCAATATCACTGAGCTCATGACTCTCTATAAAGCAATGTTACTATGTCAGATGATATTCAACAACTCTTAGCCCACGAATGCCATGTGCCTACTAGCTTTGAAAACTCTACTATTGGCCTTGTTTCTGATGTGATGAGCTTCACTCATTGTACACCATGTTATATGGTTAGCCATGATCCTCCTTTTGACATTTCCAAATAAATTCTAGATGATTCTCTTATTGATTTCATGCTTGGTCTTGATGATAGTACACATGTGCATATTGATTCTCCTCCTAGTCGACAACTACTATAACTACATCTCATGCTTCACCTATTTATGATAATTCTTCTCATGATCCATCATATACTAGTTCACATCCTCCTTCATACTATGTTGATGATCACATTGATGATATACTTAATGACACTTTCATATCTCGGGTCTCTCTCGATTGTGACAAAACAATTGATAGTCACAAGTCTACTACTTTACATACTACTGAGTGTGAATCTCTTGCTCCATTGTCATCTTCTTCTGAGGTTTTATCTAATAATAAGCATGAATCATCTCCATTTATTAGTCCATCTCGCTCCTATCATCTGCATCTCCATTTGATGCTTCATCTCCTATGGATGTTTTTGATTCTCTTCCTATAACTTCTATGGATGTTCAATTTCCTTCATCACCACCTTTCTTCTTCAAACCTACACCTAGTGTGCCCTTGCATCAAAATATCCTTTGTATCCTCTCAAAATCCATATGATTACTCACAATGGAAAGTTACAACCTCTTAACACATTATTTCCATCGTCTACTATTCCTTCACAAGACATCTTGTCTCTCATACATGTTGTGGGTCATTTACAGTCTTAGGTTCAATCACACATTAGAAAGAAAAGCCTACTATGCTTCCATTGATAACAATTCATTGCATGACAACCCTATTCCTAAGAAGATTCATAACTCAACATTTCCTAAGGATTTTATCATGCCTACCTTTTCATGTTTCGATGGTACTGGAAACCCCTACTTACATCTCAAACATTACCATATGGATATGGCTTCATATTCTAATGATTGATTATTACTTAAAGCCTTTCGACATAGTCTTAAATGATGCTTTACAATGGTATGACCATCTACCATTTGGATTTATTAGCACTTATTGTGACATGGAAGAACCTTTTCTCTGTTGCTTTATCATCAATAATGGCCCTCGAGTTACATATGATCACCTACCTATTTACATCAGAAAAAACATAACCTATAATGGATTACATCTTATGATTCAATGCTTATATGCACCAATTAGTCTTTTAACCTATCAATTTAGAGAAACAATTTATTTTCTCAATCATGGTTTGCTACTCTTAGCATTAAAACAAATATTGCAATATGAAACATGTGAATCATTCATACTTCTATGCTATAGAGTCATTGATCTAGAACAAGACCTCATTACTACACATGTTATAGATCCTCCACCTATTGTTACTACTGCTACATCATCTAGTTATTCTCCATTACCATATGTTGAACTTCCTACATGATCTCCATCTCCTCCTCGGCAAGGAAGTTCAACCTACTACATCACATAAGGGTCCTTCTTCTCCTACTTTGCAGAAGGCTACACCTTAATATTCTACACCTGTTTCACATGAGCCATTGGGTTTCTCTCATCAAACTTGACCACACGATGTGCTACATGCTTTACTTGATAAGCATTTAATTTTCTTACCTTCTAACCAAAATAATCGAAAACATCGTTTACAATTCTAACGTGATCGACCATACTATAATTATCACCATATCAATGGCTATAAGGACAATGATTGCTTTTCCCTTCATGATTGATTGTAAAAATTAGAGGATAAGGGAATCATTTCCTTTGGCTCTCACTCACATGAGAGGTCCATATCTCCTCCCCTCATCGTCGAAGCTACTACTCCGGTTGAGTTATTTCCTTTGTCTAGTGCTAACGTAATTATTCATCCATCGCCACAGGTTGTCACTCATGTGTGCTCTCCATCGCATCCACCCATCACTGCACCATCTCATCCATCTCATCCATCTCATCCACCACATCATGCTACAACTTCAAATTGGCTTCCAAAACCCTTGGCATTTTCACCTCCCACCACCACTCCACATGAAATTTAGTTTGACTCATACACTCATGTTGCTGTAATTCCACATGCTTCCACCATGTCGCATTGCCTCGATATTTGGTAGGTGATTGCTATCACCTTATTCCCCAATGATGCACTTGTATTATTATGGTTCTTACATGAATGTTGAGGGATCTGTTACAATAATAACCTCTCTTCACACATTTCATCGATTCATCTAGCGCACTCTATCAAATCATTTCCCGATGATGCACTCTTGTTTTATGGTTCATTATTGATTGCTAAGGGGTCTTATCTAAATGAGCCTCATAATTTATACGTTGGGGGAATCATTGATCATCTCCCCTATCTCCATCTTACTAACATATGTTTCATTATACTAACATGTGACCACATCATAAATCATTCATCATAATTTTATTTTCGCAATAATATTACATACATAGTCTATTATCATATACACTATACCATCATCACATTACACAACACTCACGAGTAAATGAAACAAACAGAACAATATTCAACACATTGCACATTACAATAATCATTCCCAAATCACACATCATCAATCACATCATAACATCAATAAACATCAAATACAATCATTGTATGCCAATAAATTCATCTATATATATCGATTACAATCATCATTACAAAAAATCTCATCACTAGGGGAAACTCCCCTACATCAAATAAAAATTATATCTCATCATCGATGTCACTATCTAGTCTTTGGAAGTGCTCTAGAACTCAACGCCTCGCCGCTAACTCTCTCGCCATCGATTGTGACCTTGATATCTATCCACATACCTCCATAGTAATGTCATCTCTGTGAGACCGATATGCAAAATGACTCTGTAACACAATGAATTGTGCAAACACATCTTGCACTAAGGGACCACCACCCTCCGCATCTCTAGCTCATTGTGTCTCCTCGCCTGCCTCATCCCTCTCACTTAATAACACGATACACAGGTTGTTGCTTTGCTATCACCACTAGCTCAAAAAAATGGGCATGCTCACCCATAATATCATCCACACACTCTAACATCCTTCCATTGATAAGTATGTTAGTGGGAACATTCCATGTCAATGTGTGTAGATAGATGTGTCCACAATCAAGGACCAATACACATCACCTACAACCAATAAAACAACGTATTAGACAACCATAACCATCACATTCATACAACATAACCATAAAGATACTCACGTTTGGCTATCACCACCATTACGTTGTCGGTGGCATGTGCTTTCCCTCCACTCCTCCTCCCTATGGTAATCCCACTATATCCACCAACACTAGAACTAAAAACATCCATTGATGTGCCGCCCACCATGCACGGTATGCCTCCATACACCTTGTATCATCTCGTGTCTATCGACTCTATCATCACATCGGAATTGTTTGGCCCAGGGAGGTACTAGCTTATCTCATATGGGCCTCGTCTAGATCCATCTCTCCTCGGTGATCTAACATCTCTAACCCATACATATGGCTCTAGGGGCACATCTTGGGCCATACCAAATTGTTGAGATACCCAATCCCTTTGGAATAATTCGGTCACCCATAAACCGATCCTCCAACCACATCATCCTCTCGTATCCATCGTAACTCTACCAAATCTTCTACTATCATACATAGTCTCAGTATGGCCTCCATGTCACTGCCTTTGGCCCCATCCAATCTATTAGTGCTCTATAGGTGTCAATATCCATCTTCCACCCAGGCACACCAATCCATCTCATAGAAAATATGTCTGGCCTAGCCCACTCTACTCGCGGACCAAAAATGGCCTCGTAACTACTATATGCTCATAGCCCATACATGCAATAATGTAGTAGCTCCAATCCCACCTTCATGCTCCTCATGTGTAAATCTATAGAGATCTCTATACAAGTGGCTAACACACATCATGCACACACATATTTGGTACTATCCCCTTTATCTAGTGGAAAATATCATGCATCTTATATAAGATGCCCACACCACCACCCTATACTGCAATCAATGGTGTAATAACCACGACTATAAAATTCTGCAAGTGCGTAACCCCGATCTCAAAATCGTATCCAAATAATATGGGCCTCAACAGGTAATTAAGTCCTTATAAAATACCACATAGTGACCCTCATCTATCTCTCCATATTCTCCACACTCGTGACACGTACCCTTTCGCCAACAATAGGTAATCATAAGTATGTGATATACATCCTCTAACGTGTATTGTCATCTCACCCATAGGTAGCCAAAACTTACAATTTTCTACACACCATCTCTCACACAAAGCTGTCAACATAGGCATATTATGGGGCACATCCCTATCCTTTCTATGTGGCGCAGGATGGCATGGTCCATAACCTCCCAATCATCATCTGATAAACCCAACCCAAGCAATGTACTCAAGTGGCGACCACCACAAAACTCCCTCGAATGGATATCCCTCTGCACAACACAAAACAACACCAAACACAACATTAGAACACCATATAAATACACACATGCTTACTTACAACATCACTACATATCCAATTTCACATTTACACTACTCGGACTCAATTCACACTTTACGGACATGGGTGCCTAGGACGCAGGATCGAGGCGCCCATGAGCAGGACACTAGTGATTGTGTTTGGGTGCTCTTGTCCCGAAGGCCACTAGCACCTTCACCACTCTTGTCTAGGTCCAAAACAAAAAAAAAATTCACCAAAAATGACTACTACACAAGTATTTTTGAAAAAACATCGCACTTGCTAACTATGTCATCATATGTGACGCCACTACGTTGTTGTCACCATGTCAAATCAACTTGGTCATGGTGCTCTAAGTTGTGGCATACTTACACACTCGAGCTCGCTATCACACTCGCAAAAAAGAAAAATGGGTTGACTAATCTCTTTATCACATTACTATTTATAGTTACTTTTCATTACCCACTCTACTATGGTCATTATTTCGTGATCATTTTCTCAACTAATACACATCACATGATTTTTCTCATATCTTGAGCATCCTTACTCCAATTTTTACCCTATTTGTGGAATTATTTTTAAAATTCCACCTACTATCGTATATCATACACATGAGACACACATTATTTCTCCTCAACATTGTATTTCACTCGATCTACACATGTGTTTGTGATATCCATCATACACTTTCTATTAATGTGCTTACTTTCGACTCATCGTTCATTCTCTCACCACTTCCCCTTTCACCGAAAGGGGGTGCATAATTGGGGTCATCCTATAATTCCCCTTACACCACTATGTGATCATTTTACCCTTATAATTCACCATTTTTAAACATTTACTAATACACCATGTGACATTTCATCACTTTCTATGAGTTCCCCGATGACCAAACTTGGGGGCAACAACCACAAAATATCTCTAGGAGTAAAACAATCAAAACAATCACTCAATCAATCAATCAAATACATTCAAGTCTCTAACAATAAAAATAATACCATTCAATCGATACAATACAACACATTCGACCTCCCATATGACCTAACTTGGGAGTTACATGCGGCCTCCTAGATGACCTAACTTGGGAGTTACATTCGTTACTTTCCCAAATGACCTAACATGGGAAGTTATTCTACATTTCGTGTTTTATTCTAGATGACCTCACTTGAAGCCATCACACACACATTGTGGCGACACCCTTTAAGTGGGGAAATGAGACATCATTTCCTTTCCTATACTACTCCTATATGAGTCAACGCATTTTATCAAAATATTTGGATACAAAATCACTTTGGAAATTTGATATGTGTTCATCTAAAATGAATAAATATTTTGAGGATGTAGTTACAGGTTGAAGAATAACACACCTTTCTCCTTACACTCTTCCTCTAGCAGCAGCAAGACACCCAAATCCTCCAGTTTTCATACACATGCAATTAGGTCGGGAAGTGATCACTCCCTACCCCATCACATCATCATCATTCAAAATTCAAAATCATCAATCATTCAACATCACAATCATCAATCTCATTTAGTGCCCTTCATCATAGTCTTACATTTATCGTTACGCTACATGAATCAAAACGCTGATCCATGGTTTGTCACGCTATATGTTTTCATTCAACATGCTCTTCTACCACATCTGGCATTCTTCTATAAAGATGGGCTTCTTTCCGAATTCTCTCAGGTACGCATCTCTAACTACTTTATGTTATTGAGCTTTCACTCACCAACATAAAGGGGTAGAAAATGTAGTCACAATATCATGCACTTACTCCTATTATTATACCGCCCAATATGTTATTTTATATATGGACCTTGCATAAGAAAAATATTCACTGATGACCCATTCCATAGTCTAGCCGTATTTCTTTTTGGTCTTTACCGCTATTGGTATTGCACATTCATCACTCACTCACACAGCTTTTGGTCAAGTATTAGGATTATTATTTTCCAAGACTCACTCAATTATCGTCACTAGTCTATAACTAAGAATCCTAAAGAGGGATTAGTGCGGTTGGGGTGCCCAGGTTCTGATTTTAGGCACCCTAGTCCCTGTCACACTTGGTTTTAATTTTGACATTTGAGGTCATTCTTTTCAATTTTCCCTCTCATCTCCCGAGGTACTAGTCAACATTTCGGGTCATTGGTGTCGAAATTTGAGCAAGAGATCCCTATATAAACACAACATACATACTACCTTATGGGTGGACTATTTCTATCAAGGGATAACTATCTACATAGAGAAAGGGAATACATTTGGGAATTATTCTACATCACACACTACATAAGAAGGGGATTTCATTCTATTCCATCCACCATTTTACATTTTATCTAGCTATTGCCCGCTATCTCCGCATCATCGACACTAGGGAAACCTAGGCATATTATTGCACACACAAGCACATAAAATATCCTTGGGTATGAGATGTAGTGCAATGTTTAGTTGTAAGTCCACCATTGTGGCTACTAAGGACAATATGAACCCTTCATATGCATCTTTCTTTTTTGGGTTTGATGCTTTGTGTGGGGTTTTGTAGGTGATTCTTCATTACAGGTTTATGACGAGATTAACAAATTAAGTGTGACATCTAAAAGACCAAAGACGAAGCATCTGCGAAGACCTAGTGACCATACCAAGATAGGATTCGAGCTATTCCGTAGACCAAGGCACCTAAATTTCAGACCAGGTGCCCCATGCACTCCAGTCCTAGCCATATTTTCCTCCACCGCAATTGTTTGAGGTTTGTTGTGATGCTTTGTTCCACCATTCCATCACTCCATTCAGTCCCAGATCACTACGAGGTAATTCCAATACTGGTAAGTACCTTTCCCCTTTCATTTCATTTAATTTAAAATACCAAATAAATTACTTAGCATATATATTTCATTATATGTCATTTATTTTATTTAGGTACTCTTAGATTCATAATAAAATTCAAATTTAATAGAATCAACTTCCTTCAACTTTATATTTTATCTATAAATTCATACTAACTAGAATAAACCTAAAGGTGCTTACAAGCGTACCGATAGGCACCCATATTTTTAGGCTTATTGGCTTGGCCCTAGACATTTATTTATTTATATACAAGGCTAGACTAATAATTCACAAATACTTTAGTGTTGATTCTAGTTAATAATTCTTTTATCAAGAAGATTTGTTTTTCAAACCAAAGGCATTGATATTATTAAGTTTGTCAACAATACCTACAATTACAAACTCGTTGTACACAATGTTCGAATCTTGCATTCATAATGTCAATAGTATGGATAACTAATACATATATCTTAAATATATTTCTTATATATTATGATTTCTAATTAATTATTTCTAAGAAAAAATAAAAAATTATAACATTTACATTTTTTGTGAAATTTTAAATAAAAAATGTCAAATCATAGTCAAATAAATCTTAAATTAAAAATATTATTAACATTATAGCCACCCATACTAACATTATAGAACATCTAATTTAGTTAATTAATTTTTTTATTTAGGCATGATTTGTAAGTTTTTTTAACGAATTCAAGTATTCTCGATGTAGTTAAAGAGACTTGTGGCTTGGGAGGAGTTCATTATAATCAACTCGATATTAACTCAAAAACTATTCAGTTTGTTGATAGTAAATCTCGCACCATCCCGACCCTTCTTCGATCTTGTAGGTCACATCCTTAGGTGATTAACTACCCTTTTTGGGTGGTGGTCCACTTATATAATGGCCTCTCAACCATCCATAGAAACTATTGTTGCTAGTGGTGATAATGATGGCTCCAAAGTGCGTAAGGAAATTTGTTTTGAAAATTTACGATGATGTAATGGCCCTAAAACCCCTCATGATGTTGTTATAGACGTTGAGTTTATTAATCATGTGGTCGAATACTATAAGTAACAACCATATCCCCTTAGAATCCTTCCTTCAAGGATGGATCAATAACCATTGGGAGTCTAACGGTATCGAGGTCACTGGTATTCGTAACCTCACTAAGGGATTCTACCTATTTTCTTTCCGTGAACCTTCTAAGGTTCAAGCTTTATTTTTGTGCACTGCATGTTGGTATTTGGGTAACACCTTGCTTGTGCTTTCACTTTGGACACATGATTTTAACCCCTCAAGCTAGGTTTCGCTTAGGATACTTATTTGGGTGGAGCTGTCTGGTCTTCCCATGCAACTTTGGTCTTTTCTAAATGAAATAGTCGACCATTGGCATAATTATTTTTCAAGAGTATGAACGTTTCTTTCATGCTCATTCTCATAAGTGGGTTCGTGTTGAGGTTGATCTTGTTAAGGATTTTGGGACCATATCGAAATTTAGGTTGGGTCCACACATTTTTCCCAAAAATTATGTATTTCAATCTTCCTAACACCTTCTTTAGGTGTTAAGCTCTTGATCATCACTTTCACAACTATCCTCTTATCACTCGTGCGAAACAAGCCACCAACCTCCCGACTCCTAAGCCTAAAAGAAATACTATGGTGGCGGTTGGACCATTGTTGGTAGTAAGAAGTCATCTGGGAAAAAATCTGCTCCAACGGAAACCTCGTCTTCTTTCAACCCACAACTGACACCGACCAATAATCTTGAGAAGTAACCAAGCCAAGAAACTCCAACACAACCTATAGCCCAACCCTCACAGAGATTCTATCTCCTCGCAAAAAAATCATGGGCTGGACTATTGCATCAACCTCTATATCTCAATGTCACTCTCATAGTCCACTTTTGGAGGTGTCTATTGGGGCGCGAGGTGAAAATGGGGATAAAATCCTCTCCATTCATGTTGAGAAAAAAAATCGAGACCAATTTTTTTACACTTTCTAACATGCTTAATTTTCTTGACTCAGGATGGTTTCCAGGACGACCAGAGGGAGCTTACTATGACCGAGCTCTCATGAATTTTCTCTCATGGAATGTGTGAGGTCTCACGAGTCCTCAAGAAAATACTCTGTGAAAAAATCTTGTCAAATTATTGGTAACGTAAATATTGTTTGTTTACAAAATGTTAAGGTTAATGGTTTTATACTTTATACTACTTTTATATGTATTACTCCTAATTATAAGCATGTTTACTCTTTGCATATGGAAGGGAGAGGTAGTGTTTCTATTTTTGTCTCTCCTATATTTTCTGCTTTGATTTCTTCCATAGGGCATGATCCTAAAAATCATGTCGTGTGGATTATTTTGGAGATTAATGGTTATTATTTTGGTATTCTCAATCTTTATGCTTCTAATGATGGCACGAAAAGGATGATGTTATGGCATTGGTTGGGGGATAACCTTAATATGGTTAGTATGCGAGATACTTTAATATGGTTGAACATCCCAATGATAAATTGGGGAATCTTCCTATAAGATGGTGCATGGGGGAATGTGACGCTTGCTTTTATTTCAAAATCCATTGGGGTATTTATGACTTGCTTCTTAGATGGTGGAATGATTTCCCTTCTCAAAATTGGTTTACTTGGTCTAACTTCCAAGAAGGAACTAACAAGGTCATTAAAAGGTTCGATTGTATCATGATCTCTCAATAACATGCCTTTGATATGTACAATAACGATCATTCCCGATCAACGTTTGGCGGGTGTTCTCTTGTCGGATGACAACCCCATCTCTTTCAAGGTAAAATGGAGTGGGACCCCTTTTAAGGTGCCTAACAATCAATTATATCTTAATGTCTCTTTGATGAGTCATGTTGCTGTCATTTCTCTCATTGCAAAATTTTGGAATATGGCACCACGTCCTGCTTACATTGCCATCTGGGTTGATTGGTGGAATGCCGCCATTCAACGTACTACCAAGTTTCTCCACCATTTTGGTAAGTAGGTTGCTCGGGTTAAAAAAGGGTGGATTCTGCTCTACTTCAAGAATTTCAAGAGAGTCTCCACTCTATTTGAAGTTCAACCCTTCGACATCCTTACCCAAATTTGGGTGGTAAAATTCATCATCAACTTAAGATTATTGAAAATCATAAGGCTAGAGGTGCTCAGATCCGTGTCAGGATTCACTAGATTAAAGTGGGAGACAAAGCTTCCAAAAGATTCTTCAAATCCCTTTGGGCTAAATTCTCCAGAGATCAAATTAAAGTTGTTCAATGGGCTCATGATCATGTCACAAGTCTCCCTAAAAGCTGTCAATACCTTTGTGGATCATTATACCTTATTTTTAAATCTTAGACACCTTTTGAAGAAAGTCAAGAAGATCTAGAGCACTATGTGGAAGTGGTTCATTATAAGCTATCTTCTCGGGATAAAAACAATATGATGATCCACTTTCTTTAGATGAACTATACAATGCCTTACTTTGTCTTGTTAATGATAAATCTCCGTGGCATTGATTATATGTGTGAATTCTACAAGGCATCTTGGTCAGTGGTTGTAAGGATCTTCTTCAGGTTTATAGAGAGGCATTGTAGAATCACTCTCTAAGAAATATTATTAATAACAACAACATTAAGTTTATTCCTAAAGTTGGGAATCCTGAGCTCATCACTAGTTGGCAGCCTATTACTCTTCTTAATGTCTCTTATAAGATCTTACCTAAAGATCTTGTTGTTTGTATTGCTAACCTTCTTCCCAAGATTGTTCACCTCGAAAGTGAGATAGGTTTTGTTAAGGGAAGATATATTCTTGATAATCTCATTGTTATTTGGGAAGGTATGGAGTGGGCCAAAATTTCTCTGCAGTTATTTTTCTCAAAATTGATTTCAAAAAGGCGTATGATCGATTGAATGCCCTTTATTCTTGTTATGCTCCAAGCCCTTATTTGGACCTTTCTTTATCAATGTTGTTAAAACTTTATTTGTTGATGCCTCTTCTTTCCTCACTATCAATGGCCATCAATCTCAAGCTATTGGCTTATTCAAATCTATCGGGCAAGGGTGTCCTCTCACTCCTGCTCTTTTTGTTCTTGCAGTTGATGCTCTTGGCTATCTTCTTGCAGAATGGGTTGAGTGCGAGATGCATCCGGGAAATTTTCCTCCCCGATCATGCTTCTCAGCTTGTCAATGGGCATTTTGCATATGAATATTTCTTCACATTAGCTAAGAATGAACAAAACATTGAAGAATATTTTTTTCTTAGACATATTTTGTCAAGCTTCTAGCTCCAATGTCCAATTAGCTAAGTCTCTTGGTTTTAGACAGAGTTCTTGGCCTATGCCTGATTGGCTGACAACTTACCCTTGGTGATGGATCAAACATGGGGAAATATTTAAATTCTTGGGGATCCCCTTTGCCTTCGATAACGATTCTACCACTCTCTTGCAATATGTCATTGATTGTGTGGAGTAAAACGTTCAGACCTTGGGTCTCTAAGCCTCTCTCTTTAGTCGACAAGTTCCAAGTTTGTACCAAAATTTTGGTTACTACCCAATTTTATTATGCTACCTATTGTTGCCCTTCTCAAGAATCTTTTGACAATTTGGCTAAGCTTTTACGAGATTATCTTCAGTTTAATCAACAACAAGGTGGATTCCATTGGGTTTCTTCAGATGTGTGTACCCTCCCACAAGACCAGGGTGCTATGGGAGTCATCGATGTTTACGGAAAAACATTTCTCTTTGTGATAAACGGGTCATCATATGCATTAATGGAAACCAAGCTTATAAAATCCTATTACGTCATTGCATTTCTTCAGTTCTTCTTATGGTAAAAATTTTGGAATTACATACCTTGATCATCACCACAGTGCTTGTCAAAAATACAAGTACCTTTGTTGTGAAGAGCATCTGGAAAGAATTTGAAGTTGTTAAGTCATTGCTTCACTAGATTGGGGATGGCTTCCACACTGGGCTCTCATTCAATGATCACAACATTTGGTGGTCTCCTATCTTCACCAATGATAATGTCCCCTTGGCTGAAGTTTCGGTATCAAGGCGATCTAACTTTCTCATAGAGGCATCAATTCCATTTGAGACCTTGTCTCCTGAGAGGTCAAGGCTTCCTTGAGATGACATAAAATGGAAATTTAATTTGATCAATTTTGATCTTCCATCTATGCTCAAAATTCAAGAGTTGATGCCTGATGTTATGCTTCATAAACTCGGTTTGCAACCTCCTTCATCTTGGTAGTGAGACCGATGGTGGAAATTGAATATTCCCTTTTTCAACTATCACCTAGCGTGATTTACAATATTCTATCCCGTTTATCTTCAACCATTAACAATCTCAATACTCGATGGATCCTAAACTCCTCTATTTCCACTTGGCTTTAAAGGATTAACAAGGCCTGGAACCCCCATTTTGAACCCAAGCTTAATTTATTTCTTTGGTGTCTCATCTATCAAGGTCTTCCATCATGGGAGAGTAGTTAAGTCACATTGGCCTCCCCAATCCTAAATGCCCTTGTTGTGGTTGGCCTGAGTCTTTTAAACATGTTTTCTAGAATTTTCCATGGGCCCAATCTACTTGGAATTAGATACACTCTCTCTTCCTCGCCCTTCCATCCCAATTTTTTGATTGGAAAGTTTCCCTCTTTGGTGACTTTGTTAATCTTCCTACTTGTCTTGTCTACATATGGAATTTTTTTCAAGCTACTATTCTATTTCAGTTGTGGAAAACAAAAACAATGTTTTTTTAGCAATATGAGCTTACTTTGGAGCTAACTATTAATAACAAAGTGGCTATCATATCTTATATGAATATGCAGATCTAGGCCCAAACATAGAAAGTGGCACGGGAATTCGCACACTTGCAGAAATTTCTAGATCACTAGGAGTGCTCCTTGCATTATGAGTTGGGTTCTTCCAGAGGATGCTCATGCCCCTCCACCAACCCTTGTTTATCATTATAGAAGGCACTCTCATAGCTGACATTTGTTTCCTCCTCGAGGTTGTCTTGCTCAATCCACCTCTAGACTGGTGGAGTCTCCACCTCACCTCGGAAAGGCCGTGGCCAGCTCCTCCAACTTGAACTTTCCTCCTCGGGAGCCAATTTTAGAGGTTCTTCACCACTTAGCTGGGTATCATGGTACCTCTAAATATATAAATGTCGATCAAGATGGTTGGGTAATTGATCCTCTATTTGAGGAGCTGATCTATTTGGGAGGGGGTTTCATCCCTCCAAAGGATTATCTTCCTCCACGTCCTAATGTTTTTGCCCCGTGTGACTAATTTTGTGACTTTTGTGTTTTCATTTTTGACGTGTGTTTCATGCCTTCGTGGCATTTTGATTGTGGACCGTGAGTTTTCCGGTCACCCCCATTGTTGTAACTCTTTTGTATATTAATATAAAGGCATGTTCCAATAGTAAAAACTATTTTAAAAAATCAAATTAAATTAATTGTTACACTAAATTTTCTTAATAAAGAAATGTTTGAATGGTCTCTATGGAGAAAAAAGTGGTTTGGAATCGTTTGATTAGAGACAAAATCTAGAGGAGTTTCAAAGGAAAAATAACAAATTAATATTTGAATATTTTATGAATTACTCCGAAATTTGGTCAAATATTATTTGAATATTTTTAATTTTGTATAAGTTTAATGTTTTCTAAACATTTGACAAATTAATAAATAACAAAAAAATTACAAATGGACTACAATTTAGCTTTGTTGTGGAATCATGCCTTTATAATGTGGTTTAATTAAAGACATGGTTTTGACATCTTTTGTACACATAATTTTTCACCAATAAAAATCATTTTCCTAAATAAGTTAAGATCTTTTATTTAAAGGATTAGGGGTATAAAAAATATTAAACAAAAAAATATAATAAAAATATGCAATTAGTTTGTATTTGGATGTTTATCTATTTCAAGACAATAAATAGATAAAATAAAATTTATATTGAAAATAAATAAAATAATATATAATATATAATATTTTTTTGAAAATGAAGAAGAAATTAAATTTAACTTGCATTAAATAGTGGCTATAAATTTATTCTTAAAATAAGAATACAAAATTATTAAATAAAGCAAGATTCATTATAACATATTTATTACTTTTATTTTTGAATTAGAACAAAACTTATTTTAGAATATTGTATTTGAAGATAAATCAATGAGATCTAGATTGAGGCCCCATCCCCATATATAGAGAGGGGGGAGAGGGGTCGGTTTCTGATCATATCCATGAGAATTTTATGATATTATGAGATGGTTATGTCTGGATGAATAGGTCACCCCTATATATATTATATATGGTAGTCATGTCCATAGTCGATTAGGTAAAGGCTAACAGTTAACCAAGTTGATGATGCTTAGCTGGTCTTTTCGGATGATCAGCCACACTGGGACTGAGACACGGCCCGGACTCCCATGGAGGGAAACAATGGAGAATTTTGGACAAAGGGCAAAATCCCTATCCAAAAAAATTGTGGGTGAAGAAGGGCAATTCCGCTTGTAAAGCTCTTTCGTCGAGTGCGCGATCATGACAGGACTCGAGGAAGAAGCCCCGGCTAACTCCGTGCCAGCAGCCGCGGTAAGACGGGGGGGGCAAGTGTTATTCGGAATGACTAGGCGTAAAGGGCACGTAGGCGGTGAATCGGGTTGGAAGTGAAAGTCGCCAACAATATCTTAAACAAAAATAACTATAAAATCATTAATATAATATTTTTAGATAAATAAAATTATTATAATTCCTAACGTATTATATTTTACTATCTCACATATTATATATATGACTACTAAAAATATATATAATTTATAAATAATATAAACTAAATAAGTTATGTTGATGTTTCATCCTTGTACACTTTAGATAAAAACAACCGGTCTAAATCTATGGTTTAAAGTCACTACACAAGGGAGAAAAGTGTAGGCACGACAATACTTGAGGTGTTTGATGTTTGAAATTGAGACTCTTTAGCTGTATACACCTAATTTTTCATCTTAATCTTTCATACATGTTACTAACAATTTCCTTTGTGCAGATAAGGGTCATTGATGCATCTATTTCTTGAGCGGGTGCCTTAAGGGGCCTATTGGGAATGGGGTATGACTATTCACATGGTCATTATGGGTTAGAGACAATACATAGAGAGAGTATCACTATGTGGTCCTAGCTTTAGTTATTCTTGCATTATTTATCTTTGTCCCTTTATGTCTCACACACTAGCACTCCTAACACTTGCTTGCATTTGAATCCATCATTAGCATATTTTTCACTTATTCTTACTTGATCCATAACACATTACATCCCACTTAGCATTTAGGCATCCTTGGCTGACGCCATCACCCGTGATTGATGGTGTTGGTGTTATATTTCCTTTACCGATGCCATCACCCATGGGAGATGGCATCGAGTATATATACACACCACACCTAGAAATTCATGAAGGAAGAAAGATCACATGAACTATCCATCTGCTATGCTCTTTTGCACCATCTTCGCATATGCTTGCTTTTTCCTTGGTTTATATTACATTTGACTTGGATTGAACGCTATTCTTGATTAATGGATTGTATACACTATTGGTCATCTATAGCGAGTCTAGGACAAGAATGATGTTCCCCTATCCACCCATAACAATTATCTCTTGGTGCACTACTACTATGGAGAGGTAGATGCATCAACGACCACCTTGCATGAGTAAGTTCTCTAACCTTCTTTGTAATTTTGCATAGATTAGTTTGTTTCCCCCCCCATTTCTCTATGTTAGTTTAGCATTGTATTTACATCAATGTTAGTTATCATAGTATGTAATATCCCTTTCAAGGGATTGGACCGACAACCAAGGAAATTAGATAAAACACCAAATAACCAAATCTGATTTCAATAACCAAAAAACTGAAATAAAAAACCAATGAATTGATTTCTTCAAACAACGGTATGAAAATGTATGAAAAACACAAGATTCACTCCAATTAATCTTGCCACAATTTAGATATGAATTTTAGGCATCCAATATAGCAATAATCACTAAAAATTATGAGAACACACAACTAAAAATTAATAAATAACCAATGAAGAGAAGCCACAACTAAATTATGAAATATGGGTCTAGAAACCCTCAAAATTCATGAGAACGTAGATTCCAGCCTTATTAAATATGGCATATCAGATTATAAACTAAAAATTCAACTTTATTTCCTTCAAACCATCAAATCCTACACCAAGGTAGGTCACTCCACCTATAGAAAGCAAATAAAAATATGAAAATGAATGTTTCTCCTCAAATCTGTACTTTACTTCAAAATCATGCAATGATGAAGGGTTTTTGTCCTTCAACAAAACTACTAGAAGGGGTTTCATCCTTCTAGGAATCCACATAAGAGGGTTTTCATCCTCAAGTGGAAGAACATGGAGCAACAAGCTCTCAATGCCTAATATTAGAAAATGCGCCAAACTAGATGCCCAAATGAGGTCCTTAGTCTCCTTTCATAACCTTCCTTTTGACGCCAAAGATTAGAAAGGCAAGGCTGACCCATAAGAGATGTTGTATTCCTTCATTAAGATTCTTTATTTTCCTTAACCCAACCAACCTACTTCAAGAGGGGGAAAACACTAAAAAGAAAACATAAAAATTAGAAAAATGAAAGCAAATGAAAGCTCAACGTTCTCATCTAACTCCTCTACTTCTTTTCCATGGAGAATGAATGGAAATAAGTCCAATTTCTGATCCTTAAGTGGGAAAAAGGGACATTACAGTCCTTTGTTCCCAAAATTGCTTATTCCTAGAAATTACAAACCCAACGTATTCTGCTACCACGTACTCTTCATTCCCCTCACTTTGAAGTTCCATATCCTCTAATGAAGTAGGAGATGACATCCTTGATAAAGCATCCACAACCACATTAGGCTTTCCCTTAACTTCAATAGTGTTGTCCCAAAAATGTAATCATGCATTTTTATTTCAAAAATTAGATTGTACAAGCCTGAAAATAACACATCATAATATGATTTTATTCCTCCATTCAACTGAAATCTTCCTTCCTCATTATTCCATGAGGGAATGCACTCAAAAAATGAAAATACATTGTTGTTCATGGCTGCTAATGGCAGCCCCAAATCTGATTTTTGCAAATTCAATCCTATAATCATGGTATAACAACTACCAGACTGAAATTTCACAAAGAAAAGCAACTCCATAAATAAAGTAAGGACTGAAATTTGATTTACATATGCTGAAAATTTAGGAACAACAGGCCTACAATTAAAATCAGCAGTTATCTTGGCCTTAAACTTGAGAGATTCAACCTCCTTGGCATTCCCATGAATTTTAATTTCATCATTCTTCAAGTGGAACTCATACTCCATGTGACTTTTGAGGGAAAGTTTCTCTAAATTTTGGATCTCTAGATACCCCCAAACATTGTGTGACTCAGCTGAAATGAAAACAAGGTAGTCTAAGCAAAATCCATACCTCATCATGGGGTCATAAAATTGAAAGATAGAACCATCATTCTCCTCTTTGGTGGCCATGTGAACAACTGCAAGTTTATCATAATTGTTTCCTTTTGCCCTTACTTCTTTTGGTTCTCTCATGGAACCATGGGTTAACAATCCATAGAGAGAAAAATCAGAATTCCCTTCAAACTTATGCTTCCTTAAACATGCCATGCTAGCATTCTCTTTCATTACATTCCACAAGCAAAGAGAAAAAATGAAATTTTTACCTTCACCCTTGCCATGTCTCATGAAGTGGCCCGGATGATCAGCCCGTGGTGTATCATAAACAACCCCAAGATCCTGCTCTTCATCCTTTATTTGGGTACCAAATAATCTTGATTTTCGAAAGGATAAACCCATCCATCACCTTGTATATTTCCGTATTTATCCTTCAAAAACACCATTAGCAAACTTGTTCTTTACATACTCAGCTAAAATTAGTGGCTTCTAATGTAATGTAATTTTAGATAAAGAACATGTGACTCCCATGAAATAGTATCTTCCACCAAATAAAAAATTTGAAGTGTTTCTAGAAACATACCTTACAAAGTGATATTTTTACCTTTATCCATGAATTTTATCTCCACGCGTTGATAGTTGAGAGTAAGTTCTCCCAAAAAATGCCACCATTGAAATCCAAACACAATACCCACATCAACCATCACAAAGAAATCAACACATACCTTATATGGTTCCAATGCAACTTGGAGTTGAGAACACATCTTGGTATATTGCATTTAGTGACCATTCACTAACCTCAAAATTAATCCTTTGAAGTATTCAACCTTCAATTCTACTTGTGCCACCGAGCACTCATTAATAGAACCGTGAGTGTTATCAACATTAATCAATCTTGTGGCTTCTTGTTGGAAGGTAGAATCCTTCATAACCTTGTTAGCATACATAATGATTTCAAAATAATCCTTCATCAAAATTTCTTTTAACCATGTGCATGGGGTAAGAATATCATAGACTTCCTTTCTACAATGCAAGAGGTCAACCGGAACCATGTACCCTTGCAAGGAAATATCTAAATGCCATGTGTCATCCCACAAGTTCTTCATATCATCACCAAAACTTGGCATGTGATCTTTAACAACAACTTTCCCAAAAAGACATAAGTATGGCAACAATATAAAAGGAGATAAAGTGTGATTTCCATCATACCTTGGGTTGTCCACCACATATCTACCTTCCCATTCCGGATGAGGAGTGATTGAAACATCCTCCATATTCCCAATCTTGTGACTCAAAATTTCTGAGTTGAAATCAACCTTCTTCTTCTCCTCATAACCAACAAATGAAGCTTCTTTTGCCTTGGTTTCAACCATATCTTGATGGTGTTCACATAGGAAACACCGTAGCCCTTACCATAATCATAAATCTTCCTTCTATTAACCATTGTACTGGAATTTCCAATAAACTTAAAATGATCATAGGAACACCGGAAAAACACCTTCTTCATCCATGTGACCCCCAACAAGCTCACTCAAAAATCTTGGTCTATGGACCTTATGCAAATCAAATTTTTCATCATATGTAACATCATGAAGACTACCCTTTTTCCATGATTTGCTTCAAAACATCATATTTTTCCCAAGGTTAACAAAATTCCCATGATCATAAATCTGAAATGGCATGGCATAAAGAAATAAATCTAAGTTACCTCAAAACCTTCGGTT
Organism: Taxus wallichiana var. yunnanensis; assembly: GCA_018340775.1. Classification (NCBI taxonomy): domain Eukaryota; kingdom Viridiplantae; phylum Streptophyta; class Pinopsida; order Cupressales; family Taxaceae; genus Taxus; species Taxus wallichiana. Next base: position 223,099,433 of record CM031234.1, on the reverse strand, counting down.
ACTTTGTCTGTGGGTGTTTGAAATGTCTTCACAGCTCTCTCACCAAGGTCCCATCTATCACCGCTTTTCTATTTAGTGACTTTTACTATAATCAAACCAAATCTTATTGTCATTATGTTCCTTTGGAGAAGGGTTTCCAACCAACCCTTTCTCTTCCCCTTCCTACTCCACACCCCTTGTTTCATCTTTGGATTCATCACAAGTCAAAATATTTTAGTATTAACCATAGAAGGAGAAATTTTTACCTCATTGTTGACTCTTTGGAATGAGTGTAAGTGTCATGGCCTTAGGTCCCTTCATCACAAACCCTTCTTCCTCAATGGTTCCATTATTGCATGGCGAACTTGGGGTTTTGACCCCCTCTTCATCAAACTTTGTGCTTTCTTCATGTTGCTTGTGTGGCATGTGATGTCTAGGCTTGGGCCTAGGTCTTCCTTGATTCATTCCAATGAATTTAGTGAGTGAAATAGCCTCACGAATTTCCCTTGGAAGAGCCATATACTCTTCATAGCATGTGGCAATGTTTCGTCCAACGGCAGGCCTTATTTCTTCCTCTCGAAATAGCTTCTTCTCTAGGAAGGAAAGTGGGCTTTGTAATGGATCCTCAGGCTGATCCCATTGGCTTCCATGTATTGTTAGCTCCAAATGAGATACCATCACCATTTTGAACCCTAGGTTCAATGATCCTTTGGAGGGATAGAGCTAGAAAATCCATTGTATCCGCAAGTCTCTCTTGGCTAGCAATCAACTTGTCAACTTTGGCTCCTTGAGAGTTTTGACCCGCCATATTGTCTTCTTTCACTGAAACCCTAGGCCTTTGAAGATACAAGCTCTGATACCACTGTAATATCCCTTTTAAGGGATTGGACCAATATCCAAGGAAATCGGATAAAACACCAAATAACCAAATTTAATTTCTATAACCAACAAATTGAAATAAAAACCAGTGAACTGATTTCTCCAAACAACGGTATGAAAATGTATGCAAAACACAAGATTCAATCCAATTAACCTTGCCACAATTTAGATATGAATTTTAGGCATCCAATATAGCAATAATTACTGAAATTTCTTAGTCAACACACAACATGAAATTAATAAATAACCAACGAAGAGCAGCCATAACTAAATTATGAAATATGTGTCTAGAAACCTTCAAAATTCATGAGAATGTATATTTCGACCTTATTAAATATGGCATATCAGATTATGAACTGAAAATTCAACTTTATGTCCTTCAAACCATCAAAATCTACACCAAGGTAGGTCGCTCCACCTATAAAAAGAAAATAAAAATATGAGAATGAATGTTTCTCCTCAAATCTACACTTTACTTCAAAACCATGCAATGATGAAGGGTTTTCATCCTTCGAAAAAACCACTAGAAGGGTTTTCATACTTATATGAAGACACACAAGAGGCTTTTCATCCTCAAGTGGAAGAACATGGAGCAACAAGCTCTCAATGCCCAATGTTAGAAAATATGCCAAAACAAGATGCCCAAATGAGGTCCTTAGTCTCCTTTCATAACCTTACTTTGGTGCCAAAGCTTAAAAAGGTAAGGCCGACCCATAAGAGATGTTATATTCCTTCACTAAGCTTCATTTATTTGCCTTAACCCATCCGAATTGCTTTAAGAGGGAAAACACTAAAAATAAAACATAAAAATTAGAAAGAACGAAAGAAAATGAAAGCTCAATGTTCTTCTCCAACTCCACTAGACATCATTTCATCTTCCCTAAGTCATCCTTAATACAACATCTAACCTATAGAAGCCTATATAAACAATTCAAATGCACTTCATAACTCACATGACATTCTCAAGCACTCATATTACAAAATATCAAAACTAAAGAACTCAAGGCTATCTTAAATCTTCGTAAAGCAATTGCACATCCTTTAGAGTAGCCACCACACAAGTCTAAAGCATTCAAACCAAGTTAAAGAGTGTAGATTCCTCCATTTCCAAGAATTCAAAGGTCCTAGAGCCATGTCATAGCAAGAAAAATTCACTCCAAACATTTCCAAATGTCTTAAGAGACAAAGGGACTAATTTTAGCATTTTAAGCACATCACACCAAAAATATAACACTTGGGTACATTTTCATTATATCTATAGCTATGCCCACTATTATTTATGTCAAAAACATGAGGGCAACATAGGGGTTGGATTAGATTGCACAAACTATTTTTACTAGAGCTAGGAGAACTACACAAGGTTTGTTCCCGATCGAGGGATTTCATATAACATCTATATTGGTTCAAAAAAGGTTGACTGTATCAGTGGTCACCATTTTGAACCACACATAGATTTTTCCTTTTATTATCTGATCATTTTATGGGGTTTTTGCATGTATCTAGGGTTTTTATTTGTTGCAGTCATTATAGGCGGTGATAAAGGTGTGTGAGCACTAGCGATGGAAAATGAAAACCATTGAGAGACCAACGACAGAAGGAAATGGTACAAATCTCCACCATTTTCAAGTTTGACATCATATGAAATAGGGACAAAAATTATTACAACATAACCAAATATATATGATTCCATAAAGGAGCATTTTCCAGACATGGTCTTAGAAACAAATAACTTCAAGGTTTATATTAGTATTTTCCTCTGGTTTGCATACCTAGAACACTTATGTACTCCTCTACATAGCTAAGTCTTTATCCTTTCTTATGTTGTACCCTATCATTTCATCATTATGTCATGTTATACTATATTAATAGTTATATTTTGGATTATATGATTAAATTGGATTAATTTACTTAGAATATTCTAACTATAACATATGTTACATCCTAATCCTATTATTTATATTTTTAGGGTGTAAAAATTTGGTGAACTTGACCCTTAATTGAATATCTCACCTTTTTCAAACCTTAGTTTCCTTAGGGTTTGATTTTCCAAATTTACATATGCTTTTCTTTTATGTCATTTGGGTGTAATGATCGGCTAAATCAATGACCCAATGGGCATACCAAGTTTTATTCTCTTACTCAAAAGTGTCGAGTCCCCATGTCTTCATCTCCACTTCACATGCACAATGTACCTTCTATAATTTACCACATTGCCCATGAGGTACCTTTGCATGACATTGAAAAACATAGTGAACACCATTCAAATTTTGTTCATAATGAGGATGATGGTCGGACCACCGAGAAAATTAAATTTCTATCTAATTTTCATTGAAAAATTCATGATAACCCTCACCACATTGAGCATATTATCAAAGTTCTTCTCATTTATAAGCTCGATCGTGATCAACCCTCTATTGAGAAATATATTTTTTGGGATGCTTCATCTCACATCTTCTACTATCATTAGATCTACTATTTATACACCTATGGTTCCTATATATTTAGGGGAAATAAAATCCCACCTCGAGTGTTGTTATGACTATTCTTATGACCAATACTAATCCTACATCTACTATGTAAAACCATAGTGGATCACATTATTCTTCTTCTAAAACAAAAGCTCTTGAAACCCTTGTTCATAGTTTGCAAGCTCAAAATTTAAAAATATAACAAGGTGTCACTACCTATTCTCATGATTATACTTAATGACTCCATAACCCACTCACACCTTAAGTGTCTTCTTCTTTTGCCTATGAGTTTTGTTACTCCTAAACTTCATATTTATGATGAAAAAGGTGATCTTGAAGAACACCTTCGTGTTTTCTATACCGCTTGTTTGAAATAATATTACAACAAAAAATTACTTACCAAGTTATTTCCTAGAATCCTTGAGGATTTTAGTTTACAATGGTTCTATGATATTCCCATTCATTAGTTCAGGCCTTTACCCATTTAGCTGATCAATTTCTTGCACAATTCTCTATCAATTTTGGGGATAAGAATTCTTATGCTTGAATGTCTAAAATGTGGCATGACTATAATGAAAATATTAGTGATTACATCTTGTGCTAAAAATATTCTTACAAGGGTTAACAATATTTTAGCCAATAGTGAGCTACACTATCTCTTAACTCAAAGCCTTTTTTCCCCTTTGCACAAATCAATTATCTTTGACAAGTTTCACTCATTTAATCACTTATGTTATAAATTAAAAGAAAATTAAGCTAAGATCCTCATCACAAGAAAGCTAAAATAAATTACCAATAATCCTAACACATATAATTCTAAATTTCAGGAAAATACAATTTCAATGGCAAGTCTAATGATAAAAACTGATGCTAAAACTATCTTGAATGTTGTATCTTAACCTATAAACTTTAGTTACAAGCTCCTGCAAGGAAATTCACACACTTTCCTTATCACACCCCACGTAGTTCTTAAAAAATTACTTGAGTGCAACCTTATATCTCTCCCTACGACTCTCAAGGATGATACAAGCAAACCTCATGGTAAAAAATTTGACACTAATGCATTTTTAATTATATAGTGTTTTGGTCATTATACTAATTAGTGTGTTACGATTTGTCATTTCATACAAGATCTTATCAATGCTAATGCTATTGAATGGAAAATTACCACCGAGTCATCCCATCCTACTAATGATAATGTAAAACTAGTGATTTTCAATGACCCCCTTCTTGATCACAAAACTAATAAATCTATTTTGGAAGTGCACCATGATTATTGCATTATATTTTATCATCATGATCATCCTTTGGATATTATGATTGATACTATTATTACTATGCTAGATTCTCGACCTATTACCTCATTTAATGATAATGATATGAATCATGATCTTGTTTTAGATACACTATACATTATCCCTTTTGTTGGCCAACACACTATACATAGTGTTTTGATTGCTAGTAGTTCTTGACATAATATGTACACTTTCACGCTACTTTTTGCTATTGGATGTACTAAAAAACAATTGATCTTTGATACTAAGACCAAACTTGGGCACGTTATTATGCGTCTTATATTTGACTCTATTACTATGATTATCCCCTTTTCACTTATTGATTCTCTTAATTCAAATTATATGTATTTAAGTTTCCCTTGATTACGTTCTTTTTAGATAATCCTACCTACCTTGTATCAATGTATTAAGTTCATATATAATCAACAAGTTGCTTTGGTCAAGGGTATCCCATATGAGGACCCCATACCTAAATTGATTAAGTGAAAAGATACAATTGATACTCTTAATCCTGGTACATCTACAAATGATACTTCTAGTGGGTCTCTTTCTCATCATCCTCTTGCTAGGTCTTCTATTACACATTTTTGTTTTAGCGAGTCTTTCCCTCCTAGTCCTCCTATTAGGTATTCTATTACAAATTCTATTTATAGTGAATATTTTCCTTCTTGGCCTCGTGCTAGGTATTGTATTGTATGTTATACTTCTAGTGGGTATCTCCCTCTTATGCCTCTTACTAGGTATTATATTCCACATTCTATTATTAGTGTTATCATCCGCCGTGTTGTCATGCAAATGTGCAATAGGAAAATTGATAATTTTCAAGCATGATAACTATACCCTTGTGTCGAAACTTTCAATTTTTATCCTTTCAAGGTCTCTTAGGTCTACCCAATCAGGTCCGGTGACCTCCGAGTTGATGTTAACTCAGTCCCTAGGTGATTTAGGAAATTCAATTCAAAACCCCTAGGTGATTTTATGAGTTCATTGAAAAATGTAAACTTCAGGCAGTTGTGGGAAGGGCTATCATTGACCTTCCTAGGACTCGAGAAACCCCATGGATTGGAAAAAGAAGCCAAACCAAACACGAAGTGAATTGAAGGCCTAGGAATATCATGGAAGTGATTTAGAAATATTCAGGAAGGCTTTGGAAGAGTTGGGGTAATTTCACCAAAAACAGAGTTCACAGGGCCTAAAAGCGTGCACATGGTCAAAAGAGATGCTGAGCTTTAGGAAGTGATTTTGGGAGCTCTAGATGGAGTTAGGAGCCAAACTAGACATATTTAGAAATGGAATTATAAGCCCTACAACATGGTGAAATCATATTTTCACAACACTTTGGCGTAATAGGTTTATAACTTATTTTTTCCAGGCATAAGTAAAGGACTAGATCAAAAATATGATTTTAGGGATTAAATGGAGGAATAAAGATATGATAACCCCACCATTTGATTTAGAATGACATTTTCAGTCAATATCATATAAAATTTCACCAAAAACGTCCATCGAGCTCAAGTTATCACCATTTCAAGTTGCCCTCTAGGAGCGAGTTCGGGAGTTAGTCAAATTTGATGAGGACATGTGTCAGCTCCAGGAGCCTGGTGCAATTTTATGTCCCTTTATCCCTAAAGAAAAGGACATGAGGGACATAAAAATGCACCCAGCCCCTATAATCCCTTTGGTCACCCATACAACCTCTAGGATTGCTAGTTCAACCCCGATTGCTTCATGGGAGCTCAATTACCTTCAACCATCGATCAACGCCAAGTGTCAAGTTGAGACCGGGCATGCAAAAATCATTACCCTCATGTACCAGTGGAGATTCAGTTTGGGTATCATTCTACTTCATGGACAACATTGCTCTCGATACCATATGGAGGTCATGATGATGGCATGGGGTTTCTTGGTTACTTTGGATTACACCGATCCTTGGTGGATGACAGGGTGAGGTGGAGAAACTTACGGTGTGGTATTCAACTTCTGCAGCAGGATAGGATAATGCTTGGGGTCAAGAATTTCTCGGAAGGGAGGACTGTAATGTCCCCTTTTCCTACGCCAAAGGCCTAAGGGCTAGGTCGAGTCCAAGCCGTGGTCAGACCCAAGGAGTTGTGGACACTGGGAGCTATGGGGAGGGGGCCACGTGGTTCTAATAGTCTAATTTTGTGTTGAGGGTCACTTTTGGACCATGGTGACTTAAAGGGGAAAATTAACTTAAGTCACTTTATTTTATTGGCCCCTCCATAGAATGAAATGCGTATAGGGTCTGTTGGGGCTCTTTTTCCTTGGGGAAGTATATAAGGAGCTGGGGGAGAAAGGAAAGGAACTTTTGTCGCTTACATTTTAGCCTCCTTCACATGCAGCTATTGTTGTTGTGCATCTACAGCTTGTGGAGTCAAATCCCATAGGGACCCTAGCTTCGGTGGTGAGAGACCCATCCCTAGCTAGCAGGGCATTCTTTGGTAGTGAGAGATCTACCCTAGTCTATCATTTTGGAGTTACTTCCAGGGTAAGTGTGTGGCAGAGACATTATCAGAGGTTTAAGAGGAAGGATTTTGAGGGTTTTGGGGGCATTTGAGGAAGACAATTAGAGGGGCTCCAAATCAGATTCATGGTAGCCATTTGGGTTGGGTGTGGCAACACGTTGAAGGCGCCTCCATCATTTCCCAACCCCATTCCAAGCGAGGCAACTTGTAACCTTTATTTGGGGGTTTTCCAGTTGGTCATTTTCAGATCTGAAGGTGGAACTATTATTGCCTATATCTATTAATGTTATTTCCAAAGACCCTTATTATTGCTCTTGTATTTAGAGGGTTACGAACCTCTGAAGTTTTCCAGCTGCCTAGGGCATTCTGTAATTTTTCTGGCAGCAATATATTATTCCAAAAATGTTTTCATAGTGTTTATTATTACTGTTGCAAGCTTCCCTCAAAATTTCATGCACTGTGGGCAAATATTTTGTGTGATATCAATTTAATACCATTCGTTGTCCTAGCTGGACATTTTCAGTAAAAATCAGAAATTTTACTCTGCTGCAATTTTTCAATATTTTTTTGCATTTTTAAGTGGTATCCCATAAGGAATATTTCACCATTGTCATGAAATAAAAATTCGAAGAGATCTTGCAAAAAGTACACGAAATAATAAACCATTTTTACAACAGATATTATTCATTCTCGTAGGCCATAAAACTCCATAATCAGATCTCTCATTCACAACAAGAAGTGTTCGCAATGAAGAAATCTATTTCTTTGCACAACGGAAGAAAAAGTTGGATTTCCCGTTAAAATGATAACTAGTTTGAAGAAAAATTCAACGGAGGAACAAGAATAAAAACCCATATCAAAAATGTGATTTTCATCATGAACGGAGGATAAAACTAGACCTGCAATTTTCCAGGTGCATCAATGGTTGTTGTGTTCAAAGGTACCGCCATGTCAAAAATTTAAAAGTTTAAAATATCCCAAACTATTGAGTGAGTAGGTACAATATTTAAGAGAGGCGATATTAGGCAAAAACCCATATCGAAAAACTTAGTTTCACAATGATCCCACCACCAGAAGTTCAATTTCTAAAAATAGTAGGTCTTCTACATGAGAGCTTCCATTTCGGGAAAGTCATCAATTGAAGAAACTGCGAAAGAGGAATTGAACACAAAAGAAGTGTTGCAATGGAAAATTCATCGAAACATCATCTTGGTCTAAAATTTACACTTACTAAAAATAGTAAGTGGTCTCACGAGAACCTGCCAAAAATAGAAAATTGATCCAGAAGGTGAGAGAAATGTAGGGAGAAAGGGAAATCCGAGTTGCAACATCCAATGAGGTTCAAGGCAACTACTTTTTCATACTTACTAAAAATAGTAAGTTGCTTTTTCTGAAGAAACCATGAAGTATAAGTGGACATGACAAAAGCCGACACAACCTTTCACTTACAAGTATGAGATAGAAGATAGTGATGTCTCATACATGGATCTCATTGATCTAAGGGCTTTCATGAAAGCCAAGGAATGAGGGAAGATTAAGGATCAGGTATTCACAAGTGGATTGTTTACAGCTGTAGGACACCCCGTGTCTGTACAAAGCCTTGAGTTGGTCTTGGCTTGCTCTCACCACTATGAACCGGAAACACAAACAATTCAAGATAATAATGGTACGATAATGGTGGTCATCAGTCCCATAACCATCTCACTCACTCTACAAATCCCAAAATCACCGAGCATGGTTGTTATCTCAAAGGACAAGGCCTTGCATAACTGGGAAACGATGGATGCATATGTGTAAGGGGTTGCACTTGGTTCGTGGATGGAGACAAGGATAAATCCCTCAAGAATGTCCAAGACCCTTCGAGGTGTGAGTTCCATGAGGGGTATTCAGATGTAATCACCCTCCTCAATAGGGTGATGGGAGAAGCAAACACAAGATAATTCTAGGAGTGGATGGGCCTTTTCATCTTGATGTGATAGAAGGAAAGTAGAGAATTGACTAGGCGGATCATCAGTGAAAATTTACATCTAAAACTACTTCAGGTACCCATGATGAAGAAGTTCCACATGACTTATTACTTGGTGTATTTTCTCGCTAGCTCAAGATCATTCAAGGATTGTCTCTCATGCAAAATATTGGTACCAAGGTTCTTAGACATGAGAAACTTCCGTAGTTAGTGATGGAGGAAATCCACATGCACTTCACTCGTGTGAACGATGTGTTCATAATGTATGTGGTCTGAAACTTGGAAGGTGATTTGGAGGCCATAGGATGTCGCCACAAGCGACATCTCGATCAAGAAGTATGGCTCTTATTTCATCAAATTCTCAACCTTCTCCTACCTACGAGTTGTCGGCTTTGACCAAGCTCTCCGAGGTTGCCCAAGTACCTTAGCGATCAAACTGTACTATTCAAACTCTACGGTAGATCATTGAGGAGAAAAATAAGCTCATGAGTAAGAAGAAGAAGTTGATATCATTTCCCATTTCTCTCGGAGTATTCATGTGTAAGAGCTCAAATGATGCATCTCATCTGGAGGCTTCTTTCACTCATTTGACTTTACATTCCTACACTTTATCAGGCCTAATTTTGACATCCGAGATGATCCCGACTCTTTCCACATTCCAGACTTACAACATGAGCCACAAATTAAGGACTATTGGGCCAATTGTGCTTTGATGAATTTGAAGTGTGAGAAAAGGACCATATGAGGATGAAAGTCAATGAAATGAAGAAATTCAAGTTCTCTTAGTACGAAGACATCTTGCAGGATGATGGGACAGAGATGTATGATCCTGAGTATGTGGTAGTCAAAATGTCTCCATTGCCTCAAGTCAACTGGTACGTTCATGAATCAGGGATATAAAGGAGCAGACTGAGAAGGTGGTGAAGAGAACAAGGAATTGGTTTCAAAAGAAGAGAACCATGATCATCCAGTCATGAGGTACACCCACATGTTGGAAACAAGCCTCTCATTAGTCATCATCAAGAGTCGTGGAAGTTGCCTCAAGTTCAAGGCATTCTGGAGCAAGTTCCAAATGAAGATCCATAGAATTGGAGACTTATTCTCATGAAATGTCACCAAAGAAAGCTAGGGTGGAAGAAGGCTCAATTGAAACAATGCAAGAAGAAGATCTAGTGATAGAAGCACAAGTGGAGGAAGAGCACATAGTTCAAGACCCAATCTTTGAACCACCACAAGAGGCCTCACCTCTTGTTAACACCAATGTCTCTCCCATCTAAGATGTGCCTTCTCTTCTAGAATAGGGAATGGTTGATGCACCTATCGTAGAACCTAAGTCTGATGAGATGTTCCCTTGGATGTAAGAAATAATTTCCCCGACACCTACACTTCAACAAGTAACAGCCCCCGACTTATCAACAATTGCTTCACTGCTAAAGGAAATAAAAGGAAGTTTACACACATGGCCTCATGGTTATACAATGGTGAAATAGGTAACAAATATGCCAAGGTATCCCAAACAAAGGTGATCAAGTTAGTGGATGAGATGACACCGATCGAATATGAGACGATCACGATCCAATTGGGACCACCAACTCATAAAGGGGATGTACAAATGTATTAAAATCTTCTGCTCGCATGGTGGCAAGGAATAAGGAATATAAGAAGAAGATTGATGAACTAAAGGAACATGTGCAAACTCTGTCATCCTATGTGCAACATCTAGTTGAGCCAAATGCCATGACAATTCCCATTAAAGAAGTTACACCCATCAAGCTTTAATCCAAAATCTATCAAGAGGACGCACGAGTTCACAATACGGGGTGAGCGAATAATGAATGGATCGATTCAATTTTTGAAAAAGGGAAGTCAGTGCTCCAAGAAGTGGTCAAAATATTCACTTACATGTGTGCAAAAACAAACAGGATGCGAGCACTCAAGGAATACTTGGAGAAAGAAAGGGACTATTGGGATCCTCTGGGTCTAGTAGTGAATGAAATGAGTAACACTCGTCATCAAGAGTTGATCAACGGGAAGATTTTTGAAACTCATTCATAATATTTGTCACATGTATAGGAAAGGTCTTTGCAATCAGATTTGACATAGTCAATCGGCTAATCACCGAGTCGAGGAAAAAGAAGGACATGTGTGCAAGTTGTAGGACAATATAAATCGTCAAGTTCATAAACTTGGAATACCTGTAATGGGAGAGAACACAACTGCTGATGAGATAATTGGCCCGTTTGAGGAATATGTCAAGAAAGAGGAAAGAAATCCATTGTCTTTCACCAAGAATACCCTAGAATTCCTCTCAGAGATTTGGGCCACCATTGCACTTATCGCAGAGAAACATCCATCATGGTTTGGGAAGTGCAAAGACATCAACAATGTGTCTAATGGATGGACAGAGACCCTGAGCTGCATTCACATTCCTCATGCTGACAAAGTGGAACTTGCAATAACTCGTTTCAATAAGGAATTTGGAGGAACAAATATCTTATTATGAGCGTGAGATTGAAACCTATCGGAGCGAGATCAAATCCACCACAACGGCTCATTCTTCTGCATAATTCTTCTTCTTCCTTATTCCTTCTTCTTCTTCCTTCTCTTTCTCTCTTTCTTCTCTTCTCTCCCAACACTCTCTCTCTTCAATGTTATAATTTTGCATTGGGGTTTGCACTTTTTGATATATCTTAAGTGACTTTAGAAACATAATGTAACATTTAAGTCACCTTGTTTTTATAAAAGGGACTTAAATATTTGATAGGAATATGAATAGTCTAAAGTCAAATTGTGGTATTTGAAAAGTCATTGGGAAGATGAAGAGTTGCCTTCTCTTCTATAAATTGTAGTAAGCTCCTCATTTGAGGGTCTTCTTAGACTTCTTAGATCTTTTTAGACATATGAGCTGTTTTTTTGTGAATTCATGAGAGATATATCCTTGGGAAGAGAACAAAGAGATAGAAAAATTTCTTCAAATTTTCCCTATTCTAAAATGTCTTCCATTTCTATGCTATGTATAATTTTTTCTTGAGCATCAATACAAGAAGAAGGTGTTTCCAATTTTTTTGACTAAGGAGTTTAGTGATACTTTGTGCTCATTAAATGTTATTTGGTCTTGTTGCTGTTATGCATATTTGTTTCTTCTCAATTTCAGTGCATGTGATGTAATCTCTAACTGGTGTATGCAAGTCTCTGATTTTCTACTTGCAACATTAGTTTCTCTTTTCTAACTTTCTCACTCCCTTTCCCGCTCTCCTAGAAAATTATTCCCTTACAGAAATCTGTAAGCTTTTTCCACAGGGTCAGTGGAGTGCCCCTGTTGGATCCCCGACTAAAAGGCCACCAAGAAAATCCACATTTTTACTCGTGCATGTATATACGGAAACTGCACTGGTTAAGTAGAGGGACTTAGATTCCTAGAGTGTTGGAAAGAAGTCCACCAATTTTTCCCCAACAAATTTTCTTGCCAACACATCAGTATGTACCTATTGTCCAAAATAACACCCATGCTATTTAGAAAAATTCATTTGAGTCATAGACTCACATGGCTTCAAGAAATACATCTCATCAAATGAAGAAACTTAGTGTTTCACGAAATAAGAAAATGTAGTGTTTTACGGAGTTTGCTAAACCTGCACAACAAAATAACTTCACCATAAGGAAATAAGCTACAAAACAAAGGCTAAGTACCATGTGGCAATTTAAAGGAAGAAAAGTGAAGTGTGGAAATGATATAATAGTTTGTAAGTAAATGACGTATCGGTTCACGGGTTCCACAAAATGAAGAAAATACACATATCAAAGGAACTAGTGGAACAAAGGAGTAGTTATCCACGAAACAAGGAAAATCAAAAAAATGTAAAGAACAAAGAGTTTGCGATACAAAATAAGTTTCCGTAGAACATAGAAGAATAAATAGAATACAACATACTCTGCATGAGGTGGAAAGATTAGGTCACAAGTGGTGAAGGTAATTACATAATTAAGGGTTGTTCATGATTCAAGGTGGAGATCAAAATGTAATTGCAAATTATCTAAAGGTTCTCTAAACAAACAAAAATCCAAGGAAGATTAGAACAATGTAGGAGACATAAAATGTATGTGAAACACAACAAATCCACACATAATTCAAACTAGGAGCTCAACCACTCCAACAACCAAAATTTAAATTTGAACGATGTCGTCTTCCCGCACCGGGAATTTTATGGCGTGTAATTGGAGCAATGTCAGACATCCATACCTAGCCTATGAAATTAATGGTGATTGGTCTTTAGTGTTGGTAGGGTGGTTGAATTCATTCATTGTTGGATGTGATCTTTTCCATATTCCTCTCTCTAAAATGTCTATGAATGTAAGTGCGACAACACATGCAAAGGGTTTTTTTTTTTTTCTAAGTCTGAGAAATCTACCATTTTGAGCCCGAAGCTTTTGCTTGTAGACCTTTGTAACAAATGTGTGAAGATTTCATGCACCTTGCCTCTATTAGATTATAGATGGATAAGTTATTGATATTGTATGTAATCGTCATACATTTCCTTTGAATGCATTAGTATTTAATGTGAATATATTAATCCTATTTCCCATCTTTTATCTTATTCTATCCATTTATTTCAAAGTTCGGTGTGTATTATCTTGGATTTTTGAATTTGTTGCTATATTTGTGTCCCTGGATCCAGAATCAAACCCTATTCTAGTTTGGTGCATCACCTTTCTTTACTTAAACATTTCTCTATCAACCCTATTCCCTTAGAATACTTAGGATAGGATTAGATAACAATAGTTTAGTGTTGGTTAGTTAGTTGCAGTGAGCTAGGATAGAAGGATCCATCCTTCTCTAGAGATTGACCTCAAAAGGCACCATTGTCCCACACTTTGGAGGTCTTTTCATGTTTTTCTAAGGTGTTGAATCTGGTAGATTCAACAAGGGTGCAATCTTAGGCAACAACAATATTTGCACACCCGGTGGGACATGTTTGAGTCACTTATAGCTCACTTTTTTTTTTTTTCTCTAAGATTGGTGTGTGTCTTAGTGGATCTCAACCTTTAGAGGCATTTTTCTACACATATGAGAAATCCCAAGTTTAGATATATTGGTTTCAAAACATTCCAATATCCATTTTCACAAGAAGGATACAAACAAGACAAAGTACAATAAGAGGAGAATATTTTGAATATCTACAAATTTCACCCCGAAAGAAGGAGAGAAAGACCGAGTTCAATGTTCTCTATCACCTTATTGCAGAAGTATTTCCACTCTTCCTCCTTGTAGACTCTTCTCTTTACCTTCTAGAAATCTTAGACCTATTCCCTTCATGGTGCATCAAAGAAATTTACCTTTTGTAACCTTGAATGTAGGTAGTCCTCTTGCCCTAGTAGTTCATAATGATATTCCATTGTCTTCTCTAAAAATTATTCCATTTTTATTAGTGAAAATCTTACTAACCCCATAGAACATATCCAATATGTGGCCAATGTATATTCGGTCTATTCTATAACGATGATGACATAGCAATCATAATTTTAGTCTCTTAACTAAAATAAAATGTGTTACAATGTTATAAAAGTCTATGAACTGATTCAATCCATTCATGAGATAAATTTAGAAAATAACTTTTCAACCAGTTTGAAAAAAGGGTAGACAATATTTCCTGTTAGAACAGCTAACAACTGTCAAGAGAGCTCCTAATGAGATTCTGGAAGATTTTAACTTCAAATTTGAGAAAACTTGGGATAGGATTGTAGATCTTTTGAGACCAACCCCACAAGGTGCTTTCTTGTATTTTATAAGATCTCTTAATTATGATATTGCATTAATGATTCAATCTATGGGACTACAACATTACCTGATGCATATATAATAGCCATTAGGGCTGCAATTATTTAATTAAAGTTGATAAAATTGCTCCTAGATTACCTACACCTATGTTCCCAAATTTTCCTTAAAATATTTAGCCTTCTCTTGCTCCTATCCCAGAGCCAAATGCTTCATCATCTACCTCCACATCTTATTTATCTCATAAGAAAGATGATAGTGATGACCTTAGATCCTTGGTGTAACAACTATCTAATGAATTTGTCTCCCTCGAGAAGCAATAGGCTCAAACATCTATAAATTATCAAAGTTTCAACTAAGGGTAGTTTTCTAATCAAATTTAGAATCAAGGTTATCAACAACAAATATCTCAATATCCAAATCAGAGATATGGATAAAATAGTCAAACAAGCGAGTTCCAAGGCCAAAATCCAAATTTACTTCTGTAAAAAATTGCTCCTACACAACCACTTTCTACCACAAACACAATAAAATCCTTTATTCCATTGCAAAATTATGTTATTATATAAGAAGTTGAGTTGTGTTTTCCTTACAACCAACCACATAATCAAAATACATGTACAAATGGTGTACAAGTTTATAACCTCATAGTACAAATCTCATTCAATCAAGTAGGAACCATTAATAGAAATGGAAAATTCTAATGTGGAAATGGTGTAGGAAGCCACCACAAAATCCAATCTCATGTTCTAAAATTATGTGTGGTTAATCAAACCATGAAAAACTTGAGTAGACTACAACTTCATGTTGCGGATAATACTTGGTAAAAGAGGTGGAAATTGGGAATTATTGATCCATCCCCTCCTATACAAAGTCCTCCTCTTAAGGAAAAGTAATCTGTGGACTTAAGTAGAAGCACACAAGTAGCTTCATCTAGTAGATCCATCTCTCTAACAAAGAACTCACGGTACACACGAAAGTATGCCATCAAAGCACCAATTCCATCAATTGAGAAAAAAGTAGAGAATCCTCTACACCTTTGATGCATAAATTTGTAGGTATTCCTTTGAACATTATCGATGAAATGAAGAAGATAAATCATCTTAAAGGGATCTCATACAAGAAGCTTTGAAGTAGTTGCCATAATTTGAGCTAGTTATGAGGAAGTCAAACTCCGTAGTTAGCCTATGCCAACTAAAGATGAATAAGTAAGTCAAGTTAAGAAGCCTCCACCTTTCTACATGTCCTTGATAGTTGGAAACTGCCCAATACATAATTACATGAGAGATTTAGGTGCTATTACTTTTGTAATGCCTCAAAAATAGATGACATTTTAGGCATTGAATATAACCCAAATTCTAAGGGAGTCTTGTAACTTGATTTTTCAATAGTCAAAATATTACGGGTTATAAAATATCTTGAGTTGAATCTTCATGCTTGTCCTATTTTAACCATCACTCAATATTTATTAGTCATTGATTTAACCCCTTTCTTTTCCACCTTCTTATAAAGATATTTCACAGCTAAAGTGGGTGGGTATTTCTATTTTGATTGATTTCACATGCTCTTAACAATTAGATATGTAACAATATTTACTATTAGAGCCCATCCAATTTCCTCTTACCATGTTGAATTTTATGATTATGTTCCCCTCAACTCTATCTCGCATTATCTAAGAAGAAGAAGAAAATGAATTATTGTCGATGCAATAGTCTAATCCTCCTTATTCAGTCTATAATATTTTATTAGATGAGTGAGCCAAGGAGCATTTTGAATTTGACCTTTATAAAACAACTGAAGAGATTGGTTTGGGCACTTATTGCATACATGAAGAAGAATTCACAGCCCCCTTTTCACATAAAGAATAAGATAAGGCTTCGATTTATGGTAGATATTTTTTGATGAATCTAAAAGCAAAAATGGGGCTGGGGTGGGTGTAGTTTTATTTTCTCCAACAGGAAAAAAATTCTTCTTTTCCCATAGGTTGCAATTTGTGTGCTTTAACAATGTAGTGCAATATGAAGCCTTAATTCATGGATTTTTATTAGTAGAGAAAAGGAATATTAAGGCCTTGTAAGTATTTGATGACACTAAGCTGATTATTAATCAAGTCGGAGGAAGGTGCACTTGCAAGAATAATATTCTTAAAGCTTATAGACACATAGTTTGGGACCTCATGGAAAGTTTTGACATTATCAACTTATAAGTGGTGTCGAAAAAGTTAAACACGAAAACACGTATGAATCGGATGATGACGACTACTTTGGATCAAAAATTTCTCCATCGAAATACCTCACCTAAGGCAACAAACAAAATGTTAAGATGACAATAAGGCCATTAGTTTCAAAAAATGAGGTTGTTTGATAAGTTTTTGGCAGTGATGAGACAATTTTCCAATTCATTCAAAACGAGGTAGAATTTTCATCAAGTATGCAACGTGAATTACATGAAAGCTATGGTGATTAGATCATTCAAATGAGGACAAATGAATTTCCTACGGTACTAGTCACACTTGACGATATCTTCAGCCCTATAGATAAATTCAAAGGGGAAAAGAAGGACATAAAATAAAATGAAGAAGACCGACAACCAAGAACCATTACACAAGGCAAAGAGTTGTTGATTGGGAAGGTATGTGATGAAATTGAAAAACATGATTTTATTTCCTTGTGTCAAAATCACAATGATGTTTTTTCATGGATCTATGAATATCTTAAAGGTTTTGATCTAAATATTATTCAACATGTTATATATCCCGACGCCAATGCCAAACCAATTAGAAAAAGTTGAGGCTTATCAATCCTAAATAGAACCCCTCATTAGAAAGTATTCAAAAGGTGTAAAGAGTTTGGAGTATCCATTAATCTAAAGAAATACATATATGTAATTCTATAGGGAAAATTTTTGGGTCACGTTGTTTTAAAAGAAGGTATTTTTATCAGCCCGAGAAAATATCTTAGCCATGATTTCTTTCTCACTTCTATCTCACAAGAAATCACTACAATTTTTCCTTGGAAAGATTAATTTTTAAGGAAGTTTATTCCTAACTTCACAGGACATGTAAAGTCTATCACCTTGATTCTTATGAAGGATGTGGATTTTAAATGAACCAAGGAAGGAAAATAAATATTTTCCAATATCAAAGATGAAATTACTCAAGAACCCACCCTCATCAACCTAGATTATTCAAAAGACTTCGTTATCTATGCATATGGAGTGAAAGATAGTATTTCCGTGGTGTTAACACAAACAAGTGGTGAAGGTTCATAGCAAACTCTAGCTTTCTTCAGTCAAACATTAAAATACTATGAGTTATGATACAACCACTTAGAGAAAAAATTCTTGCTATCATGAGAGCTCTTAAAAATTCAAATGTATGCTTACTGACTAACTACATAAAGATATTGGTCCCCCATCCCAGTGTGAGAGACTTCATTATGGTAGTTGAGATTAGTGAAAATATATTTGGATGGGTGATAAAAATCATGGAGTAGATGTCATCATTAAGGTTATAAAATTGGTTTGAGGTAGACGATTGTGTGAGAAGTTGGATTTTGATGCTAAAAATAATCAAGAAATATCCTATCTCTTAGAGGAGGATGAAGAAAAACCCATAACAAATATGCCTAATGATAATAGTTGGATAAGATATATGGATAGATTATTGTCTACTGGAAAAATATCCTCCTAGTTTGAGTAAAGCTAAAAGACAACATTTAATATCGTATTCCATTCCTTATTCATTAATATGCAAATTTATTTTCAAAAAGAACCTGGATGGAGTGTTATTGAGATGCATTGAAGGATAACAAGTGAACAAGGTTTTGAAGGAATTCCATAATGGATTCTTTGGTGAAATTTTTTCACAAAAGGCCAACACAATCAAAATACTAAAGGCATCGTAAGTTTGGCCTATGTTGTTCGGGGATGCTCATCAATGGGTCCGTAAATGTAAGGAATGTGCTCTTTTTAGTGGAAAGAAGAAGATGGTGGCCCTCTCACTTCATCCAATCTAGGTGGATGAAACCTTTTGTCAATGGGGAATTAATTTTATTAGTATGATCAATCTAGTGTAAAGCATAGGCCATAAATGGGTTTTGAAAACAAGCGATTACTTTACCAGGTGGATAGAGGCTCTAGCACAAAAGGAAGCAACTTATTGGAAGATATTTTAGCAAGGTTTGGGGTTCTCCGAACAATCATTTCTGATAATGCTAAGGCCTTTTTAGGATATAATATTTCAAACTGGGCCCTTAAGTATGGTATTTACCTAAAAATTCTTCCAATTACTATCCTTAAGGTAATGGCCTAGCCAAGTCTACCAATAAAAACTTAATAAGAATCATAAAGAAGACAATGGAAATGAACCCGAGGAAATGACATACAAAGATCAAAAATTCTCTTTGGGGTAATAGAATCACATTTAAGAGAGCAATAGGAAATTCACTTTTCATCCTTGTATACATTAGAGAGGCCATGCTTATATTATCTCTTGAAATGACTTCATTGGAGCCAAAACATCAATTGGAATTGGAAGTGAAGATGAAAAAACAATTTGAATGAAGGAGTTGGTCAAACTTGAGGAATTAAGGTAATCCACCATGTTCAGGCTAGAGGAACATCAAAGGTAAACCAAGTGGTGGTTTGATAGGAAATCCAAAGCATATTTTTTCAAAATAGGAGATCTGGTTTTGAAATGGGATGTAAATAGAGCTAAACCATGGTGACACTCTAAGTTTGATGTACTTTGGAGTGGACCATATATCATCACTTCTTATAAGTAAGTTAACTCTTTTGAGTTATCTAATCTTGATAGGGTGACACTTCAAATCCCAGTCAATGGGATTTATCTTAAACCTTCTCATTGAGTTTGCTTATTGCATCTTATAGATAGTTGTTGCTTTTTTGTTTTGTTTTCCTTGTTTTCATTGGAGGGTCCCTCCTTTTGTTGTGTGGTGATAACTGATTTAGTGTTTTTCCCTCAATCCTTATGGTGATATCTTAAATAAGTTCTTTTTTGCACAAGTGTTGTTCCATTTTCATTCCACAAGTTTAGAGGTCGTGAAACAAAGTTTGAAAAAATGCTAAGAAATAGTGTTCTCGGGATGAAGTGACAATTGAATCTAAAAGTACGTAGATAAAGGCTAGCTTAATATTGCAAAGAGAGTTTATAAGTTTTATACTATCTCCATACCCAATAGATATGTCGGGCTATTAATTGACCCATATAACATGCGAGATGTTCCCAAACATCACCAAATTGTTGTCTAAAATAGTACCCATATTATTTGGACTTCATTCGAGTCATATACTCATGCGGCTTCAAGAAATATATCTATGGAATGAAGGAACTTAGTGTTCTGTAGATTTTGCAAAATCCGCATAACAAAGGAACTTCACCACGTGGAAATAAGCCACAAAACAAAGGCTAAGTACCATGCAACATTGTGAAGGAAGATAAGTGAAGTGCGGAAATGATAGAAAAATTTGATAGTAAATGCCGCACAAGTTGACGTATTTTGTGAAATGAAGAAAATCCGCATATTAAAGGAACACGTAAAATAAAGGAGTGGTTATTCATGGAATAAGGAAAATTGGAAAAATTCACGAGAATAAAGAGTTTACGATATAAAAGAAGGCGACGCTTGAACATAGAAGACTCCATGGAATATAGTGTACTCTACAGGAGGTGAAGGTAATTCAAAGTTAAGGGTTGTTCATGAATCAAGTTGGAGATCAAAATGTATCCATGAAGAATATAAAGGTTCACCAAATTAAAAAAAACCATGAAAGATGAGATCAGAGTGGCGGACATCAATTTTTTATAAAAACACAACAAAGTTGTGCCTAATTAAAACTAGGTGCTCAACTACTCCAACAACTAAAATTTAATTTTGAACAACACCATCCTCCTACATTGGTGATCTAATGGCATGTAATTCAAGAATTTTCAGGGACCCATACCTAGCCTACAAAATCATTGGTGATTGGTCCTTATTTTTGGCAGGGTGATTAAATTCATTCATAACTCGATGTGATATTTTTCCTCTTCCTCTCTCTAAAATTTCTATAAATGTAAGTGTGAAAACACATGCAAAGGGTTCACTTTTTTCTGCTAAGTTTGAGAGCTCCTCCCTTTTGGTCCTAAAGTTTTTCTCAAAGACCTAAGTAACGCACTTGAGAAGATTTCACGCACCTTGAATCTTTTAGATTGTTAATGGATAAGTTCTTGATATTGCATGCAAGTGCGATCTCTTTCCTTTGAATGTATTAGTATATAATATGAATATCTCAATTATTTTACCTATATTGACTTATTATGTCCCATTCTTTCAAATTTGTGTGTGCATTATCTTAGATCGTTGTATGAATTACTATATATGTGTCCTTGGAGCTAAAATAAAACCTATTCTAGTTTGGTGCATCGCCTCTTTTTATTTCGACATTTATCTCTTAACCCGACACCTTGGAATACTTAGGATAGGATTAGATATCAATTGTTTAGTGCTGGTTATTTAGTCACAATGAGCTAGGATAGAAGGAGCTAGCCTTTTATGGAGATTGATGTTCCATAGGGATCTGAAATAACTCTACTTCATTAGAAATAGTCAGCACAAAAGAAAAAACAATGAAATGGAGGTTCTATATTTTAAGTAATAGGACCGCCACCTTGTGTAGGGCAGAGTTACGGAACTTCCACCCAACTAGGGTGGTGGTCCCGAGCCGTCGATCTACACGGCGCGGTCTTGGCCATTACGGACATAGAAAACAAAATTTGAAACGAACAACCTTTGAATTTGAAAGGATGTTCGTTTCTCTTCTCCTTCATGACCTTTCCCATTCTCTAGTGCACGGGAGGACATGAGAAAGGCTATAAATACATGATTGTAGAAGTGTAAAGATCATCGAAGCATGGGAGTAAGTGAGCAAGAAATATTAGTGCTTGGAAATTGTATTTTTGTAGAAGAAAGGAGTGTTGGACAGAGCAAGCAAGTAACTGAAAGGAAGTGTTGAGATATTATCTACTTCTCTTTCTTACTTATTGTAAATTCTGTACCTATTGATTTGAATTGGCCAATAAAAGTGGGAAGAAAGAGCAATTTCCCTTCTGATTGGTTTTTCCTCCATTGGAGGTTTTCCAGATAAAATTGTTGGTGTTATGAGCTTATATTATTTCATTTACTAAAATTGTTGATTCTAAGCACAATAGTAATTCATTCACTAGCTATCTCTATTATTTTCTAATAGAAAGTAAACAACAATGATTAATTTGTGATTTTGAATAATTCCAAAGTTGAAGAGTTTACAGATCATTTTGGTATCAGAGCTAACAAGTATCCAGGACTGTGGTATTTCATTCTTGAATTTGTATGATAGTGACAAGATCTAAAGGTGAAAAATCTTTACCTTGCGATCCGAAGATTTCTACAAAGAAGTGGAAACAAAGAATTCAGGGAGAAATGGAGGAAGAGAACTTGGTCCATAGAATTGAGATGCTTGGAGACCATGATGGATAGGATGTTTAGAAGGTAAGAGGAACTTGTAGATTTGTAGAAGACAGCTTCTATCAAGCAAGACTCCATGGACTTGGTGGTTCGAGGCTTAGTCAAAATTTTGGTATAGGCAAGAGTCACCATGAGGAATATTATGGGGAAGAGCATGAAGAAGAGACTTCTAACACAAGAGAAAAGGTAAAATCTGAACATACTCCTTTTAAAGTTGAGACTAAAGTCAAAATCAAAAGCTTTGAAGGACAAGTAGATGCAGAATTACTGGATAAATGGTTGAAATAGTTAGAAGTCTACTTTAGCATCCATAATGTCACTGAGGCACAAAGGATCACCTTTGCACGTCTCAAAATGGAGGGACATGCTCTAGTTTGGTGGGAAACTCATCTAACTACTTGTGAAAAGAAGAAACGTCCTATTGTGAAATCTTGGCAAGAATTTAAGGAATTACTTAGAGCTAACTTCTATCCTATTGGCCATAAAACTGACCAAATGATTAAATGGTAGTATTTTAGACAAGGCAGTGGTCAAAGTGTGTAGGACTATACTATGGAGTTTTGGAGGCAAGCCATGTTGCTGAACATGGATTTGGAGGATGAGGATATTCTGACCAAATACTTGGGAGGACTTCACACTCACCTTCGAAGAAAATTCATCTCCATAAAGCCCAAAAATCTCAATGAAGCATGTGTACAAGCATAATACATAGATGATGAGAAAAAGAAAGGAGAAGGAGAGCCGAGGGTAAAGTAGTCAACAAATCAGTAGAAAAAGGATTATGGGAAAACAAGTAACAAGAGTAAGTGGAAAGGGAAAGGTAAACAAGTTGCCACTACTTTAAATACTTGTAAAGATCCCAAGAATTTTTGCAAGAATTGTGATATTAATGGTCATATTGATGCTACATGTTGGAAGTTGCATCCGAGTTACATCCGAAGAACCAAACCAAGGACTCCAAGAAGTCCATGATAGCTGTAAAGATAGAAGGGGAGGTGGAAATCGAAGATGACTTTGATGTAGATGAAAGGCTTGGATGCATGGCCACCAACATGGACAACAAAGAGGAGATGAGTAGACTATTCCAGATCAAAATCCAGATCAAGAGGACTAAGGTAAATGCTTTGGTTGATACCGATTCTCAATCTAACTTGATTTCTGAGGCAGTTGTAAAGAAGCTTGGTCTTGAGACTTATGAGCATCCACACCCATATCCTTTGGGTTGGGTGAAGAAGGGTGTTGAAATTTAGGTAACAAGAAGATGTAAGGTCAATTTTGGGATAAATTCCCAATATATAGATGTTTTTGAAGTTGACGTTATTCCACTTGATGCTTTTGATGTGGTATTCGGGAGTCCTTACTTGTATGTTAGGGATGTTATCTTTATGAGAAGGGAAAACCGGTCAAGATGGGATCAGCTACAACATCTAGGCACACCAACATAAGACATAGGTTACTATGGTAAGTGCTAACCAAGTAAAATGACTTATTCAGTCAAATCATAATCAGTTTTGTTTACTTTTGTTAAAAGATAAACAAGATGGGGTAGAAGTTTCAGAGATTTCTAACCAAGGAAAACAAGATTTGGATAGTATTATTCAGTCTTTTCAGGAAGTATTTCAAACTCCTAGTGGATTACCACCAAAACGAGAAGTAGAGCATGAGATTCAGCTATTTCCAGAGTCACCTCTACCGAACATCGGGTTGTATAGGAAATCCTTACTTAAGAGTACTGAAGTAAAGAAACAACTCTAGAACTAATAGACCAAGGGGTGATACGTCCGAGCACCTCACCATGTGGTTCACCTATCATGATGGTGCCAAAGAAGGATGGTTCTTGGAGAATGTGCATCAACTACCACGCTTTGAACAAGATCACCATAAAGAACTGATATCCACTTCCCCGTATAGATGATCTCTTGGACCAGCTTCAACATGCCAAATTTTTCACGAAGTTGGATCTCAAGTCAGGTTATCACCAAGTCAGGATGAAGGAGGAGGATATATGGAAGACTACCTTCAAAACAAAATAGGGTTTGTATGAATGGTTAGTACTTCCTTTTGGATTATGCAATGCACCCGCTACATTTATGAGATTGATGAATGATGTATTGTAGGATTTCATAGATTCATGTGTCATTGTATATCTAGATGATATCTTGATTTTTAGTGCCACATGGGAAGAACATCTAACACATTTACAACAAGTCTTGCAAGTTCTCAGGGAGAAACAACTACTTTATAATATGAAGAAATGTGAATTTTCCAAACAATCACTTGTCTATCTTGGGAATGTGGTTGGAGGAGGAGAGCTATGAGTGGATCCAAAGAAGGTGGAAGCCATCAAAATTGGCCAACACCAACAGGAGCCACAAAGACTAGAAGCTTTGTGGGAGCAGTACAATACATGTGGAAGTTCATTATGGGTTTCTCGGCAATTGCAACACCTCTACACACAGTGGCTGCAAAGAGTAAGGGTTTTTATTGGGGTAAGGAACAAGATAAATCCTTTGAGTTATTGAAATACAAGATTAGTCATGCTCTAGTACTTGCTCTTCCTAGTTTGCAACAGCCTTTTGAAGTAGAGACAAATGCCAATGATTATGCTATGGGCATAGTGTTGCTTCAAGGAGGTAAACCCGTATGTTATCATTCTAAACCTTCACTTCAATAGTTAAAGGATATTCAGTATATGATAAAGAAATGTATGCACTAGTTCAAGAAATTAAAAAATGGAAACATTATTTGTTGGGTAAAGAAACTATTGTGCACACTGACCACAAACCTCTCCAGTATTTGCAAGCACAATCTAAATTGCAGCAGGCAAGGCACTACAAATGGATGGGGTTTCTTCAGCAGTTCCATCTAGTGATCAAATACAAGAAAGGTAGTACAAATTTGGTGGCAGACATGTTGTCTAGGCCACCCACACAGGAAAATTTCTCCTGTTTGGCCACTATCTCTTAGATTGAGCCCTTCATGAAGGAAGCTTACGGAGAAGCATATGCCCAAGATAAAGACTTTGGGGTAACATTTTAGAAGTTATAGTCCCAAGGGGCTGAAAAGATGGGGATTGAAGATTGTTATCTCAAGGATGGGCTGCTCTACGATGGGGGAAACTTTGTGTGCCTAAATAAGAAAGAATTCTATTGATGAGGGAAGCACATACCTCGAAAGTAGCGGGACATTTCGGTGTTGGTAAGACCCTAGCCCACTTGTAAAGGTATGTATATTGGCCCAACATGCAAGAAGAAGTATCAAAATTTATTCGTGGATGTAAACTTTGTTGTACTAGCAAGCCTAAAACTAGGAAGGAAGGTTTGTATATGCCTTTACCAGTACCTACTCGTCCATGGGAGGACATTTCTATGGATTTTGTAGGAGGATTACCTATGTCTAAACATGGCCATGACTATCTCTATGTTGTTGTGGATAGATTCAGTAAAATGTGTATTCTTATGGCATGTAAAAAGATAGTAAAAGCACATGAGGCAGCAGATATTTTCTTTGTTAATGTATGGGTGCATTTTGGTTTGCTAAAGTCTATTGTCTCTGATAGGGATTCCAGGTTCTTGGGGAATTTTTGGACTACTTTGTGGGACAAGATGGATACCAGGTTACAGAGGAGCACAAACTTTCCATCCATAGATAGATGGACAAATAGAGGTGGTAAACAGGACTTTGGTACAGTTGATCAGAGGGTATAATAGTAAGTACCCAAGGACTTGGGACGAGTCCTTAGCCTACATTTAACATTCCTATAACTGGGTAGTACACACATCCACTATGAAGTCACCATTTGAAGCATGCTTGGGATATCTACCTACAAATCTGCTGGACATAGCAGTTGGATAGTAGGATGAGGAGGATACATGAGACATAGAGGTGACTAGAGCCAACAAGTTCATTGAGAGGATCCGGAAAATCCATCTCAAGGTCAAAGAATAGCTAGAAAAATCTCAAGCAAAGTACAAAGCTAGGCATGATCAGCATAGGAGGGAACACAAGATTCATGTTGGAGACAAATTTTGGCTTTACTTGAGCAAGGAGAGACTACAAGGTCAAGCACATAAGCTCAAGCCACTACAATATGGACCCTTCACCATATTAGAGCAGGTTGGGGAAAATTAATTTCGACTTAATTTTCCATGATTCATGAGGATGTACTCTGTAGTAAACTATGAGAACTTGCACCTATATGAGCCATCCATGCCGGATAAAGATGAAGAACAACAGTTGCTTCACCTTCCATTGAGGATTACATCTTGGACTCATGAGGCGAATGGAGGAGGATGTAGTGCTTTGAGAAAGGTCGAGAGAGACTAGAAGAGGTCCACAGGAGTCTTGGAAGATTAGACTGAAAGGAAAGACACCAAGGTAGGCCCGGTGCTACTCAAAGGAGTAAAGCGAGGGAATTTTTCCCTCATCTACTCCCCCACTAAGCTTTTGTGGGACCAAAAGCCTCCTAAGAAGGGGAGGTGTGATCCATAGGGATCCAAATAACTCTACTTCATCAGAAATAGTCAACACAAAGAAGGAAAACAATGAAATGGAGGTTCTGTTTTAAATGTAACAGACCACCACCTAGCAGCAGTGGTGGTGGTCCCGAATAACCGCCGGTCTACCTGCGGTGGCGGTCGGCCACATTACGGATAGAAAACAAAATTTGAAATGAACAACCTCTGAATTTGAAAGGATGTTCATTTCTCTTCTCCTTCATGACCTTTCCCATTCTCCAGTGCATGGGAGGACATGAGAAAGGCTATAAATACATGATTGTAGAAGTGTAAAAGATCATTGAAGCATGGGAGCAAGTGAGCAAGAAATCTTAGTGCTGGAAATTGTATTTTGTAGAAGAAAGGAGTGTTGGACAAAGCAAAGCAACTTAAAGGAAGTGTTGAGATATTATCTACTTCTCTTTCTTACTTATTGTAAATTTTGTACCTGTTGATTTGAATTGGCCAATAAAAGTGGGAAGAAAGAGAAATTTCCCTTCCCAACTAGTTTTTCCTCCATTGGAGGTTTTCCAGGATAAAATTGTTGGTGTTATGAGCTTATATTATTTCATTTACTAAAATTGTTGATTCTAAGAACCATAGTAATTCATTCACTAACTATCTCTATTATTTTCTAATAGAAAATAAACAACATCGATTAATTTTTGATTTGTGAATAATTCCAAAGTTGAAGAGTTTACAGATTAATTGACCTCAAAAGGAGTCATTAACTCGACTTTAGAGGTCTTTCCATGTTTCACTGAGGTGTTGAATCTGGTATATTCAATAAGAGTATAGTCTTGGGCGAAAATAGTCTCCTCTAGCATATAATATGGCTCCTACCTCCCCTCTTATAATTTGTGCACTTCTACCTAGACCGCACTTATGAACTCTAATATATTATGCACTTATCTTTATTTCTTCAGAATTAACACTTTAAGTAGTACCTTGTATACAACATATTTTTAATTCTTTCTAACCATTTATTTTGTGCAAGGGCTACTGATGCATTCTCCTCATGAGAGGGTACCTTAAGGGGCCCTCCAGATTGGGGTATGATCGATATTTGTCACATGATAGACTATGACATTTTAAATATTTCGTTATTATCCTTAATTACCCTATACTTTCCTCGTTTCTTCCTTTGTTCACACATTGTATTCATTTTGTATATTTACCACAATAATGCTTGCTCTCATTCATTCATGGTATTTCTACCAATTTTGGTCATCTTGGTTCTTCGTCATAACTATATTATGTATGTGGCTTCCATTCCCCATTGTTTTACACCTTTGACCATAGGATTCCCCCAAAAGTCGACACCATAGACCATGGTAGATGGTGTTTGTTCATGAATTTCCATTGTTGACATTATTGACCATGGTAAATGACATTCAAATTTATCAGGGCTGACCACATCGAAAATGGTAGATGGCATTCAAAATTTTTAGGGACGAAAACATCGACCATGATCGATGTTATCAGTATTTATACTCCACCATATTGTCATTTTAAGATCATCATCATTCATTATCACTTACATACTTCACATATTCATACTAGGTCATACTTATTTGTGGGAATTTATGTCTTGGAGCTTACCCTCTTGTATTTGGGTCACCATAGTGAGTTAGTATTGGAGGTCTTCTTGTTGATATTTCCACTTCTCTACTCATAGTGGTTATCTCTCGATGTTGTTGTCTCTGGGGAGGATTATGCATCAACGGTCACACTGTAGGTAAGTATTTGTAACCCTCTTTGTCCTTTATCTTATTCTTATTATTGTGGATGATTGATCATTCATTTCTATATAACAAAGTAGATGTAGGTTTACTTTGATCCATTGTTTTGTCTTATTATTATGCCCCTTGGATTTATCCCCCTTGGTTATTTCCTCTTTTATTTTAGAGTCCTAGTAGGATACCTATTTTTATCTTAGTTGTAGGCCTTGAAACCTATATCTATCCTAGGGCTAGGGATATTATCCTCTAGATTTATGATTTTAGTGCTCCTTGAGCACGTTTGTATTTACACGATGTGCCTAGTCTTAGATTGGATCCCTATATTTGAGAACACAAATGAGAGCCTTTGGTGAACCCAATGTGAATCTTACTTCTCCCTAAATTATGTCATATTCACTATGATCTCTAATTTTTCCTAATTTTTATGTACCATTGACCCATGTGTAGGACCCTAATACACAATTGATATGGTCTAGACTAACATCATTTTATCCTCATGCATTTGGCCCATTTGCCCACTTTTTGCATGATTGATCTGATTAGATGCTCACCGTATCAACCCTTACACCATCAGACACTATGAATAATCACACGACTGATCTCATCAAGGTTTTTATCCTACCTCACATTACCATATCTCTCGACACCATCGACCCCTATGAATATTTGTATGACCAATCTCATTAGGAATTTGGGGAAAATCTATCTTTTAGAACCATATCCATATTTTCTTCATGTCTCCTCTTAACATTTTCCTTTCCAATCTCAATCTACTCAAGTTTCCTATGGGTTGTTCTTTTACTCTTTCTTATATGTCAGACAATGTCACTGCACAACCAACACTTCCTAAACCCATTCTTACTTCCATCAGGATTCACCCCATTAATAACTATGACTATACATTTTCTTCTCCTCCTGATGCCATTAACTTGTATAACATAACATAGATGTTTTCATCTAAACATATTATTTCACCTATCTAGATTGAAAAAATCAACCACTTTGGGATTATAGGGTCGATCCTATCTAAAATAAATCCTTCCCCTCCTGACGCCATCAGCCCATATCCTCCAATATAGTTAATCCCATCAAAACCTAGTCTTAAATTTGATTGTAATGTGATAGAAATTTAACAGATTGACCCTATAAAAACTATCAAAATTTTGAACAATAATGAATTTTACACACCCAACAAAAAAGGGTAACTAATCAAAGTTTCTCAAGTTATATGTCCCATAAGAGCCAATATATGAAACCTCATTCAAAACCTATTAGTCGTGAAAAACTCCTATAAATGAAGCAACCCCAATAAATCACTAAAAATCATTTACAAACTACTAATCTCAAAGTTTTTCCCTCTAGTGGCCCTAATCCACCACTTGATCCTAATCTCATGATTATTAAGTTCTTGGATCAAGTGTCCACTATGCAATCTTATACCACTTCTAGCATCCTTCAAATGTAAAATCATATTTTACAAATGGATTCTTAGCCAACACAATTTGTTACAGTCCTAATCAACCTTCAATACATCCTTTTCCTTTGGATGCTAATGGGAATCCTATCCCTCCTCCTAAAATCTATAATAAGGTGCTTTAAATATTGAAAAATGAACCCCTAGCTCCTTACATAGATTTTATGTATATATGAAGGATAACTCTAGCCATTTCTTATGATGGGTCGATTGATCCAACCATATATGCTAAGAACTTTCAGAATATATATATATATATATATATATATATATATATATATATATATATATATATAAGAAAAAATTGAAATCAATATCTATGCTACAACCAAGCTCCTCAAAAACCCTTTTTAGGAGATGCTCGAGAATTGTATAACCAACTCCCTTCACATTCTATTATTAATCTAGAAACTTTTTCCAAGCCTTAGTGAAGGAATTTCAACAACATGACCTTCTTGAAAACACATTTCAAAACTTCATTAATTTGAAACAATCTCCTAACAAATCAGCTCATGATTTCATCAAGCAATGGAAGATTTTATCTAATCAAGCCAACCATTATCTTGATAATCAAAACATTTTGAACTCTTCCTTAATTATTTTTTTCCTAATCTCTAATATAATGTTTGAGCCTTATCTCCCACTATATTGAAAGACACTCTCGAACAAGCCAAAAAAATGATTACCTTATATGAGAGTTTAAAATTCCTCCCAAGCTCTCAAAATCCCTCAAATCAATGTATAATGCTATTAAACCTCAAGCCCTTTCTAAAGGAAAATCTATCACACATTCCTCTTCAAACAATGATACTTAAAATGTTATTTCTTATAACCCACATCACTCACCTTTTTCACATGGTGAACTATTACAATTTATCTGCATGCCTCATGTTTCCCCCTACTAAGCAACCAAATTCCTTCAATCCTAACCTCCTTTTTTGGTGGCACGCCACTATTGGGAATTCCCATGAGGATTGTAGGGATCTCAAGAAATTTTCCACTGATTTATTTCCTGGACCCCAATTTGACATCGATTCTATTAGCGAAGAACATTATGAGAAATATTAATCCCTTTTGCAAGCTCATGAGAGCCACTAATCTAGGAACAACTATAACAAGGAACCTTTGAACTACTTTGTAGAGTACTATTGAAGAGTATTATGATTATAATTACCTCAATTCTCAATATGTTAACGTAGATAAACTCAACTACTGGAATTTTTTTGCATAAAGACCCCATATAAAAACCAAAAAAACCTTCCCTTAATGATAAAAAATTGATTGATACTTCTCACAAGAAACCTAATGATGAGCTTTCTCTCTCAATCGAGGCTCATCCCAAAACCACAATAGAAATGGGTCTCATATAACTCACAAAATAACATTATTTTCTCATCTAACTCACCTAACTTACAAAAGAACACTATTTTCTCTCTAATAAAAGTGGATTTAGATGTAGTTTTAAGAACTAGTAGCTTATTTAAGATAGAATATAAAATATATTTGATCTATTTCTTATAAGTCCATTTGCAATCTAATTGTTATCATTTCCTCATATTTCTTGCAAGTTGGAGTGTAGTATTGTGTATAAACAGGCCATTTCAAGATATTAAAGGATGAAGGTTGGAGGCTATATCACTTTGGAGCACTATGGAATCTACTCCAAACCATCTTTAACTCCAAAAATGGCATACAAGACTTCCGCTAAAAGCACAATGTTAAACTAATTTTCTCGCTCCTGTTTTGAATTAGTGAAATGGTAACAAGAAAACAAGAATATCCAATATGAGATAGTTTAAATCTACCTCTAGATGAGATGATTATGGATACGGGAACAAAAGATCCTCCTCGCGGTGAGCTCGATTACCTACACTACAAAGAGAAACTCAACAAAAAGGATTAGCGAGAGGATGGTGGGTTAGACGAAAAAGCCGGTCCTGAGAAGTGAAAACTTCCTAGGATGGATGTCAACCTAATTTTTTATAAAATATATATAAAATAACTATGGATAAGTGACAACAGAATCTGAACTTGATACAATAAATTAGAGATGTGCAAGAAAAGACAAGATGTAGATCCGATTCAAATAAATGATATTAAACCAAGCCTCGATTGGGTGGACAACGACCTAAGAATGACATGTACAATCGATGGTGACTAGGATAGTGTGAGAAGGACAATACATAAAAACAAACTTAAAAGACTTCCTAAAGCTTGACTGGAGCTGATCTCGAATCGGGGATGATCTTTGAGTTGTTGTGAGAATATTAGATCGATGAAAACAGAAAGTATGCAAGAAAATTAATGAAGGATGAGAGCTACTTGATTGGATTGATGGTGAGGCTGTCCCGATCGACGCCGACTAGACCCGGTGAAGTTAGAGAAGTTAGAATCTAGAGCTATAGGTATGCAAAATGACAAGATTGGAGGGTTTGAAATGTTGTATGCGATCGGAGGGAGGATGACTAGAAAAGTGAATGATAGAAAGCTAAGTAAACGGGATCAGGTCGATGACGTATATATAAGGTTGATGATGACTAGGAGTGATATAGGGTTTAATGGAAAAACATGGGTGAAAGTGATGATCTATAGATGGGAATGAAGATAAGAAAATGTAGAGACGAGACTCGGGGATGACCGGTAGACCTGCAACAAAGATGATAAGAAAAGGTGATGGAATGTCGGTGGTGGATCCAAGCATGCAAAATAGAGAGAGGGCTTAAAATATCCAAGGGTGAAGTACAATATCTTCAAAATAGCTCCAAGATGATGATAACAATTGTAAAGAAGATAGAAAATCACAATGAAATTCACAAAATAGATTAAACTCTCAAAATTACATCTTGGAAGGAGGGGAGTGGGCGTATTTATAGGGTTGTGAGAGATCTAGATGGGTCACCAGAGACTACAACAGACTATTTATTTGGGTGGTATAATGATTCCCAACTCAAGGAAAAATGGGCCTAATGAGGGAGATTAGGGCTTTAAGGTGTTTAGGTGGGTTAGGGTTGTCTAGGGATGATAAAATGTAGGTGAGAGATAAGAAAATATTAAATAAAGGAAAAGGGGAGGTGAAATTATTAAATGAAGGTGGTTGGGTGCTTAGGGATAATAAATGGATTAGGGGGTGATTTAGGGATAATTAAACATGATTAATGATGTTTAGGGAAGATAAATTAATGGTGGGATTAAGATGAGATTAAGGTGGAAAATGATAATTAAAATAGAATTTAGGAGGGAAAGGGGATTTAAATGGGAAGAGAGGTATATATGTTATAATGATAAAGAGAGTGAACGCGGGGTGAAGGGACTAGTGATACCAAAATTTGGTGTCTACATTTGCCCCTTTTGTCAAGTGGTTTGAGCAAGCAAAATACAAGACAAAAAAGTGATGAAAGATGATTGACGAGTCACTCCCCCTCAAACTAGGGATCAACATCATGAAGGGGAATCAATCACGAGTTTGAAAGAGATAGATGAGAAAATATGGAAAGGATGAGAAAAGAGGAAGGAAATGATGCCCCAAGAGGAAAAAGATAAGAAGTACAATACGGTGGTGACTTGGGAATCACTTCGGTAGGGAATGAAGTACATCCTCAATGGAGATGATAGAAATTCCCTACAAACTTGTGAGTCCGAAAAAACCACTATAATATGGATGTAATCTAATGGGAATCCACTCAAATGGATGTCCAAGCCATAGCACCAATGAGACAAAGGTAGACACCAAAATATGGGCAAGTAAATGTGAGGATAATTAAAATGTGATATCCTTCATATATGAGGAATTGATGAGATATGTGTCTTGGTGGGACAGAAAATAAAAGATGGTCACAAAGGTGAAATAATGGTGCCCCAACATGGAACACAAAGATGGCCATAAAGGTGATATTTTTAATAAGCAAGCCACACAAGGGAAGCAATAGTGTGTTATGGGTGACACACACAAGGAATAAGTGGAAGAAAATATAATTTATAAAAGAAAGGTGGATAAGATAAAAAAAAGAGGAAAATATTGTTAAAAAAGAGGCCAAGTCAATGACGACCCGAGCAGCGAGTTAGCGGTGATCGGGAATGGGTCGATGGCGATCATTTAGTCAATGGTGACTACTGGTGGCACGACTATTAAAGTGGTAAATTCAGCCAAGCGGATCATTTACGTTGTAAAAATCGACGTCAAGAGTTGATAGGTACAAAAAATATGATACAATTTGAGAGTAATGGAGGCCAATAGAGGAGGGAGGAAGTACTAGAGGACATGGAGAGTGGTAAGTTTGAAACCCTAGATTTGTTTTGATGTGCTTTATTTATTTATTTTATTTGATTTCCCTAGATTTTTCATAGGTGACAAGGGCTGGTCAAGGCGACTCGATGGGTTGCCATCGACCGTAGGAAAGGTGACATCTACCCGAAGGGGTTGACATCGACTTAGGGAAAAAGCATCGTTGACCCAAAATGGGTCAACGTTGACCGGATAAGGGTTAGGAAATTTTAGGTGAAAAATGATGAATTGTTATTAATGGATTATGATGAGGTTTTGGTGTGATCAAAGACACACTTTACTTGAGAGATCGGGTCCCGACCATGATGGAGTGGATTTAAGTTGATGTGACACATGATGAGTGGAATCGATGGATGCTGGTGGGATTATGTGGCTTTCACCACTATCAGAGAGTCCATAGGGACATAAGGATGATTATTGCATTGGTGGAGAGATGGGATCCTAGGACCAACACATTTTAGATAAGGATAAGATAGATGATGGTGACACTTTGGAGGACGTGTACCACATAACTAGGTTGTTTATTCAAGGAGAGCTTATAGTGCCCATCATAAGTAGAGAGGAGGCTCGGAGTATTGACCTAATTATTTGGAGGAGATACCACACATATTACATTTATATAAAGGGCATTTCATATTGAGACTAGATATGAGCAACTTCGTTGGAAACCAACTAATTTTCTTAATGATGATGGCCATCTCATGGTATGCATTGCTAGACTCGTGGAACCCGAAGTTCCATGGGCATTAGCAGGAGTGGTTACATATATTATGGAGTATGGGAAATATGGGAAAATATTTACATTTGGGGATGCCTTCTAGCGCAGTTTATTATGAGATGAGGGTGTAATTATCATGGTGGCGATCTATCATGGATGTAGGGTTTTTACTTGTATTGCTAGGTATATGAGCACATAGTGGTAGTATGACCACAAGGATTGCCATGGGTGATTAGAGACCATATTGATCTTACGGTTAGATTTGTGAGATGTTGCATAGATCGGGTTCATGGAGAGAGAGGTGAGCATGGTGAGGAGTGGTATGTGGAGAGATTGGGGAGTTTGGAGATAAAGGACGTTTAATAGAGGCCCTATAGAGACTTTCCAACATGGTTGAAGGCAGCTCCACGGTTAGTGGACATGAGGAGAGTGAGGTGGATTCAAGGGTGGAGGCTTGAGATGATAGAGGTGGTATAATTCTAGTGGGTCAAGAAGTAGTTCAAAGTGATACTGGGCATCATTAGATTTAAGATAAGTTGGGGAATTGATTAGATTCGGGCAAGATGAGAATGAGAGGGAGAGCCATGGGATGATAATGATGATGTATGTGTTGGTAAGGGACATGTAGAGTGGTGGACACAATAGTGGGCCACCCAAGCAGTGGAGGAGAGGGTGCAGGTAGGTGTGGATGAGGATGAGGTGGTTCCGGCGGGAGAGGAGGAGGTAGATCACCTGGAGATGGAGAGGGTGGGGATAGAGGAGTGACCATGGATGTGGCTAAATTATAGGTGGAGTTAGATGTGATGCGGCATGAGAGATTCACAACACAACATGAGGTAGGTAGGGGGTTTTCTAGGAACGTGATGTTATACGTCGGGAGAGGGACTTGGAAATTCAACATCGAGACCGCTATATAGGATGCGAGAGAGAGGTGTACTGAGTGAGATATAAAGATCATAGATCTATAGTCGTTATGGAGTTAGGGAGTGGGGAACAACGGGCCTCGCAGGAGTTAGGTTAAATGGCATTGCCTAAGACCGTATCGATAGAGCGATACTAGGCATTGAGTGAGGAGGCTCACTACTATGAGTGGATAGTGGTGGCTAGGCTACCTAAGGTGCCATAATATGAAACACATTTATCCAAGGAGAGGAGATCGGGGAGATTAGGATGCTAGGAGGATTCAGGAGCAATGTCGGTGTGATGTAGCCTAGGCACGATGGAGGTCCAGACAAGGGACCAGATGTGGACAAGGAGGACACGCTCCCATGCCAGGAGAGCAAGGGTCTACACTTAGGTTTTCAGATCTCGAGTACACCTTGTTATTGGGTAGATACTTTAATGTAGAGATTTTTGATGTATGGAATTTTGAGATAGATCCCAGTTGAGACCTATCCTATATGTATGAACTCTTTTGATGATATAGATATATATGATTTTTTCGTGATTTATAATGTGTTGTGTAATGATTTGATTATGTTTATGTGTGGTGTTAGATATTGGATTATGATTATGGATGTGATGGTTTATGATGCTATATATGGACTAGATATGTGAGTAGAACATGGATTCTTAAATGTAATGTAATGTGATATGATAGATATATAGATTATGAATAGATGTGATGGACACAGATAAATAGTTGTTAGATGAGCATAGATGATATGACCTAGATCATCATGATGTAATAGAACACGGTAGGTATGATTTTGAGATGATAAGATGTGTGATGGATTATAATAGATGTTGATGATATGGTATAACATTATTGTGATGTGAGGAACTATAAGGGCTATGATTAGAGGGTAAAATGTATGTGAGGAATTTAGATATGGACATGGGTGATAGAAACAAGATAATGTGGATTTATTTGAAAATCAACACAAAGGTTAGCAAGATGACAATGTAGGATAGATGTTGTTAGACTGGATTGGAGGTAAACATGAAAGGGAACCAAAACAAGAAATGCACTTGATTGAGGTAAACATGAAAGGAACAAACAAAGCAATGTTAACGTGGAAATAACAATAGTTAGTCATACTTAAGATCATGAGGGAAAATATGGAAAGTGAACTTATAAACCTAATATCAACACAAAAAGGAGTTTTAGATGTGACTTATACGAGGGAGGATAGGTTCTCCATAGGTGGTTATTCCTAGGTCTATGTCACCAACTCTAGCAATATGGCACAAATTGATCAATGCGGGAAGTTTGCTATATGAGAAAGTTGATCAATGTGGGAAGCTTTCTTAGGATGCTTGCTTTTGAATTTTATGCTTTTGCTTTTGAATATATAAAAGGTTGATCAATGTGGGAAGCCTTTACTGCCATGATATAAGATGGTAGCCATCCTTTAAGGGAGTGGTCTACATTTTTATTTTTGTTTTGGGATATTTTAGATTTTTGCTTTTTTAGATGGTAGGATAAATGATAGTTGTCCTTCGAGGGATCAGTCTATATTTTAGACATTTCACTTTATTTGAAAAATTGTCCTTAAAGGGAGTAGTCTTTTTTTGGATAAGATCACTTTTAAGATGAACATCCAAATTTTTTGGACTTTTATGGAAGAGCTAGGGATAACTAAGTTGACCAATTAGGAGGGGATATATAATGTGCAAGTGACACCTATAAACCCTTATTCTAATTCTAATAGGTAGATAAGGGGGAGATGGATTTAATGAGCACGAGGTTCCCACCTTGGATGAGGAAATTTTCCATAAGGAATATGCTATGAGAAGAGCCGTGGTGTCCATATTCAAGGTCATAGACATGATAGTGATGGTAGACCACATAATTCCAAATCATTACGATGGAAGTTAGAAGAGGCTAATGATGGAAGCAAGGTCGTTGATATGACTAAGTTCATATTGGTAGGTATGATAATAATAGAAGGGCCACAAGTACAATGTGTTAAGTGGTTACCTTTCCAGCTTTACCATAAAGATATGTCAAACAATAGGATCCAGAGACCCATATTTATTATTGATACTATAAGCTCCAATGGACAAATTGGGAGATAATTTACCACATTGACTCCTTTCTAAAGTAGTGACGTTCTAATTTTATTTAAGGAAAAGGTCACTAATATTAAAGTCACATTCTTTTAGATGTTTATTGTAAGCACGTTTGATGCGCTCTTGGTAGACATGATGATGTTCAAGAGCTAGAAGGAGAAGTTCATCTAACAATTCAAGTCATGTGTCGATGCTCTTGGTGATAGTCTTCGTCGAGAGACGAAGTTGTGAAGAGCAATACACAAAGATGGGATTTGGACTTCAAGAAGAAGAACAAATTTAGAGCCATAAATGAGAGAGAAAGGAGTAGTGCCCATAGAGGTTTAGATGCTAGTCTAATACGCAAAAAAGAAAAGGGATATGAAGATGCTAATCACGACACGATCTATCAACAGCTTTGGCAAGGATGTTGCGAATAGACTTATTAGTTGCTTGTTAGTTTCTTATCCATTAGCTTGAGGATAGTAAGGAGAGGAGAAACTAAGTTTGACATTAAAGGTTTTGCAAGGATTCTTGAGATATTTATTTTTGAAGGAATTTTTGTTGTCCGTGATGATTTTATGGGGAATTTAAGTGAAAAATTATGTGCTGATAAAAAAATTAACTATGTGGCTAGCTTTTATGGATGCGAGTGGAATATATTTCATCCATTTGGTGAAGTATTGATTAGTAATGATGATGAAATGATGGCACTAAGAGGAACGTGGATTGATGAGGCCAATGAGGTCAAGTCCCCATTATGAGAAAGGTCAAAGATCCTGAGTTGGTCAAAAAGGCCTGGCTAGGAATGTGGATGAAATTAGAATGATTTTGGAATTTGCGCATTTCTTAATGTATTCAAAGCACTCTCAATTAAGAGAAGGAAAATAATATCCCATGCAAAAAAATCACTTGGTGATAGCCAAGCCACTAAAATGACCACCACATATGCCATTTTAGACTTCTTGGATAACACGAGTGGATTCATGAGACTTAAGGCAATGAAGAAAAATTCCTTAGAAGCTACGCTTGTACAAGATGTTGTCAAGTATAACGTAGTGGTTAGTGCATTAAAGAAAGGATCTCCTACCATTTTTGGATAAATCAGAGGGGATCTTAGAATGAGATAAATATTCAAAGATTTGAGAATACCAAAGATCTGATGGATTAGTATCAACATGATTGATATAAGGAAGCTCATGGACATGAGATGGTTGGTCAAGACGATGAAAAACAACATAAATCTTGGATTCCTCTATTTCCCATGGTATTAGAGATGCAAGAGAGGCCATCGTGTCTACAAAATGATTAGATGATCGAGGGATGGTTTAAATGATGTAGAATTCAAAAGCCTCTAGAAGAAAATTGACGATTTCTTTATATTTTTGAAGGACCTCATTTTTACAATTATAGGTTCCTTTAACTTGATTGATGATGAGATGAGAGTCACCGTAGATATCAAGAATTTGGACGCCAAACATGATATCTATTTTAATACTTAGGATGAGGCATTCGTACTCATCCATGTTGTTAGTACATTCAAATTTAATCTTATAAGCGATGGGGATAGGAGTATCCCAAGGAGGAATGATGATAACACTAGCTCCCTCCCCTTGCCAAAACTTTGATCCGTTAAATAAAAGTGTCATTTTGAGAGGAGAGAATTTGTGAATGATAGTGAAGATGGATTCATCTAAAAATTGCTCATGAGGAGATGATTAGCGAAAAGAGGGGCTTCAACTATACGATTAGAAATGGCCTGGCCTTTAATATATTTTTGAGAGATGAACTCTAGGTCGAAATCAGGCATGAGCATGAACCATCAAGTGATGTGGTCATTATGATAAGGCTTCAATGCATGGTTTTAAGAGGATGAAATATAGTGACAAGGAAAGTTTTATGATTAAGGAGATAATGATGGAGTTTGAAGGTGACAAAGAAGAGGGCATAAAACAACTTTTCAGCTTCACCGTAGTGGGTCTAATATTCATGAAGAGTGTGACTGATGTAATAAATGACATGTTACCTACCCTACTCATCGCGGTGTGCCAACACGGCACCCAAATCATGATCAACGATGAAGATATAAAGAAAGAAATTCTCACCCTCATGTGGAGGTGCGAGCACAGTGGGGATATAAGATATTTTTGAGATCATCAAAGGATTTTTGGTAGTTATCGACCCAATTAAAGTCGATATCTTTTTGAAGGAGATGGTGAAAGGGTTGAAATGCAG
This sequence comes from Taxus wallichiana var. yunnanensis, assembly GCA_018340775.1. Lineage (NCBI taxonomy): Eukaryota > Viridiplantae > Streptophyta > Pinopsida > Cupressales > Taxaceae > Taxus > Taxus wallichiana. Next base: position 223,059,144 of record CM031234.1, on the reverse strand, counting down.
AACAGTGTTACGAGATGAACCGATGGATTGATTGAATCGACATTGAAGACTACAAAATTTCTTTATATTAGAAGGAGAGGGCATCTTGAGGATGGCTTTGATTTTGGTAGGGTCTACTTCAATACCCCTAATAAAAATGATGAAGCCAAGGAGTTTTTCAGTTAGAACTCTAAACACACACTTGGTTGGATTTAGATGGAGGAAGAGCTAGATAAGATGTGTGAAGAGGGTTTCAAGGATGGAAATATGATCTCGTCGATGCTTGGATTTACCCAATAGATCATTGACATAGTCCTCTATATCTTGTGGATAAGGTTGTGAAAGATGTATCTCATAAAACGCTAATAGGTTACCCCCACAATTTTCAAACCGAAGGGCATGACATGATAATAGAAGGTCAACCAAGGAGTGATGAAAGGATTCTTATGCTGGTCCTCTAGTGTGATAAGAATATGATTGTACCCAGAGAATCCATCCATAAGAGAAAGCATCTCATGACCAGCTGTGAGTCGATGAGTTGATCGATATTGGGAAGAGGAAAGTCATATTTAGTGAAAGAAAGATTTAGATCTCAAAAATCAGTGTAGATACAAAAATTGCCAGAGGCTTTGGCAATAGGTACAATATTGAGACACGTTGTGGATAGCTGATAAGAATGATGAAGTTGGAATAAAAGAGGCATTGAAACTTTTCTTTGACAAGGAGGGAAACACGGGGATGCATGCAACGAAGCTTATGTTTGACCGACTTAGTGTTACAAATGGTGACGATGTTGTGAACGACAATAGAAGTATCAAGACTTGACATGTCGGTGTATGAACACACAAAAAGGATTAACTATGCTTAAAGTGGTAAAAGACTCAAGCTCTTGTAAGTCAAGGGATTGATCCACTTTGAGGATGCAGGGCTCCTGCAGAGTCCTTATGTTAATGTCGATGGTGGAATCATTAAGAGAAGTGGATGTTTCTAGAGGTAAGGTCTTATTAAGATAAGAATTTTCTACCCCCATATAGGAAATGATGGAGTTGTTGTCGATGCACTAAAGAATGTCAATGGTAGGGGAATATTCCTCTACCATATTAGAAAAGCAAAAAGGGAGGGACCTAGTCTCACCTTCACATTGATAAGTGACTGGTCCTAAAGTGATGGTGGAGATTAAAAAAACAAAAGGAAATGGACATGATGTCATCCGTATCCATAGGTTCATTAGATGGAGAAAGAGGGGGATCGATGTTCATGAGAGATGATGAAGAAGGTGCAAGAGAGTTGGTAAATTGTTCTTTAAAACCCAACCTAAACTTCTCGTGAGGCTTACAAGATTGATCAATGATGAGGTCATGATTTCCTTGTTCATCATTGATACACACAATGATAAAAAGTGGGAGGTCATGATCTTCAGGTGATATGTCGGGAATTTTAGAGTCGTCAAAAGATATAGTACCGAAGCATCGAGTGCTCCAACGAGAGTTACGAAGGCTTAAGTCTCATCGCTAGGGGTATGGACATGCTTTAGAGCTTCCATGAGAGCTTGTCTATGATAAGGGGAACTTCGAGATGAGATCATAGAGTGACATCTTGACTGGGGCCCTATGAAGATGTTTCACAATACTTTTTTCAATGAAAAAAGTCATGTGGGGTAGCCAAGATTGAGACTTTGGATTTTAATGAAGAAGGGGGATTAGGCTCACTAGAGGGAGTAGTGAAAACAACCTTTGGTTTGGATTGAGGAGGTGATTGAAAATCAATGGTGAGAATAATTGGTGATCTCGAACGTTATTGATAAAGAGAGTAGGGCCTTCTTTGGGTGAAGTAATATTCGGAGGAGGAATGACAACGAAGCTTCTGGATGAATGAGGATATTTAGAAGTATTAGTAGATGAAGATTGGGGTGGAGGAGTGGGATTGGTTATGGATGAATTGGTAGAGGGAAGAGGGTGATCCTCCTCAATGAGAAGATCATCTTCTTTAATGAGATTATGGATGATAGTTTAGAGGGACTTGTAATGTTCAGTATCATGCCCAAGGGTATGATGGTAGGCAAAAAGGACATTATAATCAAACCATGATGGTTTTTTTCCACGCAGATCAAAATATTTGATGGGGAAGTGTGATTATGGACTCTTGAATTGGACGTTAAAGGATATCTGCGTGAGAACCATTGAAATTTTTTTAAGAATGGGTGATGTGGATCATAGATGACTTAGATTTAGTGGTAGTAAAGGAAGGAAAGAGATGCACTTTGCTTTTACAAGGTTTGATGGGTTCCTTTGATTCAAATTTAGATGTGGAAGAGGAAGTGGATGTTTGTGATTGAAGAGGTGGACTGGATGAATTAGATTGGGGTTTGATGATTGGAGATTTGGATGATTTAGATTTTTCTTTGATAGTTGGAGATACAAACAATGTTGGAGGAGGATCAAATTTGGAAGGAGGACTATATTGTTTTGTTTTGGATTTTTTGATGATAAGAGGCGTGTATGAAGGGGTTGGTACTAAGATAGATGGATATGTCCCTAAAATTGATGATATGACATTAGATTTCTTAGGGAGGTTAGAATTGGGAGTAGGGAGCTCCAACTTTTTGTGTGGGTGCGTGAGGGATTTTGAATGGGAACACCAAGGTTTTTAGACTTTGTTTGTGAGGATTTACCTTTGGCAGGAATGAAAACAATTTTAATAATAGGGTCTTTAGAGGAAAGCACAAGTAATGTAGATTGTCTTATACGAGGATATCAAGATGGAAGTGGTTTTTGTATAATATGTTTGATGAGATCAAAAGGGGTTGTATATTCCATAGGTCTATGGTTTGATATGGGAAAGTCAGTGGAAACAAAAAGGATGCAAGAAAATTGATGGATTTGATAACTCGATGATAGGCTCGATGGCGGTTGGGTTGGGTCAATGATGACTAGGTTGGGTCGATGGTAGCTAGACAGACTTGATAGGGACCGGGTTTGGGTCAATAGTGATTAAACTAGGTCCGAGACTAGTTCAAGGTCGATGGAAATTAGACTGGTCGACGATGACCGAGGGTAAGAGATGAGAAAGAAAAAAACAAATCCACAAGAATACCTAAGCTCTCAAAACTACATCCTAAAGAGGGGGTATGTGTGTATCTATTTGGGTGGTGGAGGATTGATCGGCTTGAGAGAATGAGCCCCTAAAGAGGGAAGATTAGGGCTTTAAGGTGTTTAGGCAGTTAGGGTTGCATAGGGAGGATAAAAGGTGGTTTGGGGGATAGGAAAGCATTAAATGAGGGTAGGTGGGAACCTAGGGATGGATAAAAGGTGGTTGGAGGGTGGAAAATCATTAAATGAGGGTCTAGGGATAATAAATGGGATGTGATTAGGATAATAAATATGATTAGGGATTAATTAAATGGGATTAAGGGTGAATTAGGGGAAATAAAATAAATGATGGGATAAGATAGGAAAGTGGGAAATTTGAATAAATGGGATTTAGGAGGGAAAGGGGAATTCGAATAGGAAGAGAGATATGCATGTGCAAGATGAAGATGAAGGGGAGAAAACACGGGATGAGGGGTAGCAATACCAAAAATTGGTGTCTACACATAATAATCATACAATTCAAAACTAGAAAAGTACAAGATCTTCGCTTAAAGTGTAGGACTCATACAAAGTTGAGACTAGAAAAGTGCATGAATTTTGCATAAAGTGCAAGACTCATACTTCATATCTCGGACTCAAAACAAAGAACTACAGATTGTATTACAACAACTCTACATTGTTTTGTGGCAACTCCAAACTTCATGAGGTAACTTTAAACTGGTATGTGGAAACTTCAAACTACCATAGAACCATCTAAAAGCATTTTTAAGAAAGCACATGGTGTTCTAAGATACAAGAATAAATCTATGTTTGTGGTATTTGTTGTAAATATCTTCCCCCAGTAGATATAGACAAGCAGAAGAATATGGAAATCAAAGAAACTCAAAGCCCGATTTTTATTGCGTCACCAACAGCCCAAGGTGCAGGTAAAGGGTGCATGAAAATGGATGTCGACATGAAGATAGATGTGCCAAGCGCAGTAAAGGGCGCATGAAAATGGATGTCGACATGAAGATAGATGCGCCAAGGCGCAGGTAAAGGGCACATGAAAATGGATGTCGACATGAAGATAGATGCACCAAGGTGTAGGTAAAGGGCTGTTGACACACACATGAATGCGCCTATGGCGCACCTTCAGGAGGTGCAACATTTTGAGCGCTGATAGGAAGCAGACCCTGGCGCAGATATTCAAATGGCCATAACTTTTGACTGGGAGCTTGGATTCATGCAATGTTGGACTTTTTGGAAATCTTACGAGGTCCTCTATCCAAATAAAATTGGATATCTTTAATTGGGTGAGAAAAATTTCTTTAAAATGCAAAATACTGTTCGCCACTTTTTGGGTTCGCTAGGGTTCTCACCTACCACCATAATGAGATAAATTAAATGCAACCTGGAGGTGGTTGGGGTAGATTTGGTTTTCCTCTCTCTTCCCTCTCTCATTCTTCCTATAAATTGTAAGGAGGGGCTTCTTTCTAAAGGTTGGACATTCTTGTTTTCCCCTCCCTTCTTCTCTTTTGGCGGGTGAATCATGGAGTTCAAACCTCCCATCTAAAACTATAATGCAACTTTGCCTCTTGGCATTTTGTAGTGTATTGTATCAATATTTGGAGTAAATAATGCATGTCCAGGATGATTCTCAACCCTCTCTATGTTCATTTGCATCCTCCCGATCTTTCACCGCAAATATGGTTATCTCATGCATGATCTTACATTGCGTTTTTATGGTTTGTGTTCATTGGCAAGACAGTGTTCTTCATTCCTCGGTGCATCACCTTTGTAGTTTAGGTTTTATTTTATGCATCTTCTTACCCCGTCTCCTTGGCAAGTTAGATTAGGTTTTGAGTAAAACCTTTGCATTTTTATGTGTGCATCGAGCAGAGGAATAGGAACTGCCTTCATCCGGAAAGCTTTTCCGATTTCGCAAGGTCCCACACTTGGGAAAAGCTCCATGTTATGTAATCGTCTTGAGAGTCTTAACCCATCGAGTTGTAGAGTCCCGGGGTGCTGCGATTCAACATCAACAGTATTATGATTTCGAGAAAAATGTACAAATGACATTAAATGGCCATATGAAAGGAAAAAAATCAAATCCAAAAAAGTAGCATTATCATACTTTCATGATTATGATGAATGAATAATGGCATAGTAGTAGGTAGTTAAGAATAAATTTCTTCCAAGTTTGTCTCTTTGACAAGTGTAAGAAGTAGTCAAGTTATAGTCTCCCTTGTTGTGCTCCTAGTCTAATGCGACAAGTTATAGAATTCCAGAAAAAAGTAGTTAAGAATAAATGTCTTCCATATTTATCTCTTTGACAAGTGGAAGAAGTAGTCAAGTTACACTCTCCCATGTTGTGCTCCTAGTCTAATGCGATGAGTTATAGAATTTGCATGGAAGTAGATAAGAATAAACGTCTTCCACATTTATCTCGTGAGCAAGTGGAAGATGTAGTCAAGTTACACTCTCCCATGTTTTACTCCTAGTATAATGGGAAAAATTGTAGTGTTTGAGTATAAGTAGTTAAGAATAAATGTCTTCACGTTTGTCTCCTTAGCAAGTGGAAGATGTAGTCAAATTTTGCCCAATATTATAGTTAGGCAGTTGTATATTCTTAGAGTATTGACCAATTGATGAGCTATAAGTACATCTTCAAAAAAATCAATGTAACATGAATGATTTTGTAATATCATTTTTTATTAATAAAATCTATAGTTTGAGTACCTTGACAACAACTTGTGTTTAGTTCTTGACTTGAATTTGAGAGAAAAGGAAGGTCCCACTCTTACCCAAGGAGGATGATGGTTTACTATTTTATTAGAATAGGATTGTTATTGTTTATTTAGTTGGATTTTTAAATTAGCATTGTGTTTTTAATTTAATAATTTTGTTTGAAACTTCTCTTTCAATTGTTTACTTTTATTTCTTTATTTTCAGTTATTTATTTCAATTTGTTAACTTTAATTTACTTTCCATTGTTAGAATAGTTGTTGAATTTCATTTCAAGTATTTTCAATTCTAGAGGAAAGAAATGGTAAATCACTATTTCCTTCAACCCATTTTGTAGATAGCCTTGGACACCACCCTAGATTAACAAATCAATTAGATTAACTAAAAAGATATAACAACCTTCATCACTACCTCGAAATCAATTTTCTCCTTTTAATAATCCAAGGAACCTCCTTGTAATGTTTCCTCCTCTAGTCATAATCATGGTAACCCCCTTGACAATGATGAGCTTGTTATCACACACCTCTTTGTGGATCCACCATCCCCGCACTCTTGTAGCAAAATGGGGTCGTATCCCATGATAATACCTTTGACTCCGACATGCCTAATTATGATGACCTTATAACACATTCTACTTCACCTATACTAATGAATACTATAACTTATCTCATGCTAAATCACACCATTTAGATGTTCTTCACCACCAAAATAGCTTGGAAAGAATGCATATATTTACCAATAATACCCACATGGTTGACACTTCTTTTGGGGCATCTCACGGTGCCACTTCTTTCACCAAACCATATTTTTGGGCACCTTATGATTCCCAACCTCCCTTCAAATAAAAAATTCAACTCCAAGTAATCTTCAAATAATAAAACCTTCTCTTTAACAACATTCTTCAAATTAACTACTTCATCAACCTTTTATCTCAATTTTATGCTCTTCCTTCTTGGGTTTATCTTCCCCATTTCTTCCTACCTTGGATACTTTGATAATCTATTTGTATCTCTCTTCATGCCCGTTAACTCTTCGCGTCATGGTTAACACCTTTATCACACTTTACCATCCTTATAACATCTGCCCACCGGTTGTTTTGCACACTTTAACATTGATATTCACCTCTTGGCTATAATTACTCTCATGACCCTCCTAGCTAGTTGATTTATGTCTTATTTTATTGATTATCTTCTAGTGTTTCTTTCATTATTGCTTATTCAGATTTCTAAGTAGCCATTATGCCCTCCATAGGCAAGTTGAGCAACACCGACATGTAAGTTCGAGGTAAGTCTATTTCATTTAGCATTTCATTGCTTCATTTCAACTATTTCATTTTAGCATTTCCTTTCAATTTTTTGTTTCATATATATTTTCCCAAAGAACATCTCACATTTTACTATTATGACACACAATGATCTTTGGTTGAGGCATATGTATAAACCATATTTAGACACTTGCTAACCATTTATTTTGTGCAAAGGTTTCTAATACATTATCCTCCCGAGTGGGTGTCTTAAGGGGTCTACTAAGATTGGGGGTGTGATCGGGCTTGGTCATGTGGTCTAGACCACAAAATTTGAGAGATGTCACTATTAACCTTAGTTACCCTATACTTACCTCATTCCTTCCCTTTTTCACATGTTGTACTCATTATGTATAACTTATCACCATTATGCTCACTTGCTCTCATTCGTTTATGGTATTTCCACTACTTTTGGTCATCATGGACCTTCATCATAATTATGTTATGTCTTTGGCTTCCATTCCCCCTTTTTTACACCTTTTACCATAGGATTCCCATGAAAACCAACACCATAGACCATGGTAGATGGAATTCAAATTTTAGGGCCAACAACATCGACCATGTTGGGTATTAATACTCTACCATATTGTCATTTTAATATCATCATCATTTGTTATAACTTACACACTTCACATATTCACATTAACATGCACTTATTTGTGGGAATTGAGGTCTTGGAGGTTACCCTCTTGCATTAGGGTCACCATAGTGAGTTAGGACTTGAGGTCTTCTTTTAGAGGTTTCCCCTTCTCAACACATGAATATTCTCTCTATGCATGTTTGTCTCTGGGAGGATTATGCATTAATAGTCACAATACATGTAGGTATTTCTAACCATCTTTGTCCTTTATCTTATGCTTATTATTATGGATTATTGATCATTCATTTCTATAGATTAGAGTAGATGTAGGTTTGCTTTGATCTATTTATTTTTCTTATTACTATTACGCCCCTTGGATTGATCCGCCCCTTGGTTTTTTCCCTCTTTATTTCAAAATCCTAGTACGATGCCTATCTTTATCTTAGTTGTAGGCCTTATAAACATATAGCTATCCTAGGGCTAGGGTTATTGTCCTTTATATTTATGACTTTAGCACTCCTTGAGCACATGTGTATTTGCATGATGTGGCCAATCTTAGATTGGATTCCTATATTTGAGAACCCAACTAGGAACCCCTCTTTTACTCGTCGTACACATCTCTAGTTTTCACGTGCTTTTGTTGTTCCAAATTCCTCTTCATATAGTTGTGTTTTATTAATGATAATTTCCTCCACATAATTTTAAAAAATAATAATAATCTAACTATATATATTTTTATAAGTGGAATTAAATCATAAATCTAATGCAACATATTATGACATTGCCCCATTAGAATTTTAATTCCTTTATTATACACATAAAGAACAAACTTACTCTAATACCAAATGTAATTTTGGATCAAATTGAAAAGAAAAGAAAACTAATAATCTTCCTCAAAGTTTTATTTATTTAGAAGAGTACATATATAATATCATATCTCCACACATCAAGGAGATTTGAAATTATCAAAATCATCCATAAAAATCTCCCACAAATGGCCCTAATATTTCATGACAACTATTTACATGAGTTGTTCAAATAAGTCACACATAGTTATTATCTCATACACAAAATTATATATAACTATATATCTCACTCACACATTATTACCACAAATATTAAACTAATGATTTGAGTACTAACTAGTAATTGCTAACATAAAACATAGTTTCTTCACACATATAACTACTAATAACAATGATCAAGTCTTCTTGCTTTATGGCGGGCCTGTCATGTTATCTTTTTATGTCATTTCATAGGTCCTAATGGATCCGTTAGGTGTTGATTCATTTATTTTACATGTTACTCTGCCATTCATGGTTATGTTCTTAGCTATTGATTTCTCTATATTACTAGATATTTTTACTATTTGCATACCCATGATGACATTTACTACTTTCTCTCTAATGATAATATCGATTCACATTGTTTATATCACCATGTTTAGTTTACATGTTATAATGGTTCACACCTTAGATGATTTGGCTGCATATTTTCTCAGAACTAATTTTCATTTAAGCTTAATGATACAACGTAGCATCCATCATCTTAAAAGGGGGCATATTGTGGATTTTTCAAGTAATTCACATAGATCATAGCCATATTGTCACGTGATAATATTCACATAGGTTATATACATTTATTTAAAACATGTTTCATATTAGTTTTCCATGGGCTTGGGATTTCCCATCGGTACACATTATAAATATTTATCATGTTTGCATGGATTTGCGATGGACCATCACTATAGATTGCAAGTTCACACATGACATTTAACATATCTACATGGAATTGGTGGAAACTTTACTCATAAATTTAGATAAATTTATGGAACTCACTCAAGATCATATGACATTTACATGTATTTGGATCAAATTCATATTACAGATTTAATTACACTTATGAAATTTAATCAATTATATCAACATGAATGATCTTCATGACCAATTCAATGTTGAATTAGTTGCTTAGCACTTTCGATGGTGACTTAGCTACATAACACACGATGGTGACATAACTACCTAATACTTGATGGTGATACTAAAGGAGAATAAGAAAATGTGGAGCATGAGGATCATGAGGGATGACATGAACATTAACTGAGTTGCGATCCGGTAGCATGACAAGGTCCTAGGAAGGAGCTAGCATCAACCATAATATGCATGCAAGGATTCAAAAAGGGGCAAAATCTCATTACCATCTCATAGATCTAAATGAATAATGGTGTACATATAGAGGGTGTTGCGTAATCCCTAGTGTTGTAATCATGACCTCTCAAGTGGAGAAGGGGAGTTACATTCCCAAAATGGAAAGTAAATCCCTATGACACATATAACACACTGACACATAAGGAATCCCATGATGACCCGACATGACACATAAACCTATGACCTCACCTAAGTGAGATGACTTGCCATGTGGTGTGGAAAATGACACACACCAACACCCCCCTTCATCATAACTTAGGATGAGGTGGAAAGTCAAAAATGAGAAATGGGTCCCAACACTAAATTCGATGAGGCACCCATGAACAACAAGGATCTCAAACAATGGAGGAAAACATAGTGGAAAAAACATCCACCATAAGAGATTAAAAATCACACCCTCTAATCTAAGAAAGATGCCAAAATGGGTCCCAAACACCGAGGAGTCTCGATAAGGTACCCATGTAACATAAAAGAAATCTCTCATAAAGAAGAAGAATAGGGAGACAAAAGGAATGCAAAAGATTCCATGAACGGATCTAAACTCGAAACTCTAGGAATTCTCTCATAAAAGTTTTGATGACGTGGTCCTCTGCCTCTAGACTAAAGAAGAGCCACCCATATCAAACTATATGCCTGCCCTTGGGAAGGAGAGAAATGAAGTGTTGGAATTCCACCCACTCCATGGATGAAACCGAAGGCAACAACACAAAGAAATCTGAGTCTGGTCCATGGAAGTGTGACATAGTTCTAGCAAATGAACACCAAAGAATCAAGGTAATGCAACAAGCGTAGAATCTGTCGAGTGAGTGAGAAGGGGGACATACTCCAAATTGATTCCCAAGTTATGTGAAGGCAATGTAACAACCCCCACAACAAAAAGAGGATCCAAAAGAAAGGGTGGATTAATTAAGGTTTCCTAAAAAGTGTAAGTGATAAGATTCCCAGAAGGGGTACTCCTAACAAAGGAGATGAATAACTCCTCCGAAACAACTGTAAAAGGATGAAGAACATGTACTACATCACAAGTGGATAATGTGAAAAAATGGTCCCAAGGTTGGACATATACTCATCCTAATGAGGGGGTTCGACAAATAGAAGAGTTATTTCGAGACAGGTATGAGTCATCCATGTATAAAGCAAGAGGAGTGGGAAGGGGCTCACACACTAGAAGTGGAAAGGAGGCCAGTGCAATGATTGTACAAGGCTAAGAATGGGACTGCTCCATATCTGATGGGAAGGAAGGAGTGTTGAAATACTCTGGAAAGGTGAGAGGAGGAGAGGAGTCCTCTCAGTAGTACTCTCGGCATCGAACTAGAAACACAATCCTCGTAATCGAAGTGGAACCAAGCGAGTCTCGTGTCGGCAGAACGATCATCACATGAAGAAGAAGAGGAGATAATTGAATCAACAATGGAGATAGTATGTGAAGGGCCTCCGAAAAGAATGGAAGATGCTCCAGGATGTGGTGGAGAGGATATGAGTTTTCCACATAACTGCAGAGAGGTATGGAGATGGACAACATCAAGTGACCAACGACATGGTTGCAAGTGTTGAGAGATTCCTCAAAATGATTGGAATCAATGGGTGCATGAAATGGCCCAAACAAGAAGTGTATAAGACCCTTGTATGAAAATTAGTGTTCCATAGAAACATGTCATGATGTGTAATTATCTTCCCAATAAAAGGTGGCAGAGGTTGTAATGAAATCGCGTGATGCTCAAGTATGGAAAGAGCATCCTCCATGATGCGGAAGAGGAAGCAAGAAGTACAAGGTGCACAAGAAGAAGGGTGAAAGAATGCAAGACATTAGACTAAGCCGAGAATGTGTTTGTAAGCAATATGACACCCGAGAAGAATAGTGATAACCCCCTATCCGCAACACTTTATAAGTAGTGTGTGATTACAATAGGATTTGTTCGTGAGAAGTTAGATAGTTGACCACTCACCTCATAGTAGGCAATGAGCCGCATAATAGTGGAGGCCACAAGAAGTCCGAAACATAAGTAAAGTAACGACACAAAATCAAGCACAAAGGGTGAAAGTAAGAACAAGGGATTTGGGCACACTACTTAGTGTGAGAGAAAAGGTGTCTCACATTGTGAAAGAGAAGGCTCTCTTGCCACAAGGCTATGGCAGATGCGTTCACTAGCCATAGTAGAAGAGGAGCACTACAATGAACGATCCAGAAAAAGTGGATGAGAAAGCCCAATAACCCTATATAGTGAGCCAGAAAAAATCCCTCCTCCTTATTATAATGAATTTTTATTAATTTTACCCCTTATATTGCTTATATAATATGAAAAGGTGGAAAAACATGTGAAAAATCCAAGATGGAGGAGAAGGAGGGTCCTGGAGCAAAAGGGATGCAAATGGGTAGGCAAATCGGTGAGATGGCCGAGCGGGTTGGACTGGTGAGTTGAGAGATGACTTGGGAAAGCTACCTCGTAGGAAGGGCGAGTGGATGAGGTGGACCAAAGAGCCGAGGGTCAAAGTGCCGAGTTAAGCCATGGAGTGGCTTGAGAGTTGGAAGCTCGTGGAGGTTGGCGGTGCAACCATTGATGGAGGGGTCCGAGTGGGGGTGCCACATGGAGCTTGAGGTTGTCGGAGGTAATGCTTTGAAGTGGAGTAGATGGGGCCAACAAGAATCACGGAATCCAGCTTGGAGAAGAGGATAGGCAAAGGGGGTGGATCCACGTGTCGAGGCGGGGAGGCGCCGAGCTACCATTGGAAGTCTATGCGGTGAACACAAAGTTGAAACGGCTCGAGGGGGAGTGGAAATCCAGATGCAGAGTATCAATGCAACTAGACAAATCTTGAACGTAGGATGGAGGCTAGGAGATTCTAAACAACAAACTAGAGGCGGGGTTTGGGATTCATATGGAGCATGACCAAAATGTAATGTCCCAATTGGACATATTTTTACCCCCTCGAACAAATTTTAGGCAATCCCAAACACTAAATGCAACTTGTAGACAAAATTCCAATAAATTATCATGCAGATTTGAATTAAATAGGGGAAGTGTGACTAGGTTAGGTGAAAAACCCACACCAATCAACAATAAAAAATATATCTATTCACTGAAATTTGATTTTCTAATTTTTAACAGCCAATGCAAAAAGAGAAACTCAGATTTTAAGAGATCAAATACACTGAAACACTGCTCAGAAATCTGCAATATATTATAGCTGAAAATGACACTTTTAAGCATCCAAAAATTCAAAGAACGGGCTGATTCAACCACTAAAATCCAACTTTATTACTAGCTTCCAAAATCAAATCCAAAAACAACCTTGAACATACCAGATTTGACTAAAAGTGGGTCGCTCCACTAGAGATAAATAAAATAACACTGCTGCAATATTTCTTCAAACCCTTGATATAAATATCTACAAAATACCTTCACAACTGCTGGAAATAACTCTGAAAATTAATATAAATCTTTGCAAGCACCATAGAATCCCTTGTGTAGAGATCCTCACATTCTCTAAGAGGGTTTTCGTCCTCTAGAGGTAATTCCTAAGGGTTTTCGTCCTTGGAATAAATTATGCAAAAGCTCAAGACTTGGATGCAAATTCGAAAATGTCAAATGATCATAGAATGTCTCCAATACAAGTCGACTTGTCCTTTTAAGGAAGGAAGTGACCCAAAGTGGCCACACATGAAACCAATCACCTTTCTCCTCCATTAAATGTTTTCACCCACTTGCTTCATTTAATGTTTTCCACTTACTTTATTTAATATTTTCCCTTGCTCTCATTTAATATTTTCTCTTGCTTTCATTTAATATTTTTCTCATATTAAATGCCTTTTTCCCTCCAAATTGCCTTCCTAATGCAAGTCGCATTTTCTTAGAAGGAATAACTTTTGGCCCATTAACCTTTTTCCTTTTTCTATGCTCTTTTGCCTCCTTAGTGCAAGTCGCACTTTTCTAGAAATACACAATTTTAGCTAAGTGCTTTTATCATTTGGTTCACTTTTCTATTTTTATTTTTTATTATTAAGTCCATTACTTTATTATAAGTGCTTTTTATAATATTTTATATATTTTTGCACTTTATAATGAACTTAAGTCTCCCTTTAAAATTCTCCTTAGCCATCGGGAAGACATAATAGGCTAAGGGTCTTCGACTGGGAAGGGGATATTACACGGAAACACAACAGAACCAACGTGAGGAGCTATGCACAAAGACAAATGAAATGCGTAATGAAACCACAATGCAGGCTCGAGTTGGACTTCCAAACAAGGGCTCGGGATCCACATGAAGCACGTCTAGAAATGCTAGAGGGTTCATGCACAGGTGGGCTGGTTGGGAGTCCAAAATGCAGAGACATAGAGACTTAACAAGATGCAAAGAGTGGCCGATGCAAAAAAGTAGGGTAAAACTCGCTCTCCAAGACAAGTTAACCAAATTACGATGCAAACCCGAGCTGATGCAATCTATAGTAAGTTGGAACTGTGAGTTAAGCCAAAGGGGTGAGCTAAAGAAATCTCGGTTTCCATCTCAAGTGAGTTGGGTCGAGCTAGGCCAAAACAACAACTCTGTAACTCTAAAAAAAACCTTGAAACCAGCGCTTTCAAAACCTCACTGCAACTTGAAACAATAAAACCACCTCCAGAACTACATGCAAAGGCTGAAACCTCAAAAAACATGAACATGCACCATGAACAAACCTGAACAATAGATTTGAATCATGGAATCAATGCAATGAAGGCACGAATAGGATAACCATTACGATATACACACATGAAACCCAAAAAAGACGAACGAAGAGCTAAAGAGAAATGGTAGATGGAAAGTAACATGAATCCCACAACATGTGCTCTGATACCATGAGGGAGAATGTGAAAACTTGAAGCACGAGGATCATGCGGGATGGCGTGAACATCAACCGAGTTGCAATCTGACAGTGTGATGAGGTCTCAAGAAGGAGTGAGCATCAACCATAATTTACATGTAAGGATTCGAAAAGGGACATAATCTCATTACCATCTTATAGATCTAAATGAAGGGCGGTGTACATATAGAGGGTGTTGTGTAACCCCCAGTGTTGTAATCATGACCTCTCAAGTGGAGAAGGGGAGTTGTATTCCCAGAATAGAAAGTAACTCCTTGTGACGCTTACCGACACGTAAGGAATCCCATGATGAACCTACATGACACCTAGACCTATGACCTCACCTAAGTGAGATGACCTGCCATGTGGTGTGGAATTTGACTCATACCAATAGTAAAATCTCAATGTTATCTCTTACACAATGTTCTCACACATTCCCTATACAAGTACACTAGGGGAAAATTAGGTGTAGTTTCATGTTTTTATAGCATTTACACATATCAATTTTCATATGCTAGTTTTATACATCTCTCTTGAGCTTTAATACATATCTTTGACATGTGATTTACAAATTTTGTATTTATGACACGAGGGCACACTCTTTAGTTTACACACATCACACTCCTTAAGATCGAGGAGTGAAAGGTTTGCATTTTCTTATTTCTTTTACTTTTGATTTGACTCTTTCATTACTATATCAAATGTGGGGGTTATAGTACTCGAATTTTGGTCCCATGACAATTGCCGTAATCCTTTGAAATTTATCCCAACATTATCCCATTTACTCATTTATCGATGAGTTTAAAGCATCATGTTCAATACTACACTCTAATTCCACTAATTCACGACTTGTTCTTCACTTTAATGCCTCAAACATCAATGCACCTTATAGAAAACACATCTTTATACTCTCACCAATCCATATAATGTCTTAGATTATATTCCATCCTAAGTTGGGATGTGTATGCAGTGTGGGAACAAGACAATTTTAGCCGATGAATCTATCCCAAGGCCAACGAAACTATACATTGTACTTGTAATGGTCATCATTTCAAATGCACAATCTACCTTAGTCGATTTAGGGTCGATTGCGTGAGAAATAATTTACACAACTCATCTATATAAACATGTGCACCTTAATGTGTTAGGGGCATCTAGGGATCCCATATCCAAGCATGCTCTAAGAAGGTCTTTGAGCTCAACATTGAAGCATCTCTCCCTTGGAGCACATTACAACAAGCTATGTAAATATGAATGCATCCATCATATGTGCCCTAAACCATATCATGCACTACAAATCAAGCCAATTGTTTATGGCTAAATTAGGGCTCCATCTTTATTTGCACTTTTCTAACCTCCACTCCACCCTAGGACTTAAAGAACTACGTGTGGCTTGATCTTGATTTCGTGAACAAGTACATAGTGCATCTATCCTCAATGTCGTGGGGGAACATTGAGGTGAGTCCAATACATATGATGAATAAAAGTTTTTCAGACTAACAAGTCTGGAAGACAAAAGAGAAGATACTTGTAGACATATATGAGTCATTATGAAGATCCAAACACATATGTTAGGTCTAAAGGCATATATGAAGCATGAGCCAGAGGAATATTACAAATCAAAGTCGTGGAGGACATATTTATCAAATCTAATACACCTTCATATGGAGAACCCGTCCACAGACAAAAGAACCTATCCACTCATTTCCAAGCTCCCATAATTTACGAGATAGATTTATGACACCTTACGCGAACATCATCATCTAGTTTTAAATCACTATCATGTGACTTGATCCCATCTTGGGTATATATGTTCCAAACCCTAACCCTAATTCCAATTGTCTATTTTATAGAAGTGTGTTTGATATAATAATCATAATTTCATAATCTAGGACTATTGTATTTATATTATTTTTCCATTTATTGTTGTTGATTATCTTATTACAAATTCATGTAATGTTTTAATGAGATTATCCCTAGAATTGATATTGTGTACCATATAATCATGACAATTTTTTTGGTATCTTGTGAGATCCCTTAACCTCAACAACCTAGAAGGTTGGTATTTGACTAATCAACCTAGAAGGTTGGTATTTTATTCAACAACCCAAAAAGTTGATATTCACCTCGATAGCCCAAAAGTTGATATATGGCCTCATCAACCCAAAAGTTGATATCCGACTCTAGTTGTTCTAGAAGTCATAATTCTTCAATTGAGAGTATAATTCTAGCATTTAGCACATTTACTTGACCTATAAGGCCATTTCTTCTTATTAAACCAAAGTGTTAAGTTTCATTGTTATCCAAATAAGGGCACCCTTCTTCACAATCAACACTTACTTCACATTAGGACATGTACCCCCATAACACACTTCAATATTAAACAAATTGGTAGCATAGTTCGACATGACCAATGTGTGTAGTTGTTCTTGTGAAATTTTCATTTTATAAAAATATTCAAACAAAAATTTGTAATTGTTTGTAAAATTCAAATACAAATATGTTCACACTTTTATTGGGCATTTATCTACACCTATTTTTGCATGTTTTCCATGTGGATTGACAAAGACATTAAAAAGCTTGCATCACCATCCTATGATCGAGATTCACAAGGTTTGAATTTCCTTTTCTCCTTTTAATAAAGTAGTTGTCAATACTAGATTAAAAGAGGAGGCAATCTATAGTACCCTAAATTTGGTCCTAACACTTGCAATGACACTTTTTGTACTTATTTTAATGCATAATCCATTTACATACATTTGACCAATTTCAGTCATTTTTACTCCTCTCGCACCCTTTAAACCACTAGTTGACAACCCTTCTCTAGTTCAACTTATTAGAATCACTTGAGTTTGGCCATTGAACATTTGTCTAGATCCTCTCAACATCTCTACTTTTGATTTTTTTGTCACTCGGACAAGATCGGTCCCGAACTCGTCCACCTTCCGTGAACTCATCTTCCCATAATTTAACAAGAAACATTTTCAAATGGGTACCTTGGCTTAGTTAGCATAAAAAAATTCTAGGATTGATTGAGCAAGAAAACTAACAAAATGTCATCTATAAATACAAAAAACACCTAACCTATTAGGGGCATCTAGGATTTACGAGGAAGAAGCTAGATATCATTAAGATATGTTACACTCTTTGGAGCACTACATGTGGCTTGATCCATCTTCAGAGTATTGATATGAAAGTAATACTCATCACATCGTAGGGGTGTGGTGAGGCTATCAAGCTCACTCATACTAATCCTTATTTCAGGTCAAGGAATAAAAGCTAGGGTTTTGAGTAAAGAAGCGACAACATTTGATTCGAGAATAATTATTGCAAGATTCCAAACCTAAAAGTAGATTTACATATATAAGGAAAACCTTCACAAAAAGAGAAAATAAACACACATTTCTAAAAATGGTTAGGATGCCTTCAAACCTATACATGTCCTCGCTGCACATTCAACGATGAACCTATCCAATTCACGGTTGCATGTCCCGAATTTTTCTTATCACATTGAGGACTATCTTTCTTATCTTTGCACATCATCGAGAAATATTTTCCTTTGTCTACATATTCTAATGAGTTTTTTTAATTCCCTAACCCTATTTTCCCTTTTTCAAATTCTAATGAGAATCAATACTTAGCATAATTTTAGACTATTGTAGGATTTCCTTTATTAGTCTTGAATTAACATTTCCTTTTATTTGGATTGTGCAAAAACCTAATTTACATATTCCATTTGCAACGAATTCTAGAAAAGCAAGCAAGGTAAAGGATTAGGGTTGTCTAATTGGTTTTCCGGTTTTTGAGAAATGTTAGAACTATATTGATATGGTTCTCATTGTGCCGCTTAAAGAAGTGCTATAGTTGTGGTCAAGGTGCTTCTCTTTGTCTAATATTTGGTTTGCCTCATTGTTTGGACTTGTTTTCCATTACCCGTGGATAGGACTATCTCTAAACCATGAATAAATGTGCATCACTTTAAAACCTTAATTCTCTCATCTTTTCGAATAATTTTAGTTACAAACAGACACTTTAAAATGGATAAGTATGGTAGATTCCTTGCTAAACGCTCCGTGAATCACCGAGAGAGTTTATCTGTAGTGGGAGATCTATTGCCATTAACGCATTTATTCGGCCTCTTTTCTAGAGCCTAGCCGCTTGGTGGGCTTTAAATATGACTTCGCTCGACTCTAGTCCAGTTATTTCAACTGCGACAGAGAGCGCGATTCTCGAAAAATGGCTCCGGGGAAACACCCTCGCAAGTTCGTGCTAAAAGTATTCCACGAGGTAATGATACTTCCCCTGATATTGTTTTACCGCTTTCAGAATTTGATTCCACCTGTAAATGGCTAGAACAATTATGCTTAATAGGGTATTTTGTTGGAAGGACTCCCTCTAAAAGTATGCTTAAATCTTGGGTCCAAACTGCTTGGACGACGCATGGTATTAAACTGGATTCTATCCAGAACCTAACCCGTGGTTTTTTTGCCTTCGTTTTGTTGATCCTAGTCATGCTTCCCTTATCTTGCATAAGCAACAAACCTGGTATGTAAGAAGCTCCCTTTTGGTTTTGTCTCCCTGGACCAGGGACTTTGTAGTCTCTGACCAGACGGCTCTTAAGGTCCCCGTTTGGGTTGAGTTCCCAGGGCTTCCTATGCCTTGTTGGCATTTTTAGAGCATATTGCTGCCACCCTCGATCGTGTTATTTACACAGAGCCTAACAAGTTTTTTGCAGCTCGTCCATAGAAGAGGGTTTGCATAGAACTGGATCTTTTGAAGGACCTGAAAGAGTCCATTGCCATCCAGGTTGGTGATGTGTATTTTTCTCAGAAGGTGGTATACATCAATCTTCCAAATACTTATTTTTGTTGTCAATCTTCTGAGCATAAAATTCAGGACTGTCCCTTGTTGGCTGCTTGTTGAGCCGCTTTAAAGCCACAAGGCGATCCTCGCCCTCAACTTGAAGAGGAGGGCTGGCACATGGGGTGGTGAAGATCCAATAAGAACAAAGCCACTCCTGTCGGGCCTTTGCAACCTGGTTCAACTATTCAAGCCGGTAAGTCAATTCCAAATGCCTCCAACTCAGTTGCAAAGCAACCTTTGGATACCAAGTTGCCTATGGTTCAAACGAAGGTTATGGCTAGCAGTATGGTTGGTTCCTCAAGTAAATTAGCTCCTTTGGCTTCAAACACTCAACCTACTCTTTTGCAGAATGAGAGTGGACTTCAACCATTACTGGTTTCTAACAAAGTGGTTTCACCACGAAAACAGGCGGTTCGGCGTTCTCGCAGCCCTCCTCGCGAGCACGAGGAAGGGGAATATAGCCCTAACAGCTGGTGGGCTGCTCAATCGTCTCGATTTCTTTACGCTTAACCAACATCGGTTTTGCAGAAGCAGTTTTGGGGCCCTTGATGGTTTGAGTGAGCTAGACTCAGAAATGCATCTGACAATGTTTCCTCATGAATTGCTACTCATGGAATGTTCGGGGTCTCACAGACTCCACTCGCAAATACATAGTGCGAGATTTTAGGAAAAGCTTCCCGGATATGGATATTCTGTGTTTACAGGAAATCAAAGTTATAGGTTTTTTTGCTTGATTTTGTCGCCAAGACTATTTGGCCAGATAGTTTAGCTATCCCTAGCAACCATGCAGCTGGCAGAGGTGGAATGATCACATTTATTTCTCTCGAAATGGTGGCCGCATTATGTCAATCATGGATGTGACCCTGACAACCACATTCTCTGGGTGCTATTCAATATTGAAAATCTCTCCTTTGGGATTATTAATGTTTATGCACCCAATGACGCGTCAAAAAGGACATCACTTTGGCGGTGGGTGGTTGACGACCTTCCAAGCGCCCAATTGGTTAATCAATGGGGATTTTAATATGGTTGAGCATCCCAAAGACAAAATGGGTCTCTTACCCATGAGATGGCCAGCTGGCGAAAGGGAAGCTTGGTTTTACATGCGTAATAAATTTGGGTTTTATGACCCTAATTATTTGCGTCACACCAGCATACTTGCCATGGTACACTTGGTCTAATCTTAGAAATGGCCAAGATAGAGTTTTTAAAAGGCTAGATCGTGCCATGATCTCGTTACAACCTTTCTTTAAATTTGCCAGCTGTTACTCTCTTCCGGTGGAAGCTTTACTGCCATTGTTCTTTCCGACCACATTTTGATTCGGTTCGATTGAATGGACTTTTCAACTACCAAAAATTAAAAAGACGCAGTTTTATTTAAATATTGCTTTACTGCATCATGACCCAACTTTGGCACACATCCGCCAAATTTGGAACCTTGCACCTCGCCCTCTTGGTAGGGTGGGTTGGATAAGTTGGTGGAAAGACGCTATAATTCGGCTCACTAAATTCCTCCGGATGTATGGTGTTCAGCTAGCTAAGTTCCAGTGATGGGCCTATTCCACCACCTCCACCGAGCTGAGCCGCTCGACGGTGGCGCTCGAACAAGCTCCTTTCAATGTTGCTCTGCAACTCCAAGTGGCGAAACTGCGGCAAAAATCCGCATTGCTGATGACTACACAGCTTGGGGTGCTCAGATTAAGGCTCGGCTCCACTGGCTTAAAATTGGAGACCGAAACACCAAAGAGTTTTACTAGCGGCTTAAGGCCAAACACATGAACCAACAAATTTCTGCCATTATTGATGTTGGAGTTTGGATTACAGACACTCCTCAGATGGTCCAAGCCTTTGTTAGGCACTATGTTCAGGTTTTCAAAGCACAGGACGAGTCTCCTGAGCGAAAATCCGCGCTCTCTGAATGCCTCTTAGTAGTTCCTTGCAAGCTTTCACCTGCTCACAGAGTTATCTGTGACAGATTGCTTACTTTAGAGGACTTATATGAAGTTGTTTCCCTTATGGCCAATGATAAAGCTCTTGGAATTGATGGCTTCCCTTGTGAGTTTTACAAAGCCCTTTGGGACATGGTAGGCCGTGATCTGCTGCAAGTCTACCTCGAGGCTCTCCACTCAGGGTCCCTCGGTGCCCTTATTAATAGGGGTCACATAAAGTTCATCCCTAAAGCAGGAGACCCGAGCTCATCTGTAATTGGCGGTTGATTACCTTGCTCAATGTTTCATACAAAATCATAGCTAAGGCTTTAGCTCTTCGGCTTCGGCCCATTTTGCCCATTATTGTCAGTCCTGAGCAGACTAGTTTCATACAAAGCAGGTACATTCTAGATAACATTTTGGTTGTCTGGGAAGGTATGGAGTGGGCAAGAAACTCTCAACAGCCAACCATTTTTGTCAAAATTGACTTTGAAAAAGCCTATGACAGGATTGAATGGCATTTCATTCTTGCGATGCTAGAAGCGCTTGGCTTCGGTTTGGTCTTCATCGCCTCTGTCAAAATGCTTTTTTCAGATGCCATGGCCTCCTTATCTGTTAATGGACATACTTCCGAGCAGTTTGGGCTTTTTCACTCTATCAGACAAGGTTGTCCTTTAGCACCTACTCTTTATGTGCTAGCCGCTGAAGGTTTTGGTTTCCTTCTTGCCCATGCTCGTGATCAAGGGCTTGTGAAGGGTATTCAACTCCCTTCTACGATTCCCCTTCAGCTTGTCAATGGGCATTTTGCAGATGACTCCTTCCTCACTCTCCTGAGGGTGAAGTGAATATCAACAATGCCATGCAATGTTTGGATACGTATTGTTTAGCTTCAGGTTCCAGTATCCAATGGAGAAAGACCCAGTGCTTCAGGCAATCTTTTCTCCCTAAACCTAGTTGGTTGAATCGTTTTGACTGAAGTATATCCAACATGGAGAAATTTTTAAATTTTTGGGCATTCCCTTTGCTTTTGATGCTTCTCCCAGTCAACTTTGGCAATATGTTATTGATAGGGTTTCCCACAAATTGGAGTACTGGATTACTAAACCCCTTTCGCTTGCAGGAAAATTTCAGATTTGCTCCAAGATATTGGTAGCCACACATGTTTATTATTCTTCTTGTTGGGTGCCGGCTAAAGCCTCTTATAAGAAACTGGAGAAACTTCTCAGAGATTTCCTTTGGGCTAGCTCGGACCTTGGCAAAGGCTTTCACAGAGTTTCCTGGGAGTATTGTTGTCTCCCAAGGGATTCTGGAGGTCTTGGTCTGACTGACATTGGCCACCAGGGGTCTGCTCTTGTAGCCAAGTGGATTATTTGAGCCTATGCTCTGCAACGAAGCTTGGAAAGTGTTGATTCACAACTGTATTTGTCAAGGCTCCCCTCAGGGGCGTAAAACTTGGCAAGGGCTGGATTTTCATAGCCTTGCTCATTATCAAAGCCCCGGTTAAGATTGTGGGCACTTTTGTTGTCAAAAGCATATGGAAAGCTTGGGAGCTGCTCAAACCCTTTTTAATCTGGGAAGGGGATGGATTTAGAAATGGGCTATCCATTAATGACCACAACATTTGGTGGTCTCCTCTCATCAATTTTCATGATGTGCCGCTTGCCCAAGTGCCCTGGGTTCATGCTCTTAAGTTGTTTCGTCGAGGCTTGCGCACTCTCAAAGACATCTTTTGCAGGCAGACTAGATTACTTCTCACTTGGCCTCAAGCTAAAGCCAAGTTTCGACTTGCTTCTACTGACAGAGAGTCTTATCAGGAAGTTCTTGATTCCATTCCTGTAGAGATGCTTCACAAAGTTGGTGTCATCTCTCTCAGGCCTTGGTGGAAGGATTGGAAATGGTTTCTAGATACCCCTTTTTTAAATTACTCCCAGGCAAAGGTTATGCACTTGCTCACCCCCAGGTTGCCAATGGTGGCCTTGCTTAACTCCAGATGGTCCATCAATTTTGGATGGTCATCCTAGGAAGCTAGATTTCATACTATATGGAAAGCCATCATTCAACCCAAGTTAGCATGTTTTGCTTGGTGTCTGCTTTATCAAGGCCTTCCTCTTGGGCATAGATTAGCTCATTACGGGATAGCTCCTCGGCTATGCCCTTTTTGTGGGCACATTGAGACGCTCATGCATCTGTTCTGGTACTGCCCAAAAGCTCAAGCTATTTGGGCTTGGATCCACGATTTCTTTCACCATTTAGACCAGCTCAATTTCATTGGCAACATATTTTGTTGGGGGATTCTACTTCCATTCCCCATGCTTTTGCACAAGTGTGGCATACTTTTAGAGTGGAGATCCTTTTTTATATGGAAAGAACACAATTCTGTTGTTTTTGCTAATTCTGCAATTTCTTGTATTCTTTCGCATTATGATAAGGCCATGCTTATCTCGAATGTGTTCTTACAGATCCAAGACCAGGCCCGCAAGGTGGAGCTGGAGGTGTGGCACCTACAGACCCTTCTGGATCATTGGGCCAACGCTCCTTGCACTATGGCGCGGGAACCTCCTACCTCCCCTTCTGGGAGTGTTCGTCCAAGAGGGCATCGTGGTCATGGCCGGTTGGTAGACCAAGCGCATCATCATCGCTCTCCCACGCGGTAGCTCAAGCAACAGCGTAGCCCTATTAATCGCGGTTGGTTGGGGGTCCCCTCACCGTTCTGCGCAACACAGTGGTTGGGGTTCCCACCACCACTCCCCGCCTCCTACGCAGAGAGATGGGTGGGACTCTGGCAAAGTTCCCAGGTTGGCTCTTGCTATTTCTCCTGCTAGACAAAATGAAGAAAAAGATGAAGAAGTTGCTTCAGGTGGACCGCCCCTTCCGGATGGCAAAGATCTTCCTGGTAGTAACTTGGAGGACAAGGGGCCACCACCACCCCCTGCCCCTATGTTTGTTGCGGCTGCCTAGTTTTTATGGTTTTCTAGTTGCCTTTGTGGCATTTGTTGTTAAGTTTGTTGTTGCCCTTTGGGCTTGATACTTTATTCTCCTAGCCGTCACGGCTAGTTTGATCGTGGGGTGTGCCCTTTACCACCCATTTTTTTTGTGGATAGGCTGTAATATTTTATATTAAGTAATATAGACTATTTCATCAAAAAAAAAAAATATTAGTTACAATTCTATTTTTATAATTAAATCTGATCTATTGTTGTTTAATTTTACAATTAGGTACGGTGAGCTCAATGAATTATTAAGGGCAAAGCAGTTTCCACGGCTAGAGCATAATGGCAAGCCTGTATGGGTAAATTTTTTATTTTTCCGGATGTCTTTTCGCTCTTATATCATCTGATCTAATGATTTCTGAATTCAGGATGCAAACAAATGATAGCTCAATTTAAGGAGTACAATATTACAAGCTTCAAACTGACCACTTTTTAACTTGAAAGGAGCACAATATTACAGAAGAAAAACAAGATTCACATATTTCCAAAGTTGACCGCAGCCTTATGATAAATCCAATAGAAGAAATACAAAGATACATCTGGGAGGAAGAGCACAACATAAAAACAGATCCAAAACAAAGGCTTGCATCAGCAGTTCTTCATCGAAGTAGACTGTTGAATGCATGGTGTTTAATACTTATACTTCTTTGTATGGAGGATTTTCCTGCAAATCCATTTGCTCATTGTTGTCTTTCGCTGATTTATTGCCATTTTACTTGCCTGCTTCGGAATCAGTTGCATTTGTGGGCTTATCATGCACAGCCAAGGCAACAAGAATAATCAGAAGGGGGTAGCTGATGGTAGTAAGAGACCAGTTAATTATTAGCTCTATTACCGGAGAAGTTTTATGTGCATCAACCTGCCAAGCAACTGCTGCTCCTGCACTCTGCACACCTTTGTAGAATCCACTGTATCTACTCAGAGTCTGAGAGTCATCAGCAAGAGCTCCAATCATCCAATAGACCAAGGTTTGGAATATGGCATCCAGAAGTCCATAGGAAAAATACAGGACAAATGGGCCTCCATAAGAGGACCCAGAGTCCTTAAAATCAAGATTAGGGGTTTCCCCTTTGAATTTCAGCTCATTGGCGAGCCCACCTCCCCAAATGGCAGTTCCAAGCAAAGTAACTACACCCACACCCATGTATCCTCTTATCTTCCTGCTGTGAGAACCATAATCAAGAATGTACCCTATTCCCACAGATCCCAACATCTGTGCACCCCAATAAAACACATTGTTGAATCCCTTTGTTCTTATTGTGAACAGTTTACCATTAACATTATTGAATTGGTAGGTGTAAAAGAAGTTACTAGCCCAAGCAGGAGTGAATAGCAGCAGCATCTTCCAGTTCAAAAACAGCTTGAGAATCTCCATCATCTCAGTTTTGGGATTGGAATACTTCATGATGGTAACCCTGGTTCCATCATTCCTGACCACTTTATGGGGTGGGAGCAGGGTTAATGTCAGAAGGGTACCTAAAGCCATGAAGCACATGAAACCAATGTATGTTCCATCATTCACATTCCCTGCAGCCTTGTGATAATTTGATATAAAAGGAATGAAACCTCCTACCACACCTCCAAGATTGAAAATGCTCCAAAACAAGGATATGTACCTTCCCTTCTTGTCCTCAGTGGGGTATGAGGTCATGATGGCACCTTGGCCTGCCCAAAGCAGACCTGCTCCAATACCCAAAACCGCCCCTGCAATTATAGCAAATAATTGATGCTGGTAGTGATTGTAATAGAGAAATGATCCAGCATAGAGCACATAGGTGGAACAGCCTGCAAAGAGAGTCAGATGAGGGCCTAGTAGGTTGTAAATCCCTCCACCCAATATGCCAAACACTGCAAATGTTGTGTAGAGAGCAGTGTTGGCATTGTTCGCTGCGTCTGTATTCACCTGTCCTCCACCCCCCATTCCTGAGAGAGCATTGAACATGCCAGGGCAACAGAAACACACCAATCCAATCAGGACCACCTGAATAACAGGGGAATTGTAGCGAAACCCTTTGGGAGGAACCCCTTCAGCTGGTTTCTCTTCATCATACTCTCGCCCATGACAGATATCAATCTTTCAGAAGCCAAGACTGCAGGAATAGGTGAAGCTCAACAGATTTCTGCGCCCAAAAGGATTTTCTGGAGCCCAAACGCCCAGAAACAAGAATTCCTCAACCTCCAACTTCACATGCAAAAGCCAGGTTTTCTCGTCAATCCAGTGTAGGCTTGCAGGAATTAGTATTTCTGAGTGCTGGAAACCATAACAATATATTTAAAAAGAAAAACCTACTTACAGATTGTTGCAGCCTTGCAAGGATGAAGAATCCCAACAAACCTACTTGTAGATTCCTGCATGAATAAATTATAAATAATTTGCTTGTAGAGGATGTGCACTGATCGCAAAGAATGACAAATGGAACAGAAGAAAATACATCTAAAAGGTAAGTAAAAAGTTCCAAACAAACATACAAAGTAATGTATTCGAAAGCTCAAACCAGTAACTACAGCCACATTCAGATTGCTAAAAGAAACCGGTACCCCTGATTTCCGTGATTCACTGGAACTGCTGAAATGGGTTGAGAAGCATCACAAACTGAGCAAGACTTATGTTCTTTCAGCACAGGAATGTCTAAACTGGTTTCAAAAGATCTGTGGGAATAGGGTGTAAAATAGAGCTATATATTCTTGGAAACATTGACCTCTGGCTGCTCAGTATTTTGTATGATAGTGTGATTTCGTCGTCAGATTAAGCTGGCTAATGAAGGTGATAATTGTTTGCGGAGAATGAGAGGTGGGAGGAATCTGAGGAGAATTATGAGCACATCAACGGTTTGTATCTGCTCCAACTTTGTGGGAATCACAATTGAAGGTGGGTAATATCGGCTCGCATAAAGATTTCCACGTCAACTAGTTAGGTATCGGCCGGCTCTTTTGTCGTCTCTTATTAGTCGACTTTTCTTCTCGTTATTTTCGCCAACAAGGACAATCCACCACGGAGTGCCAAGACTGCAATAGTTTAGTGGGATTATTTTATTTCTCTATTTCTATTTTATAATTTTTTTACATTGTAATAGTGTTGTTCATATAGTTGTATTTGGAGGCACCTAACACTGGCACCAACTATATAAGAGTAATTAAATTGGATGATTATTTGTGTATTTGTGGATTATTAGTTTGAATTAGGTATTATTGACATGTTTATCAATATTTTACGGCTTTCAAATTTTTTTCTAATACTCTGTGTAGGTTCCCTTCTCTCCTCTTCCATTTTCCTCTCACTTGGGTTTTATGTTCAAAGTACCTAAATGCCCATGGGTTTGTCCAAAGCATTAAGACACTCCTTGATGTGGTCCCATCCATCTCTTTCCTATATGAAACTTTTCTATCTTTTTTTGGGCCATTAGATGTCACTTTGGGTGTAATATGATCTTAATATGAATTCAATTGTCTCTAAATACAAAAGCATTCTAGTTCCCTTATTTATCTATTATTCACAAAAAATATTGAGCAATTAGGAACATCTTATATGAAATCAAAAATTCATTAGAGAATTCATTAAAGCACACAAGTTTATCTTAGACACACACCACACAACATTCATTTGTATGCTATTGGATTTATTCAAATTATTGAGGTTTTCTATTTTCTATATAAATATAGTTTTGTTATTCTTGGGCTTAACTCATGCCCATATACAATTTTTTCCACTTAAGTTTTCATGAATTATTTGTCAATTAACGCAGGATGAGAAATGCATTTCACACATGATTAGAGCGTAAGTGCAAAAAAACTAAGTGATGTTCTTAAAGACCAAAACTAGGCGAACATAATCATTCAATTATTTTGTACTTTTCTACATTTTTGTCTAGAACAAACCAATGATCTAGATACATTGTCAAGAGAGTATACAATGCTCATGAGAGATTCTTTGTTTGTCACTAAATGTATGGTCAATAATCCTTCCCCTTCTAAGCAAGCATTTCCATTGCTAAATTCTAACAAGCATCACTAGATTGTAATATAATTATATAATCTTAGATATTGCATGTCATGTCTCTTTTTGGCTTTATACTTGATTGATTACGTTATAAAATCCATATAATTGTACATTTTTCTATTTAGTCTTATAAATTGTAATTCGATATTTGTGTCACAATCTAGTGAAAATTCATACACTTATATAGTACATTTTGGTGAACTTATGCTATATTATACCCTTCTAAGATTGTATCTTGCTTTATTCTAGGTCAAATATGAATTTATATAATTATTTAAGGGTTATTTCCATTACATGCGTGTTGAGATTTGATGCCCTTCTCGGACGTTTTTGCCTATTTTAATCGTATTTTACATTTTGCAAAATTGTCATCCCGTCCTTATTTGACATGAAAGAATTTGGTAAAATCGTCATTATTACTACAAACACATTCAATATAAATATAAGTGCAACATTACATATATATTTAAATAACATATTTTACTTGAAAATGTGTTTATATCAAACATATAATCCCTAAAACTTACCCGACACTTGTAAATACAACTAAAAATAATAATGTATTTTTAAATTATTAAATAAAGAAAAAATATTTGATAAAGATGGACGCACTGTTTAAAACTTGTTAACATCATAGATTTTTGGTTTGACAGGTGGAGTACACCGTCAAATCTCGTCCATGATTACATGCTCTTATATCCAATAGTCCTACCTTCCTTGTACTTTACCCTAAACTCTAGGCTAATTATTTTTGAAAAACATTCAAACCTTAGGTACTTGCATAGGCATGTACGTTTGATGTTTGATTTGAATTGATGACAAAAAAATTGATTAAACTTAATGATCAAACTAGGAAGAGTATTAAGATTAATCAAGATCCTATCAATCAGTATTGTAATTTATAAGGTTAATTCTAGATCTATCTTGAAAATGAAAAAATAATCTTAACAAATAGCCAATACTATTTTGGAAAATGTATTTAATGTTACAAATGATGGAATGATGTTCCTTTGAATGATGATGTTGTGATTGGATCTTAAATTAATAATGATTGTGAAATAGATCATGATAAAAAAAGCTTGGTTAGATGAATAATATAGGGATTATAATATTGCACATTCTAGAGCATATGTCTTGGAACACCCTAATGAAGTAGCTTGATTACCAAATGCATTCAAACATTATCATCTATAATATGTAAATTAGGTTTAGAGCCTACACTACTACATATAGTGCAAATAACACCATGAATTGTGTCGAATTTGCATCTTTTTGTTTTTAATTTATTCTCAAGTTGTGACACAAAAAGACACAAATGCATGGTGTAAAATTTGTGCCACAATTGCACCATAGGTGTGAAAAAGGTAACTCTCGTTTCCCATTTACATTTAATATTAAATTATGGCACATCCCTTTTTTTCATTATTGTAAAATTCCTCAATACGAAATTAGGGCATTTTTAAGCACATAATAAGAAATTAGGGTTTGTGGCAAACCATTTTGCTCTTACTATCACACTTTGTATTTTTGGGAGAAAATATATTGTTGAAATTCATATTGAAAAGTGGAGGATTAATTTTTAGACAATAAGGTGAGGAATTTATTGTTTTGACATGATTTCTTAAAGAAGATATTTTTTCAAAAGATTACAAATTTGAATGGAAAAATAGAAATATTATTTTTGTATAAGACAATATTTTACTTTCACCTTGAAGTGTTAATGAGCATAGAAAGAAATCTCTTACATATGTCTTGCATGCAATTTTAATGACATAGTCTTGATAAATATCCAACAACATAGCTTAGACATTGTAAAGGCCTCATGTCTTTGTTACTTTGAGAAAATTTGTTCTTCCAAGCTCTTTTTCTAGAGTGTGCCTAAAATTTTAAGGTTATTGGATTCTTTTTATACAAAATGACTCATTTTGGGTTCATGATGTATGAAATTTGTGTTCTTTTGGAAAAATATGCAGATAATAGGAAATGTTAGTCACTTAGACTTGCATGCATAACCCATTATAACCAAATAATACTTGCAAATGATGAAGATAGAGTTTGGTGCTCTCCCACCATTCTTGGAAACTATCTTTATAATTTTATTTTTCTTTTATATTTGCATTTAATATTAAATTATGGTACATCACATTGTAAAAAACCACAATACAAAATTAAGGCATATTCAATTACATAAATAGAAATAAGGGTTTGTAAAAACTCATTTTTCTCTTGTTATCACACTTTGCATTTTTACATAAACTTACAATTGTTTAAACAAGTGGTTTACTATTTTATAGATATTATGTTGTCATCCAATAGGTATACATCATCCCCTATACAGAGGTCTACTTCGGTAGATCTAAGTTCTTCATCTATATTGAGATCTACTTCTCCATAACACAACTCTTCATCAACGAGTATAGATGATGTGTATGAGTTGGTAAGTAATCATAATTTTGCATAATTGTTTTTAATTTTTTATTTCTATTTATTTTAATTTTATGTTAATATAAGTTATTTTATTTTAATTTTATGTATAGGGAGAGTCATCACAATCTCATGGTCGAGGTAGGGGTCGAAATAGAAGAAGTTGAAGGGGGCATATTGGTAGAGTGATTATGGAACCACATAGTTCTTTCTTTGAGGTAAATTTATGTTTTAATATGTTGCATTCAAATGAAATCATCACAATATTAATGCACTCTATATGGATATTGCATTATATTAACTTAAAGCGCAAACATCTGAGACTAAAAATTTAAATAGTGACTTTGATGTTGAACAATTTGACCAAAAAAATCCAAAATACATCTTCCCACCGTGTCATCCCAATGATTAAATATATCCTAACAACATCACAAGGGATCATAAATCTCATCTAAATATACTTTACTCAAAGGAAATGATGGGGTGTTGGGAAAAATGTACACTTTTTCCTGGTACTTATGATGAACATTTGGAAGATGGCATTGGGATTTGGTTCACCATTTATTTGATCATAATCATGAGGATGATTATGAACAATAACATGATGACGATGATGATGATGATGATGATGAACAAGAAGAGAAGTATCGGAAAAAGAGAGGATTATTTTGAAATTTTCTCAACCTCCTCTGTTTATGTTGGGAGATTCCAAAACATCATTGTTGAGTGTTATATTGGCATCGATGTAGACCCAATTTGGCATGTCACTAATTTGGTATGTATGAAGTGAGATGTGGGTGATTTGTTATTTTGATCAACGTCAAATAAGAATTACTTTGGTGTATGAAACTTACAATATTAGGCTTGAATCATAATTTATAAGTGTAAATAATTGTTTATGTCAACATGAAACAAACACTAATTTAATGTATATTTAAAATAATATGGGTTGGGCATATTCTTCGCCACAACAATTGCCTAGATGGAATGTACCTCCATTATAAGCACCCTATGGAGGATATCAATGTCGAGCCAAGGATGGAATGCCTGCAAAGGTTGTATGGTGTGTAGCGAGGAGATTACCAAGGCGGGTTACCAACAAAGAAGGATGGGAATCCGACCTCAATGATAGGGAGCAATTTCTATCTTTCTTTGAGAACCAAATCACATTACATGAAATTATCCTTGGAATCTATAGTGGGAAGTGTTTTGCACATATTATATGGTGCAAGAACATCATAACACGTAAGACTATCCCACATTGGATACATAAAGAAATGAAAATCAAGCGTGCGATGTTAAAATGATCAATTTGATCCCAAAGAAATGAAAGTCTCCAAATTGTTACCAAATCATAAATAAAATAACAAAGCTTGGAATATGTGGAGATTCTAATGGAGCTCTAAATATGACGAGCATACAAGGACACTTACTATAACCTAAGACACTACTTGAAAAATTCAAAGGTTTTCTCCACTCAATCTAGAATAGAGATGTAAATACACAAAATACGGGGAAGCATAACTCACATTTTCATATAGATGATGAGAATTCTAAAAAAGGAAGAAATTTTTGCTACACCGCAAGATCTATTGAACATGGTAAATGTATAGTGCCCACTTCCTTTGACACCTTTTGAAGCTTATGTTGATACTATTGATTTCACTATAGACATTACTATATTTTGATTTAGTATGTTGTTAGACATTGGATTATGCATTATTGTGAATTTTGATTTGATTATGATACATGATGATCACTAGAGACACCTCACATGTGGATGAGGATATATTATTTGACATGGATGTTTTATGGATATTGCTTAGACATGTGATTTTGGATATTATGAATAGATCTAGAAAATGGATATTTTATGATACTGATATAGTTATGGATTAAAAATACAAATGATGTAGTTGTTACTTTGATATTGTTGTGATTCATTATATAGTTGATTTAGTGATTCTATTTGTATCATATTGGATGTTCTGATATGGCCACGAGGCCGAAGGAGGTATTTGTATTTTACAAGTTAAAAATATCACAACAAAACATCGGGGATCGGAGACCAACCAAAATAGAATTCTAGGTGAATTCGACAAGGTCACCATGGCAACTTGTTTTATTATGTTGTGTGTTGTTTTGTTAGAGATTACCATGGGGGGAATCATCTTTATATGTGACCATGGGTTGTGTATTTTTGTTGATATGGTTAATGTTTATTTATTGTTGTAAGCATTTTATTTGTAATGTATTCTCTTCTTTTAATTAATTAATTGTGATAGATTAATGTGAGGAGATCATATGTTTAAAATTTAAATAAATTAAATTGGGATATGGAAAGTAATTATTAGAGTTGTTGGCTGATTGTAATTAATTTGTAAGGGATGTGTAAGATGTGTAAGAGCTTGTGTAAGTCAGATTTTGGAGTAAGAGATACTCCACCTCCATGAAAATTCGAATTTGACCTTGGGGGCTATTTTTGGAGGCTTGTGGGACAAGTAAAACTTGTCCCATGCCTCTAAATTTATGTTACCAACCATACTTATGGTTGGGGAAGTGATTTGTGACTTTTTATAATGCATTTTATTCATCTTGTGCATGTTTTTAATTGCACTTTCTTACATTTTAATTTAATGGTTGTCCCTTGAGGTGTGGGCTGTTTTGGAGTGTGCAAGTAACTTGTCATTCTTCACCCACCTCTTTATTGAGCCTTGGAGTTTGGAGTTTGTCTTTTGTGTTTGATTGTGAGAATGTATGATGTGGAATCCTACATGGATCCGATCATCCTCTTCTTTCTGTCTTCTATATATTTCAAACCCTCTTCTTGTTTTGGTGTTGTTGAACCTTTTTGCATTCTTCCTTGGGGCGCGATTTTCTTGCGGAGCTCTTATTTTTGAAGAAAGTTTTGGAGATAGCTTTGTATGCTTTGAAGCTTGTCGTTTGGAGTTGTGTTATTGTCTTGGAAAGCTTGTTGTTTGGAGACCAAATAACCATGGAGAGGTAGGAATTTAACTCTCTTTTATTTCTGCTATTTTCTTGCTGTGTGTTGTGTGGAAAATGCATGTTTTGTTTTATTTGTTGGCTGGTTGGGTAGACTACCTTAGGGAAGGTGTAGGAGAAGGCTATGAGGAATTATTTTGGGGGCATAAGGGAATGCCATTAGCATCAGAATTTTGTGGAGGGATTTTGGGTTTAGGATCCACCATGGAAAAGAAATAGCTTGCATTTCTTACTTTGTGGGGGCATAAGGAAATATATGGGGGCATAAGGAGGGATTTTGTGGGGGCATAAGGAAATGTGTGTGATGAATTACTTGGTAGTCTCAGATTGGTGGATGCCCAATTCCCAATTGGGAGGCATAAGTAGATTTTCCCATAGGCATTGCTCGTTTGTATTGCAAGATCAAGCTTGAGTTATGTTTTGAAATGTTTTTAAATGTAGTAGTGAACTACCGTGTTGTGTTGCTTTTTTTTTTAAAAATGTGTATGTGAAAGAATGTTGTGTTGTGGAAGCCAGTTGTTGTCATGGTTGAATTGCATCTTTTATTGTAATTTGGTTGGGGCTTGGGAGCCAATGATAAAGGAAGGCTTCTCCTTTCATTAGATGTCTTGGTTGGGTGGAGAGTGTTGCCTTTCCCCTTTTTTTTGTTGTGATCCAGCTTAGAAGATGAAGAAAACTAACGTGTTGTTGTTTTGGAGCAAAAATTTGTACATTTGTGAGTCCCTTCTTGTGAGCAAGTTTTTGTAACCCTTCCCACTTTGAAGTGGATGATTTGTATAATTATTTGTAATGAGAAGATACTTGTATTGATGATGAAAGATTGAAATTGAAATGTGAAATGTAAAGAGTTATATTCCATTCTTTGTTTTGAAAAGGAATGTGCGAGAATGTTAT
Organism: Taxus wallichiana var. yunnanensis; assembly: GCA_018340775.1. Classification (NCBI taxonomy): domain Eukaryota; kingdom Viridiplantae; phylum Streptophyta; class Pinopsida; order Cupressales; family Taxaceae; genus Taxus; species Taxus wallichiana. Next base: position 223,024,323 of record CM031234.1, on the reverse strand, counting down.
ATGTATTATATATTGTATTTTGAAGTCACAAGAAAGAGATAAATTGTAAAGTTGTTGAAAATTAATAAAGGAATTGCAAGTTCATATCTTATTCACATTGTTGTAATTGAAATGGGAATATCAAATGGTGATTGAATTACTATTGTGAATGGAATCTTTGTTTATTTGCAAAGGAAAGAAAATACGCATGAGAGAATTATATTGCTTGTCTTCTTTTGAAATATATCAAATTGGGAAATCAGGTTTTAAAAATCTCATTTGGAAATGATTTGTTAGAAACAACTAAGTGCAATGGACTAGTTTAGAAACTATATACACATTTAAATGATAAAATTGATATAGACTTAAAAGAGAAAGATCATTGTTATAAACTTTATACTGGCAATTCATTTTAATAAAAAGAACAGTTCGAACCTACACACATTAATTAACTTGGAGATGTTAAAATTTAGTATGCTGGTTCACAAATGAACCCAAATTGACAAATAAAACTCAAGAAAACAACTTAACCATTGCTAATTTGAATACAATCCCTCTAACAGTCGTTTTTCTGTCATTTGTTGGAAAAATACAATTTTGAATCAATTGACAAATCAACTTCTCTAAAACACTCTAAACCCTCCTAGATCAATCCTCCATGTTTTTTTGACATGTTGAGTAAAGGAGGAGACCAAATTTAATCAAAATTGAAAGTTGGAAATTACAATGTTACATATTAAAAGCCTGCAGATATTTTTTTGAAAAATTAACCCTCTAAACTTTATCAAAATATAAATTTTATGTTTTTTTTTACAAAGAGGGCATCGAGATCTTTCCAAAAAGTCCTTGTTTTCCCAAAACCGAGCTCTCTAGCTCAAGTTATGGCACTTTGAAGTTTTTGTGCCTTGGCGGGAAAATTTGGGAAAATTTTCCCTAAGACGCCCACAACCCAAAATTTCCCGTCATTGTGCCTTAGAAAAGTTTTTGGAAAAATTTTGGTTGAATTTTTTTCTATTTTCCTCTCGCCGGCCCGTGCCAATCGGATGGTGCCACGTGTCCCATTGGAGCTATGGTGGAGGCGCAATTACTTTTCATCCCTTGACCCTTTGAAAATTTTGGGAAAAATTTTCACTTTAGCCTTGCCGGCCCACATCCAATGAGAACGTGCCACGTGGCACCTTGGGGTAGCAAATGAGGGGTGAACCCTTGTCTTGTCTTTTTATTTTTGGCCTTTGGAAAATTTTGAAAATTTCCCCCACGGCTTCATTTTTCTGCCCCGCCTTGGAATTTTCTTCTTTCATGGGCATGCGGACCTGCACACCCCTTTTCCCCTTTCGTTCTCCCTTCGGCAAAATTTGGCAATCTTCTCCGCTGCTCCACCAACCCCTTACCCCTTTTTTGCTTTGTGCCAGAACTCGACACGTGTCCACCAAGGACCCGTGGAGGCGCGAAAGAACTTTTTCCTTTATCTTCGCGTGATGGGAAAAATTCCCCAAGCCGCCCCACGACCCGCCAACCCGTTGAAGGTGCTTTCCCCACCTCTTGACACGTGTCCCCCTAGGGGAAAATTTGACCTAAAAACTCCACCCGCTCATATCTTGAGTTCTGTAAGGAGTTAGGAGGACTTCTTTATATCACCGAAAGGTGAGAAAATTTCCTATCCAATGGGAATGATTTAGGGAAATTTTGGAAGCATTAAGTATGAGAAAAATACATTTGAAACTCGGAGCTTGCTAGAGAGTGGGTATGGGGGTAAATTACTCCCTGAACCTAACTAAAACATCTAACCCTAAAATTGGAACCTTGTGAACTTGATATTAGTTAATAAAGGAAATGTGTGTTTTGGTAAAATTGGTTTTGTTTTGGAACCTGCTAGTGGCAATGGTAGTCTTGCAACTTGGTTGTGGACACTTCTTATAAAAAAATTATCCCATAATTTTCTAGCTAACCCTAGGTTGTTTCTTGGGTCTCAAGTGGTTGTTTAAATGGGCACTACAAAATGAGGATATTTCGTATAACATATATAACTTACTCAAGACTCTATGAGAGAGTGCATCAAGTGTTGCAATTCAAGCAAATAAACATATTTGGTATGTGAAGACTAAGAATCCATGATATGTGGATATTCAATTGAATGTAATCATAGGAGGATATGAAATAAAAGATGTGGTGTCTCGATTTTTGGAGCATATTCAATATGATGCCATGGTCCAGATTGGGAAGTTATGGGAGCTCCAATTTTGGCTTATATTTTTGTTACTCTAAGCCTCACATATTATAAGAGAGTATATCCAATTGGCCACTTGAGGATGTGGAAATATAGGTGGGATCCCTAAGTTTAAAAGGGGACTTCGAGGTGATCAACATGAAAACTAATGAAACACACTATCATGTGTTAATAAGGAATAAATGGGCATATGATGGCAATATGAAAATCAACAAAGTAGCCAACTAGATGGAAGCACACCTCGATGACTCTATTATTGTTATTCTAAAGAATATGACGAAAAAAACCATACATTATTCCTAAAGAACCTATGTCTCTATATGCACATGATGTGGAAAGTTGGTTTATGGTCAAACATTAAGAAAAGGATACAACTCACATTGCAGAGAAAAGAGAGGGATGCATATGAGTTCAGGAACTAGGAAATTCTTGTTACTATTGTTAGGAAATAAGGGATAAAATATGTGGAATAATCCCTCATAGAATCGCAATAGTAGAAACTAATATGCATAAAATATTACAGATCTCAAATAAATTTCAGAATAAAATAACACAACACAAAGAGACAGTATTTAACGTGGTTCACCTAATTTGGGCTACATCCACCAAGAATCACTTGTTCAGATTTTATTACAAGCCACCGCTCTCTCAATACAATACCCAGATCTTTTGGAGCTATGCTCAACAAACTATACATAATTCACATCGAATTAAAAACACATCTGCAATGTTACATGTTACCTACCATATGCACAAAACCATATAAATAGACAATTGTTTAAGCGAGCTTTACAAAACCATGGGTATCAAAACCATGGGCTAAAATTGTCCCATAAACCTATGGTTCAAAATCCCACTCATATGAGAAAAGCACATTTCCCGGTATATCAGGCACGTTTTAAGGCCAAAAAAAAAATTCTTGGGGTTGCGCCCCAAACCCCAAACGAGACAACTGTGGAAAGTGTACAGTACTCTTAGTGTACATTCTTCAACACTTTGTCACATGAAAATAGGCTCCACAACCTAACAACTATGCAAACTAATAATCTATTAGTAGATGATGAATTTCAAGACGTCATAATGTCTCTAACTAAGTCTCGAGATATCTTATTTATATGTTGCACAACATGATTAAGATTATACCGAGACAAATGGAGAAATCCATATTCCACGGGGAGCTATGATTTTCAATTGGTGGTGATTCGGATGCAGGCTTGAACTATTGGATGCATAGAGAGTATGAGTTAAGGCCAATGAGGATGGTTTAGGTAAAATAAAAATGAACTCGGAATTATTTGACACCTCTAGTATAGATGAATTTTTGTTGAGTTTCATAAACATGTACCTCAAGAATACATAAGGATCAATGCACTAGAATATGCACTAAAAATAATAATAGCCACATGGTGGGCCATGCACTAATCGAACCTTGACTGGATTGAAGTAACGGGCATGATGCATTCAAGGTTTTCATCACCTACCAAATTAACTAAAGATTGGCCTAAGTACTGCGTAGAGAAATGTATAGAAATTCATATTTAGGAATGCATTGAGGCTTGGAAAGTACATGAAATTAAACCTAGGTGGTAGGTGCATATCTCAAGAAATATTGACGCCATTGTTAAAGGATTGGAATTTTTGTAATGAGAGGAGGAGAGAAACACACAATTAGGGATACGTGCAACAAGGCTTCATTCAAACATTTACGTTCAAAGTTAAAATCCCATGGTAGATGCAACTCTTCAAAAGATCAAAAAATTCTTATGTCATTGAACTATTGACTTAGAAGGGGGAGTTGAATTCCTAAACCCTAGAGAAACTAATCAGAGGAATTGTGTAGAAAACAACAACATGACTGAAATAGTAAAAAGGAGATGTATCACGAGTAGAGAAGTGTCATATAGTAGGAGACAATAAGGAAGAAAAGAAGAACTCGATGATGATGAGGATATGGAATTAGTTGGAATGTTTGAACCAAACATATTGAAATTGTACCAGTTGAAAAAGAATTATGTGACGAGGAATAAAAACATTTACACAATCTGAGTATAGCATAAAAAGAAGGGCCCAAAATTTTAGAAGACGTCCAAAATAAGGGAAAGGATAAAATATACGATGAATGAGTGCACATGAGGTTAAACTACATTAGAGCATAAACCATAATAAAGTTACCCAATATTAGAGACTATTGGATAGAAAAATAGATGTTTAAGAATTTTCAACTCTTTTAGGATTATGAAGATATGTTCCCATACAAATTCAATGAAATCAAGGTAGTGGATCCATCATTAGGAGAAATGAACATCAAATTAAAGGAGGGAGCAAAGTCTATTAAGAAATGGCCTTATAGGCTGAATCCAAATGTGAAGGAAAAGGTCAAATTAGAACTAGACCACATGGTGGAAATAAGATTAATCTATCTCTAGACATAAAATCACACACTTGGGTACATTTCTAGGTCCTAAAAGCATGCTAGCATTTACATGATTCCTAAGCAAGAAAACTAGTAGTTAATAACTATCTTTGGTCTCTTTTCTTTGTATATGGTTTTCTATTTGGTCTTACACACCTTACAACCCAGATCAAAACTTTACCGATTATCTTTTATGGCTTCAGACACTAGTGCCTAGGTGTTCTTATCCTCGCGGGCATTGTTGTATATATCTTCCCCCTGGGTAATATAGACAAATAACGCAAGAATATGGAAACCAAAGGAAATAAAAACCCGACACTTATTTATGTGAAAAATTTGTGCCCTTGGCGCAAGTAAAGGGCGCATAACAAGAGGTGTCGACATGAAAATGGATGCACCCATGGCGCAGGTAAGAAGATGTCGACACACCAAAAGTTGCGCTGAAGGCATAGGTAAGAGGCGCACAACAAGAGGTGTCGACATGAAAATGGACGCGCCCATGGTGTAGGTAAGAAGATTTCGACATGCCAAAAGTCGCGCCCTTGGCACAAGTAAAGGGCGCACAACAAGAGGTGTCGACATGAAAATGGATGCACCTATGGCGCAGGTAAAAGGATGTTGACACAAATATGGATGTTTCTATGGCGTAGGTAAAAGGATGTCGACATAAGGATGGATGTGCCAAGGCGTACCTTCAGGAGGCACAACATTTTGAGCGCTGACAGGAAGTAGACCCTGACCCAGATATTCAGACGGCCATAACTTTTCACAGGGAGCTCGGATTCACACAAGGTTGGACTTTTCGGAAAGCTTACGAGGTCCTCTATCCAACTACGACTCTTAAAAATGAAAATATAGTTTTCCACTTTTTGGGTTTGCTAGGTTTCTCACCTACTACCATAATGAGATGAATTAAATGCAATCTGGAGGTGGTTGGGGTAGATTTGGTTTTCCTCTCTCTTTCTCTCTCATTCTTCCTCTAAATTGTAAGGAGGGGCTTCTTTCTAAAGGTTGGACATTCTTGTTTTGCCCCTCCCTTCTCCTCTTTTCTCGTAGGTGGATTTTTTGGAGTTCAAACCTCCCATCTAAAACTATAATGCAACTTTGCCTCTTGGCATTTTGTAGTGTATTGTATCAATCTTTGGAGCAAATAATGCATTTCTGTGGATGATTCTCAACCCTCTCTGTGTTCATTTGCATCCTCCTGATATTTCACTACAATTTTTGTTATTTGTGCATGATCTTGCATTGCATTTTAATGGTGTGTGTTTATTGACAAGACATGTGTTCTTCATTCCTTGGTGCATCACCTTTGCTAGTTTAGGTTTATTTTTATGCATCTTCTTACCCTCTCTCCTTGGCAAGCTAGATTCGGTTTTTGAGTAAACCCTCTACATTTTTATGTGTGCATCTAAACAGAGGAATAGGAACCGGCCTTCATCCAGAGAGCTTTCCATTCACAAGGTCCCACACTTGGGAAAAGCTCCATGTTATGCAATCGCACTGAGAGTCTCAACCCATCGAGTTGCAGACATTCAGGGGTGATGTGATTATCTATCAACGAGCACCCTTGACTGTTCATATCTTACTCACTTTTTTGGGTCTCTTTTATCTTTTGGGCATCTTTTTCACTTATGGGTCAGCCTTCAAGTTGTTAATTACAAAATTCAAACAAGGGAATCATATAAATACATAGTTATGTGTTCAAAATTAGGACCAAACACTAAGCATTACTATAATCACCTAAGCTTGCATTCTAAAGGCACTAAATCACTTCAAAGGCATCCATCTAGCATCCATTCAAGGGATAAGGGATGCATACTTCTGTATACACATCACAGAAGGGGAAGTCTATTCTATTCCATCCACACATACTATTACATTGCTACATTCTAGCTATAGCCTACTATCAAGTGTAACTTGCACAAGGGCATCCTAGGGAATCATTTCTACACACAAACACCAGAACTATATGGATTCTGAGATGTAGTGCAACACTCAGTCATAAGTTCACTCTCGGGGTGACCGTTGGGGTCCATTTGACTCCCCATTCTACATTTTCCTTTTTAGGTTTGATGTGGTTTATGGGTATGTGCAGTGAATTTATCTTTTATAGGTTACAAGAACTTTCGGTGATCAAGAAGCAAACATCAAGTGAACAATAGGAACAATTGTGAAACCCTTGCAATACAAATGATTCCAGATCCTAATCATTTCCACAGATCCACAGTACCCATATCAGTCACCAACACCTGTGCACCCTGTCTTTGCTGGGTACCCCTGTTTGACATTATTCCCAAGTTCCAAAATTTATAAGGAGTGGCTACGAATTTTTTTGCATTCTGTTCAAAACTTTATCCTACCCGATCACTTCTGTTCACTCGTAAATAAGCTAATTCTTCCTAACTCCATCACTTGTTTAGGGTTTCATACTTTACATGTTAGTTTTCTTATGTCATTACTTTATTCTAGCATTTATACATCACTTGTTACGTAAGTTGCTCTGCTGCAATTAGATTTAATCCAACTTAAATTAAATCATTTGGTGAATCAAGGTTCAAACCCTACCTTCTAAGAATGCATCGTAATCTATCCCCTTCTTCTGAATTCATGGATCAATCTTCTTATCCCTCTTATACTCACACTAAGGTTTCTGGCATGGATGCCACCATTGCTAATTTTATGTAAGTTTGTACTCAATATCCTCCTCACTTCATCACTCCAATGCCTGATCTAACCATCAATGTAGTCACCACTTGCCGCACTCATCCTCCTATAACTCCACATGTCTTTGTTCCACCACCTATTACTCCTACAGTTCCTACCACCACCTCTAAGGGTTATGAAATCATTGAGAAACTTAAGAATACACCAGCCAAAATCTCTCTTTATGATTTCTTGCATGAATGCACCTAATTTTCATCATACATTAGAGGTCGCCCTTCATTCCATTCACATTGAAAGTAATAATTTGCATGTTGCCTTTACTCACCTCATTCAATCCCTCAAAAATCTACCACATGCTATATCTTTTAGTGATGAGGATATCCCTCCCTCTGTTGTTGACAATCCATTTGCACCTTTGCTTATCACCGTTACTATTGGCTCCATCTGTATTAAGCATGTACTCATTGATAATGGATATGTTATAAATCTATGTGCTCTATCCCTCCTCAAGAAAATTGGAATTTATGATGATTTAATTAATAAATCCTCTCAACTCATTCGTGGTTATGATTCCACTACTCACACATGCATGGGCACTATCACCTTACCTCTACAAGTTGGGCCTAAAATTGTTCCTAATTTATTCCTTGTTATCAACGCCTCATTCCAGTTCAAGTGCTAACTTGGTAGACTATGGATTTGTAGACACGCTAAAAATACATACATATTTATATCTCATTGTTATCTAGTTAGAATTGATTAAATTAATTTTATTCTACCACAACACCCCCTTTGGAATTAATTAAATTAATCCCATTGATTAAATACCCCTTAAGAATTAATTAAATTAATTCTATTTCCTAAGTCACATTCCCACCTCTTAGAATTAAATAATTTAATTCTATTATGTCTTTGGAATTAATTAAATTAATTCCTACATCCTTCTAGCTAATATAATTAAACATTTAATTAAATAAATGGTTAATTATTCCCTCACAATTAAATACTAATTAATTTAGTTATTTAATTAATTCATTTTATCCACTCATGCTCCACTTCCAGAAGCCTACAATGGTGGGGGTAACAATAATACATGTGCAACCACTTTTGGATGAATTCAAAGATAATGATTGCCCCTATAAAGCTGCAACTACACATATATGGTCATCTTACTATTTCATGTAATTATAATTATTACTTGGAGCCAATTCAACCCAAGATCCACTTCTCATGGCCTCACCCTTAGCTATAAAAGCTATCCATTTCCTTTACCATGTCATCCCTATATTTTTGAGCAAATTGCATCCAAATTTTGCTAATTTGACATCCACTTCCTTGTGAAACGTTGCTCATAGCATCTACAAACACATTTGGAAAACATTATTAAGATCATCCACAATCCAAATCTTTAACAAGACCAAACAAGTCCAAGTGCTTTTACAATTTTATATTGAGGTTTACAAGAGGTCTAGTAGTGAAGGTAATTTGTGTTTGTTTGTTTATCTTCTTTGTCTATGATTTTACTTGTTTAAATTTTGGCACACCCGATGGGATGAACCCAAGCTATTTATTTCATTTTAGTTCATTATTTTGTGATCTAACTTTATCTTTGTGTTTCTTGTTCTATTTAACATCGTTGTTGAATTTTTAAGTTCTTGGGTGGAGTAGATAAACAAAAAAAAAAAAAATAGATTTTTTCCATATTTTAATGTTTTTTATTTTCTAGAACTACACATGCTAGTGTGCATGATCTCTGCACTAGCGTACATGCGTGTGCGTTAGCATTCATTTGCACACTTTTACATCATTGTATGCACACTACCGTTACAAAAAAAATAGTTTTTTTACACTCTTGAATGCTAGCACACCCAATTGAACGCTAACACATGCAATAAAAATCATTTGTTACACTAGTGTGTATATATTGCACACGCTAGCGTTTCACTTTGTGAATTAGCATAACACATCTTCTCTAAGCTATAAATTTGTCTCCCAACCTTGAAATGAATCTTTTTGTTTTTATGGAAAGGTCTTGAGACGAACTATGCAATGGACAAATAATTTTTTGATTTAAACTTATAGAAAATTTATGATTTACTTTCTCCTAACACTTATCTTTTTTTTGCATGTTAGATTCATCTTTTTCTCTAAACTACTCAATCTTGTGTGTAGGTTTCCATATTTGTTTTCTAAAGGAAAATTGATAAAAATAGTGCTTAAATTTGAAATATTTTACAAAGTTTTTTTGTCTAAACATAACAACCTCACGTGTATGCTCTTTCCTCACACTTTTATAAGTGATCTTGGAAATCGTAGTATCATTTTTAAAGTATTTTTTGAGGAATTAACCTTTTTCTTTTATTAATCAAAGTGATTTTCACGTGTATGTTCTTTCCTCACACTTTCTAAGTGATCTTGGAAATTAGAAATATGGTCTTACTTCTTTTGTCTTGTACCTACCTACCTCAGAAAAATTCTAATTTTCATTTGTAGGACCGACTCTAAAGGAGGTTATTCTAAAACAAGTTAAAACTACTAATTGTAGGTTACCTCGTTCGTGTGCTAAAGAAAACTAGTAATAATTTATGTGCAGGGAATATTTTTAATCAAGATAAAATGAACCATTCACACTGTATTGGTAAGTGTGGTTAACAAGGTTATTTCCTAACTACTATAATTGTGAGAAATTCTTTGGCATAAGCCATAAAATTATTTGAGGAGTACCACAGGAACCCCAAAGTAGTCAAAGACGTTGAAGGATTTGGCTAACAAAACAAATACCTTTATCCTACCTGACTAGTACACCTTGTGAGATTAGAGTCACATATATCCTGAGTGGTGACCCCAATGTGATTCCTTTGAGCAAGATATTTGCTCATTGTTTCAAAGGGGCTAAATTAAAGCTGATAGTTAGCAATAGCACCACGCTTGATCGGGTATACTGTTGACACCTATTTGAGAAAACCACCTATGAAACCACACATTGTCCATTCCAATCTAAGGTAGAGTCCAAAACATCCATACTTTAAAACGTTTTTCACTTTTTTTATCTCTTTTTGTTTAGTGAGTTGTGTTCCACACTCGTATCTTACGTTCTCACTTTTGTCTCATTTTTCATCTTTCCCAAATACTCCTTATTTGGGTTTGTTCTTGCATCTTTGCTACTTTACCAAATACTCCTTATTTGTGTTCATTCTCCCATCTTCAATTTTTCCAAAATACTCCTTATTTGGGTTCACTTTCATATCTCTTTCACGTTTCTAAATACTCCTTATTTGGATCCACTTTTGTCTCATTTTCACCTCTCTATAAAAAAGTATAAGTCTTGGGTTGGACATCCATATCCGAATTTGAGAACTTTCATTCTTTTCCATCTAAGTCTTTACGTCGTGATACTTTGATTTATCATGGTCAAACACCCTTCAATCACCTTGATTTATCATCTTTATAAGTATTAAGTTTGACATTACATTGTTGAGATTTAATCATTCCATCATCTTACGTCGTCACAATTTAACATTCACTTTGTTGAATTGTCAACATCTTCAACACTTTTTAACTCATCCCTTTTAAAGAATTCAATTTTCTATAATTTGAAATCCTTAACCAATCATTCTCCCTCAGTATATCACATTTTATTATTATTATTATTGATAAATGGTTTTAAAGGGGACCATACCCCGAGGTACAAAAGAGGCTCAAAAGCCAGATGAGACAATGCAAGATCAGTGGTTTTTTTGACTAGTGGGGACCACACCCCAGAAAATCCTAAGAGAGCTAGATATTACAATGAAGAGCAAGGTAGGGACAAACTGCCAGCAAGGAACCAAGACACAGAAAAAATACAGCCCAAAAACAACAAAACAACAACTATAACACCACAACAAAACAACACTGAGACAAAACAGGGCCAATCATAAAATTGACCTTGAGACAACTACTTAAGAAATTTGTTGAAGACCTTTTGGGCCTCCTCCATAGCCCTAAAGAGATTGATAGTTTTTGTAGTGTAGGGTCTTGACTTCTTGATGCCAAAGCTTTCATCTTAGCCTTACCATCCTTCCAAACTTCTTCGTCTCTTCTCTTCTAGATGCCATTGATGTCACAAATTACGCTTAACCTACAACTGAATGAAGTTTAACATGGCCTTATGCATGGAGAATTGATCAATCTTCTTATTGATAATTTATTACATTTCACATATATCACATTCACTTTGTCGATATTCGAGCTTTTCATCATCATATTTTCACCTCTATATTTTGACATTCATGTTTTCATTATTTGAGTTCTCTCCTTCCATTATTTAGTCTCCTCTCTTAGCAATTATATTGTTAAGGGTTGAGCACCTTCACATTTCCTAAGTATCTTCCTTTAAGACTCTTTTTGTTAAGAATTGATCATTTTCATTGTTTCTCTAAGTCTCCTCTTGTAGCACTCATTTGGTCACAAGTTAAGCAAGCCAACCTCTTTCACCTCTTTCCTCTTTTCATTTAATTTGTATAGGATCAAGAGGCATTTAATTCCTTTTTCATCTCACTTATCACTTGTTTTTTAGGATTCATCTAACTAACGTTTCAATCCCCTCTTCTACCTTAACAAAACTCATTTTGTTAAGTGTTGTGAAGTCACCCCCTTTCGTTTCTTTTAACACTCACCTTGTTAAGAGTTAAACATTTTGAACCTTTTTGTCTCTCTTAACACTCATTTTGTTAAGATTTGATCACTTCATTTTCCTAAGCCTCTTCTCTTTTAAACATCCATTTAAAAGTTGAGAAAACTAACCTTGTCAAATTCTCGTCTCTTTTGTACATTCACTTTGTCAAAAGTTTGAGCACATCACTTAAATCTTACATTACACCTTCTATCTTAGCATTCACTTTGCTAAGGGTCAAGCTTTCAAACCTTTTCACCTCTTCCATCTTAGCATTCAATTTTCTAAGGGTCGAGCTTTCAAACCTTTCCGCCTCTTCCATCTTAGCATTCACTTTGTTAAGGGTCAAGCTTTCAAACCTTTCCGCCTCTTCCATCTTAGCATTCACTTTGCTAAGGGTTGAGCTTCAAACCTTTTCCCCTCTTCCATCTTAGCATTCAATTTTCTAAGGGTTGATTTCTTCATCGCACATTTCTTCATTCTCCCCCATTTTTCATTACAATGGTGGATTCACACAATTCATCATTTGCTCAGAATGACAAATGATGAAAGAATCCATTCAAGTATGAAAAACAATGTAAACAATTCAAATTTGATGAATTGTGTCCTTACCCTTTTGGCATGGAGCTATTACACACACCATTTCCAAACTCTTTCGAGACACCCAAATTCGACAAATACAAGGGCAAAAATGATCCTATAAAGCATATCAAAGAATTGTTTATAGCATGCCACAAAGTGGCATATAACGATATCTTTATCTTGTGCACTTTTCTTAGAAGTCTAGGAGGAAAAGCTTTGGACTAATTCTTACACCTTCTAAGGGGATCTATTACCAACTTCACAGACCTCTCAGAGAATTTTGTCAAACATTTTTCTTTCAACTTCAATCAAAATCATAATAATAAAAACAACCCTAACAAATATCCCGATCAATATTGGTACACCAACCAAACCGAATGTCATCAATGATGGTGTTATGGATAATCAAAACTTGCACAATATGCATGAACAATCAACCAAAAATCTAATCATACAAACTAGTGAAGACATCACTCCGCACAAAGTTAAACGACAATTTACACCCCTCGAGAAAGTCTTTCTAGTGTTTTTCAACAACTAAAAGGGGATAAGATGATAAAATATCTTCTTATAATACCTTGGGTTGAAGGAGAACCTAAACCATATTGGTAAAAACCTCATACATATTGTGATTTTCATTATATTGATGTCTACTCAATAGATAAATGTGTGTGTTTTAAGAATTATGTTCAAGAATTAATTGATGACAGAGAGATCTTTATAGATATCGACGATAAAGCTATCACAACCAAAGACATGTCAACTACTACAAATTATCAAGAATATTTGAATGTTTTTCCCACTTCTATACATACTGAAATTCAACAATATCACGATAATGAAATTCAAGTATCTCTCAATCACAACCAATCTATCTCTTCTACAAATTTTCTTCCTTTAGTCCCAATAGACACTAAACTTGTTTCAAAAAACAACCTTCCAACATCTAACGAGAGCTTGAACTTTCTTCAAGACTCCCTTTTAACCCTTGATATACTTGTAGACACTATAGAAGAGGGTCCATCATCAAGCACCATTGAGATTGATTCTATTCTTTCATTGTTGGCTCCTATGCCTAATATCTCTAGTCTTGTTGTAGAAACACAACCACAACAAGTTTGGACACTTGCAACAACACAACCTTCTCGTGTCTTCAATCCTCAAACAATCACTCTTACAGGAATCTCATCAATGATGACCCTTACATCTCAAGACATCTACATGCGTACACTCCAAGAGGTACGTATACCTAGAAATATCCTTATACCACATTTTCAAGCTCTAATCGCAAATATATCATCAAAACCATAAATCCATTTCCTCGAAGGAGCATAATCAAATATTTTATTTATATAGCCTATAAGGAGCCCCTTGGGTGTACATCTAGAGATCAATCCTTCTTTCCTCGCAATCTTTCACTCACAGGTGATTATGAATCTCAACATATTCCCAGCTTTGACAATCCTCTTCTAACATCACATTAGTCTTCTGATCCCATAAAATACTTATCTAATCAAACATCCTTTGACTTGGCCCTTGTCTACCCAAGTCTCGTACTTCATGACTCATTGAATCTTTAGATTCTCTCTTTTTGACTTGGACCTTTTCCCCTAAGTCTCGTATCTCAAGACTCATCAAATTATTTGATTCTCTCCTTTGAATTAGACCTTATTTTCCCAAGTCTCGTACTTCAGGACTAATTGAATCTTTGGATTCCCTCCTTTGACATGGACCATGTCCTCCCAAGTCTCATATCTTAGGACTCATCAATCTTAGGATTTTATCATTTGAATTAGATTTCGTCACCCAAGTCTTGTAAATTCGGACTACTTCCATCTATCATTGATTGAAAATATTTTGATCTTCTTGTTTGACTTGGATTTCATCCACCCAAGTCTTGTAAGTCAGACCATTCCATTTTCATAAACATGGACCTCTCTTTTGATGATTCCATTACAATATCTCATCCATTAAAATTTAGAAAAATTCAAAAGTATAAAAATAAAATAAAATTTGTATTAAACCTTTGCTTAAAGCATTGTTTGAAAATAAAAAAGTGGAAAATCAAGTGCAAATAACATTAAGTATTCCATCTGTTGGCAGATATATTAATCATACCATTATCATATCTTCGCATTCTTCACCTATCACAACACAGGGTTAACCTTGTTCCTATTGGGCATTGTGTGTCTCATCTTTGTTATGGTTTCTACCATTTCAGGTCTTTTTACCTATGGTTTTGTCTCGAATCTTACTGATGGAAAAATCCTCATTTCAAATAATCTCTCTCTTTAACAAGAATCACTAAACTTATTTACCCGAACCTTTTTGATCATCCATCTTAGTCTACGGTGTTGAATTCTTACATCCTACTAGTCGCATGTGACTGAGACTTGGGGGCAAAAGTTCCTTCCCAATAAGCACATAATTGACATAAAAGACAAAATCAATCTAAAAATACAAAAAAATAAAAATCAATCATTACACCTTTCATCCTTCACATTATTCGGTGATGAGCCCATACTTCTTACTAGTAGTATGAGATCTGGGAATGAGGAAGATGTCCTTACTCGCCTATTTTTTTCTTCGGTGTTGAGCCCTTATCTCTTACTGGTGACATGGGGCAACATGTAGGGGGTCCTTCACAAAAATAATAATCAATAAAGCCTTTATCAAATCTGAATCAAAAGTGTTTAATCATAAACATCCCAAGAATTAATTTAGTTGCTCATGTTAAGAGAGATAACAATTCCTTCAACCAGATTTTTCCAATTAATAGGCCATCTATGGATCTAAGTTGAGTCAAAACCTATAAAGTGGAATCATCTTGGAATTAGTCAGATAATATTAACTAATATGAGTTACATTCTTCTCACGTGGATCATTGTTACACCTTGTGTCTTAGCATCCATTATCTTCACTTTCATATCACTATTCACCTTGTTATCATGTCCTTCTTGGCTCTCGGTGATGAGCCCTCACATCTTCCTAGTTGTGTGGAGTCACGAGTAGAGTGAGACATCCTATCTTTACATCATTTACATTTCTACCAATGGAATGTAATGCTTCTAATTTTTGCACTTGTGTTCCAAATTGCAACTATTTACCGAAATAAAAATATTAAAAAATTCAAATATGTTTCACAAAATTCAAAAACTTCAATATGTTTCCACAAAATTAAAAACATTTAAATATGTTTCCAAAAATACAAAAACATTCAAATATGTTTCCAACACCCAAAAACCTATGCTTCAAAATCAAAAACATTCAAATATGTTTCTCAAAATTACAAAACATTCAAATATGTTTCACAAAACAAAAACAATATAAAATTGTTCAAACTCCAAAAATAGTATAAAATTGTCCAAAATCCAAAACAATATAAAATGACAAAATCAAAACATTCAAATAATGTTTGACCAAATTTTAGCAACTAGGTAACATAGTTCAAAAATTTTGCCATTTGACGGTGCTCCTCATGATCGTTCTAGATCATCTTTCGATAATCATTTTTATTGCTCATGGTGTATATCTATGCTCGAGGAAAGCAATAATTTACCCTTTCACAATATAACTTTACTTGGGGCACATTTGGATTTCACATTTTAATCCAATACAAATCAAACTTCAATGGGATCCGATAAGAGTATCTTTTGGAGTATCTAAGCATCACTTCGCTCTTGACCCAATCCAATCCTCTCGCATTCTAATCTATCACTCAGGGGCATTCAAATTTGTCTAGTTATTCAATGTGGAACACATTCAAAGTGTCATTAGACATCGTTATTACAAATTGTGTTGTATTATTGCGGTTTGTCAACATTATGACGATGCTTTTGCTTCTTTAGATATTATTTTATTGTACTTTGTTTTTTTTTTGTAGACCAATCTTAGGAAATTTATTTGCATCTTAGTTCACATATAAATTTGGTGTGGTTCCTTCTTGTTCATATTGGGTTTGTTTGCATGTTTTTCTTGTGTCTTTGAATGCTTTCACATGTCATGTTTTCCTCTTGGCTTATTAAATAAGCCATTGTGTGTTTTCCTTTTTTGTATATTCGGGTTTGTTTATATTTCTTTGTATTTCTTTCTCAAAAAATTATAAAACCATAAAAAAATCAAATATTTCAAAAATCCAAAAAAATAGAAAATCATAAAATTTTATGAACAAACATTCACTTTTCACCGACATCCTACAATTGGAAAACCCTTGACATGAATCTTTCAACAATTCAACAAAATATCGATAGAGTCATACCTTTATCTACTAACCTAGTGATCATTCCAATATTACAACTATCATTTTCTTCCATTTGCATGATCATTAACTCTGTTTAGGGCAAGTCACAAAATTGTTTTTCCTTCACAATATAAATTTTCTTGGGGAAATTTCTTTCAGATCATTTGTAAAATGGATCCAACAAGAGTGTCATGAGGAGTACCTTTACTCCGATCTTCAGTTTGATCTTATTCCCACCTTGGGGGCATTTGCATTTGTTTAATCATTCATTGTGGCACACATTAGGGGCATAGCTGATTGTATTCTTTTTCAAAGTTGTGTTGCATTGTTGATGTTTACCTTCTTGGACCAATTACAAGTAGTGTGATAACATCTTGGTTCCTTTATAACCCTAATGCCTGCACCTATTGTTCATATTGGGCTTGTTTTCCTTTTTATATTTTCTTTGATGTGTGTGTGTGTGTGTGTGTGTGTGTGTGTGTGTTTGTTTACGTACATCTCAAGGTTAACCATCTTGATTCTTTAATAATCATGATGATAACTCTATTGTGCAATAGAAAAATAAAGTTTTCTCTTATATTCACATTCTCCAAATGACGCTCATGCTACGAGCACACTCCTTCCTATCCTTGTTCACTCCTCCATTTTCCTCCTATCAAGCGGTTTTCCACCACTTTGCTGCATCACCCACCGCTGAGGGGGCATTCCCTTACCATCCTATCTTTCTAGGGCATCCAAATGCTTCATTGCTTTCCACTCGCTAATATGCATGCATCTACTATCTTTAAAGCACTATTACTCGCAATAGCACTTTAAAGAGGGGAAAATGTAGACACCCTAAAAATACATACATATTTCTATCTCGTTTCTATCCAATTAGAATTAATTAAATTAATCTCATTGATTAAATACCCCTTTATAATTAATTACATTAATTTTGAAAGGAATGATAAGAATATTGTTCCAAGCCGCGATCTCGGATGTTAATAACACACCACATTAGATTTGTAAAATAGAAGGGATAAAATACCATATATGGAAACCCACCATAATCCATAATGCTCAATACATTACAATACAATAACTTGAATTACTCAATAAGAAAGATGTACATATAAGAGGAGGGAAGTGCAACTATTACCTAAATCGGTGGTGAAGAACTACCACTAATCGATACACTTAGTAGTTAACTTCGAAGACTAGTAAGTTAACTCCACATAACTGAGAAGCTAACTCAACACAACTAGTAAGTTAACTCCACACAACTAGTACACCTAAACAAGCTAACCCAACAAGTGTAAGAATTATCCTAATAAATAAATAAAAGGATAAATAATATCCTACACTAACACCCTCCCATAAGCATAGCTTAGGTGGGTGAAATAGAAGGTGGGTCCCTAAACAAGGCACGATGAGGTACCCACGTACAATAACTGAGAAAATTGGACACCGCAAGGTACACATTTGTCAAAATTTCACCCCCTCAGGGTAAATTTCGATAACATGCATCAGATTTTTGCAGCCTGCAAAAGTAGATCAAACAGAAAATCACGAAAAATGGCTAAGTCCTAGTCCTAGGAGCAGTCAGGGACATTTGGGACATCTAGGCGCGGATCGGCCGAAAAGCCTCCAGGCGGCCCGTGAAGCAAAGGGACATCTGGGCCACAGGTACGCGCGGGACGCGAAATGCCCGAATCGGCCGAAAGAAGGAAAAATTTTCCCAAGTCTTCATCCGGGACAAACGGGACACAAGTATGCGCGGGCACGCAAACCGGCCAGTTTGGCCAAACAGAAAAAGTTCGTAAAGGGACATCCGGGCAACGCGAGGGACGTGGATAGCCAAAAAGCCGAGAGCCAATCGGGACATTGCCCATGTCATCGGCAAATGAGGGACGAGAAGCCCATTTCGGGTGGATCGGAGGTTTTTGTCCCAAACAGCTTTGGGACATCCGGGACATAAAGACGCAAAGGGCGCGAAAATCCAGCAAACCCGCGGACCAATCAAATCACGACACGTGTCACAAGGGAGATAGTCCAAAAGTCAAAGGGCGAGGTTTCGAGCACCGACTGAACCAATGAAATAGCGCCACGTGTCCAAGTTTAAGGGGCCCACAAGGACATTTTAAAAGGAAAGCCCGCGAAAGGTAGAGGAGAGAGAATTGCTTGTCCAATCAGCACGTGCCACGTGTCATCCAGTGTGAGCACGGAAAGATTTCAAAACACGTTTTGGCCCGCTTTTGCCCTAAATCTTCGGATCGCCATAACTTTCGATCCAGAGCTCGGATTATCGCACGTTCTTTATATCAATGGAAAGTGGTAAAATTCTCTACACGATTATGGGGTCAATCTTGCATTTTGGTTCAGTTTGGAGAGAAAAAAATCAAGAAACGCCTCTGGCGTGAAATAACAAGCAGAAGTAATGCTTCAACAAACAACTTTAATGTAGCAGACAGTTTCGCACCGCTTCTTTAGAAGCCCGCCATTTTGCCAGGATCCGCCGCTTCTGCCATAATGAGATGAATGGAATGCAACCTGGAGGTGGTTGGGTTAGATTTGGATTTCCTCTCTCTCTTCCCTCTCTCATTCTTTCTATATATTGTAAAGAGGAGCTTCTTTTCACAGGTCGAACATTTTTCTGTTTTGCCTCTCCCTTCTTCTCCTCAAGCGAATTTGTGGAGTTCAAACCTCTCATTTGAACTGTAATACTATTCTGCCTCATGGCATTCTGAGAGTGTATTGTATCAATCTTTGGAGCAAGTAATGCATGTCTGTGGATGATTCTCACCCTCTCTGTGTTCATTTTTACATCCTCCTGGTCTTTCACTGCAGGTTTTGTCATCTGTGCATGATCTTATATCACATTCAAATGGTCTGTGTTCACTGGAAAAATAGGTGTTCTTCATTCCTCGGTGCATCACCTCTATTAGCTTAGATTTATTTTATGCATCTTCTTACCTTGTCTCCTTGGCAGATTAGATTAGGTTTTGAGAAAACCCTCTGCATATTTTGTGTGCATCAACAGAGGAATAGGAACTACCTTCTCTGGAGAATCCTTTCTCATTTTTTCAAGTCCCACACTTGGAGAAAGGATTCAATGTTATGCAATCACACCGATGCCAAAGTGATCAACCTAGAAACCTGATCTCGCATCCGGGGTGCCGTGATTTTGCATCAACAGCTTTGGCACACTGCCGGTGGGACCTAGAGGTCTCATTTTTATTGCAGCAAAAGTTGATATGCATCTGCTGCAATTTTCTTGCTTGAAAAGAGCTATTGTTTGCATATCTGGCGACTCCGAGAGGAAGAATCAACTGGTTTCAGCAGTACAGGCCTGAAAGCTTATGAGAAGAATCACAAGGTCAAGAGTTGGAGAAGAAGAAGTGTTGTTTGAATACTTGCAATTATCTCCAAGAAGAAGGCCAAGAGGAAGAAGGATTCAAAGGTCTCCATCTCCACCAAACAGAACTCTCTCAACTCCTCCACCTGCTCGACCTTTCATTCAGTATTCAAGGGTTCTCAGGCCAATCAGAATGGCGCAACCACTAAATCCCTTTGTCAATTTCACTGGCAGCAGCCCACTCGCCCTCAATGCACAGAATCCAGTTCCAATTGCAGCATTGAAGAACATTCCATTTTTCACTGGAGAAAATCATACCACTCCTGGTGATCATGTAAAAGACATTGCTAACGTCTGTGTAATCCATGAGATAAATGAAATGGATGTAGCTGTCAAATTGTTGGCGTCTTCATTCAAGGGGAAAGCACTGCAATGGTTTAGGAGCCTTGGAGCTGGCTCTATCACAAACTAGAATCAGCTGTGTATTGCACTTCATGAGCAGTTTGGAGAAAAGGGAGACAATTTGTCTCTACTAGAACAATTGACAACTATCAAGAGAGCCCCCAACGAGCAGCTGACTGATTTCAACTTCAGATTTCAAAGGTCTTGGGATAGGATTCCAGTGGTCAACCAAGGCCAACAAAGAAAAGGTGCTTTTCTATACTATCTTAAAGCTTTGAATTCTGATATTTCTATGTTAATTCAATCTATGGGAGGCACAACCTTACCTGCTGCTTATAGCATTGCCATTAGAGCCGAAAACTGTCTTATCCAAGCTGGTAAATTGGCTCCTAGGCCTCCAATGCCATTATATCCAAGTTTAGAGAGCCCAAGTGCTAGTCAAGCACCTGTCTTAGCTCCTATTCCCACTCCTAGAAATCAGAGTTCAAATGAAGCTTCCACTTCATCTCCAAGTGCCCCAAATGAGCTTCAAGAGGTCATGAAGCAATTGCAAAATCTAGGCAATGAGCTGGTCACTCTCAAAAGACAGCAAGCTCAAGGTTTTAGACCTTCGTATCAGCCTCAAGCTCAACCTAATAGGCAGCCATATCAGCCTCAAAGGCCACCTAATCCAGCTGCAAATATGAATCAAACAAGGCCTCCTGTCAATAGACCATTCCAGCCCTATAATCCAAATGCCATATCTGCCTCTAGGGCATTAGTACCAGCACAAAACAACATTGCCCAGGAGTATGATTGGTGTTTTCCATGTAATGAGCCTCATAATCAATCCATGTGCTTCAATGGTGCTTTGACTCAAGCTTTAATGGTAACAACTACTGGTGTGGAGGGTGAGAACAGTCAAGAAAATAGCCAACAACAAGAAACATTCCAACAACGCAATCAGCCCCAAATGACACCACATTGGTAAATTGGCAAGCAGAGGATTTTTGTGGCATGAACCAGGTAGTTTCTCAAGGTGTTGCAGCAAACACAAGGTCAAAAAGGATAAATTTGGGTGAAGAGCATCCATTAGCCCCAGCCAATCCACAACCTTCCACGGCTCCACAAATGATTGGCAAGCAAAATCTCGTTTCAAATGCACAAGGGCAGCCAAGAACAACCCCTAGGCCAACTCAAATGCCAGCTGTTGCTGCCCACATACAAGGAGTAAATGTGCAAACCAAGGGACAGCAGAGAGATCCTTCATCACCATTCAGTATCATTGATCAGATGAAGAAGACAAACATCAATATATCTATGTGGGAATCCCTATCCATCCCAGGCCAAAGAGATCTGCTGCAAGCTGCCATGAAGGACTGGCCAGCTTTGACAATCAGCAGATGCAAGACAAAGTGCTTACAAATGCTGCCCAATCTGAAGGAAATCATGGAGGACAACAAGGTAAGATGTTGAAACCCCCTCCTTTCTATGTTTCATTAATCATTGGAAATCAGCTAGTGCATAATTGCATGATTGATTCTGGAGCAAGTAGCTCTGTCATGCCCAAACAAATAGCTGATCAGCTAGGGCTTCAGTATGAAATAACATCTAAGGGAGTAGTGCATTGGATGGGACAGCAATAGCAACAATTGGAGTGATTATAAATTTGAGTCTTACCTTGCATGCATGTCCAAATGTTGTTGTTTTACAAGATGTGTCAGTCATAGACCTTCCACCACTCTTTGCCCTATGTTTGTCAAGGGACTTCACTGCCAAGAGTGGGGGATATTTGTCCACTGATTGGTCTCACATGCTATTCAGACAAGATATGGAACTAAGACCACAATCGATCTGAACCTATTGCAAACTTCCATATTGAGCCCTACACTCCAAGTCGATTAATGCCAATTGCTCGGCATTTGATCAAGAAGATCACCCTAGCACTGATGAAACTGATACTAAAGTTGGAAACATCACGGATCTACTCTTGATGAATGGGCAAGCAAGGTGCATACTTTTGATCCTTATCAAGGAATAGAAGAATCTCGAGCTAGGAGTCTATTGTACACGAAGAAAGTCAACCTATTCCTAGCATCACCAAGCCAAACCACAAGGATGAAAATGAGGTATGGCAGCTGTTTTTGATGGATCAAGGAGTAGACAAGGTGCGGAGGTGGAGCCGTGCTTGTTTCACCTCAAGGAGTAAAGTACTATTCAACTTTTAGATTTCAATTTGCATGCTCCAATAACACTACTCAATATGAAGCCTTGTGTGCAAGGGATGCATTGGGCAATCAAGAAATAAATAAAGAACTTGCAAGTTTTGGGACAAGAATTAATTGTAAATCGTCAAGGGACAAAGCATGCTACCAAAAATGATCTACTCAAAAACAAGAACAGGTGTGGGATCTCATGGAAGATTTTGAGGGTTTCGCATTAAAGCCACTCTAGGAAAGAGAATCAAGTCTGCCGATAGCTTGCAGGCAGTAGGGGCAGCCTTTGACATTGTAGAAAACATTCAACAAGACAAGGTACACCAAACATCCACGTGATTGTGAGGCCTTCAAAGCAGCGATATAACGATGTCAGTTGGCAAGTATTTGAGAATGACCAGCAAATCATCCATTTCTTACAAGAAGAAGCTGAGTTCTCAGCTAAGAATCAAGAAAAGTTGGAACAGCAATATGGTGACCAAGTGATACAGCTGAGAACTGACAAGCTGCCCAAGGGACTTATCACTTTGGAGTCCATTTTTAACCCCAATGATCAGTTTAGAAAGGAGAAAGCAAACATTCAGGTTAAGAGAGAAGATTCGGTATCCATATTGGTAGAAGAAAACAAGCCATTGCAAATTGGAAAGATGACAACTGAGCAAGAAAGGTGTGAGTTCATACAGCTATGTCAAGAATTCCCTGACGTGTTTGCTTGGAGCTATGAAGACTTGAAAGGTTTCAATCCCAACTTAGCTCAGCATACCATCGAATTGGATCCAAATACTAAGCCTGTCAGGCAGAAACAGAGACCAGTCAATCCACACATGGAGCCTCTCATGAGGAAAGAATGGACAAGCTGATTGAGTCAAGAATCATATTCCCATCAAGCATTCTAGTTGGGTTGCCAACTTAGTTCCAGTCAAAAAGAAGAGTGGAGAGATCAGGCTGTGTGTTGACTTCAGAGATTTGAATAGAGCCTCTCTCAAGGACCATTATCCACTCCCTTCCATGGAGCAAATATTGCAGGTCGTAGCTGGTTCAGAAAGGTTTTCACTACTTGATGGTTACTCAGGCTTCAATTAGATTATGGTGAAGGAGGAAGACTAGTTCAAGACAGCCTTCACAACCAAATGGGGCACATATGCTTACAAGAAGATGCCATTTGGACTGTCGAACGCCGGAGCAACATTCCAGCGAGCTATGGATATGGCATTCAAAGGCTTGATCAACAAGATAGTGCTGATATACCTAGATGATATTACTGTCTTCTCAAAGAATGCAGCAGACCATTTCTTTCACCTCAGGCAAGTGTTTCAGAGGTGTAGAAAGTTCGGAGTGTCTTTGAATCCTAAGAAGTGCATCTTTCTTGCACATGAAGGGAAGCTCCTTGGCCATATTGTCTCCAAGGAAGGATTAGCAATTGATCCAGAGAGGGTTGAAGCCATAAGAGCACTACCATTGCCAAGCCACAAGAAAGCCCTTGAGTTTCCCCGGGAAGGATAAACTTTGTTCGAGGTTTGTCCCAGATTTTGCAGCCCTTGTCAAGCCCATCACCAAAATGTTAAGGAAAAGCATGGCTTTCAAGTGGACAACAGAAGGCAAGGAGAGTTTTGAAGCAATCAAAGAAGCCATCTCCCAAGCACCCACTCTCATCAACCCAAACTTTTCCAAGGATTTCATCCTCTATGCATTTGGAGGTGATGACACTATTTCTGCCATTCTGGTACAACAGAACAAAGATAATGATGAACAGCCGATTGCCTTCTTCAGCCAGAGCCTAGATGACTGCGAAGTGAGGTACTCTTTTATTGAAAAGCATGTGCTTGCAGTAATCAGAAGCTTGAAGAAATTCAAGCATTTAGTCTCAAACAACAAGGTCCAGTTGCTAGTCTCACATGCTGGGGTTAAGGACTTCCTCCTCAACAAGGATTTGAATGAGAAAAGGGCAGGATGGATCACCCGTGTCATGGAGTATGACATTGAGATCAAGATCACCAAGCTGGTAAGAGGCAAAGGTTTGTGTGAGCAGCTCGCTTCCAAACAACCAGACAACCCAGAAGATGAAGAAGACGTTGTCCTGCTATTACAAGATGATCAAAAATAGGAAAATGATGATGTGTCCACTCCTTGTTGGACTCAGAATATGATACATTTCCTACAGACGGGCATGTGCCCTCCAGAAATGAGCAAAGCAAAAAGAAGGTACTTGATTACAAGCGATTCCATATGTGCTTTGTCGATGGTGTTTTGTTTAAAAAGACATCAACGGTGTTCTATTAAGATGCATTGGGACAAGTCAAAGGTTGAGAGGATCTTACACGAGTTCCATGATGGGGAGGCAGAGGCCATTTCACCCCACGAGTAATGTACTCTCAAAATCATGAAAGCTGGTTACTATTGGCCTCTTCTATTCAATGATTGCTACTCATGGGTTAAGAAATGCAAGAAATGTGCATTCTTCATAGGGAAAAGAAGGTTAGCAAAGACTTGCCCCTTCGTCCAATTTCCCCTCGATAGATCATCCATTCATGCAATGGGATTGGACTTCATTGAGTCATCAATCCCACTTCGAGTCAAGGCCACAAGTGGATTCTTACAAATGGCTGACTATTTCACCAAGTGGACCAAGCAATAATACTCAAAGAGGCAAGTGAGTCTAACATACTAGACTTTTATGAAGAAATAGCAACCGTGTTCGGTGTGCCGCCACCATCATATCGATAATGCATTAGCATTCATAGGTTTAAAAATTACGAATGGGTTGTCAAGAATATGATCTATTTGATCACCTCATCAAACTATTACCCACAGGGTAATGGACAAGCAGAGTCCACAAACAAGAATTTGCTAAAAATCATTAGAAGGACTCTGGATGAAAATCAAAGGACATGGCACACTAGGCTAAAATCAGCGTTATGGGCTGACAGATAACACCAAAGAGGTCTCATGGTAATTCTCCCTACAAGTTGGTCTATGGGAAGGAGGCAGTATTGCCTATATCATTAGAATTGCCAGCCTTGGAGCTCATGAAGCAGTTTGAGTTATCTGAGTTCGAACCAATGGAGGTCAGGTATGCAGAATTGATGGAATTAGAAGAAATCAGAGAACATGCAGTTCAGACGATTGAAAAGGATCAGGCCTTAGTAAAAAGATGGTTTGATAAGAGAGCAAGAGCAAGGACCTTCCAGGAAGGGGACCTAGTTCTGAAATGGGATGCAGATCGGGAAAAACCAGGAAGGCATTCCAAGTTTGATGCCATCTGGAGTGGTCCCTACATGGTCACGGGATGTAAAAATAGTAATGCCTTCCAATTGTCTGCATTGGATGGAGAGGAACTTCCGATTCCGGTTAACGGAATCTATCTTAAACATTGCTACTAAAAAAGAAAAGGTTTGCCCTTGTAAATATTTGTTTAGATTTTCATTCCTCCAAGTGCTTGTGCACATTGTCCCGTTGTAGTTAGGTTTCGCTTTTCCTAAGTGCTTCGGCCACGTTTCTTGCTCTCGTTGTTTTCACGCCCAGTGTTCTTTGGAGAAGAAGTTGCGATGATCGTGCTCGTTTCAGGTTATTGCTTATAACTCCATGCCCAATGGATCGCTAAAAGGCCACTGATCTTCTACCTAGCAGGCAGGTGACCCCGCTGAGTCGTCAAAACTGTTGTCAAAATTTCACCCCGGGTAAATTTCGATAACATGCATCAGAGTTTTGCAGTTCCAGGCAAGTAGATTGAAACAGGAAAAATCACGAAAAATGGCTAAGTCCTAGTCCTAGGAGCAGTCGGGACATTTGGGACATCTAGGCGCGGATCGGCCGAAAAGCCTCCAGGTGGCCCGTGAAGCAAAGGGACATCTGGGCCACAGGTACGCGCGGGACGCGAAATGCCCGAATCGGCCGAAAGAAGGAAAAATTTGCCCAAGTCTTCATCCGGGACAAACGGGACACAAGTACGTGAAGTACGCGAACCGGCCGTTCAACCAAACAGAAAAGTTTGTAAAGGGACATCTAGGCGCAGGGACGCGAGGGACGCGGATAGCCGAAAAAGCCGAGAGCCAATCAGATTGCGCCACGTGTCATCGGCAAATGAGGGACGAGGAAGCCCATTTCGGGCGGATCGGAGGTTTTTGTCCCAAACAATTTGGGACATCCGGGACATAAAGACGCGAAGGGCGCAAAAAGCTGGAAAACTCGTGGACCAATCAAATCACGACACATGTCACAAGGGAGATAGTCCAAAAGTCAAAGGGCGAGGTTTCGAGCACCGACCGAACCAATGAAATAGCGCCACGTGTCCAAGTTTAAGGGGTCCACAAGGAAATTTCAAAGGAAAGCCCACGAAAGGCGAGGAGAGAGAATTACTCGCCTAATCAAAGACGTGCCATGTGTCATCCAGGTGGCAGAGCGCGGGAAAGATTTCAAAACACGTTTTGGCCCGTTTTTGCCCTAAATCTTCAGATCGCCATAACTTTCGATCCAGAGCTCGGATTGGCACATTCTTTATATCAATGGAAAGTCCGTAAAATTCTCTACACGATTCTCGGGGTTTTGGTTCAGTTTGGAGAGAGAAAATTAAGAAACGCCTCTGGCGTGAAATAACAAGCAGAAGTAATGCTTCAACAAACAACTTTAATGCAGCAGACAGTTCGCCGCTTCTGTTAGACAGCCCGCCGTTTTGCCAGGATCCGCCGCTTCTGCCATAATGAGATGAATGGAATGCAACCTGGAGGTGGTTGGGGTAGATTTGGATTTCCTCTCTCTCTTCCCTCTCTCATTCTTTCTATATATTGTAAAGAGGAGCTTCTTTTTAGAGGTCGAACATTTTTCTGTTTTGCCTCTCCCTTCTTCTCCTCAGGCGAATTTGTGGAGTTCGAACCTCTCATTTGAACTGTAATACTATTCTGCCTCATGGCATTCTGTAGTGTATTGTATCAATCTTTGGAGCAAGTAATGCATGTCTCATGGATGATTCTCACCCTCTCTCGTGTTCATTTTTACATCCTCCTGGTCTTTCACTGCAGGTTTTGTCATCTGTGCATGATCTTATATCACATTCAAATGGTCTGTGTTCACTGGAAAAATAGGTGTTCTTCATTCCTCGGTGCATCACCTCTATTAGCTTAGATTTATTTTATGCATCTTCTTACCTTGTCTCCTTGGCATTAGATTAGGTTTTGAGAAAACCCTCTGCATATTTCGTGTGCATCTCGAACAGAGGAATAGGAACCACCTTCTCTGGAGAATCCTTTCTCATTTTTTCAAGTCCCACACTTAGAGAAAGGATTCAATGTTATGCAATCACACTTTGGATGCCAAAGTGATCAACCTAGAAACCGATCGCATCCAGGGTGCTTTGTGATTTTGCATCAACAGCACCCAAAACCAAGAATAACAAAGTAGAGAGAGAAAATCTGCTGCAAGATATCCTCGAAGCTCATCTCCAAAAATCATACAATGTTAAAGAAGTGTGGTGTGCATTGTGGTCTAAATCCACTACTCAATCATAGAACTCAAAAACAACTGACACTGGCCTTCACTAGAATAGCTCCATGTAAGGAGACTATCAATGGAGTGATGTCGAAAATGTAAAAAAAAAGCACCAAACATAATTTGATCAACTACTACAAATAGGTGTGCCATGATCCAAGAACAACCAAGGCAACAAGGAAAGGACACGAGATCCAAATAAATAGGAATGCCATGAAATAGGTGTGCCATGATCATAGAACAACCAAGGCAAGGACACAAAATCTGAAGAAGCAAGATCAACTACTACAAATAGGTGTGTCACGATCCAAGAACAATAACCAAGGCAACAAGGCAAGGACATGAGATCCAAATAAATATGAGTGCCACAATCCAAGAAAAGCCAAGGTAACAAGGCAAGGACATGAAACCCGAAGAAGCAATATCAACACCACACCCTCCCATACTTGTTGAATGAGTAGAGTGATACCACATATCTATATGAGTTGCCAAAATCAACTACTCAAACACTGAAAAACTAACACTGGGCTTCACCATAATAACTCCCCCACAAGAGAGACTGATCAACATGCCAAAAAAGTGTCAAAAATACATATCCAAAATATCTCAACAAACAAGAGAGATATAAATGTATACACCCATAGATACAATAATGCAACACCCAAAATTTTAGGACATTGGGCTCAACTAAAATTGCGTCCACAAGTGATCACAACACCCTCCCAAATTTGACACTTTATAATTGAGTACATGTAAATATTACAATGAGTAACAATACTTTTTACATTTAAAATATGTGTATAAAAATGTCACTAATGCGTATATCTCAAAAAAATACACAATTTCAAAAAAATCACCTTAATCCGAGCTACGAATCAAAATTTATGAGCTCTAGAAGGTTTTGTTATTAAAATAATATTTTAATGCTGATGTTTTTTTAAAGGTACACGTGACACCCAAATGTCCAAAGGATAAAAGCCTGCACCCAAAACCTAAATGTCTAAAAGGTAAATCATTGCATTCAGAGGGTACACGTTAATATCCAATGGATAAAAGAATGCACCCAAAGGGTACAAATCTACGTCCAATGGATAAAAGACTGCATCCAAAACAAAAATATCCAGAAGATAAAAGAATGCACCCATAGGGTACATATTTGTGTCCAATGGATAAGATTGCATCCAAAACAAAAATATCCATAGGGTAAAAGAATGCATCCGGAAGGTACACGCTTATATCCAATGGATAAAAGAATGCACCCAAAGGGTACAGATCTATGTCTAGTGGATAAAAGACTACATCCAAAACAAAAATATCCATAGGGTAAAAGAATGCATCTGGAAGGTACACGCTTATATCTAATGGATAAAAGAATGCACCAAGAGGGTACAAATCTACGTCTAGTGGATAAAAGACTGCATCTAAAACAGAAATATATATATAGGGTAAAATAATGCATCTAGAAGGTACACGCTTATATCCAATGGATAAAAGAATGTGCCAAAAATTACAATCATTAATACAAACTTTGATTGTAAATGTCTCTTTTTTCTCGCACTTTGTATAAAAAAACAAAGAGAAACCCAAGAAAGTTTCTCGAAAAACCCAAAAATCTGATATAATTTTTGAGTCAAAAATATGTCTGTACATAATTGTACGGATTTTTTAGAAATGTGCCAAAAACCCTTTAAAATGACCAAATTTGACTGTCTCAAAACATGGTCAAGTTTACAATTGATTCTAGGGTTTTGGCACCTTCCAAATCTAATGGCACACTCTATTTTGCATAAAAATGCATGCTACGAAAAGTGCTAACAAATTATGAATACATGAAAATAATAAACCCTTGTTTGCAAAGAAAAATTTACAGATGGATGTCTACATCATCTTTAGCTCTGATACCATGAAAGGAATGATAAGAATATTGTTCCAAGTCGTGATCTCAAATGATAATATCACACCATATTATATTTGTAAAATAGAAGAGCTAAAATACCATATATGGAAATCCATCATAATCCATAATGCTCAATACATTACAATATAATGACTTGAATTATTCAATAAGAAAGATGTACATATAGGAGGAGGGAAGTGCAACTACTACCTAAATTAGTGGTGAATAATTTCCACTAACTGATATTGGTATTTAAGTTAACTCTAAAAGACTAGTAAGTTAACTCCACATAACTGAGAAGCTAACACAACACAACTAGTAAGTTAACTTCACACAACTAGTAAGTTAACTCCACACAACTAGTACACCTAAGCAAGCTAACCCAACAAATGTAGGGATAACACAAGTGTAAGAATTATCTTAATAAATAAATAAAAGGATAAATAATAACCTACACTAACAAATTATATTTCCAAAGTCACATTCCCACCTCTTAGAATTAAATAATTTAATTATATTATGACTTTGGAATCAATTAAATTAATTCCTACATCCTTTTAGCTAATATAATTAAATATTTGATTAAATAAATAGTTAATTATTCCCTCAAAATTAAACACTAATTAATTAATTTATTTAATTAATTCCTTTTATCCATGCATGCTCCACTTCACTCCACTTCTAGAAGCCTAAAATGGTGTGGGTAATAATAATACATGTGCAACCACTTCTCGAATGAATTCAAAGATAATGATTTCCCTTGCAAATTTGTAACTGCACAGACATGGTCATCTTACTATTTCATCTAATTATAATTATTACTTGTAGAGCTAATTCTACCCAAGATCCAATTTTCATGGCCTCACCCTCAACAATAAAAGTTGGCCATTTCCTTTACAAATACATCACTGGAACTTTAAGAAAATTGTATCCAATTGCTGCCAATTTGACATCCGCTTCCTAGTGAAATGTTGCTCATAACATGTGTAAACACATTTGGAGAACATTATTAAGAGCATCCACAATCCAAATTTTTAACAAGACCAAACAAGTCCAAGTGCTTCTACGATTTTATCTTGAGGTTTGTAGTGAAGGTAGTTTATGTTTGTTTGATTATCTTCTTTGTCTATGATTTTACTTGTTTACGGGATTCATGTAATGTATGTAGTTCCCTCCACAGTTCATAGGTGCGTTAAATTCCTACATGACATACCATTGCCACCGATACTTGACCCATTCAATTCCTTTCGTATAGACCCCGTCACCGCTATGCCCATTCCTCCATCACAACCTATTCCATATCGTAATATTAGTACATACGATGTTGGTCAATCTAGCACTCTTATTCCCTCTGCTACCTCTACATGTATTTTGTCCATTCCTACCCATACTACTGATCTCCTATCACCCACCATGTCTACCTCTATGGCTACTACTTCCCCACCTGTCATGGCTCCTCTCAATTCTACATCTAGCTCCATCCCTACCAATATCCTTGATAATTCTATCCAATAAGATAATGTCAACACCGATGATTTCGATGATGAGGTTGATGTTGTAGAGCTTAACGATGACACATTACACAATCTTAACTTTACTCCTATTGAAATAGATGAATCCTACTTCCAGGATACTTTTGTTGCTATTGTCCCTAGTGAATATCAATTCAAGAAACGTCCTCCTTCCACTAATGAAATTATACCTTTTCAAGGGGTTGTCCATACATTCGACATTATACCACCTCCTTCGTCTCCCCAAGATCACTTTGCACCGCAACTTGACCCCTTTACATGCACTCTTTTTATACATAACTCTTATTGGCCTCACATTCCATTCGACCCTACTTGCTATGAGATTTTTTACACTCATGATGGCTTCGCACAACTAGGATTCACACTTGTCGATCTCCCCTCCCCCACATCACTCTCCTCACATATATCACATATGTGTATTTGTTATTGTTGCCTATGGCCTCTGCATCTTCCATCTATTGGTTTTCCTTGCATGTACTCCTCGCTCCTCTCCACTCATGCTTGGATAATCTTGGCTTGACTACATTGGTGGCATTTTGGATCCCAATCACATTGACATCTCATTTCTGATGCCTTTTGGTCGTGTTTCTATATGCAATGATTCATTCCTAGGCTATACTCAAAATCTAACTCACTGGTATGCATACAATTGTCCTCAACCTCCTTTTACTGGTGACGAATATTCCATGGGCATGTACAATTTATGTTGCTCAGGCTCTTTATATGATCAACCCCACACTATTGCCTACCAAGTCTCTAATACGAGATCTTATCGGTTATGACCTTGACACTTATGATCTTCTAGAAAAGTTTATTTTATCCTTATCTACATCACACACTCGGGGTATTACGCTTTCTTCCCCTTCCATTCCTACCAGGTCATCTTTAGTGTCTACTATCACACTTCACGCTTCGTGCTTCATGTCTCATCTTTATAATCACTTTCAAACCCTCTTATACACATAATGTATCGTCATTACCATATGATGCACTCTAGTTCCATGGTTCATACTTGATTTCTTTGAGGGTCTAATTCTGAAATGAACCTCACATCATTCACACTTCACACTCTATGCTTCATGATACATCTTTCTAGCATCTATTCGCACTCATTACCTGATGACACACTCTTGTTCTATGGTTCATTCTTGACTATTGAGGGTTCCTATAAATGAACCTCATCTCATACACATTCATTGGGGGCACACTTTCTCCTATCTCTCTCACACTTTGTATACCATTCCACCACACTCACACATTATATTTGCATATATTGGTTGTATTTATTCTTGCTAACTTATTCTAGTTACATACTACACTTTGTTTTCCGTGCTAGATGGATTCATAATATGTCATCATCTCTCTATATACACACATGCACATTCACTTGGTATTTTGAGTTGAATGCGGTTCTCTTACGCTTTCTTACACAATGCAATGATGTTTAGTACTATACCTTTTACCGGACCCATCGAGGGTCATGGGGGCATCTAATTTCTCTACTATTACATAGTACACAAGTTCCATTGCTAAATTTTTTGTTACTTTTCATTATGATTACTTTACCTTTCATTGATATATACATGATTTAACATACTACTTATCTTTCTAACATGTTAATGAGTGCTTCATGCATAATATTTTCTTTGTAGACTATATGCAACCATGGTTATACGATACATTTTACTTGACATTGTTTGAAATTGTATGTTACGGTTAATGGGCTATGCCTTGTGTCTCGTTTAATCATTGTATGCTTTTGGATACTTTGGCCTTGATTGTCTTGTGGCATTGTGAGTGATGTCCCATGTTTTAAACCCACTTTTTTTGCGGTCTAGCTTGTCTTCAAACTTGTTTGTTACATTTTTCTATTACATACTTTTCTTACACTAACATATATTTATAGCCTACTTTGTTTGCACGTGCCTTAGTTTATACCATGCACATCCACTACCCCCTCTAGGTATACATGTCATCTCAACATCATGTCCTCTCCTTTGGGTCACATTCTCCTACTATCGTCACATGCACCCCAAATGAGGGGGCATACATTGGGTGAAAAAATCAACCCCATAAAAGCACCTCGAGCTATAATACAACACAACACAAGATAGAAAAAAACTAGAACATAGTCACATAATGGTCCGTAAACCGACTTGGACCTCAAACATAAATACGACACTAGCACCTAAACTCAAACACTAGATCCTTGGCATTCCCGCCTCTCTTGCACGCTAATGTCCTGGGGGCAGGTATAGTCATCTTCTTAGATCGAATGCAGGTTTACAAAATTTTTAGAGTAGTTCTAAAATTACAAGCACATGCCTCCGATATAAAATGCATTCTATCTCCTTCAATCGAGATCAACCAATACAATTGGAACAAATCGAAACTAATTTGAGACAATCGAAACTAAATTAAGACATACCATCTCGTAGTGGTGCTTATGAGGATAGAGTCATGGAAGAAGAGTAAAACTAGACCTCTCTCCCCAACACTCACTCTTGGCATGAGATTGCCCAAAAACTCACTCTTCACAACAATTTCAGGACACTTTTCTATCCTTTACACTCTTTTACATTAGGTGCACACTTTCCTTTACTACTACTTTTACACACTTTTACACACTTTTGCATACTTTTCTCATATTTTTTATATACATGAATTTGAGTACTCTTTTGCTCTTCTTTTACTGTGCATGTCCTTAATACACAACAAGAAACAACCTACAACAAAAATACAAGCACAACAACAAGTACAAACAACATATACGCTTCACCCCTAGGGTCACTTTTCTTTCCTGGTCTCCACACTTCACTTGTCCACTTAGTACGCTACTCTCATTTGAACACTCTACGGATCATAAGTTACGCATATCTCATCTACTTTATGTTATCGAGTATTCACTCAACAACAAAAAGTGGGGGAAAATGTAGACACAAAATCATGCACTTTGATACATTTTTAGGTCCTAAAATCATGCTAGCATTTATATGATTCATAAGCACGAAAATTAGTGGTTGAAAACTCTCTTTGGCCTCTTTTTTGTCTCTTTTTTTCTATTTAGTCTTACAAACCCTACAACCTAGTCAGAATTTTATTTATTTATCATTTATGGCTTTAGACACTAGCACCAGGCTAGGACAATAGCACCCAAATGCTCTTGTCCCTCCTGGGTGCTCTTGACCCTTTCTTATCTTACTCACTCTTTTTGGGTCTCTTTTATCTTTTGGGCATATTTTTCACTTATGGTTCAGCCTTCTAGTTGTCAATTACGAAATTCAAATAAGGGAATCATATAAATACATAGTTATGTGTTCAAAATTAGGACCAAGCACTAAGCATTACTATCATCACCTAAGCTTGCATTCCAAAGGCACTAAAGCACTCCAAAGGCATCCATCTAGCATCCATTCAAGGGAAAAGGGATGCATACTTCTGCATACACAACATAGGAAGGGGAATTATATTCTATTCCATCCACACACATTATTACATTGTTATATTCTAGCCATCGTCTGCTATCATCAGTGTAACTTACACAAGGGCATCATAGGGAATCATTTCTACACACACCAACACACACCAAAACTACATGGAGTCTGAGATGTAGTGTAATGATCGGTCGTAATTTCACTCTCAGGGTGACTGTCGAGGTCATTCGACTCACTATTTTGCATTTTTCTTTTTAGGTTTGATGTGGTTTCTAGGTATGTGTAGATGAATTTCTCTTTTGTAGGTTACAGGAACTTTTGGCAATCAAGAAGCAAACATGAGGTGATCAATAGGGAACAATTATGAAACCCTTGTAAAAAAACAAAAACTAGATCCTAAGCATTTGCATAGTCACATGCACCTAGATCCGGTCACCAGCGCCCAGGTGCCCCTACTCTATTATGGACTCCCCTATTTGGCATTATTCCCGAGTTCCAAAATTTATAGGGAGTAGTTACAACATTGTTTTCATCTTACTCAACACTTTATCCTACCCATATCACTTCCTTTTCACTTAGAAATCAGCCAAGTCTTCCTAAATACCTCTCTTGCTTAGGGTTTCATACTTTATATGTTAGTTTGCATGTGTCATTATTGTATTTTAGCATGTATACATCAGTTGTTACAATAAGTTACTCTGCAATTTAGATTTAATCCAAATTAAATTAAATAATTATCCCATAGATAACTCATATTAGGTGAGCTCGATAGTCACCCAACCAAATAAAATAGGATAAATTAGAATCAGTGGTGATTATAGAGTCCTAAATGATACATGTGCTAATGATCTATTTACAACACCATTCACAGATGAAAATTTGGAAGTAGTAACATAACATGAGGTATATTCATTTACAAATGGATTCAATGGCTACCACCAAATTCTGATTGTGAAATAAGATTAGGCAAAAACCACTTTCGCAACCAAATGGGGAAGCTTTACATATATAGAGTAATGCCTTTTGGATTAAAGAATGCACATGTACTCTTCTTGAGCTATTGTCACTTTGCATTTATAGATTACATACATAATTTTCTAGAAGTATATTTGATGACTTGAAATTTTTCTCTCAATTCAAAGAACATATATCTAAGGTATGTTTAATGTTAGAAAGATGTAGAGAATTGTGCATTGCATTAAATTTGAAGAAATAATTTTTATTTACACATTTTGGAGTGTTGCTTGGTCACATTGTTTGTAAATAAAGGATTCTTTTGGATCAAGTAAAAATTACAGTTATAATTGGGATCAAACCTCTGGCAAAACCAGTGGAAGTCTACACATTCCTTAGACATATTGGCTACTACATGAAATTCATTAGGGGATATGCTAGCATTGTGCAACCTATGGAGAAATTATTATTGAAAGGCATAAAATTTGAATGGATTATAGAATTTCAAAATGCATTTACGAAATTGAAGTAGAAGTTACTCGGTGTGGCCATTCTCATTATTCCAAATCGCCAAAATATTTTCATATACATGTGGATGCTTCATGAAGTGTAATTAGAGCAATACTTGCTCAACCAAGAGGAGGGATTGACCACCCCATCCACTTTACAAGAAGATAATTCTCACCAATTGAAAAAAACTACATGGCCATAGAATGAGAGGTTCTTGCTATGGTTTTCACACTTAACAAATGCAGAAATATCTCCATCAACAACCCCATTTGAATTCTTCATGAATCATCAAGAATTGTTGTATCTAGTGAATAACCCATTATTGGGAGGAAGAATATCAATATGGATTGTGTTATTCTAGGAGTATAGAATTTTTTTAACCCCAAATTAAATTTCTAGTTAAATTTAATTAGGTGTAAGATATATTAGAGTTGATTATTGATCTAACATGGATGATACAATATAAACAATAAAACATATTTACAACTCATATTAGATAAGAAACATTATCATACACCACTTAACCTAACATTTAATTAAGAGTAAAAAATAGAGGTATAAAGGCACTTAAATTACCAAAACTAACTTTTGTGAGACTTTACACTAGAGAAATTGGGAAAATTAAACTTGGGAAACCCTCAAAACTACATTGGAATTGTAAATGTGTTGAGGTCAAGGCCATACAACACATTTAATATCATACCATATGGTCTAGGACCTTTGTTCAACCTTGGATCTGTTATGAGATAGCTTTTGAAACTTTCTGGATTGTTTTCCTTACTTGATTTGTTTGTCACTCAAACCTAGCTATCAGCACATGCAATGAAGCTCTCTTTGTGAACTGATCATCATCTCAAAACATGGCCATGTATGAAAAATACTACAAAACAAACATTAAAATATTTGTGGGCACTCCTATGCACCGCCAATGTTATAACTACTTTGAAGAGGCCTCAAACCGCATATCATTCTCCACCTAACATGTGATATCTAGATAGATCAATCAGATTTGACAATTGCTTTGACTTGGCTCTTGCTAAAAACACTTGGAGAGAGGATGTTTGGATTCTTGTAGATGAGATATATAACTACCTTGACCTGGTTTGTAGCTTCAAACTTGATGTGGGTGCTACTTGAATTATCAGTAGATGTGTAATGCAAAGATTTAGGGATATTTGAATGCCTTTGTAGGCGATGGAGTGGGTAATCTAGTACATTTCCTCGGAGTTGCCAATTTAGAAAAAAAGGTAGTGTTTTCTCACTTATATAGGGTTTTGTAGATGATTTATCTAAGAAAGGCCTACCTAGAGGAAGTATAAGACCCAACAAAGGATTTGAAATGTAAATTTCACTTGGAAGACATGTCCGTATAAGACCATACAAATTGGTCAGGACCATATGGTACGGCCCCGACTGCATCAGTATGGTCCTAGAGAAGAGTAGGGAACATTCTAAATGAAGTTTGGAGTTAGTAAAAGGATATATTTATATAGATATTATGCATTGAATTATTGGGATGTCTCGAAATGTTAATGTGTAAAGATAAACAAACTAACCAATGGACCTCAAAAAGTGCTACGTGGGAATGGATAAGTTGTGTCTAGCATGGTGTGAGCAATTAAAATCTCAACAGAAGTTGAAATAAAAATAAATAAATTAGTATATCTTTCTTCCGAATTTCCCTGAAAACCTCAAGTAAGATTGTGAAGCACTTGAACTTGTTGAATCTTGTATTTCAAATGATTTTGGATGTTCTTTATTGTTCTCCAAATGTGGAATGCAGATGCTACGAGTATAAGTACATGAGGACGCGAATGAAAAT
The DNA here is from genome assembly GCA_018340775.1 of Taxus wallichiana var. yunnanensis. Lineage (NCBI taxonomy): Eukaryota > Viridiplantae > Streptophyta > Pinopsida > Cupressales > Taxaceae > Taxus > Taxus wallichiana. Next base: position 222,985,997 of record CM031234.1, on the reverse strand, counting down.
TTTGACAAAAGTTGGTTGCAAATTGTACAAATCTTCTAATGATGATTTACAAAGGAATGACCTAATTTTTATAGTTGAGGGTGAGGCCATGAGAAGTGGATCATAGTTTGAATGAGCTCCAAGATCATAATTATAATTTCCTGAAATAGTAAGAGGATTTGGTCTATGCAACAGTATCTTTTTAGAGACAATGAATGTTTCAATTTTGTGTGGGAATATGGTTGTACGTGTAATCTTATTGCCCCCACCATTATAGGGTTCTAGAAGTGGAGTTGAGTGGAGTGTGAGTAGATAAATATAATTATTTAAATAAATAATTTAATTAGTTATTAGTTGTGAGAGGATAATTAATCATTTAATTAAATAAGTGTTTAATTACATTAGCTAAAGGGTGTTAAGAATTAATTTAATTAATTCCAAGGGCAAGAAAAAATTAATTAATTAATTCTAAAGGGTTATAATTCAAATAATATAATTATTTTAATTAATTCTAAAGGTATGTACTCTAGTATGATATAATTAATTTAATTAATTCTAATGGGATGAAAATAGGATAGAAATAGGTATGTATTTTTAGGGTGTCTACATTTTCCCCTCTTTAAAGTGTTATTACGAAGTAATAGCATTTTAAAGATAGTAGACACATGCAGACTTAGTGAGTGGAAGGAAATGAAGCATTTGGATGCCCCAACAAATAGAATGGTAAGGGAATGCCCCTCAAGTGGGTGGGTAACACAACAAAGCGGTGGAAAACTGCTTCATAGGAAAAGACAAGGAATTTGACTAAGGATAGTATAGTCACTAAATTGCTCACTTTGGGTAATATTTAGTCCCGATCTCATACTACTATTTAGAAGGTTTTTGAGTGAAGAAATTACTAATTAACCCTCATCTTTTGGCCATCTTACTTTGATTTCTTTTGTCATTCCCGACCTCTTGCACCCATATGCCCAATCATATTTTGTTGTTTCACGTTATTTTAGCTTTGACTGGGGCATCCATGGGCACCCTGGTCCCACTAGGGGCACCCCGATCCTTTTTGAACTTTCCCACCACTTTTTGGGCACTTTCTAGTCATTTTAGCTTCTTATCTTTTTGGTGGTCGGCCATTTTGGGGTTAATTATGAAATTAGATCAAGAGAACCCTATAAATATAAAGTTATGAGACCATAATGAGGGACCAAGCACTAGTCACTACTATCATCCACCTAGGGTTGCATTCATCTAAGGCATTTGGAGATCATTTACATTCACTTAGCTCCATGACAAGGGACACGGTTCATTCATCTACATCACAAAAACATAGGAGGGAAGTTCATTCTATTCCATCCACTATTCTATTACATAATTCTACATAGTTATTGCTCACTATTGTCACAAAGTGCGACTGACACAAGAGCACCTAGGGCATGATCACACACACACACACACACTCATATAGAACTACATTGAGTATGAGATGTAGTGCAGCGCTAAGTTAGTAAGACCACCATTATGCCAGTTGAGGATAGATTGGCCCCTTCATTTTCATTTTTATTTTTTAGGGTTTGATGTTTGTTTTGGGGTCTTGCAGGTCTTCTATTCATCTTGGATTATTAGCGATACTAGGAGCAATGCAACAAGGATTTTGGACCACTTACCGATTCTATGAAACTCGCTTTTGGACCTCCCCTGCACGACCAAAGTGGCCATACTTCAGACCAAGGCACCCATAGGTGCTCCGGTCCCTCTCCAGTGTCCCACTAGATAATCAATCCATATATCCTTTTTAGGACCTCTGCATAGTCATTCCTTCTTCCAGATTATTTAGTTTATTTTACAACATAGACCAACGAGCTCCTCTAATCAGATGAGTCACTTCCTTACTCTTCTTACATATTAGGGTTTTTATTCCCATTAGATTAGTTGTTTGGGTCATTTTCCATACTTGTTTACTACATTTACTTACTTGTATTTATATGTTGTTCTAGCTTAGATTAACTATTATTATTCCACATTTTAGTTAATTTTAGTTAATCATTTTGGTGAACTCGAATCGATCATTCACACTTCTAGGTTCTTCATTCATTACTTGTCATCCTAGGGTTTGGTCATCATGAGTATCTCAATTAATGATTATTTACTTGCAAATCCTAATTTACTACATAGAGTCCAACATCTTCTTGCTACTACTTGCATTTGTGCTGACATGCATCTAGACTTGGTTTATCAAACATTTGTCGATGCATTCTCTTCACACATAGTATTCAATTCTAATCTTCCCGTTGATGTTCATACTTTTGATAATGACCCACCTCTACATATCATATGTTGTATTCATAATGTAGGTGTTAAGCGCACTTTGATTGATAATGGATCTAAACTTAACTTGTGTCCTATGTCATTCCTTGAATTTTTAGGTCTTTCCGCTCATGACGTTAGTCCATCTAGTATTTCACTACATGCTTATGATGGTTCTATCCATCCATGTCTCAATCACATTACATTTCCTATCACTATTGGTCCAAATATTGTCCACATTGTCTTTTTCGTTGTTGATTTCCTAGTCTCTTACAATGTCTACTTGGTAGGCCATGGCTTCATGTCATGCAAGTTATCATCACCGCTATTGTATATCATTGTTTAAATTTTTTACATGAAATCATTGAGTACACCATTTTTGTGACCACGATCCATTCCAATATTATGACTGGGCTCCTAATATTGGTCTTCCTATTCCACGCACAGATATTACAGATGAGCCCCAACCTAGGGAAGAACCACCTCACTTACCACCACTTAACGGTACCATTTGCATGATAGATGTAGTTTCCTCTATGCCACATGTTTTCACTATGCTATGATTCCATATCAGGGGCCTGTCCAATCCATGGATGGCGTTCTATCACCCGCACCTTCACCTACACCACCTACATCAACACACCCACCATTTACTTTCACGCTCTTCATGAATGAATCATATTGGGAACATATTCCATTTGATCCTACATGTGACAACACCATATGTACACATGAGGGTTTGGCTCACCTAGGTTTTGCTTTTGAGGATCTTTATCCTACACCACATGCTCCTAATATTTATTATGGCTTTGTTCGCATCATTGTGCTTATGGCTTACGTATCTTTCATCTTATAGTCTATCTATCATGCAATCCTCACTCTTCTCCACTTACATTAGGGAAATCATGGCTTGATTATATTGGGGGCACTCTAGATCCTAATCATATAGACATTTCATTTCCTATGCCTTTTGGATGTGTTTTCATCTACAATAGCTCTTTCCTAGGATACACACAAAATCTCACTCGTTGGTATGCACACGGTTGTCCACTTCCTCCATTCACCGATGAGGAGTATGCTATGGGCATGTATAACTTACACCTCAATGGCTTGATACATAATCAACCAGACACGATTGCTTATCACATCATCAATGCTTATCCATTCAACTATGATCCTGAAATCGATAATCTCTTAGATGGCATTACATGATAGCCTCTTTCATCACACACACTTTGGGGGCATAATATTCACATCCCCATATCTCATCATCATATCATCATAAGCATACTCATTACACATTTTAGCATCAACATTACATGATAACACGCTCTTGTGCTTCAGTTCACACTTGACTGTTGAGGGCTTACTACACATGAACCCCACACACTACGCAATAGGTCTTGCACACTGCATATATTCACATATCACACATCATACATCATACTCATCATCATTATATGTACATCATACTTATATTGTCTATGTGTCTAGCATCATACACTACTCACCCTACATACCACATTACTAAGTTATTTTCACATATTCCATTACATGCTATACATTACACTTTACACATTCTACACATCTTGCATTCGCATTATACACGCCATGAATTTGCACATCATGTTCATCATATAGTCTTCTATTGTCATCACACATACTACATTGTCTTATATGTGCTAAAGTCACTACCATATGATGCACTTTAGTTCCTCGAGTCCATACTGACTCATTTAGAGTATTTACAAATCAAATGGACCTTACATTCATCATGTGTTTATCATTCGACCTTTCATCATGCGACATTTCTAGGATAGTGACACACGTTATAGGCTAAATCATCACTTACTCTATCATCTTGTAGTGGTATATGCTTTAGGCTACATCACCACTCCCTACTATTCATCTTGTAGTGGTATACGCTTTAGGCTACATCACCACTCCCTACTATTCATCTTGTAGTGACACACGCTATAGGCTACATCGTCACTTCCTCTATCATCTTGTAGTGATACACGCTTTAGGGATAAATCATCACTCATACATTAATTTTTTCATGATATATGCTTAGGCTATAAGGTTCATACACATCTCTTCTATATGTCGCATATCATCATCACTACGCATACATACTCATCACAACGCGCTAGACAAAACACACACTATTCAACCATTTCCCGATGACGCACTCTTGTTTATGGTTCATTCTTGACTACTGAGGGGGAAAACCAAATGAACCTCATTACATATATTTCTATCCACTTGGGGGCACGTGGCTCCTACCATCTATCTTCATTCCATTCCATCCATCCACAACATACTACATATCATATATCTAGTGAATGAATTATGCTTATGCTTAGAATCCATAATTATAGGAAAGGAAAGAATTTAAGCTCATAAACACCAACAAATTTTATCCTGAAACCTCTAGAGGAGGAAAACCAGTCGGGAAGGGAAATTTCTCTTTCTTCCCACTTTTATTAGCCAATTCAAAATAACAAGTACATAATTTACAATAAGTATGAAAGAGAAGTAGATAATATCTCACACTTCCTCCCAAATACTTGTTTGCTCTGTCTCAACACTCCTTTCTTCTACAAAACACAATTCCAGCACTAAGAACTTATTTCTCACTTGCTTTCATGCTTCAATGATCCTATTCTCTTCTACAAACATGTATTTATAGCCTTTTCCATGTCCTCCCATGCACTGGAGAATGGGAAAGGTCATGGAGGAGAAGAGACACGAACAACCTTCCAAATTCTAGGTTTTTCATTTCATATTTTTTTTTTTTTGTCCAAAAGAGCTAGGACCGCCACCCAATGCAGACCGGTGGTCCTAGGACCACCACCCGTTGGGAGGCAGTTCTCAGAACCGCCACTCGCTCTACACAGAGCGGTAGTCATGTTACTAAAAAGATAGAACCTCCATGTATCATTTTTCCTTCTTCGTGCTGACTGTTTTGATGATGAGTAGATCATTTTGGATCCCTATGGATCACACCTCCCCTTTGCTTAGGAGGATTTTGTCCCACAAAATCTTAGTGGGGGAGTAGATGAGGAAATAATTCCCTCACTTGCTCCTTTGAGTACCACCGGCCTACCTTGGTGTCTTTCCTTTCAGTCCAATCTGCCAAGACTCCTGCGGACCTCTCCTTGTCTCTCTAACCTTCTTGCTGCAACACTACATCCTCCTCCAATTCACCTCGTGAGTCCAAGATGCAATCCTCAATGGAAGGTAGCAACTATAGACTTCATCTTCATCTAGCATGGATGGCTCATATAGGTGCAAGTTCTCACAGTTTACTATAGAGTACATCCTCATAAATGGTGGCAAGTCAAGTCAAAAGCATTTTCTCCAACCTGCTCCAATATGGTGAAGGGCCCATATCGTAGTGGCTTGAGTTTCCGTGCTTGACCTTGTAATCTCTCCTTGCTCAAGTAAAGCCAAACTCTATCTCCAACATGTAGCTTATGTTCTCTCCTATGTTGATCATGCCTAGCTTTGTACTTGGCTTGAGATTTCTCTAGTTGTTCTTTGACTTTGAGATGGATTTGTTGGATCCTCTCAATGAATTTGTTTTCTCTAGTCACCTCTGTGTCTCATGTCTCCTCCTCATCCTGTTTCCCAACTACTATGTCCAAGTGGATTTGTAGGTAGATATCCCAAGCATGCTTCAAACAATGACTTCATAGTGGATGTGTGTACTGCCCGGTTATAGGAATGTTGAATGTAGGCTAAGGACTCATCCCAAGTCCTTGGATATTTGTTGTTATACCCTCTGATCAACTAGTACCAAAGTCCTGTTTACCACCTTTGTCTTTCCATCTGTCTGTGGATGGAAATTTGTGCTCCTTTGTAACCTGGTATCCATCTTGTCCCACAAAGTAGTCCAAAACTTCCCAAGAACCTAGAATCCCTATCAGAAACAATAGACTTTGGAAAACCAAAATGCACCCATACATTAGCAAAGAAAAGATCTGTTGCCTCATGTGCTTTTATTGTCTTTTTACATGCCATAAGAATACACATCTTACTTGAATCTATCAACAACAACATATAGATAGTCATGGCCATGTTTAGACATAGGTAATCCTCCTACAAAATCCATAGAAATGTCCTCCCACGGATGAGTAGGTATTGGCAAAGGCATATACAAACCCTCCTTCCTAGTCTTAGGCTTGCTAGTACAACAAAGTTTACATCCACGTATAAATTTTGATACTTCTTCTTGCATATTGGGCCAATACATGTACCTTTGCAAGTGGGCTAGGGTCTTACCAACACCAAAATGTCCCACTACTTTCGAGGTATGTGCTTCCCTCATCAATAGAATTCTTTCTTCTTTTGGCACACAAAGCTTCCCCATCGGGTAGAGTAACCCATCCTTGAGATAACAATCTTCAATCCCTATCCTTTCAGCCCCTTGGGACTACAACTGCTGAAATGTCACCCCAAAGTCTTTGTCCTGGGCATATGCCTCTCCGTAAGCTTCCTTCGTGAAGGGCTCGATTTGAGAGATAGTGGCCAAACAGGAAAACTTCTCCTGTGTGGGTGGCCTAGACAACATGTCTACCACCAAGTTTGTACTACCCTTCTTGTATTTGATCACCAGATGGAACTGTTGAAGGAACCCCATCCATTTGTAGTGCCTTTCCTATTCTGTAAAATTTAGACTGTGCTTGCAAATACTGGAGAGGTTTGTGGTCAATGTGCACAATAGTTTCTTTACCCAACAAATAATGCTTCCATTTTTTAATTTCCTGAACTAGTGCATACATTTCCTTATCATATATTGAATATCCTTTAACTATGCTGAAGTGAAAGTTTCAGAATGATAACATATGGGTTTACCTCCTTGAAGCAACACTGCGCCCATGGCGTAATCACTGACATCTATCTCTACTTCAAAAGGTTGCTACAAATTAGGAAGAGAAAGTACTGGAGCATGACTAATCTTGTATTTCAATAACTCAAAGGATTTGTCTTGTTCCTTACCCCAGTCAAAACCCTTACTCTTTGCAGCCACTATGTGTGTAGAGGTGTTGTAATCATGAGAAACCTAGAATGAACTTCCGCATGTATTGTACTACTCCCACAAAACTCCTAGTCTTGTTGGCTCCTGTTGGTGTTGGCTAGTTAGTGATGGCTTCCACCTTCTTTGGATCCACTCGTAGCTCTCCTCCTCCAACCACGTGCCCAAGATAGACAAGTGACTATTTGGAAAATTCACATTTCTTCATATTACAAAGTAGTTGTTTCTCCCTGAGAACTTGCAAGACTTGTTGTAAATGGGTTAGATGTTCTTCCCATGTGGCACTAAAAATCAAAATATCATCTAGATATACAATGACACATGAATCTATGAAATCCCGCAATACATCATTCATCAATCTCATAAATGTAGCGGGTGCATTGCATAACCCAAAAGGAAGTACTAACCATTCATACAAACCCTATTTTGTTTTGAAGGTAGTCTTCCATATATCCTCCTCCTTCATTCTAACTTGGTGATAACCAGACTTGAGATCCAACTTCGTGAAGAATTTGGCATGTTGAAGCTGGTCCAAGAGATCATCTATGGGGGAAGTGGATATCTGTTCTTTATGGTGATCTTGTTCAAAGTGCGTAGTTGATGCACATTCTCCAAGAACCATCCTTCTTTGGCACCATCACAATAGGTGAAACCACATGGTGAGGTGCTCGGATGTATCACCCCTTGGTCTAGTAGTTCCTGGAGTTGTTTCTTTACTTTAGTACTCTCAAGCAAGGATTGCCTATACAACCCGATGTTCGGTAGAGGGGACTCTGGCAATAGCTGAATCTCATGCTCTACTTCTCGTTTTGGTGGTAACCCACTGGGAGCCTAAAAACTTCCTAAAGGACTGAATAATACTATCCAAATCATGCTTTCCCTAGTTAGAAATCTCTAAAACTTCTACCCCATCTTGTTTATCCTTTAACAAAAGTAAACAAAACTGATTATGATTTTCCTAAATAAGTCATTTTTCTTGGTTAGCACTCACCATAGTAACTCATGTCTTACGCTAGTGTGCCCGGATGTTATAGCTAATCCCATCCTTGACCCATCTATATCAGTTTTCCTTCTCATAAATATAGCATCCCTGATATATAAGTAAGGACTCCCAATACAACATCAAAAGCATCAAGTGGAATAACGTCAGCTTCCAAAACATCAATATACTGGGAATTTATCCCAAACTTGACCTTACATCTTCTTGTTACCTGAATTTCAACACCCTTCTTCACCCAACCCAAAGGATAAGGGTGTGGATGCTCGTAAGTCTCAAGACCAAGCTTCTTTACAACTACTTCAGAAATCAAGTTAGACTGAGAACCGGTATCAACCAAAGCATTTACCTTAGTTCTCTTGATCTGGATTTTGATCTAGAATAGTCTACTCATCTCCTCTTCCTAGTTGTCCATGTTGGTGGCCGTGCATCCAAGCCTTTCATCTACATCAGAGTCATCTTCGATTTCCACCTCCCCTTCTATTCTTACAACTATCATGGACTTCTTCGAGTCCTTGGTTTGGTTCTTCGGATGCAACTCTAGATGCAACTTCCAACATGTAGCATCAATATGACCATTAATATCACAATTCTTGCAAAAATTCTTGGGATCTTTACAAGTATTTAAAGTAGTGGCAACTTGTTTACCTTTCCCTTTCCACTTACCCTTGTTACTTGTTTTCCCATACTCTTTTTTCTGTTGATTTTTAACTACTTTTCCCTTGGCTCTACTTCTCCTTGCTTCTTTTCATCATCTATGTAGTATGCTTGCACACACGCCTCATTGAGATCTTTGGGCTTGTGGAGATGAATTTTCTTCAAGGTGAGTGTGAAGTCCTCCCAAGTACTTAGTCAAAATATCCTCATCCTCCAAGTCCATGTTTAGCAACATGGCCTTCCTCCTAAAACTTCCATAGTATAGTCCTACACACTTTGACCACTGCCTTGTCTAAAATACTTCCATTTAATCATTTGGTCAATCTTGTGGCCAATAGGATAGAAGTTAGCTCTAAGTAATTCTTTAAATTCTTGCCAAGATTTCACAATAGGACGCTTCTTCTTTTCACAAGTGGTTAGATGGGTTTCCCACCAAACCAAAGCATGTCCCTCCATTTTGAGACATGAAAAGGTGATCCTCTGTGCCTCAATGACATTATGGATGCTAAAGTAGACTTCTAACTATTTTAACCATTTATCAAGCAACTCCGCATCTACTTGTCCTTCAAAGCTTTTAATATCAACTTTCATCTCAACTTTAAAAGGAGTATGATCATATTTTACCTTTTCTCTTGTGTTTGAAGTCTCTTCTTCATGCTCTTCCCCATAACTTTCCTCATGGTGGCTCCTCCCTATGCCAAAATTTTCAGCTAAGCCCCGAACCACTGAGTCCATGGAGTCTTATTTGAAAAAGTTGTCTTCTGTAAATCAACAAGCTCTTCTTTCCTTCTAAACATCCTATCCATCATGGTCTCTAGCATCTCGATTCTACAAACCAAGTTCTCTTCCTCCATTTGTCCCCGAATTCTCTGTTTCCACTTCTTTGTAGAAATTTCTGGATCGCAAGGTAAAGCCTCTTCGCCTTTAGATCTCATCATTTTCATACAAATCCAAGAATGAATACCACAGTCCTGATACTTGTTATCTCTGATACCAAAATGATCTGTAAACTCTTCAACTTTGGAATTATCCATAGAATCACAAAATTAATGTTGTTGTTCTACTTTCTATTAGAAAATGATAGAGATAGCTAGTGAATGAATTATGCTTATGCTTAGAATCCACAATTGTAGAAAGGAAAGAATTTAAGCTCATAAACACCAACAAATTTTATCTTAGAAACCTCCAGAGGAGGAAAAAACTATCGGGAAGGGAAATTTCTCTTTCTTCCCACTTTTATTGGCCAATTCAAAATAACAAGTACATAATTTATAATAAGTATGAAAGAGAAGTAGATAATATCTCACACTTCCTCCCAAATACTTGTTTGCTCTGTCTCAACACTCCTTTCTTCTACAAAACACAATTCCAGCACTAAGAACTTCTTTCTCACTTGCTTTCATGCTTCCTATGATCCTATTCTCTTCTACAAACATGTATTTATAGCCTTTCCATGTCCTCCCATGCACTGGAGAATGGGAAAGGTCATGGAGGAGAAGAGACATGAACAACCTTCCAAATTTTAGGTTGTTCGTTTCATATTTTTTTGTTTTGATGAAATGAAGAGCCAGGATCTCCACCACCGGTTGGGTGGCGCTTTGTAACCACCGCTTTACACAGAAAGCGGCCCGATGTCTTATTACGAAAAGATAGAACCTTTGTGTATCATTTTTCCTTCTTTGTGCTAATTGTTTTGATGAAGTATATTCATTTTGGATCCCTATGGATCAATGTTTGGTGTGTACACTTATTTTTTCTATGCACCTATGATGGCCTTGTGTGTCTTGCGACATCATGAGTGATGTCACATGTTTGTAACCCTCTTTGTGTAGCTTAATTGTCTTCTTATGTGTATACATTACTATATTGCTTGGTATCTTTTACACTATTTGTCTAGATTACACATTGCTTTCTTTTTCATGCATGCTCATTCATACCAACACTTGTTTTGATAGCCTTCTTATTGATGCACGCCTTAGTTTCTACCAAGCGCATTCCCTTCCCCCTATAGGGATACAGGACATGGTTATTCTTATCATTTTGGGGGTAGTTAAAAGTTGGAGGATACAACGGAATTTATCTCTACACTTCTTCATCCAAAGGTGACATCGGATCACCCAAAAAACCAAGACGTACAGAGATCTCTTCATACATATTTAGGGAAGCAGTTAAAGGTTGGAGGATACAACAAAATTCCTCCCTATACTCTTCGGCCTATGGTGTCAAATCATCTAAAAAACCTCGAAAGTACAGGATATTCTACTACACTCTCTTTCTCTCAACATGGATCAGGTGCACATGTTCCATTTACATTTTTTAGTTGTGTATTTTAAATTTTTGTACTTTTACATTCATATACATATGTCTTTTACATTGTGTTTTTACACATACATACATACATATTTGACTACTTGATCATTTTCTCCTTGCAGGTCCGACCGTATGGGAAACAAGAAGTCAAATGGGGGTAACAACAACAACAACGTCAATAACAACATTTCATGGTATCATACATCACTACTAACTATGCGGGTAGATCACACACATTAGCAGCCTTACACATGCGTTTCCACCCTAGGTTTGCTCTCATCACTTTTTTTTCTGCATTTTCATCTTTATTTCCCATGCTCCATATTTTTGTCACTCCACGCTTTATCTAGTCCTTCGGCATGCCTTCTATATCACTCTACAATGGCATCAGGTACACATATCTACCTACTTTATGTTACTGAGCTTTCCGCTCACCAACATAAAGTGGGGAAAATGTAGTCACTAAATCACACACTTTGGGTAATATTTAGTCCCGGTCTCATACTACTATTTATAAGGTTTTTGAGTGAAGAAAGTACTAATTAACCCCCATATTTTGGCCATCTTACTTTGATTTATTTCATCATTCTTGACCTCTTCCACCCGCATGCCCAGTCATCTTTTGTCGTTTCACGTTATTTTAGCTTTGGCTAAGGTGCCCATGGTCGCCCTGCTCCTTTTTGAACTTTCCCACCACTTTTTGGGCACTTTCTATGCATTTCATCTTCTTATCTTTTTAGTGGTCAGCCATTTCAGGGTTAATTACAAAATTAGATCAAGAGATCCCTATAAATATAAATTTATAAGACCATAATGAGGGACCAAGCACTAGTCACTACTATCATCCACCTAGGGTTACATTCATTTGGGCACCCCGATCCTTTTTGAACTTTCCTACCACTTTTTGGGCACTTTCTATCCATTTTATCTTCTTATCTTTTTAACGTTCGGCCATTTCAGGGTTAATTACAAAATTAGATCAAGAGAACCCTATAAATATAAATTTATTAGACCATAATGAGGGGCCAAACACTAGTCACTACTATCATCCACCTAGGGTTGTATTCATCTAAGGCATTTAGAGATCATTTGCATTCACTTAACTCCATCACAAGGGACAAGGTTGGTTCATCTGCATCACACAAGTATAGGAGGGAAGTTTATTATATTCCATCCACCATTCTATTACATCTTTCAACACATAATTATTGCTCACTACTTTCACAAAGTGCGACTGGTACAAGATCACCTAGGGCATGATTAGGCACACACACATACTCACATAGAACTACATCGGGTCTAAGATGTAGTGCAACGCACAGTTAGTAAGACCACCATTGTGGCAGCTAAGGACAGTCTGACCCCTTCATTTACATTTTTCTTTTTTAGGGTTTGATGTTTGTTTTGGTGTCTTACAGTCTTCTATTCATCTTGGATTATTAGTGACACTGACCCAAAGTCAAAGCAAACGTGATGCGACAGATAACGAGGGTTTCACACCACCTGTCGAACTGTGAAACTAAATTTTGGACCTCCTACATAGACCAGAGCACCCATCTGTAGACCGGTGTGCCCACGAGATGCCCCAATCCCTCTCTAGGCACCCTAGTCCAGAGAATCAGTCTAGATATGTCCTTTTTAGGACCTTTGCACAATCATTCCTACTTCCAAATTATTTTGTTTATTCTGTGACACATTCCAACGAGCTCCTCTAATCAGCTTAGTCACTTCCTTACTCTTCTTGCATATTAGGGTTTCTATTCCCATTAGATTAGTCGCTTGGGTCATTTTCCATACTTGTTTACTGAATTTACTTACTGTAATTACATGTTTTTCCAGCTTAGATTAACAAATATTATTCCAAATTTTAATTAATTAGATAGAAGGGATTGTGCTCGTAGTATGGGCATGTCGAATGTGAGTTGTGAAAATCTCAACGAAGTTGAAAGATAAATAAATAAATCAATATACCTTTCTTATGAGATTTTCTTTACAAACCTCAAGTAATATTGTGAAGCACTTGAACTTTTTGAATCTTGTATTTCAAAGGATTATGGATGCTCTTGATTGTTCTCCAAATGTGGAATACATATTCTATGAGTGAAGTACACGAGGATACGGATGACAATTTTGGCAGAAGTTGACTGCAAATTCCAAAAATCTTTCAAGGATGATTTACAAAGGAATGTCATGTTTTTTATAGCTAAGAGTGAGGCCATGAGAAGTGGATCACATTTTGAATGATCTCCAGGATCATAATTATAATTTCTTGAAATAGTAAGAGGATTTGTTCACGTGTAGTTATAACTTTGTAGGGAAATGAATGTTTGGATTTTTGTGGGAAGTTGGTTATATGTGCATTCTTATTGTCCCCACCATTATATGATTCTAGAAGTGGAGTGGAGTGGAGTGTGAGTAGATAAATATGATTATTTAAATAACTAATTTAATTATTTATTAGTTGTGAGAAGATAATTAATCATTTAATTAAATAAATGTTTAGTTACATTAGCTAAAGGGTGTTAGGAATTAATTTAATTAATTCCAAAGGCATGATAGAATGAAACTAATTAATTCTAAAGGTTTATAATTTAAATGATAGAATTAATTTAATTAATTCTAATGAGATGGAAATAGGCTAGATGATTTAATGTAAATTAAATTAATTAAATATTATTTTTAGAGTAAATATTGTACCTAATGATGTACAAATGATAATATACTGAATGAGACACAAACAATAAAGCATATGCAATATGAAACCCTAAGCAAGGGAGAGATATGAGGACTTAGTTGATTTCTGAGTGAACATGAAGTGATATGAGCTAATAAGATATTGAAACAGATCTAAGAAGAGTGTTGCGAGACACACCTAAACTGGAGGTTTTGAACTCGAGAATGCATAGGAAAGGAGTTCCCACGGAGGGTAGAAGCACCTAGGCAGCTGGTGTATGGATCTATGCACTAGTTTCCAAGTAGATGCTATAGATCTGGATCTTTCAAAGTTGGATAAGCTTCGTTGTTGATCCATGTTTGTCACTATAGATTCGTTGTCGATCTATGACTATACCCGTAACCTATAGGAACGAAGTTCACCTATGTTGTGTATGTAGAAGTGATGTAACCCTTATCCCTTGTATGAGTGTTAGATGGATGCATTTGATGCTCTTGTGCCTTTGAATGCAAGCTTAGGTGGTAGTATGTAATGCTTAGTGCTTGGTCCCTTATTTTGAAAACATAACTATGTATTTATATGATTCCCTTGTTTGAATTTCATAATTGACAACTAAAAGGCCAACCCAAAGTAGTAAAAATAATTAAGAAGTGAAAGGGGTCCAAAAGGGTAAGAAAGAGGTAAAGAGGGACATGAGCATCCAAGAGGACAGAGTACCCGGCACCAAGTGTCCCGAATAGGAGCTAGTGTCTCGAATCCATAGAAAGATAAAACAGTTAAATGCCAAAAAGAGTGTAAGATGTATAAAGCCAATAAAAGTGTAGAAGACAAATCAAAAGGCTAAAGGGAGTTGTCAATTACTAGTTTTATTGCTTAGGAATCATGTAAATGCTAGCATACTTTTAGGACCTAGAAATGTACCCAAGTACATAGATTTTGTGTCTACATTTTCCCCCACTTTATGTTGTTGAGTGAATACTCGATAGTATAAAGTAGATAGAAGATAAGTACCTTATGATTTTGTAGAGAGTGTGGTGAATAACGTTCCGAGTGGACAACAAAGCGTGAAGTGATCGCAAAGTGAAGTGTGGAGACTAGGAAAGGAAGTGGACCCTAGGGGTGAAGCGTATGTGTATCTTGTACCTATTGTTGTGCTTGTGTTTGCTAATTTAGGCTGCTTATTGTTGCGTATTAAGGATGGACCTACAAAAGAAGAGCAAAAGAGTAGTCAAAGTCATGTATATGAAAAATCTGAATAGAGTATGTATAAGTATGTATAAGTATGTAAAAGTGTGAAATTATGTAAAAAGGAAAGTGTGCACTGATGTATAAGAGTGTAAAGGATATAAATATGTCCTAAAATGTTGTAAAGGGTGATTTTTTGGGTGATCTCATGCCAAGAGTGATTTTTTTAGGCAATCTCACACCAAATGCAAGTTTTTTGGGTGATCTCACACTAAGTCTGAGTTTTTTGGGTGATCTCACATCGCAAGAGAAGAGTGTTGGGGTGAGAGGTATAGTTTTAGTCTCCTTCCATGACTACTTCCTGAATGAGCACCATTGTAGATGGTAAGTCCTGTGGTGTTCTGTATTGTAACTGATTGTAGGAGATAAAATGCATTTTATATTTGGAGGCAAGTGACTACTACTGGAGAATTGCGTTGTAAATTGTTAAAGACTCGTGTTGAAATGAGAAAATTACCTATTTTTTCCTAGGACATTAGCTTCTAAGGGAGGACAAGAGCACTCAGGCACTAATTTTGTATTATGTATGAAGTCCAAGTCTAATTATGGATAGTTTTTTGACTGTATACATATGTTGTTTATGTACTGTGTTGATCTGAACTGTAGCTTTGAGCTGTTGTAGGGGTGATTTGTTTACCCAATGTATGCCCCCCTCATTTGGGGTCATGCCAAAAATGTGGATAATGCAGAGCCAAAGGAGAGAACATGATGTTGATATGAAGTGCATACCTATATGGGGTAAGGGATGTGTTTGGTAGAAACTAAGGTGCGTGCAAACAAAGTGGGTTAATAACAAGTGTTGGTAGTAAAATTATCTAGCATTCAATAGAAATCATTGTAACAATCAAGTGTACAAATAGGATGGGCATGTGAAAAGTTGGTTTCATACATGGGACATCGCTCACAATGCCACAATACAATCAGAGTTGAAGCGGCCAAAAGCATACAATTATCATACAAGACATAGGGCATAGCTTACAAATAATAGCATAAAATAACAAACAGTAGCAAGAAAAATGTATCAAATAACCATGGTGGCAAATAGTCTTGCCAGGTAAATGCTATGAATAAAGCACTCATTAGTATGTTAGAAAGATAAATAGTATGTCAAAGCGTGTATATATCAGTGAAAAGTAAAGTGATTGTAATATGAAAATTAGTAAAGAATGTGACAATAGAACATGTGATGTAGGAAAGTATGATAGTAGAAAATGTAGATGCCCCCAGAAGCCTCGGTGGGACTGGAAATGGATTCAACGTCAAACATCATGTATCGTGTAAGGAGTCAGAAGATATCTGCATTCACTTCCTAAGACCAAGTGAACGTACATGTGTATATGATAAATATAATGAAATACTAAAAATTCATTTAGCATAGTAAGCAAAGTGTAACATGTAAGTAGTATAAGCTAGCAATAATAAATGCAACCAAGATATGTAAATGTCATATGAGTGTGACGGTATGATATGCAAGATGTTAAAATGGAAGGATCTATGTTGCCCCAGTGGAGGTGTATGAAATGAGGTTCATTTATAAAATCCCCCTAAGTAGTCAATAATGAACCATAAAAAAGAGCGTGTCATTGGGAAATGGGTTTGTTGCGTGTGAGTAGATGCTAGGAAGATATTTCATAAAGCACAAAGTGTGAAGTGTGTAATGTGAGGTTCATTGATATAGTGTGCCCTCAATAGTCAAGTGTGAACCATAGCACGAGAGTGTGTCATAGGGTAATGACGGTACAAGATGTTTACCAAGAGGCATGAATGCGTAGAGAATCGAGATATAGAGCACGAGCGTATAGTGTAGTAGTAGAGACTAAAGACAATTGATAGTGCTAGAAGGGGAGGGGATAATGTGTGAGGAATGAATATTATTTGATGATAGTGAAGGGAGGGGGGACCCTCCACCCGATGGTTTGAGGAGACCAAGGCATGTGACAATGAGCTAAGGTTGGTGATGTAGGAGAGTAACTATGTGCATGTAAATGAGACCAATGTGAATAAGGAGGTGGAGAACACCAATGAGGAAGGGTTGCCTAAATAGGAGAGTTAGGCCGATGAGGTGGACTAATGGACCGATGATGACGAAAAGTTCAAAATGTAGGTTGTGCGTGAATAGGAGAACTAGGTACGAAATAGATTTGGACTAAGGAAGCATAAGAGGCCACATACAAATAGGAGAGGTAGGGGTAGGAGTAAACCAAGATTTGAGCCATGAAGGAGGATGAAATGTCTTGGCTGATCTATAAATGTTGTTAAGAGTGGGTCGAGGCAATGGTGTGCGAGGTGGAATACCTTTGATGGTGAAAACTTGTTTGTTATGGAGGAAATTTAGACACAAGTGATGCATGAAAGGGATAGCTTGTGTGGCACGAGCCAAAGAAGACCTAAGAGCATGTCACAACCATTGATTTCAGAGGTAACAAGGAATGGTGTAAAGATGGTAAGAGACCCAACTGTGATGGGAAGAATGACATGACCATAAGAATTAGGACCTGGAAATGTAATTAACGAGGTTGGGCATTGAATAGCTACAAGAAGTGCAACAAATCATGCATTGGTAAGATCCGATGGATAAACCATAGTATTATTGATAGCATAGGTGCCAACATAAGCATTGATATGCAATGAATCAAAAGAAAATGTAGCGTGATAATCATGATCCGAAAATGTAATGACGATGGTGGCACATCAGCAAAAGCAACAAGGAAATCAAGAGACCCTAATAGAGGAGGTATGGCATGATAAGTATGATTTGCAGAGGAATATTTAGGTTGCTTGTCATGATTTGGTAAAGGGTATTTAAATATTTTTAGCTTTTGATTATCATTGACCAACTTGGAAGGAGATGGCGCATGAAGCTCGATGGAGTTGTTATCAATAAGATCTTGAATTATATGTCTAAGTTTGAAGCAATGATCAATGGGATGCCCAATGCATTAATGGTAATCACAACATGTATTTTCATCGTAGTTGCGGCCATGTGGGTGAGAAGGATCCAGATTGAGTAGTGGTGAAAGAGTAATAAGATTGCTCTCGATAAGCTTCAGTAGTAGGAATTGAGAATCGTAAGGTAACTTAGTAAATATATGACGTGGAGCTTGCACTTGAAGTGTGGTATATGGAGAAACAACATTGATAGTGGCCTTAGCTTCGATGGGCTTAGGGTATGGCTTGAATGAAAATTTATCTTGAAACCTATTAGAAAAGGATGAGGCAATATCATGATATTTTAATTTTCCCATAGATAAAAGTTTTCCTTATGCATCTTGAGTGTATGGCATAATTGATCAAATGATGAAGAGGTCTAAAAGATGACACTCTCTTGAAGTGGAGGTAAGAGACTTTGAAAAAAATATCTTGCAATTCTAAATCAGCGAGTACATTAGTCATCTTAGCAAGGTTGTTCTTATATCGTAAAACATAGTCTACAAGATGCTCATTAGATCCTTGTTTGATTTGAGCTAATTGTGCATAGGATATCTTAGTGCCGATATTGATAGAAAAGTGTGCAAGGAAAACATTGGCTAAGTGTGTAAAATATGTTACCGAATGAACAGGTAGATCATAGAACCAATGCATAGTGTAGTCTTGCAAACTTCTAGGAAATAGCTTAGCTAGTAAGGTATGGTCATCCGCATAGTCAAGGCATGCCACATGGAAAGATCAAAGATGCTCTTGAGGGTTACCATGGCCATTAAAGGTTGTAAAATTATGTGTAACGAAGTTAGGAGGAAGTGGATAAGAAAATATGGTGGGTGAAAAAGAGGTGTGAATGAGTAATGAGGAATCAAGAGATGGATATGAACATGAAGTAGCCTATTATAACTAATGGATTTGAACTTGGAGATCATAGTATAAAGAATCTAGGTCTTGGGTTCCTAAAGAGGAGACTTATCATGTCTATGAAGTAATAGGATAGGTGAAACGATTGGTAGGATTAGGCATAGAAACAAGAACAATAAAGGTGGGTGAGAGAGTAAAATTAGGAGGTTGTGTCGTAATAGGAAGAGAAGTATTATTAGAGACTTACGTGTTAAGCTTAGCTAGATTAGTGGCTTCCTCATGGGTAGCGAATAATAAGAGATCTAAGTCTTGAGGATGTTCAACAATATGGGCCTATAGGTCACAGAGATCTTTGTCGGTAAAGGGTTCATAAGTCTCAACCATGGGATAAGAATTAAAAGAATTCCTAGAAGGAAGGTAGGGTTCGAGTGACAGTTCACCAAATGATTTAATGTAAATTGAATGAATTAAATCTTATTTTCAGAGTAACTACTATACCTAATGATGTGAAAATGCTAATATACATTGAGATGTAAACAATAAATGATATGCTATATGAAACCCTAAACATGGAGGGAAGATATGAGGACTTAGCTAATTTTCGAGTGAACACGAAGTGATCTCGGGATAATGAGATACTTGGAACAGTCCGAGAAGAGTATTGAAAAGACTCGTTGGAGGTTCTAAACTCTAAAACTACATAGGATAGGAGTTCCCACAAGAGCGTAGGAGTGCCCAGGCGCTAGTGTCTAGATCTGGGCACCGGTGTCTCAGGTAGATGCTTTGAATCTAGATATTTCAATGTTAGATAAGCTTCATTTTTTATCCATGTTTATCACTCTGGATTCGTTGTCTAATCTACAACTATACCTATAACTTGCAAGAAATAATTTCACCTATGTTTTTTATGCAGAAGTATGTAGCTCTTGTCCCTTGTATGAGTGCTAGATGGATTCCTTTGATGCTCTTGTGCCTTTGAATGCAAGCTTAGGTGGTAGTATGTAATGTTTAGTGTTTGGTCACTTATTTTGAAAACATAATTGTGTATTTATATGATTCCCTTGTTTGAATTTCGTAATTGACAACTAAAAGACCGACATAAAGTAGTAAAAAGTAATTAAGAAGCGAAAGGGGTCCAAAGGGTAAGAAAGAGGTAAAGAGGGACAAGAGCACCCAAGAGAACATGAGCGTCGTCGACGCTAGTGCCTTGACTAGGCACTAGTGTCCGAAGCCATAGAAAGATAAAACAATTAAATTCCAACAAGAGTGTAAGATGTATAAATCCAATAAAAGTGCAAAATACAAAAAAAAAAGGCTAAAGGGAGTTGTCAATTACTAGTTTTCTTGCTTAAGAATCATGTAAATGCTAGCATGCTTTTAGGACATAGAAATGTACCCAAGTGTATAGATTTTATGTCTACACTAAAAATAGGTATGTATTTTTAGGGTGTTCACACATAACAAGAGTTCATAGTCAAATCAATGGTTTCCAAAGTGTAAATACTAAATTTTAGTGTTTACATTTCCCCCCTTTAAGTATGAAATTGAAAATTGCATGCTTAAAGGAAATTGTAATTGAGTGTGTAAACACACTTTGTCTTTGCTTAAATGTTTATTTTGCAGTTGTGTTATTGTGATTGGTGTTGACATGCTCAATGATAAAACATCCAATATATAGTGTATTCAATGTCCATGATAGATAATTGACCGTAACTCAAATAGAACTTGTAATAAAAATATTTGCATTTACATATATGTAAAGTGAAAAGATGTAAACAAGGAAAGAATACACATGTTTTCTTATGATTTGTTTGTGCTTGGAGATTTTTATTTGCTGAAATTCGTTGAAGGATTGAAGGTGATCAGTCCCCAATTAGTGTCAAGGAGAAATTAAGGTGTTAGGTACATGTAATTCAACATGAAAATGTGCAAAAGAACTAAGAAGAAAGAGGTACAAGTGCACCCCTACAAAAGGAAGAAGTGTATCAAATTTATTCAACAACTCCAATATCTTCCCTGTAAAGTGTAATAGGAGAGGAAATCTTGCCCATGAAAATGTTAGTTTCTTTATTTCCTTCCATAATCCGTGGATCACACCGATGCAGGTGGATCTAAACCAGATTTTGCAAATAAGGACATACAAGTACCAAATAGGACAGTTCCCCAACTCTCCCCATATACCAAACAACTGAGTATGTACTAAAATAAAAACTAAAATATGTTATAAATGTGTTAACAATGCTAAATAAGTAAGGAGATCCATGCCCCTAAGATTCCTAAAACTAAAACTAAAACTGAGTGTTAATGTGAAGAAGGAATGAAGGATTTCATGCCCCTGTATTGATATGAACTGTGAAAATTTACGAAAAAATTGTGTATACAGTGAAAATCTTAAAATGATTAAATATTTTGTTGAAATTTCCCCTAGTCAAAAATGTATGGGGGTTAGGATTGTATTGTATCGTATGGTCTTGACTAAAGCGTACAATTTTAACCCTGTGTTGATTTTACAAAAATTATGTGTAATTATATTTTTGTGTGCTTGTACCTTGTTTGTACTTGTGTTTGCCCTCAAAATTATGTTTTTTTCTATTGAAATTGTATAATAAACTCTAATATAGGCCCCTTTTTTAGGCATGTGTGAACACTATGTTTGAGCATGTGGCTCAAAATAAATAGGTGTGTATTGTTGAAGGAGATGTGTAAAGTGATGAAGAGGTGACCACCTTGGAGAACCTATACATGCAAGAGGAAAGGTGTTTGCACATGGTGGAAACCATGGTGTAAAAAAATGTAGCAACAAAGAATGATAGTAGTAACAAAAGCAACTAGTATAAACAACACAAACAAAATCCATATAGTCAATTTGCAAACAATGTCTTACAAGAGCATATAGAAGGCTTTTGAAGCCTATAAACATGGGACACCCACGGTGTCACAAGATAATCAAGGCTCGTAGGTCTAAAAACAAGAGTAAGTACTTTCAAATAAACATACATGATGCGAGAAAAATGGGACACCCATTGTGTCACAAGACAATTAAGTCACATACGCCACAAGCAAGGAGAACAATTTATATATACCTAATTTCCAAAAATTGCACTAATTGTCTTCTTCCCATCATCATGCTATAATTAGTGATTTAATAATAATTAATTAATATTCTCCATCCTCTTTATTAATTAAAAATATCTCGTTAATTAATTAGTCTTTTCCTCATCTTGGATGTCAATTAATGTCACTTCGTTAGTTAAAATCCTCTTTTAATTAATTAATTACCCATTATTAATTAATTACCCTTTCACAATATTGTATTTAATTAATAAACCCTCTTATTAATTAAATCCCCCTTTCAAATCCCTCAAATTTCACTAATTTCCCTCTATATCATATCCAAATGGCTTCTACAAGCTAAACATGGCCTATTAATTAATCCCAATTGATTAATTAAACCTTCCCTAACTCCCATGGGTCATTAATTTCTAATTAATCTCTTCTAAACATGTTTATCCACTCCTAATTCTACATCTCCATTATCCCACATTCACTAGGATGTATGCTTCTCCCAAATTGGAAAGTTATAAAAGCAACCTAGTACCTTCCTACCAATCTACACCTTTGCATACTATGTCCTTGTAAGACATTTGATACCTATTACTCAAGAGAGCATTTATATTATAGGAAGGCTTGCCAAATTGAGAAACCCCCTTACTTGCTAAAATTAGTAAGAGAAGATTCAAATATGGCCTTTTTCCATTTTGAGGAGACCTCTTCCTTTTATCAAGCATCCTTGATTGTGTGTGGCTTACATTCGACGTATAAGGAAATATCTACATATCGAAAGTGCATCCAATTTTGAAAGGAGGTTTGCATTTTTTAAAGTTTTGTGCAAGTTTATTAACTTCTTTTCATGCTTTATCTTGATGTAGTTACTTGATGGAATAGATATAGGTTATACTTGGTGTTGGGTCTATTTGCATAACTTTCCCCACATTTAAAATTTTAGTATTCTATAGGTAGGGACCCTCCATGATTTAATACAATTTGGGAAATTGGAAGCATTTTCCCTTTGGGAGAGAAATAATCTTTAAAGTGGAGCTACCTAACTCGAGTGATAGTGTTTACACTTAGTTAAATTGTTTAAACTAAGTAATTTACTTAGGTTATTATTCAATTATTAAAATCCTCGCACTTCAAATTTCTAATCCTCGCACTTCCAAGTGCGAGAGATCGCTCTTATTTATTTATTTTCCCTTGCACTTGCACTTTGTATCATCCTCACACTTGCACTTCAAATTTTATTTTGGATGACTAAAAGGTTTGACTTTTCCTTGCAGGTCAACGGGTGAGAAATCACACTTCCAAGTGCAAGAGTTCAAGTACAAGTATGCAAGAACGAGGACTCGTAGATGAAAGTATTCAAAACTCACACTTCCAAGTGCGAGAATTCAAATGTAAGTATTCAAAAAGGAGATCTTGCAAGTGCGAGTAGTAAGACTTCAATCGTTACACCTCACACTTCAATATAAATGGTCTCGCACGTCCAAGTGTGAGAAAAAAGTCAAATGTCAAGGACATGTCACCAATTATGAAGAGTGAGGATCCTAGTGTCATCCTACATGACGTCCTACCTTCCATTCCACATGTCATACATGTGGTTTTCAAGGTCCTAAAAAAAAAAGGCTAATTATATTTATGGTTGTGATTCACCCTAGGTTTCACGGGTTTAGGTCTCAAATTCAAAAGACGCGTTAATTCAAAAGGCAACATTTTCTAGAGGTGAAAAAACATCAAGTCATACATTATGCGCCATTAATACGAAGCACACCATTTTAGAGGAAATATTTCCTGAATCAAATGATTACAATAACTATCCACAATATATTTGAAATATAATTCATGTAAATCTTAGACCAATAATATCCCTAACATCATATCTAAACCAAGAAATAATGATAAAAGAAGTGAATTGGCATTGTATGCCTCATACATCATCCTACCTAGGACAAGTTAGAAACAAACTCGAATATGACGATAAAAAATCAATTTATTCAAATAAAATAATCATTATAATATCAATTCAAAAGTCTCAAACATGAATAAAGCAGGGAGTCTACGTCATCAAAGGGAGCAAAACTAGAGGCACTACATCTTATTGAAATCACGCAAGGCCAACACTGATTGCTCTATGAACTTATTCAACTTCTAAAATTCATAATCGACATCTATAGTTCACATAAACTTCTCTTTATCCTTTTAAATCACCTTGGTAATTAGTGTGAAAATTTCACCGAATCCTCTAAGAAACTTCTCACAAAATCTCGTAAGTCCATGGAAGTATTGGGCCTCTACCATATTCTTGGGTGACGACCAATCCACAATAGCTCACACCTTCCCAAAATCCATCTTTCAACCCTACTTGGGATATCATGAATCCCAAGTACTCCAACTCCTTATGCATGAAACTCCATTTCTTTGAATTCATTGGTAGCTTCTCCTCTCGCAAGCGTTCTAACACATTTTACAAATGGACCAAGTGCTCTTCCCATGTCTTGCTGAAAATTAAAATTTCATCTAAATAGACAATAATAAACTTACATTTAAAAGGATTCAATACTTCATTCACCAACCACATGAATGTGATTGTTATGTTGGCTAACCCAAATGGCATGATTAACCACTCATAAAATCTATCTTGTATTTTGAATGGATTCTTCCATTTATCTCTTTCTATGATTTTATCTAGTGGTATCCACCTTCGATCAATTTTTGTGAAGTACTTCGCTCCATTCAAATAGTCCATCAAAACATCATACTAGGAAATGGACATATATACTTAATGGTAATCTTGTTGGTGGTTTTAGCATCAATGCATGTTTTCCACTCTTGCTCTCCTTTCTTTGGTGTCAATATTGCATGTATTTCCCACAAGTTTAGATATTCCTTGGTTAAACTCTTCTCGAGAAAATCTTGCACTTATTTTCTCATCTCCCAAGTATCCCTAGGCATTAATCTATACGTGGCCTTGTTTGATAAACTAACCCTTGGTATCAAGTTCATTTGATGGATGATATTGCACGTGGCGAAGAAACCATCCGAATATCCATTGACATGATATCCAAATACTTGCCTATCATATCATTCATCTTATGTAGGATCTCCTCTATTTGTGTGGTTGTGTCTTCTCATGTTTTCTAGGTGAGCCTTGGTATAAATGCAAAATATTCATTATCCCCTTTAACAGTGTTCAAGTGTTCCTTTCTTGAAATAAAAATATCTACGCACTCCACTCCACCTCTACACTGAAGTCCTTTATAAAGTACAAAGTGTACTTATTTCTAATTCTTCACTAATGTGTAAGTATTTGTGTGGTCGTCATGATATGTCTATCTCGTAATGCTACCAAGGTTTCCCTAACAACACATGGCACATCCATGGACATTAGATAACATAAGAACTCATATTTATACGATCCAATCTTGATACATACTCTCCATTTTTCATTCACATGCAATTGACGCCCTTCAACAACCATGATGTCATAACAATTAAAGGATCATATAATTGATGTAATCAAGGAATTATGTAGGTTTATTTATTAACTATGAATAAACATTTAAATGTGACAAGAATAAAATATCGACACACACAATAAACACAAATTTATGTGGGGAAAGCCCTTTCGGGTATAAAACCCCGCCAAAAGAACTAACCAAATCTTATTGAAATCTTGAAGAGGAACATACAACCAATATGTATTATACTATGGGAAGCTAATGTATCTTATTCACACTTCTCGTTTGCACTTTTAATCTCTCACAAATGTAATAATCATGTCTCCCATGTGTAAATACTTACAAATGGTAAATATGTTTATATAGTGGGGTAATTAGTTGCATTCTGCCGAGGTCAACCTTTCCACATCTTTAATAAACATAAGTAAGTGTAATATATTAATATACATTTTTTAATTTATTGTTTAGTAGGGTCGATGTAAATGAATCCCTTATTAAGAGTATACGTCGGGTTAACATAAATGATTCCTCAAGGATGTAAAAAGAGTCAAAATAAATGAATCCTCTAAAGGTAATTTTGTTCTAACAAGGTAAACATAAATGAATCTCCAAAACATTATATGTTCCTACATTCCCCCTATATGTTAAGTAGGGGTACATGTCAATATAACCTTTTTGTACAAAAGGAATTATAAATCCATAAACCATAACGAATATTTAGGCTAACATGATTAAGGACAATTTACAATATACATGATAAGAATTATGTTAAATGCCATCAATATTAGACATCTCTAATATAGACATGATGGGTGTCCCCAAATTGTCAAGTGATATGCATTTAATATTATTCTTTTAGTAATCACATACTATTTTACATCATAATTTCCTCATGAATGGTCGTAGAGCCTTTTATAATACAAGGACTTCCATAATTACAATGCTTCTCTAGGTTCTTTGTAAACAGAGTTATGTTTACACAAAATCACTTTAATATGTTTATAGAGTGATGCAATCAGTGATTTTACAATACAAAAGAAGTATAGAGAATAAGATACAAAAGGAATTTATGAGGTGGCATTGTCATTTCACACTACCCCTTAATGACATATTTGAAAAGCCTAACATTGCTACAAATTTGTAAAATTTTGCAATACATAGAGGATTTGTGAAGATATTTACAACTTGATCCTATGTAGGAAAGAATTGTAGATCACTATCACCATTGAGGAATTGTTCTCTGATAAAATGCATATGTATTTCAATATGTTTTGTTCTTTGATGTTGAATTATATTTCTTAAAGATATACAACTTTAGTTGTCACATAGAAGTGTATTACTTCCTTTCACGCCCATATGGAGTTTTTTCAATAGTCTTTTAAGCTATATTGCGGCTTTAGTTGCTTCCATAGAAATTCTATATTCAACTTTTATGGATGAGATAGATATTGTTGGTTTCTTTTTACCACTCCAAGTGATAACACATGTACCAAATATAAACACATATCTAAAAGTAGATTTTTATCTATCACTAAACATGGTCAAGATCACGATAACTAAATATATTTAATATTATCAAAGAAGGAATAATAAATAACAAAATTAAATGTACGTTCAATAAACCTTAGTATTCTTTTGGCCATTTTATGATGGTCTTAATATGGATCCTGCATGAATCTAGAAGCAAATCCTACAACATAAGAAATATTTGGCCTAGTAATGGTTAGATAAATTAAACTTCCTACTAGTTGCCTATATAAAGTAGAGTTCAATTTTTCACATACTAGTTTAGAATTCAATTTAATATCAACTTCAATAGGTATAGACACAAGTTTTCATATTAAACTCAATGAATAAGTTATGATCATATTGTGCTTGAGATACCACAATTGAGTTTTTATCCTGAAATATGGTCATGCCTAGAAAGTGATGAAGCAAGCCTAAATCAGTTTTCTCAAATTGTTGACATAGCTTAGATTTATATTTAAGAATTAATTTAGTATGACTTCTAGTTATAAGAAGATCATCAACATATAAAATAATAAGAATAATATGATTATCTTCTATTTTAACAAATAAATCATTATCAAAATAACAATTTGTAAACCCTAGAGTTTTAAAATAATTGTTAATCTTTGAATACCAAGCTCTAGGAGCTTGTTTTAGGCCATATAGGAATTTCTTTAACCTACAACCATAATGTTATTTATTATGTTCTTCAAAACCCTTAGGTTGAGACATATAGATATCTTCTTCTAGATCACCATTTAGGAAAGTGATTTTAACATCCATTTCGTGTATTTCCCATCCATTTTGGGCTACAAGATCATCCAAAATCCTAAGTGTGTTCATTTTTGCTACATAAGAAAATGTTTCCACAATCAATTCCTAGTTTGTAAGTGAAACCATAAGAAACTAGCCTTGCTTTAAATTTATCAATCTCACCTATGGAGTTATATTTGATTTTTAAACCTACCTAGATCCAACAATACTTCTTTTAGGAGGAACTAGATCCCAAGTTTGATTCTTGATTAGAGCATCATATTCAGATCTCATAGCATCCCTCCATCTCTTATCTTGGTTGGCTTCCTCAAATGTTTGAGGTTCACATTGATACAAGGTCATAAGGGCATGATAAGAATGATGACTTCTAGTCATTTTATTAAGATTACCAAGGTTAGAATCTTGCAAAAGAGATTGAGCCCATCTAGGTATTTTAGATTGGTTTTGAGTTAGCTCCCCCTCAACCTCATCATCTAGACTATCCATAATTGGATTATTTTCATCTAATTCATTATTTTCTTTAATTACAAAAAAACTGAGGAGGTTTAAAGGAGGTACACAAAATGGTTTTCAAGGACACAAACATTTCTATTTTCAATTATTTCTCTTTTAGATGGATCATAGATTCTTAAACCTTTAGTTTTTCTCCATACCCAACAAATATACAAGAGTAGGAGGTTGGATCAAGCTTTTTTCTTTTAGATTTAAGAATGAAAATGAAGTAGGGCTGCCAAATATTCTAAGATGAGAAACATTTGGTTTCTGATTGGTTCATTGTCTATAAGATTGGTTTTATATAAGGCTTTGGTAGAAACTATATTTAAAATATGAACAACAATGTTCATATCTTTTCCCATAGAAATTTAGAAACTTTGGCAGAGTGAATCATGGTTCTAGCCATTTCAAAAATAGTTCGATTTTTTCTTTCAGAATTTCATTATGTTGTGAGAATGGGGAGTGGTAATCTCTCTTTAAATTTCATATGATATACATAAGGCATCAAATTATTTACTAATATATTCACCACCATTATCAGTTCTTGATCTCTTAATTTTATGATCATATATTTTTCAATTAGGGATATAAAGTCTTAAAATTTAGATAAAATTTAATATTTTTTTTATGAAGTATCATCCTAAAATAATCATCAATAAATGTTACAACATATAAAGCACCACTAAGAGAAGTTACCTCAAGTGGTCCTCTAACATCACAATGAATAAGATGTAAAGGATAAGATGAATTAGAATCATGATGTTTTTTAAATGGGTTAGAATGTTTATTACCACATAAGCATCCCTCACAAGTTTCATGATTAGATTTTATTTCAGGTAGATCCTTGTTGTCCAAAATAACCCATTGAGCTACTTTTGGCTACTTTGATTCATTTTGGGCTTTGGCATTTGTAATTTGATGGCTCAATGGGAAGCAAGTGATTGCCTTCAAATTCAAAACAAAAAATTATATTATCTGGCTATGTGATGATCCCTTGGAATTCTCGACAAATCATTATCCTGTTGTTTGTAAAGGTGCCCATTTCGAATAACTTAAGGTATTTTGCATAGGGGTTGCCTTCTCTTTCATAGTTTAGGATCAAATTAAACATCATTCCATTCCCCTGAGCTCCACATATTAACTCAGTTTCCTTCGACCCTTCGTTTCACCTTAAGGATACTCTATGCGCTTGATCCCAATTAGCCCCGCAACAAGTTTTCCTATTTATGGGCTTTCTTTACACCGCCACATTTCTTTTCGAATGCAATTTTCAACAGATTGATCTCTTCCGTCATGGGCTTCCTCACAACTTTGCATGCTCATGTGAGCATGCACCCTTTATCAACACCCCACACTTCTAACTCGAGGTTCAAGACTTATCCATAACAAAAGGTGATCTTACGGTCAATTAGTCCACCCTCGATCGACTAACCAAAAGAAGCCATGTGTCACCTTCTTGTTCCCCCTAACATGTTGATTTTCAAACCGCCTAAATTTCACTTCATCACTTTAAAGGATCCAAAATTGGTCTCAAAATGAAAGGTCTCATCAAGCCCTTTAATTTGGCATCATTGTTTCTGAATTTGATGGGGTTTGGTGGGTGAAATAGAGGAAAAACAATTTGGGTATTTAAAATGCAATTATAGATGGCTCAACCACCCGCATTATTAAAGTATGGTGTTCCTTCATTCTCCCACAAGCAAAGTAACTTGAGGGAATGGTCTTGCATGGGCACATGATGGTTTTCAAACATTCAATGCATGTCCCTGGATGGTCAAGGCAAAATTTTAAATTTCTCTCCCCTTTTTCTCTCAAGATTTTCTATATATAGTCAAATGAGACTCAATTGTAAAGGGGTCCTCTCAATGTATAAAGGCACCATGTCAAAATGGTTACAAGAGCATATATGAGTTACAAACCTTCATTTTGGCCATCTCATTATGTGTTTTTTTTTTTCCTTCTTCCACTTTATTGTAATGGATTATATTTCAAGCAATAAAATTTGTTTTATGGCTATTCTCCTAGCTCATTTTGTTTGCATTCTTGCCTTTTTTTATTAGTATGTGGTGTGGAATGCAACTCACTCTCTCTCTCTCTCTCTCTCTCTCTCTCTCTCTCTCAATCCATTTGCGGGTTCCATTATTGTTAGGAAGTTTAAATGCCATGAACCACCCACATGTGTGCTGCCCTCTTCTCCTTCATTTCCTTCTCATTTTCCCTCATGGAGAGTGTTTCATCCCCTTCTTTCTATGCTATCACATATGTTAACTTAGGATTTCCCTTTTCATGCATCTCTCTCTTCCCATGGTCCTTTGTTAGAGTAAGATTAAATATTTGCATTTCAATAAATGTTACAAGTAGTTTTAAGCATTAGGAATAGGTAGAGGAACCAACCTCCTAGGAATAGTCTCAATATAAGTCCCACAACTTAGAAACAATATTTGTCCCATGTTGCCTCAAAATCTTGAGACTCTCATGTTGATTCAGTGAAGGGTGCAATTTTAGCTTCGACATGATAGTCCTATCACAAGATCAAATCTTAACATATCGTGAAAGACTCCTAAAATTAAGAGGACCACTTGAGTCTTTCATGTCATAGTTTAGTTTCATTTATAAATTGAGAGGAAACACATGTTTTTTATAAAACCCATCAAAATTATATATGCCATTCTTTTGAATACCTTCAACAATAATGCAATCAAAATGATCTTTGATAAACCATTTATCCTTAAGTAACAACAAAGTTATCTCTAATAAGTTGAGAACAAGACAAAAATTTATCTAAGTTTAGGAACAAACATAACATCATTAATGGACCCATTAAAAAGTTTAGCTTTACCTTGACTTTTTGCTTCAATGGAGTTGTCTCCTAGATAAATTCTTTCACAACAATTTTTGACATCTGTGAGGATGTCACTCATGTAAGACATATGCCTTGAGGCACCACTATCTACGATCCATTCATTGTCATAAAAAGCAATAAGTGTAATGTGAATTGCAATTGTTTTCTCATAATTTTTATTTTGATTTGAATTCTGATCATTATTGTGATTGTTAAACATTTTACCTCTATTATTCCTATTTTTTTGTTGTTACAACCCTTTTTATTTTAACAACAATCTTTTTCTTTATGACCAAATTGTTCACATTTGTTACATTTACTAAAATATTTGATTTTATAGTTGTCATTCACATCTTTCTTGCTCCCTTTCTTATATTTAAAAGGTTTAGGATTAAACCATTTGAGATTGATTATTATTAGAAATAGATATTTTATGGTTTTGAGATATGAGGGCCTAAGTAACATTCTCCTTCAAGTCAAAATTGGTCATAGCTTGTTATTCTTGTATGAGAAGAGAGGACAAGATATCAAAACTAGGAAGATCAACATCATTTTGATATTTAAGATTCATAATAGAAATAAAATTCTTAGATTTTTCATTAAATTCCATTTGAATTATAAAATACAATAATTGATCTTGAATCAAATTACGAGTCAACCACCTAAGTGAGATTTTATGTTTTTTATTTTAGCAATAAATTTTGTGACCTTTTCATCTCCTTTCATTGGAGTGGTCAATAGTTCTATGATATGTTTTATAATTTTATATAGCCTAGTACCTTCATGCATCAACTTTAAGTATTTCCATGCTTCATTAGAGATTCGAGGTTTCTAATGTGAGGTACAAAAATCATCCTTAACACTCCGCATAATAATGGACATGGCCTCTTGAGTCCTTTGTTGATAAGCATTGGTATTCTCATAGGTTGCCAATTTGCAAGAATGGGCTTTCTCAATCCCATTAACAATAACCCATAATTTTTGAACCATAAATTCGGTCTTGTCTAATTTCCTAATATTATAATTAGATCCATTTAGCATTTGAGATTTATCAATATTAAAATGGCTAGATGATGTCATTTTCAGTTTTTTACACTGATTTACGGCAAATAGAAAACACAATTTTCCAAAATTCAAAACAATTTTCAAGTAAAAAATAGATTATTTCTTAAATTAAACAAGTTTAATTTTATTTTCTAATGCATGAGTTTTCAAAATGAGGGTTCAAGCAAGAGTGATCAAATGGAAAAATAAAGTGGCCGATAGTGTAAGATCAAAAATTAATTTTAAAAAAAAAAAAATTGAAACATAACCAACCATGCAAAGCTATAGTGGTCAAGGTGTAAGAAATGAAATTTTCAAAATCAAATAGGATTGGTCATGCAAGGCTATAATAGCCGATGGTGTAAGAAATGTAATTTTCAAATTTAAACAATATCGACCATGCAAGGCTACAATGGCCGATGGTGTAAGAAATGAAATTTAAAAATGCAAAATAAAAACCAACCTCTTAACACACGGTTAGGGTTTGTGGATTTTGTAGGCGCATGACCTCTTAATGCATGGTTAGGATTCACGGATTTTGTGGGCACATTTGAGGCTTTTTTTTTCGTCTTTGCTTTATAAGTTGATGTCTTGTTAACTTACTCCTCATTTGGTTGCCACATATAAAGAAGCAATCGAGCCCTTTGCATGAGAGAATAGGATATGCAAAAGAGAAGGGTTACTTAAGAGCAAGGATGTACACCAAACAGAAATAGGGGCAACAAAATCTTCTACAACACCAAAGAAAAAATTATAATAGTTCTTTAAATTCTTTGCCCTATATTGTATTAAAATAGGTTTGCAAGTGTGTGTGTGTGTGTGCACGCGCACGTGTGTGTAACACACTTCTTCAAGGAACACAATGATCAGAATAAGGAAGAAATTGATTCAAATTGTTTCTATCACCGTAAATTATAATACATGGACTTCGATTTATTCCACATGGTCATAGATGAAAGAATTTGAAATTGTTTCTACCACTGCAATTTATAATAGAAGCTTCATACTATTTTATATAACCTGCAAACTCTCAAATAACACCACATGGCTTCGATACCATGTCAAAACAATTAAAGGATCATATAATTGATGCAATCAAGGAATTATGCAGGGTTCGTTTATTAATTGTGAATAAAAATTAAATACAACACAAATAAAATATCAACACACACAATGACCACATATTTATGTGGGGAAAACCCTTCGAGTAAAAAAACCCCACCATAAGCACTATAGATGATTTCTTGAAATCTTAAAGAGGAGCACGCAACCAATTTGTATTACAGACTATGAGAACCCAATGTATCTTCTTCTCACTTCTACTTTGCACGTCCCAATATCTCTCACGAATGTAGAAATGTAATATCATTTCCTCCTATGTGTAAATACTTACAAAGGGTAAGTATGTTTATATAGTGGGGTAGTTAGTTGCACCCATTGGGGCCATATAGTTCCACCTTTTTAATAAACATAGGTAAGTGTAATATATTAATATACACTTTTTAATTTAACTCTTATCGAGGTCAACATAAATGAATCCCCTTATTAATAGTATAAGTGGGGTCAACATAAATGACTCCCCAAGGATATAAAAGGGGTCAACATAAATGAATCCTCTAAATGTAACTTTTTAACAATGGGATAAACAGAAATGAATCCCCACAAACATTACATGTTACAATTCAAGATACCTTATATGGGTTCGGGTGCACCATTCGCTTCAAACCAAGCTTCTCAAACATTTTGTTATAATTTTCTTTATCATTGTTACTCCTATTAATGATGACTTTACAACATTTACTTTCAAACTTGAAAACATATTATTTCTTTGTGCAAACACATTTTCTTCCTTCATAGGATTTAGCAACACCTCTTCATCATGAGAACTTCTTCGCATACCAATTTTTCTACACTACTATTAGACGCATTGTTTTCTATGTCAATGTGTTGAGTAAAGTGATTTCTAGCCTTGGTTCTTCTTTCACCACTATTTTGTGTGATTTTGGACACACAAATTCATTATGTCCATTCTATCAACAATGGAAATAAGTTTTGTCAAATCTTCTACCTCTTCCATATCCTCTTCCTCCGAAAAAGATCCACCTCCGTCATTATGTGCATGAATTTGTTCATATGAGTTACTTGTCTCTCCCTTGTACATATGATTTGATGCATCCTTACACAAACATCCACCTCTACGTGAGAATTTTATTTTTTCCCATAGGTTGCTTTGTTGCCTTCAAGACAACTTTTTTTTCAATGCAAACCGATAGGCTTCCTCCATGGTCCCTAGTTTAACCATATTGAATTCATCTTAAATGGAAAGGCACAATCCATTAACATACCTTGAAATTTTTTATGTATTGTCCTCCACATGTCTAACCCTAATATTGAGCCAATATAACACCTTGGTGTACTTCTTCACACTCAATTCCTTCTAATGCAAGTTTTACAACCGCTTGAACAAATGGAATGGTAATCCACATGCATGAACTTAGCCTTCAACTCTATCATCGTTCAATCTCATTTCTTGATTTTACCTTTCCCTCTTTCAACTCTCTTGGTTTGCACATGATCCCACCATAATGATGCATGTCCCTTTAGCTTGTTTCTCGCAAATTTCATCTTTATGTTATTTTTTACATTCTCATACTCAAGTATTTCTCCACTTCTCTCGGTCTAGTTAATGAAATCTTTTGGATCCAAGTTCCTAGAACAAAACGAAACTTTAATTCGTGATTTGCTTCCAAAACTTGTGATAGTGCAAAAGAATGCTCAAGTTCAACCTCTCAACGAATAGTCACATGATTCCTCAATTTGGGACTCAATGCTTACAAGCTTTCAACCCACTTCCATTTGTAAAATTTGTAACTCTACAAGAGAACAATTACGCCTCTTGAAAGTAAATACACCTTACAAAATATTTCCTCAAAGCAACCTCAAATCGCCATTGATATGTTTTGGATGGAATTATGCTCTATCAAATCATTTGGTCGGGCCATGGCCGTGATGGACGGATCAAGGACCTTGTGTCTCCCTTTAATTGGATCGATGTTAATTAAGGATCCTATCAAACATAGATCTCATCATTAAAGCAAATGGGAATGGTCCCACAAAAAAAAGGCTTCACAACTTTAATAGTGTATGGTGACATTCAAAATGTAACTCAACATTGGTTAAGCATCAATGGTCCACACAAGGTTTGTATGCCTTCACTATGTAAGGATGGTGTTCCACAAAGAAGGATGATATGCTTTGCATGGCTTGATAGATGTGTGCAACATAGCAAAGTCTTGCACGATTAAGTATAGTGTTTCGTGGGCAAGGTGGTATTGCACAATACAAGCAAACTTGCACATCATAGTTAATGTTGCATGACTACGAAAGGTATCACAACTTTTGCAATAAATGACTAAGGGACAAGGCCTTTGCAAAGATCCTTAATAGAGGCATCGCATTGCATAAGTCCTTAGTCACTAACTCTAAATATTTTTGGGTGACACAAGACTATTTGAGAACATGAATACTAATCATAAAAATGGATTACTATTTAGACTTGGTTGGTTGTAACAACACAAAATGAATGGAAAGTTCATCAAATGGATGCAAAAGCTGCTTTGCTAGATGACAATCTTAAAGACACTTTATTTACATAACTCAACGAAAAGTTTTCCAAAAGGGGGCCAAGAGCACAAAGTGTGCAAGCTGCAGAATCATTGCATGGATTGAAACAAACCCCATAACATGGTCTAAATAGCTCACTAGGCACCTCCTAAACATGAAGTTTCAATGTTTTGAATTTGAAAAGGCAACTCTTTTTGGCATAACAATTACATTTTTGGTTGTATATGTGAATGATCTACTCCTCACAAGAAATAATGAAAATACAATGCAAAAGTCAAATCCAAATTGAAGAAAGACTTTGAAATGACAAGTTTAGGTCACCTTCATTATTATTTAAGTATTGAAGCAAAATACATTTTCATCAAACAACATAAATACATTAGTGAAATTATGAGCAAATTTGGAATAACAGACTGGAAACCACTCAACATGCCCATGGAACAAAATTTGAAGTTGACACCATATTCGAAATGCAACTATGTACATACAATTCATTGAAAGACAAATCTAAGTAACCACAACTAGACCAAACATTTCTTTTGTTATTGGTGTTCTTTCTAGATTCATGCAACAACCTAGAGAAAGTAATTAGTTTGCAACAAAGAGAGTGCTTCGATATCTAAAGGGAACACAAAATTTTGGACTTAACTACTATAAGGCAATGCATGTCAAACTAGTTCAATATTCAAATTCAAATCATGCAATAGATTTTGAAAATGGCAAATCAACTTCAAGTTTCTTGAAAGAACTTAGAACATTAGTCATTTGTTGGAAGTCAAAGAAGCAGTCAGTGTCCAACAATTTATTTGGCAAAAACAGAATATATGGCACAAAAACAACCAAGGAAATACAATGTCTTAGAAGGATTCTTGAAGATTTAGGTCAAACAAGTTTCTTCTACAACACTCAATAGTTTTTTTTTGACAATCCAAATGACTAAAAATCCAATATTTTGCGATTGAGATGCCACAAACACCAAATATCATTTGATTCAACATTATGTGAAAAATAGAGATCATATTGTTGTAAAGTCCAACTACAAAGCAACCAACAAACATCTTGATTAAGACAATTAAATGAGAAAATTATGATAAGTCCATTGATATGATTAGTCTCGCAATAACCACTACAAATTAAGGGGGTATAATATTATTATACATAATATGTTAATAATCTTATGTACAAGCATTTATTTCTGACTAGAGATGAACTTAAGAGTCATCCCTCAATATGATAAATATGTGGTTGCATCTCATTATGAAGTTGAATGAATACAATATTGGTTTGCCCCAAATTCATTTTTACTCGGTCCATTCCTGCCCTGACACAATATGGTGACCCACAATAGGTGGCAGTCCATTTTGTAGAGTCCTCAAACTTTCTCGATTATAGTGGAAGACATTTAATACTCCAGTGATTGCTTATTCCTCCGTGAGAATGAAAAGCATAATAATGTAGAAATAATATGCATGGGTGATGTTTAATCAGTGAGAGTGTATCATATACATCCTTTACCTGAATTTTACAGTACGAAAGAAAAAAGGATTACATTGTTTCTTTGAAGAACAAAGGAAAGAAATATTATTGTTGCCCAAGTTTTGGCGAAAAGTTGCGGATCAAATCAGGAAATGTGAGAAAGAAAAAGAATAGAAAGAATAGCTCCTATTAGGAAAATGAATGCCTTCTTAACATCCTCTACATTGCATGAAGGGCAAATGAAATGATTCATTGATCTAAGTTCGACAGGACGAGAGAAGCATTTCAATAAGAATAGAATGTGCTCTGCATTTGCATCTGCCTAAGTCCTGCATTAAGAAGCCCTATATTCTAAACAATTGTAGGATTTGAAGATGGGAATGGTAATGTGTAAGATGGAAGATGCTTGCTCTGCATGTGTTTATAAATCCTCTCAAAAGTGATGCATCTTTTGCCATCTACTATTTTCATAAAAAGGCTGAATAAATTAGAGAAATAAGGACTAATAAAATCTGCCTCAATATGCCTCTCAAGAGTGATGCATCTATTGCCATCTTCTATTTTCATAACAAGGGTGAATAAATTAGAGAAATAAATATTGATTGATTTATTTTGCTTCAATATGCTTCTCTGCATGCTATGGGATGAAGTCCAGTTACTAAATCTGTGTGTGTGTGCACATGCATGAGTGTGCGTGAGACAAGGACGGATGCAATAAGTGGTCTACGTATTCTTTCAATGGCTTCTTGTCTCCGCAATTAGAGTGGGCAAGAGGATGATATAGCTGGTTAAGGTCCTTGGTCGTTCTCTTGCATTGGTCTCTCCTACCTGCATAATAGCACAATACCATGCCACTTGCATTTAATGAACTTTGATGGTATGAGGAAAATGAGGGGAATAGAACGAATCTCCTGATTATGAGTGTCTTACATTTAGCTTCAAGCCTTTGAATTACAAACAGCAGTGAAAAAAGCTTGAGTAAGCCATGTGAGGGAAGTGAAGAGGAGAGAAAATTGCCTATCACATATTCATATGCAAAGTATCTACCCTTTCAGGAAAAAAAGGAGAGGGGTGAAAGAATGATGTTAATGATTTTCTTTTGTTGCATTTTTACAGTTGGTTGGTTGCATGCAATCAAAAAAGCATGCGCAATAGTTTCATCACACAATCTGCTCATGTTTCGTCTTATGGAGTTGCTGCATGCAATCTTCTTCTGTTGGGTTGCAATCCAAATGACAATGCTTTTAAATATGATGAATTTAACTAGAGATTACAGGGTGGAGGATAAAGGATAGCATCAAGGCGATCTTTTGATTTGTTTAAAAGAAACTCACTGCCAGCTTATAAAAAGTTTTCACTCTAGCCTTTCAATCATTTTCCAATGGATCTCACCCTGAAAGCACAAGAGGTTGTCTGAATCCTAAGTATGGCTGACATGTCTGAAGATTCTTGGGGCATGATAATATATTCTCTGTATTTATGAGGCATCAATTAGATATTTTCTTCTGATACCTGGCATTTCTATTTTTTAAGTAGCTCTGGGGTCCCTAACCCTAGGAGTCTTTGGCGGAAAAAGACACATACAACACTGAAATCAAAGGTGGTACGTGATCGTAATTGCCTACACTATAACATTTCCAAAGAATAAATCCTAGATGTAAATGTATGCTTCAAAGGACACACAGACTAACAATCAACTAGAAACATAAGTCTCGCAACCAGAACAATTAAATAGAAAGGAACCCATGGGCTCTCGTATCAGAAGTTCTAATTAGCCACACCCGTCCACTCTTAACATCAGCTTAAATGAGCACTTCTCCAAGCACATTGTCTTGAGTACTTTTTAAGTGCAAACGTTTAGTTGATTCTTTGACTCCAGAAATAAAGCCAGTTGCCCATAGCGGATGCGAATGGTGAAACCTGAGAAATGGGATTTCTAGCTCCTGAGGTTTCATTTGTTAATCAGCCACCGGAAGTTATTCTCAGAATCAACTTCACCACAGGTGAGATCACCCTCGATCCATCCCACTGTAGGCATAAAAAAATCCACTTAGAACCCCAAACAGAGCCTCCTCATGTTGTTATTGTTAGGCAGAGGCTCCCATCTATAATCATCTGAATCATGCCTCACTGCACTGCACAATTTAAAAGTTCTGTAGCACTGATTCCCCCAACAACAAAGGCAAAACTGCAACATCAGATATATAGACATTTTTAAGTAAGCATGGCCAATCCCTTGTGATGGAGGTTCAGATGATTAGCAACTCGTTACTAAATAGTTAGGCTAATTTAATTAAGACTCAAACCATGGAGTGTATGTTGTTAGAACACATAGAGGGTTGGTCATCAACCCTGTAAAATCATAAAACACTCGACTGTGGCCAAAAATTCATAAAAATCACGAAGTCAAAGAGGGTAGTAATTACCCATGGTGTGCACCTACCTATCAGACTCTAAAGGTCCAGATGTGGTCCACTACCGGAGACAGATTTAACCCATAAAATCTTTGTAATTCCTCTCAGACCGCTAGTAGACTAGCCCAGTTTTGAACTGCAGACCTCTAATAGGCTTGCATTGAATGTTCTAAAACTAATAAAAGATAAATAAATAATTTAAAATATATATATGGATTTGTCCTCAGGTCCCTACCACTGCGTCCAAAGCTCATAAAACTACCATCAGGCCACCATTTCACAAAATAATGATGGGCGACAAGTAGCAATTAACTCTTTCCACTGTTGCAGGTCTTGTTGACTTTATACATAAGAGACATTCTAACAGAATAAAGCCTTTGAAAGTGCCAAGAGCCTTTCCTCCATATTTCACACAAGTTATCATTCCATCATCCCTAGCATATCATGCCACCCCCATATTTTGAAAAAATTATTAACTTTCCACGACTTACCTCACCCCCATCTATCTCCATCTTACACATATCCTATCACCTCTTCGTCTCCACCTTCTTCATAAGTTCTTCCTAGTTCAGACATAAGTAAGACCATTCGGCCACAAAGGACAGACCAGAGACAGAAATCTCTCCCATTACTACAAATGAGGACAATAGTCGCAGGGTTAGAATAACACTCCTGAATTCCAAGATATTTATTTGCTACTATTGTTGTCATTCTGCTTAGGAGAAAAGATTTGAATCTTTACTTATTTTCCACAAGATTGTTCATGTATTTTATCTATGACATCTCTTGCTACTAACTCTATTTTGTAGTAATATCTGCATCATCCTGTAAGGTACATTTTATCGCTGCCTCACTTTTCTTTTATTCAATTTATAGCTTTAGTTCCTAGATTAACAATATGATTGGACCTGCCATATTGCATTATGTACAGTCTGACATCAAAAATATCGAAGTTTCTAATTTGGAGGTTTGCTTTCAAACCATCTAACATTATAAGAAACCTGAATCAAGGAATCCTTCATCTACCTAATTGCAATGTGCGTGAAGGAAAAAGGAAAAGAAGTATAAATTCTGTCACATTATAGGTTGAATAAGGCTAATTTATAAATAAGAATAATATAGTTAAATGAATCTTCTCTTTCCTCTGACCCATATGCTTGCCTAGATTCTATAGAGTTGTCATCAACCACTAAGAGTCAATAAATATATATACTCATCATAGTTTTACGCTTTTACTTAGTCATGTCATGTTTCAGTATTTTAAATAGATCCATAGTCCTACCTTCTCCTTTTCCATGGTCTAGAATAGCTGACCCAACTTAGGAGGTCTCGTAATGAACCCATCCACCGATGGTTTCGGTTAGCAAATTCAACATGGACCTGAAAGCCAAGGGCTGAAGTCTATTATTAGGGGTCATTTGGACTTCAAATTAGCTGATCTATTTTATTGGATCTTTGGAAAGGAAGATTCTCTCTTTACCAGTTAAACAACTGTAAATAACAAAATGAAGAAGAATGCAATTGGGGGTCTTCTAATGGCTTCTGATGCCATCAACCATTTAATATGCCTAAAGGAAAGTACCTGATCTAGAAATTGAAAATTGCAAACCTTATATTCCTAAGTAGCAGATATGGCATACTGCAGGGCTAAATCTGGGTAAGGTACATATCCGATACTGTACATATCTATTAAGGACATGGTACCAGTGAGTTTGCAGGTACATGCAGGATATGGCCTGTCGGTATTTGGGACATACCCATCCAAAGACAAAATTTTATATTTATTTTTAATGTTTTGCAACCTTTAAACATAAAATGGCCAGACAAAAAAAACCTAAAAAATAAAAAAGACAACAAAAAGTAACACAAAACACAAAAGCAAAACACTTACCTCTCATTGCATACTTACCTCTCTTTGCTCATTTAGGTTTGATACTTCATCAAGCAACATTGTTATCATCTTCCTATGCTAGTAGGAGTGCCGATCCATTGCCAAGGTGACTGAGGAGCAATATTCATTACTATCTATTACGGACATGGTACCAGTGAGTTTGCACATACAT
Organism: Taxus wallichiana var. yunnanensis; assembly: GCA_018340775.1. Lineage (NCBI taxonomy): Eukaryota > Viridiplantae > Streptophyta > Pinopsida > Cupressales > Taxaceae > Taxus > Taxus wallichiana. The sequence continues at coordinate 222,944,251 of CM031234.1, read as the reverse complement.
GCAGGATATGGCCTGGCGGTATTTGGGACATACCCATCCAAAGGCAACATTTTATATTTATTTTTAATGTTTTGCAACATTAAAAATAAAATGGCCACAAAAAAACTTGAAAAAATAAGACAACAAAAAGCAACACAAAACACAAAAGCAAAACACTTACCTCTCATTGCATACTTACCTCTCTTTGCTCATTTAGGTTTGAAACTTCATCAAGCAACATTGTTATCATCTTCCTATGCTAGTAGAAGTGCTGATTCATTGCCAAGGTGACCGAGGAACTTGGAAGGAGGAGGATTCTTGGCTTTAAGGTAAGGTTTTAAGGTTTTAACTGTTATTGTTATTGTGGGAGTGACAGCAGGAGTGCTCCAAGTCCATGCCGTTCAAGTGAACCACATCATTTTCTTCATCCTCTCAATGAAGGGCAATATGATTACGATGAATATTATTAATATTGAATACTATTTTTTATGCAATAATCAAATTTAATATTTATTATGACAGTTGAGACTTGTAATTTGGCATTACATAAATTATTAGTTGTGTTTTGCGGTTCTTTTATTTTTTATATGCATGCTATATGGTTAAATCCTATTAATCATGCTAGAATTTATGTATTCTTTATCTGTATCCAAGCAAATACAAAAATCGCTGAATCCTCTTGTTTGTACCTGTATCCAAGCCATATCGGCTACTTAGGGAAAAATGAAACCTCATCATATATAGAAAACTGACCAGCAATACAACAACATAGGTAAGGGAACAAAATGAATGTTAAGATGGTGTATCAAAAGAGGTTTCCTACAACAAAACAGAACTTTGTGAAGAAATGACAAAAAGAGTTGACTTGTGGGGAAAGTTTTATTAAGAATTAAATGAGAAAATAAGTTGAAATAAAATGGTGTTTTATAACTAGTATTAGATGGCTGGATTTTTTTGGTAAAACGAGAAAGATTAATAACATCTTCCCATTACTTTTTATGACATGTGATTGTGCTCTCTTATTTTAATATACTACCTTGATAATCTCAGTTTCTGTGTAGGCCTGAACATCTGACATATGAATTGTTTCGATGCCATCCAGTCTGATAACATCATAATGAAAAAATGCTACATGTTGTCTCGTCCGATGTCCTGACCTTCGGCAGATGGCAGATTTGGATTTGATGAAGCATGCATGAATGTCATCATATGGCTTTGCTGTCAGCCTCCAGAATCTTTCTTTTTCATCTTCTTCTAGGTGAATGGGCTCATAGCAAATATGGAGAAAATGCCTTGGCTGGAGGATCTGCTGAAAAATTCATTAAAGGATACAAAACAGACAACTGTGAAGAATAACGAAAAAAATGTTATGCCTGGATTCCTCCAGAAGCATATGTGTGCATTGTCGCTCATTTCAAGGCACCAACACCAACTGACCTACTCATGGTCAGAACATATCAATCTAGACATGGAACAATCATCTGTTCAGTACTACACAACTGATGGTGCCAAGGGAGTCTTCTCAAATCTGAAACCACAATTCTGGTGTTAACAAAATAAAATAATAGAAAGCACTCTGCTTATCTACTTGATGGTAGCTCACTCTGCGGCTGGCAACTCTTTAGATATGTGCATGGTGCACAGCGAAAAGACCTGGCCTGTCAAACAAGCAGACAACCATAGATGGCCTGGAGTCACAAATATTGCAGCTTTGGTTCCTTGTTGGAAGCTACATTATATGGGGGTGCAACAGGTTCAATATCATATTACGAGTTCAAGAAATATAAGCTTGTAGTGCATGCTGACCCAATCAGGCCTTTCTTTCTGCTTAATATCAATTCAATTACTAGCTCCATAATTTCAGAGGCAGACCATCAATATAGACTAAAATTTTACAAAAAGGTGGAGACAAAAGAAATATGGGTGTCATGAACTGAGCAGCAAAGTAAAATGTTATATGCTCATTGAACATGATAGAAAATTGCTCTGTCATTAACTAGGTTAGCCGGGTTGTGGTCTCTTATTTAAAAAGATTGTCATGGCACTGTCAGTTGCCATGTATGCCTAAACATCTAACAAATGAATAAATTTTTCATGGTAGCCAGTCTGATAACATTGTGAATAATTCGTCCATGTCGTCTAATCTGACAACTTCTGACCTTCAGCTTATGATAAGTCTGGGTGTCATGAACTAGGAGACAATGTCAACATCTGCTTTGGCAGTAATCCAATCAGAGTTTTTCTTTTCCAATCTTCTTCTAAGAATGAGTTTGCAAATATAGAGAAACTGCCTTGGCTGGCAGGTCTACAGAACTAGAATTCTTTATAGGATGCAAGCATATAGGACCAAAAAGAAGAAAATAAAAGGGATATTCTGCTTGGATTGCTACAAAAGGATATGTCTGCAACTCTGCTCACTTCATGATACCCACACCGACATCCTTGCTCAAGATCAGAGTATATCTGACTAGAATATATCAGGCTGGAAGGACATGGATAAATTCATTTGTTGATCAGATGTTCAGGCTCACACAACTGATGGTGCCAAGGTAGTCTTCTCAAGTAAGAGACCATGATCCAAAAAACATTGAAAAAGTACTCTTCTTTAACTATTGATGATGGAGTACTCTACTACCAATTTTTCCACCAAAAATATTATTTGTATCATAAGTAGATACAATAATGACAAATGAGATTTGCAGTACCTGAACGTCTCTTTCCAGTAGTGTGATGCATGACAGAAAGAGTTGCGTGCCTTACAACCAGACAACCACAGATAGCCTGGAGTTACAAAAACTTCAGCCTTGGTTTCTTGTAGGCATGTACATTACATGGGAGATGTACAGGTTTACATATCATATAATAGAATTCATAAAATAGCAGCTTGTAGTGCATCCTGATTCAACCAGGACTATGGATTTTAATTCTATGTGCTTAATATCATTTCAATAATTTTGCTCCATTATTTCAATGATTATTATAGACTGAAAAATTATTTCAGAAACCTGGAGGGAGCATCCTCCACTTCATGTGAAAAGAAATTTCAAGTTTGCGTTCTCTCTTTAGACAGAAGTCTTAATATGATATGGATCCTAGAAGAAAAAAATAGTTTTGATATGCAGTCAAAACTATGTAAGCATCCTGGAAGAACTGACCTTTAATGCCAGTCAAAAATAGACGTGCACACATTACAAAACCAAATTCTCTATACCTAGTTCAGATACATGGATTTACAACAACATAATACTATGTTAACCAAAAAAAAGTATTAGAATCAGAAAAAATTAACTTCAAAGAGATTTTGCTTTCAACAATCTCAGGTAGGCAATGTCTGGAGTAGACTTCCCTCTCCCCAAGCCACCTCACGATACCACTAAAGCTAAATAGGAAGAAATATAGATAAAATTAAAATATTGTTTAAGTTAAAAAAATGATGAAGCAACATAAGTCAATTTATATATAATAATGAGAAATGTCACCATGATAATTGTTATCAGTTGCATTGATGTTCAGATGCACATTACACACGGTAAAAAGACTACTTTTTATTGCCCAAATTTCTGCTTGATGATACATCCATGTCTTGTAGCAGTTGCCTTATGACATGAGTATTATTTTACACTTTCACTGCTATATTTGTATCATTTTATATGACTTTTGTCAACAAGCACACAACACCCTAGCTCAGGAATGAGGAAGAGAGCACATGTAGGGTACCACTTACCAGATAAGTCACAGTCAAATGAAGCTATGATGCCAATGGCCGGACGTATATAGTCCATATCTAATCGATAATTTTGTAGCTAAATGTGAACTTACGCCGCTTAGAAGTCACTACAGTCTGGTCAAGATCTATGCAATCAATTATGAAATATAAAATTGGTGTTAGAAGTGCTCCAATGTGTTATCAGCAAAACTAAAGCTTGTTATTATGCTAGTTTTACTGTTTGTGCAATTGGCTTTGAAACAAAAGGGGTTCTAACAAATTAATAACATCTACCATTCCTGTATCATGACTTTCTGCATGTGGAAACTTCCCACTTGCTTCTGTCCTAGCCATCCCATAATTGCAAAGAACAATATTTTATATACAAGAGCATAATTATCATTTTCTATAGAGTGCAGCAAATGAAGGGCCAAAAAAGCAGATACAATATTCTGGATGTTGCCAAATATTCATGGTCCCTCATCCATGTAACTTTGAGAAGAAAAAAATGGAAAGCAATCATTCAAATGGCGAGTATAATGTGAATACAAGAACAATGATTGAAGGTGCATAAGAAATTTCATAACTCCTAAGCACTGGATTTAAGTATTATTTAACAAATTTTAACTATCAGCTTACCACGTCCCAGCTTGTTCTCTATTTTTTAATCATTCTTTGGTTAGTAGCCTTGATGACTACCTGTCAAAACAACAGTCATGGTAAGAAAATTCAAAACCTCAAACCCAGAGGAGATCCGTTACTCTAACCCCGAAGTTACAAAGAAAACTTTTCTATTGTCAAACACCGAAGAACTGGCATTCTAGTGCTGCCGAGAAATGTCCAAAAGGTTAACCACCTCATCGATGTTGAAGAAATGAAAGTGAAAATGTTGTGGCCATGGAATTCCTCAAGCGCAACTCACGAAAACATAGATGGCCTTGTACATTCTTTTGAATTCCTAGTCAAGACCATTTGTAGTCTGCAACTGTAAAAGCATACATTTACACCTACTGCTTTATCCATGTTTATAATCCGTAAGTTTGGAGATATTATTGTGTAGGCAATTAGCCTAACAGACATCCTATGAGTCCTCAGTTTTAGCTTCTTCCTGTTGATCTTATGGCATCCAAATTGGAAAAAAGTCAAGTAGCCATAATAGCACAATTAAATACAAAAGGACCAACAGATCCTCCTACCCTAGCGAGAAACCGCCAATCTGCTTCGGCTGCATTTGGATCAGGTCTGGAAGTGTAGATAGATATACCATAACCATACATACTTTGAGATGCATCTCTGTCTCCTCCTATTAGAAGGAGCTCATTGCCTAAGGACTTGAATGCCACACCCCACCCACTGTTAAAATCAGCCCTGACAGGCACTTCTCCAAGCACTCTCCATTGATTAGTTTTCTTGACGTAAACTTTTAGTTGATTGATTGAGGCCTCCAGAGCATAGAGCTCATTGTTGGCAACGGCTACAAGAGGTGGAGCCTGCGAAATGGGATTCCTAGCTCCTGAGGGTTTCATGTTTTGAATCAGCTCCCAGGTTTTCTTCTCCGAATCATACACTTCACCACAGGCAAGATCACCCTCCTCCCCTGTCCCTCCTATGACATAAAATTTGCCGTCCATGTAGCATCCAGAGCAGAGCTTCCTCTTTTTGTTCATGTTTGGCAGAGGCTCCCATCTCTGATTATCAGGATCATACCTCTCGGCACAGTCCAAAAGTTCTCCAGTTGCACTGATTCCCCCGGCAACAAAGCCAAAAGTGCCACAGCTCGCAGATGCATATAGACATCTGGGAGTGAGCATAGCCGGCCCTTTGTACCAGTTGTTGGTTACAAGATCATACCTCCATATCACAAGCCCTTCGATCTCTCGGCCCAAGACAAGGAGATGAGTGCCCACACAAAGAGATTCCTTGTCACTTGAAGCGAAACAGGAATCAGAGGGCAGATTAGGCAATCCCCGCCATCTCCTTGAATATGGATCAAATGCACGCCACTCAAATTGGCCACTAGCAAGCATGTAAACCCACTGTTCAGCTATCTTCTCTTTTCTCCTAATCTTGTATAGTTCTCCACTCCTAGCCAAGGCCAAATATCTTTTATTGATAGAGAAAAGCTTACCATACTCTGCTCTGGATGTATGAGCGAGACAAAGAAGTGCAAGTTCGTCATTAAGCCCGGGCATATACGAATAATCTGCATCCTGAGATTGATCATTAGAACTACCAGATTCCGCATCTTCTGTAGAATTTGCTGCAGTCTGTTTGATCAGACCTGTACAATAAGCCTTTTTATCAAGCTTGTATCAGCCACCACCTTTGCTTCTCCATTCCTTCTAAAACTGGGTGTTTTGTAATGATCTCCATTCTCCAACTTCTTCGTATTCTTTCGATTTTCGCAAACACCATTCACTCTATTCATATGCTTCTTCCTTGGAGATCGAAAGGATGTGCCTTGAATGGATAAACTACCACTAGACTTACCATTAGGAGTACACCTTAGTTTGTCATCGGATTGATTGTGTGATTTGAATCCGTTCCTGTGCCTCAGACCGTGTCTTCCTCCATTGATCTGGGAGAAGGATTTGGTAGTTTCCTTTACTAGCTCGTGTTCCACATCCTGATCTTGGCATTCCATGGCTGAGAACAATCTGCCAGGGTTCTCCACCATCGGAGGAACACAGCCAAATCCCACCTCGGAATCTCCCAGTACCAAAAGACAGCAATCGGAATAAGCCGAAATAAGGAAATGGGTACTTGAGAAATATACTCAGAGCGGCAAAGCAGCAAGTACTAGGAAATTGAAAAGGACCTGCAAAACGAGAAATTTTTGGCAGGAGATGATGAAGCGGGAGCAGGGTATGATGTCAGATGATTGGCAGGGCAGGATGAATATAAATATATAAGCCCCCAATGGGCAGAGCAGAATGAAAAAATATATTTATTTATAAGCCTCCAATGGGCGACAGGTTCAGGAGGTAAATGGTGGAGGGCTAGGCTAAAAGATGAGGAAGAGCAGCCATTACCCAGACAGGATTAGTACCCTCATCCAGTCCCTACCCAACATAGAATCGCAACTGCAAGGGAAGGACAATACGCCCATCGATCATAGCGCAAAATACAATTATAAAAAATACGCGATCCCACACAACTATATGCACGCCAAGTGTTTTACTAAAACGGCTGCACTTGCTAAACAGAGGACGCACGCTAACCGTTTGCTAAAAGTCCTAAACCCAACCCATACAAAATCCGGCTCCGAAATGCAACAGCTACAGCTCCTACCGGATTCCCAATACCCACTGGCCCAAATACATTAAAAATTTAATGTACTATGAATTTTGGGTCCCCAATCCACCTGAATTCCACAGGAATCCAACCAACAACTGCATAGTATTGTACAGATAAAAATACCTACTGCACAAAACGAGATAAGGGCGCGCCGATGCTCTGCTCTCTTAACCCAAAGGAAATTTACCAGGTTATTAAAAAATAAGAACAGACGAGGTACCTGATGATGGAAAGAACGAACCAGCCATCACATGCCGCAAAAGCTACAGTATCGATGTGTTTTTTTAGCTTTTTTCTCTTTTGGGTATTTGTTTTCGCGAATCTAAAATTCCGTGCGTGCGCCGGCAAGGATTCTCAGGCGACGGCCGGCGACCAATTGCGTGGTCGGAAGAATCCATGCTCAAATCTAACCCCCGCCCGATTAGATTAGATTAGATTACCGTGTGAAGCTCAGATCCTATTGGCTTAAAACTAAATGATTTAAATTTTAGCGGAGCATCGCCAGTTTGGCAGGAGCACGCCATATTTAGCGAATAGCGATGACGAGAGGGAGTGGCGGACAGGCTGGGCAGTGGGCGGTCTCCCACAAAGGAGGGGGAGTTAGTTAACTGGGGTTAGGGCGACAGGGGCTCGTGGGGTCGCCGAAAGCCGGCAGCATTAGCGTGACAGTTGCCGGTAAAACCGCTACCTGCTGTCACTTTCCGATGATTTAATTAAACCCAGGATCGGTCGGCACTGGCAGTCTCTGTAACCCCGGTTAAAGTGTAGCCCCTGCGCACGTGATTTCGGCTCTTTCTAACTAAATATTCTGACACTTTTTCCTCCTCCCCACGGACTTAGTTGCACTTTGCGCTCCATAAACCGCCGTCTTCTGGTCACATGGAAGTGATGCCAACTATTGCCGTGTCTTCACTTCACTCCCCGAATCCTATCTACACACGTAATTTCTAAGTCACCTCTCTCACTCCCTAATCAATTTGTGGCTAATATGTGTGGAATGGATCATAATGTGTGGTGGTTTAATGGATTCACCATCACCATGGTTAATGAATTAGGATTATTGTACTAGCACAAGGTATGTATTCGGATGAAATTGAATTTGATTACTTTTAAATAAGTTTTTCCAAGGTTATATGATATAAATAATGAGAGGGAAAAGTAAATGTTGACATTTGAAGTTGTATCCTTATCGGATCTCCAAGATTGAGCACCTCAGTGAAACATGTGATGATCTCTCAATGTGGGACTTGATTGTATGAGATCAACCTCCGGAGAAGGTTGGATTCCTCTACCTATCTTATTAATGTTAAACTACTCCTAAGCTAGTTTATACTACTAAACTACCAAGGGGCGTGGGGGGCGGGGGAGAGAAGGAATGCATGAAAGGGAAACTAAGCTAAAGAGTGGTGATAACACCAGAGAAAGGGGATCTCTCTTTCCTTAAGTTCTAGGAAGCAAGGAAGGCTCACGCAAGACTGAGAGGGCAAATATTGACCACAATGCAACTTTACAACTCCATCAACTTGAAACCTTGCATATATGACACAGTGAAATGAAAGTCATGCAAATATAGTCCATACACAACATAAAATGGAAAGAACAAAGAGGCAAGAAGACAATAATCTAAGAAAAAGGGTAGATACGAGCCACATTTGACATATATTATTGCTTATAAGGATGCACAATCTATTACAGTCACTCAAGGCATTAGATGCATTACAAAAGCTCAAAACAAAGGTTTGCAACTTAAAGTTCAGTCAACATTTTAGCATGGTAACTTTACAAAATGAAAAGAGGATCCTTTACAATGAAAATGAGTTGCATTATATAGAGAAAGGAAAAGAAGAGAGAAGGAGAGAAGAGACGCCAATAATAGAGAGTCAACTACCAAAGACTCATTTTCATTCAATCCCGTAGGTAGGCATGGGAATCATTGACTTCACAATCTAGGTATAGGCACCCTCACTCTAGGCACATGTCATCGGATAGGAGGACGATGTCCATACATCATTAAACCCTAGTTGTCGAGGTGGTTAAGCGTTTGGCTTGAATTAGGCATGGCTTTGTCATGCTCCACAAATTTTTGATGTTTAGTCATCCTTGTCATGTCTTTCGTGGCTTCATGGTGTTTCTACTTGTCTACAAATTATTCATATCGTTGGTGTGTGTTATTTTCCACATCATTAGGTGAGTCATCTCACTTAGGTGAGATCATAGGTCCACGTGTCATTTAGGGGTCATCATGAGATTCTCTTACGTGTCAGTGCGTCAGCCAAAGACGTCAGTGCGTCATATGCATCATTGGGAGTTACACTTCTATTCTGGGAATGTAACTCCCCCTCTCTACTCGAGTTGTCATGATTGCAGCACTAGGGGTTACTCAACACCTCCTATATGTACACCCCATTTGATCTATGAGATAGAGGAGAGTTTTATGGCTTAACCAGGTTCTGCCCGTGTTTCAAATCTTTGCATGCACATTCGGTTGATGCTCGCTCCTCCCGAGATCTCTTCACGTTGTCATTCACACGTCCGTTGATGTGCACGTCATCCCTCGTGATCCTCGCTTGCGGTTTTAAACCCTCTTTTAGTTACTAATTTTCGTGTTCTTTTGTGCCTTTCCGTACTTCTCCGAATGATTTGCAGAGTTTTCATTGATTTACGCCTTATCCCGCGAATAACCTCGACTCGGTTTTGCATTTTACCACCCGCGGACTTGTCGTTTCCCCTTAGTAAGTATGCTTCCCTCTACAAATTCTTTTCAGTATCTCACGGCTTTAACTTTTCCTTGTCTCCGTGAAAATTTGAATTCACTTGCTCCTTTGTTTTGTGACAATTAATATTGTGGTGGTATTCCTTTGTTGTGCATGTTTTGTAACCCGCACAACATTATGCTTCAGTAATCCCGCGAACACTATAGTTTGGTAATCATGTGGAATATTATAATTCTCTATTTCTTCACTTCGCTGCTAGCTTAATTTTTCACATGTTGTGATGTTGGCGGCTTAGTTGCTTTGTTCCATGAAGTATAACTTCACAATCCCTTTTCTTTGTAATGTGAACCTTACAAACCCGCAATGCACTCTCTTCCTTGAACCCGCGGAACATTATGCCTCCAACTGATTTTTCGGATCCGCCTAAGTCTTAAGCCCTTGTTCCTTTGTTCCTCAAATCAGCTAAACTCGTGGAACACCGTGTTCTTGCCTTCCGTGGAATACTAACTCCCCTGGTTCCACGGATTTCCGGAAAAAAAAATTCTTAAGTCCTCAACCAAGTGAAGTTGTCAAAATAACATGGGCGTTATTTCAACAACAATTTGGTGACTTTCAAGGAACATTTTCCTACTAGATGAATTGACTAGTACCGACATGTACATTAGGCATGGAGTCATGGCATGTCCATTAGGCATGGAGTCAAGCATACATCTTGAATTGATCCCAAACTTTTAAAGTTCACCCGAATCCGCATGAAGCGTTGAATTTAGCACTAGCTTGAAACTGTTCTTTAAACTCTTATTACTACCATGGAGTGAATGATTTGGATTGTGATCAACTACAAAGAGGCTCACAAAAACTATGTACAAAAGATAAATCATACATGATCCAAATGGAAACATGCAAAGATGTGTACAAGTACTTAAGTAATCGAAACTACTACAACTACCTATTCGAACATGTGCATAACAACACTTAGAGGAAAGTGGAAATATAACACTATTATGTACAAGATGACACTTCACCTCAATAACAATGTTTGAGGTCAGTAGATACAAAATCACACACATATTACTATTTTATTATGCCGCCAATATGTTGTTATATGCATGAATCTTAAGTAAGAAAAGTATTCATTGGTGACACTATCTCTTGTCCATCCATGTTCTTTGATTGTTTTCTATTGTGATTCTCTTCTACATCTATCATTTTTGTATCCACTTTTGGTTAGGTCACAAGGATCCATGTCTGTCTGTTTGTTCACATATGTCATTATTTATCCTAGGAGACTAGCACCCACTCTGACACTAAAGACCCAAGCGTTTGTGTCCATTCTAGGCGCTTATGTCCTATTTATTTATTTTACACATTTTGGCATTTGTGGTTGGCTTTTTCACTTTTCTTACCCTTATCCCGTGTTCATAATCGGTCTTTTTGTGTCACTAGTGTCGAAATTCAAATAAGAGACTCATATATATACACAACATACACACTATTATTCTAGTTGGAAATTCAAAGGGGCTATCACATCTATATATTATCACTACTATCAAAAGGGACTACATTTTGGGTGCATACACTACATAGGAAGGGGAAGTGTTGAATTCCATACCAAACATTTCCATCAAATCTAGTTATACCCCGCTATCTTGGCATCATTGGTGCGAGGAAAAATCTAGGACACTATTTCACATAGAAGCACACAAAACTACATCAAGGCGCGAGGGAAAATCTAGGACACTATTTCACATAGAAGCACACAAAACTACATGGATTCTCGAATGTAAAGCAAAGCACTCGATATTAAGTTCACTCATCGGGTGACTATTGGGTTAGTCCGAATTCACATATTGCATATTTTATTCATATATAATGTGTTTGTGAGCTTGTGCAGGTAGCTAGGGTTTGTTTTGTAGGTTATAGGTGTGATTGAAACCTTAATAACAAAGTCAAAGTGATAAAGCAAATAGTAAAGCAAAGATCCTCAGACCCAAAAAAAGAGCAGATCCCGAATATTCACATGACACTAGAACCCAAAACGGACACTAACGCTCGTGTGCTCCTTTCCTCCGGTGAGTGCTTCTATCCCGCACAAGCATCTGAAGTCTCGTAACTCTCGGCCGACTCATTGTTACATCATTTCCATTCGTATCCGTGGTAGGTACACAAATTCCCATCGCCTCAAATTGCACACGAACCATCTAAGTCCTCTATCTCTCTTATTTTCTTAGAGTTTTATATTGTTTGAGAACCTAACATTCATATATTCAATGTATATTATCATTTCTTACATTAGTTACTTTGAAATTAGATTCAATTAAATTTATATTAAATCAAAGGTATATCCCATTAACTAGGATATGGAGTTCCTCCCCATTCGACCTTGACAGCTGAAAAGCATTATGTGATTTACAGCTGGAAATAACATAGGTAGCACTCCATATTGTGTCGAAATTGGTGTGCTTATCCGGTTTAGCTCTATCCTTGTGATTAAGCTAAATGTGGATTTATAATGCCTAATCTGAATGTTATTGCGGTAGTAAATGAAATATGGAAAATACACCCAAGCAACTAAGCAATAAGTAATGAAACCCTAATTGCAAAGAAAGGATAAAAGTCCTTAGATGATTCACGGTGAAGTATGGATTGGATCAAAAATCTGACTGACTAAACAAGAAGTAAGGAGTGTTGCACAAGAGCACATGAAAATGCAGAACTAGAGGAACATGCTAGATTAGGACACCGGAGAGGGACATGAGCGCCCATGGGCACCCTATAAAAATTTTAGGCACTTGGGTCTACGGAAATGCTCAAAAAACCTCCTTCGAGGTGTCGCAAAGTGTTCTCCTATAGTCACCTTTGGTTGCACCAAGATCGCCAAGTCGTTGAAACATGCAAGAAAGAATATACCGCAAAGCCCTCAAACAAACATCAAATCCTAAAAAATAAAAAGATGTAAAATGAGGGGTCGAACTATCCTCTGCCGCCACAATGATGGACTTGCAACTATGGTGTCCCCGCATTTCATCCTGAAATCTGCGACTACCCTATCTCGAGAAAATTTTGTACTTTTAAAATAAAGGGTCGTTTTGTGTTTTTATTGCTCGAATGTTCTTGATTACACAAGATATTCTCAAAGAGCCATATTAGCCATTTTCACCAATTACCTAGATGCCCAAAATTGTTATATTTTGTCATTGGGATTTGTCTGCGAGAAATTTGTATTTAATTATTTTGAGCCCCGTTTGAGGCAATTTGAGCTCCGTTTTAACCTTATGATTGAACATATCATTATTCCTATATACCATAAGGGTTTTAACTAGGAATAAGTTTTGGGCTTTATTTGTGACTTTTGGCAATTTTTCGTGTTTTTGTGTTTTCCCGTTTTGTTTTCTGTGAAATTTCTTTAGATCAATTCCTTTGCCGGGTTAGCCCGATTCTTGGCCAAGTATTCAGAGATCACATACGCACATTGTTCTAGAAGGAAGTCGCCATCGGAGGTCCGGTTCTCTGGGAAAAGGCGAAGTCGTGCACTAAAAAGCCCCTGCGGGGTTGGATGCATTTTTGGAAAACAAAGGATTTAAGTGGATCATGGGAAAAATAGAAGCAGCAGGCAGGTGGGATTTTATTGTCTACCTTGCAGGGTACTTTTTCCCATGATGGAAAAGTCACTTAAGTTGCAGTGGGAAAATTAGAGGCAACAGGCAGGTGGGAATTTATTACCTGCCTTGCAGGGTAAAAATTCCCATGGTGAAATAAAAGAAAAGTGACTTAAGTGAAATCATGGGATTTTATTGCCTGCCATGTAGGGTAAATAATCCCAGTGTCAAAGTCAAATCACTTAAGTGGATCATGGGATTTCCGGGGCTACCTTGCAGGGTAAAGAATCCCATTGTCATAAATTCTTAAAAATAGAATTCTATTATGCTAAAAAGTGCGACCCCTTTAGGGAGAACATGGCAGCCTTTAAGGTGATTAAATTAATTATTTCTTCTTCTAATTTTGGCGCCTAAACATGGAGAAAAGTCAACAAAGCAAAGGGGAGTAAAAGAGATGAAAATAGATTGATTAAATCAATTAAATCTAATTTATTTAAAGGCTGCCCCCTTCATGAAGAAAAGTGCGCCCCTTTTGGGAAGGATTTAATGCTTTTTGAAGTATTAAATGATTAAATAAATTCCTATTTTCAGTGGCTATGATCAAAGCACACTGTGAAGCTTAAGTGAAGTGAAGAGTGGATGATTAAATTGAACTAATTTAATTTATTGGATCGCTATCCTTAAACATGCTATTTTAGCACACCAGTTAAAGAGAAGAGCATGATTTTTAATTAATTAATTTCCAGGAATAGGAAGGGCAATTATTAATTATAGAATTATGAGGGTTATATAAACATGGGCTACCATAAGGATGAATTAATTAATTCACAGGTGAAGAAGTGCAGCCCAGAGGAAAAGTGCGCCCCATATTGAAGAGGATTTTGCTCAGAAGAAGGTGGATTCAAGGCTAAACGCTTCCAAATTTGGCGCATGCATCAAGGAGGTTGATTTGTGTTTACATAATTGTTTGCATAAGTAATACAGTACTCGAGTGAAGTTGAAAAATTCATGCTCACTTTGGAAGCAAATAAAACATCAATTTTTGGGGCAACAGTCTTGAATAGTGCATATTTTTATTATTAAAATTCATTGTTCATGTTCCGGTTGCCATCTTTGTTTGAATTACTTGCAGGAATTCATTACAGGTGCTTTACAAAAGAAAATGAGCTTTAATCAATGTCCAATACATTGCATATATCCTCCCAATCTGAAGAATTATCCAGATCTGCACCAATTTTGAAGAAATCCGCCAAATAAGAAGAAAGAGAATTATTCAGACAAAGATATACAAAGCCATGGCAAAGAGGGATGAAAAAGAAAGCACCATGGAGTCATGCATCACTTCCAAATTTGTGGACATAGGAGACACAGATCTAGGTCCGAACCTCTTTCCGAATTGATTAATAGATCCAGAGCAGGAAAGACTTCACTCATGTGTGCGGTTAAAAGCAATGGAATTATTCAAGTTGCAGCCTTTCCATACATAGCCTAGTTTCCAGAGTTTGTTATGGAGTGTGCTAGATCTTACCATCCTTCATTCAGATCAATGCGAGATGCTACGGGGAAAACAACAATTCGGCTGGACGCAGAGTTCATCAATTATTGTTTGAAGATTTCGGTGCGAAAGGTGGTGACTTCCATTAGCATTCAGGATGCCGACATCAGGTGGGATAAGCATAGAGTTGACTGCGTGAACATAATGAACAACAAATACATGAAGAAGCCCAGATCTCCTTCTAAGTTCCCAAGAACTCTTCTCGCAGCACTCCAATTTGGTACAGAGAGGTCGATGATATTGTCAAATTGTTATGTAGGATAAATGGCGAGGTGAATGCTCACACTTTCCGTACATGGATGTATGCTTTCATCAGGACCATTGAAGTCAACAAGGTTGATTCCATAATCAATTGGTCGGAAATCATTAGCGACAACATTGGTGAGCAACTCCGGAACGTGAAGTGTACTTTCAGCTTCAAAATGACTTCCTACTTGGTGTATGCTACAGCTTCACAAGGCGTCTTCTCCAAGTTGGATAGATGTGGTGTTCTTTCTAAGGACCCCATTTTCGAGTGCTACCCACAACTTACTATACCTGCGTGTGAGAAAGATTTCAAAGTGGTCAATGATGAATTCTTCTACAAATTCATTTGCAAGCTATACAAGGACTTTAAGGCCAACAAGGTGAGCAGGAAGCGTGGGAAGCCATATCCAAGATCGCGATGTCTCTCATTCAGTTTGCAGATTTCACCTACCTCAGGGTTACTGGCTTTTCTAGAGAACCGATTAAGTTGCCAAGATATCTGAATGATAGATTGATCACCATGGAGCTGAGTATACAACTTGTGGAGTTACATGACCTTCAGTCGAAGTGGCACAAGTCTATGGGCTTCTTCCCAATCACTGTGGGACATTATAGCTACCAGAGCATTCATAGAGCTCGAGGGATGGAGACGTAGATGTTATCCGAGTATGAGCAAGAATTATTCCCGACACGGTTGAACTTCTATCCATATGGAGTAGCTAGAAGATGATCTCCCAAGTACACACATGTGCCTTCATTAGAAGATTTTCTGGATGAAGTGCAAAAGTGAGTACGAGGTTATAAAGAGATATTTTAGCAGAGCTATCAAGAAAGCAAGTGTTTGACTTTGGACTAGCGCGATATCTGTGGATCTTAAAGATGATGGGAATGTGTTACTTGACACTTACCATCAAATGGGAGGAGATAAAGCCGTACTTTAGGATAATGTAGGAGGATGCCATACAATTGAAGAAAGGTCTGTGCTGTTTTGGTGAATACTTCAAACTGGTTGTTGACGAAAGGATATTTCCTTGATGAAGCATTGATGAATCAAGTCACGGGAAACTTTGGCACAGGGATTCCCTCAAGAGGAAGCACAGAGGAGAAAGCAACAGAAAGGCCGAGAAGTTGAAAGTACACAGAAGATCTCAATCAAAGGAGAAGATCATTTCCACGGCCATGACTTTAGTTCCAGCTTCTCCAACATCCAGTATTTCACCGACTATTGCACCTCAGCAGGATACTTCCATGCCTCCACTGAATCCAATGACATTCATCTTCTCTCCTCACCTACTGCTCAAAGACCGCTCCGTAAGAGACATTGAAGCTACAGATGGCAAAGTTCGAAAGAGCTTTGTCCTTGATGATTCAAGATGGCAACCATAACACCGTAGCACTTTCTCGATGGAGAGGAAATGGAGTGGGAGATAGTAGTGCACTCAGTGACTTCTCATTCTCCGAGAAGTAACTTCTCAGAATGGTTGGCTTCGTAGTTGATTCCAGAAGCAAGAGTGGAGATGAACTTGGAAGAACACGACTTGCAGCTACTCCAAAGCCTAGGTGAAAAATACAGAAGACCTAAAGTTGCTAAGGTAACTTCAAGGTTGATCATCAAGAGTCGGGCGCGGAAGTTTGTTGAGATGTCAATTCCGGCGGAAGGAAAGAAGGAGGATGAGCTCACTGCGAAGATGTAAATGTAACCAAAGTACCCCTTGGTCAAGCCACCATAGAAGGATCAAGCAGATATGCAAACATCGATAGATGCTCTATTCCTTAGGCTTGACAAACTAAAAGGCGGAGAAAGACGAGCTTCGTAAGCAAGTATCTCAATTGTGTGAGATCATAGCCAAGGTTGCTAAACCTTCCATTCAAATTTCCATTTCAGTAGTAGTGAGTGATCATCTTATGCACGAAATGGAAGATGCAAACAATCAGTGAAAGCTATCGACGAATAGAAGAACCTAATTATTCGTCAAGCTTCAGACAACTTGAGAGGTGCCAACCCACCCGAAGGTTATGAATGATGCAAAAATTAGTGAAAGCAACCGGTGATGAGCATAGTAGACATGAACACAAACAGAGAGTAACCTGAGTACTTTGGCCGAGATTAACAAGCTACCGAGAGATGTATTGGTTACAGAGCAGATTGTACCAGGATGGATCAGTTGAGAAGGGGAAGCAGCTGGAGTTTGCAGTATCTTTCTGTTTGGAGATCTACAGAGTTTTGTTGAAGAGGATGCAAGCACTTGAGAGTAGGACATCATCCTTACTAAACAATATCATTTCTTTCATTGAGGAGGACATGGTCGAAATGTTACTTCATACGTGCGGATCGTTCCTACCAAAGTGCCTAATTCCCTGGAAGGGTCTCTTCTGATGGTACAAAAGAGAATTGATAAAGCTACTAAACCTTTCACGATGAATTCCATTAGCAGACTAGTGGCACTGCAGGTAGATATTGCGAGGTTTGGGCCGATCCTGGAAGATGTGGAAGCATGCATCAAGGTGTTGAATGAAGGATTGCTGTAATTTAGGACAGAAAAGGAAGCGGTGGCTAAAACAGATGGGAAAATGTTGAATCACATGTTCGACAAGTATATCCAATATCAGAACAAAAAGAAGACTTAAATGTTATAAATTTGGCTTGACTACTTCTTTTATTCTTTCTTCTTCTATTTTCCACATTCCCGAATGAAATTGTAAGACTTCAAAGTTATTGGTTTCAAACCATTACTTAAAGTCATGTGGAATAATTCTAGAAGTTAGTTGAGGATGATTGCCAAATGTCATCTTTACTTGTTGTTTATGTTTCATTTAGTTAGATTTCCCATTTGTACTTTCCTCCTACATTCTATGAGTAGGAGAAGAACCTCCGAGTTAATGATCGTAATTTGTAAAGTAGCAACCTTGTGTTCCAGACTTTGTGTTGAAACCCTTGAGAGCCACTTGAAGCAAAGGAATATACAGGAGCAGATTTCCAGAGAACTTTGTGTCACGGTGTATTGTGTTTCTTGCTTTTAATCTTAGATATTTTAATAGACTTTGTGTTATTTCATATCTAGATCTAGAGCTACCTTTGCTTAGAATTCTATGTTTATATCTATTGGTTTCTTCTATGTGCATGCAATCAACTCTGCTATCTATTGATTGGGATGCACATCTTCCCCATTTCTTCTCTGTGTTTACATAATCTCCTTCTTCTATAAGTATTTCCTTTCTTAAACAACTGCTTACTTGCTGTAGAACTGTTCAGTTATGGTTCATGAACTGAGTAGTTAAAGTAAAACCCCATTTAGATATTAGCATACTTAAATTGACAAATCTAACACGGGAGCCTCACCGGTAAATGAGGGAGATTTATCTCATGACTACCTAGGTTTTGTGCTATGCAGAAAATCTAGCCAACAAACTAAGTGTTACACTACATCTCAAACCCAATTTAGTTATGTGTGTGTGCGCGAAATTGTGCCCTAGTGTCCCTAGGTTGCTCTTGTATGTGTCGTACTTGGATAGTGAGCTAGTTGTTGGATATCGTAATTAACCTTTAAAAGGCCAACCGCCAGAAAGATAAGATGCTCAAATGGATAGAAAGGACCCAAAAAGTGTGAGTAAAGTGCAAAGAGGAAAGGGGCACCTAGAGGGGACGAGAGTGCACAGCACCGGCGTCTGGGCCGGCAGGTGTTGGTGTTCAGGATGATAAATGCCGAAGAGTAAAAAGGCAGACTGAGCAAGTAAGAGTGTAAGACCGAAAGTGGTAATAGAAAGAAAAGAAAGGTGGCCAAAGACATGGGTTAATTAGTACTTTTCTTACTTAGGAATCATATGAATAGTAGTATGTGATCAAGACTAGATAATTACCCAAAGTGCATGATTGTGTGTCTATATTTTCCCCACTTTATGTTGGTGAGTGGAAAGCTTGGTAACATAAAGTAGATAGAGATGTATACCTGATAACCATGTAGATTGATGATGAAAAGTGTGCTAAGGGACTAGATTAAGTGTGGATGCTAAGGAGGAGAAAGTGTAAAAATTGATGATGAAAATGAACCTAGGCGGAAACACATGTGTAGATGTCATGATGTACTTGTTGTTGGTGTTGATGTCGATGTTGATGTGTGTGATGTTGTTGATGATGTTAGTGTTGATGTTGACTATCACTTCCCATACGGACGAACCTGCAAAATAGAAGCCAACAAGTAGTCAAATACACATGTATATGATTACAATATGTAAAAATGTGCAAGTATGTAAAAATGTTAGAAAAGCGAAAAAAGGAACATGTGGACCTAGTTTGTGATAGGAAAAAGGGTGTTGCTATACAGAAAATTCATTCTCGAGCGGGGTGAAGGCCAATATTGGGAGCCACCAACAACTTTGAATGATGGAGGGCTTAGGACCTCAGATGCAGATGTGGATCTACGGGCACAAATAAGATAGATGCATGATATAAAGAAGTTGGATCTGCAAAACTGAAAACAGATAAGATTAGATCACAATATGTGGGGGTTTCCTGACAGTGTTGGTTCCAAGAGGATTTTAACTCCCTTGGAGGATGTCAACCCCATGTCAGACAAGATAATAATAGATCATGAACAATAGTAATGGAATATAAAATGACAAATAACTAAAATGACGAGAGGACTTAGCTTGTGCTATGTTATGGAAATGAACTGGGCATCGAGATGGTAAGACAATGACAGACTATGACAAAGATTTGTCCCTCAAACTGGAAGAACTTAGTTAAGCTCTTTCTTCTCCTTTCTAGGGCCTAGGTCTTGTTCTTCTTGAAAAATATCCCCCCCTTTTCAGTCCAGGTTCTTTTTTTGAAAATATGGGAGAAAACCCATATTTATAGCTTAAATGTGAGGTTAGATTGGGGTTAACAAATAACCGGGGTTGAGTAAAGTAACCTGAGTTAAGAGGTATGATGTGATCACATGGGGACCACGGCTTGAATTATTAGATGGAGTGGGGAGCATGATTGACATGTTAGGTGAGATGATAGATTCCATTTAGAAAGGGGTGTTGGATGGGTATATTAATACCCATGGATTAATAATTTGTGAGAGATGGGGGATAATGCCAAAAGTCAATTATTAAATGGGTTTATATGGAGACCATTTAATAATTAATTAAATTTGGTTGAATAGATGATTATGTTTATTGAAATTTAGGAAAAATAAAGGTTAGATAGGAAATTGCATGAACATAAGATGATGGAGGGGCGCTATACCAAAAATTGGTGTCTACATTTGCCCCTTTTTGTTGAGTGGTTTGCGATAGCAAGCCATAAGACAAACAAAAAGGGCTAGATGAGATTTGTGTCTAAAGATGGATGAAGACATGACCAAAGGCAAGATGCCCTAGGAAAAAAAGGATCGCAATAAAAAGAGTATGGCGATGACTCCAATATCACATCGATATAGGACAATTGCGGTCTCAACAGAGATAGATGACAATGTTCTACAGACCAAAGTGAGTGGGTGAAGACCACTGTAGTATGGATGTAAACCAAGATGACCAATGGGTCATAGGAAAACATCAAAATATGTGCAACTAAATGCGAAAAGATGTGTGCAATCCTTTGTCTGCGAGGAATTGTGCAAAAAAATCATGCATCCGCAAAAGGGACGTGGATGAAGATAATGATGCCCCAGCATAGGGCGCGAGAAGGACAATAATTGAGTTATATGCATCGAAAAGTATAAGGATGAAAAGGTACCCCAACATAAGACATAGATAGATGTTGAAATAAGATATCCGAGGGGAATATTCATAAATGTAAATAGGATAAGCATATAGGATAAAAAGGTGAAATAAAATTCCCTAAAAGGGTGATAAATATAATGACAATCATGTTTCATATGAAATATACATAAGTGTTAGCAAATTAGAAGGTGAAGAAGACAAAGAAGACTTGTTTCTTCGATAAGCGTGGATAAGAAGTCAAGATACTTTACGACAAAAAAAAGTAACAAATATTCATGGAAGAGAATAAGATTAGATAGGTGATGGTTGTTATGGTATCTTCCAAGACAAAAATGTCAAAGGAAGATGGGAAGAGATTCTTAGAAATGGATATGATGGTGTCCTTGCAAGAGGACTGACGAAGATAGAAGATGTGACAGGGTTCTCAAAAAGAGAAGAGGTCAATGTTGCAAAGAGAAGAACAAGAATGGTAATGAAAGGGATAGATGGCGATACATAAACAGAGAAACATTGACATTGACCAGTGAATGC
This sequence comes from Taxus wallichiana var. yunnanensis, assembly GCA_018340775.1. Classification (NCBI taxonomy): domain Eukaryota; kingdom Viridiplantae; phylum Streptophyta; class Pinopsida; order Cupressales; family Taxaceae; genus Taxus; species Taxus wallichiana. The sequence continues at coordinate 222,922,915 of CM031234.1, read as the reverse complement.
CAGATGTGAGGGATGTTGAGAAAGAGAAGAGGGAATAGACAGGGAGGATTGGTTGATTATGAGAAAAGCAAGAAAGATTGAATGTGAAGGTGACAGGATATGGAATAGAGGACGACTGAGACGGAGAAAGAGAAAAGAAGGAATGAAAGGGGAGGAAGAAGATAACAAAGCAAGATTATAGAGAAAGGGGGAAATGAAGGACAAAAAAAAAGAGAAGACAAGAAAAGACCATAACAGAGAGTGAAATTATGAAAAGGAGAGAGAGTTATTGAAAATGAAAGGCGTGAAGGAGGATGAAGCAGAGGAAGGTAGAGAAGTAATGGAAAATGAAAGAGATGATAGAGCAAAGAAAATTGAAGGAAGCAGATCATAGTGAGGAAATCCAAGGTAAAGAATATGGAACTGACCGCATGGAAATGCATGTGGATGGTGAGATGATAAAGGAGATGGGACAACGCTGAAGAGTTAGGTTATCGATGGGGAAGTAAGGAGGAAGTGTGAGGTAAAATGAGGAGGAGGACGATAAAGAGGAAGTGAAATAAGACAAGGATAAGAAAGGAGGAGAAGACAACAGAGAAAATTATGCAGAAGGAAGGGAACCAAGAACGAAGATATTTGATAAAGAGTGAGAAACACAAGGAACGTAAAGAGAAGCTTGAGGGGAGGAATGACATTGATTGGAAAAGAAGTGGAGATGCATGAGATGAGGATATGTTGATGATGAGAAAATAGAGAGAGGGTGCATGATGAAGATAGTGAAGAAATTGGCAAGGAAGAATGGAAGATGGAGAGGTGGCGAGGAAAAATAAAGGAAGGGATAGGAGAGGCAATGTCAGTGAATGGATGTTAGGAGAAATCCACCAATAATGATTAGTAGGAAAGGATGGGATAAAAGATAAGACGAGGTAGAAAGCAAATGAATAATGGGAGGGGGAATACCAATGAAGGGACGTTAGGAGAATTCCCTCGATAATGATCAAAGGACACAAGAGGAAGGAAGGAATGAAGATAGAATGGAGGAGGTCAAAGAAAAGGATTCAGCTGTGCAAAATGGGGATGAGTGATTTTTAGGAGAAGTCCACCAATAATTACTAGCACGGAAACAGAAGATGATGATGAAAGAATGTTAGGGGAAGACCAATGATAATGATGGGTAAATATGGGGTAGATATGTGGGAGAACTCTAGAAGACGGAGTGGAAAGAGTAAAGAAAGGAGGAATAATGATGTGTAGGAAGATGAAGGCGAGGAGAGGATGCAATGGATGAGAATGAATGAGAGAAAAATGAAGAAACAAGACACAAAATGAATGGAGAAGCAATGGTTAAGTAAGATTACCCAACGACAGATGATGGAGATGAAAACGGGGCAAGGAGGAAGTGGTGTTTGCGTGAATGGAAGAGGAGGTGAGAGGATGTGATGATGGGGAATGATGAGAAAATGTAGATGGAGAGAATGTGGGGTAGTGGGTGAGTGTAGGATGACTGATCATGCTTAAGAGGGACTCTTAAGTAAGATCGCCATGCCGTAGGAAGATTTAAGTAAGATCACCAAACCGACAATGACGATATGGAAGGAGAAAGACAACATTATATTGGATACAGGTGTGGAATGGTTGGTTGGAGTGGATGAGTATGATGAGAGGTGGGAGACAGAAGATGAGGAAGATATGATGGGAGGTGAAAGGGCAAGACAAAAACCATTCTTAAGAGGAACTCTTAAGTAAGATTGCCCTGCGACGGGGATGGTTAAGTAGGATCGCCAAACCGAAGAAGAAAAAAATGATGAAAAGATTGAGCGGAACAAGGAAACAAAGGAGTGTAACATGAGTGGATGGAGGAACATATGTAGTGTAGATGGAGAGTGTAAGGGCAATCCTTAATTAGGATGCCCATGTGGTGGGAGTGATGATGCAAGAGTGTTAAGTGGAAAAGGAGGAGCAGAAAGACGTTTGTGGTGGTGATTGTCATCTACTGAAAGAGGAAATGGTGGAGAAGCTTCTACAACAGGAGAATCCAAGGAAGAAGATATACCTTAACTAAGATTCTCTGGCTATATGGATGGTTAAGTAAGATTGTTAAACTGAAAGCGGAAGAGTGAAAGGGAAACTCAAGAGGAAAGACAAGTAAGATATCTAGCATGGTGCAAGGGGATAGAAAGGTGAGAAGGATGATGTGGAGACAAATGGTGATGAGTGGAAATGGAGAGCGAGGAGCAATGGATCAAAGACATTGTTGAACATGTTGAGAGATAAGGAGTTGTAGGATAACAAACTTGCCTTGAGAAGGATCCTCAAGTAGGATTCACAAACTGCAATGGTGATCAAGTAGAATTCACAAACTATAATGGCGATCAAGTAGAATTCACAAACTGAAAAGTATATTTACAAACGCATTCATGGAGATGATGGATAGATATAAAATTCATAGTGTGAAATTCGATGTGATTTTTATAAAAGATGATCTGGATGAGATGAATGGAACATAGTTATAGCAAGGGCATATATGGAAACTATGTTTTGAACTGGATTGGAGATAAACAAGAAAGGTTACCACTCAAGGCATTACACTTGCAGCCAATAGTAGGTGTTAATACATAACCAACGATAGTTAGTTATACCAAAAGACCATGAGGGAAATATGGATGAAAGATGCTCGTAATCCTAATGTTGACATGACAAAGGGATTGAGATGTAACTTGTACGTAGGAAGAGGGATCTCCAAAGGTGGTGTTCCTTAAGTCTATGCCCCAACTCTGGGAAAGGGAAAGAACAATAGCAGAAAGTTGATCAATGTGGGAAGCTTTGGAAAATGTTGATAAAAGAAGGTTGATCAATGCGGAAAATCTTCCAGATGCCATAATAACAGAGTAGCCATCCTTCGAGGGTATGGTCTACTTTATACATAATATGGATGACAAGAATAATAAGATAGCCATCCTTCAAGGGATCGGTCTATTTCTTTTGATTTTGCTTTGATTTTGATTTGTATATTTTTATGTTTCTTTTTCTTTTTTTTGCATGAACAATTATCCTTCGAGGGATCAGTTTGTTTTTGATAACTTTGATTTTGCCTTTTGCATAAGTGAATTCGAGTTTCACATGGGGGAGAGCTAGGAATAGTCAAGTAAACCACTTAGGAGGGGATAAGGAATGTACAAGAGACACCCTAGACCCTTCGCATGGCTACAATAGGAGAATGAGAAGGTGATGGATGTAATGGTTATGGGGTCACATCAAAGTAGTGAAGGTGGACCACATAATTCGAACATTACAATGACAAATGGAAGGGGCTAAGGATGGAAAAACAATCTAAGGATGTAACTAAGTGCTCATTGGTAGATATGCTAACAATAATTGGTCGCAAGTGTAATGCATTAAGAGGTTTTGTCTCTGGTTTACCACCATGAGAGGGAAGAAAGTGAAGTTGCAATAAGATGAGATGGTAGCCAAGCAGGAAATAAATCTATGTCCTGAAGGAAACTAACATATGACCACAATAGTGGATTTAGATGAAAATAAACAATGCCCCAAGAGAGACATAAACATAGAATGACAATCATGGCCTCAAAGGAGGACTTGATGAAATAAACAGTTTCCCAAAATAGACACAAATATAGCCACAATAGTGGACTTGGGTGAAAGGTCCCTCAACTAAGGACAAAGATGGCCTCAAAAGAGGACTTCAATGAAAAAGATGATACCCCAAAAGAGGCATAAATATGGCCATAATGGTGGACTTAAAATGAGTGAGGATTTGGGCAAAAATAGTTTAGATTGGATGAATGTGAAGGAGGTAGACAAAAAAATGTCAAAAAGTGAAGTCCCCTAGTAATAAGGGAGTTATACGGATGAGATGCTCGAAAGGTGGGGAAGGTTGTTCCCCCAATAAGTTAAATGTGAAGGAGTTAAAGGATGTCAAAAGAGTTTAGATGAGATTGTTTTAGATTTGGATGGGGTAAACGATCGGAGACCACAAGTGTGCTTAGTAAGATAAGCAATATTGATGAACAATGGAGGACCTTCCTTAGGAGGAATGTCGTGTGCAGGAGGGATGTTAAGGGATCATGGGAGATCTGATAGATGGGATATGGATTGGATTCAAGGTAGATGGAGAAGGAACTTTCCCCTGAATGAGGAAATCATCTTTCTCAATAAGGTTGTGGATGATTGACCGAAATGCCTTACAATGTTCAATGTCATGGCCTGGGGTACGATGATAAGTACAAATGTAATTAGGATTGAACCATGATGGCTTGGGACCATATGGATTAAAGGCTTTAATGGGAGGAAGTTTGATGGCAGATGTTCAAGTTAAATGTTGAAGGATATCTGCATAAGACCCCATTGAAGTGTCATGGGGAAGGTAACTCTTGTGGGTTTTGATAGGATATCTTAGCTTGGAGTTAGGAGAAAAAGTGGATGTAGATTGGATGGGTGAATTAAATTTGTTTGAAGGATTGTATTGTTTGGATGTGGATTGATTTTTATAAGATGTCATAGATGGAGAGGTTGATCCTAACATAGATGTTGTGGCATTGGATTGTTGAGAAGAGGGAAAACCTGAATGTTTCTCGAGGATGCACAAGGGACTGCATGAGGTTGTTTTCCCCGAGCCTTAGACTTCAACCGAGAAGATTTACCTCTAGCAGGATGACAATAATTTCAACCGGAGGATCTAATAGTGGTGGTGGGGTTATTAATGGAGAAAATGTCCTAAAACAAGATGAGGATGTTAATGGAGAGATAGGTGTTTGTATGATGTGATTAATGATATCTATGTGAGACGTGGATTGTTTCATTTTTGGCATGGGAAGAGATGATTTTGTAGAGGGAGAATGAAAACCATATTTATTTGATTTAGGTGGATGTGCTAGTTCAAGAGATGATCCAATGGGTATATTTGATAGGGTTACAAATCAAGAGGATTGGGTTGGTGTGATAGACAAATTAGGTAGAGAGTATTGGGATAAATTGGGTGATGTGGCCATGGGCGAAGATATAGGTAAAGATGTCAGGGTAGGGATAGGTGTATTTTTGGTATGATAGATGTATGGGTAGCTGGGATAGATAGGGATGTAGGCATATTTGGAATATGTGGAGATGTGAGTGATGTGATGACCGATGGAGTAGACATCATTGGTAATACAACAACTACATGAGCATTTTCAGGTGTAGAAGTAGATGGGACCAGTTGTTTCATAAATTTTTCGAGGGGTAAGAATGATATGTTGGCTAATGGGGTTGATGTAGAAGGTAGGGTTGTAAGGGTGCATGTAGTAGAACTGAGTTTAGTTGGGATGGTTGTGAGCAATGTAGGTGTAGTAACAGGTGTATTTGATGAAGATGTCGGTGAATGAATAGGTGTGAGAGACATAGGGTTATGTGTGGATATGAGTGGGGCTGAAATGGGTGCTAAGGAGGAATCTAATGTGGTAGATTGGGGTGTATTTGAAGTGGCAGAAGTGGATGGTATAATCAAATTTGATGTGGATGTGATAAGGATAGGAGATGTATGTTCATCACAAGTAGTAAAAGTTGATGTAGGTGTAATAGATTCCACATAAGGGATGGGAATAATGACCACTATAGGGACATGCATAGTTGGTGATAAGATGGGATCTTGATTTACAATGTCAATTATATAAGCATTTGATAGTTGAGATATAAAGAGTGAGGCTTGATTTGTTGGTGGTTGATTACTTTGTGCAGTTGAGGTATTGATTTGTATATCCCCTTGATTCAAGAGTTGTTGGACACGATCTTTGAAGGAATGACATCTCTCAATGTCGTGACCCTTGAATCGATGGTATTTACAATAGTGGGCTTCGTGATACCAAATAGGCTTGGCTTGTGAATTGTCTACAAGTTGTATGGGAGGCAAGTTGGATGGAGTTTACGCTCATCAACTTATCAAATACAGAATCGTATGATTATCCTAAGGAGTGTAGTTGATCGTTGATTGAGGAGATTGTTGTTGAGACCATGTGTTTGATGTAGATGGGGATGAGGGTTCAATGACCATAGTGTTGGCAAAGAGCCTTAAATTTTTTGTTATGTGTGAATGGTTTAGTAGATTCAATTTTAGATTTAATTAAACTTAGTTTAAGATGACCTTGCTCAATGACACAAGTTTCGAGCTTACGAGCCATTGTGAAAGCTTCATTAAATGTTTGGAATGATTGAATCTGCAAAGTGGATGATATATGTTTTGCACACGATGTGAGAATAATTTGATGAGTTCGGTTTGTGGGATAGTGAAGGATAGTTGGTTTATTATATCAAGCCATTGTGTGATGAAGTCGGCAATGTGCTGCTCGCCTTCAAATTGTCGAATGGTATATAGATCAGCGATAGTGGTTTTACATGTGATATTGATAGAAAAGTGCTCTAAGAACAACTGTGCAAGTTGAGTGAAAGAGAATAAGGAATGTCATGGGATACTGTTGTACCAATCCAACGTGGGACCAGACAAAGACATGGGGAAAGTGCGAAGAAGTAGATCATGATCATGCGCAATAAGACAACATGCGTGTTTAAATGCGAGGAGATGTTGTGGGGATCTTGTTGTTGAACTTATTAAATGCAGGAAGTTTCCAATGAGGAGGGTAGGGTTTAATTAGAACTGATGGATGAATTGGTTCGTTACAAATTTGTTCATAGGATAAGGTGTTTTTGGGTGCTATGGTAAGGGTTTCTAAATTGGCTAACCGATTCATTAAGGCATGAATTGAATCACTCGAGGTGTTGTAAGGTTGAGATTAGATCGGTTGTGTGGTTTGAAAAGTAGTTTGATAAGGCAAATGATGTGTTTGTGGGTGTTTGGGTAGTTGGGGAAGCGTCTGATAAGGTGGTTGATAAGTTTTTGGATAAGATGTTTGCGGAATGGTTTGATAAGACAATTGATTAATTTGTGGATATGTAGGTGTTTGGGGAGCATGTGTCATGGGTTGAGATTGTTGCATAGGTTGGTGTTGAGCAATAGGGGCATGATGTGGTTGTTGAAGTCAAGTAGGTTGTTGTGGTAAAAGATAATGGGGATATGTGTGTTAAGAGTTTGAGATAGCTAGGTAGGCCTATTAATGGAATTGTCAAAATGGGATGTGGGTGGAATGTGATCCACCAATTTAGGAGATTGGGAGGATTGAGAGATTATAGGAGATTTTTGGGGTAAGAAGTCATATATGGAGTTAGGAGGATATTCAAGTGTATCTAGAGGAGCGGAGATGGTGGTGTGATTGATTTAGGAAGATTGGCTTGACAAGGATATGAGGGTTGGTGTCAAGGTGGGGACAATTTTGGATGACATGGTTCTCATGAGGTGAGACCATGGAGACTGGAGGTTGGGTGACTGACGACGTGGTTTTGAGTTTAGTATCTTGTTGGGTGAGATTGTTAGGAGAATTAACATTATTGGGTGGAGCAGATTGTTTGTTTGTCTCGATTTGAGAGAGAGCGACAATAGGTGTGAAATAGAGAAACATTTGTTTATGTATGTTGTTGAAAAACAAATCAAGCAGAATATTTTTGCCATCATGATTAATTTAAAGGATGTGAACAAAAAAGAAAAGTAGGTAATGAAGGTTCCTAAAGGAGTCTAAGGTTGGTTTCAGGTAGTTATGGATTGGGAGATGTCTGAGATGGTTTCCTGTTGGGTGTTTAAGTCCCAATCAGTTAACCAGGTGAGAGGAATGTTTTGATGTGTTAATTATGTTTGTGCAGTCTCAGGTAGTGTGTGATAAGTGAAATGTAGAGAGTTAAATCCTTTACTTAAGCTATGTAAGCAAACAGGATGCAGAAGGTTTGTTTTAGACCAAAATGAAATGTGATATTCAATGCAGATAGTCACTCAGAAAAGGGAAATTTTAATGCAGAAAAGAGAAAATAAAGAAAAATGAGGAATACCTGGAGAACACTTATTAGTGTAATTTGATTGCACGTGTTTATAAGTATTAATCACGGACTCGGAACATCTAATGACCTTAAAAATGCACCATTCACTACGGGAGAGGGGGATATGGATAATGGTTTTTTTTTGTTTATTTGATCGCATGTGATGCTTGGTACTGGAGGTGACAATCAAGGTGGCGAGAATGCCCAAGTAACCTAAAATTGCACCGTCCTATGTTTCAGAGATAAGGCCGGTAAAAGTATTTTTCATGTGTGTGTTTAGTTTAAACATTGGTCTTTGACATCGTTATTGTTTTGTCACATGCGTTGTAGACATTATCCTGCAAGAAGATAATAAATGCTATTAGTTAAGGTAGTTAAAAATGACTTTATAAATTTTACAAATGGTGTTGTCGTAAATAAATAAATAAAATAATTAATTAATCTAATTAATTAACAAAATTGTAGTTTAATGTTCCTAGTCAATTAGAGTAATTGCGATGTGAAAATGAAAATTATAATTTTAATCTATGAAATAAACGTATAAGATAAATTAATAAATGTTAAGTTATACCAAATTTATCTTATACCAAAAATAAGTGTCGAAATGATAAGTTATGAAATGAACTATAAAATGATAAACTAAAAAACTATAAGACTAATCTATGAAGTAAATTATTAAATAAAGATGAAATGCACTCGGTGAGTCAAAATTAAAAATTATTGATTGGAAATATGGTAGTGCATGTGTGGTCGAGCCATGTGGAGGTCACATGGAGGGGTCCTCTTGGTCGGGAAAGTGTGCATGGAGAGAGGTGAAGACCACGTGGGTCGGTGTATGTTGGTTGGGGGTGGAGGATAGGGTTGAGCCGTATGTGGGGTGAGTGGAGCAAAGTCGAGAGGAAGGGAGAGGAGGCAACTGGATAGTTGTGAGTGGAGGGGCGTTGGCGAGTATGGGCTATGTGGAGTTGGGGATAAGAGATTCGGGGAGAGAAATCGAGATGGGAGCTCAGGAGAGGAGAAGTGGGATAGAAGGGAGATGGGGAGCAAGTGCAGGAGAGAGCTCAGGTGGACGGGGACAGGAGAGATGGGTGTGGTGAAGTAGCACAGATTGGTGTGGAGGTTGGTCTTTGGTATATTTTGAGGGAGATGGAATCAGTGTGAGGATGGGGTGAGGCTGGAGTGGATTGAAGGGAGGGGAATTAGATGGGAGCTTACGCAGAGGAAGACGGAGATTGAGGTTGGTCTAGTGGGCAAAATCTCAATTGAGGAGAGCTATGTGGAACGGTTGGGAGATGCAGAGGATGGCTCGGGTTGGATGGAGAGTGTAGTAGATAAGGGGGATGAAGTTGGATGTGGGTGTGGAGAGCTCAGATGGATGAAGCCGGACGGGAGCTCGGGCAGGGCATAATGGATAAATAATGAGTTGAGAGAGTGATAGGGGTCAAGTGAGGATGGAGACAACGATTGGAAGGTGAAGGGAAGAAGGATCGGTGAAGTAGAGCTTGAGGCAGGGAGGGATTGACAGGCTTAGTGGCCGAGGAGAAGAAAAAGGGAGTTGTGAATTCAGTAGGAGGGGGTCGAATTGGATAGGGAGATAGGGAGCTTGGATGGAGTGAGAAGGGTGATATGGAAGCTCGGGAAGATGGGGACAAGGTGGAGTGAGGTGGATGTGGGGAGTAGTGAGTTCGAGGTGGGTAGAGAGTGGGATGGGATGTGAGGTGGCCGAGTGGGAGATGGGGAGAGCTGAGTGAGGATGGGGGAGCTCGGGTAAGGGAGAGGTGGCGAGTGAGTGGGACGTGAGGTCGGAAGGGAGATAGGGAGCTTGGTTAGGGTGAAATGGGGTGATAGGTAGGGGAGGGGTAATTTAGGATAGTTATTTTTTAATTTATTTTTTATATTTCTTTTATTATTATATATTTTAAGTATAAATTACATTTATTTATTTATTTATATATTATTATTAATTAATTGTTTTATTGCAACAATAATAAAACTATCGACCGATTATAAACCACCAAATAAAAATACATTCTAAATAACAAAACCACGTATTTCGTGATGGAGAAAGATGATAAAGTGTAAGTAACATGCGAAACAAACAAAGATAATACTCAATCTCGTGAACAGTGAGTTGGAAAACAAAAGATACAAAATATAAGATGTGATGACAACTAGAAGAACAAGGTTAATTTCTGAATTTATATCCCATGCGGGTAGATGTCAACAAAAATAAGCAAAGCACGTACCTCCTAGTGATTTCAATGAGTGACCATACTAACCTTGAAATCGACAAATACTAAGATGTTGCAAACAAGCAAGTTAGGAAAGATGAATAAAATAACAAACAAAACGACCAGATCTAGGATTTGGTCCCACCGGCATTCCAAAAATGTTGTACAGGAAACTTCGTTCTCAAGTGGGGTGAAGGCCGATACTGGGAGCCACCAAAGCAACCTCGAATGATGGAGGGCTTAGGACCTCATATGCAGATGTGGATCTACGGGTGCAAAGAAGATAGATGCATGATATAAAGAAGCTAGATCTACAAAACTGAAACATATAGGATTAGATCTCAATATGTGGGGTTTCTGAGCAAAGTGCCGGTTCCAAGAGGATTTTAACTCCCTTGGAGGATGTCAACCCCATGTTAGACAAGATAATAACAGATCATGAACAATAGTAATGGAATATAAAATGACAAATAACTAAAATGACAAGAGGACTTAGCTTGTGCTTTGTTATGGAAATGAACTGGGCATCAAGATGGTAAGATAACAGACTATGACAAAGATTTTTCCCTCAAACTGGCAGAACTTAGTTAAGCATTTTCTTCTCCTTTACTCGGGGCCTAGGTCTTCTGCTTCTTGAAAAAATATCCCCCTTTTTAGGTCCAGTTCTTTTTTTGAAATATGGGAGAAAACCCATATTTATAGCTTAGATGTGAGGTTAGATTGGGGTTAACAAATAACCGGGGTTGAGTAAAGTAACCCGAGTTAAGAGGTATGATGTGATCACGTGGGGACCATGGCTTGAATTATTAGATGGAGTGGGGAGCATGATTGACATGGTAGGTGAGATGATAGATTCCATTTAGAAAGGGGTGTTGGATGGGTATATTAATACCCATGGATTAATAATTTGTGAGAGATGGGGGATAATGCCAAAAGTCAATTATTAAATGGGTTTATATGGAGCCCATTTAATAATTAATTAAATTTGGTTGAATAGATGATTATGTTTATTGAAATTTAGGAAAAATAAAGGTGAGATAGGAAATTGCATGAACATAAGATGATGGAGGGGCGTTATACCAAAAATTGGTGTCTACATGTGTAAAAAGGATCATGTAGATGATGTCGACGTGTGAGTTTTCCAGGTGATCTCACACCAATGTAATGGAATAAGTGTAGGGAAAATTGTCCTGTCATCCACTAACCTTTAACTCGATTCCCACTATGTAGAACACTACTACTGAGATGATGTATATAAACGCATGTGATAAGGATTGTTTGCCCTGTAAAATTCGTTGTGTATGGAGTTTTATAGATTGTCTTGAACTACCAATTGTTGTGTAATTTCCCCTTGGTCTTGGGTATCCAAGAAAGGTCGTTGTATTTCCCCTAGTTTCAGGCATCCAGGAAAGGTCGTTATGCTAAGGATCCAAGTTTGATTATGAGCCTTGTCCAAAACTGAAAACTGTGTTGTACCATTATCATGTTTTATATAACATTGTATGGGGTGACTGATTCACCCAAATGATGCCTCCCCTTGTTTGGGGTGCATGTGACGTCACTAAAGGAGTATGTGGCCCAAAGGAGGACCGACCATTGTGTTGAAACTATGCCCTACAAGGGGAAGGAAATGTGCTTGGTAGAAACCAAGGCACACATGAATAAGTGGCTAGGAAGACAAGTTTTAGTACAAGCAAAGACAAACACTCATGTAAAATGTAAGCTAACAAACAATGCATAAGCTAAGACACAAGGAAAAATAATGTAAACTACAAAAAGTGGGTTGTAAACATGGGGCATCACTCACGATGTCGCAATACAATCAAGGCCATACACGCCACAAGCAATTAGAGAACAAGAAAGCCATAGGGTAAAGTCCACAAACAATGACAAGAAAAAAGTAAACCATGTATTAGACAAACATGGAAGCAAGTAGTCCCACGAAACAAATGTTAGCATGTTAGAAATATAAAAAGTATGTCAAGGCTTGTATAATCTGATAAAGTAATGTGCTATGGAACAAAAATGAAACAATAGAACATGTAGTGTATGAAATTGGATGTCCCCAGAACCACTATGGGACTAGTAATAGGTATTGCACCAAGCATCCACGTTACATGTAATAGATTTGTATAATCTGCTATCACATTTAAAAGGAGAGTGAATATGCATGTGTGTATGGAAAGATAATGACATACAAGATATCTATCTAGCATGTGTAATAAAGTGAACATGTAAAAGCATAAGTAAACAAGAGTAAATACAACCAAGATATGCAGTATGTTGTGGATGAGATGAAATGGAATGTAATATGAATGATAGGAGTAACGTGCTCCATGAGTGGATGTGTATGTATGTAATGAGGTTCATTTATTTATGCCCTCTCAACAATCAAGAATGAATCGTAAACAAGAGTGTGTCATTGGGAAATGGTTTGAGCAATGTGTCGTTGAATGAACCGTTACACCAAAATCTCGAGGTGTTAGTGAAATCCGCACATGAGGATCATAACATCCCACCACGCTTCCATAGCCCGGACCCCGGGCTGAGATTTCCGCCCATATAGTGGGACTCGCCCGCCCTAAAGGAGCCCCGAGTGAACAATGCAATGCCGGTGTAGCTACCCTTGTTGGGAATTGAACACGGTGGTCACTCTAATACCAAATGGAACAAACCATTACACCAAAACCTTGGGATGTTAGTGAAATCCGCACATGAGGATCATAACATCAAATGTATGTATTAGAAAGAGTTAGTGAATTAATCACATAGGGTTGATTGGAGAATGATGACATGAAGATGATATCTATGCGACATAGGGATGATTTGATCTTATAGTTGTAGAATGAGGTGATAGGATGTGTGATGATTTAGCCTAAAACGTATATCACTAGATGGATGAGTAAGATGCTAATAAGCATGATGATGTAACACAAAGTGTATACCACGAAATATATGAATATGATGGTAGAAAATGTGACGATATAACACAAAACGTATATCACAAAATGTATAAATGGAATGCAAGAAAAACGTGACGATGTAGCACAAATCGTATATCACGAAATGTGTGAATAAGGTGCTTGACTAAAAATTTTGCATAGTGTGATAAAAAGGTTGATTGATGGATTGTGAAGATGATGAAATTATAGAGTGATGTAAGTACGATGAGGTAAGATTCAATTTTGGTTTGGACCCTCGGCGGATCAGTATGAACCATTGGACTAGAATGCATCATCGTCAGGTAGTGAGCGTAGTACGTAGAGGATGATAAGGTAGGTTGAGGAGGAATATGGTGTATATGCACAAAAGTGCATGATGTACGGAGGTGTGTAATGTGTAGTGTGTACTTGTGTAGTGTGGGAGGTTCATGTGTATAGTTTTCCTCAACAATCAAGTGCGAACCATATCACAAGAGTGCATCATATGGAAGTGAGTGTTGTTAGCATGTGGATGAAGATGTATATGTTACAATCTAGGTGTGAAATGAGGTGAATATAAGATGCGTGTCGATGCTGGGATTGGGAGAAATAAACGTTGTGCCTCCCAAGTGTGTGTTGATGAATGAGCTATTCAATAAAAGTAAAGGATGAAGGTCCTCTACCCGATGTTAGTGGTGATGAAGGTGTGTGACCATGTTCTAAGAGTGGTGGTATATGAGATAAACGTTGTGTAGGTGAGTGAAGTCTGTATGCATGTTATTGATGAGTATATTGTGGGCACCTATATTTAAAAAAATGTGTAGCTGATGGAGACCTATGTGAACCGAGAGATTGACGATGGATGACACCTACGTGGAATAAAACGAGGTGGCGAAGCTCATCTAGATGTAGGAGGTGTCCTAGCGATGGACCTAGACTAATGTACTAGACTAGCAGAGTGCATGGATAATTTTAGTGGCGAATATTCGTAATATGGAAAAAAATTCATTTTAGGAAAATTTGAAAAGATGAATTTTTTGGAGCAGGTCAGTGTCCTGTTCGCCTAAAATTTACAATATTTTTTTAGGGGTTGGCTTCGCCTACATTTGAAAGCATCTCCTATAAAAACCTAGGTGATTCACCGGGTAGTATACTACCACCAGTACCTTACTCCTAATTGAGCTATCGACATATCAAATACCATGAACTTGCATACTCTAAACACAAACACATAGTGTAGATTTGTTTATTATTTAGTAGTTTATAGTCGGGCAACATGCGTTATTTGTTGACGCCTTACGACTAATAATATTTGCTGATGCATGACAAAGGTTTTTTGTGGACGGGTGACAAGGAGATACAATTGACGCGTGAAAAAAGTTTGGTTGTTGACACGACACTACTTCTATTGATGCATGATTTTATTGTTATTGATGCATGACATAGTTTTTCTCTGATGCGCGACAACGATATTTATTAATGCGCGACTTATTGTATTTTCTAACGCGCGACAATAATTTTTATGGACACATGACAAGGAGACTCAACTGACATGTGACAGGGGTTATGTTGTTGATACCCGACACAACTATTGTTGACACAAGACATTTATCTTATTGACGCACAACACAGACCTTCTCTAATGAGTGATAAGGATATTTGTTGATGCACACAAATTTTACTTTGTTGATGCACGACTCAAATATTTTGACGTGTGATAGATTTTCAACTTAGCCATTTAGAACAATGGAAGGTGCAAGTGCTCGAATGAGAAGACCCAAAAAGTAACTAAGAAATCTCAGAAGTCCTTGTTTAGATATTTTGGAAACTCTTTTGGTATAGATACCGCAAACACCAACACCCATACAACTGCCACTAGAATGAATTAGAGTATAGATTGTGTGGAAGGTAATATTGAGGTGGACATACATTCTACACAGTATCAACCAAATGACACCTATGATGATACCATGCCAGATCTTGAAGATATACCTATTGGGATGCCTGAGCTTGAAGATATTCTTGTTGAGGTGCAAGCGGAGTGCATCAAGATATCACACATACAAATACTCAAGAAAATGGAACTCAAAAATCAAATGCAAATTCTGGTTCATGAAAGAGGAAAGTAGGTGATTGTGGTAATGCTCAAAATTCTACTCATAAAATTAAAACATTGAAAACGAAAAAAATATGTGGACACTTGGGAGGACATACAAGTTTGATTGGGATGCCAAATTTTTGTTTATCAAACCTGTACAAACAACTAATTTAGAAGATATCCCATTTGAATGTACATGTACAATATGTACGTGGAAATTGGGAAAGCAAAAAAATGCAACTGAAGCTGGACACTATAGAAAAACACTGTGGAAAATAATGCTTGACTGTAACATGGGAGGATGGCCAAAAAATCAAAACACACAGGTGGAAAATTGAAAAAGAATGTATGCATGTTAAATACACATCGAGTATGAAGCAGAGCAGAAAAAATGTAGACATCTCATGGAAAAAGGAGGAATGATCACGTCGCAAATTGGTAAGATGAATCAATCAAATCTACATGCAAAACTCATACAATTCTCTATTTTATTTAACATACTTAAGAAAGGAAGACTACTTTTGGATTTCCTCGATTTTAAAGTTTTGAATCAATATAATGGAATGCACGATGTTCCTCGGGCATTGTATTGGCTCTGACGAAAGAGTGCATGGAAAATGGAAAAATGCCTTTCAATGATAGAGAAGGAAGATTTGAAAGAGAATGTAAAAAAACAAAGTTTATCTCTCTTTCAATTGATGAAGTGACAACAATCGACAACATTTCATGGGTATTCATCCATGTTTATACTTTAGAAAATCATATGAGGACACCTCATCTTGGTGTTATGAAAATGATCGAAAATCTGTAATGTTGAAAACCTACATAAAATAGTTGTTTCTCATTTGAAAAATATTGCTGGAATGAATGATTATGAAATTACTACGAAGTTGGTATGCATTGGAGCAGATGGTGCATCAGTCATGCAGGGTCACCAAACAGGGTTGTGTGTTAGATTGCAAACAACAGTGGCCCCTTATATGTTAGCAATTCACTATATGGCTCACATAATGAATTTAGCATATAAAATGGTAAGAAACTACGAAAATGTTGCTAAAGTAGAATACATTATAAGAGAACTCATGCCTATATGGAAATTTAACCCAAAGTGATTTCTTGAGTTTCGAAATTCACAATTGGAATTACAAATGGTAAATTTTTTTTGAAGGATGTTGAGACGAGATGGATTTCTTTGTATGAACATATATGCAGAGTTCGTGAATAGTATAATTCTTTGGTTGGTTTCATGCACAAATATTATCATGAAGTTGATAGGGCGAGGGACTCGTTGTTCCGTTTAACTAATTTGGAGACATTGCTTACATTGGTTGGTATTCTTCCAATGTTGCAGGAGATCAATACATTGATGAAGCATGCACATGGGAGATTAATCTATATTGTGGATTTTATACAGATGAGAAAAATGGTATGTAAAAATCTTGATATCTTGTACACTTCCTAAGATAGTTTTGATACACATGTTTTTGAGAATTGGAAAGTTTTATTAGATTTTAAGAATCCCAATAACCATTTGAGATTTAATATCCACGATCACCTTTACATCAATAGTAATGGGAGGGGCATACCACTACACATTTTACAAAAACGTTAAGCTATTACAAGATCGGAAAGAGAAGAAGTTCTTGTGACACTTAATTTCTTTGATTCTCATTATAGTTGAAACAAGAATAAAGATTAGAAAAAATTCAGAATCCTTATCATCATAAATTAGAAAACGTTTCTCCAAAGATAAAATTCTTGAAGCAATGGGTGTGATGATTCCTAATTTTTAGAATACTGAAGGTGCTTGTGCATACTTTGTAAGAAATCATTTCCATAAATCCATGGGTACAATAATGGAACATTTCACAAAGACTTCAGAGGTCGAGGGTATAGAAATAAAAGGTATACTAAATGTTGATTTATTAAATTCTCAATCAACAAATTTTGCAACAACAATGAGGAACCAATATAAAAAGTTAGACGAACCTTCTGAGAGTGGTGCTATTACAAGGCTTTGGCAAGGAATCTATCAAAGTATTGTCTTATAAAAAGACATCAATGAATATTTCATATTATATGAGTTATGCCAAACAATGATTTTGGGGTCTATGGAGGACAAAAAGGTTTTTAGTTCTTTATCATTTATAAAATCAAAACTGAGAAACAGGTTGGATAAAAATTTGGAAAGTTGCATGAGGTGTTATGTTTCTTTCTACTCCTTGGAAACCTTTCCTTTCGACAGAGCAATTATGCATTGGAATTCCCTTTCCGATAGAAGAGGTGTAAATTATACAACTACAAGTACAATTGTTCTGACGATGAGACTGGAATTGGTGTGTCATCACACTCTACAAAAGAGAACATTGACTTTGAAGAAGTTATTGATAATGGATTGTTTCAGCTTTAAATAGGTATCTCCTTGACCTTACTTTTATTGTTTGTCACCTTACATTTTAACTGTGTTTATTTATTCAATTTCATATTAACATGATTCAAATATAATAGTTTGTAGTTAGATGTAACAATGAACACAATTGTAACTCTACAGATGCAAATATTGACTGAGGAGGATTTTTAACATATTTTGTTTCAGCTCTTGTTATCATTAAAGATGTTTATAGGTATATATATTTACATTTATATAATTACTATTTTGGATTTTTCGAATACCAATTTCTGTTTTAAAAATCTATTTGTTACATGCATTTTTCGAATACTAATTTGCAAGGCCTTCATAGTTCAGATCTGCATATTCTTCCACTGTTATACTCTTCTAAACTTCCACTTTGTCCAGACATGCACATGTTCTCATTTGCATTTTTTAATCTTTCTGTTTTAAAAATCTATTACATGCATTTGTTGAATACTAATTTGCAATGCCTTCAGAGTTTAGATCTGCATATTCTTCCACTATTATACTCTTCTAGACTTCCAGACTTGCACTGTCTAGACATGTATAGATTATCATTTGCATTTTCTTTAATCTTTCTGTTTCTTCCTTAATCCACTCAATCATTATTTCATCTTTTTTTCTTGAAAATGTGGGTTGACATCCATTTGAGGAAGCTCTCACTTCTCGGGACTGAAAATGTCAGGAAACTCACCCATCTATATACTAATCCATTTTTTGTGTTGAGTTTTCTTGAATCAAAGGTCGTCTAACATGCTACAAAGGATGATTTCTCATTTTCCTTCCATATGCTTTATCACAACCATCTAAAAGACAAGAGGTAGCCTAAACCCTATCATATGACATTGCTTGAGTTTTTACAATTATGTTTAATTTATTTTTGTATTTGCAAAATGCTTTGATGAAGTGTTTGAACTTTGTGGGATGAATATCAAATTACATGTAAAAATCACACATTCCAAATTTCTTAAAACAATTATCCATTATCATCATCCATGATCATGCTTGAAGCTAAATCTATGTCCACATATAATTCATCATCATCCATATCTATTTTAATGTCATCATCCACATCTAATGTCATCATATCATTGATTCATTATAAGTAGAGAGAAGAATATTTTGAGAAGGTTTAAATGCGAAGAAACCTGATACAAAGTTTGAATTTTACAAGTAGAGAGAAGAAGATTTTACTGTATTAAGATGTCTGTCCTAACACATTCCAATTTTTATTTAAACAATTATCCATTATAATCATTCATCATCATCTATATTCATTCTAATGTCATCATATCATTACAAGTAGAGAGAAGAAGATTTTGAGAAGGTTTAAATGTCTCTGTCATACCACATTCCAAATTTTCTTAAAACAATTATCCATTATCATCATCCATGATCGTTCTTGAAGCTAAATCTACGTCCACACACAATTCATCATCATCCATATCTATTTTAATGTCATCATCCACATCTAATGTCATCATATCATTGATTCATTACAAGTAGAGAGAAGAATATTTTGAGAAGGTTTAAATGTGAAGAAACCTGATACAGAGTTCAAATTTTACAAGTAGAGAGAAGAAGATTTTACTGTATTAAGATGTCTGTCCTAACACATTCCAATTTTTCTTAAAACAATTATCCATTATAATCATTCATCATCATCTATATCCATTCTAATGTCATCATATCATTACAAGTAGAGAGAAGAAGATTTTGAGAAGGTTTAAATGTCTCTGTCGTACCACATTCCAAATTTTCTTAAAACAATTATCCATTATCATCATCCATGATCATGCTTGAAGCTAAATATATGTCCACACACAATTCATCATCATCCATATCTATTTTAATGTCATCATCCACATCTAATGTCATCATATCATTGATTCATTACAAGTAGAGAGAAGAAGATTTTGAGAAGGTTTAAATGCGAAGAAACCTGATATAGAGTTCAAATTTTACAAGTAGAGAGAAGAATATTTTACTGTATTAAGATGTTTGTCCTAACACATTCCAATTTTTCTTAAAAAAATTATCCATTATAATCATTCATCATCATCTATATCCATTCTAATGTCATCATATCATTACAAGTAGAGAGAAGAAGATTTTGAGAAGGTTTAAATGTCTCTGTCATACCACATTCTAATTTTTCTTAAAACAATTATCCATTATCATCATCCAGATTCCATGATCTACGTCCACATACAATTCATCATCATCCATATCTATTCTAATGTCATCATCCACATCCAATGCAATCATCATTACAAGTAGAGAGAAGATTCTGAGAAAATTTAAATGTGAAGAAACTAATATAGAGTTTGAATTTTACAAGTAGAGAGAAGAAGATTTAACTCTATTAAGATGTCTTTGTCATATGACATTCCAAATTTTCTTAAAATAAATAATTAACCATTATCATAACGCCATCACATTCATATCAAACATAAACACCATATACAATCTAGAAATTCTATATATAATATATAACAAGATATAAAAAAATCTAGATTATAAAGTATTTCAAATTTTGAAATGCCATCACATTCAAGTTTCATACTTCGATATATAAAGTATTTCAAATTTTGAAATGCCATCACATTCAAGTTTCATACTTAAATATATAAAGTATTTCAAATTTTCAAACGCCATCACATTCAAGTTTCATACTTCAATATATAAAGTATTTCAAATTTTCAAATTTAAAGTTTCAATATTTCAACCCTCAATCATGAAAATTTTTCCTAGACAAACTAGCATCTTCTGTATCCCTTTCCCCAATGGCTTGCCCTCATGTACTCTTTGCTTGAATAATCCCATAACTAATCAGATCTTTTGCAGCACTATTTAGATTCTTTAAGATTGTTTTTTCTTCCTTTGTCGCATCTCCATGGGATACCAAACTAGCATCTCTAACTACCTTTGTTTTGAAAAAATGTTAGGGTCAAAGCCATTCTCTTTAATTATCCACTTTAGTGTATTGTTTTGTTTGTTAACTAAAATAATATTTTCTTTCATCTTCATTGTTGTGGATACACTGTTCTTCACGGTTTCCAAGTGAACTTGGAACACCTTTGCTTGACTCTTCAAATTTTCATATTTCAACTACAAAAAAAATAATGAGCTCAATTAAACATATTACTAAAATAAGAAAATTTCAAATTAACAAAAAATATTGTTTCAAAGTGATAATACTTACGACTGCTCTATCTCTTTCGGTATTTGCAATTGCCACCAGATCCTTGTCCTTAGACCATTTGTTAAAATATGCCTGGGCTTCAACACTAATATTTTCTAATTTGTTTAATGCTTTATCTAAAATATTGTCTTTATAATTGTTGTTATACGTGACAGTCCCACCTCTTTCTTGGGTAAGTAAGGCATCCATCTTCGTAGGTTGATTTTGGACTACAACGTATAAATTGTCCCTTTGCCAATAATTTTCATAACAACTTATTATCTCATTGATTAGTACTTTTTCCCTTCTCTCCCATTCTGTGAGCTAACTGATATGAGGTACAATAAACTCTTGGACATGGGATTGAAAATCATAACCAATCAAGTTCTCTAAAGGAAATGATGACAATTGTTCACCTTTTGTATCCGAAGAAGATGATGTCGATGGAGAGGTATGGGGGCTTTCGGGTTGATCATTGTCTGCTACCTCTTTTTGCCTTTGGGTGGCCTGATCCTATTTGTGATAAAATAAATCAATATTCAAATATTGAAATTAAAAGTGAAATGTAAAAAAAATTGAATAAATTACGTTGAAATAGAAATATACCTACTAGCCTTGAATCATCTCACGTGTATTGAAAAATCATATTGGGTCATTTCTATCAATGCCCAAGTAATCTTCATCTAAAGTTATATTATTTAAAACTAATACACCGGTTCTGGGTAAGCCATCGAGAGAGAGGGTTGGAATTCAAAATGAGGAGGCAATGTCGGTGTCCCGCTAGGGGCAGGACGAATTAGCATGCGTTTACCAATGTTATTTTTTCTGAACCTCTGGTTGGCATTTTGAATCGTAATGGTGGAGGATGTGGTGGTGCCGCTATTTGTACAAATGGCGAAGGACTGCAATGTACTGAAAAGTCCAAGAAAAATCAACAAAATCATTACTAAATCATATGAAAAACTATTAAACTATGCAAAAACTATGAAATTATATGAAAAACTATTCAAAACTTGTACTAAAGCAATAAAATCATACCTTGTTGTTGAGGGGTAACTTGTCACTGTACTTGAGGTGGCCGTGTTGGAGTAGTAATTGGTTGTGTTTGAGTTGTGTGTGGATAGGATTGCTGAGAAGGGTCTTGAGAATCGACAATTGCACACAATTGAACTGAGTGAGTTGGCAAAGATGGTTGAGAAGCACGTGTATAGTCCAAAGTCCCTGCAAGTGCAGCAACATTCGATTGCATGTCAATTCAATATGGTAAATGGTAAATTGTAAATAGAAAATGGTAATTTGTAAATAGTAAATGTTAGGGTATTATGTCTCTGTCATTTAACTAATGCAAACACTTGGGGGTTCTGCGATGAGTGAAATTCCATTTCAGATTGTGAATCTGCCAATGCCTCAGTGTGTTGTTGGCCTCTTCCTCTTGATGCCCCCTTTTCACGGAAGGACCTCCAAAATCTTCTTTGCATATATGGGTCAATGCATGGTGCTGAGTCCCACTTTTTGTCTTGAAAATGTGAGTGAGGAGTGAGTTTGGGTGGTAAAAAATATGGTTCGTGTGAACACTCCCTTCACGTGAATGTGGTTCACGCAAACATACACGTCGGCTATTTTTTTTTGCCACGTATAGCGTTGAATATGGTTCACGCAAAAGGGGTGTTTACGCGAAGGTTGTTCACATGAAGGGTATTCACGTGAACACCCCATATTAGAGGTGCTGTAGAGGAAATCACTTTCCTCCACCTTGCCTCCTTCGTGCGAAGTTTATAGCAGACCAGACCAAGCCCACAACCCACGGACCAGAGCCCACCGAGCCCACCGAGCACTGTTGAAGGAGCCGACCGAGGAGACCAGACTGAGCCCACAATGTAGACCAAACCGAGCCCACAAGTGAAGACCAGACCAAGCCCACAAGTGCCCACCATGCCCAATGAGCCCACTAGCGTGGCCACTGAGGAGTGAGGAGGCCATTGACGAGCATCGGTATGCATTTAGTTGTTTTTTTGGTGAAAATGGAGGATCCCTAGAAAATTGCAAAAAATAAATGAAACCCTAGTTTTTATTTGCAAAACCCTAGCAAATTGCAGACATTTTTTGTGTAATCATTTTTAAGAGAGCTCTATTTGCATTTTTTCATTGATCTACCTCTACATTGGCACATTTGCTCATTTTTTGCAATTTGATCTACATGAGGTTTTAGTTAATTTTTGAAATCCAAAAAAGAGTTTTATACAATTACATATTGCTATCTAATTTTTCATTAAAAACACTTGTTAAAAGCAAGTAAAAACTCCATAGAAACAATCAATCAAACCCACACAAAGGTTTCATTTCCCCTAGTCAATAAATGGTGTAATATATATATGCCTCTAATTTTCATTATTTTTTAATTTTTAGATTCTTATGACATGTTCCAAGAAAATCTAATCCGAATAAAACTTCAATAATTTATTTTCTTTATAAATGTTCTCCTTGAAATTAATCAAGAAATTAAAATAACTTCACCAAAAAAATTCAAGAAAATTCTTCACAACTTCATGTAAATCTTTGTAGCTTCATGTCTCTTCTATTTTTCTCCTTCCTCATGGATCATGAGAAACCATTGGGCTGTGATACCATTGGTACTAATATTTGCACAACTAATATGGAAGAAATGTATTAAATCAAGAATATATTACAACTTTAATAAATACTCCATTACATTTAATTTCCTTCATACTCAAGCTTAAATAATCTTATGAAAGAGTGTTTTGTATATATAAGTAAGTTAGAAAATAAAACAAACAAAAACACAATGTAAACTTAGGATCACATGTTCCAACACATGTACTATGATGTTTTTATTGATCAATACATGACCTACACTTAAGAATCCCCTTGATGGGATTATAGGTCATCTTTTCCAACCTATCTTCATATGGTAGCTTAGATACATTTGAAGTGAAATAATTAAAAATTTATTTTAGGATCTAATATCCCTTATGACATTACTAATATCAGTAGTCCTTACTATTTCACAATAGTCATCCATTCATCTTGATAACTAAGGAATTCAATGAGAGTAGTAAAATGGAAGGGAAATGTTGTAATTCTTGAGAACTCCATTTGAATTTATGGAGTTCATAATTTGATAGAAATCTCTCTTACAACGATACTAGATAGACAACTAGTAATTCTAGGCATGACTCAATGAACACTAATTTCATATATAGTATATTTAATATCTACTTTTCAATCCATTCCATAATAATTACCTACATTTGGTATAATAGCCTTTATTCAATAATTTTTAAAATCATGGTTTGAGTGAATTTTAGTTCAATGAGTATTACCATCTTTAAAAGAGCCAACTTTGAGTATGAGAGAAATTGATTGAAGAGTATTATTGTTTTATTTTATTGTAACGAATAAAACCCATCCATGAAAGAAGGAATCTTATGCCTAACATTGAAATTAAAAATCATATTAGTATAGGGAAAGATGACATCATCAATGGGGCATACTTTATTAATATCTCAAAAATTTGTATATATCTTAATGCCCCTAGTTGACTTACCGATTGGGACAATGTGGGAAATCTATCAAAGTTATCGATAGGTTTAACAAAATCATAATTGAAATAAAAATTTGGATTTCTTATTAGGAAACTTTAGGATGTATCTTTTTACTTTGCATGTTTGACATCACGATTCACAACAATATTATGCACCATGATAAAAGTAGGCATATTAAACATATATGCACATAACCACGTAACAATATCTTGATATTTTATTAATAACCCAATATAAACTTTTTTCTCTATGAGAGTTGATGAGACACCTAACTCAACATTTTGGATGCCTCACCAATGCCAATTTTAATATCATATTTCATTTAATAATATTGATACATTCCCCACAAGGAATCCAAAAGGTCCAATATAATCTCTTCATCACTATACAACGACTCACTTTCCCCAAATAAGCATGATATCTCTCAATGTAAAAGGGAATTTATTCTTATGATGATATGTAGGTGAATCCACATTAGTTCCAAAATATTTTTATGGTTTCATTATTGCAAAGAGTGTCAAAATATACTCTCTCATATGGCGAATCAAAATGGTTTAACTTAAGACAACCAAGTACAATTTGTAATTTTTCTTTTGATAATTAATTCCTCCTTCAAAGCCCAACTCCCCTATTTAACATGTTTGGAATGTTCTCGTGTGCACTGAAGAACCTCGTGAGTCATTTGATTGGAATAATCATCATGTTTCGGTTGTTACTAACCTTTTTCCCCGTATGGGTGAAATAACCGGTATATATATATATATATATATATATATATATATATATATATATATATATATATATATATATATATATATATATATATATATATAACCCTAGCAATTTTACATCCACAACTATACATAAAGTTGTGGTTTCCGTCACTTTGCATAAAGCATCGATTTGTCGACCAACCTAGATTTTCCTTTTTATCGAGTCCTTGACCTTGTAGCATCTCTTTTTAATGTTTGGATGATAATCCCTATAAATAACTTCCATGTAACCTATCAATATTTAAACCCCAATGAGCTTAAACCTCTATTTTTATTTGTACTAGCATGTGGGTTTGACACAATACTTCTTAATTAAATCAAAGTATGGGTTATAAAATCATCTCTTAATGTGTCCACATAATGTTATGCACCCCATCATTAAACTCCTTTGTCTTTACTACACATATGGGGGAAATTAACATTTCCTATCTTCCCAATTTTCTATAGGAGTTTTCCATTTCATTGTTTTAAATAAGGGATCATGTGAGCTACTCATTTCGATTGTTATCATGTTTATATTCCATTTAATTTTTAACTTTTGATAAGATTTTTGGTTGTGTCCAATTGTAGGCATCATGTCAAATAACATTCTTCTAAACTTTTTTGTGTCCTTAATTTTAAGAGGTTGTGGGTGGAGGTTGTATATCTTAAATGTGGTTACTAGCTACTTTACAATGATATTAAGTTTTATATAGACATTTGAAATCATAAATTAGTACCAAAAAACTCTAAATGAAAACATTTAAATAAAGTCACGAACTTTTATTATAAATATTTATAATGGTGGAAACAATCTTTGTACAAAGTATATCAACATTGATAGAAGCTACAAACCAACTTAGCCTCAAGGACATAAATAGTCATTATCAATTATATAGAAATATTTGTGTTAATATCATATGTATCTTACCATGATTATTATCTACACATTTATAACATGCATTCTTTTTTATAAGAATTGTAATTGATCACAACTAAATATTTACAAGTTACTTTTATAAAGAACCCTTTTGTAAGCCACATATAATACAATGCATCACACTCAAATTGATAGTAAAATGAAAAATGTACAAAAAAAGGTCTTGGCGCGATGTATTCTCAAATAGCATAGTGAATAAAACTAACTATTGCACCTCAAGGGTACAATGAAAACATTGACAGAGGTTGTGAGTCATAGACAGTAACAATCTAAAGAGAAATAAAGGTGATTATTTGTTAATAAGAAACCTACTTATAATGTCTTGGTTTATTACATTTGATGATAATGTTAGTTCAATTGTGCTTTATATTTGATTATTTGTTAATAAGAAATGTATATTTATAATGTCTTGGTTTATTTGTTAATAATAAACCTATTAATAAGAAACCTAAAATATAATGTCTTGGTATCCTAATTACGTGCACCAAAATTTATTGTGTGATGTTGTGTAGGAACTCAATGATATGTGCAATATGTTTCTTGCATTTGATTAGATTCTAAAAAAACTGCATGTTACATTCTAGATAATTCCTCCTTTAGTTCCATTAAATCTATGCGATCCATACACTCATGCATGACTGACTTATAAGATATATGTAATTTCTTATTTTCTAAATTATTTGCATTGAAGCTTGAAAATCATATTTCTATTTTCATTAAAATAGGAGAATATCTTAGGAATTTTTTAATTAAAAGTACTATTAATTGAATTTTACTTTCATTTTTTACAGTCATGGCTTCTTCCACTCCTAATTTGTTTGAGAGGACTGATTTAGAGATTGCAAAATTGCAATCTATTCTCCAAAATCCAACTACAATTGGGCAGTATAAAGCCCATTGTGAAAAAATATTGGTTGATCTTCGTAGAATAGAGACAAGTTTGAAAACATATAACCCATTTGATTCTGAGTCAATAAAAAAATTTATGGATTCATTAAAATCAAGTGTCTCAGGAGATGTAGGTTATAATGAGATTACATCATGACTTTCCGATAAGGAAGTCGTTAAGAGGTCTTGTTGGAGTTTTTATGCAGACAAACGGAAAATAAGGGCATATTATGTAAACAAATGTTCATGTCCCCTATGTGCCCCTTTGATTTATCCTAGATTTGTGGCCTCTCAAGGCCAATTTCCGAATAATGACCAATTACCGTTATACTTCATAATGATGCTACATGCTGAGGTTCACTTAAACCTAAAGGTGAACTATTTAGACATCCCTAGTTATTTGGGGTAGGGGCGTGGCCGTATTAGCCACAGGGAGGCATATAGAAAGGAGGGAGCTCCTGCAGTTGTTGACGCATGGCAACTTGTACCAAGG
Source organism: Taxus wallichiana var. yunnanensis (assembly GCA_018340775.1). Lineage (NCBI taxonomy): Eukaryota > Viridiplantae > Streptophyta > Pinopsida > Cupressales > Taxaceae > Taxus > Taxus wallichiana. Next base: position 222,895,542 of record CM031234.1, on the reverse strand, counting down.
CCACAACCATTCTTATCAGGCTTTTAGGATGTCGCAACACCTATCGTTATGACTGCACATGAGGCTACTATCGAGGGTCTTGCTAGAATTTCTCGTGAGACCCAATTGATATCTTCTGACCGTGTGGGTCAATACCTTCAGAGACGTGATACTAGCAGTGGAGGTGCTAGTAGCAAGTGATGCATGCAACGAGGTATACACTCATGCATCTTTGATTTCCCCAGATGACTTTGAGCTAGTTACATATCCCGCTCAGGCACGTCAGCTAGGACACATCATGGTTGCTTTGACTTGTTGCGTGCATATGAGGTGATTTCACGACATTGCAACATTCCACTATCGGGGGTTTTAGATTTTATAGAGTAGAGTGGGAGTGTATCTTCTAGTCAAGGTACTACTGCCGCTGCTACAGATAGACTTCTTGTTGTTGGGATCGTCACACCTGATGTTCATACACATTTTTGTTCCGGTGTGAAAATTAAACACCCAATATAATTAAAATTTATTTTATTTCATCATTACTTTACAATTTATTAATATTAAAATTAAACATGTACTTATGTGTTTAGGCTTTTGCTCTCCAGTGTGTGGAGCTTCATAGCCCACACCATCTACCCGTGTGACATACACATAGCTCTTGATGGAGCACAACATGGATCTTGATGTTCCGGGCCTGAGTCAGCTTGGCTCACTTGGTGACATATTTGCTGGTGTTGAGGTCATGGGTGGCAATCCCATAGATTTGGAGACGCGTTCTGCAGAGGTATAGATACATGTGTTTTAATAGAATTAATATTTAATCTAAATTGAAATGTTAGAAATTAATGAACTTTATTCAAAAAAACTTATTTATCAACTTCTTACATTTTATTTATTTTGTTTCACAGGGATCTACAGGATAGAGATCTACACATAGCGTAGATACTCCCAACATCCACCCAGGGACAGATACTGAGGTAATCAATTGTACATATCTGTTATATGATGTATTGAATTAATCAAGAAATTGTTGTAGAATTTTTCTTATATATTTTAATATATGGTACATGCTATATATAGTTTATGACGTGTATATTCCTTTTTTTAACATGCAGGGTGCAATAGAGCATAGTGAGGGGTCTGGCACTCGCCCTAGTGCACGGAGGAGACTTCAGTGATATTTTATAGATTTTAGACATTTTAGACATGTATATACTCATTAGACATGATTTTTGATATTTTAGACATACTTTTAGAGATTTTAGACATACTTTTTGACATTTTAGACATACTTTTAGAGATTTTAGACATGTATATACTCATTAGACATGATTTTTGATATTTTAGTAATACTTTATGTTACATTAAACCTTCCATGGCTTAGTGAATGCTTCTTTACTTATGCACTTGTCAAATCTTTTCAAAATACATTGTTAGTATTAAACTATCTCTCTAAAACTCTATAGTAACTTAAAAGCTTGTGAAAATAATAGATTCCCTCTCTTTATCTATCCTCTCTCTTAAACTTAGGAAATATAAACTCATGTGTTGTTACAGGTGTGTGAAATGATGGAAAATGAAGTAAATGTAATGCAATACATTTCCATGATTTGTACTATTTTAATGTAATTGTAAATTTGACTTTATTTGGAGATTTGTACTATTAAAACACCTAACGTAAAATGCCTCTCTGTAAACCAAAGTCTTTGGAGATACAACTCGTGCCATCCTACCTCATAAAGAGTAATAAGTCTTCATCTGCATTTGTAATATGTTCACTCACATTTCTACCACCATTTGTAATATTATTAACCTTGAGTCATAATATCTTTCAATACAAGTAATAAATGTATTTTGCATCTTTTATTAATTATATGTATGTGTATTGAATGTTTAGTTTACACATTAATTTATATCAAAACTCTTTATTACTTTTAATATCAATCATATTATTTTTTTGGATTAGTTAAATTGAATTGATAATAATAATTTAAGGTCCTTACGAATTAGGTTTATCAAACCCTATGAAGTGGCTAAATAATCTGATCGACTAATCCACAAAATTCCATAGAGGAAATGGAAGACCAAAGATTGTCCAAATGTGGATTTTGAGCTTAGCTTTCTCAATGATGACAAAATACCATTTCTAATGGGAAAAATCATAATTATGTTTCAAATAAACCAAGGTCCATTAGCTATGATATCTCTACAATGGTCAACATTGTTATAGTTAGAACAAAAAGAAACACTTGATTAAGATTTGAATTCCCTAAAGCTTGACACCATGAGGCATAATCCATGCATCATGAACCCATGATTTGAAGGTTCTCTCAAAGGGGACTCAACTAAAATAATATGCAACTAAAGTAAGTTGCTCAAAATAATTGCATAATTTATTGAATTTAAGGAAATGTAAAACATCAAGAATATTTTTAGGGCTATGATCACTACCTCATGAAAATATTTTGGCATGGACTTTTTGTCTCTTCGGTGCCTTTGAACTCCAAAATTCCATTAATTTCTCTTACAAAAATGACTACAAGAGTTGAGGAGGGAACATTATAAATGGCTTACCTTCCCAAAGGGTATTTGATTAATGCAAAACAATAATTAGCCAAAATAATAAAATTTCTAATAAGTGTTAATGGTGGTGTGACATAGACCCTATTAGGTATGTTAATATTTAGTTTAATGATGTACATGTACCTGAGTTGTCTTAAGGTATGTGGACTCACATAACATCCAAATCATGCAAACAATTGTTAGCAGAATGTAGGACCCAAAATTTGGACCTAAGGAACTTGGAAATAATTATTTGGCATCTACCCCAACATATTCCCATTTACACATAAATTGACTTAATTGTAAAAACACCCCGCTCAATTCCTATGTTATGATTCCATCAAATCAACACTTTTCACTGAGTTTAGCACTTTAGGAACCAATTTACCTTACAATGAACACATCTACACTCTCATATCCACTCAACACATGTATGAGATTAGGTCCCAAGTTAAACCTGGGTAGAATCGAGTGACAAGGGTAGAAATGACCAATGTTTTTGACCCAGGTTGAAAATTTTGACCCATGCACTTACAATGGTCACATTTTCAAATACACACCTTACACCAATCATCTTATGGTCAATTGAGTGGGAAATATTTCACACAAGTTGTGTATATAAACACATACATGTTATTTATTAAGGGAATCTCTTAACTCCTTAGACATCTAAAGGATTTCATTCTAAAGAACTCTAAGGACTTTAGGCCCTAATAATTAAAATATCACATAATCACATCCTTAGAGCACACCAACAAGTTACAAGTCTACATAAATCCCATGTTGTTTCCCTAGAACATTATCATGCACTATAACTAAATTCAAGGATTGTTACCAAGTGTTGGAGGCCTTATTGGGGTCTTATCATAACCATTATTTATGCATATATGCACACACATCTAGTGGGAGGGATAACCACATAGGTGTGAGGAATTTTCATATTATAGATATGTAGGCGATGCTTGTCTCAGAGGGGGTTGAGGAATCTTAAGCCAATTGGACTAAACTCTTTTTTAGGTTATAACCTGGTAAGGATCTAGGGTTTTGTAATATCCAAACTAGGATTTTATTCTACTTAAGATATATATTATGTGCAAAGATGATATATGAATCATAATTGATATAAAGATCTTATAAACATGTAATGATTATATTTGGATAAATACAAGCTCTAGAAAATTTATTAATACAAGAGTCATGTAGTTCTTTATTGTCTATATCAAAATTTAATTGTCTATCATTTTGCTCACATGAAATTTTAAATGATTCAAGTTAGATTTATTGACACTAAGAGTTCTTGTTTCAAATTGTTATAAAAGATGCTAGAAAAGAGAAACTAAAACGAGGAAAAAATAATATATAAATTAATATCCATTGCTTTACATCCATCCACGAGCGAAGAAATCATCAACTCAATTTTTGAAAAATGGTGATTAATGTCGTTTTACATGTACACAATATCTAAAAACACCATCAATACAAGACATGTTGGGTAGACCTAACACTAAGTTTTTAAAACTCATTTGTTATATATAGATATAAATGGAAATAATATTATTGGAGATACTAGGGAACAAAATTACATCATTAATGAACCCATCCTTAATATCATAGCAAGAAAGTTGTCAAATATGTATGCCAAATGACAAATAAAATAGATAAAATATTTTAAATTCCTGGAAGACATGAATATATAATATTCCATGTCCTTCTATATAATACCAAGTGGCTCTGCTCGTTGTTCAATGACCTGTAAAATTTTTTCATGGTCTTCTACATCTAGTCTCCATTTTTTGCGTTGACTAGTTTTAGTCTTCACCTGTTGCAATTGTAACCCTGTAGCAATTATGTGATGGGTGTAATGATACACCTTTTTTTGGTTTGTAATCAACAAAGTGAATCCCACTTTGGAGGGCTTTCACTTGTTGTAAGTATGTTCCCTGCACTACAACCGAACTAGTATAAAATGTTGTCTCTTCACTTGTTATTTCACATGTTATATTTGTTCTCTCTTATGTGCAACGCAACAAGTAGTACTCCACTTTCTAAACATTTTCTTCTTCAACAATTACTGAAAATACATCACCTACAACAAAATTCAAATAAACATTCAATGATCCATGTATGGTATAAATATATATTTAATTATCAAATTATACAATCCTTTTAAAAAAAATACCTTGTTTAACCAAATTCATGTGGTCATAATCAGTTGAAATTAATGGCACATCTTCAAAACTATCATCATGATCTGATCCATATGTGTCATCCACAACTAAAGGAACTTGCTTCCACTCACCTACATACCCATGTTTTTGACTATTGCACTCTGAATATGATTTGTTCATGCATTCATAACAAAAACAAGAATAATCTCTTGTACAGATTGTCCAGTTATTACTATCCATAGTCATCAAAGAGTGCAAATACCTAGAATTGGGAATCCTTTCACATCCATACTTTGTCCTTCGATCAATACCTTCAATTAATCATGCTCAAAAGATCAATAAAGTTTAAAACAAACATCAAAATTCAAAATATATATTTTTAAAGTTAGTAACTTGTAGAACTTAATAAATCACATCAAGATCTACATATCTATGTTTTAAATGTGCATGTACCTGTTATCTCCCAAAACACTCTGTGTGGGGTTGAATCCTGTGGGGTTGAAGCATGTGATGTTGAAGCATGTGAGGTTGAAACCTAAACTATAAAATGTTTCTTACACCATTCAACAACGGTGTGGGCATCAATCAATCAATATCCCTCATAATCAAATCTTTGTTTCTTTAGAGCACGTTTGATGCATGCACCCACACCATCGTGTTCTCCCTTCCCATGACCACTCTAAAAAAAACTCCATAAATGAGGAATTTTGTGATGACGATGATAACGACTGAGTGCAAAGAAAGGGCGAGAGGATTTGAATTGTGATGCGCAACCATCTAACCAAACAAAATGTTGATCTATTTGTATTCCTTATTGATGAAGATATTGAAAGAACAAACCAAAACAATATTACACAAAGTGGGTGTCATGTTCCTTGTCATCACTTATATAGAAGTGATACTCCTTCTTGATCATTCGCTTCACATATGTACTTTCAACCCCATCCAAATCCAATTTTGCATGCCTATAAAATACTTGAACCATGATAGTAACCTAGTCAGTATGATAATATTGTGTCTGAATTTCTTTTTGATGAGAAAATGAGTAATTCTTAGCAAAATCAACCACAGACAATATGGAACCAATAGGGAATGTGTCTCTATTAGTCTTGAATTGTGTAGCCTGCCACTTTGAATAGTGAGAATGTTTGATGTATGGAATAATTAAACTTTAGAAACTTTTCATGAATGTAGAAATGGGGATTTCCTCTTCTACCAAATCTAACATGGTTGCATCTTTTCCAAGCCTTGTTGAATATTTTATGTATTTGAACCTACAAAATCAATTCATAATGGACAAATTGTCATGTATTCATTTGTAGTAAACATAAAAATCAAAATAAAAACATCTTCATTTAAAAAATAATAATTTAAAGTCCCCACACCATTTTAATTATCCAAATCTTCATTTGTTTTTGGCAATAATTTCAAGTCACACTTTTTGATGCAAGTCATATGATCATCGACATGATCATCGGATATCGTGCAAAGAATTGAAGTTATGAATTCACTGACACGTGTAGGTGGGGCATTTTCTTCCCGTAACTTTCTATACACCTGAAAAAAACATAGATTTTGAAATACATTAATTTTAAATCACATCTCAAAAAATGATATTTAAACAAATTTCAAATATATAGATATAAATGAAAGCACACCTCAAAATATATATACATGATATAAATTTTTTTGTACCTGATAGTGATAATCAAACTCAACGTGATAGTGGCAACAACATGTGTCAAGGACTTTATCAACTCGCACATACCAAGGCTTCAAATTTTCAAACATTCGTTGTCCAATATTAACATCTAGATTTTCTTCTGTAAACTTTATGTACATCTCATGTTGAGTTATTTCAAGCCAATGTTTTATATGTTCATCATAGTTATTGTGAATTATCCTATGTTTTAAAACATCCCTCACATTCAGAGAAGGACAAGTCCTCTCAGTCCAAAAATTAGAAACTATCTTCATAATATTATCCTCTATTTTATCATAACATGGATTTCTACACATTAGTGCCCAATTTCCTTCCATAGTAGAGTCATCCATGTCTTCCTCCTCTTTGCATACCTACTTGAACGTATTTCTAGATAAATCCAATGCCTTGCAATGGTGGTAACATGATGATTCTTTTTGTATCTTCACTTACAAATGAAGTTAATATTGCTCTATGAGAAATACTCTTATCGAAGACCTAGTTTTTGTACCCAAAGAACTTATTCCTTTAGAAACATTCCCAACAAATTCTTCTTCTACACATTTTGAATTTTTCTGTCCAAAATCAACACCCAACAATTCTAATGTTTCCCTCATATCAACATGATTCAAGAATGTAACCAACAAATGTGCTCTAGCAACTGTAGTCAAATTAACAAATTCACCATATATTATCTCTACACTTTTTGTTGTTTTCTTTCATGATAGTGGTTCTTGTTGGGAAAATTCTTTTAATTTTTGTAAATCCATCTTCACCAAGTGTTTCACATTTTTCTTGGGAAGTAATTCCATAACTTTTGTTATCACTTCAGCATAATGTTGCGCATCATGATCTGTGTCCATAAACATACACATGTGAGTACACCAAAATTTGCAAAAAAATAACATACAAATGTGATTACACCATTAATGACCAAGCTAGTAAACACTTTAATATCTAAAAAATTAGCTTACTATCTAGTAAACAATAATATTAAGTTGACCAAGCTAATTGTATTTAGATAGCTTCATGAGGTCCTTCTTGAAATCTACTAAATAATCACACACACACACACACACACACACACACACACACACACACACACACACACACACACACACACACACACACACACATATTTGGTGTTAGAGCTATCTAATTTTCAAATCAAACCTAGACCAAAAACTTTCAACACATAAAACCCAAAAATCTTGTACTATATTTAAAAGATTGAGTAAACATCACTAATAATTTAATTACGAGCTCAATAGGGAAGAGAGAGTGTAGAAGAATACATAAGTTGCATTGTCCAATTCAAAATGATGTCCTCTTTAGAATGCTACCAAGATCTACCACAATGTTTATACCCAATAAATTTCATAACAAAAATTATTTTCAAATGTCATATTATGTACAACATGTTATATTTAAATTTTGTCAATTTACATCTATATGAGATCATTATTAATCCAATACACGACATATAAATTTTATATAAACTAAAAAAATGACTCTCGAAATTCAAAATCAACTATCACGTGAAGGTCAATATTAGAGAGTAAATCGTAACAATTTTTTTAATGAAAGGTATGGTAGACCATCAAATATATCCCCTAGATTAATCACTTGGGGGTGGGTTAACCTTGTTTTCAATGACACATACCATGTGCAATTGTATAGCCCGGTAATTTTTATGTATAGCTTTTGTATCATAGTATTGGTAGAAAAATAGGACATAGTGGTCAATCGTAAAATAAGGGGTAATATTTGGAATCCCATGATAAAAAATGTTTTGAACATTTATTACCAAGTGACCCACCCATGAGATTAATGTGCTTCAATCCAATTTCAAATATTTCTAAGGGAAGTTCAAGAAACTTAGAGAAATAAGGAAAATTGGTTTTAAGTAGAATCACTATATAATATACCATATATTGGTACTTAGGGTTATAATCAAAGAAGAAAAACCAAATACGTGTAAGGTTTATTGTTGTTTTGTTGATCATTGTTGGAAGGAATTTAACAATATGAATTCCCAAATAGATTCTAATCCAACATCTTTGAGATCTACATATTCCAAGGCATTTGAGTATTCTTCTGATGACACTTGATGAGAAGGTGGTTGGATAGGTCCGAACTCATATTGGTTTTACACAAGATATCAATATCATCATTAGTATTAAACATGGTTGTCCAATTTCTCCTACTTTGTCTATTCTCTACATAGACAAATTAGAGGATGCCATTATAAGTTTAAAGGAAACATATGATGATTGTGTTCTCTATGATATAACCATTACTATTTTTTAGTTGTTTTTGACATCATTCTTATGTCAAATGATTTTATTTTCACATGTATTATTTCTATTGTTTTAGGTTATGGGATCCTATCAAAACCCTTGCCTTTACCCAATCTAAAAAACATATTATCATATTTAAACCTTAGAACTAAAAAAAAATTACAATCTATCAAGGGTTTCTATACATATGTACCAATTTTTGCAGCCTTGTCTTTCACTTGTTGTGTCTTCTCTCTCTCTTTGTGCCTTCCTATGAAATAGATCTTCTAGCATTCTTCTCTACATTCTCTTCCTCGGTATATTTTTGTTTCTCATTCTTTGCATTTCCCATGATTCATCCACTTCAATAATTTTCACCTGCACACATAAATCGTGATAGATCTGAATGTCTAAGAGTAAACTCGATACAAAACTATATGTGCATGCAACTCTATTTATATACAAATCTCAATAGAAATTAGGTTATTTTTAATTTTAGTTTTTTATAACTTTAAAACAACTTTTCTAATTTTAATAGAATTTATATTTAATATACAATTATTTAGTTTTATAATATTTTTAAAAATAAAATAACTACATGCTTTAAAGACAATTTTATTATATATAAATAATAATTTTTTAAAAATATAATAACATATTACATATTTTTGGTTAAAAACAATTTAAAAAAACAAACTTAGTTTAAAACAAAAAATATGTAAAAAACTAAATTTAAAACATTAAAAACGAACAATATTAAGTTACTTATAAAAAGTAACTTGCAAAACATTAAATTTAGAAGGAGACGTAATTGTAAAACATTAAATTCAGAAGGAGATGTTTTAGCGGCACTTTGATGGCGTAGGCGGGGTTCGTGCAAAGGTAGTTCGCGTGAACCCCTATTCGTGCGAACCCCTTTGAGTGGCACTAACGTGGTGCCTAGGTGGCACATTTTGGCTCCAAATCCTTTTGGAGGATAATTGTGAGCCAAAATATGCCACTTAGGTGCCACGTAATTAGGGTAAACGAACTAGTTAAATTACAAAATTTTGACACAAAATTCAGATTTTTATTAGCTTTCTAAAAATGTAATTTTCATTTTTTAAAATCTATTTTGTTATTTATTTTTTAATTTTTACTAACATATGGTATTTTAGGACAATCAATAGTACACAATCAACCAAATTTGAAAAATAGTAGAATATATAAAAAAATTGAAAAAAATAAACTTACTATTTATTGAAGTCTTCTTCGTACCTGTGAAAAAAAAACTCAATTTTGATATAAATCTTAAATTTTATTGGCATAGACATATGTACACTATTTATTTGAAAATATTTTTACTAAATAATTAATTAAAAAATATAAGTCAAAAAAATATGAAAATTTGACAGAATCTCAAAATTCAAATCTTAAAAATACATCTAAAATTTCATGGTCAAAAAATAAATTTTCATATAAATAAACCACCCGAGGACAAGTCATTACTCTTTTATAACATAAGAAACAATGTATGAAAAAAAAAATTAAGAAAAAGACCATATTTTTTACCAATTTTATTTTTAAAAAATATACATGTATTCTACACTCTAAACACAACATTTCGTTAGTTTGTGGAATTTCATGAATGTGTACGGTTTTGTGGCTATTACCTTTAGAAAATCAATGAAACTGAAAATTCATGTTTATAAAGGTACAAATCATACCAAAAGTGGGACATTTTATTGTGCTTTGAATGTTAATAAGATTCAAAAGTACATAATGTTAGTACTGCATAAAGATTCAATCACAAGTACATAATCAAAACAATAACCATACTAAAGTCTAATGTCGAAATATAAACTATATACCTATTGTTCTTGAAATGTAATTGAAAAATTCTTCATTGTCTCAAATCATGTAAAGTAGGAATTGGTTTGTCTTTTAAATTAAAAAGAGCCTTGTAATAAAGGGCAAGGAGATAGTTTGTGGATTTAATAACTAGTTTTTCGAAAAGCAATGCATTTATATTGTCAACTTTTATTTTATTGGATAAAAAGGTGCACCATTAAAATTTAGCTTTACGATCGTTCTGAGAATGTATCTGCAATGATAGCCTTTGGTATATCCATTTACCAACCCTACAAAATAATTATGGCTTGAAAGAAAGAAATCTTGGACAAAGAAAAAGTGGTGTGCATTCCTTGTTTACCAACACCTTGTCTTGATTTATTGATGTGAGCTGTAAAAATTCATTAGAATTAATATCAATTTGAATTGTATCAAAACAAAAACTTTCAAATGAAAATTGAAAACCAATTACATGTACAATCAACATGGAAACCAAAAGTAGATTTGAGGTACTTCTTATCATTTTTGATGAGGGTTTCTTTCATTGTTACTATGGGGGAATTTTTAAACGGAAGGCATATCAACCAATGGATATCAACTAGATTGACACTGAATTGGAATATACGACCATCATCCATAATAACAGTAAAATTACCGTCTTCTGTATTGTACAAGGAGAGAAGGTAGTTTAGAATGTCATGATCAATCTCGAACTAGGGCATCTTAATGAGCCCATCAAAATCACATGCATCTAGCAAATCCTTGTATTTTGTATTCATTTGTAAATGTTTACGAATGTGGGGGCACAACAAGTTCTTGTATTGTATCTTGCCCTTAGGTAGGGCTTGTGGGTTGACCAATGCCTTGTTAACCTAATTTTCATTGGATATTGGTCTTGAGCTTGGGTTGCACTTGTAGTAGCCATTGTACTTGAGTTTGATTGGAGTATCTTGTGTTTGGTAACTTGGTTGCACCACTGGTGGAGTGACGTATGCTTCATGTAGCAGTAAGTGCTGGGAGAACGGAGAAAATTTGGGATCCATGAAGTGTAAATGTGAAAATGAGGGGCATTGGGGTATTTATAGGAAAAAAATTAGGGTTTCTCAGAATTTTGTGCATGACAACTAGGGTTGCTGACGTGTGATAGCAAGGGTTGTTGTTAATTGAAAGCAAGCATTTTTTTGTTGTGCGGTAGCAACTCTTGCGATTCTTTATCATGTGATAATAGGTGTACAACACTAATCGTCGGGTGACAACTATGCGTAAACAATGAACAATACTTGTTTTTATGTGTCTCAGTATAATTTTTTTCCTCAGGGCACTAACTTTTGCTCAAATAATATTAGGCAAAAATTTCATTCTCAAAAATTGGAAAATTCACCTTTACACGAAAGTGGTTTCATGTATATTCACCGGGATTTTCCACCTCCATTTTACCAAAGGCTTCTTAAAATGAACCCTGAGAGTGATGGGACTGCATAGGTCATGTGCGAGTAGGTGAGCTAGGAGAAGAGGCGTGCTTTAAGTTCTAGAGGTCGTGGCATATTAGATGGACTAGGTGATACATTGACAACCATGAGAGGAGATGTCGACCATGGAGTAGTTGGAGGCATGTCATTGATAGAAATGACTTGATTGTTGTGGATAAAATTTAGATGCAAGTGATTCATGGAGATGATAGAATTGCACCTGTGAATCCAATTGAGGCCTAAGATCATGTCACACTCGTCGATTTCTTGTCCGAAAGGAAGGGTACCCACATGGTGAGATAACCAACTGTAACATGTAGTTTAACAACACCATATGAATTGTTTTTTGGATATGATATTTGTGAAAGTAAATAGCCAATAACAACAAGAAGTGGAATAGAACATGCCTTGATGGGCTATGACGGATATGTTGGAACATAATGATTAAGTGGTGCAGCCACCCTTAATGTATATGGGTCCATCACTAATATATAGGTTAATATTTAATAATATGAAATATTTATATTTCTATTATTAAATATGCTAACCTAGGTATATACTTTAGATTAAATATTTAATATAATGAAATGATTATATTTCTAATATTAAATATTATAAACCTAGGTGTATGTGTCAACCATTTTAGGTTAAAAAGGTGGGTCGGGAGACATACCCGATCACCTTATATAAAAAAGGCTTTAGGTCCTCATTTGATATATTCGGGAAATATATCAAAGGTGTGTAAATCAAGTGATTTGGTTTTACCCTTGGAAAATAGGGTTTCAAAGGAAGAGGTGATCTTACTAGATGTAAAATAAGTTCTCTGAAGTAAAAGGTTATTTTCAAAGTGGTTTTTACTCTATTGGGGTTTTCCACTATAAATACTGTGTCACCTGTGTTATTTATTTTCTGTAAGTATTTCTTTATTTACTTATGTTATGATGTAATCTTTATTTAAATATTTATTGTAACATTATGTAATATGCAAGTTGATTAAATCCGTATTTATTAGAATCCTCAAATTCTAACATGGTAACAAAGTGAGGTAAATTAAAAAAATTAAGATCAAATGTTTTTATTTTATTTATTTAATTTGTATGATTTTTTCAACCAACCCGAAAGGGTATTTAAAAGTATCCAGTCCCCTTCTTTTTTCCCCAATTTATTTTGGCATTACATTTGTGCAATTAAACTCTCGGTAAAATTTTTGGGTTTTCAATTTTAAATCCCTATTTTTTTGGGGGCGGGAGATGTAATATGATATGATTCTTAATTTCATTTACATTTTGTAAATTATATGGAATTAATATTTGTTTGGAGATTGATGTGTGTACAGTGAAAGGGGCTTCAAATATTTACCTGCATGAAAGTCACATATAGAAAAAGAAAGGATTTATTACTATATGAAATAATTTTCATGTTTTCTATAATTTCAAATGTTTGCAGGTTAAATATTTCGGAAGGTAAATTCATACCCGTGTTCTTTGGTCCCCTCTAAAAGGATTTGATTTGAAAAACTATAGTTTATAGTTAATCTATAACTATATCCTATATAATTTGAAAACTATATTATTATTTTTAAATAAAAATATATATAATATAAAATAAGGTTTATATAATAATTTATATAAACATCATATTAAAATTTATATAGTTTTGAAAAAAAAACTATATATTAAAAGCCTTAAACCATATTAAAATTACATGGGATTGAGGGAAGAGTCAACAGACCATATTCTAAGCCTAAGTTTAAATCATATTTAAACTTAACTTATAAATCTAGGCATATATAGTTTTTAAAAAAGAAACAAACCTAAGTTTGAATCATATTTTATATATATGGTTATTTTAAACCGCTTAAAATATAAATTTTATTAGATTTGGTTTATATATTTTGATGTTGGTTTTTCTTCTCGGTGCTTCACGTGCGATCTTACTTCAATCCGACAATGGTTTGACGGAAATCCCACTTCTTTCTTTGTTGAGCCGAAAGGAGATTTCTTTGTGGTGGATACTGCACGCACGAGGGGAGTTTGAAGGTGTATTTTTATGGTCTTGGGAAAAGGAATGAACAACAATAAACGGTCTATTGTTTCATGCACCGGCTTGCAATATTTCTTCAGATCTTCATTTTTAGGCTATGGAGATTTTCACTGTTTTCTTCCTCTTGTTCTTCATTTCTCCTTCTCGTTTCAATAAAAAATCCTTCTGAGACCTGCACATAGCTATAGGGAATGTGTTTTAGTTCTTGGGTTGAGCAGGTTTGAGCATTTGCAATGGTGTAATGATGGTAGAATGTTGCAGAGGAAGGATGTAGATTGTCTGTGCATGGGAGTGGAAGCAGTTGGAAGCACTAAGTGACAGTTAGATTTTTGAATTTTTGAAATCATGGAAGGAGAAAATTGGGTGCATTTTTCATTACTTGATGTCCCTAACCTCAGGGACATGAGGGACATCAAATTCCATGGTGGTCAAGAGGATGACACGTGGCGGTGATCCAATGACAGGGAATGAAGGTGGAAAAAGCTGCTTTAAAGCACTTGGGGCTAGAAATTGGTCACATGGGTGTCCAAATGACTCCCCATGGGGATGGGAACATTTTTCAATGTTTTATGTCCCCCACCTTAGGTACATAAGGGACATCAGTTTCCACGGTGGTCTTGGAGGTGACACGTGGCACCCAATCCAATGGCAAGGAATGGATGCTCCAAAAATGCACCTGGGGTTGAAACTCGGTCACGTGGGTGTCCAAATGACTCCCATAGGGGCTGGGCACATTTTTCAAGGTCTGATGTCCCCACCTTAGGTGAATAAGGGACATTAGTTTCCACGGTGGTCTTGGAGGTGACACGTGGCGCCCGATCCGATGGTAGGGAATGGATGCTCCAAAAATGCACCTGGGGGTTGAACTGTTGAGTCTGGAGGTCACATGAGGGTCCAAGAGGTCATATGAGGGCTAAGAGGGATTCAAGGGGGCTGGGAAAAATTTTCCAACCTTGGTGTTCCTAACCTTGGGGGACGTGAGGGACATAAAATCCCACCAGGCTCTTGGTGTTGACACGTGTCCTCCCAAAAATTTGGCTAAGTCCTGAACTTGTAATAGTGATAAATTGAGCTCCTGATGGAATTTTTTGGAAAATTTTTATACGAGCCTTACTATAAATGGTCTTAGAAATCTAATGGTAGGGGTATCATGTCTTGATTATTCCATTTGATCTCTGAAAAATCAGATTTTTGATTTTATACTCCACATGTTCTGAGAAAAACTGCCTGCAGACCTGATGCGCCAAAGTGTTGTGAAAAATATTATTTCACCATCATGTAGGTATTGGAATCCTCTTTCTGGATATATATATATATATATATATATATATATATATATATATATATATATATATTTTCTTCTAACTCCATCCGGAGCTCCCGAAATCTTCTTCTAAATCCCAACAGTTGTTTTAGGCATGTGTACCGCCTAGGCTTGTGAACCCTATTTTTTACTCAAACTGCTCCAAGTCTTGCAAAAATTCCCCAAACCTTCCAAGATCATTTCCATGATGTTATAAGGTCTTCCATTCACCTCCATGTTGAATTTTTCCCTTATGTTCCACTCCGGTGGTTGAATCCAATCCTGGGAAGGCCAGCGATAGCCGTTCCCAATATTACTAGAAGATAGCATCTGTTTAGAACTCCCTA
This sequence comes from Taxus wallichiana var. yunnanensis, assembly GCA_018340775.1. Taxonomy (NCBI): domain Eukaryota; kingdom Viridiplantae; phylum Streptophyta; class Pinopsida; order Cupressales; family Taxaceae; genus Taxus; species Taxus wallichiana. The sequence continues at coordinate 222,879,860 of CM031234.1, read as the reverse complement.
AAATCACTTAGGTTGAATGAATAGAATTTCCTAAATCACCTAGGGGATAAAATTGACATCAAATAGGGGGTGATCAAACTAACGGTTTTGACCTAGGGTGTCTAGGAATGATAAAACATGAAAATTTCGCCATAGGGGTATAGTTGTTGTGCTTGGAAACTTCCAATTTCCCTATTGCACATTTTCACGACAACAGCTGGCTCTAGCTTGGGGACATGACATGGAATGAGCACAGTGAAGACATGACATGGGAATCTAGAATCTCAATTTTAGACCATATAGTTCGTTGACCAGTGCCTTATCCATTGGGCCCTGCAGAGTCATGTACAACTTCTAGAAAGGAAGATTAGAAGGAAACACACACACACAAAATGAAGGAAAGGAAACACACGAAACACAATAGGAAGGGAAACACACGCAATAGAAAGGGAAACACACCTATCAATCACCTATGGTACAAGGTGGGGGACAACCCACTTTCACTGAAGTACTTTTCATTTCTCAAAAGTTACCCCTGAAGAGGCAACACCGAATGATGATGTTCTACAAAGCCATTGACTGGTTCGAAAAGTAACCTCCTTTCCTTAATTGTTTATGGAAGCTAGGTGCTTCCATGATTGTCCTTTTACTTTGTAGGAGTGAGTCCATGTGAGCTTCTTGATGCTCTGGTCCTTGCTTGGAAATTCCACTACCTTTGTGTTCTTTGAAGTCGGTCTCATAGTGCCAGTTGCCTTCCATGTTTATCCATATAGCTGATTTTCCATTGAGCATCTCATCGCTGCCCCAAGGCTGATTTTTGTTCAAAATACTTGAACATTCTTGATTCTTTTCTTTCCCAGGCCTATGCTCATTGACATCTTCTCCATGAGAAACATTTGATTCGTCCTTTATCTCTACTCCATGGTGAGGCATTTGAGTACTGAAGGAAGGATTGGAGGAAAACTCATACTTGTCCCGTATGTTCATGGCATGAGTGAAGAGATCGAGAATCAACTCGGGGTCTTCTGCAACTTCTACTGCATCCAATATTTCTTGCACAGAGTTATGCTTCATCGTTTCCTATAGCTCATCTTGATATGCCTTTGAAGAATCTTTATTTTTCAGCTCAAGGAAACTATCTGGAGGGATTACCTCATCATCTCGAGAATCACTACACTCTACCGATCCTTCATCAAAAAGAGCTTCATCTTTAGAGGTCTCAAAACTCCTTTCTTCAATTTCTTTGTCATGGAAAGAGTCTTCATCTTCAAATGGGAAAGAAAATATCTCCATTTCGGTATTGCATCCATCAATCATTAGCTCAAGAGTGGCATCATATATTTCATCTTTCCTTATCTCAATATGGCCAACCTTCACATTAGTTAAGGCTTCCAAATCAACTTCACGCTTGTCTTGCAAATTTTTGGCTTGCATCAGGAGCTCGAGGCTGAGCTCAGGATCTTCAGTTTCTTCGTGGCTCTAAGCAGTTCTTGTACAGACATTTCTTTCTCATTGTTTGAGGGCTCATTATAGACTGGCTTGGTCTCTTCCTGGGTGACATGATCAAGGGAGTCCTCATCTTCAAATGGGAATGTGAAAATGTCTTCATCACGGATAAGAACATAAGCTGATTTTTCTTTTTGAAAATCATCAAGAGCCATCTCCTCTTCTTCATGGTTTGCATCATCCGGAAATTTAGGGCTGCCCTCTTGTAACTTGAATCTCCTCAATGCTTCTTCAAAATCCAAATCTCTTCGGGAAGGCATCTCTGGGCATATCAAGATGGGAATATCCTCTTCTTCCTCGGTTGTCACAAAGTGATTCATTTGCCTGGTATTTTGGTATAAAATGTTAGCTTCTCGAATTCCAGATTTTCATACCATGTACCTCATCTTCTTCTTGGGAAGTAATTTCTCCATGTCTACCTTCATTGGTATGGTTGTAAAAGACCAACTCATCTGAATTTTCCCTCCTAACTCTTGGTAGAAATTTCTACTCAACAACATTCCGAACGAGGCTGGGATGCCTACTACCAAAATCATCACTGAAACTTTCTTGTCTGGAAATCTGGCGAGAGCCACCTGTGCATCTTTGACCTTCCCTACAAATGAGACCTTTTTTGATTCCAATGAGTAACAAGAGCCACTTGGTGGAGTCATTGTAAGTTTAAGAGCCTTGGCGACCTTCAAAGGCATCACATTATCTGAGGCACCAGAATCTATTATGTAATTGCTTAGTACGTATTCTCTAACAAAAAGGGAGACGTAGAAAGGTTCAACTTTATCAGTCTTCGATGCACTCAGAGAAAGCATGTTCTATGAGGGAGGTGTAGGTGAGTTTGGTAGCATGTCTTTGGAACTACATTGGGCGTTACAACATTGGGTGTTAGAATACCACTCTGAAATATCGAGACGAACCTCTCAAATTGTTCGGGATGAGTCTGCAAATATTCGGCCGATTTGATATTTGCACTTTGGCCTTGTTTGCATATTCTATGAAGTCAAAGGGGGCAGATGTAGACAAGGGGGTGAAGGGACTAATTTTTGAGTCTGGATAGGCTTAGGAGCAGGATTTGATGTTTGAGGAATGGACGGTATTTTTAATGGCACACTAGGAGCTTTCAAGGAATTAGATTTTGTAGGAGCAGATTTGGGTTTAGAAATGGAAGAGACATTGGAAGACTTACTTGGGATTTCGGGAGTCTTCTTACTTACTACGAGATCAGGATCCAACAATGCAGACTTCATGGAAGATGGAAGTGGGGATCCTTGACTGATTATTTTATTTTTAGAGTTGCCATAGGAGGATCATCAACCTTCTTTTCTTTTGTAGTAGTGGAGGGAGATGCTCTTTTCTCATACTGAGAACGAGTGAATACTGCACATGAGAAACTAGGTGCATCTTCTTCATCTTCTTCATAACCTCTAGAATACTCATAAAATCTGATTTGTGCATCATTCTCAAACTCATCACTTTCTAGGAAACTGCCACCTTCACTTTCTTGTTCAAGCTCTTCTTCATCTTCTTGAAATTTGTAATTTATGTTCATGGGTGGGGCCTCCAAGGTGAGCCTTTGGGGTGCTCCTACAATCTGATTTCTATTGCTTCTTTGGGAAGAAACACATTCAAATATTTCCCTCTTCAAAGATGCTATCTCATTCACCAACTTTTGTAGTGATGGATTGGTTCTCTCATCTTAAAGACGTTGGGCCTTGCCCTTTGATGGATTCTTGATCTTTTTAGAGAGGATGAGATTGTCATCCAATTCAATGGCCCTCCTTGTGCTTCTACAATGTTCCTTGGTTGAAATATTCATAGGAGAAAGCCTACCTCCGATGATTGAGAATTTATGAAGAATATTTTGATATTGTTCTGAGAGGGTGAATCTTCTTTCGGTATCCTGCGAAGCAACTATTTGAAACTAGCCATGAATTCTCTCATCGTTTCACTTTCTCCTTTCCTCATTTGAGCCAACTACACCAAGAGGTCTTGACAATCTTCAGTTGATTTAAATCTTTCCTTGAAGGAAGCCTTGATGTCATCCCAACTTGTGATGGATCGAAAGGTAGGAGGTAGAATCATTCTACTACTTTTTCTTGGAGGGACTCCACGAATAATCTTACAACAAAATCTTCATGTTGGACACCAAGAATTCCACATGATGTCGTGAAAGCAACAATGTGTTCTTTAGAATGTTGTGTGTTGTCGCCTTTGAACTTTGGAAAGTTCTTGCAAGAATGCACTTGGTAGATCGTGAAGAGGGGGTTCAAGAGCAAGTAGGCCTATATTCCTTCCCCATGGAACAATGGGTTGAGGTATTTCTTCTTTATCTCGCCATTGTTTCTTCTGCTTCTATTTCAGCTCTTGCTTCTTCAAATTCTTCTTCTTCTGCAAACTCGATGTTCAATGATGGTTGAAAAATTGGAGAATTTGAAGGAGTTTGGATAGGATTACCAAGTGAACTTCTTGAAGAGCCAGATGAAGAGGAGGCTTGAGAGAAGAAGTATGGATTATCTCTAATTCATTCTTGCTGATTTTTTAAAGCCTAAAAATTGAAATCATCAACACCTCTCAACCTGATCAACCTGGTGTGTCTTGCTTTAGCCATTTTTTTGAAATTCTTGAAGTGGGAATATGAAAAGACACGTGTAGAAATCAGCAGTGTAGCCTTCAGCAATGGACTTTCATGAAATCCTTTTTTATTTTTAATATTTGATTTTTCTTTTTGAATTTTGGGACCTTGCGGTTGTATTTTGGGTGTAGATGTTGCTAAATTTGCCCCACGGTGGGTGCCAAAAAATGTTGGCGAGAAATTTTTTTAGGTGGAAAAACTTATGGATTTCTTACCAATGCTCTGGGAATCTAAGTCCCTCTACTTAACCGGTGCAACTACCGTATATGCATGCACGTGAAAAGGTGGATTTCTATGGTGGCCTTTCGACCGGGGATCCAATAGGGGCACTCCATTGACCCTGCGGAAAAGCTAGCAATATCTTGCTAGGGAAGACTTTGTCTAGAAGTGGGAAAGGGAGTGAGAATTGAGGTAGGAGAACCAATGTTGCAAGTAGAAAATTAGAGGCTTGCGCACACCAGTCAGAAGTTTCATCACATGCACTTGAATTTCAGAAGAAAACAAATCTGCAAAACAACAACAAGACTAAATAGAGCTTAATGAACACAAAGTACCAATAAACTCAATCAAAGAGGCTAAAATTCCTTCTTCCTTTATTGAAGCTCAAGCAAAATTTGTACATAGTGTGGGAATGGAATAAATTGAGAAGGGGAGGGGGAATAGAATAAAATGGCTATCTCCTTTGTTCTCTCAAGGTGCAATATACTCTTGAGTTTACAAGATCAATCACCAACCCTTTGCAATGGGAATGACGTTACAATTTATAGAATGAGAGGTGACTTATCATCTTCCTCATGACCCTCCATATGCCTTAATATGACTTAAGACTGTTCATATTCCACTTTAAATATTTAAGTCCCTTTTATAATAGCAAGGTGACTTAATTTACATTATGTTTCTAAAGTCACTTTTAAGTGACTTAAAGGCATATCAAAAAGTGTAAACTCCAACGAAGAATTAGAACATTTGGGGGAAGAGGAGAGAGAAAGAGAGAGAGAAAAAGAAGAGATGTCACCCAATGAAGTTTGTTGATCCTCATTGATGGAAAGCTCCAAATGCAGTGAAACTCTGAATCTTCAAACTCCTTACACACTTTGTGAAACTCCTCCAAATTAGCTCATGAATGCTCGCTAAGTTTAATAAACTAAGGTGGATCTTGAATGCCCTGTGAAAAATGACTAGGATGCTCCCAAACAATGATGTCCCCCTGAATGATTATCCTTGTACATCCCATTGTGCCAAAACTTCTCTTTGAGTGTAACTTACTATTTTTAGTAAGTGTGAAAAAAGTAACTCCCTCAATCCTTAGCTGAGTGTTGTGACCTTGATTCCCCTTTCTCCATGCGTTCCTCACTTCTTTGGATCAAATTTCTATTTTTAGCAGGTGCTCGAGGGCCCACTTACTATTTTTAGTAAGTGCCAAAAATTTCCATTCTAGTGAATTCTCAGCTATAGTGCACCTCCGATATCTTCATCTCCTTCGTAGGTTCTTCTGTTAATGACTTTCCCGAAATAGCAGTTCCTATGTAGTAGACCTACTATTTTTAGAAAGTTGGCCTCTGAGAGTCGATTGACGTGGAATGAAGTTTTTGATATGGGTTTTTTCCCAATATCATCCCTTTGAAATTTTGGGCCCACCCGCTTAATAATCCAGGAGATTTTAAAGTTTTAATTTTCAGACCTGACAGTGCTTCTAGGTATGGCAACCATTAATGGACCTCAAAATTGCAGGTCTAGTTTTCTCCTCCATTTGTAAAGAAAATTATATTTTTGATGTGGGTTTTTTCTTCTGGTGCTTCACGTGCGATCTTACTTCAATCTGGAAATTGGTTTGACGGGAAATCCCACTTCTTTCTTCATTGAGCCGGAAAGGAGATTTCTTCATTGTGGATGCTCTGTCGCATGAGGGGGGAGTTTGAAGGTGTATTTTTTATGGTCTTGGGAAAAGGAATGAATAGAAACAAACAGTTTGTTGTTTCATGCACCGGCTTTCAATATTTCTTCAAATCTTTCTTTTTAGGCTATGGATATTTTCATTGTTTTCTTCCTCTTGTTCTTCATATATTTTTCTCATTTCGATGAAAAATCCTTTTGAGACCTAAACATAGCTATGGGGAATGTGTTTAAATTCTTGGGTTGAGTAGGTATGAGCATTTTCAATGGCGTAATGATGGTAGAATGTTGTAGAGGAAGGATGAAGATTGTCTGTGCACGGGAGTGGAAGCAGCTAGAAGCACTGAGCGACAGTTAGATTTTTTGAATTTTTTGAAATCATGGAAGGAGAAGCTTGGGTAAATTTTTCATTACTTGATGTCCCTAACCTTAGGGATGTGAGGGACATCAAATTCCATGGTGGTCAAGAGGACGACACGTGGCGGCGATCCGACGACAGGGAATGAAGGTGGAAAAAGTTACTTTAAAGCACTTGGGGCTGGAAATTGGTCACATGGGTGTCCAAATGACTCCCTATGGGGGATGGGTGAATTTTTCCATGTTTGATGTCCCCCACCTTAGGTACATAAGGGACATCAGTTTCCACGGTGGTCCTGGAGGTGACACGTGGCACCCGATCCAATGGCAGGGAATGGATGCTCCAAAATGCACCTAAAGTGAAACTCGATCACGTGGGTGTCCAAATGAATCCCCATTGGGGATGGGAAAATTTTCCAAGGTCTGATGTCCCTTACCTTAGGTGAATAAGGGACATCAGTTTCCACAGTGGTCTAGAGGTGACACATGGTCCCCGATCCGACGACAGGAATGGATGCTCCAAAAATGCACCTGGGGGCTGAACTGTCAAGTCTGGAGGTCACATGAGGGTCCAAGAGGTCATATGAGGGCTGAGAGGGATTCAAGGGGGCTGGGTGAAATTTTCCAACCTTGGTGTCTCGACCTTGGGGGACGTGAGGGACACAAAATCCCGCCAGGCTCCTGGTGCTGACACGTGTCCTCCCAAAAATTTGGCTAAGTCCTGAACTTGTAACAATGATAACTTGAGCTCCCGATGGACTTTTTGGAAAATTTTTATATGATCCTGACTATAAATGTCCTTCTAAATCCAATGGTGTGGGTATCATGTCTTGATTATTCCATTTGATCCCTGAAAAATTGGATTTTTTATTTTGTACTCCACATGTTCCTGAGAAAAACCGCTGCACTGACGATGCGCCAAAGTGTTATGGAAAATATTATTTCACCATAATTTATTTATTGGAATCATATTTCTATATATATATATTTTTCTTCTAACTCCATCCGGAGCTCCCGAAATCTTCTTCTGAAGCCCAACAACTGTTTTAGGCATGTCTACCTCCTAGGCTTGTGAACCCTGTTTTTACTCAGACCGCTCCAAGTCTTGCAACAATTCCCCAAACCTTCCAAGATCATTTCCATGATGTTATAATGTCTTCCATTCACCTCCATGTTGAATTTTTCCCTTCTGTTCCACTCCAGGGGGTTGAATCTAGTCCTGGGAAGGCCAACGATAACCCTTCCCAATACTGCCAGAAGATAACATCTTTTTAGAACTCCCTAAAATCACCTAGGTGGAATGAATAGAATTTCCTAAATCACCTAAGGGATAAAATTTACATCAAATAGGGGTGATCAAACTAAAGGATTTGACCTGGGGTGCCTAGGAATGATAAAACATGAAAATTTTGCCATAGGGGTATAGTTGTCATGCTTGGAAACTTCCAATTTCCCTGTTGCACATTTTCACGACAATAGGCATGTATACCTCTTCGAATTAGTTTTTAGAAATAAGTGTAGAAATATCTTAAAGGTGGTCTTCAGTAAACTCTTTAGTGCTATTGAGTTTATTGGTAAACATCCAATACAAGCATATTGTTAAGGAGGTCCTTGGTTGTAAAAGGATCCTATATGCTTGGGTTCAATAACCTTTTATGAGAACCTGTGAGAACATGTAAAACTCACAAATCATACTTAGCCACTGATCATGGGATGATCTTTGGGATTCTCAAATCCTTTTGTACCAAAATGTAAATTGAGTATGATGAAGGTGTTATAATTCCTTCAACCGATATGCTAGCCTAAAACCTTTATGGTTTAAGGATTGTAAATCCTGTAGTGTACCACGAATGGTAATCTATTGGCATATGTTATGTTATCCCACTTAACATTAAGGGGGAGTGTTGGAACATAATGATTAAGTGGTCTGCCCACCCTTAATGTATATGGGTCCATCACTAATATATATAGGTTAATATTTAATAATATTATATTTATATTTCTATTATTAAATATGCTAACCTAGGTATATACTTTAGGTTAAATATTTAATATCATGAAAGGATTATATTTCTAATATTAAATATTATAAACCTAGGTGTATGTGTTAACCATTTTTGGTTGAAAAGGTGGGTCGAGACATACACGATCACCTTATATAAAAAGGACTTTAGGTTCTCATTTGATATATTCGGAAATATATTAAAAGTGTAAAAATCAAGTGATTTAGTTTTACCCTTGGTAAATAGGGTTTCAAAGGAAGAGGTGATCTTCTTGGATGTAAAATAAGTTCTCTAAAGTAAAAGGCTATTTTCAAAGTGATTTTTTCCTATTGGGGTTTTCACTATAAATCTTGTGTCACATATGTTATTTATTTCATGTAAGTATTTCTTTATCTACTTATGTTATGATGTAATATTTATTTAAATATTTATTGTAACATTATGTAATATGTAAGTTGATTAAATCCATATTTATTAGAATCCTCAAATTCTAACAAGATAAACCTTAGTGTTATTGATAGGGATAAAACCGATAGAGGAACTAATGTGTAATTTATTATAAGAGAATGTTGCATGTTAATCGTAGTGAGAGAAATAAATGATTGGAGGAAACATTTCTATATTAAAAGCGAGAAATCAAGAGCCCCGATGCAGGAGGAGGCACTTCATGATATGTATGATTAGATGAGGAGTCAATCGCTTTCTTTTCATGTTTTGGAAGAGGATTTTTGAATATCTTAAGCTTATGATTGTCAATGACAGTGCAAGTCATAGGCTTCAAAACTCAATTTTATTATTGTTGATCAGATCTTGAATGAGATTTCGAAGTTTGAAACAATGATATGTAGAATTCCCTATGCATTGATGATAGTCACAATGGAAGTTTTCATCATAATTACGACATTTTGGATGAGATGGATCTAATTAGAGTGGAGGAGGAAGTGTGATGAGATTACTTTCAACAAGTTGTGGAAGAAAAATATGTGGAAGAATAGTTAACTTCATGTGTATGTACGCTTTGAGGCGGTTGTGATTTAAGTTGTTGATATGACGTTAAAAATGAATTTTATGTCTGTTGGTTTGGTTGTAGATGGTTTGAATGTTGAATTACTTTGAAAATGTGTAGAAGATGATGCTTGCTCTGATATTTAAGATTACCTATAGATAAGAGTTTAGTTTCATGAAGCTTGAGAGTATGGCATAGTTGATCGAATGAAGGAGATGTCTCAAAGAGAACACTCTCCTAGAGAGGTGGTAATAAACTCTAAATGAATAAGTCCTGAAGCTCGATTCCACAAGCACATTTGACATCTTAGTTAAGTTGTTTTTGTATTGCAAAATGTAATCTGCTAAGTGTTTATTAGATCCTTGTTTAAGTTGTGCGAGTTGAGCATATGAGATCTTAGAGCCAACGTTAATAGAAAAGTGAGTGAGAAAAGTGTTTGCCATATGCATGAAGGATGTTATCGAGTGGACATGTAGGTCATAAAACCAACACATCACATAATCATGGAGACTAAGGGGGAATATTTTAGCTAAAAGGATATGACCATCCGAAAATCTAGACAAGCCATATGGCGAGGCTTGAAGATTCTCTTGTGGGTCACCATGCCCATTAAATATGGGAAGCTTGGGGGTGATGAAATTAGGAGGAAGTGAGTAAGTGGAGATGGCAGGTGTGAATGGAGTGTGTAATAGTAAAGTGGAATCTAAAGATGGAGATGCATGAGAAGTAACCTGATTTAATTGAAGAATTTTTGCTTGGAGGTCTTGCTAGAGGGAGACTAAATCTTGAGTGCCAACAGAAGAGAATTTCCATGTGTGAGAAACAAGAGGAAAAGTTAGTGGGAGTAGGAATAGAAATGGGGATGGTAGAAATAGGTGGTAGAGTATAAGTAGGTGGTTGAGTAGCAATGGAAGTGGTGATGACAGGTAGAAGTAACAAGCTTAGCCGGATTAATGACCTCCACGAGTAACATGTAAGAGAAAGTCTAGATCTTGGGGATACTCAACGATATGTTCGTTAAGGGATTTAAGATGGTCTTTAGTAAATTCCTCATAATATTGAGCCATAGTGATGAGAGTATGAGAGTGCTAAATGTAAGGGGGATTCGTAGGTCGGTTCACCAAAATGATTAAGCTAAGTGTGGATTTATAATGCTTAATCGAGATGTTATTACAACGGTAAATGAAATATGGAAAATAAACCCAAAAAACTAAGCAATAAATAATAAAACCCTAAGTGTAAAGAGAGGGTAAAAGGCCTTACCTGATTCCTAGTGAATTATGGACTAGATTGAATCTCTGACTGACTAAATAGGAAGCAAGGAGCATTGTACGGGAACATAGGAAAATTGAAACTGGAGGAACAGGTTGAATGAGGCACTAGGAGAGGGACAAGAGTGCCTAGACCTATTTCTAAGCACTTGGGTCTACGAAAATGCTCGAAAAACCACCTATGAGGTGACACAAGGTGTTTTCCTATAGTCACCTTTGGTCACACCAAGATCATCAAAGTCACTATAAACCTGTAATAAAGAATAGACATGTGAAAACCTCAAATAGACATCAAATTCTAAAAATAAAGATGCAAAATGAGGGGTTAGACTGTCCTTAGCCACCTTAATGATGGAATTACAACTGAACACTACACTATATCACACCTAATGTAGTTGTGTGTGTATGGGGGATTGTGCCCTAGGTTTCTCTTGTGCGTGTTGCATTCGGATAACAAGCAAGTAGATGTAGAATGTAGTAAATGTGTGCATGGAATAGAATGAACTTCCCTCCTATGAAGTGTGATGCAAAAACCAACCCTTATGTCCCTTGTGATGGAGCTAGATGGATGCAATGGAGCTCTTAGATTCCTTGATGGATGCAACCTTAGGTGGTGATAGATAGTGCTTAATACTTGGTCCCTTATTATGATCACATAACTTTATATTATATGATTCCTTTGCTTGAATTTCATAATCAACCCCGAAAAGGCTGACTACCAAAAAGATAAGATGCTCAAATGGCTAAAAAGGACCCACAAAGTGTGAATAAAGTACAAAGAGGACAGGGGTGCCCAAAGGGGACAAGGGCGCTGACATTGGCATCCTAACTGGGCACTAGTGTCTAGGATGAAAAATTCCAAAGAGTAAAAGGTAGACTAAGCAAGTAAGGGTGCAAGACTGAAAGTAAAAATAAAAAGCAAAGAAAGGTGGCCAAAGACATGGGTTAATTAGTACTTTTCTTACTTAGGAATCATATGAATAGTATTATGCGATCGGGACTAGATAATTACCCAAAGTGCGTGATTTTTTGTCTACATTTTCCCCCACTTTATGTTGGTGAGTGGAAAGCTTGGTAACATAAAGTAGATAAAGATGCATACCTGATAACCATGTAGATTGATGATGAAAAGCATGCCGAGGGACTAGAAAAAGTGTGGAATGATAAAAAATGTGAAGCGTGGATGCTAAGGAGGAAAAAGTGTAAAAGTGATGATGAAAATGAACCTAGGGCGGAAATGCATGTGTAGATGTCATGATGTACATGTTGTTGGTGTCGATGTCAATGTTGATTTGTGATGTTGTTGATGATGTTGGTGTTGATGTTGAATACCGCTTCCCATATGGATGAAATTACAAAAGAGAAGCCGACAAGCGTAAATCAAGTATGCATATATATGATCAAAATATGTAAAAAGTGTATAAGGAAAGTATGTAAAAATGCTGGAAATGTGAAAAAGGAACATGCACACTTGGTCCATGATGAGAAAAAGGGGTGTACAAAGGATCATGTAGATGATGTCGACATGTGAGTTTTTCAGGCGATCTCATGACAATGTAATGGAAGAAGTGTAGGGAGAAATTTTTGGTGTCATTCACCAACCTTTAATTGCTTATCGTTATGTAGAAAACCATTGCAAATGGTATATATAAATGCATGTGCTTAGACCTATATTTCCTGTAAAATCTATTGTGTATGGAGTTATTTAGACTATCTTTGAACTACCAATTCTTGTGTAATTTCCCCCTGGTCTTAGGTATCCAAGAAAGGTTGTTGTATTGCCCCTAATTTCAAGCATCTAGGAAATGTTGTTGTGCTTGGATCCAAGTCGATTCTGAGCCTTGTCTAAAAATAAAAGCGTGTTGCACCGGTACCATCTTTGTGTATAATGCTATATGGGATAAGCGATTCACCCAAATGGTGCCTCCCCTTGTTTGGGGTGCATGCGATGTCACTGAAGGAGTATGCGGCTCAAAGGAGAACCAACTCTGTGCTAAAACTCCACCCTACATGGGGAAGATAATGTGCTTGGTATAAACCAACGCACACACGAACAAGTGGCTAAGAAAACAAGTGTTAGTACAAGCAAAGACAAATAATCATGTAAAATGTAAGCTAAAAGACAATGTATAATCTAAGACGCAAGAGAAAAACAATGTAGAATGTGAAAAAAGTTGTAAACATGGGACATCAATCACTATGTTACAAGACAATCAAGGTCATAGTGGCTATAAGTAATCGGGAATAAGCAAGACATAGGGAAAATCCTACGAACAATGAAAAGTAAAAGAAAACAATGTATCAAACAAGCATGGAAGCAAAGAGTCCTATAAAATTAAATGCTACACATGAAGCACCCATTAGCATGTTAGAAAGATAAAAAAGTATGTCAAGGATTGTATAATCTGAAAAAGTAATGTGTCATGGAACAAAAATGAAACAATAACACTTGTAGTGTATGAAAGTGGATGCCCCCAGGAGCCACTATGAGATTGGTAATAGGTACTGCACCAATCATCCATGTTGTGTGTAATAGATTTGTATAATCTGTGATCACAACTAGATATGCAAGTGAATGCACATGTCTGTATGGAAAGATAATGACATATAAGATATCTATCTAGCATGTGTAATAAAGTGAACATGTAAAAACATAAGTAAGCAAGAGTAAATGCAACCAAGATATGCAATATGTTGTGGATGAGATGAAATGTAGTATGATATGTAATATGTTGTGGATGGATGGAATGTAGTATGAATGATAGGAGCATCATGCCCCCTAAGTGGATGTGTATGTATGCGATGAGGTTCATTTATTTATGACCCTTAACTTGATCGAGAATGAACCGTAAATGAGAGTGCATCATCGAGAAATGGTTTGAGCAATGTTTCATTGTGTGTTAGAAAGAGTTAGTGAATTAAACGTTGAGGTTTGATTGGATAATGATGATGCAGAGATGATATATATGTGACAAAGGGATGATTTGATCTTATAGTTGTAGGATAAGGTGCTAGGATGCATGATGATTTACCCTAAAGTGTATATCACTAGATGGGTGAGTAAGATACCAACAAGTGTGATGATGTGGCAAAAGCCATATACTACGAAATATATGAATAGGATGGTAGAAAATGTGATGTTGTAACACAAATTGTATGTCATGAAATGTATGGATGGAATGCAAGAAAAACGTGATGATATAACACAAAACATATATCACGAAATGTGTGAATAAGGTGATTGGCTAAAAATGTTGCATAATGTGATAAAAAGATTGATTGATGGATTGTGAAGATGAAAGTGTAGAATGATGTAAGTATGATGAGGTGAGACTCAATATTGGTTTAGACCCTCGGCGATCAGTATGAACCATTAGACTAGAGTGCATTGTCGGGTAGTGAGCATAGTGCATAGAGGATGATAAGGTAGGCTAAGGAGGAAGATGGTGTATATATACAAAAGTGAATGATGTGTGAAGGTGTGTAATATATAGTGTATTGTGTAGTGTGAAAGGTTCATGTGTATAATATTCCACCAATAGTCAAGTGTGAACCATAACACAAGAGTGTGTAATAGGGAAGTGAGTGTTGTTACCGCATGTATGACGATGTAAATGCTACAGTATAGGTGTGAAATGTTATGAATATAAGATAAGTGTCGATGCTAGGGAGGGGAGAAATAAACATTATGCCCCCAATTAGGTGTTGATGAATGAGCTATCTGATAAAATTAAAGGATGAAGGTCCTCTACCCGATTTTTTAGTGGCGATGAACGCATGTGACCATGTTCGAAGTGTGGTGGTATATGAGATAGACACTATGTAGGTGAGTGAAGTCTATATGCATGTGACTGATGAGTATATGGTGGGAACCTATGTGTAAAAAATGTGTAGGTGATAGAGACCTATGTGAATAAGAGCTTGACAGTGACGAACACCTACATTGAATAGAATGAGGTGACAAAGTGTGTATATATTTAGGAGTTGTCCTAGCGATGGACCTAGATTGATGTGCTATAATAGCGAGTGATGGGACCACATAGGTCATGTGTGAGCAAGTGAGATAAGAGTAGATTGTGCTTTAGGTTCTAGAGGACATGCCGTACTATATGGACTTGGTGATGCATTGGTAACTATGAGAGGAGATGGCGACCATGGAGTGGTTGGAGGTACACCATTGCTAGAAATGATTTGATTATTATGGATAAACTTTAGACGCAAATGGTTCATGAAGATGATAGAATTGGACCTATGAACTAATTGAGGCCTAAGACTATGTCACATCCGTTGATTTCTTATTCGACAAGTAAGGTTAATAACATAGTGAGAGGACCAAATGTAACATGGAGTTTAACAACACCATATGAATTGTTCGTTGGATATGATATTTGTGAAAGTAGATAACCAAGAGAAAAAGAAGTGGAGTAGAACACATGTTGATGGGCCATGATGGATCAACCTTGTTGTTATTGATAGGGATAAATCTGATAGAGGCACTAATATGTAAGTGATTAGAAGAGAATTCCACATGATAATTGTATTCAAAGAAATAAATGATTGGAGTAGACATTTTTGTATTAGCAACTAAGAAATCAAGAGCCCTTGATGTAGGAGGAGGCACTAAGTGATATGCATGATTAGTTGAGGAGTCACTGATTTCTTGTCATGTTTTGGAAGTGGATTATTTTCTATTTTGAGCTTATGATTGTCATTGGCAGGTGTAGAAGTTGTATGCTCTAGAAGCTAAAATTTATTATTGTCAATCATATCTTGAATGAGATTACAAAGTTTGAAACAACGATCTCAGTAGAATTCCTATGTATTGATGATAGTTGAAATGGAATTTTCATTATAATTTAATCCTTTTGGATGAGATGGATCTAATTGGAGTGGAGGAGGAATTATGATGAGATTACTTTTCACAAGTTGTGAAACAAAAATATGTGGAAGAACAACTAACTTCGTGTATGTACGCTAAAGCGATTGCGATTGATGCTCTTTGGTGGTTGATACAACGCGTTGATGTGAATTTTGAGTCAATTGGTTTGATTGCAAAAGGGTTTGAATGTTGAATTACTTTGAAAAGGTGTAGATTATGACACTTACTCTTGATATTTAAGCTTTCTTATAGATATGAGATTAGTTTCACAAAAATTGAGAGTATGACATATCCGATCAAATGAGGAGATGTCTCAAAGAGAACACTCTCATGGAGAGGTGGTAATAAACTATGAATGAATAAGTCCTGAAGTTCGAGTTTGTAAGCACATATGAATTCTTAGCTAAGTTGTTTTTGTGTTGCAAAATGTAATCCACTAGTTGTTCATTAGATCCTTGCTTAAGTTGTGCAAGTTTAGCATAGGAGATCTTAGAGCTGATGTTGATAGAAAAGTGATTGAGAAAAGCGTTAACTAAATGCATGAAGGATGTTACCGAGTGGACATGTAGGTCATAGAACCAACACATTGCATAATCTTGGAGACTACAGGGGAATATTTTAGCCAAGAGGATATGATCATCTGTAAAATATAGACAAGCCACATAGAAGGCTCGAAGATGTTCATATGGGTCACTGTACACCGGAAAAGCGATAGGCGAGCGTGAGAATCTACAAGTGACTCTTCCGCGTACCCGACCTCTCGAGGTCGTGCCGAGACAGCCGGTGGGGGGGTAGAATATGCAGACAAACTAGTTAGGCAGTCTAATGTCTTTGACACGCACTAGTGGAATTTGCGAATCTAAGGCAAAGAAGGCCCTTCTAACTTGGACTGGTGTGATAGATCGATCAGCAAGGATGACTACTCGAAGGCTCCAATCAATATCGAGCTCTGGCGTGATTCGATCTATGGGTTGCGGAATACGTGGAAAATGACCTGGGATTGTTTCGTGTATATCTCCCGATAAGGTCATATAGTGGATGATGAATATAATTGACTCTATGGACGATTTTCTGGCCTAGTCCAGAATTCCCTAGCTTTGTTAGCCGCTATATCTAGTAAGGACAGTTGTTCGATGATGACAGGTGGAAGTGGAGTGGACCTGAATACCAAGATGCGTAGGCTAGTGTCTATGTCTAACTGACTTGTGGATTCGTTGGGCTGTGGGATCTGTGGATCACAACCATAGACTCTTGGTTGTTGTGGTCCTGTTATGGTCATACGTGAGATCAAGTTCTAATCCCTAGTATCCAGATGTCGTATGCTTTCTCGGCTTCATGTTTAGAACCAACAATTGTGCAATCTTCTCGTAATACCTTACGACGCGTTCTCATGCAACCTTTGGATTCTTAAGCTGGTATCTATATCTACGAGGGTGTCTCCAGCGTCTGGCTGTGGAACTAGAGGATCGCACCCGAATGTTTGTTCTCTTTTGAGCCCTTCTACAGTCATGTGGATGTTTTCTAGGGTAATCTGTAGTTTGGCTGACTTGACCAAAATGTATGTGCTTGGTCGTCTTCTATGTTTAGTCCTCTTAACTGTGAACTGATCAGTTGTAAATCATGGTTGTTTGGAATACTTGTATCCTGAGATTTTGGTCTATGTCAACTATTGCTGTGACGAGGTTTGGTTGAGGCATGATTGGCTCAAATATATATTCCCTGGGCTCTTGAGGTCCCGTGATTGTCATACGAAACAAAATGCAATCTAACTGTGATGAAACAAATTCTAACTAAGTGAAATAAATCTAACTACATATAAATTTTATTTTTCTATGAAATATTTTAACAATTTTAAGGAAAGCAAACTATTTTAAGCATATCTAGAAATAATAGCTAAGCAATAATTTAAAACAGACAAGATAACCGAGTGTGGTTATTTGCCTATGCGATTTATAGAATTATTCTAAATAAAACAGTTTGTCTAATCTACCGGCAAGATTCTCGATCCTACCTCAGAAGTGAGGAGTGAATCATAGTTTCTCAGAAACTATCAATCCCCACACTTCCCAGCAATGTCGAGAATAGAATGAAATGAAATAAAGTGATTAACTACTCTATTTGATATGAATCTGACTAGAACTTTGAAATGTAAAACCTGGATTCCGCAGAACAGTGGTGAATCCGATGGTGTGTGTATGATCTCGTCCCCTCAGTATGATCTTCTCGTTCTTTCATGTTCACTTGGATCCAGAAAAGCGTGTAATGCTAGCACCGATAGGAGTAGATTTTGGGATAAGGACAGCTCAGAATACAGACCGAGAATGCGAGTAGGAGAGGGATAGCACAAGAGTACAGAGCTTGGCTTATGCGATTCCTAGCGGGATTTTACTGCGAGTCATGCAACATGAAGCGACCAGAACCTGTAACTATCCTATACGAAGAGAAAACCTGCAACTTTAATGGCTTCCTAAGCTATTCTGTTCCAATGGATTGGATAAAATAAAGACACTGCTTGCACAAGTTGGATATGTGGCTTACCAACAGCTGGATAAAGCTAACCAGGTATATAATGAATTGAACTAAGAATTCTAAGACACGATGAAGATAAATCTACAGCAAAGAGGAATCAGAGGCAAGCTTCTAACTGGATTGGATGGAACAATAGCACTGCCTGCACAAGATGGGTCTGTGGCTTACCAACAGCTGAACAATACTAACCAAGTATGAAATGAACTATGCTATCAATCCTAAGCAAGCTGACAGACCAAACCACTAAAATGAGGGAATGAGAGCAAAGATCAAACTTCAAAATCCAGCCAAGCTTCAGACCAAAAACTCCAGACCATTTGCATGTGCACAAACCATGCATTTATAGGAATTCAAACATCCAAGAACCAAAACCAAATTGAACTCCTAAACAATAAACAAAGGAAAAACACTATTCCAGGGGACCAAAAACATAAATGCATGCTCAAGTCGGCAAAGAAAAGCTGGTGAAATGTGATATTTCATGTGGGTCACGTCAAAAGAGCGTTCTGGAAAACACGCACAGGACCGCCGCCCGAGCTGGGCGGGCGGCGGTTCTGAGACCGCCGCCTGCCCGCAGGCGGGCGGCGGTTTCATCACTGAAGGTCAAGAGGCCAAGGAAAGAGGGAAAAAAGGGAAAACAAAGGGCGCGGGGGCTAAGCGGGGCATGCGGGATGTTAATGCATACTCCGAAGGCTTTTCCGGATCCCGAACACCTTGCGAGATATACTGTATCATCATCGGGGCATTTATTACACCGTTCCGATCTGACAATACTTTACAATT
Source organism: Taxus wallichiana var. yunnanensis (assembly GCA_018340775.1). Taxonomy (NCBI): domain Eukaryota; kingdom Viridiplantae; phylum Streptophyta; class Pinopsida; order Cupressales; family Taxaceae; genus Taxus; species Taxus wallichiana. The sequence continues at coordinate 222,861,028 of CM031234.1, read as the reverse complement.
TTGGGTACGTACATATTGCCCCCTCGGAGAAGCGTTTTAGCCATGAAGAGCGTAAAACGGTGGGTCCGAGTATGGCAGTCCCGAAATGGGGAGTTAGAAGCTATACCTTACTCATCCGTGTGTTGAGATGATGCCATCGAAATTCCCGCTACCTGCAAAATGAAAAGAGAACTCAAGCGCAGATAGATGCAATAACTTGGAAGATAAACGCTAAAATAATAGGGAAGGAGAACATACCATTCGTGCGAGGATAGAAACTTACCTCCAACAGCGCTCCAAACCTGTGAAAAGTCATTTTAAAATGAAACAGAACGATATATATATGAAAGTGGGCCCATTTTCCTATTCATTTGCGCGAGTCGATTCGATTGATTTTGAGCTCTGGGACCCACAGTGACGGTTTCTTCCGTGAATAGAGTCAAAACGTCCAGAGCGAGATAGCGATCATGCCCCCACGTGCGGAATGCCACCTGCGAGATCACAGGTCGGTTTTCTTTAATTTTGCATTTTTCCCCCTTCAAATTTGAAATGGCAAATTCTTTGTAATGGGGGGGTTATTTTTGAAAATGTTAGGTTCAAAAGGTCCACCTAGGGGGCTTCTTGGGTAGGCTTTGTTTTTAGTTAAAAAGGTCATTTTTTTCTCATTTTGGGCTTTTTAGGTTTAAAAACCCGCGCGGTTTTCGGACATGACCGCCGCCCGCCCGCCGCCACCGCCGCCGGGCGGGTTGTGACCGCCGCCTTAAAGGCGGCGGTTCTGAGTAACCGCCTCCTGCTCGGGGTGGCATTTTACACTGAGAAAGCAAAAGGAGCTTGCTTTGGACATTGCACTTGTATTTTTATCATTTCTATATGTTTTTACGACTCTCTCGGCATTGATTAGATACTAATTTGCTCTGTTTTGTGTGTTTTTGGGTGTATGCAGGCGAGAGAGGAGTACATCAGATGGAGTCGAGAGAGGGAGTGTGATTGGTTACCCAGGGTATTGGATGCCCTCTCACCAGATGAGGAGGACACATTGCAGAGGGCCGGCATACTGCGTATATCGCGCGTGCCTCATGTCGCACCATCTAGTCACATCCTTTGTGACTTGTTTTCTTATTGGGATGTAGATCGAACACTTTCTCACGCCGCCGGGGGTCTCATGGTGATTGGATGATTACTTTGGAGGATGTTTACCGTATCCTGGGGGTCCCGATCATCGGGAGGAGACTCACACTAGAGACAGCAGGGTCCCGAGCACAGATTGCACAGTGGGCAGGTTACATGGGGGATGCAGCTATCTCCACGGGGCCGAAGAAGGGAGTGAGAGTTAGATCCATTCCTTCTTTGCCCATCCCCGTATTTCGACAGGCTATCATGGGGATCCTTGCCTCGAGGCTGATCGGGGACAAGGGAGGGGATACTTTACTATACTGCTGGGCCCCCATCATTACACAGATAGAGGGGCATGGCCGGATATATGCCTGGGGCGCAGATATTCAGGGACCACCTACCATGACTTATATAGGGTGGTCCATTTGCAGGGACAGTCATTGAGCCACCCGACTCTGGTCATGAGTTGGGTGTATGAGCATTTTATTCCTTATGGCAGAGGGGTAGAGGTGGCAGACCCAGGGGCTGTGAGGGCAGCTAGATGGTTAGATATGTCGGTGCTTAGAGCACCTCACCAGCCAGTTGCCTCCCTTACCACAGCAGATATGGAGGCGACACCGTACCGGCTTATGGCCGGCATATGGGGCGAGGAGACCCTTACATTGATCTCCTGTTCCACCACAGGGCAGCTTATCGACCGCGTGGGATGGGTGGAGGTACACCCTTTTGGCAGAGTTCCTCAGCAGTTCGGCCTTCCATATGCGGGCATGCTTCCTCCAGTGGCACCGGTTTATAGATCAGTCCGCGAGGCTAGAGGGGGGCCTAGAGGCCGTGGTTGGACAGTGGTCACTCCTGGTATTCCTATTGTAGCCAGGGGGATTGTTCGGGCCAGAGGGAGAGCTGGTGCGCCTCGGGCACCTTTGCTTCAGATTGCCGCGGGTCCTGCTCATAGCAGCGATGACCCTATAGATATCGACTCCGATTCTGAGGAGCTTACAGAGGGAGGGTCGGAGGAGCAGACAGATGATAGCGATCCTGAGTGGCATGACACTCAAAATATTTTGCAGTAAAGAGGGCCGAGCAGAGTGCAGAGAGAGAGACTCTAGTTTCTGAGGAGCCACTCTCTCAGGGCCGTGGTGGAGAGGACGAGTCCGTTGCGGGGCGTCATGTTGCCCCTACTACAGGAGCAGCCCCTCAGTCGGCAGCGGCATCTGCAGCGGGTGCTGGCCCTAGTGACCCATCTTGGAGGCCCGGTGACCCGAGTAAGTTATCCTCTCATCTTTTCAATGTTTGTTTAATTTAGGATTTTTAATTGCTATCTCTCCTTATGTTTTGATATTGTATCTTTTAGTCTCTTGCCTAGCTTCTAATTCGTTTTTCTTCTTTGTTTTGCAGAGACTGTTGACGAGTGGCGGGATCTAATCCGTAGGGTATGCACTGATTCTCTGATGATCCCTATGGATAAGACCCGTGCGGAGCTATCTGTAGATGCCGGGGAGCCTTCAGCAGCCGGTAGGCATACTGACGTCTTCGCTCCTGTTTGGCATGTGGCCAGGATGGTGTCGACTCTCCGTACAGAGTTGGCAGGCTATAGGATAGCCGAGCGTCTTATGAGGAGTCATTCTCGTGGTGAGACCGCGGCTGCTCCTCGAGACCCTGAGCCCTCCGTGCATTCAGAGCGCCGGCGTAGCCGGAGTCCTAGGCGAGGGCACACCCTCGGAGGGGTCGCGTAGGGGTTGAGAGGCGACTTGGCCCTGTATGCTTTGTACTGTAGATTCTTTTGTACATCACGGGCTCTTTGAGCGTTTTGACCATGCCTAGAGCATGATGGCATTGTATATAAACATTGGTTATTTGTATATGCATTCGCTTTTGGATCAAAACTTTGTCACTCGTATTTTCCCTTTCTGTTTCCAGCTTCCTCGTGTATACTACGATGTATGTTTTATATGCTTTCTAGAATGTATGCAATGGAGAAACAGATGATGCAAATGTTTGCTTTCTTTTTGTGTTTCATGATGCTGATACATGATATTGTAGATATATTGTGATCTTAAATCTTAGCTTCTGTGAGCAATTTGGATACCTCATGTTTGTTTTGGCAAAGTGATGAAAATAACTAGTATGATGAGCAAATAAACTTGCCCCACTCCTAACTCCACGCAACTAGTAAGATGCGAGGGCTCATCACCAAGAGCCAAGAAGGGCGCAAGTTATGAAAAATGGTGAAATGATAGTGATGAAAGATAGACGAAGCTTTGGTGGAACCAAATTGAAAACTACAAGCTTACTCTACCTGAATGACTTCATAGTTTTGGGTGCAACTTGCTTTGCGGTTTATCCAGACTTAGACCCGTAGATGGCCACATAGTAGAAAAAATCTGGTTTTTAGGATTTTTAACTCTCTTGGGATTTTGAACATCCGATTCATTCATTTTGACTCAAAGTTTGAATAGTTTGTTTATGACCTTTTAACGTTTGCATTGTCTAGAGGACCCCCTACACTTTGCCCCATGCTACATGTAAGAAGCATGGGTTTATCGCCGTGGGCAAGGCATAGGTGAGTAAGGGCATTTCCATCCTTTCCCAACCCTACGTCACTAGTAAGAGATGCAAGCTCATCACCGAAGGTTGGTGGGGCAAGGAAATGTGTAAAAATAATTTTTTTGTTTAATCACTTTTTGACTTGTCTTTTTGAGTAAAATGTCAGTATATGCTTGTTTCCAAAGAGATGTGTATATGGGATAGATGTGACACCATGAAGCTTCTAGAACAGACCATAGGCAAGACACCAATCCTAAGAAGAAATCAAAGCGAGAACAAACTTGCAGATCTTGGTATGGTTACCGTTAAGACTTCATCATGTTTGATTTTATTTGATAAAAGATTCTCAAGATGATTGATGATATCGAAGATGGAGAGGTATGATTAAAGAACTTTATGCCAGAAACATCACGAGTTTGTAATAAATTGCTTTGAGAATAGATTCCTTGATCACAATTTGTGTAAGAACAAGTGGACAAAATGATCCTAATCTATATGAAAATGCAATGTAGATAGTTATATAAGTAGTGTTAGCTTCTTATGCATAGAAACGTTTGAGGTGGAGGGAATTGACTGTTTCGCCAAACTCCTCACCTTCTAGCGTACATAAGAGGTATGCACCATTTCCGTAGTCCTTCGTGACTTGGTATGGGCCCAACCATTTGGGCGAATTTCCTTCACGGTCTTCTTGTCGATCCGGCCGTCTAGTCTTAGAACTAGATCACCTTCGTATATATCGCGTTCATAAACCTTCTTGTTATATTGCAGCACATTCGGTCAAAGATAAGCTCTATGCATTGCTCAAAGATCTAACCTAGTTTCATATAGGCTTTCTAGTTGGGAAAGACGTGCTTCTCTGTAAGCGTCTTCATCCAGAATCCCTTGTAGTGAAATGCGGAGACTGGGTATTTCGACCTCAAGTGGGAGAACTGCTTCTGCCCCAAATACTAGCGAGAAAGGAGTTGCTCCCGTTGGTGTCCTTATTGAGGTTCGGTGGGCCCACAAGGCCGGATATAACTTCAAATGCCAATCTCGCTTGTTTTCTTTCACCGTTTTAAGGAGAATGGCTTTCAACGTTTTGTTTGTTGCTTCAGCCTGCCCGTTAGCTTGGGGATAATACAAGGAAGCCGTATGATGGCTTATTTTAAATTTACCGCCTAGTTCGCGAACTTCTTCATTTTGAAAGAAGTTCCATTATCATCTCAAATTGTTTGAAGTGGAGAGAGGTGAGCAATGGAGAGGATGGACATATGCATCACAGACTAAGGATAAAGTTCACACAGAACACCATTTCAAATCCCCATGAACATAGCTCCCATATCTATAAATGAAACATCCAAAACATGCACATAATACTCCAGAACGATGAGAGGCAAGAAGATGTAATCAAAACAAGTGAAGGATTGACAAACACATCATAAAAATGGGTTTTATTGCTATAAAAATTTACACAAAGCATCATACATGATAAATAGGCAAAAAATGCCATTTACAGAGCAGGGGAGGAGGTCCAGACTCCATTTTTGACCCTGGGGAAGAAAAAAAGAGGGGAGACAGAGAAGAAGAATGAAAAACAACTTTTTACAAAGGAATCCCGCCCGTATTTATAGATTCGATCAAAGAGAAGAAAGAGAGAGGGAGAAACAGGAAAAGTAGGTCGAAACTCAACCACTTTGCTGTTAATGCTTCTGATAAAATCTACCCCCAAATCCATATTTACTGCATCAATCCTTGGTTTAGTGCCTTGAAGGAAGAGGAAATAATGGAAACAAATCGAATCCGATTTGGTTATTGAGACAGATGGATCCTGCATTGAAGGCCCGAATACGTTTTCTCCATTTTCCTTTACCTAACCTCCTCAAAATTAAATTTTCAGACCTCCGTGGCATGGGTGAGGCTGAGATCTTTTCAATGGCGTCAGATTTGCAATATTTTGAGCCCTGAGCCAAAAGATATTCCCCCTTGAAGTTTGTATTGGGTGCATGTATGGGGTGGGAAAACAATTTGAAAAGCTCGGGTCCCCCTTTACATATGGGAAATGCGACAGATAGATTAGGGAAAAAATCAAACTCACAGGTTCAAAATTTATCTTTTCACCATTTTTCGTGAGACACAAAACGTGGAAAACCCCGTGGCCCCACTGCTATACCTTTTGACTATGTTTGACCATTTGCCCCTATTTTCGCTTTGTCCTGAGACATGTGGAGATGCAACGCTTTTTTAAGAACCCCTTCTTTATTCAATATTTGAATCAATTCCATTAAGACACTTGGCAGCCTCCGTTGGCCTGGCTCATGCATTTTTCAACAGTTACTCTTATGTGGGATCGTGATCAATCGAATATTTGACATGAGGTGAAATATGGATAATAATTTGGCGACTCATGGGGACATCTGCCTACTAGATGAAGAGACCAGTGGCCTTGAAGTATCCATTGGGCATGGAGTCTTCCTGATAAAAATAAAATTGATTTGAACTTTTGAAGATCTAATCCTTGAGCCACTTGGAAACCCACTGAACTTGGAGTTGATCTTCGCAAAAAAACCATTACAATGCACTGTGCAAGAGCAAAACAACAACACCAAAAACTATGTACAAACTAAAAATCATACATGCTCCAAATGGAACATGTAGAGTGTGCAAAAGCACTTCTTCTACTGAAAACAAACCTACCTACACTACTCTAACCAAGAGAAAAGGGAGCTCAAACAAAGCCTACAACTGGCAGGGAGAAATAGCTTCCCTTCCTCAAAAATGGCAGCCATGCAACTGATTTGGCACTAAACATGGCTGGTTGGATGAGTGAAAAATTGACAATAAGCCGGTCCTCCACCCAAATCATCAAGGTATCAACATTAATGGAAAATACCTCCTTAAGATGACTTGCATCAGACTTCTAGAGGTGTTGATGATGACCCTTGGTACTTTGATGCTCATCCTCATGCCCTGAAGTAGGCATGACTAGTTTTGGCTTCTCCTTTGGCTCCAATGAAGCCAAATACTTGATTGGGCAAGGTCTGATCCTTTTGATATGCCCATTGCTATGATTTTCCACTCCAAAAATGGAATCTTCATGTAGACCTCTTTGGGTGAATGACATGGAAGGAATGGTGGAACTCTTATGTTGTTTCTCTTTTATGACAGCAGGTTCATATGCTTAGAAGGTGGATGAAGGAGAAAACAATATAAATTCAACTGGTTCTTCTCCATCAAAACAATCCTCCAAATTAGACAAGTACTCTGCTTCATTATTGTCCTGCTGCAAATGGAATTCCATGGTGGGAAAGAAGTCATGATTGCACAACCTCATGGAATGGGAGAAAATGGATGAAATGAGTGGAAATGGATGGAAAAGGTTTGCAACTCAAAGAATGGGTTTTGACCGAGATGAAGTCATCGAGATGTGCTTGTATATGCCTCCAAAGGCTGAAATCTTCACCAAGAGCACATCGAACTTGATGGCGTGAAGTTGTAAGGTGCTTCGAGACCCATCCCACCGGGCATGCCAAAACTGTTAATGCAAAATCATAACACCCCCAAATGAGTTATGGATATACTTTTCTAAGGCGTAAATCATCTAGTGTGATTGCATAACATGGGACCATCTCTCAAGCTATGGGACTTGTGGACTTGAGATGGCCCTCCGGAGAAAGCCAAATTCTTCTTCCTAATCCTAATTCTAAACTACTCCTAAGGAAGGAAATGTGACTATCTACTCCTAATCTAACAATTCCAAGGGACTAGGGAGAGAGAGAGTGCATAAAGAGACCTACACTAACGAGGTGATAGCACCAAGAAAAGGGAAGTGCTAATCATCATCTTAGCTACTTGAAGTGGAGAGAGGTTAGCAATGGAGAGGATGGAAAAATGCATCACAGACTAAGGATAAAGTTCACACAGAATACCGTTTCAATCTCCACAAACATAGCTCCCAGATATGCAAATGAAAGATCCAAAACATGCATAGAATACTTCAAAATGATGAGAGGTAAGAAGACGTAATGAAAACAAGTGAAGGATTGGAAAACACATCAAAAAAATGAGTTTAATTGCTTCAAAAATTTGCACAGATCATCATACACGATAAATAGGCAAAAATGCCATTTATAGAGCAAGGGAGGAGGTACAGACTCCATTTTCGACCTTGGGGAAGAAAAGAAGAGGGGAGGCAGAGAAGAAGAATGAACAACTTTTTTTACAATGAATCCTGCCCCTATATTTATAGATTCGATCAGAGAGAAGAAAGAGAGAGGGAGAAGCAGGAAAAGTAGGTCGAAACTCAACCACCGCTGTTAATGCTTTTGATAAAATCCACCTCCAAATCCATCTTTACTGCATCGATCCTTAGTTTGGTGCCTTGAAGGAAGAGGAAATGACAGAAACAGATTGAATCCAATCTAGTTGTTGAGACAAATGGATCTTGCATTGAAGGCACGAATACGTTTCGTCTATTTTCCTTTACGTAACCCCTCAAAATTAAATTTTAGACCTCCATGGCATGGGTGAGGCCGATATATTTTTAACAACATCGATTTGCAATATTTCAAGCCCTGAGCTAAAAGATATCCCCCTTAAAGTTTGTATCGGGTCCGTATAGAAGGGTGGGAAAACAGTTTGAAGAACTGGGTTCCCCCCTTTACATATGGGACACACGACAACTAGATTTGGGAAAAAAATGAATTCGTGGGTTCAAAATTTATATTTTCCCCATTTTCCGTGAGACGCAAAACATAGAAAACCCCCACGGACCCACAGCTCTGTCTTTTGACTCTGTTTGACCATTTTCCCTTGTTTTCATTTCGTCTTGAGACATGTGGAGATGCGACGCTTGTTTAAGAACCCCTTCTCTATTCAATCTTTGAATTAACACCATTAAGACACTTGGTAGCCTCCGTTGGCCTGGCTCATGCATTTTTCAACAGTTACTCTTATGTGGGATCGTGATCAATCCAATATTTGACATGAGGTGAAATATGTATAACAATTTGACAACTCATGGGGACATCTGCCTATTAGATGAAGAGACCAGTGGCCTTGAAGTATCCATTGGGTATGGAGTCTACCTGATAAACATGAAACTGATATGAACTTTTGAAGATCTGATCCTTGAGCCACTTGGAAACCCACTAAACTTGGAGCTGATCTTCGCAAAAAAAAAAAACCATTACAATGCACTGTGCAAGAGAAAAACAACAACACCAAAAACTATGTACAAACTAAAAATCATACATGCTCCAAATGGAACATGCAAAGTGTGCAAAAGAACTTCTTCTACTGAAAACAAACCTACCTACACTACTCTAACCAAGAGCAAAGGGAGCTCAAACAAAGCCTCTGACAACTGGACACGGAGAAATAGCTTCCCTTCCTCAAAAATGGCAGCCATGCAACTAATTTGGCACTAAACATGGCTGGTTGGATGAGTGAAAAATTGACAATAAGCCGGTCCTCCACCCAAATCATCAAGGTATCAACATTAATGGAAAATACCTCCTTAAGATGACTTGCATCGGACTTCTGGAGGTGTTGATGATGACCCTTGGTAATTTGATGCTCGTCCCCATGCCCCGAAGTAGGCATGACTAGTTATGGCTACTCCTTTGGCTCCAATGAAGCAAATTACTTGATTGGGCAAGGTCTAATCCTTTTGATATGCCCATTGCTATGATTTTCCACTCCAAAATGGAATCTTCATGTAGACCTCTTTGGGTGAATGACATGGAAGGAATGGTGGAACTCTTCTCGCTATTTCTCTTTTATGACAACAGTTCATATGCTTAGAAGGTGGATGAAGGAGAAAACAATATAAATTCAACTGGTTCTTCTCCATCAAAACAATCCTCCAAATCAGACAAGTACTCTGCTTCATTATTGTCCTGCTGCAAATGGAATTCCATGGTGGGAAAGAAGTCATGATTGCACAACCTCATGGAATGGGAGAAAATGGAAGAGATGGAAGAAGAAAATGGATGAAATGAGTGGAAATGGATGGAAAAGGTATGCAACTCAGAGAATGGGTTTTTGACCAGATGGATTCACCAGATGTGCTTGTATGTGCCTCCAAAGGTTGAAATCTTCACCAAGAGCACATCAAACCTGATGAAGTGAAGTGGTAAGGTGCTTCAGACCCATCCCACCGGGCATGCCAAAACTGTTAATGCGAAATCACAGCACCCCCAAATGAGTCACGGATCTACTTTTCTAAGGCAGAATCATCTAGTGTGATTGCATAACATGGGACCATCTCTCAAGCTGTGGGACTTGCAGACTTGAGATGGCCCTCTGGAGAAAGTCAGCTTCTTCTTCCTAATCCTAATGCTAAACTACTCCTAAGGAAGGAAATGTGACTATCTACTCCTAATCTAACAATTCCAAGGGACCAGGGAGAGAGAGAGTGCATAAAGAGGGGAATCCTACACTAACGAGGTGATAACACCAAGAAAAGGGAAGTGCTGATCATCATCTCAGCTTCCTGAAGTGGAGAGAGGTGAGCAATGGAGAGGATGGATAGATGCATCACAGACCAAGGATAAAGTTCACATAGAACACCATTTCAAATCCCCACGAACATAGCTCCCAGATCTATAAATGAAACATCCAAAACATGCACAAAATACTCTAGAATGATGAGAGGAAAGAAGATGCAATGAAAACAAGTGAAGGATGGACAAATACATCACAAAAATGAGTTTTATTGCTTCAGAAATTTACACAGAGCATCATACACGAGCAAGAGGCAAAAAAACCATTTACAAAGTAGGGGAGGAGGTCCAGACTCCATTTTCGACCTTGGGGAAGAAAAGAAGAGGGGAGGCAGAGAAGAAGAATGAACAACAAATTTTTACAATGAATCCTGCCCATGTATTTATAGATTTGATCAAAGAGAAGAAAGAGAGAGGGAGAAGTAGGAAAAGTAGGTCAAAACTCAACCACCGTTGTTAATGCTTCTGATAAAATTCATCCCCAAATCCATCTTTACTTGCATCGATCCTTGGTTTGGTGCCTTGAAGGAAGAGGAAATGACAGAAACAGATTGAATCCGATCTTGTTGTTGAGATAGATGGATCCTACATTGAAGGCCTGAAGACGTTTCCTCCATTTTCCTTTACCTAACCTCCTCAAAATTAAATTTTTAGACCTTTGTGGCTTTGGTGAGGCTGAGATATTTTCAATGGTGTTTGATTTGTAATATTTTAAGCCCGACTGAAAGATATGCCCCCTCGAAGTTTGTATCAGGTCCGTATAGGAGGGCGGGAAAATAGTTTGAAGAATTGGGTCCCTGTTTACATATGGGACATGCGACAACCAGATTAGGGAAAAAATCAGACTTGTGGGTTTAGAATTTATCTTTTCCCCCCTTTCCGCGAGACATAAAATGTAGAAACCCTCATGGCCTCGCCACTCTACCTTTTAACTCTGTTGGACCATTTGCTCATGTTTCCATTTCGTCCCGAGACACGTGGAGATGTGGCGCTTGTTTGAGAACCCTTTCTCTATTCAATCTTTGAATCAATGCCATTAAGACACTTGGTAACCACCATTGGCCTAGATCATGCATTTTTCAATGGTTCCTCTTATGCGGGATCGTGATCAATCCAATACTTGACACGGGGTGAAATATGGATAATAGATACTTGTCACGTGTGAGAAACAAGAGGCAATGTAAAGTGGTTAGTGGGAGTAGGAACAAAAATGGAGATGGTAGAAATGGGTGGCAGGGTAGAATCGGTGGTTGAGTAGCAATGGAAGTGGCAATGGCAGCATAAGCAACAAGCTCAGTCATATTGGCGGCCTCCTCACGAGCAACATGTAAGAGCAAGTATAGTTCTTGGGGATGCTCAAGGATATGATCATTAAGGGCTTTAAGATGGTCTCAAGTAAATTCCTCATAAGATCAAGCCATAGTGATGAGAGTGCTAAATGGAAATGAGATTCAAAGGTTGGGTTGACCAAAATGATTAAGCTAAATGTGGATTTATAATGCCTAATTTGAATGCTATTGCAACAGTAAATGAAATATGGAAAATACACCCAAACAACTAAGTAATAAAGAATGAAACTCTAATTACAAAGAGATGGTAAAAGGACTTAGTTGATTAGCAAAGGAAGTCTAGATTGGATTAAAGCTCGACCGACTGAATAGGAAGCAAGGAGCGTCACATAGAGCATGGGAAAATGCAAACCGGAGGAACAAGCTAGACTGAGGCACCTGGAGAGGGATAGGGGCAACCATGGGCACCCTAGATCTGTTTTGGGGTGCCTGGGTTTGCATAAATGCTCATAAAATCTGCTCCAATGTGTCGTAAGGTGTTCTCCTATAGTCACCTTTGATTGCACAAAAATTTCCAAAGTCATTGTAAACTGCCGCAATAAAGAATAGACCTATAAAACCCTCAAATAAACATCAAATTCTAAAAAAGAAATATGTAAAATGAGGGATTGGACTATCATTAGCCACCACCATGATGGACTTAAAACTGAGCATTACACTACATATAGAACCCACTATAGTTCTGTGAGTTTATGGAATTGTGCCCTAGGTTGCGCTTGTGCATGTCGCACTTGGATAGCAAACTAATATCTAGATGTAGAATGTAGTAAATATGTACATGGAATAGAATAAAATTCCCTCCTATAAAGTGTGATGTAGAAAAATGGCCCTTGTGTCCCTTGTGATGGATCTAGATGGATGCAATGGAGCTCTTAGATGCCTTCATGGATGCCTTAGGTGGAGATAGATAGTGCTTAGTGCTTGGTCCCTTATTATGATCACATAACTTTATATTTATATGATTCCCTTACTTGAATTTTATAATTAAGCCCAAAAAGGTCAACTACTAAAAAGATAAGATGCTCAAATGGCTAGAAAGGACCTAAAAAGTTTGAGTAAAGTACAAAGAGGATAGGGGCGTTTGGCGCCAAGGTCCGAGTTGGGAACTGGTTTTCGGGATGAAAAATGTTAAAGAGTGAAAACACAAGCCGAGAAATTAAGGGTGCAAGACTGAAAGTAACAATAGAAAGCAAATAAAGGTTACCAAATACATGGGTTAATTAGTACTTTTATTACTTATGAATCATATGAATAGTAGAATGTGCTCAAGAGAAACCAAGGCACATACAAACAAGTGGCTAGGAAAACAAGTGTTAGTACAAGCCCATAAGGTTAATTTTAGCTTTCTGTGCCACATTATTTGATTTTCCTCCAAATTTCTCCTAATAATCCTTAGGATATTCTTATTTGTTGGTGTTAATATCCATTTATGTCCTAGGCTTGAGTGTAGATTGACTACACCTATAAAATCCAACCCTCACTACATGAATGACTGCTCAACTAAAATGGGGTGGAGAGGAAGGGCTGCAAGTTTCTCTTCGCCCATAAAGAAGGTAATTACTATTACATTTATAGGGAACTCACTGTTTGGAGGAAATGGACCATGTCATGAGTATGTTAATTTATATATGGATCTTGTGTGATAAAAGTATTCACTAGTGACCCATTTCTAGGTCTTCTTTTAGTTAGATGTGAGAGTTAGTTAAGTGTCTAAACTTCTTGAGTGTCATTGTTTCTCTATGTTTTCACACACTTCATTTATTTAGGGTCATTAATTTATATATGGATATTGTCTCTTCACTAGCAACCCATTTTTGGCCATCTTTTTAGTCGGTGTCTTTTGGCCATCTTTTAGGGTGTTTCAGATGTCATAATTTGTTCATTTTCATCTTTAGGTCTACACTGGGGTGCCTAGGGTCACACTGGGGCCTTGAGGCGCCCTAATCAATGATTTTAGGTGCCCATGTCATCGTAATTTGTGGTCTTAATTTATTTGTTCAAGGTTGGTCCTAATGGTTACCCCATGTATTCCCCTAGGTCATAGTTGGCAGTTTTGGGTCACTAGTGTCAAAATTTGAGCAAGAGATCCCTATATAAACAAAGCATACTCACTACATTATGGGGACATCTCACACATCAAGGGAAACTATCTACTAAGGCAAGGGACTGCATTTGGGATTCTTCTACATCTGCATCACACAAGCATAGGGGGAAAGGGTTGTATTCTTTCCATTCCATCCACCATTTGCATTTTACATCTAGTTATTGCCCCCTACTACCATGTCATTGGCACTAGGGCATCCTAGGCACAAAATTACACACACACACATAACTACATTGGGTCCAAATGTAGTGCAAGTGCTTAGTCATAAGACCACTAGTTTGGCAAGCTGAGGTCAGTCTGACCTATTCATATGCATTTTTATTTTTTAGGGATTGATGCTTTGGATAGGGTTTTGTAGGTAAATCTTCATACAATGGTTGAGGATATAGGTGACATTATTACGACAACCTATGTGATATGAGCTGAAGATAACACAAAGATACTATGACACTACCAGTTTTAAGTTTTGAGCATTTTGACAATCTGCAGCACCATAAACATACCAGGGCACCCCGGGGTGCCCCAATACACTCCTAGGTGCCTCAAGTATAGAAAACAATCAAATTTTTCCCTTCCTGAAGTCATTCGGTCATAGCCTACCCAGTCCACACACCAGTCTACTATAGTCAACACACAGTGAGGTAAGTTATTTACATAGGTTAGTAACATATCCCTCTTATTTCCATTATTTCAATCCATTCAAATATAAAAGTAAAATATTTAGATCTAGCACTTCAATATAACACTTAGTTTCTATTTAGATTAACTTATAAAATAGCTTAAAAACCAAAATCCTATTTTTAGTTAATCATTTTGGTGAACCCGTCATTTCAACATTGTTTCTTTTTTATCATCTTTCATTAGCATAGCTCTTCTTTTTTATCATGTCACATTTTAGTGTCAACCCTATTTATGATGAGGCTACCATCACTGAACTTACAACTTTATATAGTGCTCCTATGACCTTACCCGACGCCACTCAACAACTCCTCTTGAAGGTCAAAAACATGTGCCAACTAATCCTACTGATTCTCCTATCGGCATATGCCTTGTTGATGACCCTGTTGCTTTTACTCATTTATATGCCATGCCATCGGTGGCCTGTGATCCTTCTTATTCTTCTTTTGATATGCCACCTGATGTTTTAGATCCTTCTATCATTGATTATTTATTAGGCATTGATTCCCAACCTGGTATGCCTCCTACCTCTCCTCTGGCCACTCCTATCACTACTCCCATGTCTCCTACCACTTCTCATTGTGTTTCTCTAACATCCCATTCTAGTTCATTAGCACATTCTTATTACCTTGATGATCCTATTGATAGTAGTGTTTCAAGCTAACATTGACCATATTACTCCATCTCTCATTCCTACGGAGTCTCCTTCTTTCTACACTGTTGAGAGTGCCTCACCTCTTCCATCTTCTTCTTCTCCTAAGATTGCTTCTACCATAGTGCATGAGTCTCACCTTTATTTGTTTCTTCTCATTCTACTCCTACCTTATCTATGCTTCCTTCTTCCACTTCACCCACACCACATGTTCCTTCTAGTACTATTAGTGAAACTTCCCCTTCATCATCTCATGTGGCTCCTTTGACACACACTCCTCACGCGTCTTTAGCTTTGAGCCTACTATCTCACCTCTTGATATACCTATGATCACACACAATGGAAAGCTCCAACCTCTTAATACATTGTTTCCATCTTCTTCTATTCCATCACAGAAATTCTATCTCTCATGCATGATGTAGGTCAACTTCAGTCTCAGTTCACTCTCTCACCTTAGAAAGTAGGGCTTACTATGTGTCTATAGATAACAATTCCTTGCATGGTAATCTAGTTCCCAAAAAAATCCATAACTCAGCCTTTCCTAAGGATTTCATCATGCCCACATTTACATGCTTCGATGGTACCGATGACCCTCATGCTCATATTGCACATTATCACACTCTTATGGCCTCTTATTCCAATGATCGACTCTTTACTTAAGGCCTTTCGGTTTAGTCTAGTTGATGATGCACTTCAATGGTATACCCATCTCCCTTTTGGTTCTATTAGCACTTTCTATGACATGGAGGATGCCTTCCTTCATAGGTTTATTATCAATAATGGTCCTAGGGTCACATACGATCACATTCCCACTCTACATCAGGGCTCTTCCAACCTATTCAGGATTACATCTTACACTTTAATGCATGCATACATCAACTTATCTTTCATCCTAGTGACTTGGAAAAGTAGTTCCTCTTCTCATGGTGGTCTTATTTCTCCTCTAAAGCAACTGCTTATAGTATGATACTTGTGAGTCTTTTATACTTTTTTGTTACAAGGTTATTGATCTAGAACATGACCTTCTTGATTCTCCTCTAGTAGAGCCTTCCCATGTTTCTCCGATTACTATGCCCTCTGTCTTCCACCTACACCTCTAGTTGTACATCCTCAACAACCTCCACCCTTAGCTAAAACTCAAACAAACCGTGCTCCTCCTACTCCACCTCCTAGAAAAATCCAAAAACAACCCTTATCTCAACCCAAAGTGCAAAGGAAACAACCTCATTCTCCTCCTCCATCTCCTACACATGTCTCTCCACCTCTCGACCAATTACTACTACTACTACTTTCACCTCAGTACCATGAGCCTCTGTGTTTTTCACCTAATGCTCGACCTCATGATGTCTTGCGTATATTACTTGATGAGTGATTAATTTGGCTTCCTTCCAATCACCACCACCCTCCACACCATTTACAATGCCAACATGATCAATATTACTATAATTACCATCATATTAGTGGCCATCATGATAATGATTGTCTTTCTTTACGTGAGAGGTTACAACATTTAGAGGACACTGGTGTCATATATTTTGCATCTCGTGAGTGATCATTGTCTCCTTCACCATGACAAGTGTAGGCATACACCCCCCGAGTCTTCTCCACTAGTACTTAGTTTGTTTTTCATCAATCACCACCATCACATGCACGCTATCCACCACCACCTCCATTACTTCCACCTCCATATTCATTACATCCACCTCATCACTCACTATCCATCACATGCATCCCATGGGTTTCCACCAGTCTCTACATATCCCATGGTCACTCCATATGACACACACTTTGGTCCATACACTCATGCTCCATCCATTCCATATGCATCCACCTCCACCCATCATCTAGTCATTGGTAGGTGATCATTATCACCTTACCCCCCGATGATGCACTTGTGTTCTTATGGTTCTTACATGACTATTGAGGGATTAGTTTTAAGAACCTTTCACCACATGCTCTGTCATTCATCTAGCACACCTCAATCATTTCCCGATGATGCACTCTTACTTATGTGGCTCATACTTGACTGTTGAGGGGGTCTTATTACATGAGCCTATTCATCCATACACTAGGGGCATCGTTACTCTCCCCCCCTCCTATTTTCATCACCTTATCATATTACCATTATATTACATTTTCACATATTCATTATGATACACTTGTCTATTTTCACATTTATTCTATTATCACCATTACATTACCTACACGTGCTACATACTTTATTCATCTCATCAATCACATTACATTAGTTATCTACATCATCATTTACTATGTATATATTTTATCTACCATTCCTATATCATCATCATTTTATATTCATCACATACACAACAATACACATGCTAGAACAATAACCATACAACCATATGATATCCATTACATCACAATAACAAAACATCTCAAATATCAATCTCATATATATCAAAATAGGTGTCCATACATATAGCATTCATACCAATCATCATCACAAAAATATGTTTCATCACTTTGGGGGCAAAGGCCCCTACATCATATATACAATCATCACTATCAAACCTCATCATCACTATCACTCTCATGTACCATGAGATCCCTAGAACTAGATGCCTCCACCACCGTGTGATGCCATTTTCATGGCCCCAAAATTTCTCCACCTTTTCCGTAACATGGAAAATCTCCATGTTCTTCTTTGAGAACTGATGCTACAAATCTACATATCGGGAACACATCCTGGGCCAAGGGACCACCACCTACCACCTCTCGGGCATGTCGAGTCTCCTCACATGCCTCATCCTCTCACTAAGTAACATCATGTATGTTACCATTTGCTTATGGCTACTAGCTCAAAAAATGGGCATGCTCACCCACAATGTCATCCATGCTCTAGTATCCCTCCACATAACACATCACTAGGCACATTCCATGTCATCAATGTGTGGATCGATGTGTCTACTATCAATGACCAATAGGCATCTCCTGCATACATCACATACAACCTCATGTTAGTCAACCACATACACAAAAAACCACATCAAAAATTTATTAACCACAACTTTAAGTATACACTAATACTTACGACTCTACCACCATGCCGCTACAGGGTCAGGGACACCTCCCTCACCCGCTCCTCCTATTGTAACTCCATAGCACCCAAAAATACTGGGTATAACAACACCCATCGATGCACTTCCCACCACACTCGATAATCCTCCGTACACCCCGCATCATCACCATCCATAACCACTATTATCATTGGGTCTACCACATCTAACCCTGGTGGTACCAACTACTCTACTCATATGGGCCCTGGCCTAGCACCTACCCTCCTAGGGGCTCTAATGACTTGTAACCATATATATGGCTCTGGGGGCACATCTTGTGCCATCCCAAACTACCACATACTCTCTCCACCAAAAATAACTCTACTACACCTGAAAAAGTGGTCCTCTAACCACATGGTCCTCTCGAATACATCACAACTTTGTCACATCCTCAGGCATCCCCCATAATCATGATATGGCCTCCATGTCATCCGACTCGGATCCCATCCTGTCTATCAGGTCCCTGAAGCTATCATGTCCATCTTCCTTGCCAAATATCCACCCACCATCGAGAAATATCTCTGGCCAAGCCCACTCCCCTCGTGGCCCTGCAACTAGTCTCAATACGACTATATGCTCATATGCCCATACATGTAGTAGTGTGGTGGCCCCTATACCCCCACCATGCTCATCATGTGTAAACCGATACAAGTCCTTATACATGTGGGCCAACACACACACATCACCACACGTATCTCATCCCATCCTCCTCTATCCATCTGACATATGTCATGCATCTTATACAAGATGTCGACACCCCCTCCCTCCATTTCTATATACAAGATGCTATCACCACTATGCGATGAACTTCCACAAATGTGGAACCCTTGACTACAATATCACATCCAAACTAATATGGGCCTCGTAGGAACTTGGGCCCCTACAAAATATCATCTAGCCAGTGCATCTACCACTCCATATCCACTACCACCATCACCTGTACTCTCTCCCCAACCACTAGAAACCATAATATGCGATATACATCCTCCAACACTATCATCTCTCTCGTAGGCAACCAAAATGTGCATGTGTCTACACACCACCTCTCACACAATGCAATCAACATAGGCATATTATGGGGCACATCCCCATCCGTGCTATATGTCATGTAGGATGGCACCAACACATCCCACTCATCATCTGAAAAACCCAATCCCAGTAGTGTACTCAAGTGTCGACCACCACGGAAACTCCCTCGAGTGGATATCCCTCTGCACAACACAAAACAACAAAAAACAATGATTAACACACTTTACATGATAAAAAAAAACTACTCAACATGTTAGAAACACATTCCATAACAGTATCCACAAAATCAAAATTTTTTGGACCAGGGCCCAACAATAGGACTAGGGCACCCCAGAGAAAGACACTAGCACCCGATCTGGGTGCTCCAGGTCCCAAGGGTCACTAGCACCCTCACCACTCTTGTCTAGGTCCCAAAATGCTAAGAAAGCTAAAAATCTCAAAAATGCAAAAATTCACTCAACAACCTATTACACCTACATTTAAGTAAAAATAACGCACTTACCAACTCCGTAGTAGTATGCGATGCTACGCGGTCGCTACTCTCTCAAACCGGGTCGATGTAATGGTCTCACTTGAGGCATCCTACTCACTCCATATACACTCTTACACTCATGCCGAAAAAAATGAAGTGATAAGTTACCTTTTCACTTTACTATTTATAATCACATTACAATTGCCACCTTTACTATGGTCTACATTTCACTTATCACCACAACTAATACACACAACACCATTTTGGTCATATCTTGAGCATTTTTACTCCGATTTACACCCCATTTGTGGAATTATTTTTATAATTCTACCTACCACCATCTTACTACACATTTTCCCATGTTATACACCTTACTATTTTTTTATTCCTTACAACCACGTTTTAACCTCTTGCCATTACTTTTGACTTAGAGTCCGTTTCACTCACCACTCCTCTTTTTCACGAAAGGGGGGCATATCATTGGGGGTCCCCCTATAATCCCCTTATGTCACCACGCATCCCAAAATCATGAATCCAACACCTCACAATTATACCATGACATTTCACCATCAATCTCCCCTAATGACCTAATCTGGGGGCAACAATCATTTAACATTTTCTAAACACCTTCACACATCATAACTTATCAATTCCCCTAATGACCTAACTTGGGGGAAAAAAGTAACTAAAAATCATTTTACACATCATCTCATCAATTTCTAGAAACTTTCCCTAATGACCTAACCTGGGGCAATTAGAAAAAACTCTCCATGAGTAACCAATCTAAAACAATCAATCAACCAATCAAAATCAACGTGTTCAAATCAAACCATTCAAATCCACGAGCAATCTCCCAGATGACCTAACTTGGGAGTTATATTCACCATTTCATTCCCAGATGACATAACTTGGGATTTTATTCTATACTCCGTGTTCACTTCTAGATGACCTAATATGGAAGCCATCTCATCCTCTATCGCATTCACTTCTAGATGACCTAACTTGGAAGCCATCTCATTCTCTATCGCATTCACTTCCTCAATGACCTAACTTGGAAGCCTTTACATTGCGGTAACACACCAGTGAAGTGGGGGCAAGAGTGCCTTTCCCCTTATCACTCCTATATGGGTCAACTATTTTAACCAAAATCATCTGGATCCAAAATCACCACTTTTTGATTTGATTCCATCTGCAATGATAGATCTTGAGGATGTAGTTAAAGCTTTGGAGAATAACACACTTTTCTCCCTACACTCTTCCTCTGGCATCAGGATGCCCAAATCCTCCCATCATTCCATTCATATACAAGCGTTCGGGTTGGAACTGATCACTCCCTACCCACCTATTCGATATTTAACCATTTCAAAATCATCTAATCATCATTTTCATTTTCCACACTTCATTTGACACTTACACTTTTATGTTGCATGGATCAACTCATTGATCCATGGTTCAACACTTTTATAGTTCTATCGACACACTTCTACTACACATCTGTGTTCTTCTATAACTTGGGCTTCTCTAACTTTTCCTCAGGTACGCATCTCTATCTACTTTATGTTACCGAGCTTTCCTCACCACCAACATAAAGTGGGGAAAATGTAGTCACAAAATCACACACTTACTATTACATTTATACCACCGGTATGTTAATTTATATATGGATCTTGCATGATAAAAGTATTCACTAGTGACCCATTTCTAGGTCTTGTGGTCAATTAGTCGGTGTCATTGTTTTTTTCTGTTCAATCATCAGTTGTCTCTGTAGTTTTGGCCATCTTTTAGGGTGTCTCAGATGTCATAATTTGTTCATTTTCATCTTTAGGTCTACATTGGGGCACCTAGGGTTACACTTGGGGTGCCCTGGGGTGCCCTAGTCCATGATTTTAGGCACCCATGTCATCATAATTTGTGGTCTTAATTTCTTTGTTTGAGGTCGGTCCTAATGGTTACCTCGTGTATTCCCCTAGGTCATAGTCGGTAGTTTTGGGTCACTAGTGTCAAAATTTGAGCAAGAGATCCCTATATAAACAAAGCATACTCACTACATTATGGGCGGACATCTCACACATCAAGGGAAACTATCTACTAAGGCAAGGGACTACATTTGGGCTTCTTCTACATCTACATCACACAAGCATAGGGGAAAGGGTTGTATTCTTTCCATTCCATCCACCATTTTACATTTTACATCTAGTTATTTCCCCTACTATTATCACGTCATTGGTGCTAGGGCATCCTAGGCACAAAATTACACACACACACACACATAGAACTACATTGGGTCCAAATGTAGTGCAATGCTTAGTCATAAGACCACTAGTTTGGTAGTTGAGGTCAGTCTGACCTATTCATATGCATTTTTATTTTTTGGATTTGATGCTTTGGATAGGGTTTTGTAGGTAAATCTTCATACAAGGGTCGTAATGATATAGGTTATTGCACATTATTGCATGCGATGACATGAGAGCGAAGAAGATAACACAAAGATATCTTGCGACACTACTACAGCTTTTAGGTTTTGAGAATTTTGACAGTCTATATTGCATAGAACATAGACCAGGGCACCTCGAGGTGCCCTAGTACACTCCCAGTGCCTCGATGTACAGAAAAAATAGTTAGCTTTTTCCTTCTGAAGTCATTCAGTCATAGCATGCCTTGTCCACCCGCACACCATCTACTATATAGTCCAACACACAATGAGGTAAGTTATTTATAGGTTAGTAACATATCCCTCTTATTTCCATTATTTCAATCCATTCAAATATAAAAGCAAAATATTTAGATCTAGCACTTCAATATAACACTTAGTTTCTATTTAGATTAACTTATAAAGGTTAGTGGCTTCATAAGTTTGGAAAATCAAGAACATATCTCCTAACAACTTTTATTCTTCCTAGGAAACTTTGTAGTGCTCTTTTGTGATCGGGCAAGGATAATGCTAGAATAATGTTTAATCTTTCAAGATCAATATAAAGCCCATTTTTGAAATAATATAGCCTAAAATTTTGGCTTCTTAGACTGAAAATATGCACTTCTTGGGGTTGAGTGAGACTTCATACTATCTACTCCTTTTAAACACTTGCCTAAGATGAGAAAAATGATCATCTGTGTGCTTGGAAAACACTGTAATATCATCAAGACAAACAAGCACAATGTTATTGATCATCTTGTGAAATGCCATATCCACGAATCTCTAAAAATTAGCTCCTATGTTAGATAGACCAAAATGAATCTTCCTATATACATCGGTCACCCATTGTGTAGTGAATGTTGTCTTAAATTGGTCCTCTTCTTGTACCAATATCTAGTTGTAGCCATAATACCATAAATGATTGTGAAGTGCTCTAAACCTATCACCATTTGTAAGATTTGTTCCATAGAAGGTAATGGGTAGTGGTCCTTCAGTGAAGCTCTATTTAGATCCCTAAAGTCAACATAACCTTATCTCTCCACTTTTTCCTCACAGGGACCAAATTGGCAACCCAAGATGAGTGTTTAATAGAAAATATTATGTTATCTTCTATCAACTTACGTAACTCTTGCTTTATGAGAGGCTCTATAATTTGGGTTATATGCCTTTACTTTTTCCTAATAGGCTTGGAATTTGGGTCTAAATTTATATTGTGTTGTGCTAATTCCATATTAAAACCTTTAAGATCATCATATCCCCATGCAAAAACATCATCAAACTCTTGACAAAGCTTAACAAATGCATGTTTTTCTTCTAGGGTACATACCTTTCCAAGGTTGAGAAACTTTTCCTTGCCAATGGCGGTTTGTTCATAGTCTTCATGTTTAATCATCATGTTTAATTTCTCTCCTCTAATCTGGTCATCAATTGAAGATAGACTCAAGAGTGACCAAACCTTGAGGTAGCTTGTTTGACCTTAATTGGATGATTTGATCTTCATATTGTTGTTGTAATGTGTCTTGATTCTTAACTGAGAACTCAACTTCTTCTTGTAGAAAATTGATTATTTGTTGGTTATTTTAAAGCACCAGTAAATTGGTGTTATTATCGTGTACAACCGGCCTTACAACCACCTTAAAATGTTTCTATGTTTTTTCCTCTTGATGTCATCAAGTGTATTCTTTTATTTACCTAGCCATAGCTATGTGTGTTGGCACTTCATCTAGAAAAATTTAGATGCTCACTCAAAGCACACACAACCACCATATCCCTCCTTTGGTATGATTATAAGGATGTTAACATGCATATTCATAACTAATACACTCATTCAAGCATAATAATAATCGAAACATGAAAATTGGAAACACATATAATAAGGAAACAAAACCCTCATGATCAATAACACTTAGATCAACATCATAAGAACAATAGAATTACATAATCAAGAATTTTTAATACATAGCCTTACATTAACATCACTTATCCATTTCAAAATACCATAGTCAATACATAAAGACATTTCGATTACATTATAGTTCAATGCATCCTTGCACCGAAAAATGCACACACCATACATAATCAGGTCATACTCTCAAAACCTAGCAAACTTTGAGATTCAATCTGTAATCCCCTCTGACAACCACCAAAATAGTGGTACATCAATATTTATAAGGTGGGGACTTACTCTTCACTGATTACATGATTTCTTAATAACAAACATGCATAAAAAAATCCCGCATGTTTTTACGAAGGTAGCTAATAATCGATTATCCAAATTATACATCATGCTTTAATCCAATTATTAGACATCCTCATGCGCTCTCTTATCTATATTTTTCATGTGATTTTTCCAAATATATCCCTTTCTTGGCCATTAAGTCATCTTGGTTTTCTCTATTCTTAGACCTTTTCTTGATCAACACTCTAACTCTGTTTTTCTATTTTTAGCCCCGATTCCGGGAAAATGGATAAGTCCTAGCTCTCGCATGTAGCCCCACACACCAACCTATTTTCCCACTATGTATGCCCCTTGCACATGTGTACCCTACATGTAGCCTTTGTGCTTTATTAGTACTTAACAATTCCTCCGACCAACACTTAGGAATGCTAAACCGTGCCCCAATAATAGTTAGTTTGTCGACATATTTGTTCTCCTTCCTCAAAATGGATTTTTGTACTTATTGTCATTGATGTCAAAGGATTTGGTACAATGTATTTCTTCTAGATCTCACAGTGAAGCTCATTTGGAGCTCAAAGTGTAAATGGATTAGAGATCATCTATAATATTTCTCATTCGAAGCTAGGAGTATAAATGGTCTAGACCTTGTGTACAATATGTTTGGTCTGGAGCTTGGATCTAATAGAGTTGATTGTTTGGAGCTCATGCCAATGTTGCTCATCCAGAGCTCGAACTATATTTTTCTAGAGATTGCCTAATAATTTTGTTCATCCGGTGTTATAAGTATGATTGGTCTATAACTAGTAGACACATTGTTGATTTGGAGATAAACTTGAATGATATGGTGCCTCATTGGAAAATTCATTTGGAATTATGAGAAAATAGGACCATGGGTAATAAACTAAAAATAGTGTGTGAAAGGCCAAATCCCACTAATCAATGTCAAATATTGGATCATGCATGTCGACTACTCTAAAGCACTAAAAACATGTTTATGATATTGAAGGATACAGGTGACCTCACCTATTTTGGAATTAATATGTTTTCATGTTTTGATTCAAACTATGGCCGAATCTATTTTATGTTTATATTTAGTTCATGATCTAACCTTCATTTCTCCAATGGTGACCAATAATTAAGAGGTATAATCAAGTATAAAATAAGATGAAGTTGAAATAACAATGACAAGGTGGAGAATAATGGAATAAGAGAAGGGTGGAGTAAGTATAGTGTGAAAGAAGAGCTGCATTATGAGAATATATCATTAGAGATCAAAGAAGATAGAGAAAATGGAGATTTGTTAAAGACGGAGAAATAAAAAGTGGAGTATGGAGAAGATTGTGGTTTGATGGTAGAAATTATAAGGTAAGAGTCTCAGAACTATGATAAGAGTAGCCAACAAGCAAATGAAGTTTGCACATATGGAATAGTGGTTGAAGAGAGCGAGTGTATGAAACTAACAAGAGGGGTGAAGTGCAAATGAGTGGTGAAAGTAAAATTGAGGAACACCAAAAGATTAAAAATTAAAAGTATAGTTTTGAAAGAGAAGAATTATATTTGGGGATTGAGGTCTCCAGGTGATTTGGTGCTCACAAATTGGATGAGTTGGTGTTTGTACCGGGATTGTTGTCTCCAGTGAATTGGTGCTCACAAAATAGCTGATTTGGTGCTTGTATTAGGGATTGGTGTCTCCATTAGGTTGGTTCCTACAAACATTTGTAAAGTAATTAATTTTGTGACTGGATTTGGAAAATATATCTAAATAGTCTTTTCTTTGTGGTTTTCTCCCAAAAGGGTTTCCACATAAATTGTGTGTTTGTAATTGTTATATCTTGTGTGATTATTGCTATTGTGTGTATTAAAGGTTTAATTAATTAAAATATTTTTCAATACTGATTCACCCTCCCCCTTAGTATTAGTGTGTGTTATTCAATTGGTATTAGAGCGAGTTCCTTCAAGAGTAGCTTAATAATTAGAAGGTAGATCTCAAATAGCACACATGGCAAATCAAGAAGGATTCTCCTCAAATAGAGATCCATTGTTTGATGGAACTAATTATGAATTTTGGAGTATAAGGATGTGCACCTATCTAATGGATCTTGGGTTTTACATTTGGTAATCAACTATGAATGGTTATGTATCTCTAACAACTCCTTCAATAGATCAAGCTAGAAAGAAGGCAAGTGAGAACAATGCAAAGGATATGAATGCAATATTGTGTGGTTTGTCTGAATCAGAATTTGTTAAGGTGATGCATTATGTTTCAGCTAAGGAAATCTGGGATAAACTCAAGAACGTTTATGAAGGAGATGATAAAGTAAAGAAATAAAACTCTAAATGCATAGAAGTTAATTTGAGGGTTTGAAAATGAAGGATGATGAAAACATTGCAGCCTATCTTCTTTGTGTGGATGAAGTTTTCAACACTATTAGAGGACTTGGAGAAGAAATTAAAGATGAAATTATTGTGTAAAAGTGTTAAGATCTCTACCTTTGAGGTTTGATGCCAAAGTATATGTCATTGAAGAAATGAAGGACTTAAGCACCCTAACAATGGATGAGATGCATGTGATTCTCACTATGTATGAGATGATAAATGAAAAGGATAACAAATCTAAGCGTGAGGAAGCCTTTAAATATTCAAAGAAGTTAAACAATAAAAATATCAAACAACATGACTACTCCAAGAATAATTCGAGATAAGGAAAACACTAATTTTTGTAGGAAGTCAAGAAATGATCTGGAAAATACAAAGGTAAATTACCCTTTAAATGTTTTAATTGTGGAAAAATAGGAAATTATGTTGCTAAGTGTCCATATGTAGAAAATGAAAACACTAATAATGAAGAAGATCACAACATGAATAATGATAACAAGTTTGATCAAAATAAGAAGAGCTATAAGTAAGGAAAATCTGAGAAAGGGAAGAATTTCTACAAGCACAAGAAAAACCTCTATACCAAGGAGGAAAACAAATCTTCTAAAGAAAATGAAGAAAGCAACTATGCCAAAGAAAAGAAGAATCATTTTTCATGGTGATAGAGATAAAATAATGTGAAGGAGAGATGTTTTTAGAAGATGAAGAAGATGTTGAAGTTGAAGGTGAAGTAAATCTAGAAGCATGGCTCATTTTTTTCCCTAGAAGAGATCAAAATACTAAAGAAAAATAATCAAACAAAAACAATAGTTTTATAAATTTGAAGAAGAATATGGTGCCTCAAAATTAAAGTTGACACAAGATATTGAAGAATCTAATAAGATCATCATTGGTTTGCAGGTTCAAATTAAAAAAATGAAGAAGGTGAATGAGGATGTAAGAACCCAACTGAAACAAAAAGAAGAAAATTGTGAGAAGCTTGAATCTAAATTTTTCCTTAAGAAAGGAGCTTGAAAAAACAACTAAGTTGAATAGATGTCTCAAGTTTGAGAAGAACTCTGAAGTCTTAGATTATATTATTAACAATAAGATATCACCATTTATCAAGTCTAGTCTTGGGTACAAAGAATATCAGGGGACCACTAAAGAAGATCCCACTATGATGCCAAATATGGAAAACACGAGATAAGTCAAAGACCTATGCAAATGCTCTTCAAATTCATATCGACATGAAAGCAACAAGAAGAAGGAGACTCATGTTCCTAAAAATATTAAAGATACCAACATTCCTCCAAAAGAGAGCTAAGATAAATGTAGAATCTTCTTTCCTCTAAGGCAACGTCACGAAACTATGTTTTAGAATTCTTTTAATGGTTACTATTTTTCATGCAATTAGTTTGGGCAAAAAGAAATTGAATGTATAACTCATGCAAGAAATATTGGTAGGAAGAAGAATGCAAGTACAAGTTCATATGTTCCCTTTAAAAAAACTACAACTCATTTTCTCCTTTGATGGATTTTAACATTGAATGTTATAAGTGCCACAACTTTGGACATATTGAGCGATTTTGTAAAAGTGTTTTTGAGGAAGTTTAGAATGGAAGACTAAAAACTAGATAATACTCCTATGGTCATAGGCTATAAGTTGAGAAATGATGATGAGTCTCCTAAAGCAAATCAAAATCTCTATAGATCAATGATTGGTAGTTTATTATATGTGATGACATCAAGACCAGATGTGATGCAAGCAGTAGGTATTGTAGCACGTTTTCAAGCTGCTCCAAAAGAAACTCATGTGTAAGTTGTCAAGAGAATATTCAAATATCTGAAAGGTACATTGGATTATGGTTTGTGGTATCCCGAGATGAATATTTCACTCTAAAAGCATATACAAATGCAGATTGGGCTGGTTGTGTTGATGATAGAAAGAGTACAAGTGGAGGAGCATTATTTTTGGGAAATATTTTGGTATCTTGGTTAAGAAAAATAAGCCTTTATTTCTTTATCTACAACTAAGGCATAGTACATTGCAATAGTGTCATGTTACACACAAGTTTTATGGATGAAGCAAACATTGAAGGACATCAAGGTAGAGTTTGATTTTCCAATTTCCATACTTTATGATAACACTAGTGCAATAAACATATCAAAGAATCTGGTTATGCACTCTATAACAAAGCACATTCCCATCAAGTATCATTTTTGAGAGAGAAATTTATAGAACAATAGGTTAAGTTGGAATATATTGCCACAAAAGAACAAATTGCTGATATTTTTACTAAGCCTCTTCCAAAAGAAATTTTAGAGTATCTCAAACAAAATTTGGGAGTGGTATCACTTTCATCTAGTCATTAAATGGAAGCATGAACTTAGGGGAGCTAATCATCCTTTTCAAATCCATAGAGAGTTACTCCTTTTCCATTGATGTCAAAGGGGAGAGTTAGAAAAAGGGGGAGCAACATAACAAGAAATTAAAGAAAAGGAGAGTTTTATAGAAAGGGGGAACAAGATATATTTACAGACTATTTCTATGCAAGGTGGTAGGTTACCATCAATGAAAAAGGAGGAGATTTTTGAACTTATTGTCATTGATGCCAAAGGATTTGGTCTAATGTCTATTTTTAGAGCTCGCAATGAATATCATATAGATTTTGGTCACAATTCAGCTCATCCGGAGCTTAATGTGTAAATGGTTTGGAGCTCTTCTACAATATTGGTCATCTGGAGCTAGGATTATAAATGGTCTGGATCTTGCATAAAGATTTTTTTCTAGAGCTTAGAGATAATAGAGCCAATTTTCTGGAGCTCATGGCAATGTTTCTCATTCGGAGTTCATAGTACTTGATTGCATGCTGAGCTCGCCTTTAAGAATGTTTCTCGACCGTAGTTATAAGTATGATTGGTCCATAGCTAGCAACACATAGTTTTGATCTAGAGCTACTCTTGAATGATCTGATGCTGCATTGGAAAGTTCATTTGGAATGATAAGAAAATAGGACTGTGGATAATAAACTACAAAATAGTTTGTGAAAGGTCAAAGCCCACTAATCAATGTCAAGTCATTAGATCATACGGGATGACTACTCCAAAGCACTAAAAACATGTTTCTGATCTTGAAGGATGTAGGCCGATGTCCCCTATTTTAGAATTAATGTGTTTTCATGTTTTGATTCAAAATATGGTCAACTATGTTTTACATTTATATTAAATTCATGAGCCGACCTTAATTTCGTCATTGGTGCCCAATAATTAAGAGGTAAAATTAGTTATAAAAGAAGATGAAGTTGAAATAACAATGTATATAAAAGAAGGGTGGTGTAAACATAGTGTGGAAGAAGAGCTGCATTATCATAATATATCATTAGAGCTCAAAGAAGATAGAGAAATGGTGAGTTGTTGAAGAGGGATAATGAGAAAGCAAAGTATGGAGAAGACGGTGACTTGAATAGAAGGTAAGAGTATGTGAAATGTGATAAGAGTAGCCAACAAAAGATTGAAATATGTGTGTATGGAATAGTAGTTGAAGAGAGTGAATGTATAAAACCAGAAAGAGGGGTGAAGTTTAAATGAGTGGAGAAAGTAAACTTGAGGAATAACAAAAGATACAACATAAAAACTAATTTCTAAAAGAGAAGAAGTATATTTGGGATTGGCATCTCTAGTGAGTTAGTGCTCATGAATTAGATGAGTTGGTGCTTGACATTGGGGATTTTTGTCTCCAGTGAGTTGGTGCTCACAAAATAGATTAGTTGGTGTTTAGTATTGGGGATTGTTATCTCCGGTAGATTGGTGCCTACAAACATTTGTAAAGAAATTATTTTTGTGACTAGATTTGGATACTAGATCCAAGTAGTCTTTCCTCTAAAAGGGTTTCCACATAAATTATGTGTTTTTAATTGTTATATCTTGTGTGATTGCTTCTATTGTGAGTATTAAAGGTTAAATTAGTAAAATATTTTTCACTATTGATTCACCACCCTCTCTTTTTAGTGTGTGCTCTTCATGGATTGCACATTGAAAGATTCAAACTCATCAATAAGGTCCCATACTATATTCTTATAGGACTTCAACAATTTTTTTGTCATAAAATCTACCCTCTTATCTAGTTCACAACTAGTTCACTGTCACCAAAGACCTGTAATTGTTTTATTCCTCTCCTTCTAGCCCATTGGAGACCATGTACAAGGGCTTCATACTCAGTTGAATTGTTTGTACAATTAAATTGAAACCTAAGGGCAGAATAGTATTTTTCTTTCATTGGAGACACCAACATGATACCTCCTCCTGCCCCATTTCTATTCCTGGACCCATCAAAGTACATTTTCCAAACACCATCATCTTGCTCATTTGTCTTCACAAGGTTAGGAATGAAAGAGTCTTCTTCATGCAAACAATAAGTACCAAGACCAACCTCTTCAATGTGCTTATAAGGATCAAACTCATGACTTTTAGTCCCCCATTCATCAAGCAATAGATCAGGTATACCTTCAAGAAGAATATTTGGCTCCTTTTCAGCTAGTTGATCCTCTTCATCAATGATTATGTAATTGACATTGATGACATTTGGCACATAAGGTTCTATATGGTTATTTGCAATAGGTTCAGACCTTATGGTGACCTTAGTGCCATATTGGTTCTAAATAACATGTGAGACCAATATGATGACAAATAGCCCCCAATCTTGGTCGTGAAATCCCTGGATAGGCATAAGGAAAAGTATGGAGGGAGGTCAATTATGAAACATCTCGAGGAATTGAGAAATTAAGGCATACATGTAAAGTGATCCTCAATCCCCGATGACACCTACATTCTAGATGGATGTTCCATCAAGCTGTTAAACCCCTTTAGAAATAGGTTCATACTTTAGACAAAGCTTGTCAACTATATGTTTGGGCATGACTAAACTAGTTTCTCTTGAATCTATCATGCAATTGCGGAATAATTGTTTTCCAATGATCGATAACACATAGAAAGGAAGGGGTTTTATAATTTTACTTTATAGGTATCTTCTTGGCTGAGGTGTATTGGTAAGAAAAAATCTTGATTGTTCTTTAGGTGAATCATTTAAAAGGTCGAGGTTAGACAATACGACTTGTAAAAGATCCTTCTATCTAGGAATAGACAAAGAATCTCACATCAAAATATTCACATTGATTTTCTTCATATGCTCAAGAATATTGAAAGAAATAAGAATTTTCCCTTAAAAGACAAGGCTAGAAGTATGACTTCTACATCATCTTCATCATAAGGTGGACTGGAAAGACATTAAGAGCATCTAAGATGTGATCAACAAGGGTGGTTGAATTCTCTCATGTAAATAATGAGACAATTTTTAGGAAGCTCTGGGATATCATGTTGGGCATTCAAATCCAAGGGGTTGCCACCATTAAAATTAACAAAATGTTGATTTATTTTAAGGATTATGAGGGGAATGGGTCTTAAATTCTAACGAAGATGAGAGAGAGGAATACCAAAAGGGAGAGTTGAGAAAACCTTGGGTGGTGGGGATGGAATTATTTAAACATGTCTTCCTCTGATCCTTGGTAAAATATTCAGGTATTCAAAAGGCTCCCCTCTTATTGTGCTTTATCTTGTATGCACTCTTTTCATGAAACTGAAACAATTGACTATTGAAACCAATATATTTGAAATTAGAAGTTATATGTTTCCTCCAAATGAAAAAGTACCATTGAAACACACACCAATTTCGGTGTAGTAAATAAAAAAATTGAGTTGTATATAGCTCAAATAGTCCCATTGGGCATGCCAAAAACATTGTCACTTGAAATTTAACCCATGCTTGATCTGCTAGATTCAACACCTCGGTGTAACATGGGATTATATCTTAATGTAGGACTTGATCAGTATGAGATCAACCTCCGGAGAAGGATGACTTCCTCTACCTATCTTACTAATGCTAAACTACTCCTAAGCTAGGTTATACTATTGAACTACGAGGGAAAATGGAGAAGGAATGCATGAAAGGGAAACTAAGCTAAAGAGTGGTGATAACACCAGAGAAAGGGGATCTCTCTTTCCTTAAGTTTGGGGAAGCAAGGAAGGCTCATGCAAGATTGAGAGGGAAAATATTGACCATACCGTAATTTTACGACTCCATCAACCTGAAACCCTGCATATATGACACAATGAAATGAAATCCATGAAAATATAGTCCATACACAACATAAAATGGAAAGAAAAAAGAGGAAAGAAGAAAATAATCTAAGCAAAAGGGCATATATGAGCCACATTCAACATATATTTTTGCTTATAAGGATGCATAGTCTATTATAGTCACTTAAAAGGCACCGGATGCATTAAAAAGATCAAAACAAAGGTCTACAACTTAAAGTTCACTCAACATGTTAGCATGGTAAATTTACAAAACAAATAGAGGATTCTTTACAATGAAAATGAGTTGCATTATATAGATCCATGACCTTGTTGCTGATTTTCATGGTCTTTCACACATTTATGTACCTTTTGAATGATATGTAGAGTTTTTGTTGTTTTTTACCTTATCCCATGAACAACCTTTGACTCCATTTTACATTTTACCACATGTGAACTTTTCCTTTCCCCTTCGTGGGGTGTGCTTCCCTTTATAGAGTCTTCTGTATCCCACGGATTTAGCTTTGCCTTGTCCTGCCCGCAAAAATTGAATTTGCTTGTTCCTTTGTCTTGTGACATTTAGTTCCGTGGTGGTATTCCTTTGTTATGTGGATTTTAGAACCTGAGGAACAATATGCTTTAAGCAATCCCATGAAACACTATACTTGGGTAATCTTGCGAAACACTATAGTTGTTCACTTTTCACTTCATGACTAACTTAACTTTTCACATGATGCAATGCCACGTGGTATAATTACTTTGTTTTGTAGATTATAAATTCATGGTCCCTTTTTTGTAACATGGACATTATAAACTCATGACACACTATATTCCCTAAACCCGCAGAACACTATTCCTCCAACTGATTCTGTGAAACACTAACTTATTTGTTCCACAGAATTGTGATTTTTTGGAGCCACCTAAGTCTTGAGTCCTCATTCATTTGTTCCATAGATTAGTTGAACCCACATAACACTATGTTCCTACCTTCCTAGAATAATAACTTCCTTGGTTCCATGACTTTCCGAATGAAAAATGTTTTAGTACTCAACCTAAATGAAGTTATCAAAATAACATGGGTGCTATTTTGGACAACAATAAATATATTCATTCCTAAGAAATCAATTATTATGTTAATGAAAATAAATATAATATTAAAGTGATTATAGGATTAAAGTATTTGTATTCATTTACATGCATTAAAATGTAGAATAATATTTTATGAAATAAAGTCTGAGATATTTATTTTTTCATAGGAACTTATTCATGTTTTGAAAATGTATGTATATATCCCCACATATACCCATTGTTTTTATCTACAAATGATTTCTTTTGTGTAGCTCATTGGAACATTAATATGTTGAGTGAGTGTCTATATGAGTACATTGAGATCGAAGTAGACCGACTAGTAGCATGTCATAGGAGATCTTTATGGAATTTACTCTTCCTCACATCACTACATCAACACTTTATACAACTATATTACCTATTTATAATGCCTTCAAATCACCATTCCATATGCTCTGAGGGATTTCTATTATCTTCCTTTCAATTCCTTTTCCTCCACTTTTCATGGTTTTCTCGTGACATCAAATTCATTGACCGGACTTCATCGACTCAATTGATGATGTCTTATAGAACCCTATCCTAATTGATGTCATTAGCCAAGCCAAAAGTCAACTAGTATGGTGTCATGAATTTAGGGTTGTAAACCCCTAAATTTGACCTATGACACTTGGAAACACTAGTTTCATCACCCGCTTACACACTTATTGATTGACACATATATTTTTTTTTTTGTACATTTCCCCCATCCTTTTATCCATACATTTGTAAGCCATCTATACTTGAGTAACACGTATTTAGGATCAAATTGGTCTATACATGAACACACTATAAATCCTGGATAGACATTCTCGACTCACAAATCCCTATTCTCTACCTCCTAAAAGTGTCAACAACCTTAAACATTATTGTTTGTAAATAGTTTCTTAGAGTGGCATAAGACTATTTTAAAAGGATGAGAAAACTGAAAATAATGAGATTAAACCCTCTATATATACACGTAATTTATAAGTCAACTAAGCTTTTGTAATTTAGGTTGTGTTTTATGTGGGTAAATAAATTTTCATTAATGTGTGGAATATAAGTTAATATATTGCTTAATAGATCTAGTATTTTCCATTAAAAATTGTTTATTGAATGAACATGAATTATTATAGTCACATAAGTAAGTGCAATTCCAAGATTCATTGAAGAGGAATATCTGATTTAAAGTTGTAACACATGTATTTAGAGGTATTTGGAGTGGATTTTTTTTTTTTTTTTTTTTTGGGATAACAATGCCATAGAGGAAGAGAAGAGAAGGAAAAATAAGTAAATGTACTCATACCCTAATAAATCAAATATTATGTTGATAAAAAGAAATTCAATATTAAAGAGGTTAGTAAGATTAAATAATTTTTATTCATTTACATGCATTAAAATGCAAAATTATTTTAGAAACTCAAATTTGACAACTTATCCTTTGACAATGAAAAGTTTGACTTTGATCACATACTAAGAAAAATGATTGCATTCTAAGCTACAATATTGAAATATCCTTCTCTCTCTTACATGAATTACTAATCTCTACACACTACTCTATCATTTATCCATGTAATATTAATTATCAAAAAGTAGTAATCCATGCTTATGCATCACTACTTAACTCTAGCTCTTTTGTCACTAAATCCTCGTATGGGACCTTACCAAACAACGCTAAACTATACTATGCCCTAAACTGACCTATACTATCTTATACCCTCACTCCTGTAGACACTAAAATATGGTAACTTGTCCTTGTGCAATACCAAGTTTGACCTTGTATCCTTGCTAAGAAAAATTCTCACATTCAAAATCCAATCTCATCATCTCTCTATCCATTCTACAACTTTCTTATCTTTACACTATACTATGTCATCAATTATGGAAACATTATTTCATCAAAGCAACATAAAACATCTAATATTTATGACACAACCTTAAGTTATGGTGTTTCTTTCTTTGGTCCAAAAACATATGGAAGGATCGAGATGTAGGATCCGATCCTGGACCGACCTATATAGTCTTTCCTATTCACAATAACCAACTCTTATTTCAATTTCAAATATTTCTTTGGGTTATTTATATTCCTATAGAAATCGTTATTAACATATCTCACCTAAATTCATTATCACTTTATATAGCGATCCCAACGGAGACTATAAAAAACACAAGAACTATTTTTGAACCAACTTTCAGATCAATGATTACTAAATATAGAATTTATAAAACCCTAATTTCAGAGTCACGTATGATGAATAAATTCTAAGAAATTTCTAGAATATAGATGACAAAATCAATAAGCTAGATAAATATAGAAACCTAAGTGCAAGAGAGGGTAAGAATGAATTAGTTGATTCATGCTTGATCTAAGATTGTGTAGACTAGATAAAATTGATGAACATGAAGGGAATATTGTCGCAATTATACACTCGTGAATTCTAGGATTTTTAGATATGCGTAGACTAGGGTTCCTAGACCGAGGTGAGGATTCCTAGGTGCTAGAGACCTCTACTGGGTGCTTGTGACTGTGCATGAGCTTGGAACTTAGTTTTTATGATGTCACAAGGTGGTTGCTGATAGTCACTTTTGGTCACCTGTATGTCACACTATGATCATAAAATTCACCTGTAACATACAAAGAGAATATGGCCTATAAAAACCTCAAAGTACATCAAATCCCAAAAGGAAAAGATGTAATATGGGGAGTCATAATGACCACTGAATGTCACCCAACTAAGTGATTTTATGACCGAGTGTTACACTACATCTCAGAATCCATGTAGTTCTTATGCATGTGTGATAAAATTGTTCCCTAGGAAGCCCTTGTGCAAGCGCACGTGATAGTGGGTGATAAATAGATGTACTAATGTAAATAGATGTGTGGATGGAAAAATGAACTTCCCCTCCTATGCGTGTATATAGAAAATGCAGTCCCTTGTCCCTTGAATGAAAGCTATATGAATTCCTTTGATGCTCTTAGATGCCTTTGGATGCAACCTTAGGTGATGATAATAGCTTCTTAGAGCTTGTTCTTTATTTTGGTCACATAGCTTTGTATTTATATGATTCTCTTGGTTGAATTTCGTAATTGACAACTAGAAGGACGACCCATAAGAAAATAAGATGCCCAAAAGATAAAAGATACGAAAAAGAAGTGAGTTAGATAGAAAGAGGTCAGGGGTGCCTAGAGGGTACGAGGGTGCCTATTCGCTAGCATCCCGGCTAGATGCAAGTGTCCAGAGTCATGAAAGATAAAATTATTAAAGTTCTGATTGGGTTGTAGGTTGTGTAAGACTAAAGAGAAAGCAAGAAAGAAAAGAGGCCAATGATAGTCATCAATTACTAGTTTTCTTGCTTAGGAATCATATGATTGCAAGTATGCTTTTAGGACCTAGAACTGTACCTAAGTGCATGATTTTGTGTCTACATTTTCCCCAATTTTTTTTTTTTGAGTGAATACTCGATAACATAAAGTAGATAAGAGATGCGTACTTGATAACCATGTAGAATGTGATGGCGATAATGTGCCAAGGAGATAAGTAAAAGCGTGAAGTGATAAAAATGAAGCGTGAAAGCTAAGAAAGAGGAAGTGACCCTAGGGGTGAAGTGTATTGTGTTGTACTATGTTGTACTTATTGTTGTGCTTAATGTAGGGTTGTTTCTTGTTGCGTATTAAGGATGGACCTGTAAAATAAGAGTGAAATAGTAGTCAAAGTTATGTATTATGAAAAATTTATAAATGTGAAAAAGTAATAAAAAGAAAGTGTACACATGATCCATGAAGAGTAAAAAGGATAGAAAATTTCTGAAGTGCTGTAGAAGAGTGATTGTTTTGGGTGATCTAGTGCCAAGAATGATTTTTTTAGGTGATCTCATGTCATGATAGAAGAGTGTTGGGGAGAGAGGTCTAGTGTTACTCTCTTTCCATGACTGCTTCCCAAATTATACACCACCGCATATGGCATGATTCAAGTTTAGTTTCATATTGTCCCATATTATTTTATGTTGAAAAGGAGATAACAAGAGATTGCATGCATTCTAGCTATCGCTTGATCCTGTGAAACTTCTCTATGAACTGCTATAGATTTTGTTGATCCGATAAAATTCTATATGTGTCCCTGGGATATAGGTGCCCAGGGGAGGACATAGGCACCCAAGCACTACTATTTGGTGTTGGGCATTAGTGTTTGTGTTGTCGAGGACCCAAGTTAGAATCAGGTCATTCTATGACTATACCTTTGTTATATTCCTATGATGTGTAGGCATGTATTGAAGCTCTAAGTTGTTGTATGGGGTGACTGATTCACCCAATGTATGCCCCCTTGTTTGGGGTGCATGTGACATCATTAGGAGTATGCGGCCCAAAGAGAGGACCTGATGTTGAACTAAACCATGTCCTTGTGGGGGAAGGGAACATGCATGGTAAAAATCAAGGAACATGTAAATAATATGGTTAGAAACATATGTTAACGTAAAAGTAGCAAACATGTCATAGAAAAAAATTTAACAAGCAAGTGTACATAAAAGATGGACCACAAAAAAATGGATTTTAGAAATGGGACATAGCTCATAATGTCATAAGAAAATTAGGGAAAAGTGGCCAAAAACATCCAAGCGATGATCAAGAAAGACATAGGGCAAATCCCGCAAATAATGACATACAATAACAAGCAATGGAAAGCACAATGTAATATACAACCATGGTGGCAAATAGTTCCTGTAAGGAAAATGTTGCACATGAAGCACCTACTAGCATGTTAGAAAGCTATAGAGCATGTCAAAACATATATAGATCAATGGAAAGTAGTGTGATAGTAAGAATATGAAGTAGTAAATAATGAAACAATAACACTTGTAGTGTGCTTTAGAAAGTAGATGCCCCAAATAACATCGATGGGATTAGTAAGAGGTATAGTGCCAAACATCGATCTTTGCATGTAAAGATCTGTAAATGGTCTACATTCACAACTACTTAATAAGTGAACATGCATTTGTAAATGATAAAGATAATATCATATTAAATATTTGTCTATCATGGGAAACAAAGTGTACATGTAAGTAAAAGTAAGCAAGAATAGATGCAACTAAGATATGCAATATTTTGTGAATGAGTGAGATGGAATGATATGTAATGTGAATGTGATAGGAGAAGTGTGACCCCCAAGTGGATATGGATGAACATGGGATGAGGTTAATTTATAAAATACCCCTCAACAATCAAGAATGAACCATAAAATAAGAGTACATCGTCGAGAAATGGTTTGAAATTATGCACTAGAAATATGTGGAACATGAAGCGTAGAGTGTAAAAAGTGAATGATGTGAGGTTCAATTCAGATTTATACCCTCAGCAGTTGAGTATGAACCATGGAGCTAGAGTGTGTCATATGGTAGTGATGATACAAGTTGTGTTTA
Source organism: Taxus wallichiana var. yunnanensis (assembly GCA_018340775.1). Lineage (NCBI taxonomy): Eukaryota > Viridiplantae > Streptophyta > Pinopsida > Cupressales > Taxaceae > Taxus > Taxus wallichiana. The sequence goes on along the minus strand of CM031234.1, from coordinate 222,821,966 downwards.
TAATAAGATTGTTTCTTAGAAATAGGAAGTATGAAGCACAAAGCGTGACATTAGAAATGAGAGATACTTTATGATGTTAGAAGGGGAGAGAAGTAAACATGATGCCCCCAAGTGTGTGATGATGAGTAAGCTATCTAATGAAAGTGAATGATAAGGGTCCTTCACCCGATGTGTCGAGAGATAAGGGTATGTGACCATGCTCTAAGATCAGTGGTGTCTCGAGACCGATAATGTATCGGTGAATGAGACCTATGTGCTAAAGGGTGTGGTAGAAACCCATGTGGAGGAGACTCTAGGAGGTGACGAGCACCTATACGAAGGAAATGTAAGAGGTGATGAGTACCTATGTGAAGGATACCGAGGAGGTGGTGAAATCCTATGTGAAGGGGTTACCCAAGTAGGGGACTTAAGCTGATGAAGTGGACTAGTAGATTGATGAGAACGAGTGGGTTGTGTGTGACTCGAGAGAACTAGGTGTATAATGCACCATAAATTTAGGAGGCCCGAGGAGGCTAGATGATTTATCCAAAGGTCAATGGAAACTTAGAGAGGAGGTGAAGCAAAGGTGTGGAAAGTGGAACACCGTTGAGAATGACAACTTACTTATTGTGAATGAATTTGAGACACAAGTGGGTCATGGAAAATATAGCCTTAGCGACACAAAGCCAAGGAAGACCTAAGAACATGTCATAACCTTTGATTAATAGTGCCACAACGAATGACACAAACATGGTGAGAGGCCCAATCAGAATCGGAAGAGTGATGAATCCATAATAATTTTGAATTGGATAAGAAATTTGAGTTAGTGGATATTTGATATCAACAAGGAGTGTAATAGAGCACACAATAATAAGAGCCAATGAATCACCCGCATGCTGCACTATAATATTTTCTTATGTTGTAAGGTGGTTGGTCATAGTTGTTGTTGATTTCTGTATGTTGTACTATGATCGAAAAATTCATCTCGTAGCCTGCAAAGAGAAGATGACCCATAAAACCCTCAAACTACATCGAATCCCAAAAATAAAATATGCAATATGGGGAGTTAGACTAATCATGACAATCACCTAACTGAGTGAACTTACAATTGATTACTACATTAAATCTCGGATCTATGTAGTTCTTGCATGTGTGTGTGATATAATCATGCCCTAGGAATCCCTTGTGCAAGCACACATGATAGTGGGAAATAACTATATGTACCAATGTAAATAGATGTGTGGATGGAAAAATGAACTTCCCTCCTATGCATGTATGTAGAAAATACAATCCCTTATCCCTTGAATGAAATCTAGATGAATTCCTTTGATGCTCTTAGATGCCTTTGGATGCAACCTTAGGTGATGATAATAGATTCTTAGAGCTTGGTCCTTTATTTTAGTCACATAGCTTTGTATTTATATGATTCCCTTAGTTTAATTTCATAATTGACAATTCTAAGGCTGACCCATAAGAAAATAAGATTCCCAAAATAGAAAAGAGACCTAAAAGAAGCGAGTAAGATAGAAAGAGGTTGGGGGTGCCTGTAAGGGATGAGGGTACACGGGCACCGGTGTCCAAAGTCATGAAATATAAAAGTAATAAAGTTCATACTAGGTTGTAGGGTGTGTAAAACCAAAGAGAAATTAAGAAAGATAAAAAAGAGGCCAAAGACAGTAATCAATTAATAGTTTTCTCTTTTAGGAATCATATGAATGTAAGTATGCTTTTAGGACCTATAAATGTACCCAAGTGCATGATTTTGTGTCTATAATCACCCATACACAATCGGGGATGGAAATTGATGCCTATCAATTTCCTAGTCCTATGCTTAATCATACAAACACATAAAAGAAGGAATATATATCAATAAAACTAATCGAGTTATCTAACATAGTAGATTAATTTGTGTCACTCATTCGAATCGGTACTATTTTCTTCTATTAATATTTATAAGTGAATTAACTATATGTAAAACATTAAATACATGTACCTTATTTATTTTACATATCATTGTTCATTCAATTAAACTAAGGCATTACTGATCAATCCTTTAACACATGTATTCCATTTTAATCCATTCTAATAGTGTTTAATAAAAACATGACAAGTAATTTTGAATGTGGATTGCTCGGTGGATATTAAGGACCCAAACACACCCCTATGTCCCACTTTGGGAAAGCAATCCCGCACTACTCTAGTTCGAGCTCTTGTATAAAAAAGTGTTTACCATTCAATTTTTTTGAACTCAAGGTTTTGGGATATTGGCGAGTTCCAAGTAGTTTATAATAATCAATCTAAGTTTCATTCCCATTAAGTTCATTTAGATGGTTTCAATAGGTGTCCATGAGGACACCTTGAGGTAGTGGTCAAAAATCTCCATATGGACCAAGTGGAACATAGTGGGACACTCCGAATGTAGATCACTTGACGAGACATTAAGGACCCAAGCCTACCACCATGTCCCACTTAGAGAAAGGTCTTATCTAACCACTCTAGTTCATAGATCTGGTATATTAAAAGTGTTTAACACCAATTTTGTTTGGACTCTAGGTCTTGGGATATTATTGAGTTATAAGAAGTTTATAATCATCAACACGAGTTCCATTCCCATTCATTCCATTGAAACTTTCAACAAGTGTCCATGGGGACACCTTGAGGTAGGGGTTGAACTTCTCCATGTGGACCAAACATAACATAATAGGGTGCTTCAAATACGAGATCACTCAACGGACATTAAGGACCCAAGTCCACTGATGAGCCCTATTATCCAAATAATTCTCCTAGTTATCTGGATAACTTATATTTTCATCCTGACTCTAATGTTTCACATTTCAAGTCACCCACACTCAAAAATATTCTTTTAACACCTTGCACAATTGCAGCTCCTCTACGTGCCCTCGTGCACCTTCTTGCTCCCCTCTGCATTCTTCTATCTCATCCATTTTCCTTCCCACATGCCTCGCACTTACTTCTATTAACTAAGTCCTTGGCCCTTTGCATGCCACACCCATTACCTTGTAATAGTTGCGCCTTTTAACTATACATTCTTTTCTCACTAGTTTGCCTCGTCTCCCCATGTGTATAATGCACCCCCTCTTCACCTCTTTCTTCCACTTCTTCCTTGCACCTAAATGCCATGAATTTACCTTATTTCTAGTTAGCTTGGAAAATCTTCAAAGGTAAGAGCAGCCATTGAAAAGTCCAAGAGCTTGCGAAAGATTCCACGTGTAAACCTGAAACTCCTTCAAAGGCAAAATCCTGAGCGGGCTTCTAAATGAGCACAAAGCCTCCATGCATCTAGTTTCATAAAAGGACAGGATCAATGTTGAATAGTCAAAGTATTGAGACAAGCTAAGCGGAGGATGTCAAGTGTCAGAACGACACTAATTCAAGAGAAAAATTGGGGAATGGTTTCTAAACAAGCGCTAAGTCGCCGCGTGTCCTCGGTCAGATATATGACCCTACCGAGCAAAAGACTTAGCCAAAACATGAAGAAATTGAGTGAACCATGGAAGAAGCCACGTGTCATCCCAACACAAATTCAAAAGAAAATAAAAAGGCTACCCTCAAGCATGCTTCAACCCTCCACGTGTCCGGTTTCAAAAGGGCACTGTTTTGGTGGTTGGTTCCCACCATTTTGTATGGACCCAATTCAAATTTCAAATGAGCATATATTTTGGCTCAGTGCTCAAAATCTGACAAATCTAGCACTGTTGGAAATATCTTGGCCTCGTTTATGCCATGGAGATCTAAAATTTAATTTTGGAGAGGTTAGGTGGGGAAAAAATGAAGAAACATCTTCGTGCCATTAATACAGATCTATTTCCCCAACAACCAGATCAGATTTGATCTGATCCATCGTTCCTCCTCCTTCGAGGTGCCAAACAAGTAATTGATGTAGACACAACAAATTTGGGGTGGATTTGCAGGAGGCATTAACGATGGTGGTTGAGCTTTGAATTAGTTTTCCCACTTCTCTCTCTCCTTCTTCCCTCTGTGTCTGAATCTATAAAGGAAGGGTCAGGGCTCATTGTAAAGGGTTGACACTCTAGATCCTTACGCATGTTGTTAAGGACTCCATATTTTCTATATTTTGAGTTGCTGACCTCCATTTTTGGCTCTTGCATGTGGATACTGGCCTCTTTATCATTATAACAATTCTATGCATTCTTGGAAGTAATAGAAGCATCGTTTTGTGATTATTCTCTGTCCTAACGTGTTTTCATTCCTTCTTCTCGCCTCTTCTCTTGCATTGTGTTTTGTTGTGCTATTTCAAGTCCACTAAAGTTCCATACTTGGTTGGTTTCCACGAGAACGATCTAGTGAATGCGTATTTCACTGTGCTACTCATGCCTAGCCTCCTTTCATGCATTCCCTATCATTCTCACTCAGAAAAGATAGTGTTCAACCCTCTTTTCTGGTGCTATCACATTTTAGTGTAGTTTACTTAATGTTATCCTTCTTTCCTTGGTCCCTTGGCATTCTTAGCTTAGTTTCCCCTTTCAACACTAGGAGTAGCAGTAGCAGTAGAAATAGATAGAGGAACTGGCCTTCTCCAGAGATCCGTCCCAAGCTCGCAAGGTCCCACAACTTGGGGACGGTTCCATTATGGTCTCAAACACCTCAACCCTTTTGAGATCTGAGATGTGGGTACACATTTGAGAAACTAACAGTTTTTGGCACACCCGGTGGGACCAACATTGAAAGCTTAAATTTCATATCTCTAAGTTCTAGTGTGTGAACTTAGTGTTTTAGCCTTTGAAGAGGCTCATTTCAAACACATCTAGCGACTCCCAATATTTAAGATCTTTGTTTCAATAGTCTTGAGCTACTTTCATGAGAAGAGTGCACACAAGAAGAAGTGCAACAACTAAAGATTCTTTTGAATACCTCTAACTATCCCCAAGAAGAGTTCATTCCATAAATCCCATGTGTGCATCTCTATCTCCAGCGTGTTTCACCCATTCAACTCCTTAAAATACAACAATCATGCACCCTCGAATGTTGCATCAGCCACCCCCTCCATTAAGAAACTTTGCAAACTTTGGGAGGGAGTCCCTTAGTCTTGGCCATGCAACATGATATGCCAATGACGCGATCAAGAGTATTCCTTACTTTACTAGTGAGAATCAAATCACCCCTCAGGAGCATATCCAGATGTGGCAAATGTGTGTTCACTCTATCTAATCACACATAATGATGTAGCAGTTAGGTTACTTACGGCCTCTTTCAAAGGTAAAGCACTTCAATGGTACCGAGGCTTGAGACTTGGATCTATCACCACCTGGGATGAACTAGGAATAACTCTATGCAATTATTTTGAAGACAAGTTAGATCACCTATCTTTGGTGGAGAAATTGACAACAACAAGGAGGGCACCCAATGAGCAGATGACTGATTTCAACATCAAATTTCAGAAGACTTGGGATAGAATCCTCTTGTGGTAAGACCTACAACCCAACATGCTTTCCTTTATTATCTGAAGGCACTCAACAACGATATTTCAGTTATGATACAATCTATGGGAGGTAGAACCTTGCTACCACTTATAGTATTACATAAGAAGGGCAGAAAATAGTCTTACTCAGGTGGGAAAATTAGCTCCTAGACTACCTATGCCCTTGTTACTAGAAATGTCGCAAGCACCCCAACCTTCTATAGCCTCTATTCCTACTCCTAAGTAGAGCACGCAACCGGTTGCCTCAACATCCTATTCTCCATCACAATAAAAATAAAATGAAGAAATGAAGGCTTTGTGATCAGAAATTTGTCAAACAAAGTCATATCATTGGAAAAACAATAGGCACAAGCTTGTAGAGGTAATTCCAATTAGGTGCATGGCCAAGGGAATCAACCTTGGTAGAATCAATACAGAAATCAAAGATACACGCCCAACTAGCAGAATGATAGGTGGCAACCTAATGAACATCTACCCTTACAAGTGCTCCATCCCGCACCTTCTCTCCCAAAGACCTAGTGTGAGCAAGCAGCTGCACTTCTTCCGGTTTAGAAAAATTTGGTATAAGAGTCGAATGGTGCTTCCCTTGAAAAATGCATCATAGTCAATATCATTATTCTAATGTTACATGTGCCCAAGCCTTCATGATTCAGAATGCTTCATCTTGTGAGCCCTCAACAAGCACCCATGAAGCAGATAATCCAGAAAAGACTAGAAGATCCTCCGTAAAACCAATTTGATGTTCTTTGGTGTAGAGGACTTCTGTGTAATCAACCAAGTCAGAGAAGATATAAGTAGATCACGTGCACCCAAGTTGTCATGACAACACAAGATATAAGAAAAGAATATTAGAGTTAGGTGCATAGGTCACAGTCCTAATCAATACAAGCATATCTTTAGAAGAAAAAAGAATCAGATAAGACCTCTTATAGAAAAAATGTTCAAATCCCTATGCAGAAGTCCCACGTAAAGCTCCTTTTCAAGCAAAGACGCGCCCATCCTTTGTAAGCTAGCCTCTCTCTAGCTAAAATTTAGGCTTTCATGCTTGAATAGACAAGAAGGGATGTTGTTCCCCAAATGCACAAGGTGGGGGGCTTCCATTCAACATTATTGAACAAATGAAGAAAAAACAAACATAAACGTCACAATGTGGGATTCTCTTGACTATTCCATCTCAATGCAGGATCTGCATTGCATGAAGCTCGCACAAGTTCTGCACTAACCTGTTATGCAGAAGCCACGCGCTTCTCTCAAAATATACCAAGAGGAGAAACTAGTAAGTAAAGTTGCTAAAACTCCACCCTTCTATATGTCCTTGATTATAGGTAAACACCTAGTGCATAACTGCTTGATTGACTCAAGCGCTACTAGTACTTCATTATGCCTAAGAAGATAGCTAATGTCTTAGGTCTGAAATATAGCCCTTTGTCTAAAGGAGTCATAAAACTTGATGGATCAATTATAACCACCTTAGGAGTCATCAAGGATCTTGAGTTAACCCTCCATGATGTATCTAATCCTCGACAATTACTCAAGATGTGTCAATTATTGACCTTCCTCCTTTGTTTGCCCTATGTCTATCAAGATAATTTACTACTAAAGTGGGTGGTTATTTGTCTTCCGATTGGTCTCATATGTTACTCAAGACAAGGTATGGTACCCGGTTCACCATACAAGCTGAGCCTATATTTTCTTATCATGTAGAGCCATATGTCCCATCCCCTCTCCAAGCCAATTGTCTTATCTAGAAGAACAAGTTTCGCCTTCTGAAGAGCAATCTCTTCCACCCTCTATTCCGACCTAATGCTTGATGAATGGGTGGAAAGGAATAAAAATTTGATCCCTATGCTGAAGAATTGAAGCTATGAAATTGGGATTGGAACTTATTGCATTCTAGAAGAAAACGCTATGCTTCACATGTGCTCATGAAAGAAAAAGTTCAAACTGGTCTATGGAGGTTATATTTTGATGGATCCAGAAGCAGAAATGACACGGGAGTAGGAGTGGTTCTCATTTCCCCTAAAGATGAGAAATTATTCTTCACACATAGGTTGTAGTTTGCATGCTCTAACAATGTGGTAGAATATGAAGCGCTAGTGCATGGCTTGCTCATTGTTGAGAAGAAGAAAATTAAGGCATTACAGATCTTTGGGGACACATAATTGGTCATCCACCAGTCACCAAAAATGCCAAACAAAGAATAAGATTCTTAAAGCTTATAAACATAGAGTTTGGGACCTACTTGAGAGATTTGATGCCCTTAATCTACAGGTAGTCCCATGTAGAATGAATAAAGAGGTTGACCAAATGGACGTGCTTGGTTCACAATTTTCTCCCTACGAGGAAATTTTCAAAGGAAACACTCAACACATTAAGATGGTGATCAGACCATCCATTCTAGAAAATAACACTAGCTGACAAGTGTTCGATAATGATGCATAGATCATCTAGTTTATCCAGAATGAAGCTGAATTTTCATCAAGTATGTAAGATGACCTCCATGCCAACTATGGTGACCAAGTAATACAACTGAAGACAAATAAGTTTCCTAAAGGGATGGTCACCTTAGAGAAAATGTTCAGCCCTGATGATGAGTTCAAAGGTGAAGAAAGATACATGTGTGCCACGTAAGAAGATTGCTCCTCCATTACTATTACACACGGAAAGGAGATGTTGCTCAGCAGACTTGTGCACATGAAGAAAAACATGCCTTCATCTCTCTCTGTCAAAAATATAGTGAAATTTTCTCATGGGAGTATGAATAACTCAAAGGTTTTGATCCAAGTTTCTCAACACTCTATTGACCTTGATCCTAGTATCAAGCCCGTCAGACAAAAAGCAACTGGCAATCAATCCAAAGATAGAGCCCTCATGAGAAAGGAACTATCAAAACTCATTGAGGAAAAAATTATCTTTCCTATCAAATACTCTACCTGGGTTACAAATATGGTTCCAAAGATAAGAAGAATGGTGAAATCAGACTTTGTGTTGATTTTAGAGATTTGAATAAGGCATCTCTAAAGGATCATTATCCTTTGCCTTCAATGGAGCAAATTTTGTAGACTGTGGCTGGTGCGTAAAGGTTCTCCATGCTAGATGGGTATTCGGGTTTCAACCAGATCCTGGTCAAGGAAGAGGATCAATTCAAAACAACATTTACAACCAAGTGGGGAACATATGCATACTAGAAAATGCCCTTTGGTCTATCAAATGTGGGCAATGTTTCAATGCACCATGGATATTACCTTCAAAGGTTACATCAATGAGTTCATCTTGGTTTACTTGGATGATATAACTATCTTCTCAAAGCAAGGCACATATCACATGGCACACCTAGAAAAGGTCTTTGAGAGATGCAGGGAATTTGGGGTATCTCTTAACCCCAAGAAGTGTAATTTTGCGGTGGCTCAGGGCAAAGCTCTTGGGCCATGTGGTTTTGAAATATGGTATCACGATTGATCCTGAATGTGTTTCAGCCATCCTAGCCCTTTCCCTGCTGGTGCACAAAAGGCCTTACAATCCTTCCTTGGCAAGATTAACTTTGTTAGGTGTTTTATCCCTAACTTTGCAGGACTGGTTCGGCCCATCACCCTCATGCTCAAAAAGGACATAGCCTTCAGATGGAAAACAAAAGGAAGAGAAATATTTAACAAGATCAAGAAAGAGATTGCTTGTGCACCAACACTCATCAATCCAGATTACTCAAAGGATTTCATCCTTTATGCTTATGGTGCTGATGTAAGCATTATTGCTGTCCTAACATAGGAAAATGAACAAGGGTTGGAACAACCAGTGGCCTTCTTCAAATGACGCTAAAAGGATTATGAATTGAAATATAGTCACATGGAGAAGCGGTCTTTTCCATCATGCGCGCGCTCAATAAATTCAAGAGCATGCTCGCCACAAATCATATCAAGGTGTTAGTCTCCCACTCATCTATCAGAGACTTCATCATGGGAGTAGAAATCAGTGAGAAGAGAGCATGATGGGTGACAAAAATCATGGAATATGATGTGACTATTAAGGCCACAAAGCTGGTAAGAGGCAAGTGCACTCTGTAAGTAGATTGCTGAGGATGTGCAGAGTGAACCTAAGGCTTCATTATTTTTAGATGAAGACCTCCCGCGTGTAGAACATGAATAGAATATAGACCCCAGCATGCGTGACTGGATGAAGGACATGATCACATTCCTTTCTAAGGGTGTACCCTCCCTAGTTTGAACAAAGCAAAGAGAAGGCATCTAAGGTTGCAATCTATCCCTTATGTTTTGATTGATGGAATTATCTTCAAAAGAAATATAGATGGCGAACTGTTAAGATGTATCAATGGTGCGCAGACTGAGAAAGTGTTAGCAGAATTTCATGATGGATTCTCTGGTGAACACTTCTCTTCCAAAAATACAACAATGAAGATCATAATGGAAACTATCTTTTGGCCTACCCTATTTACAGATGCACATAGATGGGTCACAAAATGCAAGAGTGTGCTTTATTTATAGGAAAGAAAATATTGGTAAAAGTGCTCCCTTTGACTTTGACCAATCCAAGCGGATCAAGCCTTTTCTTAATGGGGTCTCGACTTTATAGGCATGATCAATCACCTTCAAGTGCTGGACATAAATGGGTGCTTAACACATTTTACTTCACTAGATGGACATAAGCTATCATGCTTAAGGAATCAACTGAGGTAGTCATCCTTGACTTTCTTGAAGGTTTAGTCACAAGGTTTGGCATTCCTCAAACCATTATCTTTGATAATGAAAAGGCCTTCCTTGGTGCAAAATCACTGATTGGGCTCTAAGTCTGGGCATTTACCTAAAAACCTCTTCCAAATATTTCCCTTAGGGAAATGGTCTGGCAGAATCAACAAAAAAGAACTTGATCAAAATCATGAAGCACACAATGAACATCAGACAAAGATAGTGGGCATACGAAGGTCTTGCACACGCTTTGGGAAGATAGAATCATAGTAAAAAGGCAATAAGAACTTCACCTTACAAGCTTGTCTATGGCAAGGAGGCTTCCCTTCCTTTGACACTAGAACTAAATTCATTGGCACTTGCCCAACAGCTAGAATTTGAGGGCGTGGATCAAAGAGAAATCGGATGATAGAGCTGGTTCATCTTGAAGAGCTTAGAAAATTTTCCATGATCAAGCTAGAACAACATCAACAAGCAACAAAGAAATGGTTTGACAGAAAGGCTAGGCCTCAAGATTTCAAATTTGGGGACCTGGTTCTAAAATGGGATGCTAACAGAGCTAAACCAGGGCACCATTCAAATTTTGATGCACTTTGGAGTGGCCCATACATCATCAAGTCCTGCAAAGAAGCTAACTCTTTTGAGTTAACTCATCCAGATGGAAGTGCACTACAAATCCTAGTAAATGAGATCTATCTCAAACCCTTCCATTAGGTTTGCTGCATCATGTTGTATATATTAAAGTAGTTTCAATTCCTCCAAGTGTGCTCCATGCACATTGTTTGTTTGTACATAGTTCTTTCCCCTCACGTGCTTCTTGCACGTGCTCTTTTGTTACTTCCAAAATGTAGAGCTTCTCTCAACAGTTGTGAGATTCAAAACAGAGTGCATATATGATTTTTAAGTGATTACAGGGGCATTTTCATGATTGAACATGCCAAATCCATGCCTCCATGCCCAATGGACTTATAAGGCTACTAGTATCTTCATCTAGTAGGCAGATGGCCCCCAAAAGTCACCAAAACTGATTATCCAAATAACTCTCCTAGTTATCTGGATAACTTATATTTTCATCTTGACTTTGATATTTCACATTTCAGGTTGTGCACACTCAAGAATATTCTTTTAACACCTTGGCACAGTTACAGTTCCTCTTTGTGCCCTTGTGCACATTCCTACTCCCCTTTGCATTCTTCTATCTCCTCCATTTTCCCTTCCCGTGTGCCTCACACTTGCTTCTATCAACTAAGTCCTTGGCCCTTTGCGCATCGCACCCATTACCTTGTAATAGTTGTGCCTTAACCATACATTATCTGCTCACCATTTTCCTCATTTCCCCGTGCACATAATGCATACACCTCTTCACCTCTTTCTTCCACTTCTTCCTTGCACCCACATTCTACGTGTTCACATTCTTTCTAGTCATCTCGGTGCATCTCCAAAGGTAAGAGTAGGCTGTTGAAAAGTTCAAGAGCCTACGGAAGATTCCACGTGTCAACCCGACACTCCTTCAAAGGTAAAATCCTAAGTGGCTTCTAAATGAGCGCGGAGCCTCCATGCATCTAGTTTCATAAAAGGATAGGATCGGGGTTAAATAGTCAAAGCATTGAGACAGGCCAACAGAGGATGCCAAGTGTCAACATGATGCTAATTCAAGAGAAAATTTGGGGAAGGGTTTCCAAACAAGCACTAGGCTGCCACATGTCCTCGGTCAGATATATGACCCTACTAAGAAAAAGAATTAGCCAAAACATGAAGAAACTGAGTGAACCGTAGAAGCAGCCACATGTGTCAGCCCGACGCAAATTCAAAAGTGAAATATAAAGGCTGCCCTCAGACATGCACCAACCCTCCATGTGTCCAGTTTCAAAAGGGCATCCATTTTGGTGGTTGGTTCCTGCCATTTTGTATGAACTGATTCAAATTTCAAATGAGCATATATTTTGGCTTAGTTCTTGAAATACGACAAATCTAGCACCGTTGGAAAGATCTCGGCCTTGTCTATGCCATGGAGATTTGAAAATTTAATTTTGGAGAGGTTAGGTGGGGAAAATGAAGAAATGTCTTCATATAATTAATACATGATCTATTTTCCCCAACAACCAGATCAGATTTGATTTGATCCGCCGTTCCTCCTCCTTTGAGGCACCGAACAAGTAATTGATGCGATATGACGATAGATTTGGGGCAGATTTCCAGGAGGCATTAACGATGGTGGTTGAGCTTCGAATTAGTTTTCCCGCTTCTCTCTCTCTTCTTCCTCTCGTGATAAATCTATAAAGGAAGGGGGGCTCATCAGTAAAGGGTTGACACTCTAGATCCTTATGCATGTTGCTAAGGACTCCATATTTTTGTATTTTGAGTTGTAGACCTCCATGTTTGGATCTTGCATGTGGATATCGGCCTCCTTATCATTGTAATAGTTCTGTGCATTTTTAGAAGTAATAGAAGCATCATTTTGTGACTATTCTCTATCCTAATGTGTTTACATTCCTTCTTCTTGCCTCTTCTCTTGCATTGTGTATTGTTGTGCTATTTCAAGTCCCCTGCAGTTCCATACTTGGTTGTGTTCCATGAGAATGATTTGGTGAATGTGTATTTCACTATGCTACTCATGCCTAGCCTCCTTTCACACATTCCCTATCATTCTCACTCAGAATAAATAGTGTTCACCCCTCTTTTCTAGTGCTATCACATTTTAGTGTAGTTTACTTCATGTTATCCTTCTTTCCTTGGTCCTTTGGCATTCTTAGCTTAGTTTCCCCTTTCAACACTAGGAGTAGCAATAGCAATAGAAATAGATAGAGGAACTTGCCTTCTCCGAGATCCATCCCAAGCTTGCAAGGTCCCACAACTTGGGGATAGTTCCATTGTGGTATCAAACACCTTGGCCCTTTCAAGATTCGAGATACGGGTGCACAATTGAGCAACTAACAAGCCCCATTTTTTTTTCTGGTCAAACCTTATGCAATGATGTCTAAGCCATGCTAGAACCTATATTATCTTCGATATTATTATGCATGATGGGAAAAATACATACTTTATATTTACTACTTTGAAATGTTTATGGGTAATTATTGTGTGTTTTTATGTTTCATCTTGTTAATTCTTGTGCATGAATGGCTTAAATATGATATGGATAAATACTAATCCTTGTGAAAAGATGCATGTGTTGAAAAGTTATAATGAGTGCATGACTTAGGATATATGATGGCAGCAGACTCTGTTATGTGATATGGCACAATGGACTCTATTTTGTTTTATGTTGGCACAATACTCTCTTCCTTATTGATAAGGGTCGAGGATAGTGTCTTCAAAACGCCTAGCTCATCAAATCCCTCAAACCATAAGTGGCATCTACATGCATGCGGGTAAGAATATCTTGGAAGTCTAGTTGTCAGCATCATTTTCTATCAAGAGACCGTAACATCTATCAATCAACGTTCCAAATCATAAAGTTCAGTGGCAATAACTGAAGACTCATCACCACTTTAGTTTCTTCAATCAAGCTAAGATTTTGGGAATCTTCTAGAAGTGATTGAATCCTTCTATGAGTCAATCACAGACCTCCTCTTCAGTTATTCTAAAGGCATGATCAATCACCCATGAGTTATTCTCGCCATTAATATATTTCCGAGAATCAAGGAAATTGTGGAGTTCAAATAGTTAGTTAGATTTAGAATTAGTCAATCTGAATAATTAGATCTTTGTAGGAGGCTAATATAAAAAGGAGGAATGTAATCAGAAATGTAGTAGTTGTTTTTTTATGTAGTAGCATTTTGAGAATTGAATAAAGATCAAATTTAGGAGAAGTTATCTTGCTAAGAGCCTCAGTATAATCCTGATCGAAGGGAAGGAGCAAGGGCCACTCCTACCCAATGAAAGGGAGACTCATTTTTATTTTCATTACTTTGTTATTTAAAGTATTGTTATCGATTATTGTTTCTTTCAAAATTCAATTCAGTCTTTAATATTAATGCTTTAGTTGGATCTCCATTCTTGTTTCAATCCTAGTATAACAACTTATTGCATTTCATTTGTAATCACGATCAATTCAATGAATTTAGTTTAAGATAGAAACTTGTACTGAATTTGTGTTCCTACCGTTCCCTTTGTTGCAAACAACCATCAGATGCTGCCTCATATTGACATATTAAAATTGATTAAAGTACGAGCTAAAATGACACTCGTCACTTTTTGGTGCCGTTTCCAGGGAACAAGGTGTCATCAAAGGTTAAGGTGCTAGCTAGAAGATACTGCGGGGTGTGGTAAGTTTCCATTTAGAAAGTTCATTTCGTAACTCTTTTTTTTTTCCCTTTCCTATCATTCTAAAAAAAAGAATCAAGAAACCTAGGTAAAACAACATGGATTCCCTGAGGTGAGTATGTGGAACACACACAACCAAGTTCAATATCAATAATTAGGGAACCATTTCCAGTATGTTAGGATTGTATGTTTAGACCTAGAGACCATAGATGAAGATTTATTAGAATAAACCTTCAAAACCCCCACAAAATCAACCTATGGAACAACTTGTTGTTCAAGTCAAGATGGCGGACCCCAATGATGGAGACAATGGTGTAGAAAATCCACCAGGAAGAACATTTACCTATCCTATCCAGTTGCGATCCTAATGATTAAGATCCTATGAAAAATATATCCCCTTCAATTTTTCCAAACTTTTGAGGGCTAGTTTCAGAAGATCCTTGATCAATTCCTTTTTGAATTTAAAGTTTTGTGTCAAACTTATGACTACACTGTTGATGGCCAAAAACTTAAACTTTTTCCCTCTACTTTAAAAGAAGCAACTATGAGATGGTTTATGGGATTGACCCTAGATTCCATCCATACATGGGAAGAGATGGAATGAGAGTTCCTAGATAAATACCAGGACTACTATCGAGTAAGGGATAGGAAAGAAGAACTCTTCCGAATCCAATAGGAGGATGAAAGTGTAGAAGACTACTTAGACAAGTTCCTTTTTCTTCATAGAAGGTGTGGAGATGGCCTCAACATTAACCTACTCAAAAATTTATTCCTCAAAGGATTAGATGATGACACTCAAGAAACATTCAACCTAATGGGGAAGGGAGATATGAAAAAGTTAGACTTCACATATATCATTGACCTTTACAAAAATTACTCAAGAACTCACCCCAATTTTAGAAAGAAAAAAGGAAAAATGGCTAGTGGAGACCTATCCAAATTAAGGGAAGAAATTACAAACTTAAAAATTGATCTCTTAATTCAACTCAACACTACCATGGATAGAGAAAAGGATAGAAATATAGATCCCTTGTTCATTTACTACCCAAGGTGTAGGGAGAAACATGGATTAAAGGATTGTCTGTTATTAGAAGACAAAAATTTGTCTTATCTACAAATGTAAGCATGCCACTGATCAGTGTGGTCTACTTCCCCTACTCAAGAATCATTTAAAACAAAACAATCACAAATAAACTGAGTTAAACTACATGGGTCAAAGTAGGGAGGAAATTTTTAGTCCAACCAACATCAAAACTACAACCAAAAAGTGCAATGGATTCCAAACCAATGGAATGGACCTTGGTCATATCCACCTCCTTGGGCTCAACAAGTTTCACAGGAGTGGATCCCACAATATTCACAACCAAATTTTAATCAACAACCATGGGATTCACATCCAAACATTCCATAATATTCACCATATAATTATCATTACCAACAACAGTGGAATGCACCACAAGGATCTATATGGACAACAATATTATAACCAAGAAGATCACAAGGTCAACAAGCCCTTTTGGCTAGACCAAGTAATGCTACCCAACCTGATCAACCTACCCAACCATAGATACCTACTCAGACTATGGAAAACCCTAAAAATATAAGGCAGGGAAATCCAACATATATAGTAGAATCTGAGAAAACCCTACATTAAACTCTTTGGATTACAAGGACATAATGCTACGTTCAGAAAGGTTACATCTAAACCTCCTTCCCCTATCATTGAGGAGATTCCTGAAGACAACAAAGAGTCAACAAAAGCACAACCTTGAGAATGTAGAAGAAACTCCTCAATCAAACACTAACATTCCTTTCCCCTCTAGGCTAGCTTAGAAGCAAACCATCGTGGTACCTGAGAATCCAGAGTCAGAATTAATTCAAGGGCTGAGGAAGTTAAGTATTGGTATTCCTTTGTTACAAGCTCTTAAGGACATTCCTGAATTAAATAAAACCATTAAAGAGCTTTGTTTCAAGACTCCAAGGAGAAGGAAGAATCAACCAAAGACCATCTAAGTTGATGGGAAACTTGCTAGCATTTTAGAAGGAACTAATCCTCCTCCTAAGTACGGGGATCCCACAGCCCTATTGTCACTGTTTGTATAGGAAATTTCCAAATACCTAATGTCCTTATTGATTTAGGAGCTTCCATAAATGTCATGACTATAGATACTCTGTCTACATTGGCACTCCCAACCTCAGACAACACATATTGTCTTGCAGATGGTAGATCAGTCAATGAATAAACCAAAGGGGATAATAGAAGATGTTACTATTACGATTGAATCTTAGGACTATGTGGTAGATTTCATGATAATCAAAACAAAGAATAGAAATATTGGGTACCCCCTAATCTTGGGATGTCCTTGGTTAGCCACTATTGCTGCTCTTATTGACTCAGGATAGAAATGTGGTCATTACCAATGGTCAACATTCCAAGAAACTCACTCTACCTTGTAGCTAATCTATTTTCCATAGACAACAAACATTGGCCTACCAATGACTATGAAGGTTCAGAGGATATTATTTCCTCTCTTGCCATGGTAATAATTTGAGAACACTCAGATCAGATTCAAAGCAATTACCATGACAATGATCCTACATATATCTCATATCCCGCACTTGAGTCCTACGCTAGGCCCATTTCAAGTCCTGTGCTCAAGTCTTGTGCTAGGCCTATCATTGATTCTTATGTTAGTCCAACGCTACAACATAATGAGATCAAAAATGACTTCATAGATGAAAATAACTAGCCAATTATTTTTCCATTTGTGAGGAACATCGATTTAATAGAATGCATATTTTAGAACATAACCTCAGTGCACAAACTCCTACCACATAAATGCCCACTAAATGAACTTATAAGAAGTTATCCAAACATTAATTCAATCCAACCTGATACAAAATAATTACTTGTACTTCTTGGAAAGACTCTGACAATAAATAACTGGTTGAAAGATGAAGAAGAAAACACATTGTTTAAACTCCTCCTCTCATCCTCAACTTTTTCTTGGGAATACAATGATATGAAGGGTATACATCCTAGCATATGTACACATCACATTTACACTACTGAAGTTAAACCAATTAGGCAACCTCAAAGAAGGATAAACCCGACACTTAGGGACATTGTTAAGAATGAAATTGAAAATCTCTTAAATGTAGGGTTTATTTATCCAATTTTAGACAGTCAATGGGTTTCTCCTTTAGTCATAGTACCTAAAAATAATGGGAAATGGAGGGTGTGTGTGGACTATAGGGAATTGAACAAGGCCACTCATAGGGACTATTTTCCATTACCATTTATTGATCAAGTCCTAGATAATCTATTAGGTAAAAGATACTTCTCATTTCTGGATGGATTTAGTGGATACAATCAGATAACTGTAGCACCAGAAGACCAAGACAAAACAACATTCACCTACCCTTGGGGACCTTCACTTACAAAGTGCTACCTTTTGGGTTATGTAATGCCCCAACCACTTTCCAAAGAGCTATGTTAGCTATCTTCTCAGACCTCACTCATGACTGTGTAGAAATTTACATGGATGATTTTACAGTTTATGGAGAAACTTTCAAGGAAGCAATCAACAATCTAGATAAAGTTCTTTCTCACTATGAAAAACATCATCTCTCATTAAATCATGAGAAATTTTTGTTTCTGATGGAACAAGGTATTGTCTTAGGTCATCATGTTTCAATCGAAGGGATTAAAGTTGACCTAGACAAGGTAAAAATCATAGTAAAGTTTCCCTCACCCACCAATCAAACGGAAGTAAGAAGTTTTCTGGGTCATGTTGGTTATTACCAAAGGTTCATACTAGATTTTAGTAAAATTAATTCTCCATTATTTTCTTTACTAACTAAATATTCTGAGTTTGAATGGATAGAAGCATGCTAGGGAGCCTTTGATGAAATTAAGGACAAACTTATCAGTACTCCAGTGTTGAGAGGTCTTAATTGGGAATTACCATTTCACATCCAAATAGATGCCTCCAATGAAGCAATTGGTGTTGTTCTGGGACAACAAGAGGAAGGGAAACATATGCATGCGATTTACTATATTAGTAAAAATATTTCTCCTTCGAGAAAAATTATACAACCACAAAAAAAGAATTATTGGCCGTGGTATATGCAATCAATAAGTTTAGACATTATATCACAGGATATGAAGTCATTGTACATACTAACCACTCTGCCATTAAGTATCTCATGAATAAACCTTTGGTTCATGGCAGAATTGTTAGGTGGTTATTACTACTACAAGAATTCAATATTAAAATTGTTGATAAACCAGGAAAGTCCAATGTTGTGGCTGATTTTATCTCTAGGCTTACGACTTCAGAGGAAGATGAACAAGTCAGTGATGACTTCCTAGATGAACTTTTTTTGCACTATCTATGGTCTCTCCTTGGTATGCAGACATGGTGAATTATCTAGCCACAAGGAAGTTTCCAAACTTTTTCACACCTAAGAAAAAGAAGCAATTAATTAAGAAAAGTGTGATGTATACTTGGTTAAATGGCATATTGTTTAAATGTGGTCCTGATCATGTGTTACGCAGGTGTTTTTCTGAAAATGAAATAATTGACATCCTACGGGCATGCCATGATGAACCATTAGGAGGTCACTACTCGGTGCAAAGAACCATTCATAAAATCTTGGGATCAAGATACTACTGGCCTTCCTTGTTCAAGGATGCCAAGAAATATGTATGGAGGTGTGATAAATGCCAATGAATGGGGAAGCCAACATTCACATTAGAGATGCCACTTCAACCATAAGTTGTTTCTTGGAGCCATTTGACCCAACCTCACAAGGTAAGGAATATATATTAGTTTTTACTGACTATGTTACCAAATGGGCTGAAGTGTAGGCACTATCACATGTAAAGGATGAAAAGGTTGCATATTTTCTATATGAACAATTTTTTTCAAATATTTGGTGCACCTAGATCGATTGTATTAGACCAAGGGCCACAATTTATGTCAAGGGTGATCAACTATTTTGTAGATACATATCAGCTCTGACATAAGAAATCATCTCCCTACCATCCACAATCAAATGGGAAAGTGGAGGTGACCAACAAAGAGCTGGAAAACATACTCACAAAGATGGTGGACATCTCAAGGAAAAATTGGGCACATAAATTACTAGAAGTAGTATGGGCCTATAATACTACATATAAGATGACAACAAGATTCACACCATATGAATTAGTCTATGGTAAGAAGCATATCATGCCAATAGAGTTTGAAATCCAGACACTAAGGACAACATCTGAGGTGGGAATTGAATTAACCAAAGTTCAGCAAGTAAGACTCATTCAATTGAATGAACTAGATGAGATCAGGCTTCAAGAATTACATTAGATGAAGATTATTCAACAACAAAGGAAACTATGGCATGAAAATAAAATCAAGCCAAATAAATTTCAAAAAGGAGACTGGGATTTACTCTTCGATTTAAAGTACAAAGATTTCAAAGGGAAGCTACAGATGAGATGGATGGGTCCTTATCAAATTGCTGAAGTATATGATAATGGTACCATCCAATTGATTCCAATTGATGGCGAAAGGAAATTCATGTTGGTTAATGGCCACAAATTGAGGCTATACCATAAACCAACATCTCGCCATGCATTTCAGAAGGCAATACAAGAGGATTCAGACCTCCATTGTGTAGGCAAGGCTGTCTTGCCCATCACAATGTAGACCTGAACCAAGAATGTCAAAAATAAAGAGGAGATGATTGAAAACCAGCAATGGAAATCATCTTCTCTTAGAGATTTGGGTGAAAACCAAAAATGGTGCCCAATGTTTCGTGAAAAAAAAAGAAAAAGAAAAAAAAAAAAATATAATATAATAATAGAGGAAATTGAAAACCAGCAATGGTAATTTTCTCTCTCCTAAAAAAGGGAATAAGAGGGGTAATATCAAAAGGTACAAAAATTCCTGAGGCATGATGTCATGAAAGGCGGTGGAAGAATTGCACACTTCACATTTGCAAATAACGACGAGGAATGACAAGCTTTAATATCAAGGTATGCACAATTAATAACCCCTATCATTACAAGGTTTTAAATTTAAAGTTAATTTGTTCCATCATGCATATTAATTGGCCACCTTTTCCAAGAACCATGCCACATGTCCCAAAATCCACTCCAAATCCTCCATCCATTAAAAATCATAATGCCTCACACACTTCAAGGTATATATCTCATCACCTCAAGATTTTGGCCTAGATTTTCACAAGATGGTTACATTCCTCGACAATAGAGTTGTTTGATGCTTGTGCTCTCAATTGGGTTTTTATTTGGACTACATTATACTACTCCTACGCTATACCTCCTAATCCCTTCTCTATCTAGTCCTGTGCTTTTTCCAACCTAAATGGGGCCTAGACTCAAACATGAGCCTACCAGTTCAATGGAGATTTTGGAGGATGTGAATTTGGTGGAAGTTTTTGACAAAGTGCAGGGGTGGCTAGATTTTCTTTTGGCATATGAAGAATTCAACATTCCAATGATAGAGGAGTTCACAAGGAATATGGAGGAAGGCTACTCAACAGTAAATGGTAAGGAAATACCCTTCTCTCCCACTGTAATCAATCAATTATCAGGGGTTCCAAATGATGGTTTAGCTATTACTGAGTGAACATTGTACCATGAATTAATTAAGAGATTTGTAGTAGGAAGAAAGGAAAAATTACAACTAGTAGTTGACAGTAAAGGAAAGGAAAAAGGGATTAAAAGACTGAGCATACTAGAACCCTGGGCATGGATATCAAAATGGTTGATAAAATATTTTACTTGTGAGGGTCAGTATGAGATTGTTTTAGGCCCAATATTGAGGATGCTCATACATTTACGCCATGGCAAGGCCAAACCCCAATATAAGGTTAATCTACCTCAATTTCTCTATGAGGCTATTTGTGTGGCCACTAAAAATTCATTGGGGAAACTTATCTCAAGTTTTAGGGTCTCATTCATTTAATTTGCAAGTATAAGTTTTTGAAAAATAGGAATGGCATGAGACGATGGATCCAATTTCAACAATCATACTCTCCCTCATCCACTTCTAGCAGACCTAGAAAACGTCGTCCATACTTCTTTTGCAAACCCCATTATTCCTCAACAACCAGTGGAACAACTATTAATAAAGGAAGAACACGAAGCAACTATGCAACCATTCAAACCCTAGTTAACACTCCGCCTGAGCCAATGCTTCCATCCATTCCTGAGGAGGGATTAATTAGAGATAAGGGTAAAACACCCATGGAAGAGGGCGAACCTAGTTCTCCTCTAAACCCTGATACTCTATTGCCCAACATGTTGTCCTTTTCTAAAGTACAATTCAACCTTCAAATAGCTAAGGAAAGGGATGATAAATTGCAGGCCCTATTGGAAGCCAAAGATGCCAACTTTTCTCAACAATTCTCTTCTCAAGAGAAACAAATTCAAGAACTTCAGACTCTGGGTAGCTTGCTACAGAAGAGGAAACTTCCCAATTAAAACAAAACTCTTAGAGGAAAAGGAACACCATATATATGTATTAAAAGCTGCTAAATCAAAATTGGAAATATCCTTGGCTCAGTTACAGGAAGAACAAGAAAGATACTTCCCTCAAATTATCATATTGAAAGGCATGACAAAATGGATGGAAGAGTGTTATCGGTTAATAAAGTTGAGGAGGAAAATACTAAGTTAAAAGAGGAAATTCAATTTCTCAAACAAAATGTTGGCCATGTCAGTCAATTATATGACCAAGTGCTCTCTTACAGCCTCCTTCCAATTTTTATGCCCTATTCTTAAAAGAACAATTCTTCAAATGGAAAATCACTAGAGCAAGGGCAATGTTGGACATTGAGTTTGAGAATGATCATCAATTTGTAGGGGCATATACTAGTTGCCAATGATTTTGAGAAGAATTTATTGTGTGAATTTTATGTGCATAATATTTTACTTCATGAGTAGTCAGTAATTACCTTAACACACCATAGTAATTCACATACATCTCCTATACCTCTATACTATGGAAGATGGAGAGACATCTCATAGTAGACTTGAGGTATCTGCCGTAGTTGTAGAGGTTGGTTCTTTGGTGTCTACTAAGGCTGATGTGGTGGTGGTTGTGGTACATGTCCACTGATCTAGATCTTAAGCCTCAACTAGGGTTTCCTTCATGCGGTTGTTGAACCGATCCTCCCGATCCTCCCGTGTCTCATGTAGTGAGCTATGACCTAGTTTATGAACTTCCTAGTGTCCCAGTTATAGTACTAAAATAGACGCCTACTTTTTTTTTGCAGTCACAATACCTTCCAAAGTGCTTCAAATAATGTACACACTAATACTCTATCCCGGTTATGCTCATGAAAATAATCCCGCTAGAGTACTCCCAAACACCGGAACTTGCTACATTTCCATGGGTGTATTCATAGTATGATACACTTCTTCATTCAACAAAAAATGATATCTACCCATATATTATTTCTTACACCCACTATAATTCCTTTCAATAACTACCTTTGGATCTGAAACACCATGTGCAAGGGCTAGGTAACTAGGTGGGATCAAATGCATGCCCGCGGTTATCATTCTTTACTCGACATGCTCACATCCAAATCCAAAGAGGACTCTCTATTTTTTTACCCAATGTCAAGAGTACTAGATGTTGCAGCTCATTGTCTTCCATGAGAGCTACAAAACCTTCACGAGCCATCATTATCCTTGACTACAATGCTACCTTAATTTTCCTTTCACATGCTTCATTGTACTTGATCCACCCTTCTCCACACCATGTCCTGCTATCCTTCATGACACCTACTTTTGACCCCGTGCATGGTGGGTGTTCAACTAGCCATGGGTAATCTAATTATATCATTGAGATCTTGATCGGTAAAGGGATAAAACATAGATAGGATCCTCTGGGATCACATAAGAACTTAAATTCAACTTCCTCTAGACACGAGTACATATAAATAACTTAATCCAATGTATAATTGTGCAACACACTAGCCCACCAATGATCTATAGCTCTAGTCCACTCCATATCTACATCAAAGAGAGTTTGGTAATCTTCCTGCATCCAAAGATTTGGCCTAGAACATAGAGATTTCTTTGATGCATACACTACCAACCACTCTTATAATTATACTAAAAAGAAGTCAAGAATGTATCATATAGATCATGATAAATATTATCTTCCACCCACCAACATGTATTGAAATCAAGTGCCAATGTTATACATATGTGCAAACTTATCTTTTCTATATTCTACCCAAATTTTAATGCTTTCCAAAGTTAATCGATGCGCCATATTCATGCTAAATCTCGATAGACCATTTGAAAAGAGGTCCCGACAATGAAACTAAAATGTTGTCTTTAATTTCACTAGAGCTTTATGCACAATGACACTTCATTAAGTCTAAATTGAATGCCACCCAAAGCACTCATATCTACCAGGTCCCTCCTTTGTGTTTGTTTGTCAAAATTTTATCATGCATATTCAAAAAAACAACCCACTGTACTCAATCAAGCATACTTTACCATTGCAATAACCCACTTTGGAAACACATATAATAAGTAAACATATCAAATCGACAATAACCAATATCAATTGACTATCTCCATAATCAAACATATAAATGATCATAATACATTAAAAATATTCCATTATGTCAAAAAAGTTACATGCTAGAAGTTGAATACATAACCAATATAATAGAGTTATGGTTCATTCACATATATATCAAACCCTAGACCTGGAAAACATAAAAACTCCAAGATCTAAGAAATAAAGAATGGTATTGCACCCATGGCTTACAACATGTATATATAGGGGTGGGGGATTTTCCTTCACCACCCGTTCACTCTCCTAATAATAGGCATGCCCAAAAATAGACTACATGCATGCTTATACTTAACATCTAATAATAGGTTATATGATAAATAAGTCTTGATTTAATCCTAATAATGCCCTCCATGCATGTACTTGATCTACATGATCATTCTCTAAAAATAGCCTTTGATTAGCCACCAAATCATCATGATTTATCTCTTTTCTTGGTCGGCACTCCATCCCGCCTTTCTATTTTTAGACCATGATCAGCAAAACTAGCTAAGTCCTAAATTCTATTTATCCGGGCGCAACCATTCTATGTGCTATTTCCACCTTTCCCGTGTGCACCTCCGCGCCATCCTTGTACACCTCAAACCTCTGCGTGCTCTTCATACTTAGGTATTTTGTCTTCTCAGCCCCGAACATGCCAAACTCTTCTTTGTTGACTTGCTCCAATGAGGTACATGAAAAATAACAACCTCAAAATTCATTTCCGCCACCGGTGAATCTCATATGAACTTAACTACGTAAGATAAACAACATCCTTCAACAGAGCCCTCTAAAAGAAGTAATAAATTCTCGTCTTTATTGTTCTCAATTAATTTGAATAAATTCTATCCTTATTAGGGAATCACGTGTGAACAACATAAACAAACCAAGAAATAAGGGTGAGAAGCACATTAGTGAGCCCATATTTGTATTCATGACCAAAAGCGATGTGGATAATCTTAAAGACAACTATAAAGGAGTCCAATCTAGTGTTGTCTAATATTTCCTTATTGGACCTCCACCTAAATCACATCCAATAACCTTGTAAAACCCCAAAAATCTATGGTATATCGAATCACCTTTGGCACGAAATGTCTTTTTGGATATTCATCATTTTTTTGGAAGTCAATTTTGGATATTCGCCAAAATATTCTAAGTTTTTTAGAAGGGTGGTCTTAAAATGAACCCTAATTGGCGTGGAGCAAGACCATGAAAGGAACCAAAGGTATCTCTATTGGGGCAATGAATTCTTAGCTAGCAGAGAGAAATTCCCAAACAATCCCCTCCTTGAACCATCCTACAACTATTTTAGAAGATCAAAGCTAACTAGGTCAACAATTTCCTCATACCGCACTTTAAATTTTTATCACACTCACACTTTTAAAATATCTCACATTTTAAAATTTTGAATTTTTCTAACTTAAAGTTTGAATTTTTCTTCATAGTTCAAAGAGAAAGATCTCACACCTCCCAAGTTTGAATATTTCAAAGAGGGAGAGATCACACTTCCCAAGTGAAAAATTTGAAAAGTGAGAGCTTGCATATGCAAGTATATAAAACTCACACTTCACAAGTATGAGTATTCAAAATATCTCTCACCAAGATATGAGTACTTAAACTTTCAAGATTATACCTCATACTTCATGCTAGCATCAACTCGCACTACCAAGAGAGGAAAAATTCCAAAGTAAAAGAAACATGTTAGTAACCAATAAGGGTGATATAATTCCATTTTTACTTGTGTCATCCCACATATCATACACATGGCTTCCTAGCTCCAAAAGGGAAAACTAGTTAAAATTGACGATTTATGGTTTAGTCTAGCTTATAAAGGTATAAGGAACACATTCAAAAGGATAATTAATTTAAAAATCAACATTCCCTAAGGTGAAAAAACATCAAGTCACATACAATGTACCATTAATATAGAGCACACCAATTTAGATGAAATATTTTCTAATTCATAAGGATACTGTATCAATCTAGATGATTAATCTAAATTTCTAGGTCGCAGAGTCATCTGTAAAATCTTGATGTCTCTAGCTCATTATCAACCAAATTTATTCATAAGGTCTATAATGTCTTAATAAGATAATTTTCCTCAACAATGGTAGGAAAAATAGTACCTTTGAATATGGATACATTCTTGTATTCTTACTCAGACACAAGGATACTAAGGCATACCATGTTCAACTATTCAACATTTGATCATGAGTTTCACACTATTTAGCCATATTTTCAACCACTCGGAGGGAAAGGCTTGATTTGGATGCCATAGAGATTTAAAAATGCCTTTTGACCAAGCATAAAGAGTTTCGGACCTTAGGAAATTAGAAAGGGCCAAGCTTTATCAAATTATAGCCAAAGAGGTATTCTCGTGCCTAGAACTACTGTCTTTCCTTCTCATTCATGTTAAGGCCAAAAATTGGGCTCTATAGTCCCAAAATGAGGAAAATAAGATAGCCTTATTTTTGGATATACTTTCGAGCTTATTAAAAATTGATTGAATCTGATACCATCTATAATCCAACAACCATTAAAACATAGATCGACACACGCCAAATAAGGTACATTTTATAGAATTTTGCTAAGGACCCAATCGGAAACAAGGATGATACAAATTTAAACATCTTAATTAATAAATTCAAATCAGAGTGCGTATTGGTATGGAGTTAATGAAAAGAATTTATTTAAACCCCTCCATCACAAAACTATACATAGCTTGGATACCCTTTCTAGCCATTATTTTAGATGAAACCTAGATTCCTTCTTTAGGATTGAGAGTTCCATCTAATTTAGTATCCTAAAGGGCCCCTTTTATCGACCATAAGAAACCATTTTTCATAGCCTCTTACCTACCGTATGTAGTATGTGGGGTCCTAAAGTTTCTAGATCTTTGTGTCCCTGAGCCCCCTTCATGCCCTACAAAAAGTAAATAAAGTGTATTCAGATTTGTATGCCCATATATTTAGGGATAATATTGAGGACATTTGTACTTACTTCTACCATTCACTATATAATGAAATGTATGAAACATTGATGCTAAAGGTATTTGTAAATGTTCTTAAATCTATCGAAAAATGAGAACTATTTTATCCTAGATACACTATAATAATGGTTGAAGGATTTCTCACACCACCACTGCAATTACCTTACTATGTGCCTGATAAATTGGCTTGAGCAAGAGGTTGCTTATCAAATCTATAATGGCATAGCTGGCAAATGTAAGGAAAAAAACTAAGAATTCACCCTCCTTTATGAGTAATAATAGGATGTAGGGAGTTCAAAAGATGACTAGATCTTAAAGTTGCATCTTCCCACCACAACTCTTTCAACTTGCCCCAACACCCCTTGAGGAAATATGATTCAAGAAAATTGCTACAAAGAATTTGGAATAACTCAAGGGAAAAATTAATTTTGCATATGCACATGAGGTTTATGTCAATGAATAGTTATGGATTACTCAAATAGATGACAACCTCATCTAAGAAAACATGAAGACCATAGGAGAAATTCCTCCCCCAAGAGGAATAATTAGGAGGGAATTCACAAGGAGAGGGGCACCTACTTACATGGATCCATCAAATCACCCTCAAGATCCTAGCTCTCCCACCCCTTCTCTAGGACCAAAAGAAATAGGAAATATCCGAAAAGTCTAAGAGATTCTCCCAAAACTAGTCGAAGGTCCTTCTTTAGTGGCATATGACTTATACTCTTTAGATGATGAAGCCATCCATGAAATTGCTAGTGAAAATATTCTAGCTTCAATTGAGGAAGAGGTAGAACAAGCCTAAGAAAACCCGCATCTAGGTGGCCACTAATAATATTCCTCCACTAGATCCTCAACAAGTCTAGGTTGAGTAGGTTATGATCACTCATAGGGAAGATCTTGATTGGGTGGCCCAAGAGGAACCCCTAATCAAAATATAATTCAGCCCAAGGAATCTAACCTTAAGAAGGGTAAAAAGGAAGATAATATCTACCCATAAAACTATCATATATCTTGAAACATATGAGGATATATTATTCCTCAACAAGAAAAGAAAAACCAAGGGCTCATAGGTGGCATAATATCAAGAGAACCAAGATTCATACATCAAGGCCTCAACAAAACTAGTAGTGGAAATGGTGAGAGGAATGCAGGCTAGAAACAAAGAGCTTGAGACACAAGTAAAGGTCAAAGTCCCTAAGAACATTGCCTCTAATTTAGAAGAATCCTTTCTTAGTATATATGATCTAATCAAGGAAATCACCGACACAAAGAAAAAGGACAATATTTATCAAGAAAAACCAAAAAGTCATTGATAATATGAGTGTCATATAGAGGATGTTATGATTCATGGACTAGTCCATTGAAGAAGGAATCTATAAAAATCCTACCATAATTACCATGGAGGATATTGGTATATGTCAAACATATACCAATTATACAAAGGATTCTTTAAAGGAGTGGGAAGAGAAAATGAGCAGACTACCCCCATAACTTGATGATTTTTCCTCAAGGGGAATTCAAATCTTTACATAAGCAACTCTCATGGGGCTCTCTGAATAAAATCAAGAGGTAATATCTATGGGAGAATTTGTTGAGTTTCTCAAACAATATTTGACTCATTTTCATATGAATATTACTGAGAAGATAATGAATCAAAAGCAACATAAAGTCATTGAAATTGTTTCCCAAAATATAGACAAGGTTCAAAAATAAAAACTCAAAGGAAATGACAGGAAAATCATAAATTCTTACAAGACTCTGTTAGATAACGCTCCTAAAATCCTTAGGAATCCTATAATTGACCTCACAAAGCTCGATCATAACTAACATTTTTAGAAAGAATCCTTGATAATAATAAGAAATATAACCATAATATTTAACCCAACCCAAGAGGGACCCACTCAAGTTGATCCACTCAAAAAGGGACCCGTGGTTAAGCAAGAACATGACTAGTTCTTAAGAATATTTTCTACACCTAGTGGTCCGCTGGCCTTATAGTCGATGTAATCATCCCAACAAGAATTAGTTAGGATGATTTGTATAAGGCCAAGTATATTTATAAATTTCCTTTGATTCTATGCTATCATCAATTGGACAAGGTGCGGGGAAAATTTTAGTGGATTTTTTTGTTAACTCACGAATATTCTAGTTTTACAAATTGGTATTTGGTGATTTTTAGGAGTAGTACCAAGGACCCTTTCACCTAAATTATCGTGGATGCAAGATAATTTATGGGTCATCTTGCGTATAATTTAAAATAAATTCCATAGTTATGAATGTATATTGCCACTACCTCAAAACTCAAATTGGGCACAATCACCAACATATTTACCATATAAGACTCCCATCACACCACCCGTGTAAGTAGTCATAGTTCACCAAAGGTAAATCTTACAAGCAGATGGATGTAGATGCCCACTTATACATAAAAATTCCCATCTACACATGAAAATTCTCGGTTCCACATGCATATGCCCATATAAATTTTTGAGAGATTTTTAGCAAAAATGGAGTCATTTCGACACCTAGATAGAAATTTATGGCCATCACAAGAAAACCCCTAAAATTCAGATGTTCATCTACACATGTAGACACCCATATGCACATGCATATGGTCATATAATTTTTTGATAAATTTCTAGCAAAAATGGATTTGTTTCGATGTCTGGATCAAAAGTTATGGCATTCACAAGACAAGTCACCAAATTTAAATGCTTGTCTACACATGTAAACACTCATCTCGCATGTGCGGATGCCCATTTTCACATGCATAAAATGATCTACATATGTAGAAACTCATAGAATACTTCAAGATCTTGCTGGTAAAAAATAGTCATTTCAACACCTGGATCAAAATTTATGGCCTTCGTGAGAAAGTCCACAAAATCTAAATGCCCATCTGCACATGCAGAGGCCCATATGCACATGCATATAGCCATCTACACATGCATATGCACATGTGCACATTCACATTCCTGTCTTTATATGTATACACACATATGCATATACATACATCCGTCTACACATGCAAACGCTTGTATGCATATGCATATGCCTGTCTACATATGTAGACACCCATCTCGCACATATGAAGATGCTCATCTCGCATGTGTAGATGTATGTTTGCACGTGTAAATTCATGTTTACATATGCAAAATTGTGTCTATATCACCCTTTTAATTTCTCCCCAACACGCCTTTTTCATAGAATTTTATTCTCTTATATCAATATACAAATTTTTCTCTTGTTTGTAATTAATATGAAACCCATTTTTATAAATTTTCCAAAAAAATAAGTTCGATTTTAGTAGGGGTCTTAAAATTTTCCTTGACATGGTGGTGGAATGACGTCCTTGATTGTATAAATATGTATGCTCCTATTTTAAAAATGGAGGTAAAATTTTGATAAATGAATGCAAGCCGATTCTAAAATTGACTCATGCAAGTTGAAGTTGTATTTTTATCATCTCCATTTACTTAGAATTTTTATCTATAATTATCGACATCCAATTATGACTGTTTTCTTTGCGATATTTAAATCATTCCATTTATAGTTTAAATGATGTCACCTTGGTCTATTGTATTGATCAAATAGATGTGTGTCACATCAATTTAAATCATATATTCAAATTACAATTTTCTTGTTTCTAACTCCTTTGAATATTTACACCATCAACATACATATTTGAGTATGAATAAATTTGATGTTCTTGGTAAATTAAAGGAAAACATGTAATTTTTTATTAGATATTAGTTTCTTGAAACTCGAGTTTACAATAGTTCTTTTTTTCTCTTCCTTCTCTTTATTTTTAGTTTTCTTTTGAGAAACACCTCCTTTTGATAGATTAAATTTAGGAATTCCTTGAACTAAAAATTTGGTGAAGAAGGTGTAGGGGGTGGCACTAGAAGGATTCATAATATATAAACTACTCTCCATTGATCTCATAGATCAATGTCTTGTAGATCAAGCACCGAGTCATCTAATTGATTGTAAAACAAGGAGGAAATAAGATCCTCGTCATTCTCCTTATTTTTTTGTATTCTATATAAATAAACATATTCAAGAGTCAGTTATGTTCACCCCACAATTTTGGCTAAGTATCTAGTTGTGTACACAAGGTGACATCTAGGAAAAATTTCACTCAAAACATTTTGGCTTAGTACATGTATAAGTATTTGAATAGTGTGTGTATCGAAGAAGGAAAGTGCATGTGAGAAATAGATAAAGTAGAGTGCCACATGGAAAGAATATGAAGGAGACTAAGTTGGCAAGAGATGAAAAAGAGTAGAATAAGACAAAGTGATGAAATTAAAGGAGTGCAATAATATGTGGTGGAAGGAATGGTAGATCATCAACCCTAACATGTCTCTTACCTTCCTATCAAATATGAAATTTTTAAGGTTTTTTTCATGTGTTTAAGGTTTTCTCCATTGAAAAATCCAATTGATTCCCACCCACCATCAATAATGGAAAAGTAACCACTTTGGGTGGGATTGGATTAGAAATCAAACTAGCAATTATGTATAAATCAACCTCTTGGGTCTAGGAAAATAGGTAGTGAGTGGATTGTTAGCTTAGGCATAATTTCTTATTGGATGATTTACTATTGATTTATCCAAAACTAATTATAGTTGAGAATGATTCAATTCTATGTAATATCTTTTAGGAACCAAACTAGTCTCTAATCAATGTAGTCCATTAATGACTCCTTTGTAAGATTAATCTCAAATGAATGAATGGTTGAATGAATTCTATTTTATATTTTGTTAATCCACTAATTATGGTTTTATATAATAATGCATGTAGTTTATTCTCAATATAAATAGTTAGTTTTTGACCCCTAAAAGTAACTAAGTACCTAAGGCACGAAGCCTTGTGGCTCACGGAAGGCAGGGTGTAAAGGAAAGCATATAATTAATTCTTAGAGCAAAGGTGCAGAGGCTCACACCAGGGTAGAATGGATTCGGGACTTAGTGAGTTTTTGACATCAAGAAAATATGTGCATAGGGAGTGAATGAAAAGCAACCGATACAAATGTGATAAGCCATGGAAATTTGCAAATCAAGGAAAGGATATTCTAGGGCATTAATACAATTATCATGAAAGGATAAGGAGTTAAGGTTGTTAAGGATTAGCTGGCACATGCATACTAAAATGCACTTGATTGAGGGAAACACATGATGACACCTGGCATATTCCTAGGTAGTGGTAGAGAAATCATGACTAGATTCCCTTAGGATTTTGCAGGAGAGAATGATGAGTAGTTAAGATGGAAGGAGGATGATTATTCTATGAGGATGGATGGTTTTCATAGAAAAAGGAGGAAGATAAGTAAGGATAGATAGGGAGTAGGAGAGATGGTGAAAAATATGTAATGGCGAGATCTGTGATGTAAAGTAAGCTCTACTAGTGTGAACATTTCCACAAATGGAACTCTCTTGATGTAATCTTGGCTACCATATTTTGGCTTATAAATATAATGAAGTGATTTTAAAACACTCATGTGATGGATCTTGATCTGTTCATTTTCCTTATGTTCATATGTGTGTTATGGGTTTCCTTTATGTTATTGCTTGGTTGATTATACTTACATTAAGTTGATCATGTTGTTCTATGCTTGAGTGAATTAG
Organism: Taxus wallichiana var. yunnanensis; assembly: GCA_018340775.1. Classification (NCBI taxonomy): domain Eukaryota; kingdom Viridiplantae; phylum Streptophyta; class Pinopsida; order Cupressales; family Taxaceae; genus Taxus; species Taxus wallichiana. The sequence goes on along the minus strand of CM031234.1, from coordinate 222,789,333 downwards.
GTCAGAAGTTAATGCTTATATCTTAAATCCCACGAATGAATGCACTTATTTTCTAGTTATATTACATCCTCATGTTAAGAAGGAGAATTATCATGAAGCTCACATAAAGGGGGGACTCAGAGACTGCGCAAGCCTCGGGTGAGCTTCTAGGAAAAACTAGATGATATGCCAGTGCATTTAGGAATGATTGTTGAGGCAAGGAGTGATAAGAGACTACATTCTGGTTTTGTTTTTGGGACCTCTTTTCAAAGCTGTTGTGAGAATGGTGCATGATGATAGAGTGCTTGACCTTGGATAGTGTTGAAGCATGGCTTAACAACATGAAGGATGAGTTTACTTAGAGACTTATTAATGGACCTGAGTTTGATGCACGTAAATGGGTATACAAACATTTGTATCATGAGCTGTATGAGACCTTATTTTGTTGTTTTATAGTAGAGTTGTATGAATGGATTTCAATGTATGCATCTAGATCAAGCTGGTACTATAGAGCTCATGTATGGACCTAAGATGAGTATCAGAGGTTGCATGATGCTGATCTAACTTGGAAACATGTTGTTGATCATTAGTGGAGTAGAGTGTTAACAAGTTACACCTTGGAATACGTGATTTCTAAGTATTTTTGTCAAGAGATTAGGGAGCCAAGAGGATCATTACTACATGTTATCCCTTTAGATATAAAAATCATGATCATTACACTTTGAGTTTGCAAAAATTTCCTATGGCCAACTTAGATTCTTCTCCGAGCACCTTTGGGCGCAGGAAGATAGGGTGGAGGAATATGTTGGACCTTGCGGATGAAAAGGAGAGGGAAGAAATATGGCTCAAGTATAATGAGGCTCGGGAGAGGGAATTGAAAAAATAACGCAAATTTGTAGGAGTGATGGATTTATGGAGGCAGATGTTGTGGGAAGGATTTGAGGTTCACGCGGAGGATGTGCTACCCCATCTTGGAAAGTGTGGAAGAGAAACCCCCTCAACTTCTGGAGAAGGCTTGTCATATGAAGAAAGGAGAAGAGTCATTAGTGTGCATCTAAATCCACCTAGTGACTAACCCCTAGCGCTTAGCTTTCCAAATCTAGAGATAAGTATTACTAACCTAGTTAGTATTGGTGGAAGTAATTGATCAACACCTAGGAGGTATAAATTTTCATTTGGCACATCTATGGCTGCATAATCATTTCCTGTGTTTGGAGGTATATTTTTTTGGAACAACATTTAGGATAAGTGCGGTACACAAGGCTTAGGTATTACATCCGAAGTGACGTGGGAGATATGTTTGGTAGTGGTGTAATATCATAGACTATTGGCACGTAGTTCAATGTGACATTGGGGACACAAGGTACGACCACTTCAAGACCCTTACCAACTACATGAGGTGGAATAAGAACTAGCAGACTTGGTGGACCTGGTAGATTTGAAGGATTTGGTGGGTCAGGAGGAATAGGCACTGGTGGATCTAGTGGATCTGGTGGTGGAGGAAACATCAAAGGGAATCAAGGTTCTAGATCAGGTGGATAAGGGCCTCAACCACCTCAACAAGTATTTTTGAAATGTCTTTGCATCTACTAGATTACAAAGGTGTTGAGGATGTTGTAGAGCATGTACACAAATGTGAGCTGCTATGGCATTTGAAGGGGATCACTACCCCAAAATGAAAGGCAAGTTAGTTTGAAAAATGTTGCAAGGGCACGCATATAGTTGGTACCAGCAATTATAACCCCATAAGAAAATAGTAGATTCTACCGCATTGCGTAATGCTTTTTTAACTGAATTCCATACTCTTGAGTTTGAACAAGAACATTAGAGTGTCAAGGAGACTCAAAAAGGTATGACAGAGAGTGTGCAAGAGTATGATGTGCATTTTAAAACTCTCTTATTAAAATTGTCTTATGATATTCATCCTTCTCAGCATGCTCAATGGTTTGTTGGAGGATTAATAACACCCTTTAAGAGAGCTCTTTCACACAAGACTTTCACAAACCCATGCGAGGTATTGGAGACTACCCTACATGCCGAGGCTATGGAAACTATGGATAATGGTGTTATTCCTTTTATTGAATCTCATATTGATGACATGGAAAAGCTTCTAGAGAAGAAGTCTGCGAACTTGGTGCATGAGACTCGCAGTGGCCTATGGTGCAAAGATTGTGGGGTAGAGGGGCACACAAAGGATATTTTTCCTCGAGAGATCGGTATGCACTATGGTGGTAGATTGTGAGATTTTCCATGGAGATCATGATGCAAGTAGGTGTCTATTACTACAACGTGCAATCCGTAAGTATGTGTCTTGATATTCCAAGATTTTCACCTCTACTACTACCAACACCAAGGATTGTAGATTGATTGACTAGATACATAATGCTATTGATATTGGTGTACATCATACCAATGGTGAAAATAATTCCAAGGATGATGGTCATCACTATGAAGAGCACGTGGATGAAGGGGCTCATGGGTGAGGATTTTTTTGAGGATTTAGAGGTTGAGGAAACCGTAGAGGTGGAAGAAGTGAATTTCCTTGTGGGACCTATTATAACTATGGGTATATGAAGCACTATAAGCACAAATTACTTGATCTGTTATAATGCTCTTGGTGTGGAAAGAAGCACAAATATGAGGATTACCTAGAGTTATTTGAACACATGAGCCAATAATAGTGGAAGGATGAAGGCACCAAAATGGTAAGCATGAAGAAGACTGACTTGCAATGGGTGCCAATGGTAGTGTGTGAGTCGAGCTAGAAGTTGTATTGGTGACAACGTGAGTTGAGGTTTCATGTGCCAAAGAGATACCAAGGAAAAAAACCACTAGTCACAACAAAAGAGGTGGTGCACGGGAAGTATCCAGATCCTACTCATCAGAAAGAGGTTTATCAAGAGACCATGGATGTAATTTGAAGCCTACAAGGAGAGATCCAGTGCCTAAAGGAGTAGTCACGATAGTTAGAGCAAAGGAAGAGCATTGAGGCTCCACAAAAGGATTTAGATGAAGTCAAGGAAGTATGAAAAATGATGAGGTAAGAGAATATCATCCCTTTTCTAGGGAATGGTTATAAGAAAAAGTACTATGCATCGGAAGAGAGCGTGAGTGATAAGTCTTGCATGCTAAGATTCCCCCTCACACCATTGATTATGATAAGGAGATTACCTTGAATGCAGTAGTTGATGGATGGCTCCTAAGAAATATTCTAATAGATACGGGTGCAGAGGTTAATGTTCTCACCCTAGACGTATGACATCAAATGGGAAGGCCCCCATTATAGCCATCCTCAAATGTGTTGTATATGGCTAAAAAAAAAAAGGCAATGCCCATTGGTGTCTTGAAGGATGTTTCTATCACTATCTAAGGGGTAAAATTCACTAGAGATTTTGAAGTCTTAGAGCTAGCTAAGAAAGAAAAATTGCTAGCGTTACTTGGGCAGCCTTGGTGTTATAAGAACAATGTTGACCTACAGTTGAATAAGGGGTACATAAGTTTTGAGAACAAGGAAGAACAAGTTATTATCCCTTTAACTGATGGGAAGTCAGCACCCTATACTGAGCCCTTGGGAGAATAATTCCTTGATAGAATCTATGTGTGCACTATCAAGGACCTTGAGGTGATTAATCCTACGGAAGGAGTTATTCAGTTTGAAGACATTCAATCTATGAGTGATACCACTAGTGTAGCATGTGACAATTGGGCACATGGGACTTATGAGTTAATTGACCGGTAATTGAGAGGATTTTTTACAAGAGTGACAAGGTCACATCCACTTAGGTGCCTGAGAGAGAAGTATTTACCAAGCTACACCGGGATGACAATTATGATGTTTTCCTACGAGTCATGGAAGCTCAATGGAGATGTGAGATTGAAAGAAGGAACATGATTTTCTACACTTTACATGGAACCGCAACACATTGGTGGACGACACATCAAGATAATCTTATAGGGTGTTGTGAGCTAAGGATTGCACTCTCTATTAAAGTATCAAGGAGTAATGCACCCACTAAAATTTGTGTCTATGATGGGAAAGGATCCACCTCAGATCATGTCTAGGAGTGCAAGAGGATTTGGATGGAAGGCGTAGAGGCTTTACCTCCTTCCCTATGGGTGCAAAATTTCTATTCCACACTACAAGGATGTGCACATGCGTAGTCTATTCATTTGTAATTATGCCGTCGAGATAGGAAATGATAGGAGTTAACAAATGACTTGATTCAAACCTTTGAATATCAAATTACTAAGCCATTGGTGAATGAGGCGTTGTAGGTTGTTAAGCACCTAACTATGGGAGACAATGCCATGGCTGAGGATAGAATTATGGAATTATTGGGAGAACCTAATTTGGAGGCACATTTTGATATGGAGGAACCAAAGGAACTACATCTTGAGCACGCCTGCATGGAGAAAGAGAAGGGAAATTTGGTTTATATGATATATGGAAATGAAGTGGAGAACTTAGATGTTAACCATACTATGGGTATGTGTGAGGTAATAGATAGTGCTGATGAGAAAGCATGTACCTACCATAAACCTCTCAAAACAAAGAAGGTTAACATTGGCTTAGAAGTGGAACCTAAGGTGGATAATATTAGTGATTATTGGTCAGAAAGGGAGGTTTCAAAGATCATTGATTTGTTGCAAAAATTTTAGGATTAATTTCCACATAGGTACTATGAGCTTAAGGGAGTTCACCACTCGTTAGGGGAGATGCAGATCAAACTAAAGGAGGGAGCGCACTTGATTCAAAAATACCTTACCAAATGAATCCAAATCTATACGTTCGGGTCAAGGAAGAGATAGACAAGATGACCGATTTCAAGTATCATTGAAGATGTTGAGGAATTATAATGGATAAGCCCAATGGTCATTACCATTAAAAAGGATGGGAGGATAAGGATCTATGTTGATTATAGGGATTTGAATGTGTTATGTGTCATTGATCCCTTTCTAACCCCTTTCACCAAGGAGATCTTGGAAGGAGTAGCTAAGCACAACATCCATTCATTCACGGATGGCTTCTTGAGATATCATCAAGTTAGGATTGCAAAATAGGACCAAGAAAATAAATTTTTTTCCACTGAGTGGGGAATATTTTCCTACACAGTCATGCCTTTTGGACTGAAGAATGTAATTGGTGTATTTTCACACATTATGGTGCTTGCATTTCAAGATTTCATCCATAAATTTCTTCAATTATACCTTTATTATTGGACGGTATATAGATTAGTAAGGGACCATTATGACAATCTGAGGTTGATGTTTGAAAGATGTCGCAGCTTGTGCATATTCCTCAATATCAAGAAATGTCTCTTCACTACTCCATTTGGAACCTTATTAGGGCATATCATATGTAAGGAAGGTTTACTAGTGGATCCTACCAAAGTTGTCATTATTATGGGATTGGGGAACCTAATAGCTAGAGCACGCAGACATGGATTCCTTGGACATACAGGTACTACCTAAGTTTATAAGGGGGTATGCCAAAATTTTTGCACCACTGGAAGGATTGTTGAAGCATGGATGTACATTCCATTAGGGAGAGGCACAATAGATGATGTTTGATACATTGAAGAATAAGATTATCACTGCACCCATATTACGCTTTCCTTCTTGGGATAATCCATTCCATTTACATGTTGATGCTTCAAGAGTTACGATTGGGGCAATCTTGGCACAACATGGAGAAGAAATTGTTAACCACCCCTTATGTTTTGCTAGTAGAAATCTAACCCATGTAGAATAGAAATATACTAATACTGAGCATGAAGCATTGTCAATGATCTACGTGCTGCACAAATTTAGGTAGTATCTATTGGAAATCCCTTTATATTTTACATGGACCACATGGCATTGAAGTAATTGGTAAACAAATATGTTTTACAAGGGCGCATATGCCGATGGGTCTTGTTGTTTCAAGAATTTGAGTTTATGGTTGTTGTGAAACCGGGTAAGAGTAATTTGGGACTTGACCATTTATTGAGGATTGACTTAAGGGAGGATGTGTAAAGCATTGAGGATACAATGCCAAATGCACAAATTTTTAGGTTACAACGTGTGCCCTTTGAATTAGAAGATATTGTTGTGTTTCTCAAAACAGGTATGGCACCAGAGGGAATGAAGAATTTGGAAAAGAAGTAGTTAGCCATACACGCCGCACCCTACATGTTAATTAGTGGAGACTTATACAAGCTAGGCCATGATGAGGTTTTTCACCGGTGTGTGTTAGAACATAAGTGCATTGTAATCATGGAGGAAGAACATAGTGGGATTACAGGAGGACACTATGTAGGGAATTCCACCACGCGGAAGATTCTACTGGTAGGGATTTGGTGGGAAAACATCTACCAGATTGTATTGAGTTTTTCAAGGCCTATGAGCATTGCCAATGCCTTGGAAAACTGGGAAGAAGAGATGAGATGGCCTTGAGAGCGATAGATAGCGCAAAACCATTTGAGAAGTGGGTGATTGATTTTGTAGGACCGATTTCACCTACCGTGTGAAGGACTGGTTTGTGCTATATCATTACTTGTACTGATTACTTAACAAGGTGGGTGAAGGCAACACCTACGAAGGATTACACAATAACCACAACAACAAGATTCATGTGGGAAAACATAATCAACAGGTATGGGTGTCCTTTAAGCCTAACTAGTGATAGAGGCACACATTTTTTGAATGAGACGGTCAGATTTTGTTAGCCAAATTCATGGTGGCCCATCACAAGACCACCCCTTACCACCCTCAAGCTAATGGAACCATTGAGGCATTTAACAAGATACTTCATCACACGCTGATAAAAATTTGTGATGTGGGAAGACAAGGTTGGGATGACAAAGTCTCATTCGTACTATGGGCATATAAGAAAAACTATAATAGATTGAACAAGGCCATACCATTTCAATTGGTGTTTGGCGTAGAAGCTATTTTACCAGTAGATTTTATGCTACTGTCTCTACGTATTGTGCATGTAGGAGGATTAACTGATGAGAAAGAACTACAAGAGCACATGAAAAGGTTAATGCAGTTAGATGAAATGTGATCACTTACTAGGTGGAGTCAAAAGACTGAGAAGGCATGGAAAAATTATGACATTATTGTCATATCAAAAACAAAAAATTCGTGGTTAGGTAGATGGTCTTTCTTTATGACTTTAAATTTATGTGCCATCTTGGGAAACTAAAAGTCCATTGGTTAGGAACATACATCATCTCATACATCCTAGATTCTAGTGCATGCCAATTACAAGCACTTGATGGGATGAGGTTATCGGGTTACTTCAATGGGAGTAGGATGAAGCCCTACTATAAATAAGGCTTCTTTGTAGTAGTAAAAATAAGGAAATATTAGCAACTAGCTTATATTTCCTTCTAGTAATTTTTCTTTCGGTTGTTTCCTTTGTCTTCATTTTTTGTTTGGTTTTATGCATGGGTGCACCATAGCTAATTTCATTGTAAGAAGTTCAATGTGCAGGGACCGTGCATCCATTTTTCTCGTAAAGGTGAAGTACCGTATATGTTGAACATGGTTGATAACAACCACGATAGTGGATTATTGGAAAAATTAACATGAAGACAAAGAATAAGAAACGTAATGGCTAAGGTGCATAAATTCATGTGGTTATGAAGGTGGGTTGAAAGAATATGAAGACCACAAGAAGGAAAGGATCACGCGGTATGACATAAGGTAGGAAAAATTATAGGGAACTACTTAGTAGACAACGCAGAGGTTATGTACTTCGACACGGTGATGCACACAAAGGAGGTCTGTGGTAGTTTAGTGGTATTGGAGCGCCTAAAGGTTATAGCTACAAAGTGCGAGGGGAAGTCGTGGAAGTTGACTTAAGTGAAATAAAGTGTTTTATTAAAAAGTGACATTAGGACACATGGTCGAGGAAATTGTAAGGCATCGATAAAGTATAAATAAGAGATAAGAATAGTCATTTTGACTACCTTGCCTTAGAGATTTTTTTGTGCTCCCAAGCTCAAAGTGTGACAAAGGTTTTTGAAGAAGAGCGACATAAAGTATTATCATGAACCAATGGACTTGTGCAAAGCTGTAGTAAAATCTTGTGACATAACATGGAGGGAAGAAGACAACATAGCAGGAAGGAGGTGGCATGAAAGAGAAGCAGGGAAGTTGTTGAGTTAGGGCATTTGAAAGAAAGGAACATAACACCTAGGGCACAAATGAAAAAGGAGAGGGAGATGGCACCAAAGAAGGCTTGAACAAAGAAACCAATGGTGGAAAAGGAGGATCCCATGGAGATCTACTCAGAGATGTAGTACCCTCCTGAGTTATTAAGGATGAAAAGTGGAGCTCAAAGCTATATAAATGTAAGATCAATGAATACAACCACAAAACATCTGAAAATGAAAAGATGATGCGGGTGGACCTAGTGTCGACACTCCAATGGTGGATAATCTTGGAAACCCTAAGGTCGATGACTCAGTGTAACATGACTTGCAAAAGACTAGAGTTTTGCAGCTATGGGATCTGCCCTTATTTGCCAAACCCACCCTACTTTTTAGGTGGTTAATGTTGTGGGTTCACGAAGATTTTTATACTTCACAGAAGAAGAATGAGGATCACAAGCCATTTGATTCAGATGGTTACATGCCTATGGAACACTGGAGAGGATATGACACTTGATTTATGTGCCACTACCAAGATTGAGGAGATGGAAAAAATATAAACTATGAGAAGGGGGTAGGGCACAGTAATTACAGATCTCCTAGACCCAATGTTTAGAGTCACCTCCTCGATCATTAGATGCAATTTGGGTGAATTGAAAGGTGGATGGACATTAACCAAAGGTTCTTATATGTGGCCTATAGGGTATCCAAGAGGGCACACTATAATTTTTCCCAATTCATTGTGAATGGCATTATCGAAGAGGCACGGGTATAAAATGAGGTAGGAGAAAAGATCACTTGGGGCTCCATCCTTTTATTGATCATGTTATCAGATATTGGTGTCCCAGAAAGACCAAATGAGAACATTTGGGTTCACCCACTTGTACATGTTTCCCCTATAGTCCAATTCACAAAATTCACATGCAATGGGACCATCTTGAGTACTTACAAGGCTCAGATGAATATATGGTTTGAGCATTTACACGGATATTTTAAGAATGAGTGGAGCATATCCCATGAGTTACCACAAGTTATTAGAGAAAAGGTAAAAATTTTTGTTACCCAACACTTTTACCTCGCAAGGTTTATGATGGCCAAAGGAGAGATGGGGCCATGGTACAAACTCCCCTTCACATTCACATCCAAATATATTAAGTACACTATCAACTAGATCAAGGACACACAAAAGTTGATTTTTGATGTAGACAAGGTGGATGTTGATGTCCACACATTGAACACTACATATAAGTATGGAAATCCACTTGCCTATGTCAAAGTTTGGGAGTTAGACCTTCTGACTTGCACCTCCAGGTCATCATTACCATTAATGAATACTTCCATCGGGTGTTCGTAAAATTGTGCCCCAAAACACAAAGGGGAATTGAGGTGGAGGTTATAGACTCCCCCTTTCCAAAGACATGAGGAACACCTATCCCACCCATGAAAGCAATACAAGAGGAAGAAGAAGAAGAAGAGGAAGAGCAGGATGAAGGGAAGTTAGATACTTCCAGGAAAAGGAAGTACTACATGTGATAAATTAATGGTAGCAAGGTCACCCACACTTCAAAAGAGGGTGTCTCCAAGTATTTATTGCTAGGGCATGAGGGAGAGAAGGAAGATCCTGAAGAAAAGAGACATAAGACACATGATGCATCAAGCCCCACAACAGGCTCAGAGGAAGGAGAGGAAGAATATCCCACCACTTTCAAGGTAGAACTAGAAGTAGAGCGGGAGGGTCAAGAGGCCGAGACAAAGACCATGGATGCGGGTGAGGCACTAGGAGAAGGAGAAGAACACTCTGTAGGGGTTGAGAAGAGTCCATTACATGAGGCCGCTACACCACATAATGCCAACCCAAAGGGAGATAAAGGGGACTCCTTTACTATAAAGGAGGATAAGGGATTCACCTTTGGGGTGAAGAAGTAAAGAACTAAGTGCAAAGTTATAGGGAACAAGTGGACACCCATGTCCCCACATATGGACTTCATGGATAACCCCACGAAGGTATTGCGTATGGGAGCTTCAAAGCCACCCTCCCACTGAGAGAATTTTATGGATGGGATTTGATGGATAAAGATGTGGGTGTGCCTAGGACTAGGAAGATGCTCAGCTAGAGCATGCACTACGATGTAAAGGAACCTAAGTCCAAGGTCACCGATCATGCAATCAAGACCATCCACTTAAATAAGAAGGGAGGAGAGACATATAAATTGGTGGATCCTAACCACCTCATAGATGAGCATGCATGCAATGCTTTACAAAATATGTCTTCGAGAGGTGATTCGACATATTTTGGCTACGAGGCCACTATTCGACATTGATTATAGAGAAGAATATTAAGGAGATGAAAATAGATAGTTTGTGATAGGGGTTAAGGGGAGAACATACATGGATGAAGGAGGCATATGATGGAGTTGGTGCCCTCATGAAAAAAATCTCTCGACAATATTTGACGTTGGTGAGCTAGGCCAGGACCGATTATGGGGATGAGATGGAGTACCTTGAGGACCTCATGGGGATGTTACTCGTTAAAATCAAGGATGGCATGGGCCCCATAGATATAGATCCCGAAAAGGATAAAGAAGAAAAAGGTCACAATTGAATCCCAGATCATGGAGTTGGAATATTTTCTTTCCCAATTCAAGGAGGTGAATATACTTGCATAGGGGCTTCAATAGCTGTAGAAAATGTGATCCAATTATCAATGCATGGGTGATAGAGGAAGAGGCATCCCTCAAAGTGTTACAAGAGACCATCCCCACCAACAAGGTAGAGCACACACAATTGGTCATCAACACCACGACCTAGAAGGAGAAAATCAAGACAAAGTGTGAAAGTTGGATTTCAGAATCGGCGAGCTCCAAGACTCCATCATTAAATGGATGGATGAGTTTGAGGGTGTCTATGTAGAGTTGGGGATGGATATCAACATGCTGAAGGGGAGGGTGGAAGAGATCACCCTAGACTAGGTGCCAAGTGTCATAGGTGAAGTGCTTAGGAAAGGCCTTATTAGAGTTGAAGGCCTAGGAAAAATTGAAGGATGAGATAGATGCGGAGTTCCCTAAAATCCTCCATTTAGTTGCATAGCATCCATCCATTCCTCATTTCTTTATTTAGATTATCTCCCAACTACTATTCTTTATTCATTACAACAATATTCTAGTTGACAAAATTTTTGTTCAGAAGCACAAAGGTTTGTTGGGATGGAAACCACTAAGTACCTAAGGCACGAAGCCTTATGACATGTAGAAGAAGGGCACAAACGCACACACAAAATTAATTCTTGGAGAGGTGTGAAGGATTCCATCAGGAAGAATGGATTCGGGACTTAGTGAGTTTTGGACATCAAGAAAAGACGCACATAGGGAGTGAATGAAAAAACAACCAGATACGAGATGTGGATAAGCTATAAAGACTTTTGGATCAAGGAAATGATATTCTAGGGAATCAATATGGTTATCATGAAATGATAAGGAGTCAAGGTTGTTAAGGATTAGCTGACACATGCATACTAGAAGGCACTCGATTGAGGGAAACACATGATGACACCTGCATATTCCTAGGTAGCGTATAGAAATCATGACCGGATTCCCTCAGGATTTCAAGCAGGAGAGAATGATGAGTGGTTAAGATGGAAGGAGGATGATTATTCTATGAGGATGATGGTTTTCATAGAGAAAGAAGGGAGATAAGTAAGGATATATAGGGAGTAGGAGAGATGGTGAAAATTTATAATGGCGAGCTCTATGATGTAAAGTAAGCTCTGCTAGTGTGAACATTTCCACAAATGGAACTCTCTTGATGTAATCTTGGCTACCATATTTTGGCTTATAAATATAATGAAGTGATTCTGAAACACTCATGTGATGGATCTTGATATGTGCATTTTCCTTATGTTCATATGTGTGTTACGAGTTTCCTTGATGTTATCTCATGGTTGATTCTACTTACATTAAGTTGATCATGTTGTTCTATGCTTGGGTGCATTAGGTTAGGAGTTAATGCTTATATCTTAAATTCCATGAATGAATGCACTTATTTTCTAGTTATATTACATCCTCGTGTTAAGAAGGAGAGTTCTCATGAAGCTCACATAAAGGAGGGAATCGTAGCTTGTGCACACCTCGAGTGAGCTTCCATGCTAAATTGTTTGATATGCCAACGCATTTGGGAATGGATGTTGAGGAAAGAAGTGATAAGAGACTACATAGTTATTCATGTCATCATTGTTAAGTATGATGAAATGCATTCCATTACCCAAAATAGTGAGGGACCTAACACACCGAGTTCACCTTGGGTGATCATGTGATAGAAATATGTTTGATAATTTGGTGTACGTGGTGGGTGATTTCACCTTTTTAAGTGATTAATATCAACATTTTAATATCTTTTAGAATCTTCCTAAATAAAAATGCATAAAAATGATGAATTACTATTAAAGGAGGCTATTATGATTTATTTAACTTCCTACATTAATTTATCAAATCATAATAACACTTTAAAAAGTGACTATTGACCTACCAACTATCAAAACACAACGGAGATGTTGCACTTAGCTAACTTTCTCGTGGATCTAGAAGAGTTTGAGTGATCTCAACGTAGGAACAAGATAATCTAGAACCGAACATGATTCCTTGTGGGAAATAGCACCTGAGAGTGGGTGTGGTTAAAACCATATAAATAGTTCAAGACCTTCAATACACTTATGACCTTACTATATGGTCTTGTCCCTACTTGGATTTTGATCCTACAAATTCCTGAGTGCTAAAATTACCTAGAATTGATTGTTGTTGTCGCTTTAAAGTTTAGTTCCAACATAATGTTTTCAGATGCATTGGAACATCACCGAGAAAAATCCTAAGTACTCATCCAAAGTGTGTGAAACTCTACCAAGTCCCTCCTTTTGTCTGACTTACAAGATGTGTTTCCTGTAAACATGGTTGTCATAACATGAAAATATACCTTATGAAGAACATGAACTTGCTGTAACATGCACAAGACAATTAACTATATCCAAAAGAGATTTGTATTCTCATTATAATCATGATGCTTTACAATATTCAAGTAGCAAAATCCACTACATAGACTCATACACACATTCCGAACAAGATAAAAACAATAATAATACTCATAACTACCCCCTTTACATGGATGCGATAAACATATATATATATATATATATATATATATGTATATAGGGTGGGAACTTGTCCTTAACCGCTTGACTCTAAAAATAGACTACTCCTATACATAGCTTGCATGTGTTTTTCAACTAAAGATTTCATCTAACTCATGGATCTATATAAGAAGTTTGATTTATTTCTAGAAGCTCTACTTCGTAATGTGCACTATAAATAGATTTTATTTTATCTTCGTCGCATGTACTATAAATAGCTCCACCTATTCCATGAATTATCCATGCCTATCCTTAGTCCCGCATGTGATTTATCCATTATTTTTTCTATTTCATACTTGCCTTGATAATCATAGCAACCCGTGCTTTTTCTTATTTTTACCCCGCCTTGAAAATCTATCTCCTTTTTTTTTTGTTCTTATGCGCAAGCCTTCACTCGTGATTTTTCATACTTCTGCATGAACCTTCACATGCTACCTCATATTTTTCAAATTTTCATATCTTACTTCTACCCGAAATCTTGTGCATATTCTCGACCTTCATGCATGTCTCGGACATAGATAATTTCTCGCCTAATATTACCCCACACTAGGTATATTATACATACTTGAAAATACATGAATCGATAATGAAAGAATAAAGAATCAAAGTTGAAAGAATGTGGGGAATATCCCAAATAATATTGAATTAAGAATGTATGAATAAATAATGTCTATTTGTTTTGTGACCAAAAATAGGCTCATGGTATTTGTAGGAGTTCGGGAATTGTACAATCGATGGTTGCTTCTAGTCCTCTCCACTCTTCAAGTATTATTTGACCTTCCCGGAAATGATGAAAAAATGTATGGTATTTCCTACAGTTCAATCAACCATATTTATCCTATATCTCTTTAAAATTTATGTCATATTTAGAATCCATGCTTTCCAGACATCTCCCCTCTCATCACCATAACTTGCAACTTGGCTAGTTTTTCCTCCTCGCCTTGTCATGTTTGACTTTGATGGCCTTCTTCATGTTCTCTACCTCTTGCAAAATTTTTATGTGCGCTTCCTTATATCCTAAATACAATGTGGCCTAGAGGTGACTCATTTTTATTCCTCTTTTTTTTGAGGAGCACATCTATAATCAAGGAATCCTTGAATATGATGAAGATCCTTTTTCCTTTTATGCAACTTAATTTACATCATAAACTAGATATTTATACACTTTAGTCTTCTATCAATTTTATCTTTATTTTCACTCGCCATTTCCTCCACTTTGTTAGCTCTTGTCCTTTATTTTCTCTTATTATCAACATGTTAATTAATTCATCCAGGTATCAATTTCACTTTGCCTTTATTCATTTGTGTTTCCAAAATTACATGTAGACATGAATGTGATATGTGCGCAATTAATTTGGCTACCTTAGTATTTACATCATCTAACTTATTTTTCACTTTTCTTCCTTTTACGCATCTTCTTTTACCTCTCCAACTAGATCTTCATACTCCTTTAGTCTTCTATCAATTTTCTCTTGATTTTCACTCGCCATTTCCTCCATCATTGGCTCTTGTCCTTTATTTTATCTTATTATGAACATGTTAATTAATTCCTCCAGGGTAGTAATTTCCCCACATTTATTCATTTGTGTTTTCAAAATTACCAAAAGACATGAATACACAATGTGTGTAATTAATTGGGCTGCCTTAGTATTTACATCAGCCAACCTCTTTTCCACTTTATTTAACTCTGAGGATAATTTATTATTATTTATACTTACATCTACAAAAGTTTCCCACGCACGTCGCGTAGTACAAATTGTTTATTAATATTTATTCACGTAACTTTATTTTCCATCTTTATTAAGGAATTACTTGTTTACACGTACAATAGTTGTGTGGAAATCAAAATTGGAAGATTTTTATGGGTATTTCCTCCCTTGCAGCTCATTTATGGAGTCTTTTCTTAATTCAAACTCCATATCCTCCATGTGAGTTTGTACTATAAAGGATAACATCTTGTGTATCCGCACATGGGATTATGATCTTTCAAGCATGTATCGATAGTATAATTATTTGGTATCCATAGAGATTTGAAACCTAGACCTGATGCATTTTGATGTGTCATCTATATATGTCATATGAGGGCGAGGAGGTGAGAATCTTCTTGTCCTTCTTCTTACCAAGGATTCGATCATGGTCCCATCGTGCACTACACATGTGGTGACTCTTGTGCAACATCATAGTGAACATGATTGGTGTCCTCTCCTATGCCTTGGTCCACTTCCTTTTCCTCTTCTTATTCTTCTTCTTGCTCTTCTTGCTCTTGCTCACGCTATTTCTTCGTTTCAACCGCATATTTATGTTTCCCAAGATCTCTGTTCTTTCTCTTTTCTTCACGCTCATACTGCTCGATCTCTTCCTCTTCCATAATATGAATCACATGAGGGATCCTTTATCATCCCAGTCCCTCTCCTATCTTTTGGGATTCTTCATATTTCCATTCTCCTCATAGGCCGGTCATGTGTGTGTTTTTAATTGGTCTTTCTAGAGGTGTTCTGGAGGGGTATCCACCAAATTTTATCCACGTTCTTTTGACTTCCTATTTATTATTATATAATCTAGTTGTCCCTTGGTCTCATCTTCTTCCTTCTCTTATTATTGTTGCTTACTATTGGAATGGCTTGGGTTATATTTCTTTGGCTTTGTAGTTGTCTTCTCGAAAGATGGTAGTTGTGAGAGAGATGTGTCACGTGCTTTGACCACCTTGCCATCCTGTAACTTTGGATGAAATATAGATGAAAAATTTGAATTCCTCCTTTCCGACCACCAAATTCACGATGGGATTTAAGTCCATCCCATCTGATTGCATCATTTCCATATATAATTACTTGTCCAAGTAGCCATAAGTCTTATGCAGAGTGTGGTACTCTCGTCTACCTTGTCCACATTAAACTTAAGTAGTTATTTTTCCTTAACCATGTTTATTATGCTCCTAAAATATATATCCATAAAGGTAAAATTTAGCTTTCACCACGCCCCCACATCTCCATTAATCAACAAAAAATACGCAAGGTAAAAGTGCTGCGTGATAGAAATTTTTTTCGGCAATCCAAATATGTGGGAAACTCTCGTTGGAATGTGTCATTCATTCTCAAAGGAATTGTGCATCCTTCTGTACCATCTATCCATATGCACCTTGTAAAAATTTGTGATTACTCCATCACAAGTGAATTTCACAAATCTCTTCTTCGGTGATCACTTCTCAATGGGGCATTCCCATTCCTTCCCTTCAAGGCCATTTGGTACTCAAATTTCCCGAAAGACAATGAACAAAAGAGAATTTACCCCCATATGATCTTCTCATATTTGTTATATTGGGTCTTGTCTTCGCCTAAACTACTCTCTCGCGATGTATAAATCAATAATGTATTTTTTTCCTTGAACCATATTATGTGAAATATGTAGGAACTTTTATTTACCTAATTCCATCTCTCTCGAGGTGCCCAACTTACAACTTACTGTGCACACCCACTCTAGCACTAGTGTCGGTGATGTTTTTCATATTAAAGGCACAACTTCCCTTTGATAATGTAATACACTTTTCGCTTTCTTCCACTACCACCTCATCACGTACATCTAGTAGAATTTTTCACCCCTTTCGCAAAAAACCTTTAGATTTTCTAATCAATTACATAGTGATGTGCATCCTCCCACCCAAAAAGTATAAGTAATCTTCATGGAATCACGACATCGGCATTAGAACACTCATATGGACTTACCGAAAAGGGAAATTCATATAGTTACAACACTCTACAAACTCCAATGTTTTGTGCACTTTATCATCCAACATAATCGACCTTCTCTAGTCCATTGGCAGTCTCCCTCAAGGTGTCATTCCTTATGTTATTTTCATGCCCTAGGGCATGGTGATTGTATTCACTTATCTTTCACCTCTATAACTATGATGCCCACGACTTCCCAATGATCACCTCCTATGGGGTATTGTATCTTTGAGAACCAATCATCTAGCATGTCATCCATGGTTTACTTTCCTTGGCTTCCTTCTTTGATGTTTCCATTACTTAATCCTAAATTGAAACTTCTATTATTTTAAACTCCACAAGTCGCATGCCCTAATTCCATAACCCTACTTATTTCAACTTCTTATTTGGTGTTTCCCGTGTGTTAATTTCTAAATTTACTAAAATTATAACTCTTCTTGGTGTCTACCTTGACCCCTTGTGCCCTATTTTTGCAATTTTTTTCTAACCTTGTAACCATAGCTCCCAATTCTACACTTTCTAACACAACACCCCAATTCCACTTCTACTTCCACTCTGCTACATGGATTCTAGATTTTCCAAGTGCAAGGAGCAAACATTTACTAGTCGATGGTTCAACGGTTTCCTAGTTCATATGTTTTAATCACACAAGTCACACTTGAATCACACAAATCACAAGATCTCCAATTTGCAAGGTAAATTACAACTATATCTTGTACATGTTTATAGGTTTCCAATTTTTAAATTCATTTAATGTAGTAGGAGGTGACAGGTATGAATTTTTGATCTTTTTTTTTTCTCACTCTTGTTTACTAATGGTGGTAGGTGTTTACTCGATTCTTCTTCCATGCACAAAATTCATAACCTTCTTATGCGTAACTATTCCCCTCATCCGTAGATCCTCACATGCAAGTCCATAAGTGCCTATACAACTATATTCCCAAGTTGTTAATCCTTTTCGTGTGTACCTCTCCATGTCGTACCTATCCTTTCTTTATGAAAAAATCCAATTATTCTCCTTCCTGCACTTCCTACTTCACATTATATTACCTACTATCTCAATTTATTGTACACCACTTGAGAAAAACCCTCTAGCACCATGCTTCCATTCCAAGCATAGAAAGACCATTAATGTCTTCTTTCATTCACCATAGAAAATAAAATATCAAAATCCTTCACCTTATACCCCACACTAAAATTATGTGTGGTCCACCGCACATCATTCTTAAAAAAATACATCATATCCTATGCACAAACACAATTATTACAAAATAAAAAATGAAACCTAACCCAAATGGTAATACTACCTTATTACAAACATAATTAAAAGAAGCTTATTTATGGTAGGGCTTCAAATTACTCCCATTAAAGTAATAAGTCAACATGGCGTTGTCAAGCATCTATAACCAACATGCCCTTGTCTCCAAAACATTGGTTACCATGAATGATCCCAACCAATGGACCATCAACTTTGTTGGGTGAAAAAAAAACTTAGAATCATAAAAACACCAATCCATCCCTGAAAAAAATAATTATTCCTAATGTGCCTATCATGCAAAGAATTTTATTTTACCTTTTATTGTTCTAGTTCCATCGTGTAATTATGCACCGTTCATCCAATTGCATTAACTTGTCAATGCACTCTCCTACTACTTTTTCATCTTTAAGTGCTCCTAGATGCACAATACACATGAAATGTAACATGAATTCAACTGGTAATAAAATTCTTCTCCAAACACAAATTGAAAGGTTTTTTCTTTGTTCAACCTCTTATAGGTATTCCTATATGACTAAAACTTTATCATCCCAATCCTTTCTTCCTACATCAAAAATATTAGTCAAGGTTTGACTCAAGATCTTGTTAAATGATTTTGTTGTTCCATTGAATTGTGGGTGATACCGATTTGTCTTATGATGAGCCACCATGCAATCTCCTAATAATATTATTATTGTCTCATTTAGAAAATGAGTACCCCGATCACTCGTAAGGATTAATGAGCAGCCATAAATGCTTATGATGCTCTCCCATAGAAAATGCGTAGCTCTAGAAAATATATACTCCTTTATGGGTGCATCTTTTACCCACTACGTCAAGTATCTATATAGGTAATAATGTATTGTGTGCCTATTCTATGTACAACTCGACGTAATTGGCCCAAAATATTCTATAACCCACTTTTTGTTAGGTTTCGTAGATGATATAGGGCACAATGGAATTTCATCCCATTATCTTGGCTTTCTAATCCTTTGGAAATGGTCACAAGCCTTGCAAAATTCCTTTGTATCTTTGTAAACTGTTTACCACCAAAATCTTGTGAGTTGTATCATATGCATGGTGGCTTCTCCAACATAATGATCTTATGTAATTCCACCATACACCTCTTCCATGAATTCCTCATGTTCATGCTCTAATATGCATCTGTAGTGCAATACTTTATTTCTACCCATGTTATAAAAATCTATGCCAACTAACCGATAAGGCACAACATGTATAAATAGTTGTTTCTTCTCCACCTGTCTTCAATCCTTGTGGTGAAATCCCGATGTGTAAAACAATACTATATCCTCTAAATCCATTGGTGCACATCAGAACTTGAACAATTGTGCATCTGACATTGTATATTCTATACTTTGTGTCCTCTCTACAATTGATGTGCAAAAGATGATTTGGTCCTAGATTACTCTTGTCTGGCTTCATTATTACTGAAAATTCAAATTCCTGGAACAAGAGAATCTATCCACATATGTGACCTTGCAATACTGGCTTATTGGCTAAATACTTAAGAGCCATATGATCAATGTAAAATATAAATGGTGCTGCTAAAATTAATATACACCCTCAAAAACACTTTGCACTAAGTAGTGTAATTATGTTCTCAAGTGTTAGCTTCCTACTTGTAAAACATTTAGGATGATATGTGTTTCCTTTTCTAGGATGTGTTAACACTAGTCCAATTATTGTTCTTGAGGCATTCACATGTACTTGGAAAGGCAACATACATGAAGGAAATGTAGTAGTTAATACTTTAAATGTCTACTATTGCACATCATTCTTAAAGAATTTCCTCTTCGCATTCAACATTTTTTCTAGTGGCACAACTATCTTGGCATAGCCCTTGATGAATTTCCTATAATAACATGTATGCCCAAGAAATATGTATATATCAATTTCATTAGTTATCTCTTCCAACCCTAGTATAACTACAATATTAGTTGGATAAACTATAAAACCTTCCTTACAAATTATGTGCCCCAAAAATGTGTTAAACAATGTCATAAATATGCACTTCTTTATATTTAGGGATATACTCTAAGAGTTTCTGCATCTTTCAAATATTAACCTTAAATATTCATACTGGTCCTTTACCAACCCATACATTGTCCAATCATCTAGATATACTTGAAGAAAATTATGGATTAAGTCTTGAAAGGCTTGCACCACAATGCGTGAATATACTGCACGACACATTCTTCAACCAAAGAGGCATGACCGTATATAAAAACAACCCCATTCTATTGAAAACATAGTTTTAGCTTGATTTTCACGTGTAATCTTATCTTGATGATATCCTAAGAAACCATCTGTGAAAGAATATATCTCATACCATGAGACACCCTCGATAATATCTTCAGGGAAGGGTATAAGGAATGGAACAATTACACAAGAGGCATTTAATACTCTATAATCCACATATATCCTTATCCTTCCATCTTTATTTATAATTATGACCATGGGGATAATTTATTCTGATTCTAAAATGAGATCAATGATACCTACCTTCAACATGTTGTCAATCTCATCCTTTACTTTGATGCGTGAGTTTGGATTCATCATGTATGGTATTTTATGCACTGGTCGCTCACCTTCTTTGAGATTTATCTTCATATCTCCTAGTGATGGATGGACACCCTTCAACTCATGGTATCCTTTAGGAAAGAGATCATGGAAGTCGTGAAATAATTTAACTATATTTATTACCTCTACCTCGGACTCAATAGTTACCAATGATTTCCTTGTTAGGTGCATTATTTTTCCAAATATTCACATTCTTCATCTTAAGAGGTAAATGGTATGTGCATTCCTATTCATCTACCTTGTCTAGGACCTCATGTTCTCCCTATGTGTGATATTTATTTAAATCATCAACCTCTTCATCATCAATTAGGTACATGAAATATCCTTTCTCTTTTTCTCTCCTAGTGCATTCTAACAAATTCTCACCACACTCTAGCCATGCACGTTTGTCATGTGCATATTAGTGGGAGATTCTCACCATATAACTAAGCTAGAATATCTTTCACCTTCACATTATCTCCTAATGTGATGTGATTCATCAACTACAAAGCCTCATTTTTAGGAGGATTAGATGAAAAATAATTAAATTTATGAGTAATACTCGATGTCAATCTCTTTCCAGGTTTGTAGTCTCCCATTTCAAATCAACATATATGTACCACACATGCGTGTAACTGCACAAGGTTGAATAAAAATTATGGACCATTAGTGATGGTGGTAATGTGTCTAGTCCTTCTAATCCATTATTCTCAAAAGTATGTGTGTGGTTCCTAGGAGACATTTTTCCATCATATGCAGGTATCTGTGAAGGAAGGTTGTTCTTATCAAATCATGTCAAGAAGGTAATTCTTATCTCATGCCATCTGAGTAGATTATATCTATGCATATCCCACCATCATGATGTCATTCTTCTCAATGACTATACCATCATATTCCTTATGTATCCTTCGTCACATATTTTCTCTTCTATTACACACCAAAATGATTCAATATTTTTCTCTTTTGTATACCTTGGTAGCACATTTTTACCAACCTCCTAAATGTCCGTAGTCCGATCACCCTTGTTACGCACCCCCTAACACTCACAACTAACCATTTCATATGCTCTATGGGCCCAATTATCAAAATAAATTCTTTTAGTGTCATTGATCAAATGTGCATTTCCCCATTTGAGCACTCCCTCGTTTGTTGGCTCAAAAAACTCTGGATCATGCAAAATCAACAAATAGATTTGATTCGATACTCCTAAATAATGGGATTTTCATAGGGTCTAATATTTATACCATCCATGGGTAACTACATGCTCATACTCATTCTCAAAACTAATATAATGTTTATTAAATCACAATTTTTGTTGTTTGTGTGACACCATGGATAGCCAAGTAATGCAAGGAATTTATTTACCTCTACTAATTCTAACACTCAAAGTCACCTTTGAACTTTTCCCTTATATAGTGATTGTTACACCCTTCAAAACTCCAATTGGAATTTCCATGGTATGATTTTCCATATATAACACACTAGAAGAAGGTTGTAGTGGTGGCCTCCCGATTCTATTCCATGGAACAGGGTAAAAATATTTACCTATGCGCCAATGTCAATCAAGATGTTGCTCACCAGTAAATCCATATATAAATACATCCAAGGTGATCTCCTTATCATATTCATGGTGTTGTGGTGGTAGATTCACATGTAATATTTGTATTTCCCTGTCCTTCTCCATGTGTGGAACCTTCTCATGTAACCATTCGCTTAATTGGGGTACAACGTTATCTTGTATCAACATCCAACATAATTCCATGAGTTCATTAATTTCATTTTCAGGTACTTTAGTATGTCTCGCGCACTTTTATCACGTGCATAATATTTTAAGCATTGTATCTCCACATGTAAATATCTGATTAAGACCGTGGTTTCCTAGAATAATTATTTTTTTGCCTTATGTTTGGATACTTGGTGAAATGTCCAACTTCCTCTCATCCGATGAGTGGTTTAGTTCACGCATCAACTCCCACGTGTGAAGCATATACACATGTGGTAACTAATAAAAGTTCCTTCTTTTCAACTATGAGTTCCTTTGGTTTCCATTATCCTAGTGTAACTTATATATCATTGTTGCACCATGTTCCTTTTTTTTTTTTACACAGTGCATATAAATTTGGATATCCTTTTACCTTGTTCCATTTTCCATAGTATGCACAAGACATGTTCTTGGGGCATTCATGTTGAAAATGATCGTGAGA
Organism: Taxus wallichiana var. yunnanensis; assembly: GCA_018340775.1. Lineage (NCBI taxonomy): Eukaryota > Viridiplantae > Streptophyta > Pinopsida > Cupressales > Taxaceae > Taxus > Taxus wallichiana. Next base: position 222,766,276 of record CM031234.1, on the reverse strand, counting down.
TCTGTAAGTGTAGTAAGCACCTCGACTAAACCTTCCTATACGACCACCACATCCTTTGCCATAATATCCTCACATATAACCTCCATTTCTATTTTGTCTAGCTCCATTATTTTTCCCTTTGCACACTTGTGAACTCCCTATGTGCTAACTTGACACAATTCTATTTTAACAGGTTCATGGATGTGATAAATCGATGGCAATGAGTTGTATCATGCGCATATGTGTCAAAAATTTTGTAGTAGAATGATACATTCTTCTCGTGTAGAATGTTGGAGAAGTGGATAGCCTTTTCCATCATGGTCCTTGTGGCATATATCACAAGCCACTAGTAGAGCATGTGGATTCCTACATGGGAAACTATTCTTCATATGTCCCTCTACTTCAAAATCTGTACACTATATACCACTTCAAGTGTCATGCACCGAGATAGCGATATATTTTCCAACTACATGGCCATAATTATAATCTATGCTTCAAGGAATGGGATCACTCTAATATCCATGCTTACAACCACTTTAGTGCATAATGCTGCATCCAAATCCTCGCACGTGTTTGTAAATATTTTAAGTGATAACACCCTTATAAATGATGTCAACAACCCACCTAGAAACCATTGTGCATGCTAACTTTTGTGGATAATTTAAGAGATATTTGAAAACATAGTTTTGAACCAAACATTTTATTTGTGAACACTTTCAGAGAGTCATTCTTGATTTATTTTAACATGTTGATGCTCGATATTCAAACTCGTGGATGTGGAACTTGATCAAGAAGGCAATACACAGGTGTCATAATCTCATGTTATTTGGTGTGGATAATACTTGTGGTACCAAATATGCGCATGGCCCTACAATGTAGTTATAAAATGACTAGCCTTCTTATTTAACACAATGATCTAATTAGCTCTCGATAAGAGCTCACATGTGTGTACATGCTCTATTGCATATTTTACTCCTATGTACTCATATAAATGGAGTGATATCTCATAGAAAATATGTTCTTGTTGTGGTGGTATATTTCCTTGTTCTCGGATTAGGATTGGGTCCTAATCCTAAGCCTCCACTAGGATTACCCCCACTTAGGGGAGGACTAGAGCCTCCCGAGTCCCATGCTAATGGGACTCTTATTTTTGGGCCTATGGAAGAAGTAGTTTATATTACAAAATCTAGTTTGGTGTTGTGCCTATGTTACGCTTCTAGAGAGTATCACACTAATATTCCATCTTGATGTTGTACCTACAATACTACTCCCAAACAACTTCTATTGTTTGGCTATCAAAGCATGTTACATGGAACTAGACACTACCATTTGCACTATTTTTATTTGTTGCACCTTTACATGGATAATAGTATGTATATGCATATATCTCCATCCCAACATGGTAATCCCCAATTTATTTCTTGTTCTTTGTCATTATGATGATCCTCTATACGAACTTTGAAATCTTGAGTACCAAATGCAATGGCTAAGGGTCCTAGTTGGTCCAGATGTGCGCTAATGTTTTACAAATCTTCACTAGACTCAATTTCACAAAATTTTAAGAGGTTTCTCCTAAGTTTCTTTCCCAATATCATAGGGACAATTTTCATGGCCCCTCACTTCTTATAAGGTTCTTAACACTACCGCTCGACCATATTCCTCTATGTCTTAGTTCCTCTTCAATCATCCTTTCTTGTGCATCACTATATTTACGTAGTATTTCTTATATATCCATTATTTCTATCTATCCCAATATTTTCCTTCACATTGCCTTTCCGTATCCGTGTGCATGGTAGGTTTTTAGCTAGCCATCGACATGCTCTCAAATCCTAGTTGAATCATCAAGAAATTTGAACTCAAATTCCTATGGGAATGGAATATGTAGAGATCACGTATTCCAAAGTGTAATTTTTCAATTTTTCTTTCCACCAATGATCTACTAAGCACATCCATGAATTATCCAAAGCAACAAGTTCTTGATACTTGTTTTGGTTCCACACTTGTCTCTACCCCAATTGACTCTTGGTGTTTTTCAAATTCATTACCAACCAATCATGTAACTCCTTTAGAAATAAGATTAAGAATGTCTTGTATAAAATATCATACAGGTTGTCTTTGAACCATTTGAGTGATTGAAATTAATACCGGTGTTGTATCTTTTTGAAAACTCTTCTTCAAATTTATGTAGCCATGTTCAATATTCTCCGAGGATAGCCAAACAACATGTGCGCACCACATATTGAGAGTTGAAGTGAAATGTCTTGGAAACAAAACCAAAATTTTACGCTGAAGTATATTTCCAACACAATGTTTTTGGGCATGCTTTGGCACATCACCTGTAAAGCGTAAGTGCTCACACAAAGCACACACAACTCTATCAAGTCCCTCCTTGTGTCTAAATTCAAATATGTGTTTCCTACAAATATGGATATCATAACATGAAAAATACCTTATGAAGAACATGAACTTACTCAACACACACACAAGTAAATTAACCATAATCAAAAGAGATTTCTATTCTCATTATAATCATAATGCTTTACAATATTCACTAGTACAAATTACTACACAAACTCATAAGTGCATTCCAAAAAAATATAACATCAATAATAATAATAATAATCATGACCACTCCCCATTTACATGGAACAAACATATATATGGTGGGAACTTATCCTTCACCACTTGAAATTGAAAATTTAATACCCCTATACATAGCTTGCATGCTTTTTCAACTAAATCTTCCCTATAAATAGACTCTAACTCGTGGATATCTATAATTGGTTTTTAATTTTTGGAAGCTCTACTTCTATCCTATGCACTATAAATAGCTATGCTTTTATCCCCATCACATCTGATATAAATATATCTACATATTCCATGTATTATCCATGCCTATTATTAGTCCTACATGTGTTTTATCAATGCTTTTGTATATTTTCTCGCTTGCCTTGATAATCATGTCAACCCGAGCTTTTTCCTATTTTTAGCCTTCCTTGGAAATGTAACTATCTCCTAATTTTTTTACTCTTATGTAACATCCTTCATGTGTGCTTCTTCATACTTACGCATGCACCTTTACACACTACCTCATATTTTTCAAGTGTTCTTATCCTAATTCCATATGTAATCTTGCAAGCATCCTTCATCCTTTGCTCATATCTCACACTTAGATAATTTCTCATCCCAACAATCATTATATGTTGGTCTTATTTTCTCACCTTTGGAATGGCTCTATAAACTATTTTTAAACCCTCATAGTGAAATATGGAGCTCTTACAAAACAAATTTAGGTGGGTTTTTAGCACTCTTGTGCATCGCTAACGTCACCACTAATTTGAAGATGGCTCAAACCTCATGGAATTCTCCTAGTATCTAATATCTACTGTAATATAATCGAACTTGATAATTGTTCTTTGAAAATTCCTTGCTTGAGTTTTGCACTTTCTCAAATACTTTAGAAGGGTCAATCTTCTTTCTTGTGGAGGGAAGATGGAGAATCCTAGGGCTAGGAGGAGACTTCAAACCTATAGAGGATACTTCCTAATGCATTTTCATTAGTTACTTCACTTGTTTATGGAGAATTAAGTTCCTTTTGTGTTTTTTTGTAACATGAGGATAACACAAAGTGTTTTTTTATTATTGGTAAAAGGTTTTGGTGGGACCTTACCCAAGTTTACAAAGCAAAAGGCTCAATAGCCAAAATAAGAAAATAGAAACATTGTGGTTTTTTTATCTGTGGGGTCCACACCCCAGCCACAAGAGAAAAAAAAGCAGTAGAAAGTAAAGGCAGGGGCCAACTACCTACAAAGAGCCTAGTAACAACATATCGACAACAAAATGACAGCTATACAACAACACAAAAAACTACAACACCGAAAATAGGGAACCGACAACATTATCCAATAGACTTGCTAAAAATTTGATAGCCCCCTAAATTCCCCGATAGATTTTCAATCCAATGGAGATGGTGGGGTCCCAGTTAGAATCTTTAAACTACCTTATGATCTTTCCATTCTTCTAATCTGTGTCCGAGATGCCACTAGAGTCACAAATATTCCGTGATGTGTACTTGCATAAGGTCCATTATAGCAATGTGCATAGCTAAAAAATTATTGTATTTGTCCTCCAGAGCCTTAAAATTGGTTTCCAAGGTAGAAATTTCATCTTTGAGGCCTGCATTGGGATCCAAGGTTGTCTCTTTGATAGTAGATTTGAGCAGAAAATCCACATTTTCTTCGAGGGTTTTAACCACACTAGCCTGCATGTTAAATTTATTCTCTAAACTGGTGCCAACAAAAATATTAGGGAAAGCAGAAGGGGGCTATCATCAACCATAATTTCTTCACCCTTCAAACTAGAGCCCACCACTTCCTTACCTTTACTGCTACTATGGAGAACCCGTTTAGGGGGTGGTTCGAGATAAGGTCTTTGTACATAGGATTTTTAGAACGGATATGAGTTTTCTTAGGGGGAAAATCATAGCAGGGCATGGGTCATTTCCAAAAACACTAGACAAGTATTGACTAATGAGATATATGACACCTTGGTGGAGGGGATAGTCCTCTTATGGCCTTGAACTTCTAGGATTGACTTTTCCATTGATTTTAGAATGTAATATGAGAGGCTTACCTTCACCTTGCATCTAAAGTGGTTGATCAAAACAAGATGGTACTGTGGAATGGTGGAGAACCTCCCTTCTAGAGTGACATAGTATACCATCATCCTTGTCACCTCATCATACGATACGAGATAGAGGAAACTAGGATGCCCTCCTTCTTGATGTTGATCATTTCTCCATCATCCAAGAACAACTTTTCTTCTACTTCCTTGTCCATTTTGTTCCTGAAAATTTTATTCCCTTCCATGCTAAGACCGGTAATAAAAGAAATAAATTCCTCAGTAATTTGAAAGATCTTATCTCCCAAGGAGAAATTACAGTCTTTCTAATTTTCCACAAACTGTATGGAGATATATTGGTCATGCCCTTTTATGCATTGGATAAAATTGGTGAAGCCCTCCATATTGATGGTCTCCCACAGCTCAACTTGTTCCTACCATTGGGGATAAAATTTAGGTTCCACATGGCAAGGGGCACCACCCATTCTAAAAACCCCCGATAATTCATCAAATTAAACCAAGAATTGTGAGTGGTAAGCTTCCCAATAGCCTTTGACATCCTATAAATCATGCGAGGGAGAGATAAAATCTATTTCTTTCCCTTGAAATATTTAGCGTGACCAATTTTTGAGGGCCTAGAAGAGTAAATTCCGTCATGCCCGAAATGCCAATGCAATCTAGCTTTTGGATTGCACACGTGTTTAAACCATTGAGTGTGGTGTATTAATGATTGATCTTGCTTCATTTGAAATGATGTTTTGGACTTTGATAGAGTGTGATTGATATCATGCCACTCTATGTAATCATTGCTACTAACTCCCATATTAGCAAGAAAATCTATAAATTTGTTTCCTCTCTATACACGTGCTTGAAAATAATATTTATACCATTGCATAAGTTGTGAGCTTCATTAATAAAATCCCTGATGGTCCAACTAGGATTTAAGGAATTATTGAGAATGTTGATGATATTCATAGAGTCACCTTCAATGATGATGTTTCCCATGCTTTGAGTTTCTTAGCAAGTCTGATTCCCAGCATTACAAGTAGAACCTTAGAGAAGTGATTAGTTTGCTTACCCATGGGACCAACATATGCTGTAATAAGATGACCCTTGTGATTTCTGATCAAACCACCTCCTCTAGCTAGACCAGGGTTTCCTTTAGAGGTACCATCAAAATTCAACTTAAATTAGCCTTCGTAGAGGGGGAATCCAAAGGTGCATAGTAGACTTGTTAATGCTTTGGATGGGGACAAGTGCAATGATTAAGATCAATATTCCATGCCTTAAGAAATATGACCTCCTCCTGGGATATGTGGCTTTTTTGGCGGTTTAAAATTAAAGATGTTTTCCTTCACAGCCACCATGAGTTTCTTAAGGATGCTTTTTATGCTCTTGCTAGTATCTCTGAAAATGATTGAGTTTTTGGCTTTCCATATTTTCTAGATGGTGTGAGGGAATATAATTTTCCATAACCTGTGAAGAAAATCATGTTTAAATGGAGGCTTCCATTGCAGCCAAGCCTGTGTGATATCTTTAGGAAAAGACCACTTAACATCAAATCTTTTGAAGATGAGTTGTCAAGAGAATTAATAGTTGGATAGTGGAGGAAAAAATGTTGGATTGTTTCATTGTCCATCTTACAATGATAGCATCTGTTCAACATGGTTGATCCTCTTTTGATGAGGTTGTCTATGGTGAGTATCCCTTTGTTGAGCATGAACCATAGGAATTGATTGATTTTCGGGGTAAGCTCTTTGAACCAAATCTTGTCCCAAGGGAAGTTGTTGATGGGTTCGTTGGAAAACAACTGATAGCCTGATCTCACCATGTAGTTACCATCAAATGAAGAAACCCAATTAAACTCATCTTGATTTTGGGTTTGACTGATGGGTATGAGGTTTAAGGTGGTTTAAAGTTCCCAAGGAGCTCCATGTTATTTGATGTGAATGCCTCAAGGTTTTTCTAGTTCCATTTTCCTCAAAGTGTTTTGAATGTAGTTGCAAACTTGTTGTCCCAATGTTGTAGAAAGGCTATCTTTGAGCTACTCCCAATGTTCATTGTTTGACAAAGTGCTAAAATCATCCTAGTTGTCCTACCAAAAATTAATTTCTCACCCATGCCCAGAGTCCATTTTCATCCTGTAGCTAGCTATTTCTTGATCCTGACGATGTTGTTCCAGAACATAGATCCCAATGGGTGATTTTCATTATTGAAGTAGTCCATGGTGCTGCCTTGATTTAGATATTTGGATTTAATGAGATTGGTCCATGGTTGTTCCTCCTTCACCAGTCACCACCCCATTTTAGAGACGAGAGCAACATTCATGGTCCGAATTTTTTTGATGCCAATACCTCCAAATTTTTGTTGTTGCATGCTTTGTCCCAAGCTACCAAGTGCATCTTGTTCTTATCTTTAGTTCTTGTCCGAGAAATTTTCTTTGGATTCTTTCTATTTTTCCATAACAACTATAGGAATAAAGAACAAGGACATGATATAAATCAATTTTTGAAGCATGCTCTTAATAAGAAGGCATTTCCCAACACTTGAAAGTATAAAACCCTTCCAACTAGAAATATTTCATGAAACCTATCCAACAAGGTATTCCACATGCTCATTTGGACTTTTTGGTGCCAAGAGGTAGCCCAAGGTATGTAGTAGGTAAAGAATTGATTTCACAGCCCAATATTTGTGTAATTTTCCTTTGTCTTGCAGGAGGAGTGTTAAAGAAGTATAATGATATTTTATCAAAATTGATTTTTTGCCTCGAAGATTCTTCATAAAGCTACGAATATGCTTCATAGTTTTGTCTTCAATGATAGAGGCCAGGAGAAGCAGGATGGTGTCATCCACAAACTACTGCTGGGAGACTGTTAAGTCAAAGGTGGAGGGTCTGAAACCATTGAGATAGCCCAACAAAACAACTCTATTAATAGTGTGGTTGAGGTTGTTTGCCATGATGATGAGAGATGGGATCACCTTTCTTGTATTAGAGTTTGTGGATCTTTGATGAAAAATGAATGCATGAACAATTACGTAAATCAAAATAACTAACAATAAGATGCAATATGATCAAAATTAACAAAGGAAAGAATGGCTCCAAACCAGCTCAATGCCACATGCTCCATATTCACCATGTAATAGAATGATGCAAGTCAAGTACATATAGGTGGTGAATGTGCAACCACCTCCTAGATAAGTGGGGAATAACTCTCACTAAGTGATACTAGAAGTAGAGTTGACTCCACACAACTAGTGAGCTAACTGAACACAACTGGTAAGCTAACTTAACCTAACTGGTAAGATAACTCAACACAACTGCTACAACTAAGAAAGCATATCCCATGAGTGTAGAAAATCTCCAAGTAAATAAAAAAATACAAAGAAAATAAATATCCTACACTAACACCCCCATAAGCACATCTTAGGTAGGTAGTGAAAAGGAAAGTGAGTCCCAAAAACATGGCCTGATGAGGTACCCATGTATAATGAAAATCTCTCATAAAGTGGAGAAAAGGAGAAAACCTAGTGGGAGAAAAACTTCCCCAAAAGAGAGACATGAAACTCACTCAAGAAAAACTAGAGAAGAAGAAGAAGTAGTGGGTCCTAGTAACTCAGCCTGATGAGGTACCCATGTATAATTATCATCCTACGAGTAGTAAAGAGAAAGAAGTAAGGAAAAGAAGGTCCCCAAGAAGAGCATCAATGATGTGGTCCTCTCGCATAAAGACTAAAGAGAATCCATTTGCACCGAACAACGTTCCTACCCTTGAGAAGGACAACAAATGAGCATTGGAAGTTAGTCCAATCCACAAAGGAAGAAGAAGCTATAGTACTGATCTCTGCATCTAGTCCTCAGAATCGAAAGGTGGCATAAGTATGAGAAACATGTGCACAACCGAGAATGGTAATGACACTACAAAGATACATGTCCGAGAGTGAATATGGTGGGGGTCCAATAACCCTCACAAAGGCATCCATAAGAATAACCAGATTGTGAAACATCTTTGAAATAGTGGAAGTGACAAATGTTCTAAGGTGGGAAATCCCAACGAGAGATATAAATTGATCCTCCGTAATGTGTGATGGCTTAATCGAGAATATTCTTGTAATGTAACACAACTAGAATATGTAAATAGACAACTCAGGTCGGGAAGATACTCATCCCAATGGGGTTTCTCAATGAGAGAAATGTCTGACAAGAATGTATAAACATCACAACACTCATCTAGGAGGAGGTTGAACATTTACTACCTATATGTACATGACTTGCATCAATCTATTACATGTTGAACTCAAATCAAGGCAACAGAGGTGTTGAACAAAATTAGGTCAATCTGAATGTGTAGAAACGATTTCCCTCTAAGTGATGCAAAATTCCTCTGATCCAAGCAAGCACACAAAAGAAGAAGGCATGGAAATCACTAATTTTTGTGCCCCTGGTCCAGAAGAAGCTTCTAGAAATGTGTTGGAGAGGTCCTGTCTGTGAGCTTTGAGAGGTCATGGAAAATATGCAAGGTCGTGATTCCACTCTAGAGGTCTTTAAACGCAGTGTATGGGTCTCCTTTTCCAAAAACATGCGTAGAGATTGATGTTGAGCAGGTTTACATAATTTTGAAATCCCTCATTGGAAGTGAGGTTGAGGGAAAAACAAAGTGAGAAAGGATAGAACTACTGAATGGAGGAAAGGTCAAGCTGGTAAAGTGGATGCTAGGCCACGTAGAGTCCATTTGAGTCACACCGAGACCATATTTCTCAGATCCAAGTAGGGGCTAGCAAGGTGAGAAAGACACTCGATCCAACAGATTTTAAATATGAGTTTCTAAGAAAGTTGATGTGGTCAAGCCATGGGAATGGAACATGGGTTGTGCTAAACTAGATAGATCTTAGACCAAAGATGTGTCGAGATGGAGTGACTATGGTGAGCAAGGTCACATAGCCAACCAAAGGGACCCGTCACAACAGATCTGATCTCATGAAGACCACCATGAAGAAGATCTACATAAACCACATAAAAACCAAGGCAAAAAAATTTCTACAAAAACCCCCAAAAATAAAATTTTGGTTGCTTTGGGTGATCGAGGGATTTTAACAAATCCTAAGGTTTATTTGGAATATTTTGTAAACCCCTAGAAATTTTTGACAACCCTCAATTTGTTAAACGAGTTAGATCTATTTGCACATGAATTGTTAGTTTCACAAACGAAGTATTTGAAAAAATACAAATAACTCCATAATGACAAACATTTCACCAAAACCGCTCTGATACCATATTAGAGTTTTTGGATCTCTAATGAAAAATGAATGCACAAGCAATTGCAGAAATCAAAATAACTAACAATAAGATGTAATATGATCAAAAATCACAAAGGCAAGAATGGCTCCAAACCAACTCAATGCTACATGCTCCATATTCACCATGTAATAGAATGATGCAAGTCAAGTACATATAGGTGGTGAATGTGCAACCTCCTCCTAGATCAGTGGGGAATAACTCTCACTAATTGATACTAGAAGTAGAGTTGACTCCACACAACTAGTGAGCCAACTAAACACAACTGGTAAGCTAACTCAACACAACTGCTACAACTAAGCAAGCATATCCCATGAGTGTAGGAAAGCTCCAAGTAAATAAATAAATACAAAGAAAATAAATATCCTACACTAACAACTCGATGCTATGACTTCCTGGGAAGAAACCCACCGGGCTGCCATTGACAATCACCAAGAATCTTGGTGATGAAATGCAGTTCCATATGATTTTTCTAAACCTCTCATCAAAACCAAATTTTTTCAATACTTGGTTAAGAAAAGACCAAGAAAATATGTCGAAGGCTTTGTTCATGTCCATTTTTAACACCATACCTCCTTTTTCTTTTCTCCATTGAGTGTATTGTCTCATGAACCATAATTACTCCATCTTGGATAATTCTCCCTCCCCACTTGATAGAGATTAATTTTGGAAGTAGTGGTTGTAGCCTTGAGGTTAGTATTTTAGTGAATATTTTATAAAGCACATTTGAGAGACTTATGGGTCTAAAGTGCTTGAATTCCTTTGCCTGGACTTTTTGGAATTAGGACAATGAAAGTATTATTTATTTCCTTGAGAATTCTTCCTATTCTGAAGAATTCATTAACAACTTTGAGGAGGTCATCCGCACAAGTTTCCCAGGTTTTTTGAAAAATAAAGCGGAAAGCCATTTGGGCTCGGGGATTTTTTGCCTTCCATGGAGACAACCGCCTTCCAGCTTCTTCTATTGTACCTAGTTTAGCAAGAGCACCAAACTCTTTAGGCCTAGCCAAGTTGTTTGGAATAGAGTCCAAAAACTTGTTTACAGCTTCCTGAGACAAAGGAGGATTGTCATTCAACAAGTTTTTGTAAAAATTAATAACTTCTTCCTTGATGGAGTTGGGATTCAAAGTCATGAATCCAGCTTGATTTGTAACCTCAGATATTTTATTGTGGGCTCTATGTTTCAGGGTTGTCATATGAAAAAAATCGTGTTCTTATCTCCATCTTTGAGCCAAATTGCTCTGGACTTAAGTCTCCAGTAGGATTATTCCCTGGCATAGATGGTATGGAACTCTATTAGAAGAGTTTTTTCACGAAGGTAAACCTCTTGAATTATGCCATAGGTAGCCACTTTCTTTTCCAAAGCATCAATTTATTCTTTGAGATTTTTTTTTCTGGTTGAAGATATTGCCAAAGACTTCTTTGTTCTAGTCTCTAACATTATTTTTGATATTTTTGAGCTTCTATTTTTTTTTTATTGAGATGTTCCTTCCACTTGAATCCCCCACCACTCTTTAATTTTTTCAAGAAGATTTGGGTGGTCGAACCACATTTTTTGGAATTTAAATGAGGACTGAGCAAGTCTCTCATTAGTGACCATATTCAAGACAATGGGATTATGATCAGAGGCAATTCTGGGAAGAGAAGAGAGATGAAATTCTTGACTAAGGAGCTAATCAGTAGATATAAGTGCATGATCTAGTTGAAATTGAATGAGATTATTGCTAATTCACTTGTTGGACTAGGTAAAAGGATTTCCATTAAGTTCAAGATCTAATTTTTTCCTAATCAAAGAAGTCTGCAAGATCATCCATACCAACAATGTGGTCCTAAGCTCCCCCACATTTTTCAGCAATGGAGAGGGGGGAGTTGAAGTCTCCCATGAGAAACCAGTTCCATCTAGGGCAAGAATTACAAAAGGTTAATAGATCCTTCCAAAGTTGTCTTCTTCCATGGAGAGTGTTAGGCGTGTAAATCACCAAGAAGATCCATTGTCATTTGTTATCAGCAATATGAAAAGAGAGTGCCAAATGGGAGTGGGAGGAGAGGATAAGCTTACTAGTAAGGAGAACAAAAAGTGTTAAGACCCCAAGTGAGGTATGATTTACTTTATTATATAGGATTATAATGGTTGTTATGTCATGAAAGGCCAACTAAGAGGGAATATTAGTTCATGTGAAGATCATGGTATCTAAATTTTGGACGCAAAACATGTCACCCGTAACCGTACACTAGGGTTAGGATTGACATGTGCCAATTTTGACTAAAATCTATGTGTTAGAGCTGAAAATTGCACTTACACATGAATAAGGAAGATTCAAGGATTTGAGCAAACATGGGGTGTCTCCAAGTTGTGGGATTTGTGCTTGAGATAGACCTCCGTGAGAAGGTCGTCTTCCTCTAGCTATTCCTAATGCTAAAACTACTCATAGGGAAGGAAATTATGCTATCTAATCCTACTCTAACAATCCAAGGGACCAAGGGAAGATATATATGCATGAAAAAGGGAAATCCTAATATTAGAAAGGTTATAACACCAAAAAGAAAGGGGAAATAAACTCTTTGATGAGTCAAAATGAAAGAAAACAAAGGAAGAAAGGGAAGACTAAAGTGCCTCAGTCCTACACAAAATTTAAACTCTCACTTTCATGAATAACAAAAAAATGAAACCTCAGTAAAGAGAGAAAACATGCACAACACACCAAAATAGTAATGGAGAGGCAAGAAAATGTAATAAATACAAGCTAGGGGAGAGAATAGCCACAAAACATTGATTTTATTGCTTCAAAAGGATGCACAACCTGTTATAATGGAGGAGAGAGGAAAATATCACTCTATAGAGGTCTATATTTGAAGCATGTAACTCAAAACACTAATGCAACTCTGAATAATGCCCATGTATTCCAAGAGGGTATAACCTTTACAAATGGGCATTATTTCATATTATATAGAAATGAGAGAGAAAGAGGAGAGAAAAGAGAGGAAAATTTGTATTCAAGGCTATAAACACGAACAAGTTTCATTAAATTCCTGCAAAACAACATAGAAATATGTCAAATCCATTCCCCACGTCGGAGTTTCTTGTAGAATAAGGAAAGAGGCCATGTCTTATTAATTTCGTGGTTGAGTCATCCAAAATCGCATATTAATAGACTCACTCATTTCCCCTATTATCACTTACCAAATCTCATCAAAATATTATTTTTAAGATGTTAGATAATAGCAAACATCGTTATATTTGTAACAAAACCAGCGACACATGATTTGGAGCTCTAAGTAAAAGATATAGTCATTTGAAGATCTACATTATTAGAAGAACATGTTGCACTAGCTGATTGGTCATGGGAGTTTGAAGGTTGAATGTAGGAACTTGAGTTGATGTAATGTGTCTTGTCATCATTCGCTATAAGGATTTGGTCATAACTAGAAGCCTACCATTTTCCATCAAAATGCACTTTTGTTGCCAAGTCACTAGAGTTGGACACGTGATGCACAAAGATTAGCGTGAGAGTGAAATCATGTGGTACATGCATGGAAGCTAGGTGAAAAGAGAAAGGTTATAAAAGGGTGTAAGGATTTAGAATAATTTTGTAAGTGTGTAAGAGGATGTGAAATAATTGAGGGAAGGATGCATATTTTCATAGGCATGTAAATGTGAAAAGGAAGTCCAAGGCCACAAAGAAGGATTGGAAGCAATTGCGCAAAAAAATGTGCGTAAAGGAGATTCACAAGTGTGCGTGAGAATATTTTGTGTACCTTAGGGTGGAAAAGACATGAATGTAGTGGAATGTTGGAAACTTGTAAATATGCATGGAAATCCTATAGGTACATGTAAGAAGGTGTGCAACATCTAGGGTAGAAGAAGTGAATACAAAAAGGAGTGCATGTGAAGGGAAATGGAAAGGGAGGAAGACTTGTAGGTATGAAAGGAGGAATACAAGCACATGAATCATGCACAAAAGTAAGTGAAGGAAAGGGAACAAATAAAGTAGTGCACAGGATCATGCGAGGTACTACAACCATAAAACTACACCACACACAACCTTAGAAAATGATACCAAAGCCAAAATTAAATCAGAACTTTCCCAAAATAGCCAGGGGGCTTATTTTGGACAACATTTTGGTGAATTTTGGGGTATTTTATTGCTAAATATGAATATCGGTGGCCTTTAAGCATCCATTGGGCATTGAGTAAGCCTAAAAATATATAGAACTAAGTTGTGACTTGAAGAAATCACCCTTGAAGCCAAATGGAGCACAACATGGACTATGTATTGACCCAATCATTCCCAATTATAAAAAATATTCTAATTTGAATATTAGTGAGAGTGGAAAACTGTCTTTCAAAATAATTTTCACCACCATACAGGGAACACGAACAAGAAACTATTGAATGCCTGTGAGCTAGCTGAAATTTTTATTGAAACATATCCTCCTTTGAAGATTCTCAAAACTATGTGTAAGAGAGACCATCATCTAAGAAGAAACAAAAGAGAACACGTGCATGTGTGTGTGAGAGAAAGGAAACCTATGGTACCAACCAAACAATGTGCATAAGGAACTTATAGAATTAAAACTACTCTAGTATGTACGAGATGCAATGGAACAACCTTAATGGAAATGCTTGAGGTAAATCCCATTAACTGAGATATGTAATAGGTTTCCATCAAGATCAAACAAATCAAAGAAATTAGCTTCTTTGCAGGTGCTAATGATATATGGCCCACTCCAAATTTCATCAAACTTAGAGTGGAACCCTAGTTTAGCTCTTACAACATCTCATTTTAATACTAGATCACACATTCTCAAAGGCTAAGCTCTATCCTTCCTATTAAATCAATTTTAGTTGATTTATGATGCTACTCTAACCTAATTGTGGAAGAATTTATTAATTCTTCAAGTTCAACTAGTGCTACCATTTTGATTTCCCTTTGATATGTGCCCTCAAATTCCAGCTATTGGGAAAACTCTAGTGAAGGCAATTCAAGTGATAAAGGAATCCTAGCTTCTTTAACATAAACAATTTTGTAAGGAAAAGTGTCAATATCCTTCTTCACCGTTATCCTATACTCTTAGAGTGTGTGAAATACCTTCATATGCCACTACCTCTGATTGATATCCATTATCCTTTTCATGATTCTGATTAGGTTCTTGTTAGTAGATTCTACCAAAATGTTACCTTGGGGTTAGTAGTTAGAAGAAGTCTTCAAATAAATCCCAAAATCAAGATCCCAATTTGAAATTTTGGATCTAAGGAAAGATTTTGAATTATTAAAATGTTGGTTTAAGGGATTTGAAACCTTATCAAAATATCCTCAAGGAATTCAAGGATGACATATTTAGTTTTTGCGTTGAGTGTCATAGCTTCTATCCACCTGTAAAGTAATTTTTTTACCGTTAAAACCCATTTGTGACTAGAAATTGATGGAGGATTAGTCATGCCAATGAATTTAAGACCCCGTTTCCTGAAAGCCTAATCTACTTGGATTGTATGAAGTGGAAGGAAAACCAAATTATTTTTACCTGTGAAGAAAGCACATTCCTTACATTTCTAGACCCACTTGTGCACATCAAAAAATAGTGTAGGATAGAAGTACACTAATTTTATGATTTTCATTATTTTTCCTTAGTAGAGAAGTGTCCACAAAAAAACCACCATGAAATTCTTCCAACAATTTTTGGAATTTGTGTGCAAGGCAATACATCTCAACAATACCCCATCAATTTTCTTCTTAAATATAATTCTATCAATCAATGCATAAGGAATAAAGTATAACCTCAAATGTTTTCTCTTTGCTTTGTTAAGGCTGAGATGATATGTACCGAAAGATAAAAATGTAACCATTTCATCATACCAACTTTGCGTATTAGATAAATTTCCATCTTGATGAGTTTTATCAATGCATGGGGTTTATTCATCCATGAATAAAGGGGTCTCTTGATCACTTTGCACATCCAAAGCTAGCTACTCATACAATTCTCTTCCTCTCACCAAATTTGTGGATTTGATAGTCACATCATACTCCATGATTTTTGTCACCCATCCAACTCTTTTCTCACCAATTTCTACTCCCATAATGAAGTCTGTCACACTAGAATGTGATACTAATACTTTGACATTATTAGTGGCAAGCATAATTTTGAAATTGTTCACAACCCACATGATGGAAAAGACCCATTTTTAAATGCTATTATACTTTAATTCATAATCCTTTAGTGTATTCCTGAAGAAGTCCATTGATGATCTAAACCTTGGTAATTTTACTATGTAAAAACAACAACAATACTGGTGTCATCTCCATATGCATACATGATGACATCCTTATAATAATTAGGGTTGGTAAGTGTAGGATCATGAGAAATTTCTTGTTTGATCTTGGAAAATCTTTCCTTCCTTCTACTATCCATTTGAAAACTGAATCTTTCTTTAGCTTTAGAGTGATTGTTAGGATTTTGGAGTTGAATTGCTTCATAGATAGCATGATTTAAACCTTCTTGGTTTACACAAGATGGTTGCGCCAGTTAAGGTAACCATCACCGATCAGAAACCATCATCGGTCGTGGTAACCGTCACTAGTCGAAACAACCGTCTCGTCAGTGGAAACCATCACTGGTTAGGGTAACTATCGCCGGTTACCTATGCATGAAATTTTATATTTAACTCATGGGAATTTAATCTAGATTTTGTTTTAAAGCTGATTTAAAGGATGTAATTGCATGGCTATTGTACCCTAAGTTTGTCTAAGCTTATATAAGCTAGAAAACTAGGGTTAGAACATAAGGAATAAGGAAAAATAATAATTGAGCTATCCTTGGTTGAAAGGATGAAGAAGAAGAAGAAGAAGAAAATAGATTGCATGAAGATAGGAGCTTTCATAGAGAGAAGCTGAACAAAAGGAAAGTGTAGGTACACTATTGGTGAGAAGATGGTATTATCTTCTACTATATTTCCTTTTCATTATTTAGTCTCATGTAATGGCTTGCATAGTATGCAAAGAACTTAGTGTTTCTTCTTGTTAGAACCACATGTTGTTGTGAGATATTATTATTGCTCATTCTTGTAGATTCAAATGTTTTGAGATCTTTTATTACAAATCCATGATATCATGATGTATTTTTGATCCTTAGGAATATAGTATTATAGAGGAAGTTGTCTTTATGTTTGCACTGAGGTTGATGCAAAGATAGAGGAGAGACTTACTTCTTGGTGCATGGTTACAGATTGCACATTTTTAGACCCTTCTAGAGGTCTTATTTGTAGATTCATAGTAAAGTGAGAGCTTGGTTACACATTGGAAGATGCGGGGGTAGCTTTAGGTATGTGAGATTTGGTGGTGTTTAGAGGCACAATTGTAGTGTACTCAGGTAGATTCAGTTAGAGATCTAGAGGAGACACAAGTAGTGGTATGGATGCATGATTTAGTGTACTCGGGAAGATACAGTTGGAGATCTGGGAGGAGGAGATACTCTTATAGAGATACATGTACTCTTGTGTAGAAGAGTTGGTTTGTAATCTCTTGTTATATTATATATATGATATCCCTATCTTTGGTGGACATAGCCCACATTAGGTAAGTGTAGGATCCTGAGAAATTCCTTATTTAATCTCAAAAAATATTTCCTTCCCTTTTACTATCCATTTGAAAATTGAATCCTTCTTTAGAATTAGAGTGACAGATCTAACCAATCCTACAAAATTAGAAATGAATCTCTTAAAAAGTTAATCTTGCTAAGGAATGATTGCAAGGATTTCTTATGAGTTGGAAAAGAGGGAGATAGGATGGATGAGATTATTTTTAGATCAATGTAAATACCATCTTTTGAAATAGCATGCCCCAAGATCTCTCCCTTAAGGATAGAAAAAATACATTTATTGGGGTTAAGAGACACCCCAAATTCTCTACATATCTCAAAGAGTTTCTCAAGATGATTGATATGGTATTTACTCTACTTTGAGAAAATAGTAATATCATCTAAGTAGAAAAGGATGAATTCATTGATATATCCTTTAAAAGTAATGTCCATTGATCTCTCGGAAAATGGCACTTATATTTGATAAACCAAAAGGATTTTTTTGATATGCATATGTTCCCGATTTGGTTGTGAATGTAGTTTTGAATTGATCTTATTCTCTAACATTGATATGATTGAAACCTTAGTGTCCATCAAGCATGGAAAAATTTTAGCAGCTGCCACACAGCTTTGCAAAAGTTGTTCCATAAATGGTAGAGGATAATGTTCCTTTAAAGAAGCAATGTTCAAATATTTGAAATAAACAAAAATATGATTTCTACATTATTTTTCAATACTAGAACCATATTTTCCACCCAAGTGGAGTATGTGATTAGAAAATTTATTTTTGACTCAATCAACTTGGAAAAATCCTTTCTCATGAGGGGTTCTATCTTGGAATTGACATGTTTTTTCTACATTATTTTTCCTTACTAGAACCATATTTTCCACCTAAGTGGAGTATTTGATCAGAAAATTTATTTTTGACTCAATCATCTTGGACAAATCCTTTCTCATGAGGGGTTCTATCTTGGAATCGACATGTATTTTCATTTTTCTAACTAGCTTGACATTAGGATCAAGATCAATGGAATATTGGGATATGCACAAATCGAACCCCTTGAGGTCTTCATAGTTCCATGAAAATATGTCACTATACTTTTGACAGAAAGAATGAAATATTAATTTCCTCCTTCGTGTGCATACCTTTCTAAGAAACAATTCCTTGCCTTGCATAATGGTGACTGGTTGACATTCCTCTTGCCCTATTATTGTGTTCTTTTCTTATCCTATGAATTCATCATTAGGACTGAAAATATGCTCTAGAGTGACCAATCCCTTGGGAAAATTTTGTTTCTTGAGTTGAATAACTTGATCACCATAAATTCCATATAAATAAAATTACATTTTTGAAGAAAATTCAACCTCATTTGGGATGAACTACACAATT
The DNA here is from genome assembly GCA_018340775.1 of Taxus wallichiana var. yunnanensis. NCBI lineage: Eukaryota > Viridiplantae > Streptophyta > Pinopsida > Cupressales > Taxaceae > Taxus > Taxus wallichiana. The sequence goes on along the minus strand of CM031234.1, from coordinate 222,747,422 downwards.
TGTTCATTACTATCGGACACCTTCCATCTGGTTTCATTATCGGGACCGATGAGCTGATCACTAACTTGATTTGTTGTTAATTTCCTTGAATAAAATCCTCAATTGGTGAGAATTATGAACTAAGGAATGCCACTTGGTCTTCTTCTTTGTTTAATTTTCTTGGCACCACTTAGTAATTTAGAGAATCAAAGCTCTCCAAAAGTTGCCAAACTATACATTTATAATATTTCAAAAGATTATTATTTGTGGCGCACTTATTTCTCACTTGGTGGATGACCAATTTAGTATCTAAAAATATTTACGATGTTTTAATTTTTCTCTTTTCAACAATAAGAAGACCATGTATCAATGTTTCATATTCTTCCACATTGTTAGAACATGCAAACTATAATCTATGAGTAAATAATAGCTTCTAATTCCTTTGGGAAATTAATACATTCCCATACACCATTTATGCTCCTAGAACTAACAAAGAACATTTTCCATAATCCAAAAGCATTATCCTTTTCTTTCTTGAGTGGCATGGGAATGAAAATTCTTCTACATGAATGCGGTAGGTTCTAAGTCCTGTTTCAACAATTGTGTAATATGGGTCAAATTCATAAAGCTCTTTAGCCCATTCATCTAATAAAAGATCTAGTATAGAAGGATGAATATGATGCTCTTCTCAAACTGAATCATGTTCCTTGTCTTCATATATGAGACAATTAGATCAGGGAGAAAAAGATCATAAGAATCAACATGGTATAAAAATAGGCTTAGCTTGAATGGTAAATATAGTGCCATTTCTAGTTCTTAGAAGCATGTGAGAAAAATATGAAGACAATTAGCCACCCACTTTGGCAAAGAAATATCTTGATAGGAAAATGGAAAATAATGGAGGCAAGTAAATGAATGATACATCTTAAGATATGGTTAAAATTAGAAAAACATGGAGGTTTAATTCAATATCTTTTATGACTCCTAGGATGTTGATAGTTAAGACATCAAGTTGCAAAACACCTTTAGAAAAAGGGTTGTACTTAAGACCTAGGATATCAAAACTTTTTTTGGTCATCACAGTGTACTAGTGCTCGAGTCAATCATGCAATTATGGAACAAATGTTTTCCCACAATTAAATACATATAAAAGGGTGGGGTTTTAACAATTTTTTTTTCTCTACTTGGCATAAATTGACAACATCATGATTTTTTTGAATAAATGGATCAACTTGAGGGATCTGCACAAGAGCTTCATGCAAAAGTTCACATTGATATGGAATAGAAAAATTACCCCACATTGTCATGTCAAAATTTTTCCTTTTCATCTGCTCAACAATGTTGAAAGGGAGGATGATAGAATTGTGCATTTGAGGCAATATGTTATCTTTTCTTGATTTTTCCAATATTGAGGAGGTTTCTTTAGTTATGTAACAAATTCATTCACTAAATAAGGCATGTGCAAAACCTCGCATGCACCAATAGGCAAGCCAAAAATATCAAGTGAATTTGTGTCATACTTTTTCTTGTGAAGTGAATCAAGATGATTAGAAGAGAATGCATGTTGTGCAAGAGTTTCCAACACTCCCTTCTTATACGTTGTGTTATCAAAAACCTAAGCCTGTAGTATTTTTGAGATATCCATGACTTGATTCACTCGCACAAAGGTAACCAACCCTAAATAACTTAAGATTAGTCTCATGATTGACCTCTTGAGTTTCTTCATTTTTGGGCTCACACTCTTCCATGGATGGTTCATGTTGAATAAAATTACAAATCATGAATGCTTGCATGCACAAAGCATGTGTGTAATTTTTGTCCAAATTTCTTCATTTTTACTCAAATTAATAAGCTAGACACTAAAAAGAAAATATCAACTCACAATATGGAGGGTTTATAGTTGCTCGGAAGTGTGATAGACGTGGATAGACGGGCGCTAAGTAATTGATCCTTGCTATAGCTGATAAACTTGCAATTAGGAAAAATTGAAAAGGAGATTGATTAGATAGGATAAGTGGGGGTTTCCCAAAAAATCTTTCTCTAAGAAGTGTGACCTTACTTTTTTAGATGTCAACCCTTGTTTATTTATAAAAAGTGTAGTAAAGGATGGAATAATAGATAACATGTAGAAACAGAAATATTATCGAATCGAGAAATGACTAAAATTAATCTAAAAGATGATTTGATTGAAATAAATGTAAATTAAATATTACCCGTCCTGGTCGATGGTGACCCGTGATCGCGCAGAGATAGGTTGTTGGTAACCTAGGATGGTGGATTTGGATCAGTATGTTGAATATGTAGACCTGTAAGGGTATGGATGAAAAAAATCATGTGGATGTTGTGATTCATCTATAGAGGAGAACCAAAGGGAGAAAGCTCCATAAAGTAGTAGGAAATAGCAAAAAGGAGGTTATATTGAAAACTGGGTCTAGGGTGATGGCGATCGGGGTGTACGTAGGATAAATTTGAAGCACAAAGGAACAAAATGATTTTCTTGGTAAGCTGAGTCGGGAACAAAATGAAGGTGGACACAGAAAAGGGATTTGGAGATTGAAATCACAGTTGTAAAAGGATGGGTTGATGGTGATATGAAAAGGTTGACAACGAATGTAAAAATTTAGATAAGGTTGTGGTAAAAAGGATGAAATGAGATACATGTAAGTGAAGAGGTTGGAAAAAAGGTTGATAAAAGGACTCTAAGTGTTTCCAAAGCTGATCCGAACATGCAAAATGTTATATGCAAGCAATACAAAGATAATATGATAAATATCACATAAACAACATAAATATCATGATAAATCTTAGGAAGGATGATCATGAGTGATGAAAACATGTTCCAAAGGGGTCCAAGAGGTCCAGTGCATCATACAGGAATGCTCGGGCATGAGAATCATTTCACAAGTCACCAAAAAGCTCCTAAATTTGCATGCATATCCCCATTATGGAAAGAAACAACTCGGTTTAATAGGGTTGATAATGACTGACAGTGGTCACCACCGACCATGGGGAAATTTTCCCCAATGGGGTGGATTTTGTGCTTTAAGTTGGGATTTCGTGTTTTTAAGGAGGAAAAAATGCTTTAAAGCTTATGTGCGGGATTAGGTTGTTTAGGGATGAATCATGGGTAGTTAGAAGATATGAATGGGTAGAAAAAGCATATGGATTTATATTTAGGATTAAAGCATCCTAAATATCAGGTCCATTAGGGAAATTCAATGGATATGGTTATTAATTAAACAATTAATCGATGTGAATTAATAAATATTAATAATAATTAAATGATGATAGGATAATAAGTGGGAATTTTATTAAATATTGAAGGGATGGATTTAATTAAAGGGGGACCTAGATAGGACCATAGTAAAGTATGCACACGCGACATAAAAGGGTAATGATACTTAATTTCGGTGTCTACATTTGCCCCTTTTTGTTGCGTGGTTTGCATGTAAGTCATGAGAAAAAATAGTGAGAGAATAGGAGTATGATGAATATTGACAGAAGGTTGATGATGAGCTCCCCCTCAAATAGGGGATCGATGATGCCAGAGGAAATCAATGATGCATTTGTAAAAGGTAGATGATAGGGGGCGGGTGGGTGAAGAAAGATAGGCAAAAAGATAACGTTAGGAAAGATGCCGGTGACTCCGATATCACATGGGTAGAGGGATAATTTTGGTCTCAATGGAGATGGGAGAAAATTATCTACATGCTAGTGAGTGGGTGAAAATCACTGCAAAAAAGAGAGAATCTAATGGGAAATCTCTCAAATTTATGCAAGTCAAAATGATCACGGGGTCATAGGCAAGCATAAAGGTATACACAAATAAATGCAAAAATTATGCAAAATTCTTTGTACACAAGAAATTGACAAAAAAATATGCATCCCCAAGGGATGAGGATGAAAATAATGGTGCCCCAAAGACATGACAGAAAAAGGGACAAAAAGGAAAGTAGTGAAATATTATTCCCTAAGAGAGAGAGAGAATTATGACCATGAGGTGGAATTTGTGCATAAATTAGATAAGATTGTAGAATTCCCTAAGAGGGAATAAGTATGGCCACAAAAATGGACTTCAAGATTGAAAAGGGATAGGATAAAAATATTGAAATAGAATTCCCTAAAGGGGAAAATAAAGATGGCCAAAAAGGTGGACTTTGAAGAATGCCCAAGAGAGCCATAAAAAGGATTGGGAAGTTAGAATAAAGGTTGCTAAGGCAAGTTAATGATGACTAAGGCCAATTGATGGGGGTTGAAGGCGAGAATGTGTCCGAAACTATATAAGCCTAAGGGTTTGTTGGCGAGCTCATTTTCACGTGTGTAAGTGATGAGAGAGATTAGAGCAATCAAAGATAAGATTGAGAAATGGAGTCGTAAGAGCTATAAGGAAACTTCAAAGGGTATGCAGATGGTGAGTAACAAAACTCAAGATTTTTTTAGTTTAATTTTGTATTCTTTTTTTGCATTTTTAAAGAAAAAGTGGATGATGCTAGTGGTAGTTGGCGGCAACCCAACCGAGTCAATGTCGATTAGGCTCTAAGGCATGTTGATCAACCCTTAAACACATCAACCCATCTTGGGTTGGCGTCGACTAGGTTAGGTCGGATATGTTTAGCATTAAATTTGATTTTTAATGGAATTTAATAGATTTTGGATTTTTGACCTAATATTTACATGTTTTATTTGTGATTGTAGGCCATAGATACCCTATATTTGAGAGACTCAAAGGTGTCTACTATATATGAGTAGATTAGAGGAGATGTGACATATGATGAGTGGGATCATCTATTTATAGTGGGGTTAGGGGATTTAGGCATTACCAGAGGATCCCATGGGATGTGCGGTTGATGATCACTTTGATGGAGAGATGAGAATGACAGACAAGTACCTTTTGGTTCAGGACAGGGGAGATGACCATCACCATAGAGGATGTGTATAGGATTATAAGATTTCCCATATACAACAGAACAAATAGTTCCCATTACAACCGATATCAGATTTGTAATTTTGACACAATTATTTGGAGCCGATGCACCCCATATCAAATTTTATTCAGGGGTGTTTTCTTATGAGTTGAGGTATGAGGTGGGTGTACCTCATAGCCATTGATCTGCTTGGTGATGATGGTAGTGTATTGTTATGATTTTCTAAACTTAGGTGGACCTCGGTTTCCATGGGTGTTGTTGGTGTAGTTGCAGATATAGTTGAGCACTAGAAAATGTTCTCTTTTGGGACTACCTTGCTAGCTCGTGTACCACAAGCTATTTGTGTATAGGGTAGGCATGAGATCAGGGTTAGATGTAGGCTTCTTACTTCACTAATATTCCTACAATCACATTGTTGCTATTCGACACAAAGGGATTCCATGAGTCACAAGATACCATATAGAGTGGAAGTAGGATTTTTGAGATGGAGGGACGATCGTGTCATGAAGATAGGGAGAGAGGAGTGGACTAATACGTGGATAGATTTTCAAAGCTTGAGATGTAGAATATCATATGAAAGAAATATAGAGACTTCACTCCATGGCATAGGGTGGATGAAGAGTTTTCTAGGATGAGGAGGATGAGATGAGTGTAGGGCGATAGAAATAAGATGATAGAGGATATTCATTTTGACCAAGTGTGATGGCATTTCAAAGGTGTTGTTTAGATAATACCTATGGATTCCATTTTATATAAACGAGAGGATCTATACAGAGAACTGTTAGCACTGACATGGAAGATCCTTTGGAGGATGTAGAAGAACCTTGGGATGAGGATGATGATGTTGGATTTGTAGCAAGATTCATTGATTGGATGACCATAGCTTAGGCAGCTCGAGTTATTGTGGAGAGAGGATATGAAGGTTGAGGTATAGGGAGCTCCAGGTGGTGGTGGAGACATAGGAGAGCCTACCGAGGTGGATCAATTATGTACGAGTGGAGAAGATGTGCATTGAAAGAGAAACCATGATCTAGAAAAGGGACATAGTTATTAAGGACATGGACTGGCATCACTGATAGAGAGAGGCCTACAGGGGTCCATTTCTTGGAGATCTTGCTACCATAATGGCTACCTAGGTCATGCGGAGGACAAGAAACACCACAGGGAGGAGGAGAGATGACACCTCCTGGTATGATTTGCATAGATAGATAGATGTAGAGAATTAGGCCTGAGGCTAACTACTATGAGGGGATCATGATTAGGAAGATGATGGGGAAACTCGACACCGGGAGCATCCGCAGAGGAGAGTGACAGGTGGAGTCTGGGCCGTTTAGGATCACAACAAGTGTGGCACAACCACATCGAGGGGAGAGCCAGGGTGGAGGTGAAAAGGCCGATAGATGACAAAGGTACATTCCTCGCAGGGAAATATTTCAAGCTCTATGATGTCAACTTTACTAATTTTGATAGTATTTACGCTCTAAGAGAGCCCCATTAGAGGGTGATGATGTATTGATACACTTTATGAAATATATATATGATATGATTTTGTCATGGTTTGGTATATGTGTATTGTTTAATATTGATTATTTGATTTATGATGATGATGTAAATGGTTATATATAGCTACTTTGGATTTGTATATGTATGGATGATTGATGATGTGAATTTGTTGTATGGTTAATGAGGATTAGGATTACATGTTAGTTTTGAATTTGAGCATGGTAATGAGATGAATGGATAGAATGTGATGTGGATGGAAAAGTAATGTCGATGTGATTATTGATTAAAATAAGTAAATGTTGATGTGTTTAAGATAGATAGATTGATAGGTGATTGAGATAACAAAAAATGCGTTTAAACATAGATGAGAGATAGATGCGAAAAGGATTGAGGAAAGAATACAACCAAATGATGGCGACCTATAGGTATGAATGAAATTACATCATATAAAGGAATGCATGAAGAAAATATTCATCTAATTGCATTAGAGGTAAACAAGAGGGAATCCGAATAATGCAAGGCACATATGACTGAAAGATGTGTTAGAATGCAATCAACGATAGTTAGTTATACCAAAGATCATAAAGAAACATTGATGGGATGGACTCAGACCTAATGTCGACACAAAAATGGGGGTTGAGATGAACCTTGTACATGGGAAGAGGGTTATCCATTAGTGGTGTTCCCTAAATCTATGCCTTATCTCCGAGAAAGGGGAAGAGCAATGCTAGAAGAAAGATGATCACCGTGGGAAGCTTTCTTAGGATGCTAATAAAATACAAGGTTGATCAATGTGGAAGCCTTCGATGTCATGATAAAAGAGTTTCCATCCTTTGAGGGTATGGTATACTTTATATGTATATAATATAGATAGAAAAAAACAATATATAGAATAGCCATCCTTTAAGGGATCAATCTATTTGATTTGACTTTAATTTTGATTTCTTTTTATTTTCCTTTTTTTTACATGAATAGATGTCCTTCTGGGAGCAATCTATTTTTGAGTGCTTTGAATTATTATTGGATCATCCTTTGATTTTAATTTGACATGGGGAAGAGATTGGAATAAATAAGTATACCATTTAGGAGGGGACACCGAATGTAGAAGAGACACCCCCTGGACCCTTTGCATGGTTCCAATAGGGGAATGAGAGGCTAATGGATGTAATGATTGCAAAGTAATCACTAAGATGGGAGAACCTATCTATGAGTAATATTCTATGAGTACTCACCGAGCCATGGTGCTCATATTTAAGGTCATATATAGAAAAGTGATGGATGACCACATAATTCCAAATCACTACGATGAAAGATGGAAGAGGTCGGTGATGGAGGGATGATCTAAGGATATGACTAAGAGGTCATTGGAAGACACGCTATTAGTAGAATGGTTACAAGTGCAATGCATTAAGAGGTTCAACCTATGGTTTACCATCAAGGGAGGCTAGAAGATAGGCTCCTGATCTATACTTATGCGTGATAATGTATGGTATAATCTAGTTGGGGAAAAATTTCCATGTTGGCTCCTTTTTAGAGTAGTGATATTCTAATATTCTTTGAGAAGGAGGTCACCAACATTAAAGTCACATTATTTAATGTGCTTATTGTAAGCACATGTGATTCACTCTTGATAAACATGATGATTTTCAAGAGTGAGAAGGAAACGTTCATCTAACAACTCGAGCCATGCTAGACATGCTTAGAAATAGTCACATCGAGATGAAGTCATGAAGGGACATGCACAAAGATGAAATTTTAACTTTTAGTGTAAGGATGGATTTAGAACCGTACATAAGAGAAAAGTATGTATCCCCCATGGAAATACATATGCTAGTCTTATAAGCCCACATAAAGAAAAGGGAGATGGAGATGCCAATCATAACCAAACTAATCAATAGTTTTTGTGAGAATTTTTCAAAGAGTTTTATTAGTGGCTTCAACTTGGCCATTAGCTTGAGGATAGTATAGAGAAGATAAGATAAGTTGGATGTTAAATTATTCAGTAAATATTCTTAATATCTTCATTTTTAAAGGACTTTCTATTATCTCGTGATTTAGTTTGTGAGGAAGGTAAAAATGAAAAATGATGTGATGGCAAATACATTTAATGATTGGACTGGATTTGGTTGAAGTGAGGGGAATTAATTCCACTGAATTAGTGAAATATTTTGTTGCAATGATGATAAAGTTATTTTTTTTGTGAAGATCGAGGATTAATAAGGCCGATAAGGTCGAGGCCCCATTGTGAGAAGTGCCAAAGGTCCTAAGCTGGCTGCAAAGCTTGACTAGGAAAGTGAATAAGATTGGAATGTTGCTAACATTTTTCAAACTTCTTAACATATTCACAAAAATCATGATTAAGAGAAGGCCAATAATAGCCAAGGTGAAGAATGTGCTTAGTGACAACTAAGCCACTAAAGTGTCCATCACAAATGTCATCATGGACTTCCTAGATAGCAAGACAAAGATATTCATGGGATTTTAGGCATCAAAGGAGATTACCATAAAATCCATGCTTATAGAGAATTTTTCCTAGGATAACATATCAATTAGCTCTTGAAGGAAATACCTTCTAGATTTCATAGAAATATAAAGGGAAATGATGGATTTGGATAAATAATCAAAGATTTGGGAGTACCAAAGATTTGATGAATTAGATTCAACAAGATAACTTGGGGTAACTCATGAAATGGTTGATCACTATGATGAAAAACAACAGAAAGCTTGGATTCCTCCATTTCCAAGGAATGAGATCTGCAAGAAATGTCATCGTATCGTTGAAATTATTAGGCGGTCGAGGGACATATTGGATAGTGTAAGAATAAAAGGATTCGAGAAGAAGATGAACAATGTTGCGATATTTTTAAAGGGTATTATTTTTACATTGATATTCACCTACGACTTGTTTAATGATAAGTTCTTAATCCCCATAGATGTTAAGAACTTGAACTCCTAGAAAGAGAGTGGTTTTGAGCCCTAAGATAAGGGCTTTGTACTCTTCCATTTTGTTCATACACTCGAAATTTTGTTTGTTGGTGAGAGGAAGTGTATTATCTCAAGGAGGAATGAGAACAACACCAACACCCCCCCCCCTTGCTGACACTTAGAACCATCGAAGATGAGGGTCATCTACCGTACTCATGATAGAAGTGATTAATTGATTTGTCTAGGAATTTCTCATGAGGTAGATGCGAACTAGGAAGAGGGGCTTCCACTAATTAGTCTGCAATAGTTTGGCCCTTAATGTATTTTTGAGAAATAAAATTGAGGTCAAAATCAGTCATGAGCATGAGCCATTGAGTAATATAATCATTGTGATATGGTTTAGAGTGCATGTTAGAGTAGGTATTTACCTTAGCTCATGTTCACCTAGGTACTTTATTTACCTTTATTGTATTTATCCTCACCCACTTATGTGTGTGGATATTTATTTTATCTTATTTAGATATTAGGAGATATTATCTAGTTGTTACGTATAGTTCTTTCCTTGATCTATGGTATTGACTAGATCCTTGATGTCTAGTTGTCTCCTAAATCTATGGTCTTGACTAGTTCTTTGATGACTAGTTATTTCCTTGATTCATGGCTTGATCTATGACCTTGATTGGTTCTTAGATTGTTATTACTTGCCTATTTAAGGAAGGCCCATTCTCAATGTATTGCATTGATTTCCATAATAATATATGATATTTCTTCTCATTTATTTGCAAAGGTTTTATGTAAATTTATTCTAGTGAATTACTTTCATCTTATAAATTGTGGTGTTTGATTAGCATCTATGTTCTTGGCTTGGTACAATCTGGTTATCATTCCTTTCATGGTAGCTGATCTGGTTGTTACGATAAGGATACAATAATACACTCCCTACGTAAAAAAAAATCAAATTGCTAGCCTACAACATCACCATCATATTGTGGACAACCACAACCATGCTCCTAGTCCACTTGTAGCTATTGCTCCTGAACCCACTGACATTGATTTGTCAGTCTTTGAGTCTGTTCCTACTCTTGATGCTCATACACCTATGAAGCTTGTTACTGCATGCTCTTCCACATATGTGCCTATTACAATACCACATGTTGTGTATCCTATTTCTGCTTAGCTGCATGGATTTTTTGAGAAGCATACTACTGCATTTAGTTCTCGCATGCTCCGTTCTATGGGTCTCACTAGTGGAGTCATTGGAAGACATTCACAAGGTATTGTTTCCTCTATTCCACATGTTAAGTGGAATTCTCGTCATGACATTGGTTTTCAAGCAGATACTTCATTGGGATCACACATTGACAGAGCTCCTTTTTTTGTTCACTCGACTCTTTCTAAGGATCCTAAGCAACACATGAGTTCTACATCTTCACTCAGGCTTGAGAAACCTGAGATTTCAGTTGTCAAACATGATCAACCTGACACACATTTTGATGTTCTTTTGCATGCACCCATTGTGCATTTTACACCAAGTCATATGTAGGCATCTTCTTCATCCATCCATGTTGATTTGGGGTGGATATCTGATCACTCGTGGAGGTGACATAAGCATTCATTGAGAGGACTCTACAGGAGTGGATCCTCCACCATTCAGCCTCTTACTCCACTTTCTATACCTTATGCATTGTGATGCTTCTTTTTTGAGAATTTTTCTTTAACAGTGTAGTGTATCTCTCTTATTTGTTGAGAGATTTTGTATCTATATTTTGACACTTTTGGCATGTTGACAATATCTCTTGTGGGGATCTATTCTAGTTAAGTCCAGTGTTATTTTTTCAGTGTTCAAGTAATTGATTTTGGGCAACTCATATAGATTTGAAGGCACTCCACCCATTCAACAATATGGGAGGGTGTGGTGTTGTTCCTGCTTCTTCGGGTTTCATGTCCTTACCTTGTTACCTTGGCTTTTCTTGGATCATGACACTCTGGATTTTGTGTCCTTGCCTTGTTGCTTTGGTTTTGTTCTTAGATCGTGGCACACCTATTTGCAGCACTTGATCGAATTATGTTTGGTGTTTTTTTTGCACTTTCGACATCACTCCATTGACAGTCTCCTTGTATGGAGCTATTCTAGTGGAGCCCAGTGTCAGTTGTTTTTGAGTTTTGTGATCGAGCAGTGGATTCAGACCACAATACACACCAAAATTCTTCAGCATTGTACAAGTTTTTTGAGTCGAGCTTCTTGGGATGCCTTAGAGTGGGTCTTTACTCTCTTTACTTTGTTGTTATTGGTTTTGGGTACCTCATGTGTCCCTTTTTTCCTAGTTATTGTACATGAGTACCTAATCAGGCCTAGTTTCCAAGACTCATACTGTGGACATGCCACTTCTATTTTGGCCCCTAGCTTCACTTGAGGGGGTGTTAGAGTAGGTATTTACCTTAGCTCATGTTCACCTAGGTACTTTATTTACCTTTATTGTATTTTTCCTCACCCACTTATGTGTGTGGATATTTCTTTTATCTTATTTATATATTAGAGACATATTATCTAATTGTTAGGTATAGTTCTTTCCTTGATCTATGGTATTGACTAGATCCTTGATGTCTAGTTCTATCCTAAATCTATGGTCTTGACTAGTTCTTTGATGACTAGTTATTTCCTTGATTCATGGCTTGATCTACGACCTTGACTGGGTTCTTAGATTGTCATTTCTTGCTTATTTAAGCAAGGCCCATTCTCAATGTATTGCATTGATTTCCATAATAATATATGATATTGCTTCTCATTTATTTGCAAAGGTTTTATGTAAAGTTATTCTACCAAATTGCTTTCATCTTATAGATCATGGTGTTTGATTAACATCTATGTTCTTGGCTTGGTACGATCTGGTTATCGTTCCTTTTAGTGCATTGTCTTAAGAAAATGAAAACTATTAACAACATACGTCTTGTGATTGAGAAGATAATGTAAAAGTTTAGAGGTGGAAAATAAGAGAGCACAACACAAGTTTTCAACTTCAGTATAACAAGTCTCATAGTCATGGAGGGTGCGACTGATGTAATAAAAGGCCTACTCCCGACCTTGGTCATCACGATGTGCTAACATAGGCCCTAGAGCATAACGAGTAGAAAATATGTATAGATAAAAGGCTCCCCCTCCCGGTGGAGTTGTAAGCACCGGTGGAGACAAAAGTTACTATTTAAGGTCAAAAATTCATTCTATAAATCATGGTCCCAATTAAAGTCTATGTTTTTACGAAGAATATGATGAAAGGGTTGACACTGATCTGAAAGTTGTGAGATGAAATAATAGACTGATTGAAGTCAGCCTTGAAGACTACAAATTTTCTTAAGGTTGGAAGGAGGTGGCATTTTGATGATTACTTTAATTTTGGAAAGGTCAAATTTAATACCCCTAATAGATACAATAAAACCAAGGAATTTCCCCATTAGCACTCCAAACACACACTTGGATGGATTAAAGTGAACACAAAAGTGAATAAGGAACTCAAAAAGGACCTCAAGAACAAATAGATGGTCATGTCGATGTTTAGATTTACCCAAAATATCATTGACATAATATTCTATTGTTTTATGGATGAGATCATGAAAGATATAGGTCATAACCCACTAATAGGTGGCTCCAGGCTTATTTAGACAGAAAGGCATGACGTGGTAACAAAAGGTCCCCCAAGGGGTGATGAAGGAATTCTTATGTTGGTATTCTAAGATGATAAGAATCTAATTATAACCAAAAACCCATCCATAAGAGAAATCATCTCATGGCTTGCGGTAAGATCCACAAGTTGATCGATGTTGGGAAGAGGAAATTCATCTTTAGGGAAAGTGAGATTAAGATATCGAAAGGAAGTGCATATACAAAGATTTCCACACACTTTAGTGATGGTTATGACATTGAGAGCCATTGGGGATATTCAATAGGAATGATGAAATTTGCGGAAAGAAGATGATACAAATCCTCTTTAACAAGGAGGGCAATACAAAGATGCATGTGGAGAAGATTTTTCTTTATTGGATTTGCATTGGGAAAGGTGAAGATATTATGGATGATGATGGAAGGGTAAATTCATGGCATGTTTGAATATGACCATGTGAATTCCTTGCTATGATGAGAGAGAAATGTGGTGAAAGACTCAAGCTTGTGTGAACCAAGAGATTAACCCACCTTAAGGATGTAAGGCTCCTTAGAGTCCTCATTATTGACATCAATCAAAGATTCATTGAGAAGAGTGGATGTGTTCGATGGAAAGGTCTTATGAAGATAATAATCCTCCCCCCATGTGGGAAAGAATGGCATTGTCATTAGCACACTGCTTGAATAATTTCTATGTTAGATATTCTTCTTCTATCATCTCCGAGATGATAGAGGGAAATGACCTAGTCTAGTTCTTAAACCGATAAGTGACCGGTCCCAAAGTGATGGTGGAGACTAAAAATAATCCAGAGGCAATAGACATGGTATTATCTATATCCATGGACTCATGGGATGGAGAAGATGGAGAAGGCATGTCCATGCACATCTCAGATGGTGGGATGGGGTCAATAGATTGCTCCTAATAACCGAGTCTAAGTTTTTCTTGAGGTTTGTGGCATTGATCAATAAATAGGCCATGTGGCTCCTGCCGTAGCGTTCCCATCTAGAATCCCTTCCATGCACAACGATGGAGATAGGTATGGGAAAAATATGGTTTTTAAGGAAGCCAAAGCACTAGTATAAGGTTTGGCAAGTGGAAGATCAACATTATGTGAAGAAGGGGTGTTGAAACCACCATAGATGAGGTTGGTTTAAAGATGTTGTGGACCGAAAGGAACAATATCCCCAAAATTTGGTTAGTACATAGGTTCCTTATCATGGCCTACCAAGATAGTGAGAAGTAGGTAAGGTGTTGAGTGTAAGAAGGTGATATTCCCCCAGCGTAAGCTTATCCATTACTTTATCTAGGGAATCGTCATTGGGAAGTTTGGAAGAAGGGATAGATGAACTAGTGGATGGTGTAGATGGATCGTCCTTGGGAATAAGGACATCATTGGGTTGATAAGTCATGTTGCACATCCAAAAGGGAGGAGTTTCAACATGAAGTGTCAAAATCTTCCCCTCATGCTCATACTTAAGGGAACGATGGAGTGTAGAAGGGACACAATGCATAACACGATCCAAGGTTATATAAGGAGAACATTATACTAAAATTATCCCTCAATGACTTTGAAGACTTGATGGAGGAACTTATCATCAACAGGGATAGGAAGAATGACCATTCCCAAGGAGGGAGTGACAAAGTCGTTAAAAGTGTGAAGGAACGCAGTGTCTAGGTGAAAGATTCCTTGATTCATGGATCATCAAATGAATGTATCATCGACCACTCGACATCGTAGTAAAGAGGGGAAGGCCATGCTCTTCTAGTGAGATGTCCAAACTTTCAGTATCATCAAATGAGATAGCCATAGAAGCGTAAGTACTCCTAAAAGAGATGCAAAGGCTTAAGTGAGAGCCTGTCTATGATTTGAAGATCTTTGGATGAGATTGTAGAGAGAAATCTTAACCGAGGCCTGGTGGAGTTGTTTTCGTGTACTATGTTCAATAGGCCTAGGTGCTTCTAAGATGGAAACATTAGATGTTGATGACATGGCTAACTACTTAGGAGGAGGAATGATGATGAAGGTTTTATATTTTGGTTGAGCTATTGATTAAGGCTCACGTTGTTTAGACCGAGTGCTTACCCAAACAACGCGATGAATAAGGGGGCCCATCCTTAGAAGAATGGCCACTTGAAGGTGGGATGGCTGTAAAATTATGTGAATAATGTGGGTAATTTTGCATTTGGATGGATGAGGTCAAAGGTGTAGATATTGAAGAGGATGTGGAAGGAAGAGACCGACTCAATTTAAGAAGAATTCTTTTTCCTAAAATAGGTTATGCATAATGGCCCAGAATGCTCTACAATGCTCACTTTGTGCCTGTGGGTGCTGTGATATGCACATATGTGGTTGGGATCAAACCATAATGGATTCTTTCTATTCAAGAGGCCCTAATATGCAAAAGTGTGATCACGGAAATTTGTAATAAGTGTTTGAAAATGTGTGTATATGATTCAACCAAAGTCTTAAGAGGTGATTTTTCCTTGCATAAAGTCTTGTTCTTTGAAGAAGAAGTGGATGTATGAGATGATAAAGTTTGAGTATGTTGATGTCTTGATGGTCCAGGTTTATTTTTGGCATAGGTTAATGTCTTAGTGTTGGATGGTTTTAGTTTGAGTTGATGAAATGTTCTTGATGAAGAGGTTGTTGTGTTGGATGGTTTAGAGGTGGAAATGTCAATTTTATTGTAGGAATGTACAAGGGATTTTGAGGTAATGTACTAATGGTTGTATATTTTATTTGTAAGGGTGTGTCCTTAGGAGGAGTGACAACAATTTCCACCAGAGGATCTAGAGGTGGTGTCATAGTTGGTATAGGTGTAGGAAGAAGTATTTGTTTGAAGGAATATAAAGATTTATTTGATTATGTCGATTTAGGTAAAGGGATCATTTGAGGTTATTTGAAGTTGAAGTGTTTTCAAGAATTATTCAAATGATAAAGGTGGTTTTAAGGAAGAAAGTGACATGGATGCACTTTTAACAGCTTGATGTGAGTGCAAGTAAAAGCTCTTAAAGATGCACCAATTTTAATTCTGAGGATGGTATAATAGGTAGAAGTGGAATGGATGTAGGTAAGGTAGTCGGATCCGGTGAAGTGGATTTGGTGAGTAATGAAGTGGATATAATATGTAACATAGTAGATGTGGAACCAATTTCAACCGTAGAAGTAGGTGGGAATGGTTGTTTCATAAATACTTCTAGGGAAAGAATGATATATTTGTGAATGGGGTCCTAGTAGTAGGAATGGATATCAAGGTAGATGTAGATATGATTGGTGTGGTTGTGGGGAAAAGTGTTAACAAGTTTGTAGATGTAGGGATAGTATCAAAGGGATTGATGTGATTGGTGATAAAACATGGGAAGTTGTATGTTCTTGATGAATGATGTTTAAAGTGTTTATAGTATGAACATTAGGTATTGGGTTGTGGAAGTGGCGACAACTTGGCTTGTTGGTGTATGATTTGGAAAAGTTTGTTTGAAGATGTAAATTGGTTGATTAGTTAAAGCATTAGGATTGTTGATGTGAAGGTCACCCTAATCAATGAGCCTTTGAACCAAATCATTGAAAGTTTGACATTTCTCTATGTTGTGATGTCGGGTTTGGTGGTATTTGCAATAATGGTCTTCACAATACCACATGGGTTTTGGTATTGACTTATCAACTTGTCGAATAGGAAGTAATGTGATTATATTTTCTGCTATCAACTTGTCAAAGATAGAGGCATATGATTCCCTGAGGGGAGTGTAGGTGGGTGTCAGCTGTGGGGCCCGTTGCTGAATCCACATGCTAGATGTTGGTGCAAGAGAAGATTTGATGACCACATCATTGGCCGCTCCCTTAGATTTCTCATTATGTACAGATGTTTTAGTGAATTCATGTTTAGGTTTGTTTGATTTTAGTTTTAAATGGCCCTACTCAAGGGTGCATATTTTAAGCTTCACGACCCATGGTGAAGGCTTTGTCAAAGGTTTAGAAGGATTGTATTTATAGGGTAGAAGATATATGTTTTGCACATGAACATGAGAAGAGCTCGATGAGTTTAGTTTGTGGAAGGGTAAATGATAGTTGGTTTATAATACCACGCCACCGTGCGATGAAGTCTATGATGTGCTTGTCTTCAAACTAGTGGATGACATAAATATCATTGATAGTTATTTTACGTGTAATGTTGTTCAAAAAATGTTCTAAAAATACTTACATGATCTCGAGTGAAGGAAAATATCAAATATCAAGGGATGTTATTGTACCATTATAACACTGGACCAGCCAAAGACATGGGGAAAATATGGAGCATCAAGTCCTGATCGTGTACAGTAAGATAACATACATGCGTGAATGCATGAAGGTGTTGCTAGGGATCCTCCTTGCCGTTAAACTTGGAAGATTTTGGCAATTCCCAATGTGGAGGATATGACCTAATCAATACATATGAATGAATTGGATTGTTAAAAATTTATTCGTATGATAATGAAACTTTGGGCCCTAGGGTGGTGGCCTTAAGGTTGGCTAACCTATTCATAAGAGCATGCATACTATATTTTGATGAAGTGATAATGGGTTGTGGTTTTGGTTGCCTGAACTTGCGAGGTAGTTGGATAAAATTGTTGGTGAGATTGAATGTGTGTTTGGGGATTTCTTAATGAATATAAATTAAAGGTTGGGTTTGGAATGTTTGGTGTTGTGTCATGGTGATATTGTATGATTGTTGAGACTAGGTAGGTAATTGATGAGTATAGGTGGGATGAAATTGTTTTGAAAGGGGATAAAAATTGAATAAGGAAGAGCACTCGTAAGAGGAGGTTAGGAAGTGATGATATGCATGTGTGATGTGAGGGGATCATGTTGTTCAAATAGGGGATGTGATATTGGGGCCAAAGAGGAAATAAAAAGGGTAGTGGTGATGGTTGTATTGATTGGGTGAAGATTGGGTGGAATGGACATGACTAGTTGAGCAGTTTGGTAGGGTGGGGGATATTTAGAAGACAAAACAATATTTTTACTCGTAAATTGTTGATTGGCTTTGGGATTGATTTGGTAAGGATAAATTTGTTGAAGTGGTGGACCATCTAGGGGAAGCTGAGTTGATTTCCTAAGGAGATATTCTTGGAGAGCCACCGGATTGGCATCAAGGAGATCTTGGAAATCCAAGTCACCATGAGCGATGATTGAGGTCTAGAAGGTCCTGGTCCGTAAGGCTAGTCTAGATGTGATAAAATGATGATATAAGAAGGGATTAGTTTTTCCTAAGGTAGTGGACTGAACAAAGGATCCCGGGTGAGAGACATTGAAGAGAGGTTAAGTACTCAAGGTAATCAAGGGTATGGATGAAGCAATTTTTGTAATAGACGTCTATTGAGTTGAGGTGGAATTGTTTGAAAGGAGTTTTTATTCCATTATTTTTTCTGCTGAATGAGTAATCATGGGAATGAAACAAGAACAATTTTTATGAAATCTAAACCAAGCAAGATAGTAAAATAGTTCTTTTTTGAATTTTTTAAGGAAATGTGAAAAATAGAAAAAGGGAATGGATAACAGGTACCTAGGAGAAGGTAATCTATTTCTAGTTTCAAGATTGTTTTGGCTAGGGATAGTTTCGGTGGTTTCCTATTGGGTGATGAAATCCCAATCAGTCTATTGGATAAGATGATGTTTAGATGTGTTGTTTTAAATGCGTAAGTTTTAGGTTATATGTGAGGATTGTGAGATGAAACAAGTTAACCTCTACTTAAACTATGTGAGCAAGTAGGATGTAGAAAAGAAAGGTTTATTTTAAACCAAATCAAAGTGTGATCTTTTGATGAGGACACACACATGAAAGGGAAATACAATGCAAAAAGGAGAAAATATGGAAAAAGAGGAATACCTGGATATAGATTTTCCTTTTTATCTGAAATTTAGTGGGAAGAGCAATCTAGCATCCGAACAACCATAAGAAAGCAAGAAGTAGGGACTCGCACCGCATTGTTAGTGAAAGATAGAAGAAGAAAGAAAATAGAAAATAAATGAAAAGAAATCACCTAAGGGGTGGTCCCACCGAGCATGCCGTAAATTTTGTCAAAATTTCTTTATTCATACTCAAATTAATAAGCTAGCTACTAAAATAAACTAGCAACTCAGAATATGGAGGGTTTATAGTACCTCAGAAGTGTGATAGATGTGGATAGATGAGTGCCAAGCAATCGATCCTTGCTGCAACTAATAAACCCGCAAGTAAGACAAAATGAAAATGAGATTGATTAGATAGGATATGTGGGGGTTTCCTAAAAAATCTGTCTCCAAGAAGTGTGACCTTCCTTTCATGGATATCAACCCCATTTGTTTAGAAAAAGTGAAGTAAAGGATGAAATAGTAGATAACATGCAGAAACAAAAATATTACTGAATATGAGAAATGACTAAAATTAATCTGAAATCTGATTTGATTGAAAAAAATGTAAATTAAATGTCAACTAGTCTAGGTTGATGGTGACCTAGAATATGCTTTGAGGCAGTTGATGATGACCCGAGAGGGTGGATTTGGACCGCATGTTGAATATGCAGACTGTAAGGGTTTGGATGCAAAACAAGATCCTGTGGGTTCTATGAGTCTCCCGCAAAAGAGAACCAGAGGTAGAAATATCCAAAAATTAGCTAGAAATAGTAGTGAGGAGGTTGGATTGAAAAATTGAGTCCGGGTTGACGGTGATTGGGGTGCAGTGTAGGACAAATTTGAAGCACAAAGGAACAAAATGAAGGTGGCCACAAAAAGGGATCCGGAGGTTGAAATCATAGGTCTTGAGGGATGGATCGACAATGATTTGACAAGGTCAATGATAATTGTAGTAGATTTAGATAAGGCCAAGGTCAAAATGATAAAATGAGAGACCAAAGGTAAGTGAAGAGAAGCTAGAAAAGAAGGTTGATAGCAGGACTTTGAGTGTTGCGAAAGCTGATCTAAACCTGCTAAATGTTAGATGCAAGAAATATGAATATAATATGATAAATATCACATAAACAACAAAAATATGAAGATAAATCTTAGGAAGGATGATTGTGAGTGATGCAAGCATGTTCAAAAGAGGTCCAGGAGGTCTCAGAATCGTCTGCAAGAATGCTCGGTGTTTGAGAGTCATTTCACAAGTCACTAGAAAGCTCTAAAAATTGCATGCATATCCCCATTATGGAAAGAAACAACTCAGTTTTATAGGTTCGACGATGACGGACTGGTCACCACTAACCACGTGGAAAGTTTCCCCAATGGGGTGGATTTTGTGCTTTAAGTCGAGATTTCCTATTTTAAGGAGGGAAAAAGCGCTTTAAAGCTTATGTGTGAGATTAGGTTATTTAGGGATGAATCATGGGTAGTGTGAAGATAGGAATGGGTAGAAAGAGGATAGGATTTATATTTAGGATACAAGTTTCCTAAATAGTAGGTCCATTAGGGAAAGTCAAAGGATATGGTTATTAATTAATTAATTGATGGGAATTAATTAATTAATGTGAATTAATAAAGATTAATAAGAATTAAATGATGATAGGATAATAAGTGGGAATTTTATTAAATATTGAAGGGGATGGATTTAATTAAAGGGGGACCTAGATAGGACCATAGAAAAATATGTGCACATGGGCAGACAAGGGTAGAGATACCAAATTTAGGTGTCTACATTTTCCCCTTTTTGTTGAGTGGTTTGTGCTAGCAAACCATGAGACAAAAATAGTGAGAGAAGAGGAGTATGATGAAGAATGATGAAAGGTTGATGATGAGATCCATCTCAAATGGGGATTGATGACGCTATAGGAAATTGATGATGTGTTTGAAAATGTAGATGATAGGAGGGAGGGTGGGTGAAGAAAGATGGGTAAAAGGATAGCGTAAGGCAAGATGCCCTAAGAAAAAAGGATTGCAATAAAAAAATAAAAACTATGGTGGTGACCTCGATATCACATGGGTAGAGGGATGATTGTGGTCTCAATGGAGATGGGAAACAATGCTCTACAGGAGCCGGTGAGTGGGAAAAATTAGTGAAAAAAAAGAGAGAATCCAATGGGAAAGTTCTTAAATGGATGCAAGTTAGAATAATCATGGGGTCATAGGAAAGCATCAAGATATGCAAAAATAAATGCAAAAATTATGTGAAATACTTTATACACGAGGAATTGAGTGAAAATCTATACGTCTGCAAGGGATGAGGATGAAAATAATGGTGCCCCAGTATAAGACACGAAAAAGTCAAAAATGCTAGTAGTGAAATATTATACCCCAAGGGAGAGAGAAGTATGACCACAATGTGGGATTTTGTGAAAATTGGATAGGATTCTAAAAATCCTGAGAGGGAATAAGTATGGCCATGTAAGTGGATTTCAAGATTGAAAAGGGATAGGATAGAAATATTGAAATCAAATTCCCTAAAGCGGAAAATAAAGATGGTTAGAAAGGTGGAATTTGAAGAATGCCCAAGAAGAGGTTGTAAAAGGACTAGGGAAGCCGCAACAAAGGTGCTAAGGAAAGTAAATGGAGACTAAGGCCCATTGATGACAACCCAAAAGGGTCGATGATGACCAAGTGTCAACAGCTATATAAGCCTAGGGGTTACCCGACAAAACTTATTTTCATGTGTGTAAGTGATGAGAGAGATCGAGAGATTAAAGAGAAGATTGAAAAATGTAGGCTGCATGAGCTACAAGGAAATGCCAGAGGGTGCAGAGGATGGTGAGTAACAAAGCTCAAGATTGTTTTTAGTTTAATTTTGTATTTTATTTATTTATAGAAAAGTGGATGACACTAGGGGCGGTTGGTGGCGACCAAATGGGTTGGCGTCGACCGGAGCTCTAAGGTGCGTCGATTGACCCTTAAACACGTCAACCCGACTTGGGTTGGTGTCGATCAAGTTAGATTGGATATTTTAGGATTAAATTTGATTTTAATGGAATTTAATAGATTTGGATTTTGACCTGATGTTTGCATGTTTTGTTTGTGATAAAGCGAGGCCAAAGAGACCCTATATTTGAGAGACAAAGAGTGCCTTTTCTATATGAGTAGATTATAGGAGATGTGAAAGATGCCAAGTGGGATCATCTATCCTTAGTGGGGTTAGGAGATTTAGGAATCATTAGAGGATCCCACAGGATGTGGGGTTGATGATTTATTTGGTAGAGAGATGGGACTGATAGATGGGTACCTTTTGGTTTACGATGGGGAGATGGCCATCACCTTAGAGGATGTGTATAGGATTCTAATATTTCCTATACGAGGTTAGCCGATTGTTCCCATTATAGCTGATAGAAAGCTTGTAATTTTAACATGGCGATTTAGAAAAGATGCAACCAATATCAAATTTTCTTCAAGGGCATTTTTTATGAGTCGAGGTACGAGGAAGGCATACCTCACAACTTTTTGATCTACTTGGTGATGATGTCATTGTATTACTATGCTTTATTGGACTCAAGTGGAGCTCTGGTTTCCATGGGTGTTGACAGTGTCTAGTTGTAGATATTGTCGAGCACTAGACAATGTTCTCTTTTGGGACTTTGTGAGCTCAAAATTGCACCCTACCCCAAATCATAGAAAATCCATGATTTTGAAGCAACATGGGACTATCTCTCAGTTTTGGGACCTGTGAACTGAGATAGACCTCTAGAGAAGACCAACTTCCTCTACCTATCCTAATGCTAACACTACTTTTAATACTGAAAGAAAATCCTAACCTAAACATGACAAGGAACCAGGGATAGAAGGAGATGTAGAAAAGGGTAAAATCCTAAGCTATGAAGGTGACAACACTAGGGAAAGGGTCGATCACTCTCCATGAATGAGAAATAAATAAGAAAATATTGGGAGAGAAGGCAAAAAAGTGTGCCACATTCAAGAACCATGCAGACCATGCATTCCCACATGTAAAAAATACATGAAATAGAGCCTACAAGTAAGGAGAACACACAACATACCATGAAATGAAAACAAAGAGGCAAGGAGAAATAAAACGTGAGAATAGGGTAGAGAAATAGCGAAAAAATCTTATTTTATTGCTTAAGGAATGCACAATCATTTACATTCATGGAAGAAGGTGAAATACATTACGAGACTAATTTGAAGGTTTGAAACCCATGGGAAGTTAGACAACATTTTGACATGGTTCCATTACAACAAAGAGAGATCTCATTTTATGAGCAATTATCTAATATTTATAGAAAAGAAGGATAGAAGAAGAGGAGAAAAAAGGGGAAACTTCAAATCAAATCTCCAACCACCAATAATAAGCAATCGGGTGACTCGATTATCCATTGCAACACACCATTTTCCTTATTGGAGAAAATATGGGTGCCCATACTACATTAAATGCTAGTAGTTGCACCACATGGAACTATATCTTTTATGTGTTGGAGAAGTCTTCCACCTTTATGTGTATCTATCCTTGATAAAATTAAGAAATCTAGTTTCCATTGCATAGAGGACACTGAGATATTTCCATCGATATAAGGTTTGCAAAAATTAGATCATCAGATCAAAAGATATGGTGATTTTAGTCTCCCACGAAAATTGTCATTTTCCTTTGATACACGATTGTATTGTGTGACTCTTGACCTCTGCGGTTCCATCTTATTCATTCAAAATTTTTACCATCCTTTCTACTTTATTCCATAACAATCAATGTAGCATAGATTTTCTACCTCTTGGCTTCATCTGCGGCCTCGAAATCATCGCAACTTCATGTCAACATCCACAGACTTCCTTTCCTTCACTCCACAACCTCGTTAGGTTTTATTTTATCCGTAGCTTCATTCAACTTCTCTATTTTGACCCATAACCTCTACTAGTTTGGTGTGACTTTGAATCATCACCCACGGTTCCTCTTCTTCAATCCATGACCTTCTATTTTGCATCGATGGCATTTCATTTTTGGTCAGTGGCTCTTGTTTGATGAACGCATCATACTCCAACCTGCTCACGCATTCGTCAAGTCGGTGGAATCTAATTTGTTCTATTTTTGTAAGGGTTACAAAAATAGACAACATGATTCCCTTACTATCTTAGGTGTAGTATTACGAGCTATCAATGTGTACAAGACAAGCCGATATTAGGGTTAAAAATAGACTTCTTACTTCACTGTTGGGCCTATGAGTACATTACTATTATTCGATACTAGGGCTTCCATGGGTCATATGAAACCATATAGATTTGGAAATATGATTTTTGAGATGGAGGGCTGATTATGATCACAGAGATAGGGGAGAGAGGAGTGGATTAGTATGTGGATAAGTTTACGATCTCGAGATAGAGCATATAAGATGGTAGACGTATAGGACTTTCCCGCATGTCTTGGGGTGGATGCAGAGTTGGCTAGGATGAGGAGGAAGAGATGGGTATAGAGAAGGTGACCAAATATAACAGATGCCATGCAGTTTGATCGAGTGTGACGAAATTTTGGATTCATAGAAATAGTGTCTCAGGGATCTTATTTTATATAAAAGGTAGGAGCTAGACAAGGGGCTATCAATGCATGACATGATAGATCAATTGGAGGAGATGACAATTCCTTAGGATAAGGATGATGATGTGGGAGTTGGAGCAGGGTTTGGTGATTGGATAACCATAACTTGGGCATCTCAAGTTTCTAGGGAGAGAGGAGATGAGGTAGAGGAGGAGATAAAGGAGATGGAGGTTGAGGTAGAGGGAGCTCCAAGTGGCATTAGATACGAAGGATAGCCCACCGAGATGGCTTGATTATGTACATAGCTGGAGAAGATGCACATTGAGAGAGACACTATGATATAGCAAAGGGACATAGTCACATAGGATAGGGATAAGTACCGCCAAAGAGGGAGGCCTAGAAGGTCGAGTTTGGAGATCTTGCTACCATATTGGTTTGTCGAGGTTGTGGGTGGAGGACAAGAAGCACCGCAGGGAGGAGGAGACATTGCACATCCTTGTATGATTTCCATAGATAGATACACAAACTTAGCTAAAGAGGCTAAGTATTATGAAGGGATCATGATCAAGAAGTTGTTGGGGACACTATGATTTAGGAGCATCTGCAGAAGAGATCGAAAGGTAGAGCTCGACCATTTGGGAGCACAACCAATGTGGCACATGACCACATCAAGGAGAGGGCTAGGGTGGAGGTGACAAGGTCGATAGACAAACAAAGGGAATCTCCTCACAAGGGAAATATTTTAGGCTCTCTGACTTTAACTTACTAATTTTGATAGTATTTCCACTCGAGAGAGCCCCGTTAGAGGGCGATGATGTATTGATATGCTTTATGACATATATATATATATATATATATATATGATTTTGTTGTAGTATATGTGTATTGTGTAATATTGATTATTTGATTTATGATGATGATGATATTTATGGGCTATGTGATGATGATGATGTGAATGGTTATGTATAGCTACTTTGGATTTGTATATGTATGGATGATTGATGATGTGAATTTGTTGTATGGTTAATGAGGATTAGGATTACATGTTAGTTTTTAATTTGAGCATGGTAATGAGATGAATGGATAGAATTTGATGTGGATGAAAAAGTAATGTGGATGTGATTATTGATTAAAATAAGTAAATGTTGACGTGTTTAAGATAGATAGATAGATTGATAGGTGATTGAGATAACGAAAAATGCTTTTAAACATGGATGAGAGATAGATGTGAAAAGGATTGAGGAAAGAATGAAACCAAATGATGGTGACCTATAGGTATGAATGAAATTATGTCATATCAAGGAACACATAACAAAATATGCCTCTAACTGCATGAGAGGTAAACAAGAGGGGATCCGAATAACACAAGGCGACGCGATCAAACATGTGTTAGAATGTAACCAACGATAGTTAGTTATACCAAAGATCATAAAGAAATATGGATGGGATGGAATCATAAACCTAATGTCGACATGAAAAAGGGGTTTGAGATGTAACTTTTACATGGGAAGAGGGCCATCTATTAGTGGTGTTCCCTAAATCTATGCCCCAGCTTTGGGAAAGAGGGAAGAGAAATGTTAGAAGAAAGTTGATCAATGTGGGAAGATTTTTGAGGATGATAATAAAATGGAAGGTTGATTAATGAGGAAGCCTTCAATGCCATGATAAAAGGAGTAACCATTCTTCGAGGATATGGTCTACTTTATACATATGTAATATAGATGGAAAAAGATAATATATAGAATAGTTGTCCTTCGTGGGATCGATCACCATTTGATTTGAACTTAATTTTGATTTTCCTTTTTTAGATGAATAGTTGTCCTTCAAGGGGAGTAGTATGTTTTTGAGTTCTTTGACTTTTGATTAGAGAATCCTTTGATTTTGATTTTGACATGGGAAGAGATAGGAATAACTAAGTAGACCACTTAGCAGGGGATAATGAATGTACAAGAGACACCCTTGGACCCTTTGCATGGTTCAAATAGGAAAATGAGAGGGTGATGAAGGTAATGATCATGAATTTCTCACTGAGATGAGATAACCTATCCATGAGGAATGTGCTATGAGAAGAGTTATGGTACTCATATTTAAGGTCATATCTAGGAAAAGATGGATGACCACATAGTTCTAAATCACTAGGATGAAAGATGGAAGAGGTTAATGATGGAGGGATGATTTAAGGATATGACTAAGAGGTCACTGAAAGAGACACTAATAATAGAATGGTCACAAGTGTAATGCGTTAAGAGGTTCCACCTATGGTTTACCATCAAGGAGGTTAGACGATAGGCTCCTGATCCATAGTTATACATGATAATATATGGTCTAATCCAGATTAGGGGAAAACTTTCCACATTGGTTCCTTTTTAGAGTAGTGACGTTTTGATTTTCTTTGAGACCAAGGTCACCAAAATTAAAGTCACGTTCTTTGATGTGCTTTTTGTAAGCATGTCTGATGCACTCTTGATAAACATGATGATATTCAAGAGTGAGAAGGTGGTGTTCATCTAACAATTTGAGTTGTGTGAGACATTTTTGGTGATAGTCGTCATCAGAGATGAAGTCGCGAAGGGACAAGTACAAAGATGGAATTTGAAATTTGAGTGGAATGACAGATTTAGATCCATACATAAGTGAAAAGGTTGTTGTCCCTATGAAATTATAGATGCTATTTTGATAAGCGCACAGAGCAAAAGGGAGATGGAGATGCCAATCATGACTAGACTGATCAATAGTTTTTGTAGGAATGTTTCAAAGAAGTTTTATTAGTGGTTTTTGCTTGATCATTATCTTGAGGATAGTATGGAGAAGAGAAGCTAACTTGGATGTTAAATGAGTCATAAATCTTCTTAAGATATATTTTTTAAAGGAAATTCCATTATTTGTGACGAGTTTGTGAGAAATTCCAACGCGATAAATTATGTGCTAGTAGATAAAGTTAATGATTGGATAGGATTTGGTTAAAGTGAGGGGAATTAATTCCACCCAATTAGTGAAATATTCAATTACAATTATGATAGAGTGATGTTGTTGTGAAGATCGAGGATTAAGAAGGCCAAGAACCCCTTATCTATGACAAGGTATTTTGGGTAAGAAGATAGACAGAAAGTATTGGTCATGAAAAATTATAGTTTAGGTAGGTTGAGATAAGTCCGATAAGGATCATGAAGCTTTAGTAAATACATGTTTTCTTGGGAAAACAAGAGTAATAGTTACTAAAGTGATTTTAGGATGAGATTATACAACCACGAGGGTGGACCTTAGATAAAGCCATGGAGCTCCTAAGAGAAGCACAAATATGGCCACAAATGTGGTCTTAGGGGGAGAAGATGACAGATAAAACTAGTTGATATGATTGGATGAGATGATCTAGATAGGATAAGTTAATGTAAGGTATGGAGAGGATCTAATCCGCAAGAAAACAAATCCTAGAATGAAATCCCCAACGTCAAAGAAGCTGCGGGGATAGGACAATGAGGAAGAATATGTGGAAGAATAAACAACAAGGGGAAGATACTCACCTTAGCGAGAGATATGTGCATGAGATAATGGATGTCGAAGAAATGGGATGGGATATATGGAAGGGATGTCAAATATAGATGGGGTTTAGGGTCAAAGATCATAATTGTATCAAGGAAAAATATATTGATGAAGAGGGGATGACCCTCATTAAGAGGAATGGTATGTGAAGAAGTGGTGGATTAAGGGGAAGGCCTAGTGGCTCCTATAGATGGAGAGGTGGAAATGGGAGTCGAATCATTCATGGATGAGATGGTAGATGAAGAAGGAGAGTCCTCGAGAAGGTCCTCTCTCTCGATAAGATCATGGATGAAGGTTTGTAGGGCCTTACATTATTAGGTGTAATGACTTGGGGAATGTTGGTAGGTGCGAGATGTGGTGGGGGTCAAACCATGATGGCTTCATACAGTCTAGATCAAAGGCCTTGATAGGATGAAATTTGGATTAGATGTCATAGGAATTCCACATAGGATTTGATATATGTGTCAGGATGATGTTTTGGAATATTTTTGGATGTCAAGGATGAGGGTGGATTGTTTTGATACCTTGGTGTTTTGTTTTTAGTTTTGATGGTTATTGGTATCCTAGAAGAATAAGGGTTGGATGATTTTGATTTGGGTGGTTAGTAGATGGGAGTGTTCTTGTCGAAGGAGCTGGTCTTAGGAGGGATTAAGAAAATTTGGATTTGGATTGGTTGATTTATTGTGATGAAGGAGGTGGTCCTAGGATAGATGGATGTGACCCCAAGATGGATGATGTAGGTTTGGTCTTGATTGGAGGAATGTCTATCTTTCTATGGGGGCACATAAGGGACCACTATGGAAGGGTACCAAGGTTTTTGGATTTGGTTTGTGAAGGAGTACCCTTGGAGGGGATGACAATGATTTCAACTAGTGGGTTTGAAGGTGATGTTTTGGCTGATGGGGGAAGCAATTTTTGCATGATTTGGTCTAAGGAAGATGAAGAAATGTCTAGTTATGTAGATGAGACATGAGGGTCACCTATGGTTGTTGCAAGTTGTAATACTCTCCAATATTCTTTAAAGGATATGGGAGGAGAATATGATGATGTAGGAGATGTGGTTATGATGCTCAATATGGTAAGTGTAGGTAGGAGTGTGAAAAGAGGATACTTGGATTGATTCCACATATCGTATCTTTGGGTAATGGTGGAATAGATTTGGATGAGGAGTCACATTTGATGAAGTGGATGAGGTAGATGTTGGTGTAGAATCAATGACATGCATAGCTGTGTATAGAAGAAGAGGTGTTTGGATCATGTGGTTAATGAAGTTTATGTGAGATGAAGATGATGCAGGTCTTGGATTGTTTGACATGGAAATGAAGGGTTTTGTGGAAGAGGTAAGAATGCCTTCAAAGTGCATCTTTTAGGTGTTTCAAGAGGAATTTTAGATATGTTTGTGGATTGATGAGGTGTGATTGGTGTGATACTAGATGAATATTTAGGAATGATGGGTGTAGGAAGATTAGGTGTGGAAGATTGGGGTAAATCAAGTGATATGGGCATGGGTAAAGAAATGTGTGATAATGATGTCAAGACATACACAGATGTATTTGTTGGTGTAGTAGATATAAGTGTAGTGATGGGTGTGTTTAGGATAGATGTGGATAATGGGCTAGTCATAGTATGTTAGGGTAATATAGGTGTGGATGAAGAGGTGGGTGCAGTGGAAGCCAATGCTGATGTGGTAAGAGCAGGATCTGGATGTAGATATGAGAGAAGTGGTGGAAGTTAAGGTGGTAGGTAAGGAAATGGTGGATATGGTTGATGCGGGGATATATCTCGAAGGAGTTGTAGGCACAATATCAAGGATGTGAGTAGGTGATGATGAGATAAGTGGGGTAGATACGAAAGGAGGTGTCTGATGTATGGTGTTGATTGAAAATGGGTTATATTTTTTTGGTGTGGTTGGTGAAAATGGGTTTGTTGGTGGTGGGTTAGGAAAGGGTTGTTTGAAAATTTTGGGGAGTGGTGAAGATCATATTGGTTAAGGGGGTGTATGATATTGGGAAGGAGGAACATGATAAGATGGTTGGGATTGGATGGGAAGATCTAATACATGAGGGATGGGAATGTCAATAGATGGGACATGCATGGTGATATCGAGATGGAGCAGGGGATGGTATAAGGCAATGGGGATGGAATAGATCTATTGGTTGACATTATTTATGGAGTAGTAAGGCACAAATGGGATTAGAAGGATAAAAGGATGAGATATCAATTGTGGTAGATGTTTATACAAAACTCCTTGTGGAAAATTTGGTTCCATCTTTAAATCAAGAAAATAAAGAAGACAATTCTTTTTTGTTTCTTATATCACATTATTATGCACTGGAACCAATGATTTTCTTGAGCCAAGAGCATGAAGTTATTACGCAGAGCAACTTCCGAAGAGGATGGTGTGGATTATGACTCTTCCATCTATCACTTTGTTGAATTTTCCCATATCTTTTATTAGGATATTGTATTTTATAGGGCTAGTAACCTTGATTGAATCTTTGGTTAGGATAATTTCTATAGGATTAAGCTTGATGTTTTTCCAAGGATATGAATTTTTGACAAATTTATAATCAAGGTTTTCATTTCATCATCATCCTTTTACTACTTCGGAGAGAATAGGATGTAGAAATAATGGGATGGGAATTTTTTTAGGATTGGGAGTAATTGAAGGATGAGGTACTTGAGGAAATTTAGGGAACAAAGGAATAATTAATCTAGGGGCTACCTTTCCAGCTTGTATTAGAATTTTTAGCCCTAATGGATATTGGATAAGCATAAAGAAATTATATAACACCCATAGATTGTATCATAACTACTATGTTAAGATTCAATTCTTTTAAGAAATAAAGAAAATAACCTTGTGGAGTTGGTCTCAAGAGAAGTGGAATTTTTTCCCATGTTTTATGAAATCTGAGATTTAAAGTTAGCCTTGAGCTCATTGGAAGCTCTCTTGATGGTTGTGAGTTGTTCAAGGAAGGAAATGTTGTCATTTTTTCCTCAAATCAATTACGAAAGGGTAGTTCCTAGATCATCCTAGTTATGAATGGATACATGTCTTAAACTTCTATATTATTGAAGTGCTTTTCCTTTTAGTGAAGAAGCAAGGATCCTAATAACTACATCATCTTCCATGACTAGGTGAACTGGGAAGACATTTGTAATGTCCTAAATATGATCGAGTAGGGGTAGTATTCTTATCACTAGTGAAAAAGGAACCACTTCTGCTATGTCATGTTTCCCATTGAGTAGTAAGGGACTACCACCGTTAAAGCTGAAAAAAGGAAATTTTTTCGACGTGCCATGATAGGATTGGGTCTCAAAAATTTAGAGGAGAACATAAAAGGTCTATCGGGTAGAGGTGTGGAAAGAGTTTGACTTGGAGGAGATGATAATCTCTAAAATGTTCTACCGCTTCTTTTTATCCTTGGAGATAATTTCAAATATGCAAAAAGTTCTTCACTTTATGTGATTTCTTGCTTGTATCCTTCTCATGAACATGGACATTGTGACTACTGAAACTAGTAGATATGAAGATTTAGAGTCGCCAGATGTGTTAAAACAATCCTCTAAAGGCTATAAATTACTAAGTCACACACTAGAACTTATCAAAAACTAAAATTTAATCTTTATCAAGATCTCCCACCGAGCATGTCAGAATTGTTGGAGCTCAAATATGCACCCACAACTAAATTAGGAAGATTTATGGATTTTAGGAACCATGGGACTATCTCTAAGTTATGGGACTTGTGCTTGAGACAGGCCTCTAGAGAAGGTAATCTTCCTTTATCTATTCCTAATGCTAAAACTAGTCATGGGGAAGGAAATACAACTATTTAATCCTATTATAACAACCCAAAGGACTAGAGGAAGATATGTATGCGTGAAAAAGGGAAATCCTAAGATAAAAAGTGATAACACCAGAAAGAAAGGGGAAATAAACTATTTGATGAGTGAAAATTGGAGAAAACGAAGGAGGAAAGGGTATACTTGAGTGCCATAGTCCTACACAACATTCAAACTCTCACTTTCATGAAGCACAAAAAATGAAACCCTAAAAATATAAAAAACATGCATAATAAACCAAAATAGTAATGGAGAGGAAATAAAATGTAATATATACCAGTTAGGGCGAGAGAATAGCCATAAAACATAGATTTTATTACTTCAAAAGGATTCCCAGTCCATTACAATGGAGGAGGGAGGAAAATATCACTCAATAGAGGTCCAAATCTAAGGCATGTAGCTCAAAACACTAATGCACTACTTTGAATAATTCCCTTGCATTCCAAGAGGGTCCAACCTTTACAAATGGACATTATTTCACATTATATAGAAATGGGAAAGAAAGAGGAGGGAAAAGAGAGGGAAATTTGGATTCAAGGCTGCAACCACCAACAAGATGCATTAAATTCCTACAAAACAACATGGAACTCTGTCAAATCCATTCTCCAACATCAGGTTTCTTGTAGAAGAAGGAAAGAGGCCATGTCTTATTAAATCCAGGTGGTTGAGTTGCCTAAAACTACACATTAATGGAACGAATCATGTTTCTTTATTTTCACCTACAAAATCAGATAATAATATTATTTAGAATATGATATAATGTAACACATGTCGTGATCTTTCCAACGAGACCAACCCCGCATGATTTGGAGTTTTGAGTCAAAATATATGGTTGTTTGAATATTTACACGTTGGAAGAACACACCGGACACATGGTACTAGTTGATTGTCACGGTAGTTTTAAGTTTGATTGTATGAACCTAGGTTTTTACCACATGTCACATTATCATTTAATAAAAGGATTCATCACAATTGACATCCTATCATTTTCCATAAAAATGTACTTTTACTTGCCAAATCAATAGAGTTTGACATGTGTTGCACAAAGATTGGCGAGAGTGAAATCCTATTGTACATGCATGGAATATGGGGGTAAAAGAGAAAGGCTACAAGGATATATAATATGTTTTCTTACATGTAATAGGATGTGTTGGGATTGGGTGAAGGATGCATATTTGCATAGACATACAAATGTGCAAAGGAAGTCCAAAGGCCCATCAAGGAAGGAACATAAGAAATTACACAAAGGAAATGTATCTAAAGGAGATTCACAAGTGCACATGAGAAGAGTACATAAAATTGGTGAAAAAATACATTTGTGTAATAGGAATGTTTACAACTTACAAATATGCAACAAAATTCATGCAGAGCTGCAAGCAAAGATATCGGGGTAGAAGAAGCAAATACGCAAAGGAGTGTATGTGAAGAGAAAGAGAAAGGGAGGAAGAGTTACGGTATACAGGGAGGAATGTGAGTCATGAAACATGACCACAAAGTAAGTGAAGGAAAGGGAAAAAATAAAGGATCACACAAGATCGCGTGAGGAACTATGACCATGAAATTGCACCAAATGAGAAAACTAGCGGACGTGTAGCCTCTCGAACATGATGCCAAAGCCGAAAAAGCGTAAGTTTCCCAAAATAGCTAGGGTTTATTTTGGCCAACATTATGGGTTTTACCAGGAGGGGAAAATGATAGTTGAGATTTATGTGTTAGAGAATATATTTATTTATATGTATTTTATGTAATAAAACATTAGGAACTAATGATAAAAAGGTGTGCAAAGATAATAAAGTGGTTGAAGAGATATCGAGGTGTTATAAGAAAGAATGAGGAGGGTGTATTTGTACATGTAACTATGCATTGCAAATATTAGCATTGTCAAAAGATATATTTCCAATTTTGAGTGTATACATCCCCCCCTTAAGTATGAAATGAAAATTGCATGCTTAAAGGAAAAGATACTTGAGTGTGTAAACATGCGTTGTCTTTTCTCTTAGTAAATTTTTTTCCATTATCTCATTGTTTTGGTGTTGACATGATCTAAAATGAAATCAGAAACACATAATGTATTCAATTCCCAATATAGGAAACTAAACTTTAACTCAAAAATGTAATGAAAGTACTATAAAGAAATGTGTAACAAGAAATGCCAAAAGAGATGAAAAACACGGAAGAAATGCACCTATTTGTCTTGTGGAGATAATCTGATTAGGTTCTTGTGCTTTAGGGATTCTGAATTTGTTGAAATCTGATGAAGAAATGGGGATGATTATTCCGTAATTATTCTAGGGATAGGCCAATGTGCTATGTGTATCAACCCAACACATGAATTTCAAAGAGAAGAACTAAAAAGGAGATGAAGAACCCCTGTAAAGGAGGAAGATATTATATCAAATTCATTTAAAAAATTTGATGTATTCCCCTTCATTACAAATAGGATAGGAAATTCTAACCAGGGAAGAACTTATTTACCTCACAACTTTCTATAACCCCATGGACCATTCTATTACAAATGGTTATGAGCACAATTTGTAACTTGAGACACATTTTAGAAAAGAGAAATAAGTGCCCCCATACTCTTCCCATGTGCCGCATATCTAAGTAGAAACTTAATAAAACTGATTGTATACAAAATTTTGAGTGGATAAAGGATATCCATGCCCCTAATGTGTCTAAAATTGGAAGTGAAATTGAGTATTTTGGAGAAGGAGAGAATGATATACTTCATGCGCTCTAAAAATGTGCCAATGAGTCAATATGAGTATGAAACCATATAAGAATGATGATAACTATGAGAGTGTTGAAAAATTTAGAGAAATTTCACCTTGAAAAAACTATAGGATAGGTTCATGACCGTTTGTATGGTCCTAACCAGATCTGTACATTCGACCATACATGGTATCTACTAATTTTTTGTACTTGAATCTAATTATGAGAATTTTTTTACTTCCATTACATATGTTTTTCACAAAAATATGATTGTATCTACTACAAATGTAGATTAAACCTTGGATGATTTCCCCCATTTTCGAGGCATATGTGATGTAGTGAAAATCCAAATTCAATCAATACATTGTGTTAGAAATGACTAAAAATCCAATTATGCCCTTTTGGGCCTCCCAAATTACTTTATACCCAAGTTGACAATACCCTCAACTATTCAATTTATTTCTCAATCAGATCCTTCCACTAATTCACACATATCATCATGATGTACACATTCATCTATACTAGTTCAACCCTTGAATTAGACAAAACCACCAAAATAAACAATGGACTTACCTTTCGTAATTTATGCCTTGTTAGGATTCTTGATAATTTCTACTTGGTACACTCTTGGCTTGAGAATTCTACAGATGTTCAAAACAAAATGATGATTGATTATAACACCATTTTGGCCCCTTGTGGTGTTCACAAAAATTGACGTTCAAAAACTTTGATTAAGGTCTTCTATTCTTCAATTATTCCTACCTAGTTCTTCCTCTACTACTAGCCTTGTCTCAAGGAAAATTTGGGCATGTATTCTGATGAAAATATTAATATAATATACAAAACATTGATTTAGACATCCATTTAACTATATTATATGTATATAAATTTTTAGTAGGCCTTATTTTATAAAGTTTCTCTCAAAATCAATTGTCCAACTATCAAACTAGGTATTTTAAGACTAATTCACTATCAAGTTAAACTGTCACACATTATAAGAAAATAAGAATTATTAAATCCTTGAATCCTTAAATATATTTGAGAAAAGGGTTTCAAGATCATATCTACAACTTATCGGTGTTTGGATCAACCTAAAAATCATTCTTTAGTTGCTTTGACCTTCCCGGGAAACTTTTGAGGTTCGATCTTTTGTTTGTACTATTAGAAGCAACTTAACTAAAAATGAAGTCCTTCACCATTCAAACATTCGATGCATGTTTATCGTGGAATTCCCTTAGCATAAATTAAAAATTATAACCTTGTCTCCAATGAAAGTCTTCTATTTCTATTGACCTCTTACAACCCAAATTTATATTATCTCAATTCTCTAAGACTGCTCTCTATAGAAATATACTAACAATTGAAATCTTTGGTCCCTATAGGTGTTAAACTTAGGTGATCTAAGTGATTTAAGGTCCCTCTTAATAATTCAATCCTTGTTTACACTATAATATTTTATAACTATGCCCAATCACCTTATTCTTGTATCTAAAATGCACATCTACAAATTTTAGAGTTGACTATTACGTACTTCTTTGCATATCATGGAAAATTTGAGCTTTAGACCACTTTGGTTGACTGAGATAAAGGTAAAGACTGGTTCATCCAATTAACTCACTCAATCCACTCTATTTCTCAAACCCTAAGGAGGGATGCCAAAAACTTGGGAAGGTGTAATTTTGTCACCAATAGAACTATCTCATTCTCCAAGGCTTAAAACTCCTAGTACTCAATTTATCTCGACCCCCTCCACAATTTTTATATACCGGTAGGCTTCAATATGACTTCAAACCCACAATTAGATACAAACCTCTCTACTTTTCCCTTAGTGACAGAGTTCACTATTTTAGCAATCTTCTACGAGTGTCAACCCTCATCTTGCTTTGAAATGGTTTAATTAGAATGGAAAGGCTCTGATGATTTCACTATTCTCCCCTTCACTTTATCCATCAATTCTCTACACAAGATTCCATTACCAATATTCACTACTTGCTCTTGAAGTCTTATTTTGATTGTCACTATTTTTCCTCTATGATTAAGTTTGCTTCTAATCACACAATGATGAAAACCACATAGAGTTCAAGGTAAGACTTAAATATATACCATGTCATTATAATCTATATCATATAATGCATGCAAAATTTCAAAATTCGAGACTCACCTCCCAAACTAAAAATTACTAAACTCGATAAAATTTTACTATGCTCAGACTGCAAGAAATATTCAAATACAATTATCTCAAGTCTCATCAACAACATACTTAACTCATATATGAAGAATACCTTCAACACAACATGATTCAAATTACACTCACACCAATCTTAGTCTACTGATTACAATAAAGAATGAAACATAGATTCAAACCACCACTATTTTGCTATCAAAATCAAATATTTTTATTAGAAATTCATTGATTATTCAAACTTATTGATCCTCATTTTAATGGAATGAGGGAAAAGTACTTATTTTTTTTTATAAATACTCCTTTAAGATAGTTTTTAATCAAGAAGCCTCCAAGGTCACATGGTTGGTTCATATTACAACATTGAAATTTTTTGAGCTAGAGCTCTAAAACTGATCACCTAACACCTATTAATTCCCTAGACCTCCATAATTATTATTTCATATTATACATACCCTAAATGACCTTTAGAAGGCCTTATACTCCTATACCAAGACAAAACTAACTTACAAATTTCAAATTATAGTTTTGGCGGGAAAATGCTAAGTTCAAATTCTAAGAAGGATTAAGCACAACTAATGACTTGAAATGACTCCTAATAGATCGATAGACCTTCCTAAATATTAAGAAAACCAAAATTGACATGGAAAAAAATTGACTAATGGAAGTGATGCTCCCGCATTAGTATGTGATGAAGAATTTGAGTGCACAACTCAAAAGGAAAGATGTTTACTTGTGTTTGAGATTCCGAGAACCTATATATAACCTTTGTAGGGATGATGTGGTAAATATTAGGAATAAAATGCACCTTCAAAAGGGGAAGTGCCTGATATAAACCATGATGCAAAAAAATAACAATAAGGACAAGAAGTATGATAACAATATTAGTGTTAATACAACAAAATATAATAATAGTAATAGAAGATGGTGTGTTAGTATAAAAATAAGTACATACAATGTAGAAATAATTACAATCATGTAACACAATATCACATAAAATTAAAACTTTCCTACAAACATGGGACACCCAAAGTGTCACAAGAAAATCAAGGCATGTGATCCTACAAAGAAGATATGCAAAACTAGACACAAGGCATAATGTTGCAAACATGGGATGCCCATGGTGTCGTAAGATAAACAAGGCCCTTATGCCACAATCAAAGCAGAAAACAATCATACACATAAAATTATAAAACATGTATGAAAGAAACATATATCAATAGTTTATGTAAATCATTTGGCATATGATATATGAAAAATCTAGCAATAATTGTAAATGCTACACAAGACACGTGTGTTAGTCATATTAGTTTGAAAGATAGAAAATACACAAGATATATATGTAACCAGTTGTAATGAGAAAATAAAGGAAGCATATTATAAATATATCACGTGGATGCGGTATTTAAAAGGAAGATACCCCAAAAGCTTAGCGGTATGGGTAAAGGGTTGGCCAAAACCTATCATCTTGTATCACTCTATGTACGTCCTCCATTATACTCAATATACCACGTGAATGCATGTGTGTAAAGAGTAAATGCTATTTATCAAACCAAAGGAGTAAAAAACATGTATAATGTAAAGTGTAAACATTGTAAGTTATAAAACATGTCCCGATTTTGTATTTTTGTAAATATGTGAATGTTTTTGACTTTTAGGCCCTCCATGAGGAATAAATGAAAACCTATTCTCCATGGAGAAGGAATGGGGTCTAATAATTCCCCCATGGAGGGGAATAAATATAAAATGATGCAACTAAAGGGTAGGAAACAATATTTCCCCACTTGTGTGTGCGCGCGCACGTGTGTGTGCATGTGCATGCATGCATGTGTGCATGCGCATATAAAGTGAGGTTCAAGTGTATAAATGCTCCCTCAACAATCAAGTTGAACCTATAAACAGAATGTGTCATTGGGAAATGAATGCGAGATATCATGGGAACTACTAATATTTCCCTAACTTGAGTGACCCAAGAAGGTCTAGAGGCCTAGGTTATAAGATTGTATCATGAAAAATGGGAAACAAATGTAATTGTTATCCCAAATTTGCCCCCCGGAAAATTTGGTCAAGACAAGTCTTGCACATAAGGAAATTATGAAGGAAATGACTCGACCCATGAGATCACATTCCAAGATGACAAACAAGGTTGCAGAGGGACTTTACAGGTGGATTGGCGGGGCTGCGAAAGATCAAACGACCCCATGCAAGAAGAAATTCAAGAAACAAATCTATCGAGTGAATCCATGCCTCAAATCCAACAAACAAATTATAGGTGGGCTCAAAAATGGAATAGTAGGGTTGGGAAGGAGGTCGAGTAGTTTCAAAGGAACTAGAGACTTAAAGGAAAAGAAATGGCGAAGATTCAAAGTCTTCGGGCTCTAAAATAGTTTAGGATGGACCCCAAAATTGACTAAGTATGGAGGAGACATCGGAAGCTTCCAAGTTTCCAAATGGTGCACCTCTAAAATTTAAAACCAAATAGGTAGTCTCAAATAAGTGCCAAGCCTCCATATGTCTAGAGCTCCAAAAGTTGCACTGGCCATTGAAAAGTATTTGACTTGGCAGAAGGGGCCAAGTGTCGGCTCAATGCAATTCCAAAATGGGAGCCCAAGACAAAGACTCAAACTTGTGCCAGCCCTCCATGTAGCCAATGGTCAAAAGAGGTCAAAAGGAGAACAAGCCCAAAATAGCTAAGTAATGAATGCGGTGGGAAGCACCAAGTGTCCAAATAGCGCACATTCAAAAGCGGGACCCTGAGCAGGTTGTCAAATGCACACGGGCCTTCCACATGTCCAAGAGCCCAAAAGGTGAGGGTGACCATTGAAAAGTCCAAAGGCCCACGGAGGTCTGCACATGTCATATCCATGCTACTCTAAATGTAAAGTCTGGGGGCTGTTTCTAAACATGCACAAAGCCTCCACATGTCTTGGGTCGAATACAGTGCCTCTGCCCGAGGAAAAGACTCAGGAAGAATACAAAGAAAATAGGGAAACTCGTATACGGTACCACGTGTCATATGGGAGCTATTCTAAGAGTGAAGGAAGGAGTTAAATCTTAAATGAGTGTAGAGCTACCACGTGGACCTGATACAGACATACTCATTTAAATTATTATGCGCTTGCGAGCCAAAAATTCAAATGGCCATATCTTTTGATTGAGAACACAGATTTGGGTGGGAGAATATTTTTGGAAACGTTTCGATGCCCTCTATGCCTTGGAAACATAAAATATCATTTTTGCAGGTTTTGGTGGGTAAAAATGGGAAAACGTCTTCCAGAAAATTAATACAGAACCCGATTTCTCCAACTACCAGATCTGATTTGATTCGATCTGCCGTTCTTCTTCAATACGCCGAACAGATAGAGGGAACCAAAATCGATAGATTTGGGGTGGATTTGAAAGGGGAATTGATTGATAGTGGTTGAGTCTTCAAGGTAGGATTCAATGCATATCCCATGGTAGTTGAAATAGGATTTGACTTTTCCCTCTTCTCTCTCTTATTCTTTCTATATATTGTAACACTTCTCATTTGAGAAGAGAGATTATTCTGGGCGTAGGGAAACTCTATCAAATTTTTTTCCCGACTCCATTTTGAGTTGAAAACCTTCTCCTATGCTTGGCAAGCATTTTTGTGCCTCTAAGCAAAAACGTAATGGTCTGTGCACCCATATAGAGTAATAAAATGTGTTTTTGTGGTGTTTCTTCAACCCTTTGCATTGTTTTGTTGTCTCTCCGTGCCTCTCCCTTCCAAAGCTATTTTCTGTGTATATATTTCACATTTTTAGGTGTAGGGCACTATATTTCATGAAGTTTTGATCATGTATTAGGGTCTGGGTTTGTGTCACTTGTGTCTGACCTTCCCATCTTCCTTTCTCCCCTGTTTCATCCTCCCTCAACAAAGCATCTCACCCCTTTCCTTCTCTGGTGTATCACCACTTTAGTGTAGGATTTTATTTCACCCTCTCTTTCTCTCTGGTTCCTTGGAATGGTTAGATTAGGATAGTTTAGTTTTTTCCTGCATTAGAGTAGCCCATAGTAGGTAGTTTAGGAGCAAGAACTAGCTTTCTCTGGAGTATCATCTTAGGTTTGTAAGTCCCACAACTTGAGAGATGATACAATGTTATGCAATCACACTGAATGCCCCATTTTAACCACTTCACATCTTTGTTCATTCGGGGTACTATGATTTTCACTAACAAGAACATATGAAACCATGAAGAGCTAGCTCGAATGCCAATAAAAGTGCTAGATATAACATGATGATGATGAATGTGGATATGCCTATATTCGATCAAAGGTGCATCGGTTTCACAAGTAGTATTGAGAGACTAGTGTATAGAGGTATTAATAATATCATGTGGTGTATAAACATCACCAATGAGTTTATTCACTGAAGATGGTGCAATTGGAGGAAGATGAGTGAGATTATCCTTGTGATGGAAAGACATATAACAAGTTTCATGGCATATAATAAATATAAAATTCATAGTTAGTGTAAGATCTTATGATGGTATGATAGATGTGTGTACCATATAAAGAACTAAGAGTAACAAGAGGAGGATGAGTCTCAAGTTATCTAATGGAAATGTAACATATGTGGAAATAGATGATGAAGAGGAGTCACATTCAATAGTATGTGAATTAATTTGATCTTGAATAATATTTTGCAATGAAATACATCGATCAAGATGGTGTCTAATGCAGTGATGAAAATTATAATAGAGATTAGTATTAAAATTCTTATTAGAAGGAAAGCTTGTATGAACCTCGAAGGTGGAGGGAGAGATAGGATACCACCCTCAAGAAGTTATTTTAATATATCATGTGGTGGACAAGGTAAACACATGAATTACTGCTTGAGAAAAGTAGGAGAGATATATGTAGAGGGAGTAGGAGAATCATAAGATCAAGGAGACAAATATTTTAAAGGAGAAGGATCTAATTTCTATAAGTATGTAGAGTGATAATGAGAAAATTAAAAACCCATAGGTTCTAAAGTAATGTGTGTGGCATGTACCCAAGGGAGTCCTAGAACAATGTTGTAAGTGGGATGATCAAGAACAACATAGAAAAGTGCATCAAAGGTTTTGTGACCAAGAGTGATGGGGATATTGATAGAATTTAAATCCTTTCTTGGGACATTATCAAATGCATGAATGCTAATATTAGAAGGATCCAAGGTGCTAATAGGAATACCTAATCCACACACAAAATAGGTAGTACACACATTGAGGTCAGATGCTTTGTCAATAAGAACATGCTTAACCAAATTTTTATGCACCATAACTTGAATATAGAGGGGAATTCCATTGTTAAGAAGGCGTTATGAAGGAAAAAACTCAAGGAGGGGAGGAAATATTTATGAAGAAGAGCTATGCACACACATCCTGAAGGTTAAAATAAAATAAGGTCCTGGAAATGGAACCAAAATGTTAGAGTCTAGCAGCCAACACTTATCTAGTCGGGCGTGTTGGCACATCACTCAGACTAATGTCCAAGTGCTCACCTAAA
This sequence comes from Taxus wallichiana var. yunnanensis, assembly GCA_018340775.1. Taxonomy (NCBI): domain Eukaryota; kingdom Viridiplantae; phylum Streptophyta; class Pinopsida; order Cupressales; family Taxaceae; genus Taxus; species Taxus wallichiana. The sequence continues at coordinate 222,705,235 of CM031234.1, read as the reverse complement.
GTGCACACAACCTACTAGGTCCCTTCTCTATCTAACTTGTCAAGATGTGGGTTATGTACTTAACCATTTATATCATAGGTAGAAGATAAACAATACAACATAACAAGGAGAACATGCAATAATATATCTGCTTCATTCATTCATCACCATAGATAACTAACAACAAAACATGTATAGCTATTACACCATGTTCATGCCTTCTAACCTTTGTAACTCATATTAAACCATCCATTACAATCACATAATCAATTCTATTACATAATCCTTGTATAACACACACTTATAATTGATTACAATCCATGCGCACATCATCTTATAGCTATCTTTACACACACACACACACACACACACACACACACACACACACACACACACACACACACACACACACACACACACACATATATACACATATATAGATACATACATATATACATATATACATACATACATATATACATACATATACACACACACACACACATAGTGGGAACTTCTCCATCACCACTTACATACTCTATTTCTAACAATAGAAACCATAATTATATATTGGATGCATCTAAAAATATTGCTTCAATCTTCAATCCACGGCTATCCTTAGGCATCTCGATCCTCTCATGTTATAAATAGTGTATTCTTATCCACGCTTACATCCTATATTTAGCTTCATCCATGCATAATCCTTGTCCATCATGCATGTAATTCATCCTTTTTCAGTTTGTTATCCTCAATGAGTCTATTTTTGTACTTTTCTTTCCAATCACGCCATCTTTTCTTTTTCTATTTTTTATCCCATTCTGAAATCTAGCTAACTCTTGCATTCTGCTCCTATGTGTGGACCTTCATGCATCGTCTTCTTTTACCCATACACACTAACCATCGTGTAATGATCCATACTTTCATCGTTTCATGTTTCCTACCATCACATGCACCTTCACATGTGGATCATACTCAGCCAATTTCCTCACACCAACATTACCCCACACTAGGGATATTGTCCATTCTCAACAATACTATGAATTGAAGAATGAAAGAATACCTAGAGAGTCTCTAAAAATGTCCGAATGAATATTTTGAAATATTAGGGAAATCACCCAATGAATATAAAATAATAAAAAAATTCTTCTCCTTACGCATACAAAATAATGTTATGGTAATGGCAAGAGTTTTGGGAATTTTAGGTTGATCCCATTTTTAATTGTTTACATTCCTCAAGCTCACTAATTACCTTGTCTAGAGATGTATTAGCAATATCTAGAATGTTGTCCATTGTGTGTTATTGTTGTCATTTATGTTAATTCCATTAATGGAAAATGGTGTCATGATGTCATTTGAGTCTCCATGAGGTGTTATTAAAGTATCAAACTTCAAGGTTGATTAGTAGTGTCAAGTTTGGTGGAGTCCTATGTTGTTATGGAGCATGGTTTGGCTTGCATAGTCATGATTTGAGTCCTCCAAATTGGGTTTAAATTTTTCATTAGGTCATACATGTTAATGAGGTGTGTTAGAGGTGTATATGAGTCTGTATGTGGTCAGCATGGTCAGTTCATGAGGTGTCATGGTTGAGTCAGGTCATTCTAGGCCTATTCCTAGCCCTGGAACATGCAAAATGAGATGGAGGTATGTTTTTTTAGCTTCTTAGTATTATACAAGCATGGTAAAAGTGTTGTAACATGATATATAAGGTGTATGATGAGTTTCAAGTCATCATTCAATAATACAATGCTTTTATGAGGTCCTTGGGAAGTAAAAAGGTGAGAAAAAGCAATTTAGAACAGGTAAGTCTTAATGGATAGAAAGGTTTAAATATATTTGGGATATATGGTTAGTATGGTTATCTAGAGGAAGTTTTCATGATGCTTCATGACAAATTTTAGGTCATTTTGAAGAAAGAATTGCAAGATACTTCAGTTTTGGTAAAACCAAGTAATTTACATTTTGATTTTCAAGCAAAAGTGAGAATTTTGATGCTTGTTATGAGGTGTGTGATTTTTACTGAGACCTAAAATCTTTGGAATAGATTATTAGGTTAGTTATTAATGTTTAGAAAAAATAATGAGGTGGTTTGATTGTCACATTTTTATGAACGATCGTTAAGAAGATAAGTTGCTTTGAAACCCTAGCTCAAAGTGACTTGGATAAAAGGTGTTTACTGAAATATTTTTGATTTATTTTGTAAAATTTATGGTTGTATGTTGTATAGGAATATTCAATATTTCCATAAATGTTTATTAGTGCTTGTGACTGTATGTGGGCCTCACTTGAAAATGTGTGTTTATAAAGAAGTTCAGTTTGGGACAAGGTTGTCCAAAGGAGTAGCAAAATAAATGGACATTGTTTTTAGTATAGGAGTTTTTATTTATTTCCATGATTTTTTCAGTTCATGGTAATGCTTGTAAATGGGAAAGTGTGCCCTATTTTTTAAGACTAGTCTAAAGGCATTTTTGGGGTAGTTTCAGGCATTTTACGGAGATTCTCTTGGTTAAAGTCCTTACACTTAAAGTTGGAAGGAGTTATAATATGATATAGAAATATTATTCATATATATTTATAATGATGTATGGTTTGTGTCTTGGTGATTTTATTCCATGGGTCATTCAAGCCAATTTGTGAGAAAGAAGGTAAGCTGATTTTCAGGACAAGTTTGTTCGGGTTGAAAGATTGAGGTGAAAGGTGAATGGTATGAATGCGTTGATGTTTGATATTATTTGGAGAGTGAATATAGATTAATTTTATTCCTAATGAAGGCCTTTAGAGGTCTTGAAAGTTCCATAAAGGGTGAAAACTAGTTGAGTTTACAAAACATGTTTCTAGGCAGCTTAGTTTGGTGAAGAGGAAAGTTGTTGTGGTTTAAACACATGGATATTTCAAGAGATCTAACATGCATAGATGTGATTTAAAGGTTTTGATTATTACATATAGTGGTTACATGTAATATTTAAGTTGTTCTTGAGTGGTCTTGATTCCCAAAAGTGGAGATAGGGTGTGGGAAGCAGCTATTTGGTGAAGGATATGAGCCTTTTGGCTTGTATTATGAATTATTTGATTATTATAAGATAATTAACACACATATATTATATTTTTTATGATATATTATACATTTTTATGAATTTTAGAGCTTCTATGATTATGGTTTTTGTGTAAGTGAATTTTACTCATCCTTGTAATAGGGTTTTGAGCTTGTTTTGTACAAGTTGAGTGGTTTTTGGCATGTCGACCTACATGGGTCAAATGTGAGAATTGTAATGAATGAAATGGGATGTTATTAAGTTTTTTGGTCTAAATTATGATCTATTATAGATATATCTTGTGTTTTAAGGAAGATAATCTCATAAACCAAGTGTTTAAGTTCATTTTGAAAAGTCGTGCATGGCGGGAAAGTGAGATGTAAGAGGGAAAGTGTAAAATGTATGAGGGAATTTTTTGAGAGTTGAGAAAGTTTGTTACAGGTTTAATAATATTATAAGGAAAGTGTGAAATGGTTTTAGATCAAGATAAGTCCATGAAATACCTAGAGAGAGTGAGTTAAATAAGATGCGCTTGAATGAGGGTTTGAAGGAATTTTAAGTTGAATTTTGGGATCACAATCAGCTATGGTATCAACATATTTTCAATGCTCGTACTTCTACAAAATATCTTATGGTGAGTCATATTCAAGGGAGTCTATTGTTTTCAATAATATCAACAAGTGTTTAGGGGTTGGTGCCCCACTAAAGAAATCTCTTGTGATGTGTAATATTCACTTGAGTCTTTGTTGTAATAATATCAGTAAATTTTTCAGTGAGTTTTCTTCCCCTTGAGAGTTTCCCACTTATATTTGGTGTCTTGCGTACTCTCTCTTGTGTTGTTATATTGTGAATGGTTAATACACATCTAATATGCACATGTATGATTATGAATGATGTATGAAAAATTTAATTGATGAATGTATGGTTTGGTAAATGAAGAAAAATTATTGTAGGATTGATTCACCTCGCTTTCTCAGTCCATTTTTCTTCCAACATTTTGTATTAGAGAAGGTATTTGAGAAGCAAGTCTAATCACTTGAAGGAGATCCTAGAAGAAAAAAAAATGGGAATGTATTCAAATGTTGAAGCTACATTAAGGAGGAGGAATGAAGTTGCTCAGTCAGTGATTCATGGCTTACAATATCATATCAAGGATATGGAGATAGAGCATGGTCAAGCCATCAAGGGTTTGGAGTCATAGGTTGAAAGTGTGTCTAAATCCCTAAAGGAGAAAGAAGAAATTTGTTCCAGGTATGAAGAGAGGTTGAAATATTTAGAATCTGATTTAGTTTATGCATCTAGTAGGTTGAAGAAGTATGAGAGGTTTTGAAAATATTGAGTGGATATTAGAGAGCCAAAGAGTGACTAGTGACAAAATTGGTCTAGGGTTCAAGGAGAACATGTGAAGAATGATGGTGAAGTTGGTCCAAGTTCCAAATAAGATGAGAAGGTGACTAAGAATAATGATTTTAGAAGGTCTAACCTTGTTGTAAAACCTAATGCTATGAGCTATGGTGATTCATTTAATGGTTATTACTATGTTTGTCATGATTTTGGTCATAGAGCTAGAGATTGCAAAAGAAGGTCTCCTAGGAATGATGTGGGCCTCTTCAAAGGAGAATTATTTTCATGTTGTGAGTATGGCCATAGGGCTAAGGATTGTGGTTGGAACTTAAGTGTGTTTGAACCAAGAAGGAAGAAGAATGGTGTTGTGTCATAAGTGTCATAAACAAGGACACATTGCTAGATCTTGTATTCAAGGTGGAACATAAAGATTTTTGATAGGTTTTAAGCATCTAATGGAACATTTTTCAAGAGTAAATTCAACCTCGGGAATGAGTCCAAGACTGTCATAGCAGATCCAAAGGTCAAGAAGGATGTTTCTCAAGTCAAGTCAATAAAACTGATTCTCAATCTAAATTACAACCTAATCCAATAAGATTTATCAAAGAATGGTCCAATTCAAGTCAAGGAAGCATGTTTTATTTTCTTGAAGAAGCAAGATTAGAATAACATAATATGTTTTTATCATCTTTTCAATCTTTAGTGTTTGGAAATTTAAAGGAGCTACGTGTTTAGAACACTTATAGTGTGATAAGGTATGTTAAGTGATTTTCCCATGAGTTTTTGATTCTTTGACTATTAGGTGTATGATTTGTGAAAATATGCATGATCATGGTCTAGGTTATTGTCAAGTAGTGTTTCAAGGAATGTACTTTCAGTCAAAAGTTTGAGATTGTTGAGTTTTGAGTTTAAGGTCATTTATTTTCTCAAGATATCAAGTTTGTAAGCTTTGTCAAGAGCATTCTTAGTTTGTTTGTTTATGTGTGTGAGTAAAATTTTGGCTACACGTGGTGATGTTATCCATTATGAAATCATGGTAATATGTGTCATTATCCGGTGAATGTGTTGTTAGTCCTTTGTGAGTCCATTGTATGTGTCAAAGTATGAATCAAAGTCTCTAAATGATAAAAGTTTTGATATTTGTGTTGAATTATGAGTATGGCAAGAAGTCGAGTAGTGATTTTCAAAAGTTTCTTTAGGTATGAAATCAAAGTCTTAATTCTAGTATTCATGTCATAAGTAAGGCTCTGTGAGTTTCTAGTATTGTAAAGAGTATATGTCTTGAAATCAAGGTTTCATTGAAGTATCATGCACAACTAAGGAAGTGTGAAGGTATTTATCATGATTTGAAGATGGTTTAAACACCAAGAGTGCACTGATATCAATGAGATGGTCTAAAGTATAAAAAGGTAAGAAATGGGGTATACCATGTATATCTATGTCTATGAAGGAGGAATCATGTGTTCTTCATGATGTCATGTGGAATACAGGCCTGAAAGAGGTGAAGTTTCCATGGAATGGAAAAATGTAGCTTAGTTAAGATCAAGGTCTGTTTTGAATGATCAAGAGTTCTAATGTTGCATTGAGCTCTAAGAAGGTATTCAAAAGCACGATGCTTCAATTCAGTTTAATTATGATTTAACATGGTTACGGGGTTGATCTAGGAAGATATGACTCCTATATATGTATTTGAGTTTATGAAGGTATTAGTTTATGCACATGTCGGTTTTCTTAAGGAAAATTGCATAAATCATGGACTATGTAAAGTATGGGTTTTAGAGATGCTCTCCATGTGGTTAAAGGTATGAACATGTGTTAACTATGCTTACAAGTGTTGATGATGATCCAAGAAGTGTGTTAGAGTGTTTATGCTTCATAAGAGTTTGATTGGAGAAAGTCAAGGAAGTTAATTGAGTCCGTAGGGTGCTCTTTCTATGTTGTTGCATTTTCTTTGACATTCTACCGCATTTTTTTAATTCTACTACTTTTTAACATGTTATAGAACTAGGTTTCTAAGTTTGTGTGCAATCTATATAGCCTTCATATGAGTGTTTTAGGCCTTAGTATGATGACATAGGTTGAGGGGAGTTGGTGTCACTCTTCCATCAAGCCATAAGGGTATATGAAGACATATTTCTCTTAAGATGTGAAGAAGGATTCTTAGCAGGTCTTGTAATGATAATTTCATGCAAATATTACTAGTTACTAGGGTACAATGACTGAGAAAGAATAGAAAAGGTAACCTAAAGGTTTGTAGGTGGTGTCTAAGGCAAGAGGAGAAAGTTTTTGTGCTCAAGATCATGAACAAGGTGACATCAAAAGTTCTTAAGAAGAGTAAAGAGTAATGCAAGATCTACTTGGTTGATTCTTTGTTTCTATTATGTTGGATTATTGCTTGATAAGATGTTGCAGGTTCATGGTAGTCAAAATATGGTATGCTATAGGTTTGATTAGCTCACTAAGATAGGGGAGCTTGAGTTTCTTCTCTAGTAGAAGTTTCAGATGTCTAGAAGGTATGTAAGGAAATGTGATTGATGAAATTCAAGTCCATTCCAAATGTATATGGTTTCTTGACTCAAGAAGTTCAAGGTAGCATGTTTTTGAGGTTGAAATGAATGAGAAAGTGCTTCAGGAAAAGTTAATATGGTTGAGTCATCTCTATGACTCATATGCAAGGTATGTGGTCCTATTTTTGTGTTTTCAGTTAGAGAAGGATAATATGGTTCTAGGGGGCTATAAGGAGTGTATTCATGTTTTATATTGATTTTCATGGTTGAAAAAAGTTGTTATAAATTGCTTTAAAGATGTGGTTTATGGAAAATGGTCCTAAATGAGGTTTTGCAAGTATTAAATGCATGTTTTTAAGGGGATATCTTCTCATGGGGAGAAATTTTTAGGCTCATAACAAGCCCATGGATCAGGTTTTGTTGTTGTTGAAGTTAGACAAGAGAAAATATAGTTATAGGGGCAATATTTTGAGCAAGTAAGTTCGGTTTGTGTATTGCTTCCATTATGTTGTGTTGTGTGTTTTCATTTTACATGTCTTATTATCATTGTAGCCTTTTTCATAGATTTAAAATGGGAGAGAAGCATTGGAAACATGGAAATGAGTCATGTTGGTTGTCATCAATGACAAAGGGGAGATTGTTATCCATTGTGTTAGTGTTGTCATTGACATAAATTACATTGATTGAAAATTGTGCTAGGAGTTCATATGAGTCTCCATGAGGTGTTAGTCAAGTGTCAAACATGAAAGTTGATTGGTAGTGTCAAGTTTGGTGGAGTCATATGTTGTTCTAGAGCATGGTTTGGCTTGCATAGTCATGGTTTGAGTCCTCCCAAGTTATTTTAAGGTTTTCATGAGGTCACACATGGTAATGAGGTGTGTTAGAGGTGTATATGAGTTTATATATGGTCAGCATGGTTAGTTCATGAGGTGTCATGGTTGAGTTGGGTCATTCCAGGCCTATTCCTAGCCCTCAAACATACAAAATGAGATGGAGGTATGTGTTTTGGAGATGATCAATATTATCCAAGTATGGTAACAATGTTGTAACATGATATAGTACGTGTATGATGAGTTTCGAGTCAAAATTCGGTGATACAAAGCTTTTATGCGGTCCTCATGAAGCAAGAAGGTGAGAACAAGCAATTTGGAATAGGTAAGTCTTAATGGAGGGATTTTTAGAGATATTTCAGCTATATCCATGTGATTATGGTAATTTATAGGATGTTTTCATGATACTTCATGACAATTTTCAGGTCATTCTAAAGAAGGAATTGCAAGATACTTCAGTTTTGGTAAAACTGTGTAATTTAGAAAGTGATTTTGAGGTAAAAGTGGGCCTTCGATGCTTGATGTGAGTGTGTGCTTTGCATTGGGACCTAACCTATTTGGCATAACTTATTTTTGGATAACAATTATACCAACAACCAATCAACCCTTTTTCCTATCGCAAAAGGTCAAGATGGAATCATACTAGTTTAATCATAATTATACTTAAGAATTGGCTTAAGCGTGGGTAGTTTAACATAGGTTAAATAATGATTCAACCTAATATCTGGGAAGATTTATATTTCTAATAGAAAAATAATATACATACATCAACAAAAGACAAAATAAAACACAAAAAAACTCAACACAACACAACAAGACCACCAAAAGATTAATGAGAAAGATAAGAGATTTATCCTTAAACTTAATTACTTTAAATTCAAATTGATCACTCGTATATTGAAACTGATTTTCTGAATCAAAATGAATGTTATCAACCTTTATCCGACAGAGTGAAACCTATAAACTAGGTAACCTCTTGAAAAGGTGAAAATTGAGTGATATTTATAATCTCTTCTTCACAATTATTTCCAATATCATAATGATCTCATAAACAAAACATAAAACAAACCAATGAGAAAAAAGAAATAAAATATCAACATATAAACATATTTACACAATTAATGAAAAAGAGTTTGATATAAACATGATGAAGAGAACAAATTTTGCATTAATGAAATGAAGTACAATGATCGCTAAAACATCATCTTGACAAGGTCATGATCAAATATCAAAGCCAACATGGCTATATATTACATTTATTTTGAGATAGACATGAAGATATCATCAAGATTGCTATGAATATAAAAACTATGCAATTAGTTAGACAAGAATATAAAAATATTTAATCAAATAATCAGAATAATAATATTAAATCCGATATACCTATTGTATTCAAAATTCACACTCAAACCTCAAAACAATGTTGTCGTATTGTAAGATCACTTGCCTCAGAAATGCATTACATAGAATTAGTTTCGAGAATGAAATAACTTTCAAATAGATGCAAAATACCATATTTTCCTTCCTTTGTTTTTGAATCCTCCATGTCCTTTTATAACATCCTCATGAGCAGAATTGATTATAACCGATTGATTTATTTTAAATGATTTAAAAGAATGTTTTAAAGTTTATAATAATAAGACTTCACTTTATAACTTAAGTGAACCATATAATTAAAAGGACACATGCTTTTAAACTTTCACGTTATATATATATGAATGAGGTATGAATAATCAAACAGGGGCCCACTAAGTATTGCATACACTAAATAAATGTAAACACAATCAACCATAATTTCATTAAATATGGACATTTTACTAAGAATCTAGATTTATAGTATTATCATTTCTGGTTTTATAATTGTTGAAATTGGATTCCTAAATTGTCGTTATTGGTTTTTATCTAGTGTGATATTGGATTCCAATATGTTTATTATTATAATTTAGTTAGTGTAATATTGGATTCTAATATTTACACTATGTCATACAAGTATGTTCCTAATTCTTTTTATGTGTATCTGCTTTATCTCAATTCTTTTCTATGATTCCTATATGAGGCATTTTGATCCATTTTTGAAATTAAAATGGTGTGATATGGGTACATGTTGTATGAAATAAGAAGAAACTATTAAGTATATGAGAATGGACATATGCCCATTCTCATCACACTCATGGTACAAATATGTTCCTAATTCTTTTTGTGTATCAACTTTATATTTATTCTTCTTCTTCTATAATTCATATATGAGGGATTTTTACCTCTTTTGAAATTTTATATATTGGCAAACATTAGGTTAAGTCATGGAGCATTACCAGACACTCTTGTTGAGATCATTAAATAATATATCTTGGCACTCTAAATACTATAGTTTTACATTCAATAATTAGGGGATTCTAGGCATATAATTTAGTATCTACACTTTAGAAAGGTTTGCATTTTATAAAGTTTTAGAACAATTAAACAATAAGTTATCTAGACTCATGCACATAGCTTTAGGAAAAGACCATATAATTTTGTGGTTGTAATGAATGTATAAATAAATTCATTACATAACATGAATTTTTGAAATGAGTTCCTTGTAAATCACATCCATGTTCCTTTAAATCACAAGATCCAACTCCTTGTAAACTTAGAGCATAATTAAGGATTTTTTTCAAATTATATTAATTGCATGGTGGAATTTATATTATTAATAATACATTAATAAGATGCAAGAGTTCCATAAGAAACACAATGTTATATAGAATTATATTATGGAAAAATATTCCAAAGTAATATAATACCCAGTCTTTCATTTAATTATCAAATAATAGTACAACTATAAAGTTTTATAGGACCAAGGTTTGAAATTTAAAAAAAAAAAAACCCACATCTCGGGCCAAGATGATTTCACATATAAATTTATAAACTTCAATAGTTTCTCCAAGTCAACATTTCTTATCATGTTCAAGTAGTTTAAGGTATGATTTAATGGCCACGTGTCCTTTATCGGGTATCTTTATGTATCCACTTTTCTTTTTTTTTTTTGTGTCCATTTCCCGATGATGTTATCCACATCAATATCTACTTTAGGTTCATCTGAAATGGTCCATATTTTATTTATCTTTAAATAACCCCGATCTGATTGTACCTTTTCATCTCCCTACAGGTTTCAAATATTGAACTCTCAACTTTTTATTTACATCATTACCTTTCCTTTGAAGGAAAATATCCCCATCTGCTCTCCCCATCCATATCTTTTCATTATCATTTCCTGGTCGTATAAGTAGCATTTTTCCTTGAACACATCCTTCAACGGATTGAATTCTTGGTTAGATCTTCCACAAACAGGCCCAACATAAATATCTAGTTGATCACTATGTACAAGGTGCAGACCATCCAATTGAGCACTCCCTTGCTTAATCATAAGGAAACTTCTTGTTTCATTGAAAATCAAATGTTTTATTGGCCAAACTATTGATTTATTATATTTTCTAAAGTCTAAGCAATCGGGTCACATATTTACCACTTTTTCTATCCATACACCAAATTCAAAGGACCCAACCTCTCTCCATCAATTTCGTGAACTTCTAACACATTATTTATGAAACCCATGGCTATGTCATCGTCTCTTCTACAAGTTTTTATTTGAGAATGACATTGTGAAAAAATCTCTTCTATCTTTAGGACCTGTATTGACGGTGCTTTTAGTGTCATCACTACAATCTCCGTCACTCTCTGCATTGTAATCCTCTGAACCACTAATTTTTTTCACTTCCTAAATTGAGGGGAATTGATGAATCTGCATGGTTTGACAATTCACTCTCTTCCTAAGAAATGTATTATCCTTTATTCCCTACATCTACAAAGGTTTCAAATTCATCAATTGAGAAAGGAAATTTTACTCTTCCATCCAATATTGTGTTAAAACTAACAACAACAAATCCTCTTCCCAAATCTTTACAATATAGTGTCTTCCTACTTGGATATACTCTTCCCTCTGTAACTTTAGTTCCTTTTGAAAAAAAGTCCACATGATCATCCTCTACAAATGCAAAAGACTTTGCTTTGTAACAACATAAAATATAAATTTTTAAGATGATGGAAAATATATTAAATAATTACATAAAAATAAATTTAAAATTATCATGCATGTACAACCATAAGTATATTGAATACACATAACACATGAGTTGCGAACTTCTATAATTCAGTAAGGTTTGGAAATACTTCAAAATTATGCATATAATTTAGAAATATTTATAACACGATTTCTAAACTATGATTGAACTTGACTCAATTGAATTTAAATGATGAGAAATAAATAGAGGTTACATTTCCATTTGCTAACCGCTTCATCCAAATAGAGGTTAAATAGATGAGGTTGAATTTAAACGATGAGAAATAAATAAATAGTGGTAAAATAGAAGTTAATTAGAAACTTGATTGCTAACCGCTTCATCCAAATATCTTCATCATATTAACATAGCATATATTAATTTTGCAATAATTCCTCATACTTCTCATATTCCCTGACTATGAGAATGGGCATCTATCCATTTTAAACATTCTCATAAAATGATGTAATTGTCATTCATTCTTTATGTTTCACGTAGGAGAATTTTTCTTTCTTTCTATATTGAGTTTATGAGAATGGGCATATGTCCATTCTCATCACAATGATAAAAATATTTGTTTATATGAGAAATGGCATATGCCCATTCTCATCACAATCATAAAACTCTTTGTTTGTATGAGAATGGGCATATACCTATTCTAACCATTCTACCTCATTGAACAAATATTGAACTTAATCATTTTTATATCACTATAAAGGATGTGGGAAGGAAGCTATCCATTTAAAAATAAATAAATATTACCTATATTTCTCTTATATGATTTTTATATGAGAATGGGCATATGCCCATTCAATACAAGATAAAAATGTTTGTTTGTATGAGAATGAACATATGCCCATTTTGTCTATGTGTATTTTTCTTCTATGATTTTTATATGAGAATGGACATATGCCCTTTCAATACAAGATAAAAAAAAAAATTGTTTGTATGAATGGACATATGCCCATTATGTCCATGTGTATTATGAACAATCATTTTATTTTTCAGTAATGTAAAATATTAATTGAAATTTATAGGTATTATTAAATGATACAATATTATTTCTTGTATTTAATTATTATTATTAATAATTAATGTTGTTTCTTAATCAATTATGATTAGTCTTAATATTATATATTAAATACATATTCTTTGATTTCTAATTTTTTGATGATTAAAGTTTAAATATTTTATTGGGCCATTCTAAGCATTATAATTAATGAAACATTATAAGTAATGAAGCATTATAAATATTAATGGATTTTATGTGGTTAATTAGTTTTATAAAGTTTTACTATATTTTTATAATTATTTTAAAAATGCACAATAATTAATTAAGCATTAAAAATAATGGCGATTAAGTTGTTAATTATGTTTATAAAGTTTAATTATATTTTTATAATATTATTTAATTATTGTAAAATTATTTTTATTCGTTTGATAATATAATTAGATGTCATTTTTAATATAATAATTGAAGTTTATTAGTAATATTAATTCTTGTAGTTAATATTAATTGATAGGATATTTTTTGAAATTAATTATAATATTATTGATTAATTATTTAAATTAGCACTAATACTAATTAATTATAATATTATTAATTAATGTTAATTTTAATTTATTAATGTATTAATATTAGTTTATTAATTTATTAATTAATATTAATTTATTAATATTAATACTATTAATTTGGCATAGCGAGACCATTAATTTGTAAATAAATTGTTTACCACCTTTTATTAAATGAAGGTACTTGTTTGTCAAACATGTCTTCAAGCACCCGTTGGAGGGAAATTGGTGAAATTAATGGCAATTAATTCTTCCATGGCATGGTAGAGAGAATGACAACGGTTACTATTTTCGATGATGGTAGAGATCTTGGGAATTGCAAGGTTAATCACGGTCGTGAAGCTATCTCTTTCTTGTTCGTCCTTTCCACTTTCTTTTTCATCCAGTTTGAATTTTTTTGTCCTTCCGCTTTGGGTTGCATGTATTTCATTATACCGTTTCACCAAGAAAGCAAAAGATTTTTGTTTCGTTACACCGTTTCATCCTATTAAGAATAATATTTGAAGAATATTTTAGAGATATTGTTTGTTCTCTCCGCTAAATTTTTGTTTACCCTTTCCGCTTTGGGCTCCCTCTATTTTGTAAGACCGTTTCAGATTTTGAAGCACAAGATTTGAAGAAAATTTCAAGCATGAATTATTCTAACTCTTCTCTGTTGAATTATTATGAGATGAAGAATATCATTTGGTTTTCTTTCCCTTCTATTATGTTCTGGGTTTAATGATAATGCCCTATTTTTTATCTTCTGTATTTTTTGATCTGGGTATTAAGAATATCACTTCAATGTTTTGAAAGACATGCATAGTTGTTAACCTAATCATATTTGATAATACAAGGAGTTATATGTTATGATTTTACCAAAGTATAGAGTGGTCTTACCACAGGTGACATAACAAACATTGCTTATTTGCTGAGTGAAATTTGTGTGGTCAAGTTTTGCAGGCCGAGAATGACTCATTATTAGAAGAAGAATTTACTCTTTTATAGTGAATAATTTTTTTACTTCTTTTCTAAATTGAAGATAAGTTTCAAAGATACTTCTAACTCTTCTCTGTTGTATTCCAAATTTTTGGGTATAAAATAATGTCATATTTTAGATTTTTGTATTTTTGATATGGGTTTTAAGAATATCACTTCAATATTTTCATTTTAAGACTTGCATAGTTATTATCCTCCATAGTTATAAAAGGATGCATCTAAAAATGATTGTTTCATGCATGTTTTAGACTCCTCTTTGTTGTATTCCGAATTTTTGGGTATAAAATAATGTCGTATTTTAGATTTTTTGTATTTTTGATATGGGTTTTAAGAATATCACTTCAATATTTTCATTGTAAGACTTGCATAGTTGTTATCCTCCATAGTTATAAAAGGATGCATCTAAAAATGACCGTTTCATGCATGTTTCGAGTCTCAACATGATCACATTCCCTTGTAAAAAATGTATATGATTCTAAGAAATCCACTTCTAATCCTTCTTGCTAAGATGAGGAGTTAAATATTTTGTTATTACCAAAGTACAATGTGGGGTTACCACCTAGGTAGCATTGCTTATTTTTCGAGATGGGTGGCATAGTTGCATAGGTCTAGATGGGTGGGCTAGGCATTGTTACGACCAAGATCAACAAGTGGTGACATTATGAGATGGGCGGGAAAGTTAACATTTCGAGATGGGTGGATGAGATGGCTGTCAAGTTGGCTGTCAAGCTAGCTGATTGAGATGTTCATTCGAGATGGCCGGTCTATCTCACTAGTCGAGTTTGGTTTGAATGAGATGGGCGGGCGAGATGACCTACCGAGATGAGTGGGTGAGGTTGAATGGCCAAGTTTGGGTGGGCGAGGTGACTTCTCGAGATGGGTTGGGTGGATGACCTACCAAGTGCGTAGGAAAGTTGACCTACCAAGATGGGCTAGCTAGTTGACCTATTGTCTTTGGGCGAGTGAGCTCACCTACCGAGATAAGAAATATTGAACTTAATTTTTGTCATATATGAATTAAAATGATTAAGTTCAATGTTGTATCTAATGAGAAAATGCCCAGTCTCATAATTGGAATCATGAAAAGAAGAACAAAGATAAAATCTAGCTTGTTTTATAATTCACAGTTTCCCATTCTCACAGTCTTCATAGAGTTATTGAAAATAATAAGTTCAATATTGCTTGTATTATAATGATTAGAATTGGTATACACCCATTCTCATACAAAAAAACTATTTTATCTTCCATTGAATGGTTAGGTATCCATTCCTATAGAGGTATTAAAATGTTTAAGTTCAATATTGCTTGTATTAGAATGTTTAGAAGGAGCCTTTTCCCATTTACATACAAACATTTATTTCTTGTATTGAATGGGCAGATGCCCATTGACATATAGGAATCATATATGAAGAATATAGATAAAATTTAATTTGTTTAGAATGGGAAGTTTCCCTTTATGAAATAGGAATCATATAAGAAAAGTAGATCAAATTTATTTTGTTTTTGAATGGGAAATTCCCCATAATCTCAACCTTCATAGGTATTAAAATGATTATGTTCAATCTTGTATCAAATGAAAACTTCCCAATACCATATAGGAATCATAAAATAAGAAAATAGATAAAATCTAATTCATTTTAGAAAGGCAAGTTGCCCACTCTCACAGCCTTCATATAGTTTTTAAATTGATTAAGTTAAATATTTCTTGTATTAGATTGACAATTCCTTTTCACTCTTATATCTTATTACTTTTCCCATAATAATGATCAAGTTCAGTATTGCTTGTATTGCAATGATAAGAATGGGCATACATCTCATACAAACAAACGTTTTTATCTTGAATGGGAAGATGCCCAGTCTCTTATAGGAATCATAGAAGAATAATTTAGGTTGAATTTATAAGATGAGAAATTAATAAATAGAGGTTAAATAGAAGTTAATTAGAAACTTGATTGCTAACCATGTCATCCAAATATCTTCATCATATTAACATAACATATATTACTTTTACAATAATTCCTCATACTTCGATATTCCCTGACTATGAGAATGGGCATATGTCCATTTTAAACATTCTCATAAAAGGATGAAATTGTCATTCATTCTTTATGTTTCACGTAGGAGAATTTTTCTTTCTTTCTATATTGAGTTTATGAGAATGGGCATATGCCCATTCTCATCACAATGATAAAAATATTTGTTTATATGAGAAGTTGCATATGCCCATTATCATCAATATAATAAAACTCTTTGTTTGTATGAGAATGGGCATATACCTATTCTAACCATTCTACCTCATTGAAGAAATATTTAACTTAATAATTTTAATATCACTACAAAGGATGGGGAATGGGCAACTGTCCATTCTAAAAAAATTAAATATTACATCTATTTTTCTTCTATGATTCTTATATGTGAATGGGTATATGCCCATTTAATACAAGGGTAAGTGCACCAAGTTTTGGGGCCAAAAGTGGACAAAATGGAAAATGAATGAAACACGACCGCGTTTTGCAATAACATGATCAAATTATGTTTTATTAGGTTCATGAATTCATGAACCTAAAATGCGTATGTGTTATAATGCGCTATCAAAAAATGTGTGTACGTTATAGGCTATATGAAGTTTAGGAATTCTTAAAGGAGCCATATTTACTAAAATAAATGTTAAGTATAAGAAATAATAAAAGTATAAAGAAATAATAAAAGAAGTTAGGGTCACTCTGCACCTGATGGAAGTGGTCCCATAGCTTTGACAATTATAATCTAGAAGATAGTTTTTCAAAATCTAATCTAGTCAGTACTTACTCATTTTCAGAATTTCAGCAATGACCTAAAACTTTCAAGCCATATATATTGTAGTCGGTCTTTGTTTTATAAAAACATATAGTCGTTTTGTAGGTTTTTGACCTTCTAGATTGGATTTTAGCCCTACCACTTCTTGAATTGGTACTAATTTTTAAATTTGGTCCATAATTCACTTTAGTGACCATAAATTAGCTCTATGATGTTTGTTTACTTCTTACTAAAATGAGATCCTCAATTTTTAGATAGAGGATCACTCCTGAATGGGATTCATGTCCTATGGAAAAAATGAGGTGATTGTAATGTGCCTCCTCCTTAGGGATCAGGGCTCAAGGTTGAGGGTTTAGGGTTAAGGGTTTAGGGTTAAGGGTTTAGGGCTAAGGGTTTAGGGTTTAGGATTTAGTGTTTAGTGTTTATAATTTAGGTTTCATGGTTTAGGGCTCATGGTTTAGGGTTTAGGGTTTATGGTTCACAATTTAGGGTTTAGGGTTTAGGGCTCATGGTTGAGGGTTTAGGGTTTAGGGTTTAGGGCTCAGGATTTAGGGTTTAGTGTTTAACGGTTAGGGTTTAGGTTTTAGGGTTTGGGCTTAGGGCTTAGGTCTTAGGGTTCAAGGCTTAGGGTTTAGGGTTGAAGGCTCAAGGTTTAGGGTTTAAGGTTTAGGGCTCAGGGTGTAGGGTTGAGGGTTAAGGGTTGAGAGTTGAGGTTTAGGGTTTAGGGTTTAGGTTTTAGGGCTTAGGGTTTAGGGTTTAGGTTTTAGGGCTCATGGTTTAGGGTTTAGGGTTTATGGTGTATGGTTTAGTACTCATGGTTTATGTTTTAGGTTTTAAGGTTTAAGGCTTTGGGTTTAGGGTAGTAAAAATAGGGTTTAGGATTTAGACTTAGGGTTTAGGGTTTAGGGCTTAATGTTTAGGGTTTAGGGCTTGGGGTTTATGGTTTAGGGCTCATGGTTTAAGGTTTAGGGTTTAGGGCTCAACATTCAAGGTTTATGGATCGGGGTTTAAGGTTTAGGGTTTAAGGATCGGGGTTCATGGTTTAGGGCACAGGGTTTAGGGTTTAGGGTTTAAGGCTTAGGGTTTATGGTTTAGGGGTTAGGGTTTAGGGCTCAAGGTTTAGGCTTACCCATTCACTCACTGTAATGTTATGTGTCTTACCCATTCTTATTAGTATTGACAGAGAGTATTCAAATGAAAAAGGGTTCATCTGCTTTGTAGGTAGAACATTGAAAGGAGTCGTCACAATTTTATGCCTTTCATCTACTTGATATTTTGAAGGAGGAAATGTCGATATCCAAGAATTCATTACAAAAGAAATGTTACCCAATCAACTATTTTCTTTTTCCCATCGCATGGGAACTATTTCACTCACTATAATGTTCTATGTCTTACCCATTATTATTAGTATTGAGATATATTATTCAACTAAAAAGGGTTTATTTGCTTCGTAGGTAGAACATTCAAAGAGAGTCATCACAATTTGATGTCTTTCATTTATTGATATTTTGAAGGAGGGAAATGCCAGATATCTAAGAATAATTTGGTATAAAGAATTTTTTACGCTCTTTTGAATAATTATTTCATTCTGGTATTGTCGAGAATGAAGGTTTCATTTGAAGAACAAAGCTTGATATAACCAATCTTGTATAAGATGGCAATTCGAGAGGATTTTTGAGGTTCAATTTTATTCTCCAATATGCATTACTCCAATGTTTGAAAATGCATTGCAAGGCACAAGGTAGATGTCATATCCATTTAGTTTCTTGTCCCACCTCTCATAAACAAGGTAGTTGTACAAGCAGACTCAATGATGGTTTTAGGCATGAGACTAGGAAATATGGTCCTAATATTGATATTCAAAAAGATGAACTCACTCATGAGACCTACTAGAAATATATGAGGTTTAGGGGTTAGAGCTTAGGATCTGGATTTAGTGTTTAGGGTTTAGGGTTCGGGGTTTAGGATTTAGTGTTCGGGGTTTATTATTTTGGTTTTAGGGTTTATAGTTTAAGGTTTAGGTCTCAGGGTTAAGGGTTTAGGTTACAGAGTTTAGGGTTTAGGGTTTAAGGTTTAGGGTTTAGGGTTTAGGGCTCGGGGTTTAGGATTAAGGTTAAGGGTTTAGGGTTCAAGGTTCAAGATTTAACATTTAGGGTTGAGGGCTCGGGGATCAAGGTTTAAGGTTTAGGGTTGAGGCTCGGGGATCGAGGTGTAGGGGTTCAGGCTTAGGGTTTAGGACTCGGGGTTAGGGTGTAGGATTCAGGATAAGGACTTATGGCTTAAGGTTTAAGTTGCATGGTTTAGGGTTTATAGCTCGGGGTTTGGGGTTCGAGTTATGTTTTTAAGGGTTAGGGGTTAGAGCTCGGGGGCTATAGATTAGGGTTTAGGGCTCGGGCTTGGGTTTAATGTTTAGGGTTTAGGTTTTAGGGCTTAGGGATCAGGGTTTAGGGTTTAAGGCTTAGGGTTTATGGTTTAGGGTTAAGGGATTAGGGTTTAGGGTTTATGGCTTAATGTTTGGTCAAAGTTACAATTTTAAGGTTTAGGGATTAGAGCTCGGTCTTTATGTATTTAGTGTTTAGGGTTTAGGGCTCATGGTTAAGGGTTTAGGTTTTAGGGTTTATGGTTAAGTGTTAAGGGTTTAGGGTTTAAGATTTAGTGTTCAGGTTTATTATTTTGGTTTTAGGGTTTAGGTTTTATAGTTTAGGGTTAAGTCTCGAGAATTAAGGGTTTAGAGTTAAGGGTTTAGGTCAAAAAGTTCAAGGTTTATGGTTTAGTGTTAAGGATTTGAAGCTCAAGGTTTAGGGCTTAGGATTGATGTTTAGAATTTAGGGTTTAGGGTTTAAGATTTAGTTTTTAGTTTTCGGGGTTTAGGGTTTAACATTTTGGGCTCATGGTTCATGGTTTAGGGTTTAGAACTTATAGTTTAGGGTTTAAGGCTCATGGTTTAGGGTTTAGAGCCAACGGGTAAGAATGTTGAATGTTTAGGATTTAGGGTTTAGGGTTTTGGGATCATGGTTTAGGGTTTATGTTTAGGGCCTTGGATTTAAGGTTCAAGGATAGGGTTTAGGGTTTCATTGTATAATTTAAATGCTAAAAAATTTAGGATGAATGCTGAAATCGATAAAATACCTATGTATTGACCAAATTATATTATTAAAAACTATCTCCTAAACCATGACTAATGGAGTTGTGAGACTAGTTCCATAAGGTGAAGAGTAACCCTAATTTCTTATATTTACTAAAATAAATTTAAAGTATAAGATATAATAATAAATAGAAGCATGCAAAAAGCACATATAATGTTCATACTATGAAGAACGGGTATGCATTAACACACACATGTTTTTATGTTTTTACTTTTTCCATGTCATGCCTAAAGGCATGGATCCGGTTTGGATCCCCAAGCCTGAGGCATGGACCTACAAAAACATAACAAACAATGTGTTTTTTTAGGAAAATGCAAAAATTCCACTTCCACCATGATAAATCAACATAAAACAATCGATTCGTTTAAAAAAATTATATCGCGACGTAGAGAAGAGTTTCTTCTTTCTAAAAATATAATTTTTCAAATTTTATAACTAATATAAATTTTCCATATTATTTGTTTTCAAACTATGCCTTTTTATAGATATTTTTGAAGTTTAAACATTTCTGTCTTTTATCGTGTCTCTTTGTTTTGCCTCATCGAAATTTTTAAAAATTATACTAGCCCAAACTAGGCCTAATTCTAAAGATATACAAACAATTAATTTTTGATATTTTTGAGGTAGTTAGGTTGGGGATATGATTGGAGCTTTGTTATGTTTTAAAATTTAAAATTCCTATACTAGAAAAATCATAAAAAAATACTTGCTAAAAAAGTATTTAAAAAGTGGAGCCCAAACTAGATGGTCCTAGCTATCTTTCTACCAAAGGGTTTTAAAAATACTAAACGGTGCTTGAAAAATGTTGGGGGCATGAAAGTCACTCTATTATGTTTTTCTAACAAAAACAAGAGAACCTATTGGTATTTCAATTATTTGACCCACTTAAACTTATTTGTTTTCAATAAAATTTAGTATCTTGGAAACTAGACTCAAAATGCTATGATTTATGTTTATACATCTTCCAATTTTGAGTGTAACTATTTCAAAAAAATCATACAAGTTGAAGTTTTTTTTTTTCGAAAAAAAGTGTCCACTTAAGACCCCCTTTTGGCCCTCTAGATTAGTACACGTACCCATAAGATAAAAATTTAAATATATTCATAAACCTTATATCCAATCGTAATAGTAAAGTAAATAATAATATTCATAACATATATGACATGTCAATAATAATCTAATACTATTAAAATTTGAAACAAGTTTTCTAATTATCCATGATTGAAAATCTCCCTCTCTCTAGTATAAATTAGTATCAATTAATTTTGTTGATTCTCTGTGTTAGGCACCTAGAATGTTGGCTAAATACAAAAGGCATGTATGCGCGCAGGTCCTAGTTGAAGAGAGGTGTGCAAGGAAAAAGCGTGCAGGACAAGGTTTAAGGAAAATGGTGGTACGTGCAAAGCATGCGCAGATAGAACCAAGGGTTCGGGACTTAGCCAAATTGGTCATTTTGGATAGAACACATGAAAAACATGACCCAACTGTGCATGTTGAGTGGATAAGGTGCCATCCTGGTGATAAGTTGGCCCAAGAAGGAGCATGCCTACGGTAGAAGCTTCTAGAAGCACATCATGGTTAAAAGTGGAAAGCTCGGGCCAGGAGAGCATGCTCGCATGGAGGACCACATTAAAACACTTGGCATCAGATCTGAGGGTGTTGGAGGATGAGTTGGCAGCCCAGAAAGGCTATAAATAGAAGCACCTATAGAGTAAACAGAGAAAGAACTAGAAGAGGGCGGAGCTCTGTAGAAATATTACAAGAACTTTGTTAGTAGATAATGGTATTTGGGAAAGAATCTATAATGGGTATGGGGATTGTAATTTTTCTTTTGATAGCCTAGCTACATTAGTCCAGTTGTAATGCATGACTGCGGTCTATTTCTCTATGACATTCTATAATGGCTCCATGGATGTGATGAGGTTACCAATTATATGAATATTAATATCAATTATTCTAATGTATACGTCTTTCTCATAGGTTCTCTTTCATTTATTTTTATGCTAACTATGGATTCTTGTATACTTCTTTCTTTGTTATGGTACAAGTTATATAATCATAAGTATTTTTTTATCCTGTAATGACTTGCAGGATCTAGAGGCTGTTTTGAGCTCTATGGTACTTGAATGTCTTAACTCCTATTAAATCTCTTAAGAAAAAATCATAGATGATGATGTTTCCCACTAAAATCACATAAAATAGAGACTTGACACCCACACGTGCCTTAGATGAGCGCCCAACATCCGCCGGGTGATAGGTCGGCACGCCAGACCTCTTTTCGAATTGTAGTGGGATATAATATACAACATGATACGTGTAGTGAGTAATGATAGAGTGGTTAACTTTGCAAAGTGTTGAATCATGGTTCAAGAGCACGAGATGATGAATTTTCTTAGAGATTCAGCACTAGACCCGAGTTTGATGCACATAGATGGGTAGAAGAGAACCTCCCCATGATTTGTATGAAACTTTTTCTCTTCGCTTCCCAGGTAGAAGCTCGTATAAGTGGCTCTTAGGCTATGCGCCTAGATCAAGCTGGTGTTATGGATCACATGTGTGGACCCAAGAAGAATACCAAAGGCTGCAAGATGCATATCTGACGTGGACCCATGCTATGGATTATTGGTGGAAAGGAGTACTAGATAGCTACACTCTGGAGTATGCCATTTCCACATATTCTTCTCCGGAAGTTGCTGCATTTGAGTTTCTCAAGCGGGATCTTAGAGGATCATTTCTACGTGCTATCCCTCTGGAAATGAAGATCCTGGTTGTTACTTTGGGTTTAGAGGCATTTCTAATGGCCGACTAGACCATTCTAAGTGTTGGGCGAGGGAGCTATGGTGGAGGGAGATGGCAGATATTACAACAGAGAAGGAAAGGGAGGAGATATGGCTCAAGTATAGTGAAGTGTGTGAAAGGGAGATTATTATATGATGTGAGGCTACAAGTGTGATGGATCTATAGAGGTAGATGTTGCGGGAAGGATTTGAGGTTCACGTAGAGGATGTGGAACCTGAGCAATCTGTGCTACCCCATCTTCACAAGTGTGTAAGAGAGACCCCTTCGGCTTCTGGTGAGAGTTCATCACATGGAGAAAGAAGAGTTATTGGCATGTATCTGAACCCACCCAATGACCAAACCCTACCACTTGGTTTTCTAGAACCAGGAAGGATTATCATTGACCTAGTTGATATTAGTGGAAGTGACAGATCTACACCTAGGAGGTATAATTTTTCTGTTCCCACTTCTATGACTAAACATATTCCAGGTAGTCGAGGAGAGTCTTTGGAGAAGGAGCCAGATATCTGACCTTCGGTATCATGTCCAGGAGTGGCAGAGGTACGATAGTGGTAGTGGGGCACTATCAAAGACTGTCGGTGCACAATTCAGTGGAATCGTGGGGACACTTAGCATGACTACTATAGGACCTAGTGGAGGACCTAGTGGGTCAAGGAGCACAAGACCTAGTGGACTTAGTGGTTCTGGTGGGTCTGGTGGCTCAGGAGGCACAGGACCTAGTGGATCTAGCGGTGGAAGAAACATTGGAAGGAACCAAGGCTCGGCTTAGGAGGATAAGGGGCCAGCCACCCCCCTCAAGTCTTCTTTGAGATGTCATTACACTTTCCAGATTATAGAGGTATTGAGAATGCTATGGAACATGTTCACAAGTGTGAACTGCTATGGTGCGCAAAGGGTATCACAACCCCGGAGCAAAGGCTAGTCAGTTTGGAGCCCTATTGCAAGGGCACCCGTATAGCTTTAGTATAGGAAATATGACCCTCATCAAATAGTGTTGGATTATACTTCTTTAAATAATGCATTCTTTGCAGAATTCCACATCCCTGAGTTTGAACAGAAGAGCATCAACACTTTGAAGGAGATTCAAGAAGGAATGACAGAGAGTGTTTGAGAGTATGATGCGTGCTTTAAAACTCTCTTTTCTAAATTATCATATGATATTCACCCTTCAAAACATGCTTAGTGGTTTGTTGGAGGATTGATCACACCTTTTAGAAGGGCCTTATCTCATAAAACTTTCACGAGACTTGTGCGAGGCATTAGAAGCTACTCTACGTCTTTGAGGTTGTTGATAGTGTTGATCTTGGTGTTAGCCCGTTCTTGGAGGCTCAAATTACTGCTATGGCTAAGTAGCTAGAGAAGTTGTCTGCAAACTCAACCCATGAGACTCACAGTGGTTTATGGTGCACAGATTATGAAGTAGAGGGCCATGTCAACAATAATTTCCCTTGGAGGATGGTATGCACCATAACAGTGAAGCAGAAATTTTTCATGGGGACCATGATGCAAGTAGATGCCCCTTGTTACAACGTGCAATCCATAAGAATGTGTCTTCTACTTGTAAGATCTACACCTCTGACCCATGATACTAAGGATCTGTAGACTCATTGATCATATCCATGAGGTCATTGATCATGGGGTGTGCCGGACCAACATTGCCCGAGTAGTTCCAGGGTGATGATCTCCGTTATGAGGAGCGCGCGCAGATGGAGGCACGCGAAGAAGGGGTTTTGAGGAGGATTCTATGGTCATGGTAATAGCGGGGAGGAAGGACTGAGTTTCGCATGGAACTGTTTCAATTGTGGGTCTACAAAGCATTACAAACAAGAGTGCCCAGACACTGTTGCGGTTCTCATGGTGTGGAAAAAAGCACAAGTGTGAGGATTTTCAGAAGTTGTTTGAGCACATGAATCAATAGCACCAAAAAGACAAGGGCACTGCAATGGTCAGCATAAAAAAGGTAGACACACAATGGATGCCACGGGTAACATAGGATGTAGGTTTGGATCTAGTTTTGTAACAACAGGATCGGAAAGTCACATCGCAAAAAGAGATACCAAGGCGAAGAGCTTGGTTTCAAGGGTGGAAGTAGTTCATGGAAAGTACCCAGACCTTGCGCGTCAAAAGGAGGTATATCAAGACACCATGGATGTCATTCAGAGTTTACAAGGGGAGATCTAGTGTCTAAAGGAGTAGTCCAGGAGGGAGGAATAAGGAAGGAGAGTCGAGGTGCCAAAGGATGACCTGGATGAGGTCAAGGAAGTATGTAAAATGCTAAGGCAAGAAAATATTATTCCCTTGCTAGGATCATGGTTGAGAGAGAAGGTACCACGCACGGAGGAGAGTGCAAGAGGTAGGTCTTGCACGCAAACCTTCCACCTCGCAGCCTTGACTATGATAAGGAGATCACATTGAATGCAATTGTAGATGGATGGCTCCTTAGTAATATCCTCATTGACACAGGCACGGAGGTCAATGTTCTAACTCTAGATGCATGACATCAGATGGGAAGACCTACATTACAGCCATCTTTGAATGTGTTGTAGATGGAAAACAAGACTAAAGAAATTCCCATCGATGTCTTAAAGGATGCAGCTATCACTATCCAGGGAGCTAAGTTTATTGGGGACTTTTAAGTCTTGGTGCTCACCGAGGAAGACAATTTTCCAACACGAGTAATTAGCCACCCATGGTGTTATAAGAACAATGCGGACCTTTGGTTCAACAAAGGGTACATCAAATTTGAAAATAAGGAGGAATGGGTCATTATACCCCTAGGCGATGGGAAATTGATGCACTATATTGAACCTTTGGGAGAAGAAGTTATGGGCAGGATATATGTGCGCTCAATCGGGGACCCGAGAGATAATCCATCCTACCGACAAAGTTATCCAGTTGAGGATGCTCGGTTAATAAGTGATACCACCCCAAAGATAGCATGTGATAATTGGGTGCATGGAACTTATGAATTGATCGATGGTGGTAGTTGAGAATCGGTGACCAAGGTAATCAAGGTGCACATGATCGATGCCTAGGAGAAAAAGAGCTGTCTAAGTATTTAGGAGGAGCCTTCCCTGAGATCTTTTTGTAGGAGATGGAAGCTCAGTGGAAGGAGGAGAAGGAATAGAGAGGGATACTAAGTTATTTCCTACTTGGCACAGTGGCATGGTGGTGGGCTACACATTAGGAGAGCCTTTTAGAATGGTGTGAGGTAAGAATTGCTCTCTTTGTCAAATTCTCTAGGAGTAATGTGCCCACCGCCATCAAGGACTACCATGGGAAGGAGCCCACCTCTTTCCATATCCAAGAGTGTGAGAGGATCTAGAGAGAAGGCATAGAAGATTTTCCACCATCCCTCTAGGTGTACAAGTTGTATTCTACACTGTAGGGTTGTGTGCACACATGGTACATTCATTCAGAGACACACTGCCAGACAGGGAATTGGCAAGAGCTAGTGGTTGACCTCATTCAAACCTTTGAGTATCGGAGTACCAAGCCATCAGTTGATAAGGCCTTATAGGGTATCAAACACCTTACCATGGGGGATAGTGCCATGGTGGAAGATAGGCTATTGGAGTTCTTTAGGTGGACCCGGAGTTTTGAAGCGCACTTTGAAGAGAGGAGGCAGAGGAAATAGAAGAGTTAGATCTTAAGTGCGCGTGTTTGGAAAAGGAGAAAGGGAAGTTGGTGTATGCGATTGATGGGGAGGAAGTAGAAAGCTTAGGCTGATTAGCCATTCTGTGGGGATGCGTGAGGTAGTGGACAGTGTTGATACTCGTGCGCATGCCTACCATGAGCCCTTAAAGACAAATAAGGTTAACATCGGTTCAGAGAAGAACCTAAGGAAGCTATTATTGGAGATTACTCATCGGAGAAGGAATTCTCTAAGATCATTGATCTATTACACGAATTTGAGGATTTATTCCTGCGCGGGTACCATGAGCTCAAAGGCATCCACCATTCCTTGGGGAGATGAAGATAAAGCTAAAGGATGGTGTGCACCCGGTTAGGAAGAGACCCTACCGAATGAATCCCAATTTACGTGTAAAGGTTAAGGAGGAGATAGATAAAATGATAGCTTCTGGGATCATTGAAGCAGTGGAAGAATCAGAATGGATAAGTCTGATGGTAATCAACATCAAGAAGGATGGGTGGATTAGGATTTGCGTGGATTATAGGGAGTTGAACGTAGTTTTTGTCATCGATAATTTTCCAACCCCTTCATTTGAAGATATTTTGGAAGGATTCACTGGGCACGAAATATATTCCTTTATGGATGGATTTTGGGGCACCACCAGTCCGGATTGCAAAGGAAGACCAAGAGAAGACAACTTTCACCACTAAGTGGGGAATTTTTCATACGCTGGTCATGCCCTTTGTTTTGAATAATTTTCCTACTATTTTTTTGCACATAGTGGTGCAAGTGTTCTAGACTTCACCCATAAGTTTCTTGAGTCTATTTGGATGATTGGACGTGTATGGGATAGTAAAAGACCATTGTGACAATTTGAGGTTAATGTTTGAGAGGTGTAGGTAGTTGAGGATATCCCTCAACATTAAGAAGTGTGTATTTTCTACACCCTTTGGGAGTTTATTGGGGAAGATCATATGTAAGGAGGGATTGCTAGTAGATCCTACCAAAATTGTAATTATTGTTGGGTTAGGGGAGCCTACTAGCCAGAGCACGATGCATGGACTCCTTGGGCATATGGGTTATTACAAGAAATTTATCAAAGGGTATGCCAAGATCGTCATGGCTTTAGAGGAGCTTTCGAGACATAAAAGTGTCTTCCATTGGGGAGAAGCGCGAGAGGGTGTTTGATACATTAAAGTATAGGATTGTTACCGCACCTATATTACGTTTTCCCTATTGGGACAAGCCCTTCCATGTCCATGTAGATGCCTCGGGAGCTGCCATTGGAGCAAAGGCTTTGCACACAGCTAGGTAAAGGAATTATTGATCATCCTCTGTGTTTTACAAGCATGATGTTGAAACCAGTAGAGCAGAATTACACCACGACTAAGTGTAAAGCATTGTCAATGATCTACGTGCTTTTCAAATTTAGGCAGTATCTACTAGCAACACCCTTTGTATTTTACACCGACCACATGGCATTAAAGTATTTGGTGAACAAGACCATTTTACAAGGGTGCATATGTCGATGGGTATTTTTGTTTCAAGAGTTTGAGTTCACAGTAGTAATGAATCCTAGGAAGAGTAATTATGGGCCTGATCATCTATCAAGAATTGATTTAGGGGAGGATGCACAAAGTATTAAGGAGACAATTCCGGATGCGCAATTGTTTAGGTTACGATGCGTGCCCTCGGTTTGGAGGATATTGTAGTATTTTTAAAGGAAGGTGTAGCACCATAATGAATGAAGGCATTAAATAAGAAGCAGCTCGCCATACGCACCGCGCCCTACATGTTGATCAATGGATACTTATACAATTTGGGACGTGATAAAGTTTTGCGCAGTGTGCATTAAAGTATGAGAACCTAGCCATCATGGAGGAAGAACACGGAGGAAGTGCAGGTGGGTATTATGCGGTGACACCACCGCGCATAAGATATTAATGGCGGGATTGTGTTAGGAACCATGTACAAGGGTTTTAAAGACTATTGTAAAGTGTGTGACCATTGACAAGCTAGGAAAGAGAGATGAAATGCCTTTGTGCCCTATACCTAGCACGGAACCTTTTGAGAAGTGGGCAATAGAATTTGTAGGCCCTATTGCACTAGTGGCGTGTAGGACTAGGTCATGCTATGTCATCACTTGCACAGACTATTTGACAAGGTGGGCAGAGGCAGCCCCAACTAAAGACTGCACAGCAGCCATAGTGGCAAGATTCTTGTGGGAGAACATTATCACGAGGTATGGATGTCCTTTGAGTTTAACCAGCGATAGGGGTATGCATTTATTAAATGAGACCGTGAGAATCCTGTTATCAGAGTTCATGGTGGATCATCATAAGACTACCCTCTATCACCCACAAGAAAATGGAACATGCGAAAGCATTCAACAAAATACCGATTCATACCCTGACCAAAATTTGTGATGTCGGCAGACAAGATTGGGATGACAAAATATCAGCAATATTATGGGCTTATAAGACAACTTATAAAAGGTTAACAAAGCCACACCATTTCAGTTGGTGTTTGGTGCGGAAGTTGTTTTGCTAGTTGAATTCATGTTACCTTCTCTACGAATAACATGTGTAGGAGGGTTGGCTGATGAGAAAGCACTGGAAGAGAGAATTGATGAGTTAATGAAGCTAGATGAGAAACGATCACTCGCCAGGTGGAGCCAAACAATAGAGAAAGTAAAGCAAAAATCTTGGCATGATCGCCACATCAGAAATAAGAAGTTTGAGGTTGGGCAGATGGTCTTACTATATGATTCTAAGTTTTTGCGCCATCTTGGGAAGTTGAAATTCCATTGGTTGGGTCCCTACACAATCTCATACATCCTTGATTCGGGCGCGTGCCAGTTACAAGCACTGGATGGAACAAAATTTCTTGGACACTTCAATGGGAGTAGGTTGAAGCCCTACTATAAATAAGTCTTCTTGGTGTTTGTAAATAAGGTAGTTTTTCTTGTTAGTTTATAATTTTCCTTTATGCATTTCTTTTCTTGTGTTTCCCTTTTGTGTTGTTGTTTTGTTTTGCTCCTTTGGCACCGGTATCCTTATTACTACTTTTTGAGAATTTTTGAGTGCGTAGAGGACCGCACATCGTTTTAGTGTGGGATGGAGTAATGTGAAGGAGAGCATGGTTAAAATGCTAAGGAATTTTGTGTTGAAAAACCCGGTTGAATGTCCCTATTGAAAGAGGTGCTTGGAAAGAAAAGATGGAAAAAGATGGTTGGTGCCAAGATAAAATGTACTTTGGATCCCACATACAAAAGAAGGGAAAAGCGCATAAGCAACACGAGGTAGGAAAGAGCAAAAATCAGGGACATAAGAAGTACCTTCGGTTCTAGTTACGTGTGCACAAGAGTCTCTGTCATGTCGATTGGTTGCGGCCTAAGGTTGGAGGATTTTCCGCATGATTTGGGTGCGTGAAAGAAAGCAAAGTTGTTATTTTTGAAAAATCTACATTAAATGTTAGAAGTACAGTGGTAGGTGAAGTAACACTTAATACTTAAAAGGGAAAAACTATAAATAAAGGGGTCGAGGCACTTCATTATTCACTTTGCGTATAAATAGAAAGAAGCACTTTTTACACCTTTACAAACTAGGGCTTCCAAAAAATTGATCTGTGTGAAGAAAAATTTGGAGAAATTGAAGCGTAACTAGTTCGGATTTGCGAACCAAGAGGGAAGGATTTCACGAGCGTAGGAAAAGTGGGAGAAGGCATTTTCTTGTGAAAGGAGTATCCTACTTAGGGTTTGAAGAACTAGGGAACGAGGTTAAGGAATTTTCTTCACAAGTTCGAGATCTAAGGTTGGAGAGAGCGAAAGAATAGAGTAACACAGAGTGATTGAAGTGGTAAGAAGACCTAGATAATGGTACCCAAGAAACCGGTTAGCACACCCAAGAAGGGCAAGGGAAAGGGCAAGGGTAAGTAACAAGAAACTGACGCACGCACAAATGAGGAGTGGTATGCAGAAATGCAGTACCCAGATGGAGTGTTGTTGGGGAAGGAGTGGGAGTCCCATCTGAGGAACATGTCTATGAATGACTACAATCATTAGACAAGCAAAATCAAGAAGGAGATGGCATTGGAGTTAGTACGCCTAACAAACAAAAGGACACCAAAGGTTTTCCCATTTATAATGATGATGTGAAGGTTAATTTGGAGAAGGCAGGGTTATTACAACTCTTTGAGTTGCCCTACTTTGGGAAACCTGAGCGCTTATATCAATGGATGATGTCATGTGTGCATTAGGACTACTTCCACTTCGCAGGGTGCAAGATGCACATAATCCCTCAGCTCATTTCACATTTCACATGCCTCATCCATGAAGGAGATGGTTTGGAGGATGACTTTACCGATAAAGAAGCAATTAAGGAAACTATCACCACTTATGCATACAAGAAGGGGTCAAGATATTATGATGTTGCAGACATTAGGAATCAGGTAATGAAGATGGCCACACACCTAGTGTCAAAGTTAAATGGCCAGGAGAGATGGACCCAAGTTAATGTTTGTAAGAAAATTTGAGAGGCACCATCTACAACTTGTTTGCATTCATCGCGATGAGATTGTCAGCTGCGCGAAGGAAGGTGATAGGATCCTTTTTGGCAATGTCCTATTAACCATTGTGTTTTTGGAGATCAGGGTACGGATGCATCAAACAAGTTCATGTGGGAGTACCCTGCTAAAGACCCCTCACCTACAAAGAGGTTTGAAAAATATGCTTGTGACACTATGACAACTGTGCACAAGGCACGCTTGGAAAAATGGTATACATGCCTAAGGAACATGTTCGGGGTAGAATGGAGAATTCCCAAACAACTGCTAGTAACCACTAGGGGAGAAGTGGAATTTGCTATGTACCAACATTTCTACCTGGGAAGATTCAAACTATTAGATGAGACATGGAGCCCATGGTGTAAGCTCCCCTTTGCCTTCACAGTAAAATACTTCCTAGCGGGAGTAAATAGGTTCAGGGAGTCCAATAAGTTGAACTTGGACCTTGGTAATCTAGACGGGGACCACAGGGAAATGTGCAAAGGGTTGGTCTACCCCAAAAGCACACATACGTGGATTGATACGTGTCGCATGAAGTTAAAATGACAAGTCCCATGACTCTTCCCATTGCAGAAGGATCCACAACGCGTGTACATTTGCATAAGACCCAAGTCTGAGAAGGGCACATATCTGGAGAACGAGGTATCTATACCTTAGGATCCAACTGGTAGGAAGATACCCACACCCAAACGGGAGGAAAAAGATCTAGAAAATAAAATACCAAGTGTGGTGGAGACACAGAAATAGATTCCCGGGACAAGTGCCAAACCAGGTATGTATGCACGCAAGAAGAGGCCCATAGTAAAAGAGAAGACTCCAGAGCCAGAAAAGCCATCAGATAAGGAGTCATCAGGAGAGGAAGAAACAAATTCACCTACACTAGAATCTCTGGTTAGGAAGAAGCAGAGGGTAGAAGAAGATACCATCTCGAAGAGATTGAGAATTTGGACAAGTGCATAGGAGAAAAAGATGAGAGCGAAGAGGACGAGAGTGGAGAAGAAGTAAGTGGGGAAGAGGACCCTGGGAAATATCGAGGGCCACCCGTCTTTAATGTACATGATTCAAAGGAGGAAGGTGGAGAATAAGAACAAGGGTTCCTTTTCATATGACGCAAGGATAGCCAGGTAGGAGAAGGCACCCAAGACATGGGAAAAGGTGAGGAAGCTAACGCGTAGAAGCAAGTCTCCAAGATCTATGCAGGAATAGACAACCAAGGTGGAAAAAGGAGAAGAGACCAATAACATTGAGACCATGGTGGAGGACAAATTGGAACACAACGTTGAGCCAGTGTTGAACAAGGAGGAGGAGAGCACAAAAGAGGAACATGGCAGCACTAGAGGCCCCATTTTGACTGTAAGTATACCTAAGGGTACGCGCATGGGAGGAAGGCACATAGAGGGGGAGAGGCTGGAGATGGGTTATATTGATGACCCCAAGAAAGTGTTTCGTACGTGGTTCCAAAGTACTATTATGGCGAGAGAAGCTTGTAGCAATGTCATATTTTGACAGGAGGTCCCACCTTGATGAGCCAGAGTTTGAGGTAAGCCACGGGGAAATAATAACATTTCCAGGACCAAGAGAAGACAACCCAGTGGTGGATACCTAGCAGCTCTCGGATGAACAACTATGCAACGTGCTCAACAAAGTCTACTTTGAGATCAAATAGACTCTTGAGCAAAATGATAGGATCGATATTTGGAAGAGGACCTAAAGAAGAAAGAGGAAGAGCTAGCTGCAATGACAAAGGAGCTAAGCCAGGAGAAGTTGATCAACACCTAGTGGTAGCATGAATTGAAGGATGAAAAGGATAAGGTATGCAATGTGTACAAGAAGGTGGAATCTGTCAATGAGGCTATAGTATTGAAGCATCTGGACCTAGCATCACCCGCGTAGAAGTATGGATCTACCTTGGGATTCCTGGAGGATTTAACAAGGGTCCTCACTATGGAATGACATCCACTAGCCTTGGAGCCTGTAGAAGAAGTTGTTGCTCATCTAGATAAAGAGGATGAGTTGAAGATCGTAGTGCTCATCGTGGAATATAGCAAGGTTCTTACTAATGTAAGGGTTGCTTCCCAGATCATTGAGGCTGCGTAGAAAAACTATGTGGATAGAGATAAAGTGGCAGGTACCTTGGTCGCCACTCATGAAGCAAAACTCAAGGATTTCTAGGAGAAGAACAAGGGAAATAGGGTGGAAAGGGATAAAATCCTTGCCAAGGTCGAGAGGAAATCTGAAGCCATTGAAACCTTAAGGGTTCAATCAAAAACCGGTTGAAGGAACTATATCTACGTATTACACAAAGAATGGACGCGCTTTAGAGGATATAGGAAAGGAGTTGGAGAAAATCACTAATACTATGAGTGCACAAGGAGATGGACTAAATTTTGGGGAGGTGAGCACCCTAGTCGGTGACCTCTGTCAGAGAGCATAGGAAGAAGTCGATGCCTGGAACAAGTTAGAGGCCGACTTGTAAAAGGATTTTCCTAGCTTGTTGTAGTGATTCCTTCACTCTCCCATTCTTTCTTCTTTCCCCATTATTTCATCCCCTTATTCTTGTTCCAAGGCGTAAGCCTGTTGTATTCTTTCTTTCACTAGAGAAGTGTTCCCACGGATGGAGAATAGGCATAGTGTGGGGTGATGTTGGGCCCCTAGAATGTTGGCTAAGTACAAAAGGTGCGTATGCATGCATGTCCTAGTTAAAGAGAGGCATGCAAGGACAAAGTGCGCAGGCAAGGTTTAAGAAAAGGGTTTAAGGAAGCTCGTGGCATGTGCAGACGCGCACGGATAGAACCAAGGGTTTGGGACTTAGCCAAATTGGGTGTTCGGGACAGAACATGTGAAAAGCATGACCCGACTGCGCATGTTGAGTGGATAAGGTGCCAGCTGGCAGAGTTGGCCCAGGAAGGAGCATGCCTATGGTAGAAGCTTCTAGAAGCACATCATGGTGAAAAGTGGAAAGCTCAGGCTTGGGAGAGCATGCTCACATGGAGGACCACATTCAAACACTTGGCATCGGATCTGAGGGTGCTGGAGGATGAGTTGGCAGCCTAGAAAGGCTATAAATACAAGCACCTGCAGAGTAAGAGAGAGAACTAGAAGAGGGCGGAGCTCTGTAGAAATACTGCAAGAACTCTATTAGTGGATAATGGTATTTGGGAAAGAATGTATAATGGGTATGGGGATTGCAATTTTTCTTTTGATAGCCTAGCTACATTAGTCCATTGTAATGCATGACTGCATGATCATTTCTCTGTGACATTCTGTAATGGCTCCATGGATGTAATGAGGTTACTAGTTATATGAATATGAATATCAATGATTCTGATGCATACATCTTTCTCATAGGTTCTCTTTCATTTATGTTTATGCTAAGTATGGATGCTTGTATACTTCTTTCTGTTATAGTACAAGTTATATAATCTGTTAAGTACTTTCTATTTATAATGACTGTAAGGATCTAGAGGTTGTTCTGAGCTCTATGGTTATTGAATGTCCTAACTCCTTTTAAATATCTTAAGCAAAAATAATAGATGATGATGTTTCCCACTAAACTCACATAAAAGAGAGACTAGTGCACATGGGGTTCATATCTTTTGTGATAGGGGTAAAAATGACTGCACTTTGTGCTAGGTTTTTTGCTAATTCTAAGTGTTTCCATGGTGATCCCTCCACTTCCGGGACTCTTTCTTCAGGGGGAATCAAGGGAGATGGACTTATATGGCCCTATCTCCTCTAACAAGCTTCAACAATATTCCAGATTGATTTTGACTTGGTGGAGAAAGCCATAGAAACTATTCTTGGGGAGGATTACATGCAAGGTTGTGGTCGAGCTCACATTAATGCCAAGGTTGCTTCCTTTTTATCACCCACCTACTACTCCTTGGAGGATACAAGGATGAGACATTGTAGTCTGCTTGACATTTTATTCAACCTAAACACGTGGTTGGTCTTGCAGAAGTGGTGAAAATTTTTGGTTTTCCCACAACTCTTTCAAAAATTTCAATGGCAGTTGATGGGGATTTGGTTGCTTGGGGCTATGTTGAAGAATTAGAAAGGAGGTATAAGACTATTTTGGATTTTTCTATTTCAGTTCATTAGAAATATGGATTGAAGGAGGAAGGTCCCACCTACTTATCCTCCCTAGAATCTTCCATAATTTTCCATGAGCCAACTCAAATTGAAAAATTTGAGGAAGGTCCTGCTGACATAGCCCCTAGACTTGGAAGCTTTATCCTTCCCAATTGGCCATGTTCTAACTCAAATTTTCAAACTTAGGAGGGGCAGGATGGCTTCATATACTTCTCTGTTAAGGGTTGTGCATGCTAGCTCTCAAAACCTTGTAGGAGCTCCATACTGAAGGTTCTTGCTCCAACTAAAACTCAAGAGGTCAAAGTGAATGTTGAAGTTTCCGAATTATCAAAATAATAATGCTCATGCATATCTTAGTTATATAGTATATATTTTTTTGTTTTGTTTTTTTGTCATTTTTCAAGGCATCCATGCTTAAAATTCTTTCCTAATTTTGGACTGCCCTGCTTCTAGATATTGTATACAATGTTTTGTAAGGGAGGGGACCCAAGAACCCCCAATTCAAAGCTCTAGTGAAAATTGTTTATCGATAAAAAAACCTCAAACATGGCTATGAATTTTTTAAAAATTTAAATTTTATTTTAAGTGCAATAATTAAACCTAAAACATGGCTACAATATTGTTTAATATTTACATTTGTTTTTTTCCATGGCATAGTGAGACCATTAATTTGCAAATAAATTGTTTACCACCTTTTATTATTTGAAGGTACTTGTTTTTGAAACACGTCTTTGAGCACCCGTTGGAGGGAAATTGGCGAAATTAATGGCAATTACTTATTCCATGGCATGGTAGAGAGAATGATGGTGGTTACTATTTTCGATGATGGTAGAGATCTTGGGAATTGTAAGGTTAACCACGATCAACAAAGCTATCTCTTTTTTGTTCATCCTTTCCGCTTTCTTTTTCATCCAATTTGTACTTTTTTGTTTTTCCTTCCGCTTTGGGCTGCCCATATTTCATTAGACCATTTCGTCCTTTGAAGCAGAATATTTGAAGAATATTTCTGAGATATTGTTTGTTCTCTCCACTAAATTTTTGTTGACCCTTTAAGTTTTCACTTTGGGCTCCCTCTGTTTCATAAGACCATTTCGACCTTGTGAAGCACAATATTTGAAGAAAATTTCAGGCATGAATTATTCTAACTCTTCTTTGCTGAATTATTATGAGATAAAGAAGGGTCGATGCCCATTTTCATATGATATGCCCATTCTCATCACAATCATAAAAATATTTTTTTGTATGAGAATGGGCATATGCCTATTCTAACCATTCTACCTCATTGAATCAATATTGAACTTAATTGTTTTTATATCACTATAGAGGATGTGGGAATGGGAAATTGTCCATTCTAAAAAAATTAAATATTACCTCTATTTCTCTTCTATGATTCCTATATGAGAATGGGCATATGCCCATTCAATACCAGATAAAAATGTTTGTTTGTATGAGAATGAACATATGCCCATTCTATCTATGTGTATTTTTCTTCTATGATTCTTATATGAGAATGGGCATATGCCCTTTCAATACAAGATAAAAAATGTTTTTTTGTATGAGAATGGACATATGCCCATTCTGTCTATGTGTATTGAAACAATCATTTTATTTGATCCCTATATGAGAATGGTCACATGCCCATTCTATATGCCCATTCTCACATAGGAATCATAACAAAATAATAAAAATTAAATTTCATCTATATTATTGAAGTCAATCATTTTGAGATCTATAAAAAGGTTGTGATAATGGGGAATTGTCCATTTCCAAATTAAATTTTATCTCTATTAATTCCTGTGATGATGTATGGATTTTGATTATGTAAAATATTGATTGTGAAATGATCTTATTTAATGTTGACGTTTGAATCATTATTAGGCGCTACTATTACCTTGTTTTATATATTGATTATTGTGATGATGAATAAATTTTGTTTCTTGCTTATAAGATTTGAAGTTTTCTATATGATTATAAAATTAGTTAGCAAAATTTGTTTTCCAATAGAGATTGCATTATTACCTTGTTAATTGATAATATGTACTATGTAGATATAAATGATAGTTAATCATTTTGTAATCTTCATTTTATAATAATTCAACATGATTACGAGTTGAAAATTCATGTCAATTCTTTGAACCGATAGTTTATGCACATCTGATTTATTATTTTCTTCTGGTATGCAAGAATCGAGTAATCATTACCAAGTGACATGTTGGATTTGATACACCTACAAAGGTGGCGAGATTGGGTAAGTGCCCACTCTAAACAAAGTAAACGTTATATGTATTCTTTTTATTATACTTATTCACATATCTCCATGAACAATAATGGAATTTCTATTATGATTGAAATTAAAGAGAATAGGCATATGCCCATTCTTCATATACTAACGTTATCTCTATAATTATTTTTATTTTTTTTCATTTTTCTCTAGTATGAACAATAATTGACATTTTTTTAATGATTCCCTTATGAGAATAGGAAAATTCTCATTCTAAAATAAATATTAAAGAGAATACACATATGCCCATTCTACTTATTTTAATCTTAGCGATATTGTTTGCATCATCCATTTAATAAAAAACAAAACAAACATTTTGTTTGCATTAGAATCGACATATGCCCATTCTAAATGATGTAATACAAGAAATACCAATGTTATGAGATTTATTTTATTATTCCTATTTAAAAATTTAAAAACTGTGAGACTATTTAATCCATACTCTTCTTATTTTTTTCTATTATTCCTATCTACCCAAACAATTATTCTATGATTCCTAAATGAGAAGGGGCATTTGCCCATTCAATACAAGAAAATGCCATAAAGCTCCATCAATTTCATAACTCTTTAACAAGATGTGAGAATGGGTGCCCATTCTAAAATAAAGTAAATTTGATTATTCCTATCATAAAGGGCATATGCCCATTCTAAACTTTATAATACAAGTAATATTTATTTTTTTGAGAATGGGCATGGGCACAATCGTGATTGAAACATATTTGTTATATGAGAATGGGTATGTGCCCATTCTAAACATTCTCATACAAGAAATTTTGATTCTATGAGAGTGGGCATGTGCACTTTCATCAATACTTACTCAATACTTAGTCATTTGAATAGCTATTTAAAAGTTGTGAGCATATCTAATCCATACTCTTCTTTTATCATTGTTATCTTCCCTAAGAACTCTTTTTTATTCCTATATGAGAATAGGTAGATTCCTATATGAGAACATGCATCTTCCCATTTGATACAAGACAATGTAAACATGGTCAATCAATTTTTTACCTATTTAAAATTCGTGACCATTTATAAATATAACTCTTCTTTTATGATTCCTATCTGCCCAAGAAAGTCTTTTATGAATCCTATATGAGAATAGGTAGATTAAAAATGCAATGCCCATTCAAAACAAGATGAAACAATTTTTTTGTATGAGAATGGGCATATGCCCATTCTAAACATTGTAATACAAGCAATACTGATTTTATGAGTATGCCTCTATTATTCCTATTTATATCTATTTAAAAACTATGAGACTGTTTTATCCATACTCTTCTTATTCTTCTTCTATGATTCCTAAATGAGAAGGGGCATCTTGCCCATTCAAAACAAGACAATGTCAGTAAAGCTCCATCAATTTCATAACTCTTTAACAAGATGTGAGAATGGGTGCCCATTCTAAAACAAAGTAAATTTGATTATTCCTATTGTAAAGGGCATATGCCCATTCTAAACTTTATAATACAAGTAATATTTATTTTTTTAGAATGGGCATGTGCATAGCCATGAATGAAACATATTTGTTATATGAGAATGGGCATGTGCCCATTCTAAACATTCTCATACAAGCAATTTTGATTCTATGAGAGTGGGCATGTGCACTTTCATCAATACTTAGTCATTTGAATAGCTATTTAAAAGTTGTGAGCATATCTAATCCATACTCTTCTTTTATGATTTTTATCTTCCCAAGCAAGTATTTTATGATTCCTATATGAGAATGGGCATCTGTCCATTCAATACAAGACAATGTAAAAAATCTCAATCAATTTCTTAACTTTATACAAGCCGTGAGAATGGGTGCCCATTCTAACGATAGTAAATACAAAAATAGTAATTATTACAAGTGTCTAATTAGGTTTGACAATAAATTCTACTATATATTTTTCATTATTCAAATATCTAATTAAAACATAAAATGGGTCCAATCAATTCAAATATATTTTTAAAATATTTACGATAGACTTAGGATATTAGGATATTTAAGAATTTTAGCATTAAAAGGTGTTGATTTATTATTGTAGGATAGATTCAATTTTTTTATAACTTTATACATGTCGTGAGAATGGGTGACCATTCTAAAACACAATAAATACGTAAATATGACAAAGTATTAAAAAAAAACCTTTAAAATTTCAAAATCAATTCAAATATGTAAGCATATTAAAGTGTATTAAAGCATTTAAGCATTACATGGTGGTGATTTGTTACTGTATTATACATTCATATTTTGAATGTATGTACAAAAATGGTACAATGTATTTTTCATTATTCTAATACCTCTATAAAACATTTAAATGTTTCTAAACATTGGGATAATAACATATTAAAGAATTTAAATATGTACCCTTTCGTGGTTAAGTATTTACGATAGACTTAGTATATTAAAGGAATTTAAGCATTATAGTTTGGTGATTTATCACGGTAGGATAGATTCAAATTTCGAGACTTAGGATATTAGGATATTAAAGACATTTAATCATTAAAGGGTGGTGATTTATTATGGTACGAAAAATTCAAATTTTAAATTTTGGTGCTTTATTTTAGAGGCGATTTTCCTTGGTCAAATACTTTATAAAAATATTGAATTTGAATGGCTCGGGTTTTGATTGTTTGTTCTCTAATGGCCAAGTTTTTATTTTTTTCTCTCTTACGACCAAGTTTTTTCATTCAAATATTTTGTAGGAGAAAGATGAAGGTATGTGAAAGGATTTGGGATGATTGGATACAAAGATTATTGAAAAAGAAACTTGTTGCAGAGGTAATAAAACTTGTTGCGGTGGTCATAAAAAGACACACAGAGAGAGATAAACATTACATTTTTTTCACCATAAACAAGTACGCATTTTAGACCTTACAACATTAAAAAAGCAACAAAACAATTTTTATTTATATATTTGGTATTTGTTACATTTACAAATGTAAAAAATTGATTTATGTATTTTTTTGTTGTTACATTTATGCAAGGAAACAAATCGATACATTTTTCGACATTTAAATAAATGAGATATATGGAAAAACAGTTCAAATAGTTGATTGTGAATTAAAAGATCTTTGTTAGTATACATTTTTACGCTTTAGAAGTAAACTTGGAAAAAATGAGATATAAAAACCTTGAATAGCCTGCTCTACCATTTTTGTATTCCATTTGAGAAATCTCCAATAGTCTCCCTTGAAAAATCATTGTTTCAGAAGTTGTTTCTTCTTCTTTCTTTTGAAAAATATCTATATCTTCATATTTTTTCCAGCCACATCTATGTTCTTTGTCTTTCCCTAGCTAAATATTTGAATGAAAAATATTGGTCCCAATAGAGCGAAAACCAAAACTCCGATTCATTCAAAATCAATATTTTTATAATGTACTTGGCCAAAATAAATTGCCTCGTAAAAAAGAGCACTGAAAATTCAAATTTTGAATCAAACCTGACATAATAAATGACAATTATGAATTGCCTCCCAAAAATTAAACTATATAATTTAAAATTTGAATCAATCTTATGGAAAATGTAAAAAATAAGCGCTAAAATTTAAAATTTGAGTCAAACCTACCATAATAAATGACCGGTACAAATTGCCTCCCTATAATAAAGCACCGAAAATTTGAAATTTGAAACAATAGAAATCAAAGTGTTTCTAATCAAGATGTGATATTAGTAATTAATAGTTCATCATTAACATCACTATGATTATATAATATTAGTATTAATTAATTAATTAAAAATATTAATTAATAATATTATAATTAATTACTATTAGTGCTAATTTAAATAATTAATTAGTAATATTATAATTAATTTCAAAAAATATCCTATCAATTAATATTAACTACAAGAATTAATATTACTAATAAACTTCAATTATTATATTAAAAATGACATCTAATTATATTATCAAATGAATAAAAAATAATTAAATAATATTATAAAAATATAATTAAACTTTATAAATGTAATTAACAACTTAATCGCCATTATTTATAATGCTTAATTAATTATAGTGCATTTTTAAAATAATTTTATAAAATTATAAAATATAGTAAAACTTTATAAAACTAATTAACGACATAAACTCCATTATTATTTATAATGCTTCATCACTTATAATGTTTCATTAATTTTAATACTTAGAATGGGCGGTAAAAATATTTAAACTTTAATCATCAAAAATTAGAAATCAAAGAATATGTATTTAACATATCATATTAGGACTAATCAAAATTAATTAATTAACAACAATAATTAATAATACTAATAATTAAATACAAGAAATAATATTGTATCATTTAATAATAACTATAAATTTCAAATAATATTTTACATTACGAAAAATAAAATGATTGTTGTATGTGAATGGGCTTGAACCCATTTTAATACCTCTATAAAGGAAGTTAGAATGTGTTCTCTATTCTCATATAAGAATCATAGAAGAAAAAAATGAAAAAGTGAGTAATAAGAACAATGAAAATGAGGCAATACACATAGACAGAATGGGCATATGTCCATTCTCATACAAACAAACATTTTTTATCTTGTATTGAAAGGGCATATGCCCATTCTCATATAGGAATCATAGAAGAAAAATACACATAGACAAAATGGGCATATGTTCATTCTTATACAAGCAAGCATTTTGAACTAGTATTGAATGGACATATGCCCATTTTCATATAAAAATTTCATAGAAGAGAAATAGAGGTAATATTTAATTTTTTTTAGAATGGACAGTTGCCCTTTCCCACATCCTTTATAGTGATATAAAAATGATTAAGTTCAATATTTCTTCAATGAGGTAGAATGGTTAGAATAGGCATATGTCCATTCTCATACAAACAAAGAGTTTTATGATTGTGATGAGAATGGGCATATGCCATTTCTCATATAAACAAAGATTTTTATCATTGTGATGAGAATGGACATATGCCCATTCTCATAAACTCAATATAGAAAGAAAGAAAAATTATCCTATGCAAAATATAAAAAATGAATGACAATTACATCCTTTTATGAGAATGTTTAAAATGGACAAATGCCCATTCTAATAATCAGGCACTATGGGAAGTATGAGGAATTATTGTAAAAGTAATATATGTTATGTTAATATGATGAAGATATTTGGATGAAGCAGTTAGCAATCAAGTCCCCAATTAACTTCTATCTAACCTCTATATATATTCTCATAAACTCAATATAGAAAGAAATAGAGGTAATATTTAATTTGTTTTAGAATGGACAGTTTCCCATTCTCACATCCTTTTATGAGAATGTTTAAAATGGACATATGCCCATTCTCGTAGTCAAGGAATATGGGAAATATGAGAAATTATTGTAAAAGTAATATATGATATATTATTATGATGAAGATATTTAGATGAAGCAGTTAGCAATCAAGTTTCTAATTAATTTCTATTTAACCTCTATATTTATTCTCATAAACTCAATATAGAAAGAAAGAAAAATTCTCCAACATCCTTTTATGAGAATGTTTAAAATTGACAGATGCCCATTCTCATAGTCAGGGAATATGGGAAATATGAGAAATTCTTGTAAAATTAATATATGTTATATTATTATGATGAAGATATTTGGATGAAGCGGTTAGCAATCGAGTTTCTAATTAACTTCTATTTAACCTCTATATTTATTCTCATAAACTCAATATAGAAAGAAAGAAAAATTCTCCTATACGAAACATAAAGAACAAATGAAAAATGGGCGGATGTCCATTCTCATAGTCAGGGAATATGGGAAGTATGAGAAATTCTTATAAAAGTAATATATGCAATTACATCCTTTTATGAGAATGTTTAAAATGGATAGATGCTCATTCTAATAGTAAGGAAATATGGGAAGTATGAGGAATTATTGGAAAAGTAATATATGTTATGTTAATATGATGAAGATATTTGGATGAAGTTGTTAACAATCAAGTTTCTAATTAACTTCTATTTAACCTCTATATATTTATTTCTCATCTTATAAATTCAACCTAAATTCTTCTTCAATGATTCTTATAAGAGACTGGGCATCTGCCCATTCAAGATAAAAATGTTTGTTTGTATGAGAATGGGCATATGCCCATTATTATCATTGCAATACAAGAAATATTGAACTTCATCATTACTATGTGTGGTGCCCACATTTTACACACCCAAATACAACAAGAAAATACCAGGATAATTTTTTTTTACTTACAATACATGCTACACA
This sequence comes from Taxus wallichiana var. yunnanensis, assembly GCA_018340775.1. Taxonomy (NCBI): domain Eukaryota; kingdom Viridiplantae; phylum Streptophyta; class Pinopsida; order Cupressales; family Taxaceae; genus Taxus; species Taxus wallichiana. Next base: position 222,661,379 of record CM031234.1, on the reverse strand, counting down.
CAACACAACAAGGGCTCAAGTACGTAACTCGACTCACATAGACACATGTAGACGACATCGGCATGTCGATGCCACACTTTTTCCAACAAAAAATACTAGCAATAACATGACCACAATAAAAGGGGCTTAAGGATTGACAACCCACCACACAACATTACCATGGTTACATCTAGCGTACATTAAACATCCAATAACATTATTATGTAAGAAAATTTTTCTTCCTTTTTCCACCTACATGTTCTGAAAATTCATTTCACCTTTCACTTATTGTTCAACCATTTGATTTTTCTCCTTACCCTTATGCCAATCTTCATAACTTACATAAGTATTTTCCATATTTCAAATTTTATACAAAATTCTAACTCTCTCATTCTTATGTTAAGATTATGCTTCCCAAAATGCTTATTCAATGTATAAAATTTACCCTTGCTACATGAGTGAATTTACATGATGACAAGGTGAAATCTTGGGATTAAGGAAGACATAGATTCGAGATAGCGTTTTCCCCAAGAACATCATTCGATCACGGAATAGTTATTTCGCTACCATAGTTACTAAAGTTCAATAACTTATTGACTTCCATTTATATTTATAAATCTTTTTATTTTCTCGAAGTTTGGTCACACCAAGGCAATTTATATTCTTTGCAACGCATGAAAAATGTTTAATTAAGTTATAAGGACTCCAAGATTGACCTTAATCCTAATCTCAAATCTCATGTGCAACATTATATGATATGCTCTTACATCGCACTAAGGTCTCGTTCTTAGCATTGTTTTGTAATTAGGAGTTACAGAGGTATTTTTCTAACATCTTGAAGGGGTACATGATTGGAAAAGTTTGTAAACTATACATGAACCACAAGTGACACCTCCTAATCAGCTGAGGTTTGGTTTATTCCAATATGCACTTAATGATCTACACCCCAACTATATAAGAGTTTAAGGTAAGCAGACATATTTATACTAAACCACATTCAAGAAAATACCAAGATGTTATTTTGATAGAATCCAGGGTTGCACCGCTTAGTCGTTCCTTCGAACGAGGACTCATAATGTGAATTCTAAGGTGGTCTTCAACACTCAACCTGGTGTCAGACCTGAAGAGAAGACATTCTACTCGCGATTACCAAAACTAGAAGGAAACCACATACTCTGGATAAAGTTGGACCATGTCATTCCTAAAATATGGGTTCACGACAATGTCGCTAGACATAATGACTATGATAGTAAACTCCAACTAGGGGTTTTATTTACCTAACCTAGAGTGTTCCAACGAGTGCAAAGCTTAAGTTCATTCTACAGTCTTAAATTTCTTATATGGTAAAAAGGATCACACATGCAGAAAGTTATGCACGAATATTTTATTAAGGTTGAGTGTTCCCATTAAAACTCTTTATTATGTTTGTAAGGTAAGAAGATAACCCAATAATTAATTTAATCGTTTATTGAATACTGAGAAAGTACTACAAGATATTAACTTCAATTTCAATTTACTATGTATAAATCAAACCCTTTTTGCCATACACAACTAAGAAACAAATTGAACCGGTGATTAGATGCACATTTCCTAAGGTATCCCTAAAACTAGCATCTCCTACATATTAACAAATTTCAATTATAACTTTTCTATAACAAGAGACTACATTAGACAGTTACTCATTTTACAATGACCTGTAAAAATTACAATAATAATAATTAAATTACACATCACCTTTTTCATCGTCATTTTTCCATCCTGCAAAACCCATGTGAGCAAGATATCAGCAATAAATCGCTAGCATGGCATCCACCCTAATCAATCATAATTATCATTCTTCGCTTTCCCATTTACATAAGATAAAAATTCCAATTTGTAATCAAACAAAAAAATTTAGAGACATGTATTCATTACATTTCATTTTGCTTCTTTTTGTAACCCAGAGAGAGAAATAGAAGGGTAGAGAGAGAAAACACCGTTTGGTCAAAAGTTCTAATACACACAAAAAGTTTCATTATAGTGTTTTAAACAGTTATTTACATGTTTTTAAACGTTTTCAGGGTGATTTGGCAACCCTACGAGGTCCCACAACTTTCTATTCTTACATTTTCTCACTAGCTACAAAACGTTCAAAACAGGCTGAGGCTAAGCAATTGCTTCCAAAGGTTGTCTTCCGATGAGAACGCACACCACGATTAATTTTTGTGTCCCTAGATATACCAAGAGTTCATAAAGAATCGATGGAATTGAAAAAGAGCGCATGGTTTGCGTTTGGCGGCTAGTTTTCCGGGCCACTGGTCGTAGTTCACCCAGTTGTAAAATGACAAAAGTTAGCTCAAGGGCCAAAAAAACTGCATCCAAAACGATGTTCGATGGAGGAACACGTAACGAGACATATCCTACTAGTTCCCTTATATAAAGAGAATTCATCGAAGTTGACGGACCGAGAACTAGAGAACCATTTTTAAACAGCAACAAGTTTTCTAGAGCGACAAGACAAAATCGGACCAGTTTGACCTCATCAAATGCGACCGAAGGCCTACAAAATGGATTTTCCAAGCTATCCCGAAAAGTTTTCTTTCCTATACTTGAATGTTCCATGTAATTTTCTAGAATAAACACTAGAGGTTTGCGAAGATGAGAAGTAATTTCTCCCTCCAGGTTTCAAATGACAGTTCCAAACGAAAGCCAACTTTCTAGATTTGACAACTTTCTACTACTGTAAACCAGTGTAACAGGGCTCCTATAAGAGTGTCAAAAGGATGTCATATGTTTGTTTCAGGTCAAACCAAAGGTCAAGGTGACTCCTCGTATACCAAGGTACACGAATGAAACTTCACATCTCATTTCCAGAGTTGCGAAGGGTATTTAGTGTGTCTCTAAAAATTACAAAATTTAACTATTTAAAACAAGGAGAAGGTCAACTTTATCAATGGGGAGTCAAATTCATCTTATCAATGAATGATATTGGAGCGATCAAGAAGGGTAAGAGTTTTCTAAATCATCTCGAAGTGAGGGTGATAGTTCATGGTTTAAAGTAGACGAGTTATAATGACTTCAAGAGTTGCGACACGACACTTTATTGTTTTGCAATGAGTTGAAGGGACATTTAACTGTATTAAAAATCCTAATAATTTAAAAATCTATTTAGTTGTAAAAGAGAACTAAAACACGAGAATTATGAGAGGTAAGGGAAGAAGAACCATGCCTGGAGAACGAAGTCGGTCGAAGCCGTAGGCTTGGGTTTAGTCTCTTGCTTGGGCACTTCGTCAACCAGTCCACGAGCATCCTCAGCTCCACCATTTTGCATACACGTCTACCAGGGAAGTTGCATTGCAAACAAAAACATCTTGTTTTCTATGCCTTGATGGTTTTCCAACAGAGTAAGTAGTTGCTTGTGTGTTTCTAAAACCTTTTGAACAGATCCATTATGTGCATATCTTGCAATCCTGGCATTCCATGAGGCAACATTTCTTTGAGGTGTTTTGTCAAATAGTTGACATTTTTGTATACATATCTACCATAACACCTGCAACTACAGCATCTGCCAAATGTCCCTACCCTGACTGAAGCCCTTGAGATCACATTTTTATTTCACTCGAACCAAGCAAATACATCCTCACAACCGCCACAGGTTGATGGTCAGGGTAGGTTCCATAAGACCACATCTCTTTGAGGCATTCTACCAAATAGATCATAGGCCCCTTTTTGTTTTACACATCTATTTTGTGCATATGCTACCATCATTGCAATCTAGGAGACCACATATCTTTCAAGTATTTTGTCAAACAGTTCACATGCATTGTGTATGCCTTCACATTTTGCATACATGTTGATTTGGGTACCTGACAAGACATTTAAAGATATTATCTTCCCATGATGCTTTAATGGATGTCCATGCGCTATTATAAAGCTCCCATTTAGACAAAGAAATTTGGGAGGTTACTTTGGAAAAGGCTATGGATTCTCTTTTATATGCACCATATGCATTTATCTTGGCTTTACTCGTACTAAATGCATTTGGTTGGAAGTTTCTAAGGACTTTTCAACAAACACATTTGTGCATATCTCAAATAATTACATCCATGGAACCGCACTTCTTCCACACATTTAGTCAAATAGTTCGCATGCTTCCACATTTTACATATGCATCTACTAGGGCACTTGCGACTGCAACATCTGACAAAGTTCCTTTGCCTTTTTGGCTTTGATGGGAGCCCACGCAGGCCTGGGCGCGGGCTGGAAGGGTCTTGCAACGTGACAGACCAAACAAACAAAAATCCTCCTCCATTTTGCTTGATCTTCCCACGCAGGTGTGTGGCATGGCCTAGGAGAATGCTGGCGCGGCTAGGAGGCTGGGAGGAGGCCCAACAATGATGGCACTCCATGAGATGTCATTTGGTGAAGCATTTCTTGGGGATAGTCCAAAGAAAATGCCCTGGTTTTGTTCAGCCGCCACCCACAAATCCAACCTAGTGTTTTTTTGCATTCCACCCTTCTCTTCTTTTCCCTAATCGCCCTCACAAAGAAATCACGGGTTTTCTTAGTTTTAAAACTTTTACTTTAATTAATTTTTTTGTTTGTTTGTTTTAACTAGATAAAAATAAAAACCCTAAACAAAGTAAAATGATAATAAACACAACAATAATGATCGCCACGTTAACAAAGATAACACAAATTTATTAATAATAATAATAATAATAATAATGCAAAATTTATTAATCATAGCCCGTCAACAATGAGTAAAACAATAATAAGTACCAAAATGACAATTCAATATAATAATTATTATGTAGACGTTCCCCTTCAGCTGGACATGCCCTAACAACAACGAGACACCAATAAAACCACCTAAAGAATTCGAGAATGAGATTCTCCTTAACAGGGTAGTCAAACAGGGCGGAATCCAACAAGAGATCAACATGAGCACGACGACATTACACGCTTAGCAACACGATCGTTGAAGGAGAAAAGGAACAAAGGTGAACGGGGCATTACACTATGGGAAAATTAATAGGATATAAGAGTGAAAAGGAATGGTCAATATAATACAAGAAATATTTAACTTAATCAATTTAAAAACTATATGAAGGTTGTGAGAATATAAGAGTGAAAAGGAATGGTCAATCTAATACAAGAAATATTTAACTTTATCAATTTAAAAACTATATGAAGGCTGTGAGAATGGGAAACTTGCATTTTTAAAATGAATTAGATTTTATCTTATTTTATAGGATTGGGCAAGGTTGTGAGAATGGGCAACTTGCTTTTTTAAAACGAATTAGATTTTATCTTATTTTATAGGATTGGGAAGTTTTCATTCGATACAAGATTGAACATAATAATTTTAATACCTATGAAGGTTGTGATTAAGGGAGTTGCCCATTCAAAAAAAAAAAAAAATGATCTTCTTTTCTTATATGATTAAGGGGAATTTGCCCTTCTAAAACAAATTAAATTTTATCTATATTCTTCATATATGATTCCTATATGTCAATGGGCATCTACCCATTCAATACAAGAAATAAATGATTTCCATATGTTAAATGGGCATCTCCCATTCTAAAACAAAGTAAAATTTTAAACAATATAATTGAATGATGATCTCGCTATGTCATTGTAATAATTTTTAATTTCAAACATTATCATAGCCATGTTTTAGTAAACATAAATACATGGAAATTTAATATTAACTTGTGAAAAATTGGGAGCAATTATACCCCATCATGTCTAAGACTGTGTTGGCTTTAATTAAATGTTTAATGGCTTTGGGTTGACATATATTAAATTCTCTTGGGTTGAAATATATTAAATTCTCAATGACATTGGCTAATGTGCGTTGTCTTTAGGATTGTAGATGGAAAATAGTTGGAGCCCTCGGCTCCAGCTTTAGAAGATCCTTCATCTACGATCTTTGAGAATTGGGAAGGGATGTGTGTAATTATTTAATAACAATGATAGCCACTTCAGTGAGGAGTTATTACTTTCAACCTTGGCTCATGTGGTTTGATTTTTAAGTAGCCTTCCTTTCCCTCATTCAACATTTAGACTCCTCTACCTGTTGTTTCTATCATCATGGTAGTGTTAGTGCAAAATCACGGACCCCGCATGCGAGATCAGCTTCTAGGTTGATCACTCAGGCATCCAATGTGTGATTGCACAACATTGAATCCTTTCTCCAGGTGTGGGACCCATAAAATGAGAAAGGAATCTCCAGAGAAGGCTGGTTCCTGCTCCTAAACTACCTGCCACAAGCTATTCCAGTGCAGGCAAGCTAATCTAATCCTAATCTAACCATGCCAAGGAGACAGAGAGAGAGAGAGAGAAGGGAAAAACAGCAAAAGCCTACACTAAAATGGTGATACACCAGAGAAGGAGAATGTTGAACCTCTATCAAAACTGCCATGGGACAAAGAGAGGTGAGCAATGGGAAGGATGGACAGATGCATCACAGGCCCAAGGATAGATTTCACACAGAAAATGTCCCAAAACTCCATGAACACAGCTCCAGACCTGCAATGAACATTCAAACATGCACAAATACCTGCAATGAAGAGAGGCAAGAAGAGAACAAGCAAAGAACGAGCAAGGATGGACAGATGCATCACAAAACACGTTTTGTTGCTCCAGAAGTTTACACAGAACATCATTCCATTAATAAGAGGCAAAAACGCCATTACAGAGCAAGGGAGGAGGCTCGAACTCCATTTTCAACCCTAGAGAAGAAAAGAAGGGAGGGCAGAGCAGAAAGAATGAACAACTTTTTCTTATGAGCCAAATCTGGCTTTTTACATTGCATGGGTCGAGCCCAGGGGACAGAAACGTGGGAAAACGTGCCAGCCCATTCCTCATTGAATGCCAATGCATTAAAACGGCATGGGATATCTTACCAACCCATACCCTACCATCTTTGACTGATTTGGAGGAGAATGTGACCCATTCTGCATTAATTTGGCCGCTGAAATGTCACTTCTGGCCGTGCTGAAGAAGAATGCGACCCATGTGCATTAAACTGGTTGTTGAAACGTCGCTTCTGGCCATTATCACATGTCAGAGCCGTTTCTCAATTTTCTCTCTCCAGACTACACCAAAATTTGAGATTGATCCTAGAATCATGTAGAGAATTTCATAAGCTTTCCGTTGATATAAAGAATGTGCAAATCCGAGCTCTGGATCGAAAGTTATGGAGGTCTGAAGTTTTAGGGCACAAAACAGGCGAAAACGTGTTTTGAAACCTTTCCCACGCTCTGCCACCTAGATGACACATGTCACGCATTGATTGGTCACGTGATTCTCTCTCCTCTGCCTTTCGGTGGGCTTTCTTTTGAAATTTCCTTGTGGGCCCTAGCTGGGACACGTGGCGCTACTTCATTGGTTCGGATCAGTGCTCGAAAACTCACCCTTTGACTTTTTGACCTTTTCCCTTGTGACACGTGTCATGATTTGGTTGGTCCACGGGCCTGCTGGCTCTTTCGCACCCTTCATAACTTTTTGTCCCGGATGTCCCAGTGCTCCTTGTGCTCATTTCGGTGATCCAGCCGGTTCGGGTCTTTTTGTCCCATTTATCCCATTTTGTTTCGGACTGCCTTGACCTTTTTCACCCGGTTCGGCCGGTTCGCGTACTCACGGCCCAAATGTCCCCTTTACTTCCGGACCATTTGTTCCCATTTCGGCCGAACTGGCCGGTTCGGGTCCTTCGCGTACTCTTGTCCCGAACTGTCCCGCTTGGCAGTTAGTCGTTTTTCTTCCTTTTTCGGCCGGATCGGCTTCTCGCGCCCACCGCGTACTTCTTTCCCACTTGTCCCAAATGCTTAGCAGGCCACCTGGAGGCTTTTCGGCCAATCCGCGTCTTTCTATCCCACACGTACCAAAGGCGACCTTGAGCAGGACTTAGCCAATTTTCATGATTTTTCCTGGATCAACCTACTTGCCTTTCTGTAACTTTTTCGCATTTTCTCAGAGCTTGCTCCCTCCTTCTTCGGCCAGGGGAGTTAGAAAAATATCTGAGAGAACCTCAGAAACATGATGTTTGCTCTGAATCAATCAATTTTCCTGGGACTTGAATATTCTGATGTATGTTATCAAAATTACCCTGGGGGGTGAATTTTGGATAACAGTAGTTCCATCTCTTCCTATCATTTTTCTGCAAAGTGACAGAAAAGAAATGGAATTCTTCAATTCCATTTCTTGGTCACGTCTCAAGCATGTTTTCATAATTGATTTTCCATCTATCTGTGAAGCCATTGAACATATTATGGGTAATTCCTATCACTGTCACTCTAAAAGATCTCGGGTCAAATTAGAAATTTCCTTGGTGTTTGTTTCGAATCTACTTCTGGTTATTCGTAACAAATTGGAATTTGCTACTATTTCCCATTTTTATCTCACCCTCACATAAGGTTGGTTTAGATGAAGAAATCAAGCATTTTAATCTCAACACTATGTCCATGTTCGTCAGTCCTGATGCGGAAGCTAGTTGGATCCATTATTCTTTGGTGGAACCTTTGGTGGAGAGGGCCCAAGGCCTCACCCAATTCGTTTAGGATGTATTATACTTTTGTACATTATAGGACCCAAATCGACCACCTCTCTATCTTCCTAGAACTGTTGATTTAACGCATATTCATGTTCTTATCGTCTCGCAAGTTTTCTCGGTATTTCTACGTTGCGGGATATGTTATGTCCCACCTACACATTCTGTTAAATATTTTCAATGCTAGTGGTGGTTTCGTCATATGGCTACTTGAGGTAACTCCGTGAGTTCTTCCTTCTCATTTGCTAATGTCAAAGAAGATCCAATCGAGATTTATGATGGCCACTAATATGGACTGTTAGTTCTTCTACTATCTTTTTTGATAAATTAAATATGCATTTTTTATTTTTCTCTCTATGTGTTTCTTTTTTTGGTCACTGCTACTTTTTAGCCCTACAATTACTTAATTTTTATGTTCTGTTAAATTAGCTAAATTATTGTTCTTTTTGTATTCCAATCATAGGTATAAATAATCATCATCTTTATTTAAGCATAACCATGTTTTAGGTTATTTTCATTTATAAGTAAATGGTGGTAAAAATATGTTTGCATGGTGGTCTCGTTATGTCATGGTCAAGAACAAATATAAATTTAAACATTTAACCCATTCTCAAAACCTATTTGTAAGAATTATATATATATATAAATGGTCCAAAACAAATATAAATTTAAACATCAGCATATTAACCCATTCTCAAACCCCACACACACACACACACACACACACACACACACACACACACACACACACATAAATACATACATATATTATCATAAGATGAGAACTACATAAGCCTTGATCCCTCTCGAGGGTATGTGGTGTAGCACCCGGGTCTTTCAGGGGATAGTCCAGCTAGTATAATACAATTATTAATAATTAAAAACAAAAAATTTTATTGTCATAATGCACAACTTCCCATCCTGTATATGTTATTGTCATAATGCACAAATTCCCATTCTATCTTCTATAATTCTTATATGAGAATGGTCATATGCCAATTCAAAATATCTATTATTCTTCTATGTTTGCTAAATGTGAATGTATATATACATATATATTATAAGATGAGAACTGAGAACTACATAAGGCTTGATCCCTCTTGAGGGTATGTAGTGCAACACTTGGCTCTGCCAAGGATAGTCCAACTAGTATAATACAATTATTAATAATTACAAATAAAAAAACACTATCTCAATTTCCCTCCAATGAGTGGTCGAAGACGTGTTTTAAAACAATTACCTTTTATTAATAAATAAACAATGGTAAATAATTCCATCCAATGAGCAATCAAAGACATGTTTTAAAAAATTACCTTTAATTATTAAATAAACAATGTTAAATATATATAATATGAGAAACAATTTATTTTAATGATAAACGAGAATGGGCATCTACCCATTCTAAAAAAAAATAAACTACATAATATGAGGATGGGAAGATGTCATGGTGGTAAACAATATATTTTAATGATTCCTATATGACAATGGGAAGAGAATAGGCATCAACCCATTCTAAAACAAAATAATAGAACTACATAATATGAGAATGAGCATCTATGATTCTAAAATAGAATAATAGCGGCCAAAATGAGACAAATATAAACAAATAGATGCAATGCTTAGTCCAGCCAAAATGATTGAGTTCAATATTTCCCACCCATTCTAAAAATAATAATAGAACTACATAAGGTTTGATCCCTCTCGCGGGTATGTAGTGTAGCACTTGGCGGTGCCTGTACTTGGCTCTACCAAGGTTAGTCCAGCCAAAATGATATAATTATAAAAAAATAGAACTACATAAGGCTTGATCCCTCTCAGAGTATGTAGTGCAACACTTGGTGGTGCCTATACTTGGCTCCACCAAGGTTAGTCCAACCAAAATGATACAATTATAAAAATAATAATAGAACTACATAAGGCTTGATCCCTCTTACATGTATGTAGTGCAACACTTGGTGGTACTGTACTTGGCTCCACCAAGGTTAGTCTAGCCAAAATGATACAATTATAAAAAAATAATAGAACTACATAAGGCTTGATCCCTCTCGCAAGTATGTAGTGTAGTACATCACTCTTCCAGGATAGTCCAGCTAGTGTAATACAATAATACTAATTACTTCAAAATAAACAATGTTTGTTTGTATCAGAATGGGCTTGTGCCCATTATAAACATGCACATATTCTATAAAGTTTGTCACAATGAATTGCTTCCCATTCCTTCCCATGTTAAAATAAAGTAAATATAATATGTTGAACTTAAATTTATCTATAATCTTCTTCAATTAGATATATAAGATATTTCTATTAGTTATACATGAGAATGAACAAACTTATCTCTATTCTTCTTCTATTAGTTATGTATGAGAATGGGCATCTGCCCTTTTAAAGATGAAAATATGAAAAAATAAAGTAGAGAGAGTAAAATTAGCATAAACATTTTCTTCAAATTGTGTTGAAACTGTCACAAGGCACATCTTCCAATTCTATTCTATAATTCTTATATGAGAATGGGCATACACCCATTTAAAATATCTATTCTTATTTTATGCTTCCCAAATGTGAATGGATATATATTTGTATATATTATAAGATGAGAACTACATAATTCTTGATCCCTCTCAAGGGTATGTAGAGCATAATTTTCCCATTCTCAACATCTAATATATCTGAATCTATTACCCTAGCCAAAACGATATAATTATAAACAAGAACTTGAGCTATGCATTGAATGATTTCCTATTTTGTGTAAGTTTCAGGATGGGGTGCAGAAAACATGAGCACCTAATCATTTCTTCAACAAGGAATATTCAACCAAGTAGTCACAACAAAAGTTTATCATTTAATCCTGAATATGTGATTCATGCTTTGATGTTTGGTAATGCAATACCATTATGTGCTTGAATCACATCTTCAGGATGAAATGCATCACTTCTATTAATATCTTGACATTTCACTTCATCTTCAGAACTAAATGCTTCACTTTTATTACTATGTTCTTTAATATGATGAGAACTACATAAGGCTTGATCCCTCTAGAGGGTATGTAGTGTACAACACTTGGCTCGGCCAGGGATAGTTCTAGATAATATGATATAGTTATAAACACTTAAATAGAGTAGAGATAAAGTAATTTGAATCACAGAAGAAGAATAGACATACAAATAATTTGAATCACATAAGAAGAATATAGATAAAATTTACTATGATCATATTAACCATATAAAAATACAGATAATATATATATGGAGACGATTCACAAATTATTATAAAACAAACAATGTTTTTTTGTATGAGAATAACCTTCCCATGTTAAAAGAATGTAAATATAATATGTTGAGCTTAAAATTATCTCTATTCTTCTTGTATTAAATTAGATATATAAGATATTTCTATTAGTTATACATGAGAATGAGAAGATTTATCTCTATTCTTTTTCTATTAGTTATATGTGAGAATGGGCATTTGCCCTTTTAAAGCGGAAAGGATGAAAAAATAAAGTGGAGAGAGTAAAAGTAGCATAAAAATTTTCTTCAAATCTTTTTGAAACTCCAAAATGTGCAAATCGATAGAGTAAAAGTAATTGTTATCCAAATAACTCTCTTAGTTATTTAAATAACGTATATATTACACTTTTTTAGCTTTGAGCTCTTCATTGCGAGGTTGTGCATGCTCAAGTTCACTTGACATATTCCCTTGGTTGCATTTCCTCGAGCACCCCCTTTTTCTTCCTCACACGCCCTTACGTGTTTCCCCTTCTTCCCTGTTCCTTTTCCTCTTTGTTCCATCTTCCCCTTGTGCGCCTTCCTTTTGCCTCCTCAATATTTATGTTACATGAGAATGGGAATTGGCACACCTCATTCTTCCACACACATTATCTTTGCACCCTCCTTAGCTCATTTCTATGTCATGTCATCTTTTGACATGCTTGAGTGTGCCACACACAACCAGTCAAAGTGTGCCAACAGGGCTCTAAATCCTTACAACAACCTAATGAATGACACGTGGCAGAAATAATAAATCAAATGAACGGTTGGTCGATTTCTTCAATCAATCTGTGTGCACTACGTGTCTTGCATTCAAAGATAGCTCTGACATCTTCTCATAGCCATATAATTTTCTATTGAGATTTGATCGACGCACACCTAATCTTAATCGTGTAGTTACTGACATGGACTATAGTCTAAGCATTCAAATTCAAATTCTTGGTAGATCTGGTAGGTAAGAAATGGGAAAATGCCTTTCTGGGAATTAATGAGCAAATCTAATTGCTTTAACCACCCGATTTGATATGACCGCCCTCCTTCCTTCTCTAACATGCCAAACAAGACTTGGGGAAATGTATTTGATAGATTTACATGTGGATTTGTAGGCATTAAATGCTTCTTGTTGGTGGTTATATTTAAAATTTAGGTTTTCCCTCCTTCTCTTCTTCTTCCATGGATTCATCTATAAATGTAAGAGTTGGGCTCATTATTAATGTTGGACATTTGGATCCTTACGTATTTTTGCTAAGGACTTCATATTTTGTGTATTTTGAGTCGCAGACCTCTAGATCTGGCTCGAGGATGTGGATATTGGCCTCTTTCACCATTGTAATAGGTCTGTGCATTTCTAGAAGTAATAGAAGCATTGTTTTGTGACTACTTTATGTCCTAACAAGTTTGTATTCATTCTTCTAGCCTTTCTTTTGCATTGTGTGCTCGTCATGCCATTCTACATCCCTTATAACTCCTTATTTAGTTGTATTCGATGAAATTGAGCTAGAAAATGCATTTTAGTAGTGCTACACGTGTCAAGCCTTCTTTCATGCAATTCCTTTAATTTTCACTTAGAACAGATAGTGTTCATCCCTCTTTTTTTGGTGCTATCACCTTTTAGTGTAGTTTCCTTTCATGTTATCTTTCTATCTCTGGTCCCTTGGCATTGTTAGTTCAGTTTTCCCTTTTAGCACTAGGAGTAGCAGTAGTAGTAGAATTAGATAGAGGAATCGTCCTTCTCCAAAGATCCATCCCAAGTGCGCAAGGTCCCACAACTTAGGGATGGTTCCATTTTTGTCACAAAACGAACTAGTTCTTCCAAATCCAAGACACGGGTACAAGTTTGATGATAAATGTTACATAAACAACCATTTTTCCTTCTATAATAAATTAATTACATTCATTTTAATACCTCTAATCTATATTCTTCTTCTTCCATGATTCCTATATGGGAATGGGTAGATCATTTTAATATCTCTAATCTCTATTTTTTTCCATGATTCCTATATGGGAATGGGTATCTTCCCATTCTAAAACAAAGTTAAATTTTTCACTCCACTTGCCCATTATAATAACTATAAAAAATTACAAATTGAAGACAACTTAAATTTATCTCTATTCTTCTTCTAATAGTTATGTTACATGAGAATGGGGATCGACCAATTCAAGATAAAAAAAATTATATCTCATGAGAATGGGCATTTACCCATTCAATAAAAATAAACAAACTTATCATGGGTAGATGAAATCATAAAAAAGAATAGAGTTTAAAATGGGAAGTTGAACGTTATCATAGCTTGTTACTTTTATAAAAATGTAAAGTTTTCAAAGATTTTGATATGTATTACACTAATATAAACAAACAATTATATCACATGAGAATAGGCATCTGCCCATTCAATACAAACAAACTTATCATGGGTAGATGCAATCATAGAAAAAGAATAGAGTTTAAAATGGGAAGTTGAACGTTATCACAACTTGTTACTTTTATAAAAAATGTTAAGTCTGCAAAGATTTTGATATATATTACACTAACAAAATTTGTAATAGCAAAAATGGATCTTATTACCACGACCCCATATAAGGAAATTCCATTTATTGATGGTGCAGATGATTGTGGAAGAAGGGATGAAGCATGGTTCATTGAAGTTCACACCCCTGATAATTATTACAATGATCTGTGGTTGTTTCATTCCTTGGGAGACCAATGCACACCAATTGGCATTCTTGTGAGCATAAAGTGTATAACAAATACAATTATATCTCTTCAAGTGGAAAAAGTGGACAATGCATCGAGAACATGCTCACTACATAAAATGGAATTACAGGTTTCTCTTTACAAAAAATATGGCATGGAAAGGTCAACAAAAATACAAAGATTCATGTTATAGTTATGGTTGGAAAATTGAGCCATACACTGAAGGGGAAAAGAGTGGTGTGCATAATAGTGAAGCTATTTGTGCAGGAATTATCACCATATTCAAAATCTATATCAGTATGCATTCACTTCATCTGTTTCCCACCACCTGAATATGGATAAGGAAGTGGGCCAATGAAAATTACATCAAAAATGTTTACCATGCTCAGAAGAAAAAAATTATCTAAGCTAGAAAAACACATTTCAGAATCACACTTTCAAGAGGTGAAGTAATTTGCAAAAGAGAAAACATTATTAAAACAAGCTCAAACTGAATTTAAAAAAAGTCAATCTACATTATCTGAAGAGATTCATATTTTTTTATTTGAATAAAAGTCATTCAAAATTGATATTGGTCGTTGCCATGTAGCTCCTACAAAATACCAATACAGATCACTTGATTTAGCAAGTGTTAGTCTCCTTGTGCACTCTATGTTGTGCAACCTTGTACCTCTTCAATGGGATGCAATTTTGCTTCCTTTAAAAAAACTCTGATATTTTTGACATGGATTTTGAGCATGAAATTCATGACATAGAAACTCATTTCTATATTATTGATGGGCAAATACACAATTGAAGCCCAAAAAAAATCCTTGCAAATCCTAAGTTTTCATTTGTTCATGATAGAATCAAACAAAGGTCTTCTTGTATTTTATCTTCCAAAGCAAACAATAAAACAAATAATCAGTATTTGCAAGCAACAAAATATGGAAAACAAAACATGGGTGAAAACAATATTTATTGACTCGTTGTACAAATCTAGGTCAAGGTGGATCTTAGAGAAGAGACCACAACATCTTGAGTTCTGGTCACAAAAAGTTAGAGGGCTAGAAGGTATTTATAAATTGTATTAATTTTTTTGCACATAGAAATTAACTTACATTATTTCTCATAGAATTTTAAACTAATAAAATTTATTTTAATGTTCACATGTAGTCATTCGAAAGGAAAATTTTGTTTATTTTTGAGAAGGGAAAATTGGAAAGTTTGAAAGATAAAATTTCATTTCTTGTACTCCCAGATGAAATTTGGGATAAGTGGGTTTTAGTGTTTGATTTGTATACCAATGGTGGGTTGCCTTGTAGCCCAAAAAAGCTACAAACCTGGATTTCAAGCCAAATTCATTAGATCTTCTTACACATCATGACTATTCAGATGCATGAAAGGTATGAAAGATGAAGAATTAGATGTCCTTGCAGATAAATGCATTAGTGGTGAAGTTTGGTTCAAAGATGAGTATGGTGTTAATGCAATGTTTCTAAAATATTACTGCAAAAGAGTAAAACAAGGTAGAGAAACAACAAGAGACAAAGCTATGTCTTATATGCTGGCAAGAGTTCCAGAATACATTGCTCTTATAGGATGCAATGTATTAAATGTGATTAAAAATCCACACCTATTAAGATCTTAGAGAAGAAAAGAAAAAAATGAAATTTGTCAAATTATTCAAAACCTATTATTGAACTACTTGAATTGTATGTGATTGTGGCTAATAAAAATTCTCAACCAAGGATGTCGATACATATGAATTCACTTGTCAATGTTCTTATCCTTTTTTTCTTAGTAGAACATTGAGAGGTTTGGAATTCCATTTACCACCACTCACTGTAGAAGTCGTAATTTTTGATTTTTGTAATCTTGTGAGTATTGTCTCACAAAACGATATTGTTGAGCTTCTGTGTCATTGGGTGTAGTAAAATGAGTTGTTTCTGTGTATTTATACTTCCAACAATACAAGCTATCTTATTTGATAATGTTGTAAAAATATACATGAAAAAAGTAAAAAACAACAATAATTTCATAAGGATGTTATAGAATTTTGAATGTAGAACATGCATTTCAAGGGATGTCAGTGATTTTTACCATATATGGTGTTCATAATTCAACCACTATGGAGGTGGAAGATGTTACAATGGACCTAGATTGGAAACATTCAAAGCCCTTAGATATTATCAACCCGAATGAAATTAGAGTTTCCATCCTTGAACATCCTTTCAAATGTGAGAGATCAATGCATTTTTGGAGCACATGATTGAGAGATGCAACACTAATGTGTCCCCTATATTAATATTATATGGTGGGACAAATGCATTAAAGGTAACACATAATACAAAGAGGTCCTCACTTATCTTTATGGTGGAGAATCACAAGCAGGAGATCATGATCCAACACTATTATAAATGTCTAACTACGCCTCTAGGTAAATAGCCTCTATGATTTTTGTGTTCTTTTCATTATAGTCATTCCTTTGTATACGTTAATTCTTAACAATGTTTACTTTGTTCTAATATTAAGATGTACATCCTTCATATAGTTTTCTCCTAAGTTCTTTTCATATTATAGAATATATGTAAACAAAAGTTAGAAGTTTAATTATAAGAAAATTAAATTTGTTTCAGAATATTTAGAGGTATTAAAATGATTAAGTTCAATATTTCTTGTAGTTGAATGTTTACAATGGGCATATGCCCATTCTCAAACAAACATACATTTTTGTCTTTGTATTGAATTGGCAGTACATAAAATATGTATCACAGAAGAATGAAATAAAATTCACTTTGTTTTAGAATGGGAAGTAGTGAATAATCTCTGAGTATGGGCATACTCAGAGAATTAATTTTGTCCTTACACTCTATCCATAGACGGAATTATGTGTCCTGCATTAAACTTGTTTCAAAATGGGAATTAGAGCAAGAATATATTATTCACGTTATGTAGTTTTTCTCCTTTTTTTTTAATACCTATGTACATTCAACATACCTAAAAAAATTTATGCCCATAACGTGAATTATATATTCTTGTTGGATCTCTCTCGATGATAATATGAATCATGGGTAGAGTTAGAAACAATCATTCTCTGTGAACATTTTATAACCACTTCCTTAGAGGTAGAAACAATCATTCCTTTGAACTTTTTATATTAGAGTTAGAAATTTTTGAATTTTTTAACCACTTCCTTTATAGAGGTTTTATAATGATTAAGTTCAATATTACATGTATTGAATGGGCATATGTCCATTCTATTAGAGTTAGAAATATTCTGAATTTTTAACCACTTCCTTTATAGAGGTTTTATAATGATTAAGTTCAATATTGCATGTATTGATTGGGAATATGTCCATTCTCATATATCAATCATATATTCTTCCTCAATGATTCCTAGAGAAGAACATGCATCCACACATTCAATACAATGATTGAACTTAATCATTTTAATACCTCTATAAAGTATGTTAGAAATCATGGGGTATGGCCCTTATACCTTATAAAAAAGGAGAACTAATGAGGAGTTAAAAGTATATAATTTTTATTCAATGGGAAATTATCCGGCCTGAATGGGAAAGGAAACCAAATGATAATTTGAATCATGGGTTGAGTTAGAAACAATCATTCATGTGAATGTTTTATATTAGAGTTAGAAATATTCTAAATTTTTTAACCACTTCCTTTATAGAGGTTTTATAATGATTAAGTTCAATATTACATGTATTGAATGGCATATGTCCATTCTCATATATCAATCATATATTCTTCCTCAATGATTCCTATAGAAGAATAGGCATCCGCACATTCAATACAATGATTGAACTTAATCATTTTTAATACATCTATAAAGTATATTAGAAATCATGGGGAATGGCCCCTCTACCTTATAAAAAAGGTGAACTACATAAGGCTTGATCCCTCTCATCGATGGTATGTAGTGCAACACTCGCTCTGTCAGGGATAGTCCAACCAATATAAGATAATTATGAATAATTATCATAAGGCAAAAATTACAAGTTTTGAAGAGTGGAGACCTAGAGAAAAGTATTTACTAGCCAAGTAAAAGGTATTCTTTGAAGTCTTGGGTCATTCTAACCTTAGTGATAGATTACAAGTGATTTAGGATCTGCATCAGATAACCAGATTATGTAACATCTCTTTCATATAAACAAACAAATTTATGTAACATTTTATTCTTCTTCTATGATTCCTAATTGAGAATAGGTATCTGCCAAGTGAATACAATATTGAACAGGTATTACAGTGAACAAGTATCCTTATGAATACAAGATAGAACAGGTATTATAAGTAATTAAGTGAGAATGGACAACAATTCATTGTTTACAATTTTTACTTTATATTCTAAGTATTTATGTTCATTGGTAAAGCAACTGTTGAGCCCTTGCAAATGATCATGAGTGGAGAACAAAGCACAAGCCATGAGGTTAATCCATTACAAGAAGATACTATTCCTATTAATAACATGATTATGAGTGGAGAACAAAGTGCAAGCCATGAGGTTAATCCATTACAGAAGATATTATTCCTAACAATAGCACGATGCTGACCAACCAAGAAAAAGATATTATTCCTAACAATAGCACGATATCAGCCAAACAAGAAAAATTTACCCAAAAAAACACACAAAACACACAATTGATGGTGATTGATACTGAAGCTACATTAAACCCTTCACCATCAATTATGACAAGTTGTTCATGAATAGGTATCAAGTATTATTTAAAATTTAATAATATTTTTTACTTGTCAATATTAGTTTGAGTCAATTTGATAAATATATCCTAATTACAATTTTTATGTGCAGATGCAGCTGAGAGAATTCAACAAATATATGTAAAGAAATAGGTAAAAATATTAATATTTTTTATTTGTCAATATTAGTTGGAATCAATTTGATAAATATATCCTAATTTCAATTTTTATGTGAAGATACAACTGGAGAAAATCTAGAAAATCAAACAAACAAATAGATGTAAAGAAATAGGTAAAAATATTTTGTGAAATATTATTATCATATTTGAAATACATACAAGTTAATAATGAAGTTTAATATTACTTTTTTTGCAGTGCCTCCAAAGAAACATTTCTTGTTCTTGAATTAGAAGAATTGTTAGTTCAAAAGTGTACTTCTAAAAAGGAAAATACATTTCAATTGAACAATGAGCACCTCCTACCATGAATTTCTATTACCCAATTTCTAACTTCTGTGTTTAAAGAGTTTCATCGAATAACATTTTGGTCATCTATGTTGGATACAAATGCCAGTGTAGAAAAACAACAAAAAAATTGTTACTCTCAGCTAAAGTGGACGTGCAACCTTTGTTTTGTTTTGGGGTACAAAGCATTGCGAAAAAGAGGGAGAAAATTTATTAAAAAATTTGGAAATAATTTGGAAGACACCATAAATTTCCATACAAATGTGAAACTATGGTTGTAGTTAACGTAGACAACAAAGGGGTTCCTGAAGAAAACTTTTTGGTGTCTCCAAAGGTTTCTGAGAAAGACTTTAAAAATAATAGGTGGCTTATGTCTAACTTGTTTTCTCAACTATCCATGGTATAGGTTTGCAGATGATGTAAGAGATGTCTTAAAGGGATGTGCTCTATTTCAAACAACAGTGGAACAAATGAATATATAAAATTGTGTTTATTACATTTTTGTAGTTCTTTTTCCCATTTTCCATTTGAAGTGATTATTATATACTCTTTAATAAGATGTTATTGATGGTTATTAGTATGTAATGCTCAAAATGTGTTTATTACAATTTTTAGTTTTTGTTCACATTTCATCCAAATGATGTGATTAGTAGATAATGATAAATTAAGATGTTATTGATAGTTTACCATTTAATGCTCAAAACTAGCTTTGATAGGATTATACAAAAGAAAGAAGTAATTATCAATAAAATCAGATAATATAATCTATGATTTAATTTATTGAAAAAGAGTTTTGTTATTGGTTGGTTTTTTAGATCTCGTTTTCCATGGAAAGAAGTTATTGGTTTTGGGGTAGAAGAATTTCTCTTTGGAGTTCCAGGGATTTCTGAATTTAGATCATTGACCATATAACCAGAATTTACATATACATGCTACCGATACTTCAAGTCATTTTACTTTTAGCCCTAAATTGTTAAGGATAACACAACAACATTTTGATATTGGATTGTGGTTTACATACCTGCATTCAAGAGAATGACATGCCTTCATTCAAAAATTTGATTGGCTAAGAAATATTGAATTCATTTTTTGCTGGGGCATATCATGAGTGTGAAATTAGCAACAAATTTTAAGATCAAAGAAGGGGAATATTGTGCCAATTTACAAAAAAATGCAAAAGGTTCTCAACAAGTACACCCAAATATATGGAGTAGAAAACATATTGTTCATAGGTGAAACAAAATGTTTTTTTCATGACAGAACTGAGGCACTTTTATTTGGATTTCCTTCTAGCTAGAAATTTGATGGCACAATGCATTTTGATAGAAAAAAATTCACACACTTATGTACATGGTTAAATCATGTGGGTCCACACCCAAATTTATATCGATCTTTGGAAACATTTAAAAAATCAATTACTTGAGCTTGATTGAGTGTATTTGATATTATTATGTTGATTAATATATATAGATAAATTTAGTTTATTTTTGTAGTCTTTCTCATAAAAATTCAATCATATTGGTTTTTTTAGTCTATTTCATAACAATGGATTTATTACCATCATTTTATAAAAAAGAATTGTGACTTATATTTTTATCATAACACATTTCCACGAATACTGAGCTTGATTGAGTTTACTTGTTACTATTGTGTTGATTAATAAATATAAAATAATTGGTTTGTTTTTTAGTCTATCTCATAAAAATATATAAATATTGGTTTATTTTTGTAGACTATCTCTTAACAATTCATTTATTACCATCATTTTATGTTGTATTTATTTCATAACAACACATTTCCTACCTTCATTCTATGCAAATAAATCCACGTTATAGTTAAACATTTGTCAATTTTTATTGATATCATAAATTAGAAGCAATATTAGATACAAATATATATGATCAAAATATGTAAAATATACAACATGCAAATGCGCATGACCCCATAGTTAAAATAAATCACATCCAAAATTTTCTTTCTTTCTATATTAAGCTTATGAGAATGGGCATATGCCTTTTCTAACCATTCTAACTCATTGAAGCAATATTGAACTTAATAATTTTAATATCACTATAAAGGATGTGAGAATGGGCAATTGTCCATTCTAAAATAAATTAAATGTTACCTCTATTTTTCTTCTATGATTCTTATATGATAATTAACGTATACCCATTCAATAGAAGATAAAAATGTTTGTTTGTTTGTTTGTACTAAAAATTTATAAACTCCTAAAATAGAAATCCCTCATACATGATATATAATTCCAAAAAAAATTCGTATTTTAGATTCCAATAATAGCCAAATCAAATTCCAAAATCCCCTTTTGGATTCCAATAATAGCCAAATCAAATTCCAATATTTGGTATAAGAAAAACAATATAGCTGATTTCAGTATTTAATCTAGATTGTAAAATGTCTAAATTTAACGAAATTATGGTTAATCCATATTAAGCATTCATCCTTTTAATAGCTAACACATCATCATGATATAACAAATAATCAAATATCCACAACCATCCATATATGGGTGTGTGTGTGTGTTACCATTAAGTCATTCAAATCTGTCTCAAAATATAAAGTATGATATCCAAAATGTGAAATGTATGCAAAGTGCCAAATATATCCAATCAATTTATCAAATCAAAACATGATAATCAGTCATCTCATGTCAAGTCTAACAATGGCATGCATGTCTCAGTCACCATCTCTACATACTCATATGGCTCCATAGGAAGTATGGTGTAAGTGATAACACCATATTCCTCTTCTACTTCCAATTTCACTCTTTTCACCGCACAAATCACCTCGGCATAGTGGAAGAGGGCCTTAAACGCTTAGAGGTTTACGGGAATCGTGATAAGGTTTAGTTTGACTCTTTCTAAGTAAGAGTCATGCAGAATTGATTGATAAAGTAGGTCAGTAAAGGTACATGAGGAGTATATTGAACATATCTATTAGAGGAGACAAGATTATTTTCAGCATGTACATGTTCAAAATTATTCGAGGTGGATTATTAATGCTACAAGAAGGTGGATTGCATGGATAAGACTCAACTATGTGGAACACTTCATGAATACATGGCTCATTAACATCAAAGTGGATAGATACACGTGTAGGACCATGCCTAATGAAAGGTATGTCTCCCTAAAGAATACTAGTTCCCCTTCAACCACCCCTAGGTGAACCCCTCTACCATGATTGACCATGAAAAATTATTTTTCCCCCATGAATGATGTGATTCAAACCTCCTAGATCCCCAACCATCCCATCTTGACATGATGAAATGCTGAAAAGACAAAATAGTTACCATGCTTAGCATGTAGGTTTCATTTAACCTCCTAGAACTGAATTGAGATTTTCAATCCAAAATCATAATTGACAATCAATACAAAACAAATGAAATATAATTTGAAAAAAAACATGCTTTTATCTTTCTGCAGATTCATACTAGTTTACTTTATGTCATTTTTCAAACTATAAAATTACACACTGTCAGGATATCATTTCTGATAAAATAAACACATGCCCATATTATTTTGAGCCTTTGTATTAAAGAATGAAATGAAAGAAAATCCATAAAATATGCATGTATAGGTGGAATTTCGACTGATAAACAATACATATTATTATTTCTTCTCCATCTATTCACATCATTCCCAAGGACTTCATAAATAGTCAAGTGATAAACTTATCACTATATAAAAAATTATTCTCATGTCTGCACCTTTTGAAAATTTCAAACTATAATTCTCTGAGTTAGAAAGCCCCAAAAATATGCATGTTCAAATAAGAAATCAACCAAATCACAATATTCTATAGATTCATTTCATCACTGTCTTCAAAGCCCGAATATCAACAATTTATCACTATCAACTATATCACCATCTTAATTAAACAAATGCATGCGCTTGAGATCTTCATTACTGATCTACTTAATTCACTCAAAAAATAAATTTACAAGGGGTTTTGAGTATATCTTAATTAATATTTGATTGTTATTCTATCATTCAAATATTGTGTACTCGAATGACTAAAAAGATATTTCATTTTCATTCAATCGAAAATATTCCTTCACCGAAACCCAAAATAGTGGTATAGTATTTATATTGAATCGCTTTTTAAAATAGCCAAATGAACGATCGAATAAAAGTCACTATAACTAAAAACCCGTTATGTTGATTGATATGACTTGGGTGGATTGAGAATCAAACATGCTTTATGACCACAACAAAACGGTAACAAAGTCTTTATTTATAAGAAAAAATGACACCCATATAGTCTCATGCATATATTTCCGAAAAGATGTGACTCAGAATGCAAATCCAAACTTAAATGATCTCAAAACTTCACAGAAAACACAATAATTTTATGCAACACACCTAGAAATCTTTATCTTCATCTCAAGATATTAATAATAATCTCAACAAATACTGCAGAGGATATCTCTTTCGCATGGAAGTCTTAAAAGGAAATGAGTATGTGAAATGTCCAATTGAGATGGATAACTCAAAAATATTTGTACGTATAATCAAATAATTTCCTTATTTATTCAAAAAGAAACTCTAAAACCGAAGCTAGTCCCAACTAAACACAAATGTCAAACCAAAATCTCATACCTATTGCTTATTATACATAGAGAACTTAAAATCATGACCACCTTGTACAAGACATGAACACCTCCAACTTACACCGCAAAACCATCTAATGACCCAAGAACTAAAAATTTCCACCTTGTTTCGAGGCCCCTACATCCGCATTGAATGACAATAACTCCATCTCCATTACTAACCCATTACATGTTTCCACCTCATACCTAGGGACTCGAAGTTGCAAATGAAAGTTTGGCTAAAGTCCCATTTGATTTAATTTTAAGACAAAACCTTATACCTTATCCCACACATTATTTGAGCTCATAAAAACTACATTGTTCATCCAAAATGTATGCAGGACAACAATTTTAACCATGTCACAAACTTAGCATAACAATTTTTATATCCCTGAAAAACTCCTTTTATATAGACAAAGTGTCCACAATGGAAGCATACGCTAAATGATATACTTGATCAACATAAAACATCCATTTCTATAGTCATTTTTTGCTAATCATTTCCAAAATGGAAAGACCAAAAAGATCATAATACGAGCTTGGAATCCGAATAGTGAAATCACAAAATGAAATTTTATCTCCATATCAACTATTCACTATCGATATCGACAATTAAGGTGATGATGTATATTTATATCAAAATAAGATGATAGCTAACAATTTTAAATAATGCCCAAAACCACTCAATGTAAACAATTAAATAATGTAATAAAAAACTAGTGGACCCCGCCAGAGTTATATGAATGCAATGATAAGAAAGCGATAATATGAATGTTTTGTTTTAATTTTTTGAAAAAGGGGGTGTTAAATTTTAGAAATAATAACTTATTAGGTCATTTATTACGGTTTAGAAAAAATAATCGGTGGTTTTATCGTCAGGTTTTTATGAACGATCGTTAAGAAGATAGGCTACTTTGAAACCCTAGCTAAACCCTAGCTCAAAGTGACTTGAAGAAAAAGGTGTGTCTTGAACCAATTTTTATTTATTTTGTAAAAGTTATGATTATATGTTGTATAGGACTATTCTAACTTTTTAAAAAGGAGTATTAATTCCTGTGACATTATGTGAGCCCCACTTGAAAATGCTTATTTGTGAAGAATTTGAGTTTGGGACAAGGTTGTCCAAAGGAGTTACAAAATAAATGGACATTGTTTTTATCATGGGAGTTGTTATTGATGTCTATGGTGTTTTAAGGTCACGGTGATACTTATAAATGGAAAATTGTACCCTATTGGTGAAGACTAATCAAAGGCCGCTTTTGGGGCGAGTTCTAGGCTATTTGCAAAAATGCTCTTGGTTGAAAGCCTTACACTTAGAGTTGGAAGGAGTTATAATATGTTATGGAAATTGTTGGTGTGAGGGATATTATTTCACCTCTATTTATTATTATGTGAATTTCCCTCACCCATGGTGAGTCATCTCACTTAGGTGAGATCATAGGTCATTAGGGTTAGGGCTTATGTGTCATGCATTGGAGTTACTCAACACTCCTATATGTACCCTTTCTTTATGATTTATGAGCATGCCAAGACACTCTGTGTCTTTCTCTACATGAGATTATATGTTATTTTGTTGCATGATTTTTCATTATTTCTCGAATCTTACTGATTATGTTGGAGCTATCGTGTTATCATTGGAATGCGACTTCATCGTGGTGCATAGTTTCTGTATCGATTCTCACAAACACTCATTCATGGTATCAGAACATTGTGTTTCGGTAAACATGCACTCATTTTTGGGTTGCTAATTACTTCCGGTTTCATTTTTTATTATTCCTTGTGTAATTTTTCATTGGATCTATTTAGGAATCTTGCTAACATTCTTAACAACTTTTCTTGGAAGTTTGTGTTGGTTTGCATGTGTTTTCGGTGCATGTGAAGGTACTTTTTTTGGAGTTTTTAGGGGCTTTGTAGCTAGATTTAGCTAGTTTTAGTGGGTAAATCGTGTGGGTGCTCGCTTAAATTAGAGGTTGGGTTTTCATCTCTAGTTTTGTCGATTTTTTTAAAATAAAAGTGATTTTTTTTTACAAAATCTGGTTTTTAAGCATGTCTTCTTCCTCCCGTGCCTCGTTTATTTTGCTCGTCTATGGTTTTGCATTATTGCCTTAGCTCTTTGCTTTTTCCTTGTGTTTGGATCGAGGCTTGCATTGGCTGTTTTTTCTTTAATGCAGGTCATATCATGTTACCGTTTATCCTTCTTACATTGCTTGCATTAAAGTTTGAGCTTGTTCCTCATGTATAATCGAATTGTGTTGTGGTTTACGATCTGCCATTGCCTTAGTTGCATCGATCCTTTTCCTTCCTTGTATGTTATTTGCTGCCCTATGTTGAGCATTGTTTTTGTTGCACCCGTATTGGGTTGCTTCGCCTTGCGCTTGCATTTGTTTGGGTCAGTTTATAACCTTTGCATGCATTTTTGCATTCATGTTGGGGTTTCCTTTACAGCTTTTGGTTCGAGTTACGTGTGTATCCACCGCCTCGGTCCTTCCCTAGCCTGTTTATCTCTTCCCGTGCATTCCTATCATTCCTGCGTCGTTGTTTTTCCCTCTGCGTGGATCGGTGCTTTTTAATAAAGCCGTCATTTTTGTTTTTTTTCTAAATGTGGTGTGGATAATAAATTAAGTGTGGTGGTTTTATTTAGATGGGAATTTCCTTTTTAAAATACGTGGTAACTTTTTAAGTGGCTAAAGTATTTAAAGCAATGTTTTTTTAAATGGTGGCTTTATTCATATTAGAGTGTGATGGATTTAAAAAAAAAAATAGGTTGGTTTTAATTTTAAAGTAAAATATTTTAAAAATCCATAGCTGTTTAAAAATTAAGGTGCTTTTAATATAAGTTAATCCTTTTTTATATAGTTAGGTTTTATTAAAATTTAAAATCTAACTTTATTTCAAGTTTTTTTATATTTGATTAGATCCTAATTAATTATTAGGATTTAATTATCTTTTAATTAGATATAATTAAAAATTTTAATCTAAGGGTAAGTGCACCAAGTTGGGGGACCAAAAGTGGACATCAAATTTTGAATTTTACATAAAAACAACTCAACATCAAATTTTCTCTTTCGCGGACTTGAACCATATCAAATAATAAAAACATGTCACAAAAATGGTATCATCGCATAAAGATACTCGTTATCTTTGTAAAAATATATATTTTAAAGTGAATACAATATGATAAATATCATTTTATAATTTTGTACTAATGGTAGGTCTTTAAGACACTTTTTCCCTTGAATGTTCATGTTTACGTTTAAGACTACAACTTTTGTTTCACTAGTCATAATGTGATAAAACGTATACCATCCCAACCGTGGTCAAATTCTATACACGTTAAAAAAAGTATTTGATTTCAATATTCTTATGAAGTTATGGCAAGCAAACGGAAAGTTCTCAGTTTTCTTTATGTTTTCAGACCACTTTCACGGAAAAAATCCTAAAAAAAAATTGCTCAAAAAAATACAAAATAAAATATATCCCAAGATAGATAGCAGTGGCATCTAACTTTTCACCAAAGGAAAAAATATATATATCAAGTTTTAGTCATCTAAATCGTGGGAAAAGACTACAATCTTATAGGCTTTTTAAAAAATAAATGCCAAGTCATTGAATTTTGAGTGTTTAATATAGCTAAACTTGTCCATTTTAAATTTTTTTAGTATTTTAGAAACTAGATTCTGGATGCTACGATTCATATTTATATATTTTTTCTAATTTTGAGTGCACACATTGCTAATAATCCCTACAAGTTGAGATTTTATTGTTATTTGCAATATGATGTCCACTTATGACCCCTTTTGCCCCCAACATGTTGCATTTACCCCTAATTTAATTAATTTTAGGAGCTCTTTAATTTTATATTAAGCATTTAATTAAAATTTTCTAAGATTCTTGATTTTGGTTAAATTAGTTGAATTAAATAGTCATTTTTAAACAAAATTATTCTTTTTAAGTCCTTATAGCTTGTTGAGCCCCTAAGGAGACTAGGCACCTAAGGCGCGGAAGGTTTTGTTGCACGCCAATGAGGCGCAAAGGCTTGTGTGGAAGTAACTTTGGGAAAGGCGTGGAGGTTCATGCCCAAACAAAACAGGCTCATGAATTAACCGTATTTTGGACCACGATCGAAGTTGCAATAAGGGACACATGGAGATGCGGCCAGATCTGATTGTGGATAAGGCTAGAACATGGAGACTTGTAGCCCAAGGAAAGAATATTATAATATATGGTTATCATGACAAGATTAGGAGCTATAAAGTGGAGTTAGTTATGGTTTAGCTAGCACTTGCATGCTAAGGATACTTGAGTATGGCAAGACATGATGACATTTGGCAGGTGGTTCACTCTGAGTGATGAGTAGGTGGTAAAGAGAAGATTCCCAAGAACCCCTTGATATGTATTGATTTGCACGACAATAGGGAGAGATGGATGTGAAATGAGAGGTGTGTGTAATGTGTGCAAGAAGGTAGAGAGAGCTAGGAGAGATATGTGTGATCACTATTGTAACTTTTGTAATGGAGCCATTGTAGGAGAATACTGAAACTCTGATGATGTATCTGGTCTATTTATGGATTTCTTGATGTATTTGGCTACTGTAATATTGGTGAATTAATATAATGGTGTTGTTCTAAATATCAGTGTTCAATGGATCCGAGTGTTTGTGTTCTTTACTATGCTCATGGTCCAGATCTGGTTCTTGTATGTTATTTTTAGTATTCAGAATCATAGTATGGATCATTTAAGCTTGAATCTAGTTTCTTTATTTCTATTATAAGATGTATGCGTTTATGTTTGTGCATTGTTCGCCATTCATGGTAAAATTCTTGACAAAGCTCACATAAAAGAGGGGCTCGATGCCTTCGCGCGCCTCGGGTGAGTGCCCAATTTAGGCTAGGTGATATGCCGATGCACTTGAGAATTAAAGGGTTGGGAAAAGTGACTACATCTTGGTTCCGTTACCGGGACCTCTTTTGAAGCTATTGTAAGAATGGTGTGTGATGGTAGAGCGCTTGACTTTGGCCAATGTGGAGACTTGGCTTAAGAACATGGAGGATGAGTTTGCACAGAGATTCAACATTGGACCTGATTTTGATGCACGTACATGGGTAGAGGAGCATTTATATCATGAGCTCTATGAAATATTCTTTTGTTTTTTTCAATAGAATTGTATGAATGGTTGTCGGTGTATGCATTGAGGAGGAGTGGATCTATCGACTGTTATCCCCGTTTTGAGTTCACGACAAAACGATCGGATAACCCCTACAAAATTTTCGAAGTGATTTTGCATTATGGCCTCTTTTAAAGAAAATCGGGTTTTCGGGTGTTACCAACAGCTCGACATACCTAAGTTTAAACCTGCTTTGTGTCGCGTGACCTCCGAAATCCGAAACCCGCCTTGTATTGAAAAAATCCTTTGAAATCGGGTTTTCGGAAATTCAACGCATCGGAACGTACATAAGTTAAAACATGTTTTATGACATCTGACTTCCGAAATCCGAAACCCGCCTTGTATTGAGAAGACCCTTTGTATTCGGGTTTTCGGAACCCCAAAGCATCGGAACATCCATGATCCAAAACATGTTTTATGCGCCATGTTCTCCGATTCCCGAAGTCCGCTCAATCCTTTGTATTCGGGTTTTCGGGGCTATGTAGCACCTAAGCACTTCATGTTTTGTGCTCTATGTTTTCCGAAACCCGAAACCCGGAATGCACTAAATCTCTTCGTGTCGGGTTTTCGGACCCCTCCAACATGCTGACATGGCATTCATGCCGAATGGTTGGTGAGTTGGCACGTGCCGAGCTGAAGTGTATTTATTACTAATTTTCTTATAAATACGCGGATTTCCACGTCATTCTTACCATTCATATTTTTAATTCGTGGATTTTTCGCATGCTCTTCCGCTTTCAAAACCCGCAAACTCGCATTGCCCGATTGGATCGTTTGTTTTTGATCTTACCTGTCTCGAATCGAAGGTATTTTTCTTTCCTTCTTTATTCTTGATTTTTATGGATCGATTGCGCGTATTTTCTTCCCAATTTCTTGCCAGTTGTTGAAGGTTTTCTTCCCTTCTTCTTTCTGTGTTGTTTTGGAAAGGGTTTTGGGTTTTTAGGGTTTATTTTCTTTTTGAGACTATCAATTGATGCTGTTTCTTCCAAAATTCTAATTATATGCATGATGTATGGAATATGAATAACAAAAAAGAAAGGAAGTTGTATATGTGGAAATACAGGAAAGACTTTGTTTTTGCTTCTCGGTTTTTGAAGACTGTTTTGCAGATTCAAAGGCCCGGAGTATAAAGGAAGCTTGAAGTATCGGGGTTTCTCAACATTCCGACCTCAACAGTAAGTGTCGGGAATCTCCGAAGTTCCGTCATCAAAAGTGGGCGCCGGGTTTCCTCCCGTGTCCGCCATTAACAGTGAGTGCCGGGTTTCCGCCTGTTTCCGTCATCAAAAGCAAGTGTCGGGCTTTGCCAAAGTTCCGACAGATCAAACTTGTCGGGTTCTCAGGGTTTTCCGACATCCTCTTCAGCGTGTCGGGTTCTTCTCTTCTTCCAGCGCATTCAGTCAATCGGGATTTCCAGTTTGAACAGCATCACCTGAGTTCCGAGTCTTTCTCCCTCCACATTCTTCATGTCGGACCCTGGTCCATCTCAGGAGAAGGCCGAGAAGTCTAGCAGGATGAAGTACAAATTTAAGAAACCAGAATCCCCATCATATATTGATTGTAATTATGATATCAGGGATACTGAACTTGGCAACATAGATATGGACGACTTTTGGAATAGGGTGAAGAGTTCTTCTCAAACCCCATGGATGATGGCTTTAGCTAACAGTGGCTTGCCCCTTGCAGCAGGCTTTCCCATGTCTGCCCAATGTCCAGAGTTTGTTTTGGCTTGTGCGTCCAGTTACGACTCGGCTTCTCGTTCAGTAAGGAATCAGGCTGGTGAGGTAGTTATCAAACTAGATGGAGCTTATTTTGATGATCTCCTGAAACTACCTAATTTCGAGGAGTATGGGGACCTAGACATCAAGTCGGCTCAGAAGGCCTGGGACAGTAACCAGGAAAATTGCATTAAGGATGTCAATAAGAAGTTCTTGGTCAAGGCAAAACCAGTAATATCTAGATTTCCAAGAACTATTCCTAGATGTGATTTCATACAAGAAATCAATGACATTATCACCCTGCTGAGCCGGGTTTTTGGCTTGCCGGAATCAAATTTATTTCATGGATGGATGTATCAGTTTATGGTCACCATCAAGAAGAACCAGCAAGGGATTGACTGGGGAACCCTTATCAGTAATGAGATTGACTCTCAGATGACGACGGTCTTATCGACCGGAAAGTTTTATATGTTCTCATATGTGGCCTATGCAGCAGCTGAATGAGGAGCTATCCCGGACTGGATACTAAAGGAAGCAGAACGACAAACCCAGTCTATAAGTATTATCCTCAAATAACAAAGAAGGGGTCCAAGGATCATTTTAGGAGGGTAAATGACGCCTTTTTCTACGAGAACATCTGCCGGCTGAACCCAGGGCTAAGAAAGACAAGGGTATCAGACGAAGCTTGGACTGAGGTATCTAAATGGGGATGTATCTTCTTACAGTTCAAGAAGTTTACCTACCTTCGAACGGTCATGTACTCGGGAGAGCCTTTCCGTCTGCCTCGCTATCCAGGGGATAGATTGATACTAATAGAATTGGTCAGACAGCTATTGGATTTTCACAAATTCCAACAGAGCAAGCATAAGGCAGCAGTATCCTTCCCAATTTCTATTGGGAGATATACTTGCTCAACAGTGGCAAAGGCCAAAAATGTTGAATGTGAACTCCAGGAGAAATTAAAGAAGCATATGAAGTCTCGGGATGGTTTTGACATCCGAGGAGTACTTAGAACCTATGGAGCCCTACATCTGCACAGCCCGACATTGAGGATATCTGGGTGGATCTGCGTAACGAAGTTGCAGTTCGCAGAAAAGATAATAGTAGGTTAACTATTAATGAGATTCAGACGCTAGAGCTTTCTGATTTGCCAGATGGCACAACTGACAATGAAAGTGTGTTGGATATGTCCTATGATGGGCTTAATGAAGATCGATACGTTTTCCCGCCTATTGATTGGTCGGCCAGCGAAAAAGCCTCTATCACAGATAGGTCGGCTCTCATTCTTGCTCGCACCAAAAAATGGCTCTCTTCTTGGGGCATGAATTTTAAAGATGACAAGTTTCCAAAGTTGGCTGAAACGGAGGTGGGGCCCTCCCAAAAGAAAAAGGACAAAGAATCTTCTGGGGGGTCTATAAAAATCAGGATTCCCAAGAAGAAGAAAGAAAGACAAATCTCTTCAATTGTCTCTCCAGCTCAAACGGTGGTTGTGCCAGAATCACCAACACCACCAGAAATAGGGGAGATTAATTTAGAAGAAGGAGGAAGCCAGCTCTTGACTTCACCATTTGCTGATTGCTCAACTGGAGAGACCTTATCTCTTGCATTCAAGGCTTTGGAAACTGAATCTGTGCCTCCCCCTCAACAACCACTTCAGCCTCCTCATTCCCCATCCACTTCTTCAAGCATGGCCAATATTTTCTCCGGGCTCTCACCCCTCTCTGCTGGAACCCAAGTGATCACCAACACTCCCCCACAACCTGTGCCTCTATTCATTGCACCTACTACCACGTTGGCTGCTGTTCCCCCTCCAATAGTAGAATCTTCTCCCCTTGAGAGTAGAATACCAGTTACTACAACATTGGCAGTTTCCTCTGATACACCACAATGGCTACTCGAGCAAACTCCGAGGAAGAGGAAAGTGATTGTACCCCTACCAGCCTTTGATTTCAGCTCACTCAAGGCTTCTACTGCGAGATCAGCCAAGAAACCCAAAACAGTTTCAAGGGTTTTGGTGGATGCTTCAGGAGATAAGTTCGCAGAGATTGCCACTCCCTCAGCTGACAAAACTAGAGATGATGTAACAGCTGCTGATTACCAGGTAACCAGGGTGGCTCTAGGGAAAGTGACAGCAAAAGGGGCGCAGCAAGATGCAAAGGATTCCATAGACGTCCTGTGCCAAAAGTTGAAAGAAACAAAGGACAGCAGAAATGAGCTTAAGGAAAAAGTGGAGCAGTTGACAGAGGTTTTGATTAAACTCTCAACACCCCTGGAATCCATACCATCTTCTTCTGTATCTGCCGGATTCGATTTCTCATCGGTGCCTACGATTGAGAAGATTGCTAAAAAAGGAAGGGTGGTTGATGAATGGATCCAAAAGTTGCTCCAACAGGGGAAAGAAGTAATTCAAGACGTGGTGAAGGTTCATAAGTCTTTGGGGAGATTCAGAAGGAAGGAGAGAAGATGGATGAGGAATTCACTGAAGAAATTGGACAGCTTGATTTGACTTGTGAAGCTCTCCAAGTGCTAAAGCAAATACCAGCACATCTCTTGGTAGAAGAAGGCGTTCTTCCACATACAGATAAACACTTTCAGCTGATCAAGGCCATCAAGTTCAGAGTAAAGATTCTCAACGAAGCCTGCAGCAAGTTGAGAGAATCAAGGGATAAATTGATCGATGGGAAAAGTGATCTGGAAGAAGAATTGCTAAAGATTTGTCCAAAGGTGTCAGTTGGGAACGCAGGTATCCTATCAGCAGATGATCTCTTCAAACAAGTTCAGGAATCTATTCAGCATGAACCTGTACACGGATTTGACCTTGAAGTCATTGGTCAGTTTGTAAGGATTGAGCACACTTTAGAGGCCTTAAGAAAGCTCAGCAAAGGATTGAAGAAACTTCCCGGCACTGCCAGTGATGTTCATGAAACCTGCGAAATGTGGAATGATCACTCCACTGCGCCTGATGAGAATGAAATGCAAGGCATTATTCGGAAGTTCCAGGAGTTTCGTAACAAACAGTCTCAGCTGGAGGAGGAGAAAGAAGAAGAAGCAAAAGATGATGATTCGGATTAATTCCCAACGTCCCATGTCATTTCTATTTTTAGATTGACATGTCTTTGTTATTTCCGTTTTATCATATTTTTAATTCATGTTTTGACTTGATCTCCTGCGTGAGAGTCATGCAAAACTGAAACTCCAGTTAACATGCTACTCTTTAGGATCTGTCCTGTTTTATCTCTAGCTTCTTTTGTTATAAATAAGGGATGCCTGTGCATTCAAAAGGGTCGAGAATTTTTGAAGCATTAAGAGGCTATTGGAAAGGAGAAAAACTTTGTGTTTTCTTTCAATCATTTTGAAGAATAGAAGTTGATATTGTTTTACAGACTTTGTGTTGTGAAATATATCTTATTTAAGACAGTGTTCTTATGTTCATGATCTTAAAGCTATTCTTTGCATAGAATCTCAGTGTTTCTAATTATCTCGGACACTATATCTGTGATCTAAAACTCGTATGATTATTTCGTGCTCTGTGTTTACTCGAAAGAAAATACGTTTCTCCCATTTCTTTTCTACCGTGCTTCTTTCACTGTAACAGTTTCTAACCTATTTCACTTACGAAAGCAATATCCTTGAATCGTGTGAATGTGGATTTCGGGATTTCATCCCAACCCCCAATGGTTAGATTAGTGTGAATATTGTATATATTATTTACTGTGTTTTAGATTAGCAATAAACAGGCAGCCTCACCTGTCTTTGAGGAGGGATTTAATCCCATGTACTGTGGTTGAACCTCATATTTTGGTTTGACAAAATATCCAACCAACACGACCTCGTGTGTGGACCCAAGAAGATTATCAGCGATTTCATGATGCCGATTTAATTTGGACCCATGTTGTTGATCATTTTTGGAGTAGTGTGTTGACAAGATACATGTTGGAGTATGTGGTTTCTACTTATTATTTCCCAAAGGTTGTTGAGTTTGAGTTCTTGCGAGAACCGAGAGATCTATCTTGTGTGTTATACCGCTAGCCATTAAGATCCTAATCATCACTCTGAGTTTAGAAGCATTTCTTATAGCTAGCTAAACTCCCACTAGGTGTGGGGCACAAAAGAGAGTGTGGAAAGAAATGGTGAATCCTACGATAGAAGTGGAGAGAGAAGAGAGGTGGATCAAGTATAATGAAGCTCAAGAGAGGGAATTGGTGAGATAACGTGAGATTGTAGGAATGATGGATGTTTGGAGGTAGACGTTGCGGGAAGGATTTGAGGTTCACATGGAGGATGTGGAACTTGAATAGTTTGTACTACCCCATCTTGGAAAATGTGAAAGGAGAACCCCCTCACCTTCGATAAGATCTCTTTAGATGGAGAAAGGAAACGGATCAGTAGGCACCCATTTGAACCCACATGGCGACCAATCCCTTGTGCTTAGTTTTCCAATTTTTAAGACAAGTATTTCTAGTATGGTTGGCATTGGTAAGCAAGCAACATCAATTAGATATAATTTTACATTACATCCATCTATGATCAAAAAGGTGATGTTTCCTATGTTTGGTAATAGCATGTCAGGTGCGTCATTTGGACAAGGTGTGGGCTCGTAGAACGTGGGTATCACGTCTAGAATTAGTTCAACTTTGTAGACTGTTAGAGCTCAATTTAGTACAATGGTGGGAACACGGAGTAGCACTACTTCAGCCCCCGTACTCTGCTATAAGTGGAGGGTCTCGTGGATTTGGAGGGTCATGGGTTAGTAGAACTAGTGGATCTGGTGGTGGAGGAAACACAGGAGGAAATGAAATTTTTGGATCTAGTGGACAAGGATCATAACCCCATCTATAGACACTAAAATTAGGTCACATTCCCCTTTGGTCCTTCGTCAAATAAACACCTTGAACATACTCACTTAACCATGGCCCCTTTCATCCCACACTAATATTAATTTATTTAATTTAATTAAATTAATTCATTATCCTCACAATATTTATTATTTAAATATCCTAATTGGGATAATGCCCACATATCCACCTCATCCAGCCACCTCACCCTAAGACCTATTCTTAGTAAGTTGCCATAACTAACTAAGACCTACCAAAACCCTAAAAATCAATGCCTACATTCCCTCTAACCACATTCCCACCCGTTAGAAGGAAGCTTCCATGCTAATCCACGGAGTAAACGAAATGAGATCCCAAAATCAAGAGGATCTACCTAGTTTAGTAAACCTAGGAAATCCCACCCTAACCGATGCCGATTACCCTTAACCACCATCGGTAAGTGGAACTACCATCGGTTACCATTTAATCCCCAAAAAAACCTTATTTCAAGGTTGGCACATTTATGAGAGATAATCACATCTTTTGAGAACAAGTGACAAAACCAAAGCTGCATGCAAGCAAAACCAATGTTAGTATACACATCAGAGCATCCATAGCCAGTACCTGAAGCAATCACACAACCATCTACCTTCATGGGAGCATCCGGGGAAGTGCCAACACTACATCAAGTTCATTCCATTTGATCACCCACCATTACCAACCAAGCATCAAGCTCATACAAACAATAAGTTTTGTTAACCAGCACTCATCTATTCATCATTTGGTAGATCCTTTTACATCTATTATTATCTTTTTCTCTCATTTCCATTCCCCCATCATCTACCTCCATGCAAACTTGACCATATTTTTATCCATACCCTTGCATTGCCCATACCTGGACCTTAATCATTCCTATGCATATCCAGGATCTATATGAATCTTGTCATTGCCATTCCCTCTTCATCCAACCTCGGATATGCAACCCAACCAAGTTTTTATTGAGTTTCTGTACCCCAACCATACCAATGTCGGTTACCCAAAATCATTGTCATTTGCCCTAAACCGATACTGTCATACCGCACCAACGTCGATCTCTCGTGTCTTTTACCAAAAACCAATAACATAGCTCCTAAACTTCCACCAAATACCCAAAACCACCCGAGATCTCACCACGACTAGTGCCGGTGCCCGACCAAGACATTGACCTAGTAAGGTCTCTTCCAAATTGAGCACACTCCCTCCTTTAGTTTGATCCACATCTCTCCTAAAGATTGGTGAAATCCCTTAAGCTCATGGTACCCACGCTGAAATAAATCCGAGAAACTCGTGCAATAGATCAATGATCTTTGATGCCTCTCCTTTTCTCGACTAGTAGTTCCCAATAGTATCCTCCTTAGGTTCCGTATCCGACCCAATGTTAACCTTCGTAGTTCTTAGGGGTTTAGTGTATACATGTGCCTTCTCATCAACATTATCCATTACTTTACATGTACCAATAGTATGGTTAACATTCAAGTTTTCCACCTCTTCACCATCAATCACATAGACCAAATTTCCTTTCTCTTTTTCTATGCATGCATGCCCAAGTTATATCTCCTCTAATTCTTTCTCATCAAAGTGTGCTTCTAAGCCAAGTTTACCCAATAATTCCAGTATTTTATCCTCCACCATGGCACTATCTCCCATAGTTAGGAACTTAACAACCTACAACACCTCATCCACCAATGGCTTAGTACTTTGATATTTGAAAGCTTGAAGGAGATCATTCATCAACTCCTTCCAGTTTCCAGTTGATGGTGCATGTCTAAGTGAATGTACCATGCGTACACATAGCCTTGTAAGGTGGAGTACAACTTAAGTACCTATAAAGATGGTTACAAGGCTTTCGCGCCTTCTATATATGCCTTCTCACATGCTTGGACGTGAAACAAGGTAGGTTCCTTCCCATGATAATCTTGTATGATAGTAGGTGCATTGCTCCAGAAAAACCTAATAGAGAACATGATTCTCACTTCACACCACTCTATAAATTTATCGCAATGGCTCACCCACCAACGCGATGCGGTCCCGATCAAGGTATAACTAAGAATCCTTTTCCTTTTGATCTCACATCTCCACCGGGTCTCCATTTCTCATAGGAAAACATCAGGGTCAGCTCCCCCAGTATAACTTGGTAACTTCTTTCCTCCTAGGCACTTGACTGAGCACGCCTTTGTTACTCTTGTCACAAATCCTCTTAACTTCCTTCCGACTAACTCATATGTCCCATGCACCAAATTGTCATATGCTACACTAGTGGTATCACTTACAAATTGAGCATCTTCCCATTGAATAACCCCTTCCGTATGATGCACAACTTCAAGGTCTATGATAGTGTGCACATATATTCTATCTATATATCCTTTTCCCAAGGGTTTGGTATAGGGTGTTGAATTTCCATCTGTTCAATGGGATGATAACACGTTCCTCGTTCTCAAAACTTATATACCCCTTATTGAAATGTAAGTCAGCATTGTTCTTATAGTACCAGGGGCACCCAAGTAACACTGAAATTTTTCTCCTCAGCAAGCACCAAGACTTCAAAGTCTCTAGTGAATTTTTCCCCTTGGATAGTGATAGCAAAGATCCTTCAAAACTCCAATGGGCATTGCCTTCGTCTTGTTCGCCATATACAACACATTCAAAGATGGTTGTAATGGGGGCCTTCCCATTTGATTCCACACATCCAAGGTGAGAACATTAACTTTTACACCCATGTCAATTAGGATATTTCTCAGGATCCATCTATCAACCACAACATTCAGGATAATTTCCTTATCATAGTCAATTTTGTGAGGAGGCATATTAGCATGTAAAACCTTCCTTTCATGCTCTTCTCTAGCACTTGTACTTTCTCTCTTAACCACTCTCCTAGTAAGGGGATGATATTTTATTGCCTCAACATCTTGCATACCTCCTTGACATCATCCGATCCTTCTGTGGAGCCTCAGCGCTCTTCTTTTGCTCTAGCTGCCATGACTACTCCTTCAGGTATTGGATCTCTCCTTGTAGGCTTTGAATAACATCCATGGTCTCTTGATAAACTTCCTTTTGATGAGTGGGGTTTGGATACTTCCCATGCACCACCTCTTCTCTTATGACTAGTGGTATCTTCTTTGGTATTTCCCGGCACATCCAAATTTCGGTTCATGTTGTCACCAATATAGGTTTTAATTCTAACTCACGTGCCACCCTTGGAATCCATTACAAGTATGCTTTCTTCACACTTACCATCACAACGCCCTTGTCTTTCTATTGTTTTTGGCTCATGTGTTCAAATAATTATAGGAAATCCTCATATTTTTACTTCTTCCCACACCAAGATCCTTATAGCGAGTTAATACATTTGCGCTTGTAATGCTCTGTGGACCCATAGTTATAACAAGTTCCACGAGGGAATTCACTTCTTCCACCTCTGTGATTGCCATGACCTCTAAATCCTCTCAGTAAAAGCCTCTTCCATGAGCTCCTCCATCCATGCGCCCTTCATAGTGATGACCATCATCCTTGGAATTGTTTGCAACACCGGTCTAATGCACACCAATATCAAAAGCATCATGTATCCGGTCGATAAATCTAAAATCCTTGGTGTCATGAATAGTAGAGGTACAAATCTTGCAATATCAAGACACATTCTTATGAATCACACGCTACAAAGAGTGGAAACCTACTTGCATCATGCTTTCCATGGAAAATATCATAGTTTATCGTCATGGCACGTACCAATCTCCGAGGACAACTATACTTCGTATGCCCCTCTACCTCACAATCCGTGCACCATAGGCCACTACGAGTCTCATGTGCCAAGGTCACGAGATAGCTTCTCCAACTGCTTTGTCATGGAATAAATCTGAGCTTTAAGAAAAGGATCGACATTGGTATCCACCCTTCCCACAGCCTCAACACGCAGGGCAGCCTCCAAGGCCTCACGCAGTTTGTGAAATTCTTATGCAACAACACTCTCCTAAAGGGTGTTATTAATCCTCCAACAAACCATTAAGAATGTTGAGAAGGATGAATATCATAAGAAAATTTTGACAAGAGAGTCTTAAAGCGTGCATCATACTCCCGCACACTCTCTACCATACCTTGTTGAATCTCCTTCAGTGTGCTAATGTTCTTTTGTTCAAACTCAGGAATATGGAATTCAGCTAAGAAGGCATTATGTAGCGTAGTATAATCTACTATTGTATGGTGAGGGTCATACTTCCGGTACCAACTATGTGTACGCCCTTGCAATGTCGTTTCAAATTGACTTACCTTCCGTTCTGGGGTAGTGATCCCCTTCACGCGCCATAGCAACTCACATTTGTGTACATGATCTACAACATCCTCAACACCTTTGTAATTTGGCAGATGCAAATACATTTCAAAGAAAACTTGCTGAGATGGTTGAGGTCCTTGTCTGCCTGATCTAGAACCTAGATTCCCCTGGTGTTACCTCCTCCACTAGATCCACTAGACCCACCAACGCATGTTCCTCCCGACCCACCGATCCTCTATATCTTCCGTGTCTGCTAGTTCCTATTCCACCTAACCCACCGATCCACCTCACGTAACTAGAAAAGGTCCTAAAATGGTCATGCCTTACGTCCCCATTGTCGTGCTAAACTGTATGCTAACAGTTTGTGATATTACACCGCTACTAGATGTGTGTCCTGCGTCATTTCTAGATGTGATACCAAAGCTTTGTGTATCCATACTTTGTCCAAACATTGTATTAGACAATATACCTCCTAACACAAGGAATGATTGTGTAGTCATGGATGTACAAAATGAAAAATTATACCTCCTAGGTGCTAATCGGTTACTTCCACCAATACCAACTAGGTTAGTAATACTTATCTCTGGATTTGGAAAACTAAACGCCAAGGTTTGGTCACCAGGTGGATTTAGATGTGTGCCGATAAATCTTCTCCTTTCTTAATATGATGATATATCTCTATAATCCAAGGGGATTTCTCTTC
Source organism: Taxus wallichiana var. yunnanensis (assembly GCA_018340775.1). NCBI lineage: Eukaryota > Viridiplantae > Streptophyta > Pinopsida > Cupressales > Taxaceae > Taxus > Taxus wallichiana. The sequence continues at coordinate 222,620,442 of CM031234.1, read as the reverse complement.
CATGCTTGCCAAGATGGGTAGCTCGAATGCTTAGGTTCCACATCCTCTGCGTGAACCTCAAATCCTTCCCATAATGTCTAATTCCATAAATCCATTACTCCTACACTTCATTATACTCCACTCTTAAGCCATCTCTCTTCCCTCTTCTTTTCAGCTACGCAAGGTTTGTCATCTTCCTCCACTCTAGCTTACTTGCCTAGCGCTCAGAAGAAGCTTAGCCAACCATAGGAAATGCTTCCAAACTCAGTGTAATGATCAAGATCTTTATAGCTAAAGAGATAACATGCAAGAACAATCCTCTTGGCTCCCTCAAGAACTCAAACTCAATAACCTTTGGGTAGCAATACGTAGAAATCATGTACTCCAAGGTGTAACTTTTCAACACTCTACTCCACCAATGATCAATTGCATGTGTCTAAGTTAGATCAAAGATCATGCAGCCTCTAATACTAATCTTGGGTCCATACACGAGGTATATAGTACCAACTTGATCTAGATGCATATGTCAAAATCCATTCATACAACTCTAATGGAAAACAACAAAATAATGTCTCATATAACTCATGATACAGATGTTTTTCTACCCGTTTACGTGCATCAAACTCGGTCCAATATTAATCTCTGAGAAAACTCATCCTCTATGATTTTAAGCCATGCTTCAATACTATCCATTTTCAAGCACTCTGTCACAAGATGCACCATTCTCACAACAACTTTGAAAATAGGTCTTGGCAATGAAACCAAGATATAGTCTCTTTTCATCACTTTCTTTAACAACAAACCCCAAATGCACCGACATATCATCCAGATTCGTGGTCCTCTAAGCTCACCCGAGGCAAATGTAAGCGCCCGATCCCCTCCTTTATGTGATCTTTGTGAGAATGATCACCCTTGGTAAGGAGTTCTTACATAAACATGGAATTAACATACCCATTCTCGGGAATTAGAATAAAGAACTAGTCCTAGTCTAATGCATCGAGTGGATGGTATAACATGATCAAATATATGATAGTAGAATAAAACCATGAATAATATCAAGAAAACCCATAACATGCACATGAACATAAGGGAAATGTATGGATCAATATCCATCACATGAGTGCTTCTAAAACTCTTCATTGTATTCATTAATAAAATACAAAGAGCCAAGATTACATCAAGAAGGGTTCCATCTCTCGGGAACGCGTTCATAGTAGTGGGGCTTTTATACATTGCAGAGCCCACCATTACACATTACACAATACCTCTATATTTTTCTTTCTCCCCCTATAGAACCATCCATATGAAGAATAATAAGGAATATCCTCTTAACTACTCATTATTATCTATGAAATCCTAAAGGAATCCTCTCGGATCGTCCTACCACTACCTAGGAATATGCTATATGTTGTCATGTGTTTCCCTCAATCGAGTGCCTTTAGCATGCATTTTCCAGCTAATCCTTAACAACCTCAACTCCTTATCCTTTCATGATAACCATATTAATTCCCTAGAATATCCTTTCCTTGAGCCGCAAGTCTCCATAGCTTATCCACATTTGTATTTGGTCACTTTTCCATTCACTCCCTATGCGCGTCTTTTCATTTTGTCCAAAACTCACTAAGTCCCGAATCCATCTTTCCTGGGCATGAGCCTTCGTACCTCTCCAAGAACTACTTCTTCACGTGCCTTCACGCCCGCTTCCACGCGCCATAAGGCTTTGTGCCTTAGGTACTTAGTTATTTTAGAGGTCCAACAATAAATAAAATATAGACAGATTGCGAGAGCACATGAGGAGGAAAAACAAATTGAAGAACAATCAGTCAATGAATTTGAGACACTTTGTAATGACAAAGAGAACATTCAAGTTCCAGAAGTTGCTCATGATGATTCTTCACATTACAAGGTATTCATTCCTCAACACTATCTCAATTCCACTAATGAATGTCTTCTTGTCTCCCCCTAGTGCATGCCAATTTGGTATTCCCTCAAATGATGAAGAAGACAAACAACTTGAGGCTCCATTTCAACTTGAAATAGAGTTCTTAGAGGATATGTCATGCATCGGGGTTGAATGTCCTTGGTTTGAAAGAAGTGATCCTATGTTGGTGGAAGTTGAAGTTCATCATGAAAATAGGGACACAACTAATTTTTCTCTTATGTTGGAAGAATTTCAAGATAGTGAAACCCAAGTCATTGATGATAACCCTCTTATTGATTTGAGTTCTTTCAATAACAAACAGTGTCTGAACCTAAAGAAAAGCAAGTTAATGAACTCAACAGTCCTCTTATCATATTTGCTAATGAAATCAGCACACCGAGCCTTTTTGCAGTCCCTCGAAGCAAATAGAAAATGGAAATCCATGTCTAGAATCTTTTCTTCACAATTATGATTATGACAATCCTCTCTCAGCTCATTCTTTGGAATACAAGCAAGAGGAAGAAGATGATTTTGTTGATCATTTTTGCCTAATCTAACAACCTTTAAGTTCCCTACTAATCATGAAGATAAATCAAATGCAATTTGTGCTTAAGAATCAAGATCTTCTAGAACTAGAAAGCAAGGGTGTTGATTTTGTAAAAGCAACAAGTATGTTTTCCAAGGATAGGGTAGAAATTGCACATAATGACAATGGTAAATCATTCAGTACTTTTTCCTAATTCCTCTTGAAATTGATTACAAGGAAAATCCGATGGAAGTGCATGTTTCTCATGAGTTGTGTCATGATGATAGTTGCAATCTTCACACAAATGTTATCAAGATACTTCATTGAAACAGAATTTGGTGCTATAAGGATTGGATTTTCTCATGGATCCAATTTTCAGAGTTCATTGGTGTACAAAAATCAATATGGAAGTAGCCAAGGTCGTACAGGATTTTGTATGACACTATTCCTCCACCTTCTCATTGTCATAAGAATAGAAGTTTCAGGTAGACATTTGGTTCTTCACAGAACTAGGTAATTTTAGTGTGGAGTATCACTATGTGGATGGTCTACTTGTTTCCGTGTTCCTTTTTAAGCCACACAATGCTCTTATGATGTTTTGGTGTACTCAAGTGATCATTTTTCAATTCCTAGGTGCCTCATACTTTCAGTGTGTTATTTCATAAAGGTACCTATTTCTCTCATCTTGTTTATGGAATTGTGTAAATTTTGTACAGTCTCTTTCCTTTCTTATGTAAATATCATTTTCTTCTTCGTACATACTTTCCCATTTTTGGCTATTTTTCCTTCCCCTGCTCCTCTTTGTGTGTCTTTGTGCATTGGTACATCAATGTATTGAGTGTATTGAGAGAGTGTCTCCTGTATTAATCCTTGGCCCATTGGATAAGACACGGGTCTATTTCAAATCCTAAGATTCTCGGTATTCAAGCTATGTCTTGTTTGCACTTTGCCCAATCCAAGCCATGTCTCGAGAAAGAGCCACTATTGTCACTCGTTATAAAATAGTGAAATTTAAAAAAATTTGGTTAGATGCTTGTGTTGTGGGTATTTCGGGTGTACTCGATACTCGTGACCCTTGTTCCATCCAATGCCCAGCCTCCCCACAAATCCTCCGCTTACGCAATATAAAGAAAAATAAGTTCCTCGAGTTCTCCCAACCTCCACCATATCTACATTTGGGTTTGAGTTTGAAGTTAATGTTGAAAGTTCACCAATTCAAGATGATGGAGTAGAAGGCTCCCATACCAAAGTCAACCTATCATGGTGATGAAATGATTTCAATCAAGAATAAATGTTAGTTATATATATATATATATATATATATATATATATATATATATATATATATATATATATATATAATTTTCTCCCTCAAATTAATTCAATAATTGTAGTGTAATGTTCAGTTAACTTAAGTATCAAGTTGGTGTTTAATGCGGTGAGCTTTGCTCCACAATACATTTCCTTCCCGTTCTTTGCGGCTATTGCAAAAGATTTTGGAACAAAGGGAAAGAGTTACTTCGTACTCGTGGTTCTCCGCATCACACAGTTTGCCATATTACTCGATATTTTGTTCTTTGCAAGTAGTGCGGAAATTTCTACCCTCCAAGGAACTTGTTCTTCCCAAAGCATTTTTATCCACACTTGATTGTTCTCTTCAATTCTCTCTTTCCCGCGAGCCATGTCTTCTTGCGGATATTTCATTTTCAACTGGAACCAATCTCATAGACACCATTCATTAAGAAATTTTTAAAGGAAAAGGATCAAAGGTATTTTGTTGGTCTTTATACAAGTCCACATTTAAAATTATTCACGAACGCATAGTCATTGGAAGAAAGGTTGAGATTATATCAGTGGAGGATCTTCAGAATATCTTTCAAGATGTTAAGGAAGTTCTGAACAATGCATTGCAAACAGAGAACTTATCTCTTTCACCTCGATGTTCCGACGAGATTGGCTTTTAAGTATTTTTCTCAGAGGGGATTCGATATTGCAGTGGTAGAGATTGGCTTGGGTTGTGCACGTGATGCCACCAATGTCATACACAACAAGCGACTTGTTATTGTTGTTATCGCAGAAATTGGTAAGGAACATATGGATGCCCTAGGAGGTTTATTAGGGAACATCACAATTTTAAGGAATCCGATTAAAGGAATTTATACCAGCACGATAATTCTATGTTTGAACACACAAAACCGCCTCTTAATACACAAGAGCAACCAGCAGTTGGGTTACAATTTCAGGGGATCCTGGAGTTGTGTCTAATGGAATATGCAGAGAAGATAAACCAGTTGCAGGGAAATCTTACCAGCATGGTGAATTTAGATTTGAACAAGGACAACAGGTCAAGGGATAATGGATGGGTGGAGCCGCTTCTTCTGACTCGAAACTAGCTTTGAATGATGATTTGATTATAAATCAGAAATATAAGATTTGGAATGACTATTCGTATGCAAATTAGCTTGCCTATTTTTATGCGAAGTGGAACGGTTTTCTACATGCAAAATCGAATCAACATTCATGTACAAAGTGGGAATCATGATTCATCTACAAAGGAAGAGAATGGAAGAAAGTATGTGAATTGTTTGACAAAATGCCTCAATGAAATAATATAGATTTTTCAGTCATTAGAGGATACAATATTCAATGGAATCTTTGATGATCATGATCCATATGGGCACAGAGTTGGCAGAAGGGTCAAGGACTCTCAACCTTGTATGTTGTTAAACCAGTGGCTTGAGCCGATTTTAGTTGAATACCGAAACTCAAAGGGAAGCAAAGTATTCGGCCATACTCTTCAAACAACAATTGGTATCTTATTTGGAAAGAATATTTATGATAATAAGAGATAACGTGAAGAAGGATATAGGCAAAGGATCAGGGTCGTTAGGCATGATGGGAATTGTTTAGCAAGTTTCAAATAGTCATTGGAAAAGTATTATCAAAATTCTTAACGCTTTGTTTAATGACTATGTGAAAATCACGTACCTCTGTTTCTAGTTTGTAAACTCTTTACACAATTTTTTTGCATTTATCAATGTGCAGCTTTTCAACATCCTTTTATTGCGATGTGAATGTTATTATTTTAGCAATGGGGAAATATATAAAGTTCGAACTCACAAAGTTGGAAATATGGATATGTGAGGCTTCAGAACAATATGCAAGGACAGCTTGGGATGAGCTAAGATACATTAGACAAGTTGATGGGTTCCTGGTGATACCTCAAAAACCAAAGAAGTATCTGGATGAAATTTTACATGGTATTTTTCCAGTTCTAAGTATTTAGCATCTTTATTAGATAAACACCATGTGTGGGCTGGATGGGTTTGTGTGTAAAATCATGGAAAAGGCACTTGATGATCGCACTATTGGCCATAATCCTGAACATTTGGGTTTATTGATTGGGCTACCTATAGATCCAGATGTTCCTATCATAATTTTTATTGGAAGATTGGAAGTACAAAGGCCATAAATGTAATTAATTAATTCAGTTTTGAATTAATTAAATATCAAGCTTATATAAGCTATAATGTAAAATGTATTTAATTAATTTACTCATCAAATTAATTAAATATTACAATTGTAATGTAATGCATAACTCAAGTTGAGTCAACTTGAGGTTTGGGGTAGATTAGAGTTGGGTTAGGTTAGAGAGTAGTTTTATAACTACTTGGAGGAAAATGCCTATAAAAAGTTGCATTGTAATTGTAAAAGGGGGTTTCCTCTCTCATTCTCTCATGCCAAACTCTTGGAGAAACTATTCTGTCTACACATTTTGCTACTCTAAGTTTGAGTACACAACTTTTCCTTGATGAATACAATGTGCTTTCTATACCGTTGTGTTAATGATTTTTCAATTGCAAAATCTGCTAATCTGCTTGTGATTAGATTATTAATATTATTGTTCCTTCATAGTATGATTGATGCCCAGGTGAATCAGACTTTGTGTTGATTATCAAAGTACATGGAATTTGTGCCATACCAACATATTTTGAGGGAGAAGAAGACTTTGTGCTTCCTATATTTCACGCTCATTGTATGGATTTTTCCAGATAGAAGTGTTCTCCCATTTCTCATCCAAAAACCTTGTAAGGCAATCTTGTACGACCAAGAAGGACTGGTGTGTCCTTGATAAGATAGATTTGTAGAACTTTGTGTCTCGATTTATTTGTCTTTCCTAACACTTAGGGGTTGTGTTCTTTTCCCACTCATTCCTCCTCTCTCTCATATTTTTCTTTTCCCAAATTTTCGTCATTTTTTTGCTTTCTAGTTAAAAGCACCAAAAATACAAAAATCACATCATACGAGGGAACTACCCTCTCACAAAGTAGAGGAAATTTTACCCTGTCCAAAGGTGAATTTCCCTAACTATTTTTGGTTTTCAAACACTTCCATTGGGCATATTCAGTGACAAAAAATCCAACCAACATTGTGCATATCAATTGTATCCTCTGGTAAATATTTGTCAGAATGGTGTATCGATTGGATTAGAGATTGGCATACCAATCTTATGTTTTGGATGTAGAGTCTGCCAACAAATAATTTGAATCAAATTTTAAGACCTTGAACCTTGGCAAAAATACATACAAAGGTTGCATAAGTAGAGTTTACTTGCATAGGCGTGTTGTACAAGTGTTGATCTCCACTTTAAATGAATGGATTATTTAGGTTACAACATGTATATACAGAAAATTACTAGCATGATATGAAAATCCACACTTCTGTTATGATGAGTCTGATCACGTGAGATAAAATAATGTACATTTGTTACACGCTGGTAGAGAATTCACTAGAGATGCAATGCGCACAACTATCTAAAAACATCTCCTTATCAGATCTAGAAGTGGAACTTGGAAGGTTACACAACCATCAAAGATTCGTAAGTGCAACCATAAATTAAATATGGAGAATACACACAGAAGCTGAAGAAAACAACATGGAGTCAATGAATCTATCCACACACAATCTCACAGAATAATATTTATCATCCTCAGAGGTGAATTACAATACTATATCCCCTATAATTACTCTCACATATTCATATCTTCTTTGATACCAATGTTAAACTTTGGTACAAACTTAGAATAAAACTCAACACATGTAATTGAAAATATAATATAAAAATTTATTCTAGATAATAACATAAGAGAGTAAAATGCTTTATAGACTAATGATCTCCTAATATGAAGGATTCAATTCTTATCCACTAAATCTCTCCACCTATCTCTAATCCCTCATATCTCTCACTCAACTCCTAATATCTCTCTAGAGATAATCTACGTAAGTTATTATCACAACTCACCAATATAATTAAACTATTACAACATTATATGAGTTGTTTATATGACAACTCAAATATTACAAGCACACACATAAATAATGTTCACAATAACATATAAATTCCCTATCACCGAGGAGACAAGAAAAAGCGTGGAGTGATAAAATGAAGCGTGGAAGCTAAAGCAGAGGAAGTGATCCTAGGGGTGAAAGCATATGTGTTATGTCGTATTGTACCTATTGTCATCACTTGATGAAGGGATATTTCTTGTTGTGTATTAAGGATAAACTGCGCAAAATAAGAGTGAAAAGAGTAGTCAAAGTCATGTATATGTGAAATTTTGATCCAAGTATGTACAAATGCGCAAAAGTAGTAAAAAGATCATGTGCACCTTATTGATCCCGAATTTATCCCTCGGGGAAGGGGAACACGGCATGAAAAATGTGCGGGAGACGAGGTGATGGAGTCATGCCCACATGAAACGTTGTTTTATAGCCGGGGTGGGGTCTTCCTTCGCTCGTTTTCCAACCCTTCCCGAGGAATGATAGGAGGCACCCAAACAAAGGGTGTGGCTGATATCCTGCTACTTTTTACTTCTTCCTTGGTCGGGGAGAGGACTTGATATGCGGTCGAGGAGCACAAGGCATTTGCAGATATCGGAATGATATCTCGGATCCATTTGATTAGACTATCTCGGGTTAGGCACAACCACCAAATGTAAAACTCGCTCGGAAGAGTGGTCACTTAAGCATTACAAGCACCCAAAGACCCGATATATACGCTAAAGGCAGTGTTACCCCAACCCACACATTAATCCTGAGGGTTTGAGTAAGTTTTTTGTAGATCGATGATGGGGATATTGGATCGGGGGTGAGAACACGTAAGGTGTGCACATTGGCAATGTGATCTCCCAGGAAGATTTGTAAAGTATGAATAACAATCTGATATCCATGTAGTGTGTTAAGATATTTGCCAAATTTGTTCGATTTTAGTGCGAGATAAGAGGAACTTCAATCAAGAAGGGGAAAAGCGGAAAAAAATTCAAGGGGTAATTGGGGGAAATCTAGAGACAAAATGTCAACTATCATATGTTTCCATTATTACATGAATACAAGTGAAGAAATGAATGAGCCTTTTGTAGGATATTTTTTTGCAAGGAAAGCTCTGGGAAAACCAAAATCTAAATTCCTAACAATCCAACTTAGTACACCTAAGGATATATTGTCCCATGTAAATCATGTTGAATATTCTAGGATCAAGGGACCCCCAAGACTTACAAATCATACCCCCAAATCCTACTCAATCTACATGGAGATTTTTATAGGCTTCAAAAATGATGATTTCAGGTATGTCAAATTCTCACACCCTTCCTAGAAAAGAGCTAAGTAGTGACAAGATACTTTCACAATTGAATTACAACCACAATTCACACAAAATCATAACAAAAGACACATATCACTTCCTTCTCAACATCATTTCACAACAAGAACAAAGGAAATATCACAAATCCTAATGAATTTGCCAAGTGAGACCCATTAAACTTAGGAAAAACAAGGGAGACATATATTTACACTCTCAATCTAGTTAATGATTATACACATGTAATCATTTGAATATAAATTATCAATAATAGAGTTATATAGAAAAAACCTTCATAAAAAAATTGTGTCGTCTCCATGGTTGGCACAGTATATCTATAAATTCCTTCAATTTTTACCTCAAGAGCTTCCCACCCTTTTTCCTTATTTCTAAGACCTCCTCTTCTCCCTCTAAAACTCCCTCTTTATATCCTTATCCATCAAGGATTTTAGGGAATATTCAGTTGGATTCTAACCGATTTAATTTCAGGTTACATTTTTAAGACCCATGGGAATTATTGTTGAATAATTCCTCACAATAGTATTAAATTGTATTTGTCACTGGCTCATAATTATTATGCCACCTTTATGAATAAATCTGTTCCCATATTTATTAAATATATTGTTTCCCTCATGCTTGAAAATATGTTTTGGCCAAAGAAATAAATTTGATGAAACATCTCTTAACTACACGGGTGCCAATTAAATATTCGACGGTGCATTTTACATGGATAATCAATTTTCAATTAAACTTCATCTCAAGGCTATAGATTTTGGGAGGATATGGTATTAATGGTGAAATGATTTCTCCCATATATGTCAATTTAAAAGACAATCCTATTTAATCTTGGCTTATTGTTATACTGACTTACCACATAACTGCCTCCCGCATCCTTCACCATTTGTTTTCCATCAATCACCTTGCTTCCATGTCTTCTTCACCTTTGACTTGAATCTTCTTCCTAGAGAGCTCACCCATTTGGGTGAGTGTTTCCAATTGATTGGGTCATATGAGGCCCTCATTCGCCATCTCCTCAACATACCAGATATTAGGGCGGGTCCTCCCAATGTTTCCTCTCTAGAGGACATGTTATCATTTGTCTTGCAGCACCTCTCAGAATTGTGCCCTTCATTTCCTATTTTTCAAGTTCTTTATTTCCACCTAGTTCACCCGTATTAGGCGGACATCAAACAATTGAAATACCACTAGCTTTTCTAGTTCCCTTATATTAATGGTGATTATTGGTGTTTGAACTGCTATTACCAACCCCTCAATTTGACCACAAAAATCACAATGCCTAGCCTTCTGCTTACTCAACATGGGGAAGAACAATTCCAAAATGCACCAGAGAATGAAACAGAGAAGCGTATGAAAACCTTAGAGGCTGCCCTTGTTGAGGTACAATCACCGATAGGCACCCAATATTTTCCTCTCAAGAAGAGAAGAACCATGAGAGAGGGTTCTTCTAGTAGAATTCCTCATTTCCCGTATCTCAACTCTCCTCAGGTATGAAAACCAAAGCATATATAAGAGGGGGATGTTCCCTTTCTAGAGTGGGTAAACTCACCTAAAAGGAGAATGGAATTCACCCAATTATTGAATGGGCCATGGTTAGGAACTCAAGAACTACTAGAGATGGGTATGTCTCGGGGTTTAGTGGTCTATGTCCAATTTGTGTTCAGCGAGGTGGCTCATAATGACTTTATTCAACATATGAAAGACTTGCTAAAAAACGTATTCCAATGCCTCTAGATGAAGATATGTCTACAAAGGAGTGATGTTTATGTTTTTCCTTTTATAAATTCATCCATGTATATGTATGTGTATACATTTTTCAAGGGAAGGGGCCCCTAAAATAGAACCCCATTTTGTTCACTATAATTGTTTCTCTGAGTTGCATTTTTTTTTTTTTTAAATGTATGATGTGTGTAAATATTGTTTCTTTAAAATCATTCAGAATATCTTGCATTTCTTTGTATTTTTTTCTTATAACAAGAACACCCTCAAAACATGCAGTCCCCCTCATGGTTGCATCTTCATATATCACACATTACTGCACCAAATTATGGGGAAAATAAATGGGCCTTTATCACCTTGTTTGCCCTTAGAAATTGCGAAAAACGGTGTTTCTTTGTTCCTTTCATCCTTCAATCAGGTGGCCGGTCAGGAAAAAACTCATGAATTGTGTCAAAGCTAAACAATAACAAATCGGACCCCGGGCCTTGAAATGATATTCACTTTGTAATTCGGGTAAGGATCTCTTCTCAAAAACTAGGAAGAAACTCTTTTTGTATTTTTCACATTCTGGATAGGGCCCGAAATATATAACACTCGTTCATTTTTACTATGGAATATATAACATGGATTGGAGTTTTGAGGTAACTTTAGATTCTACTTTTAGGTTAGGCCATATAATTCTGGAGATACCTAACCTTCAAGCTTCGGGGAAAATTGCAATTACCATACTCGCACTTAGCCAAACACGTCTGAAGTCCTGACCCTGCACCAAAATACAATCTATTTTGTACCTTAAGTATGTAAAATTTTAAGAACCTTCGTAGTAGCAATAAGATCAACTTACACTTGACCTCCCATTACGAAAAGATGAATCTAGATATGAGAGATACAACTCAAAATCAGTTCTCATCATGTATTTATCCTGAAAAAGGATTTAGAGAATAAAACAATTAGAAAAAATAAAGATAGTCATGTATGCGCACCAACACACCTGATCCATGATGAGTGAAGAATATATAAAGGATCTTTAAAATGTTGTAAAAGAATGAGTTTTTGGGAAATCTCACGCCAAGAACGATTTTTTGGGCGATCTCACTCCATGGTAGAAGAAGTGTTTAGGAGAAAGATCTAGTGTTTTTCTCTATCCCTAATCGCTTCCCAAAATTATACAACACTACAAATGGTGTGATCCTCCTTTTTCCAGTTCGATCCAGCTTTCATACAAGTAGAAAATGAAGATAGAATGCCTTTTGATTGTTGGAGGATTGTTCCTATACTTGAGAAAACTACTTTGTAAAATGTTAAAATTTGTGTTGCTCTAAGAAAAATGTTGCAGAATCCCCCTTGGTCATAAGCACCCATGAAGGGTCATGGGTTCCTAGGCACTGAACATCCATGTTGTGATGAGGACCCAAGTCGAATCTAGGTCGTTTATGTGACTTAAGACCGTGTTGTTCTGTAATGTGTAGGAATGAACTGTGATTATGTATTGTTGAATGGGGTGACTCATTCACCTAGTGTATGTCCCCCTCATTTAGGGTGTATGTGATGTTGCTAGGAGGATGCGGCCCAAAGAAGAGGATTGAAAAATTAATTGAAACCGATACCTGCAAGAGGAGGGGGAATGTGCTTGGTAGAAACCAAGGAACATCTAAACAAAGTGGCTAAAAACATGTGTTAGTGCAAATAATACAAATACGCATATAGAAGACAATTTTTAATATAGAAAGTAAGAAGAAAATGTAGATGGAAAAAATAAGGTTTCAAACATGGGACATCACTCACAATTTCGTAAGGCAATAAGGGCCGAGCGGCCAAAAGCATATAACAAATGAACAAGAAAGACATAAGGAAAAGCCTGCAAACAATGGCATATAATAGCAAATAGTAGCAAGCAAAGTGTTAGGGAACCATGGTGGAAAATAGTTCTTGCAACAAAAAAATGGTGCACATGAAGCACCCATTAGCATGTTAGAAAGATAAAAATTATGTCATGATGTGTATGATCCGATATAAAATAGTGTGCTAGTAATAATAGGAAGTAGTATAAAACGAAACAATAATAACACTTGTAATGTGTACAAAATTAAATGCCCATATGAGCCTCTGTGGGACTTGGTAAGAGGTATTGTTCCAAGAATCCAAGATATGTGTAAGGATCTATAGAAATTCTATAATCATAACTAGAAAGTAGGTGAACACGCATGTGTATATGATAAAGATAATGACATAAAAATATCTATCTAGCATGAAAACAAAGTGTACATGTAACAAGTATAAGAAATCAAGAGTATGTGCAACCAAGATATGCAAAGATGCTTTATGAGTGTGAATAGAATGGAATGAAAATTGAGTGTGATAGGGGCAGCATACCCCCCAAGAAAATGTGTATGGATGTGTATGCGATGAGGTTCATTTATAAATTTCCCCTCAGTAGTCAAGAATGAAACATAAAACAAGAGAGTTTCATTGGGAAATGGTTTAATAGTGTGCTCTAGATAGATATGATCGATGAAGCATAGAGTGTATAGAGTGAGTGAGTGTGGTGAAGTTCATTTTACATTTATACCCTTAGAAGTCGAGTGTGAACTGTGTAACTAGAGTGTGTCATCGTAGTGTGTTGTGTGAAAATTAGAAATATGTGTCATGAATGCGCTGAGTGTGACATGTATCATGTGTATGATGTGAAGTTCAAAAATGTAGTGAGACCTCAACAGTCAAGTTTGAACCATAGCACAAGAGTGTGTCATCGGGTGCTGACGATACAATTTTATCAAGATGTGTGTGAAAGACTAGACGCTTAAGCATGAAGTGAAATAGTAGAAATGTGAGACACCTAATATTTCTAGAAGGGGAGAAGAGTAAGCATGATTCCCCCAAGTGTATGATGAGAAGAAGAATCACGTAAACTAATCTAAGAGATCATCTTTGTCATTTTTGAAGTCAAATGGAGATGCGTCAGAGACCTGGTAAGTGATAGTATGTGGTTGATCATATACGGATCCATTGTGGTGTATGTTGTACATGCCCATTGCATATTCTTCATCAGTGAAAGGTGGTTGTGGACAACCATGTGCATACCAATGAGTAATATTTTGTGCATAGATGAGAAATGAATCATTGCAAATAGAAATGTGGCTGAAAGGCATGGGAAATGTGATGTTAATATGATTAGGGTCCAAAGTTCCCCAAATGTATTCAAGCCAAGATTTCCCAAGTGTGAGTGGAGAAGTGCGAGAAGTGCGTGCAATGAAGACTGATAGATGGAAGACACGAAGACCATAGGCACTGTAATGCAAACATATCCATGATAGAGGTGAGAAGAATGAGATGGAGGGAGGAGATCATCCAAAGGTGCGAATCCTATACCAGCTGCCATCATCTGTACAAAATAGTTTCAGAGTAAGTGGGATCGAATGGAATGTGATGCCAATAAGATTTATTCATGAAAAGAGTGCATGTGAAAGGAGGAAGCGCAGATGTGGGCTCCTCATGAGAAGATGAGATAGGTGGTATGACATCCAATGTATGGACAAACCCCCAATAAAGTACCATAGTATTAGTAGAAGGAGGGGGTTTCTTGAATTGATATTCACCAGGGCCAATAAAAATGAAATTATCATTGAAGTATGAATCATCTATCTTGATAGGAGTAAAATTAAGATTGCACAATTTTTCATCAATAAGCTCAATAGTATCAACCTCATCATCAAAATCATCAGTGCTAACATTGTCATGTTGGATAGTAGTATCAAGGATATTGGTAGGAGGTGAGCCAAATGCAAGAGCAAGAGGAGTCTCAACAAGTGGAGCAGTAGTGTTTAGTGGAGTAAACATGGTGGGTGAAATGATAGTAGTAGTATGAGTGGAAATAGGTGGAATTATTGTGGTGGTGGAAGGAGGCTGTGAAGCACTAGATTGACCAATATCATATGTTCCAATATTGTTATATGGAATAGGCTACGATTGAGGGATAAACATAGTGGTAACGGGTCTATGTAGCAAAATTTGAATGGTTCGAGTCGAGAATCAATGATATGTTTATAACCATCATGTAATAATTTAACACATCAATGTACGATAGATGGGACAACATGCATTACGTGAGTCCGTGGTCTACCCCACAGCATTAAAAACGAAAGGAGGAATCGATAACAAATAATATTGTAGGAAAAATCTTAGGCCCAAATTGTATAGGTAATGTGATAGTTCCTAGGCATGTGCAAGTAATGGAATTATAGCCACAAATGAGAGTGGAATTTTTAACAATGAGATTATCAGTAATGTTGATTTTCTTTAAAAGGGAGTGAGCACATAGATTAATGGCGGATCCATTTTCAATGAGTACATGCTTGATACAAATGGTTTTAATGATAGCAGTGATAAGTAGAGGTACACATGGATTATCAATAGCATATGGCGATATGTCCTCATCACTAAATGATATAGCACATGGTATATTTTTGAGAGAATAAATGAGATGTGTGAAGGCCACCGAATAATTATTGCTTTCAATATGGATAGAATGAAGGGCGACCTCTAATGTATGATGACAATCGGGTGCATTGCGTAATAAGTCGTAGAGAGATATTTTAGCCAGTGTATTCTTAAGTTGCTCGATGATATCATAGCCTTTAGAAGTGGTGGTAGGAGCCGTAAAAGTGATAGGTGGTGGGATAAAAATGGGATGAGACATAGGAGGATAAGTGCAGCGAGTGGTGAATACATTAATAGTTAGATCAGCCCTAGGCATAATAACGTGAGGAGAAGGATGAGTACAAACTTGCATAAAATAAACAATAGTATTGACCATGCTATAAACATTAGTTGTGGTGAAATAAGGATAAGAAGATTGATCCATGACTTGAGAAGAAGAATACATACTCAGAAGGTAGGGTTTGAATGGATGGGTTCACCAAATGATTTAACAAATATTGAAATTTGTAAAACCCTAATTGCAAAGTCACAACACAATAATAAGAAATGAAGTACATATATGACACAAGCAATAAGCTAGATAAAAATGAAACCCTAAGTGTAAGAGAAGTAATAGATGACTTATCTGATTTCATAATTAATCCTCAAGTATGCCGGATTGTATAACTGATGAAACATGAGGGAAAATTGTCGCAACCAAACCCAAAAAATTGTATGACTGTCGGAGCAACTGGACTAGGGCACCTATGTGCTAGAGACTGAATTTTGGTGCATGTGTCTACGTAGGACCTCAGAAAATGATATTTCTTGTGTCGCACTAATGTTGTTAAACTTTGTTGTTGGTTTCTTATATGTCATATTATGCCCATAGAATTCTCTTGTAACCTACAAAACAAATGACCTCTTGCAAAACCCCAAAACACATCAAAACCTAAAATGAAAAATATGTAAATGGGGAGTTGGACTGAACTCGAGGTCACCCAAAAGAGTGAAATTATAACCGAGTACTGCACCACATCTCATACTCTATGTATTTACGTGTTTGGGTATAGTTGTGCCCTAGGAAGCTCTTGTGCAATATGTACTTTAGAATAACGAGCAATAACTAGATGTATCAATATAAGTAGATGTGTGGATGGAAAAATAAAATTCCCCTCCTATGAAGTGTATGTATAAAAATGTAGTCCTTTGTCCCTTGAATGAATCTAGATGGATGTTTTGATGCTCTTGAAATTCCTTTGGATGCAACCTTAGGTGATAGTAATATATGCTTAGAGCTTGGTCCTTTATTATGGTCACATAGCTTTCTATTTATAAGATTCCATTGTTTTAATTTCATAATTAACATCTAAAAGTTTGACCACCAAGAAAAAATATTCCTAAAAGATAAAAGAGGCTCAAAAGGGGTGAGCAAGATACAAAGAGGTCGAGGGCACCTGAACCGGTGTGTTTGGATGGGCGCCGGTGTCTAGAATCAAGAAAGATAAATCAATGAAAGTTAGACTAGGCGGTGAGGTGTGTGAGACCATAGAGAAAAAAATAAATTAATTAAGGAGGCCAAATATATATGTTAATTAATAATTTTCTCACTTAGGAATCATATGACTAGTGTGATGTGATTAGGATCTAGAAATGTACCCAAGTGCTTATTTAGTGTCTACAGAACCAAAGGCTATTCTCCCTTACTTATTAGAGGGATAAGTGAAATTGTTGGGACCATTTCCCCTTGAAAAAATATTTTATGGTCTGGTGGTATTATAAGTTTACTTTCTAATGTTTATTTTACATCATCATCTCCTTATTCTAGATATACATGTGAGGTGATGCATGTTGTGTTTTGTTCGAGCATTGTGTTGTTGTTATGTGGGCCTAAGTGATAATGTAAGTGTTATTGATGTAATTAAAAAGATATTTGTGTTTTGGTTGTGTTGCTAGTGTGTGTGGTACACCTTATCACTAAACGACCATGAAATAAGGCATGTACTACTCCCACTACCACTAGAAGCCATTGATAACAAAATTATTAGACTAGGTTAGATAAGATTAATGATGACAAAAGAACAAGCTATCACATAAGGATTTTTGTAATTTTGTATTGTAATAATTCATCCCATATGTGTCATTATTAGGAATTGGAACAAGTATGCAAGGAGTGATACGGTCATTATCCTTCCTATAATAAACCTACCTAAAATTAGTTGAATGTACCCATGCAACCTCATTTCTACTACCAATAGATGAAACTCCCGATTCTTGAGGTGTGGATAATTTTGTTTATTATGTGAATTCTTGTGATATTATATGGTGTGTGAAGGTAATCACAATACTAAAAATAAATTCCAACCAATTTTCCACAGCTTTTTACAACACTCACATATGTGGTGTAGGAAGTATGATCCATTGTAGCAAGTAGTGGAATATGACCTACTCAAGAAAAAATTGGAAGAATTTGATATCCCAAATTTTGAATAGAAAAACTTAACACTCTTGAAGGAGATCAAACAAGGACAATATAAAAGTGTGCACATGTATGATGAAAGATTGAAAACCTTTATATAAAATTTATTATATGAGCTCTATTAATTCTAGCATGTGCAACAATTTTTAGGAGGGCTTCTGAAACCATTTATAAGTGCACTCTTATTAAACACCATTGTCAACACATATGGGTCCTTGGAAGTTACAATATAATCTAAATCCATAGGAAGTGTAGATATATGAGTAATCCATTCTTAGAGGTATTTATCTCCAACAAGTCTCTAGAATTATAGATTCTCACCGCTAGAGTAACATAGGAGAAGTGTGTAGGAAATTGGTGTCTTGATTTCTAGGTGGAGGGGAATGCAAAAAAATCCAAAGGAAAGCTATGTGCATCACAATGAAGCAATATTATATTTGTAATGGGTACCATAATGTACAAAAATTCTAGTACTACAATGGGTAAAACAAGTGAAGGTATCACTTTGGTTGTAGGTGTGTAATGTAAGCACACATGATACAAATAATTATCACATGATCAAAGAAGATAAATAAGCATGCTCAAAAATCATACTCGAAGCAAGTGTTTCCACCACATAACATAATCAAATATATGGTGGAGGATTATGCCAACATGTAAGAGGAGAAGGAAGGTGAGGAGGAATATTTCCCCAAAAGTTTCTACAAGTTTAGTGACCCTAGTCATTACTAGTGTGATTTTCTCAATTTTCCTACTTGTGAGTATTGTAAAGGTATGCACAAGACCAAGGATTTCCTATATATCTAACAAAAGATAAATCAAAGACAGAATGGTCCAATTAAGGGTCCAATAAAGATCAAACTTGAGACATGGTCCCCCAGTAGTAGCTAGAACCAAAAGGAAAGGCCCAAGTAAGTGTAACAACTTGCAAAGGTGTATACATTCAACCTAAAAAAGCAATATTTCATCAGGAATCTCCTTGGTATTTTCTTGACTTAGTGATGAACTATATGTATGGTGTAGGATAGAATTTGATCATCTAGAAGTCGTAAGAAATATTGAGGTAATTGCGAAGGTGATATTCAAACCACATTTTATCTTTGAGACAGGACATGAAGGTAGAGGCTTAGAAAGGCTTTACAAAGTAGGAATTCAAAGATATAAGATATTGCACTTGTTAATATATAAGGGTGTACTACCTCTTTTTAAGGATTTGTTAGAATAATTCCTTTAATTAGAAATCCACGTGCAAGAGAAATCTAAAGGTTAAGATTTAAAATTATAAAATCAAGAATTCGATGGCGATTTATTATTGGATTCCATCTTGAATGAACAGTATGTGCAACTCCTTATTTGTACCATTTTTGAAGTCGGTATAATTACAAAGGATGTATGGACACACATGGAAATACCGCCTTTGAAACCTACTCCAAACTCCTTTTTATGGCCAAAAAAACAAGGGTGATCCCACTTGGCACAATTAAATGATTAAGCTAGGACATCATGGGATCTAAGTTCAAGGAAAATTTTGAGGTCATTGAGTTCAAAAATATGGTCATTACTCATCCCTATTAGGAAGGACTTAGTGCTTTAATAATACCGAGAACATGTGTTTTAATAAGTTTTATATGAGCTTTAAAATTGTGAGAATATTGTTTTAATACCCCATTGACCCAAGCCAAATACCATCATTTTTATAAATAGTTGGTATTGAGGAAGATGTAAAATACATATATAAGCTCATGGTGCAAGGAGGAGATTAGATACAACTTGACTAGGAAGGATGCCTTGAATGGGAAAGTGACAGTATATTTTAGATGCTACCAACAATGTTTGTCATAGGTGGGTCGAGTAAGCATAAGATATCACTTTGGTAGGAGGTGTGCGAGATGTAAGGAGGAAGTCCCTATAATTTGTAAGTAAAATGGTATGATGAACGAGAATGAAGAAGTAAGGCATAAGATCTTCCCTTTTAGGCATATAGGCCTAATCACATGTCAGTCATAAAAAAGTTCCCAAAGAGTGTTTGCGTGCCTTTAATAGAGTATTCAAGATTTTTTGACAAAGGTTATCTAAAATAATAAGATATAATAGGATAAGATGCGCAAGAACCTAAATGGTGGAATCGAGAGGCTTTTCTTCCAAAGGAGGAAGAGAGGGTAAACTTTTGTCATCCATCGGTTTCTCGTTGGAATAACATTAAGGAATATTTATTAACTCGGATTGAGAGGAGAAATGAAAGAATAAAATTTCCAAACTATGATGGAAGCACATGCCTTATCTCACATATGCACACATGTAAAAAATAGTGGGTTAAAGGCCCAAAGGAAATCCTATTATACTTATGGGTGTATGCATTTTACATCATATTAATGGCTTGGGCATGTGCTTTGTATATCTTATGTGAGACCAAGAGAGAGACATGGGAATGGGAGAAATTCAAGGGATACCTATCCCAAACCTTTTAGTTTCATTCGAGTACCAATGAATGAGCCCCTAAAATTAAAAAGGAGGCCATCTTCCACAATGATGAACTCATGAAAGAAAGAGTATCCCACATCTATGATATGGAGGCATACACACTAGGAGTAATTTTCAAGGAAGAATCCAAAGTTATCTAATAAAAATTCCAAAGGAACCAACACATGAACTATATACGAGAGGAAATGCCCTGATGTAATTCAATTATTAAGAGGACCCCAAATAAAACTTGAAAATCCAAACTGGATTTATTGAGTGTATAGTGAAATATTCACATGGCATAGATAAATGATATTATTTTGAGTTGATTTGCATAATAGAGGTAAACATTGAATCAAAGACTAAACCCCAATTGGTTATTATTGGTAACTATGGTCAAATGTAGAGCTAGTGCACATAGTTGAGCTACTAAAGGATTTCAAGGAGTTATTCTCCAAGGGTTACCATGAGATGAAGGGAGCGCATAAATATTTTGATAATATGGCCATCAATCTAAGGGATGATGCATGCCTAATTAGGAAAATTCCATATCACATGAACCTAAACTTGAGGAAGAAGATAAGGAAGAAATCTAAAATATTCTTGAACTAGGCATCATATACCCATTGGAGGAGTCTAAATGGGTAAGTCACATGGTGATAAGCATAAAAAAATTGGTCTATAAGGATTTGTGTGGACTTCCCGACATTGAATCAAGTATGAGTCACGATATTTTTCCAACCTTGTTTATAGTATAAATTCTCAAGGGCATAGTAGGTTGTGAAATCTAAACCTTCATGGATGGATTCTTAGGGTATCACTAAGTCAAGATCATAGAGGAGGACAATCCAAAAACTACCTTTACTATGGGATGGGGATCCTTCACCTATAATTTTATGTCATTTGGGTTTAAGAACATGCCTATAATTTTGTTACATGTAGTGATTGAGGCTTTTAAAGACATCATTCATAAGTTCCTACAGTGTACCTAGATGAATGTACCATGTATGGTTTAGTGAGAGACTATATTGAAAACTTGAGGGTCGTGTTTGAGAGATGTAGAAAACTAAAAATATTTTAAAACCTCAATAAGTGCATCTTTGCAACACTATTAAGGGTCTTGTTGGGACATGTTATTTTCAAGGAATGGATGTTAGTTGATCTAACTAAGATTGTAGTAATCCTTAGCCTATATGATCCCATAACATATAAATTTACATAAATTCCAAGGAAAAACAAGATACTACTAAAATTTCATTAAGGATTACGCAAATATATCCAACCCCTTAGAATAATTGTTGAAGAAGGATGAAACCTTTTATAGATGGTGTGCTAGTAGGAGTTACTTGAAAAGGTGAAGCATAAGTTAGAAAGCACACTTATTATTTAGTTCCCATATTAGAAGAAACCCTTACATTTTACGTTGATGCATGTGGGATATATATAGGATACATTTTGGCCAATCCAAGAGAAGAGAGGATAGACCATTCCATCTATTTTTCAAGTACAAATCTATCTTCAGCAGAAAATAATTACACTATCATTGAGTTTGAGGCATTAGCAATTGTATCTACACTCGAGAAATTTTGATAATACTTTCTAGACAAAGAGTTTTTTTCTTCTTCACTAACCATAAGTATCTAAAATAATTTTTCAATAAACCATTATTACATGGATGTATTTGTAGGGGGTCATATCATTTCAATAATTCAATTTCTTTGTTATGGTGAATCTAGGAAAGCTTTATTATGTGCTAGGTCACTTGTCAAATATCAATAGTGGAGAAGATATCTAGATTATTGAGGATGACATGTTATATGTGTAGTATAAAGTTAAAATGGTACTATAGGAGTTACAAGATCTTATATGTGTCCTCTCCTCGGGAATATCTCCTATCAAATGGAATATCAATGAGAAGAAGAAACTTATTGTGTGTGGTGTGCCATATCATCTTATTAGGGTAGAACTATACAAGTTATGACATGATGAAGTTATAAAGAGATGTGTTCTATCACATGAGTGTATGGGATTATAACAAGAAGATCGTGAGGGCATAGCAAAAGGACACTATGTTGGAGAAGGTACCACGTGTAACATTGTATTCTTAAGGTTATGGAAACCCACATTATTTAAGGATGAAAAATAAAACACTACCAAGTGTGATATTTTTCAAATGGTAGAAATCCAAAAAGAGGGATGAAATTCACTTGATACCAGTGTATGTATGAGAACCATTTAAAAATGGGCCATTGATTTTTCTGGGCCAATAAATCTTATTGTGTATATAATCAGAGAATGATACATCATCGATGTCATAGACTATTTAACAATATGAGTAGAATCAGTTCCCACAAAGGATTTCAAAGTAGCCATAACATATAACTTCCTATGGATAATATCATCTCAACGTAATTATATTTTTTGTTTGTGTAAGCCATAGGGGACCATTTCCATGTAGAGATGGTGTGTATCTTTATAGCAGTATTGATAATCATGTAACAAAAACTAACCCCTACCATCCCCAGGAAAATGGAATGTGGGAGGTCTTCATAAAAATCCTAGGAGCTACTCTAATGTAGATTTGTGATGTAGGGCACAAGTATTTGGATTTGAGTTTCAGTTGTGTTATAGGGATATAGGACTACCTATAAGAATTTGACAAGGTATACACCATTTCGGTTGGTGTTTGGAATTCAAGTAATCCTGCCCATAGAATTTCTCATACCATCACTCTACATAGTGTAGACATGAAATCATACACTTGGGTACATTTCTAGGTCCAAAATCATACTAATGTATACATGATTCCTAAGCAAGAAAACTATCTTTGGCCTCTTATCTTTGTCTCTTGTTTTCTCTTTGGTGTTATACAATCTACAACCCTAACGTAACCTCACTAATTTATCTTTTATGGCAATAGACACTTACACCTAGGTAAGACATTAGTGCCCGGGTGATCCTCTTTAAACCGGGAACTCCTGACCCTTTCTTACCTTTACTCTCTCTTTTTGGGTTTTTTTAATCTTTTGGGAATCTTTTTCACCTATGGGTCACTTTCCAAATCGTCAATTATGAAATTCAAATAAGGAATCATATATATACTTAGTTACTTCTCAAATATAAGGACCAAGCACTAAACATCACTATTACCACCTAATATTTCATACAAAGGCACTAAAGCACTTCAAATGCATCCCTCTAGCATCCATACAAGGGAAAATGGTTGCATCACTTATGCATACACTACATAGGAGGGGAAGTATATTTTATTCCATCCACACATACTATACAATGCTACAATCTAGATCTATCATGTTATCACTATGAAACTTCCACAATGGCATACTAGGGTACCATTTCTACACACACACACACAAAATAACTACATGGGGTCTGAGATGTAGTGCGGTACTTGAAATAATTTCACTCTTGGTGACCGTCAGTCAATCCAACTCCATATTCTTCATCTTTTTATTAAATTTAATGTGCTTTATGGACATGTGTGGGTAGGCATTTTGTTTTGCAGGTTACATGTACCCTCAGTGATCAAAAATTGAATATTAAGAAACAAACAGAATCAACAATGAATCCCTTATGAAACAAAAGAAACCAGATATTGAGCATTTACATGTCCACTAGCACCCAAATCTGGTCACCAACACCTAGTCGCCTCTACCCTTCCGTGGGTGCGCTTATCCTACACCATTTCTAAGTTCTAGAATTTATAGTGAGCATTAATGACATTGTCTTGATCTGTTTAGAACTTTTACATACCCATATCACCTCTTGTCTATTTCAAAATCAGCTAATTCCATCTACCTCTCCTTCTTTCTTAGGATTTTACATCTCACATGCTTTATTTCTTGCATCTTACTTTGTATATTTAGCATTTGTACATCATATACTATAGTAGTTACTCGAAATATAAATTTAATTCAAATTAAATTAAAATCATTTTGGTGAACCCCACTCGTGATCAAACACTCGGATCCTTATTTTTCCTACTCTATCTATTCTTTTTTCATGGATCCTAAAAATCCTTCAAGTCTCCTTGCATACATTGCTTCAAATTCACCCACCTTGCAAAGATGTTCTCTAAAAATCCCTAGACACTATGTATCTCCCTCACAATACGCCACCTGCACAAGTAAGTTCCATATTTAATCATCTCTCCGATGACCCTAGACTTAGTGATACCACAACCAATCAATCTATTTGCAAGTCAATTCAAGCTTTACATTGTTTATTTCAAGATAAAAATCAATCTATGTAAACCACAATTAAATCTCTCACAATTGAAATATAAAATCTCAAGAATGCTTCTCAAGCCCATCCTAGTCCTTATTCTACACCCCATCCTCACCTTATGTCTTCTACATGTGCTCATATAAGTGAACCCCAAATCTTACCACTACCCGCACCTCTCAAGTTTGATCTAAATGCTAAGCAACATGATATTCTTCTTGAGCTCATAAATTACCAATTGATCAATTTTACAACTACCCATTACTACCCTCCTTATCATCTTACCAAATACATAAGAATTCCATTTTGCAATTATCGATAATTAATGGCCATCATGAAAATTATTGTTATGATTTAAAATGAAGAATTACGTACATTAAACATCATGGTTTTATTTCATTTGTTGCACAACATTCTCGCTACATGATCATCTCCAATTTTTAAATCACATTGGGCTCCCAAATATGATTCCTATATGTCTAGTGAGCATCATTCCATCATTACTAATATTCCTTCTCCGGTAAGTCAAGAATCACATATCCAACACAATGTCATACCACCTCTCAAAATTCATACCCTATCCTCTCCTCTTATCAAGTCCTCTACAACATTACCCATTCCAACTAAGCAACCTCCTTTAAAAAAATTTCCTCCATCCTCTCCTTCTATCAAGTCTTCTATAGTGTTACTAGTTCTAAATAAGTAACCACCAATCAAGTAAGACCAACCAATTCACCCTGTGATAGCTAACCTCTCTAAACTTCCTCTTGTCAATCCACAATCTGATACTGGTCATACCCTTGCTCCTACCTACCATTATGGAAACCATATATTTTCTTATGACACATTCCAAAATTCATCATAGATCTTTATTCCTCACACACTCGGGTGAAATCACGTTTTCTCCCCTTCTAGCACTATCAAGTTTCCTCTAGTCTTTATTACCACACTTCACGCTCCACGCTTCACTATTAAATTTTCTTAAACACTCCTACATCATTGGTACACACATTATACTTGTCATTACCCTATGATGCACTCTATTTCCATGGTTCATACTCGAATACTGAGGGTCTAATTATTAAATGAACCTCACATCCACTACAATTCATGTTTTGTGCTTCACGATACATCTTTCTAGCATCTATTCTCACACCACACATTACCCGATGACACACTTTTGTTCTATGGTTCATTCTTGATTGTTGAGGGTTCCTATAAATGAACCTCATCTCATACACATATATGGGGGCGGAGGGGGGGGAGGCGCACACTTCTCCTATCATATTCATATTTTGTATATCATACCATCACACTCATACATTGCATTTGCATATCTTGGTTGCATTTATTCTTGCTATTTTTTTATTACTTACATGTTACACTTTTTTTCCATGCTATATGGATTCTTATTATGTTATTATCTTTCTATATATATACACATGTGTGTTCACTTAGTATTTTTAGGTGAATGCAAATCTCTTATAGGTTTTGACATGCTATAATGATGCTTGGCACTTTACCTTTTACCAATCCCACCGAGAGTCCCGGGGCATCTAATTTCACTACTCCAACATTCTACACACTTTAGGTTCTATTGTTACAGTATTCACTACTTATCATTACAAGTTACCTTACTTTTTTTGTTGATTTATACATGCTTTGACATAATATTTATATTTCTAACATGTTAATGAGTGCTTCATGTGTAGCTTTTTCTTTGTATGACTATATGCCACCATGGTTATTTGATACATTTTACTTGATCTTGTTTGCTATTATATGTGGGATATGTCCTATGGCTTGAGTGATCATTGTATGTTTTTGGCTGCTTCGCCCTAATTTTCTAGTTACATTTTGAGTGATGTCCCATGTTTGAAACCCACTTTTTCAGTCTATCATGTCTGCATACTTACCTATTACATTGTCTTCTTTTTGAATGCTAGTTACTCTTAATACTAACACATATTTCTAGCCCACTTTCTTTGCATATGTTTTGGTTTACACCATGCACATTCCCTACCCCCTTTGGGATGCATTTTCCTATTATTGTTGCATGCACCCCAAATGATGGGGGCATACATCAGTGAACAAATCACCCCTAAAATAGCTTAGAGTTATAGTTCGATCAGAAAATTATAGAAAAAATATGGGAACATATTCATAGAGCGGTCTAGAAACCGACTTGGACCTCACATACAGAGCACACACTAGCTCCTAGAACCAGACACTAGCATTTGGGTGCTCATGTCCTCCCATGTGCACTAATTTTCTAGGGGTAGGAACATTCAATTTCTCAAGAAGCACATTCTTCAACAATTTACAAAGTGGTTTTACAATAACAGCATAGGACTCCAGGACTCACAGAATGCATCATATCTCTTATAATTGGAATAATTCGAAACTAATCATAAAAATTCTAGACAAACAAAAAAAAATTGGGATATAACATCTGTAGTGGTTCTTATTGGGAAAATTCATGGAAGGAGAGTAAAAATAGACCTCTCTCCCCAACACTTTCTCTTGGCTTGAGATTACCCAAAAACTCACACTTGGCATGAGATCACCCAAAAACTTGCACGCGGCGTGAGATCACCCAAACAACTCACACTTAGTGTGAGATCGCCCAAAAAATATATCTCCCGGTATGAGATCACCCAAAAACCTCACCTTCAACATTCAAATCAACAATCTCCAAGCAATAAGACAACTTTCTATCTTTTACTCTCTTATACATCAGTGCACACTTTCCTTTTTACACACTTTTACACTCTTTACATACTTATATACATGTTTATCTGATCTATCATATACAGAACTTTGACTACTTTATTTCTCTTCTTTTGTAGTTTTTTCCTTACAAGAGGTAGCTCACACAAACTACAACATCATGCTACAACACATATACTTCACCCCTAGGGTCCACTTCCCTTTCCTAGTCTTCATACTTCACTTATAAATTACTCCACACTTCACTTTCCCACTTGGCACACTATTATTCGCCACACTCTCTACAAGATCATAAGGTATGCACTTCTATCTACTTTATATTATTGACTATTCACTCAACAACATAAAGTGGGGGAAAATGTAGACACATAATCATGCACTTGGGTACATTTCTAGGTCCAAAATCATACTAATGTAGACATGATT